>OW386285.2:360670456-363080752 GCA_936432065.2 Rutpela maculata
TGTGTGTGGTGTGTGTGTGTGTGTGTGTGTGTGTGTGTGTGTGTGTGTGTGAGTGTGTGTGTGTGTGTGTGTGTGTGTGTGTGTGTGTGTGTGTGTGTGGTGTGTGTGTGTGTGTGTGAGTGTGTGTGAGTGGTGTGTGTGTGTGTGTGTGTGTGTGTGTGTGTGTGTGTGTGTGTGTGTGGTGTGTGTGTGTGTGTGTGTGTGTGTGTGTGGTGTGTGTGTGTGGTGTGTGTGGTGTGTGTGTGTGTGTGTGTGGTGTGTGTTGTGTGTGGGTGTGTGTGTGTTGTGTGTGTGTTGTGGTGTGTGGTGTGGGTGTGTGTGTGTGTGTGTGTGTGTGTGTGTGGTGTGTGTGTGTGTGTGTGGTGTGTGTGTGGTGTGTGTGTGTGTGTGTGTGTGTGGTGTGTGTGTGTGGTGTGTGTGGGTGTGTGTGTGTGTGTGTGTGTGTGTGTGTGTGTGTGTGTGTGTGTGTGGTGTGGTGTGTGAGTGTGTGTGTGTGTGTGTGTGGTGTGTGTGTGAGGTGTGTGTGTGGTGGTGTGTGTGTGTGTGTGTGTGTGTGTGTGTGTGTGTGTGTGTGTGTGTGTGTGTGTGTGTGTGTGTGTGTGTGTGTGTGTGTGTGTGTGTGTGTGTGTGTGTGTGTGTGTGTGTGTGTGTGTGTGTGTGTGTGTGTGTGTGTGTGTGTGTGTGTGTGTGTGTGTGTGTGTGTGTGTGTGTGTGTGTGTGTGTGTGTGTGTGTGTGTGTGTGTGTGTGTGGTGTGTGTGTGTGTGTGTGTGTGTGTGTGTGTGTGTGTGTGTGTGTGTGTGTGTGTGTGTGTGTGTGTGTGTGTGTGAGTTCAATGTTAGATCCCCAGTACCTCCTGTTTCAGTGAGTGTTTATAATAAACTGACCATTTTAACCTTGGGTATTACGGAATTCCCAAAAAAAAGTACAAGATATATTATTGTGTCATACTTGCATAAAAATATTTTCGCGCTGACCTGGAGCCAACCCTGATTTTAACGTCACAGCGATAAAATTCCCGAGCTCTGCTTATTAGGCACATGAACTGTATATTTTAATATTATAAAATAGGATATTTCACATTATACAACGTGATTTACCATTGTAAAACTGGTTGCATAAAATTTGGATTATTTAGAAGCATAAATGCCATTGCAGTCGAATAAAACTGTTCTTCTCAACGATTGCTCGGGGGCTCAATTTTTTTTTTTGGAAATGCATGTGTTACCAGGAAGTTACAGTCCAGTCCATTCCAGTCCAGTTGTCTAATCTGGAAGCTGAGCGTTTTTTTTGGAAATAAGAATTAATTTTTAATTTTGAAAACATGTTGTCTTTTTCGTTTATTTTTTTTAATTTCTCGGGTTCTGTTCATCAGATCAGGTCAAACAAAAAATCAAAATGTTTGTAAATAAATTGTGCAAATCTGATCTGCCATTTTGTTTTTTTTACGAAAAATAGGAACCACAAAAATTTCTAAGTCATACGAACCGAAATTAATACAAAAATATTAAATCTCTTTTAATGAAACTTGTTTAATTTACAAGTCTTCTGATTTGAAAATGTGATATAGTGTGTGTACAAGAACCAAAAGCCTCAAAATATTTCTTTACTTCATCCACCCCCACTACAACCCCCTATCACCACCCCCACCCCACTAACGTGTGGGATATCATTTTATAGGTTTTTGGGGTAGATGATTTCAAATATTATGTTATTAAAGTTCCATAACCAATTATTTTCACATACAATTTTTTTTGTTGTGAGAGACTTGGACAGAAAATCTGGATGTGGAAGTAGTGATTCCTTGGGCAGCGGTTTTTCTTTTTCTTTTTATGTCCCCCAATGAGATTATACAAAACTAAGTGTACTATTTTGACGCTCATATACACCTGAAAATGCAAAAAAATCTGTTTTGCAAACACTTCCCATTTAAATTCTCTAAGGACTAGCCTATTGTGGCGATGGTTGAATAGAAAAACGCCTAAATTAAGATACAGTAGTAAACAACTCAATAATTGGGTAGAGTACTTTGTTGTTGTTTATAGCTAACGTTCCTTTACGGAGCTGAGCTGCAATTAATTTATTCTGATCCTGACAACAAACAAGCGAGAACAAGGTTTGATCCCCATATAGTCAAGCAGATTATTGGATAGGGAAGAATGAGGTAATAAGAATGTACAAGATGGGATAATAATACAGTAGTTAGAGATTTGAAATTAGTAAGATTGTCATATTGATTAAATTTCGTCCCTTTTTTATAATTATATAATATATATATTTATATAATAAACGCACCAAACAAACATTCCTGTATGTATAATGGGGGCTTGCACTTTTATAGGGGGTGGATGTCACACAAAAAAAAAAACAAAAAAAAACCCACAGAAACTGACAGGGTCATATTTTGAGAAAGAACGGTTTTAGGTATGCAATGTTTTTTATAAATTGATAGTTTGTAAGCTAAAACGACCTAAAAATTTTAATGAGAGAACACAGTTCTTCAAAACTGTTTTCGTCGAATAACCCTAAATGTATCAGTATCAGTATTTAGCGAAAAAAATGGCAGAAATCTATAAACTGATGATGAATTATATATTTTTACTTCCACATCCAGTGGAAGTACAATAGTATCGACAAACAAAATTTTAAAATTTTTATTGTTCAAATAGGCTTAGAATGTCATGAAACGTCGAGATTTTAAGTTTGTGCAAAAAAAATCCTGTCTAACTGTCTGTAACTTTTTTTATGCGCACGATTACTCTGGAACCGTTTAAAATATTGACTTGAAATTTGGTACACGAATGTATTTTAATGAGATCTGAAACTAGATTATTTTCATCTTATTCCGTTGAAGGGGGTAAATTGGGGTAAATGGTAAATATGTAAATAAAGTTAGTACGAGTCCATAAAATTGGTATTAATGTGTCAAAAATATTTTTGGCATTAGCAACCCCAATTACCACCCCCCACTCAATTATTAAAGGGGGTGAATGAAATAAAATTGTCATTTAAAGTGTGTACAAGAACCAAAGGCCTCCATTTTTTTACTTTATCCACCCACACTACCACCTGTCTTCCACCGCTACCGATGTGGCATATCGTTTTGTGGGTTTTTGGGGTAGACGATTTCAAATATTATATTACTAAAGTTCCATAACCAATTATTTCCACATACAATTTTTTTTGTTGTGAGAGACTTGGATAGAAAATTTGGATGTGGAAGTAATGATTCCTTGGGCAGTGGTTTTATTTCTGTAGAATTAATCATTTTGGAGATATTGGCGTTTAAAGATGGTATTCGAACGAGACTAAACTATGTGTAAGTGTAACTCTGCAAATATTGCCAACATCAAAAGGGTTTATAACTTTTTATCTAATTGCTATACAGATTTTTTTATTTCTTTTAACAACCATTCTTATAAAATTTAAGACGAGTTCTGTTAATTCGGCAAGATATAGCGTCAATATCACACAATGATCATTTTTGTTACCGCTCTAGCTTTTTCATTGTGATTTATGCCTCTGAGACCTGGAATGTTAGGGAGGCAGACAGATCGCGTATTGATAATTTACAGGTGTGGATATGAAAATATTTGTTACGAATTCCTTGGACAGCCTATCACACCAACCACTTTTTACGATCACTGATTCAGGGGAAACCAGATGGTAAAAGACGAAGAGAACGTCCTCCAGAACGTTGGGCTGATGTAACCGAGGAGCTGACGGGGAAGAGCTTTGTTGAAGCCGTACGCTTAACAGACAACTGCGACAAATGGCGTGATGCTGTTAGACGTGCCATACAGCAAAGAAATACCCACTAGAATAACATACAAAACGTCTGTCAAGACGAAGAAGTATGCCAAGGCCTGTGTCGAATGACGACGGGGGTGACAAGTCAAGTTAATAAAAATTCACATACATCTAAAAATGGCGCCATTTTTTTGAGTAGAATTAATATTCCATTTTCAAGAGGCTATAATTTAAATCGACTGGTTGCAGAATTAATCAATTAATAAAAAACTAAAAACACGCTTTTATAAATACTGCACTAAAAAGCGAAAAATAATCATCGAACGTGTTCTCTCTGTCTACCCCGTAAGGGCCTTAGTGTAAGCCGTGTTTGTAATTAAGTATAATATTTGAGTATAAAAGGAGAGAATTTTGGCACTATCGACATTTATGTACATAATTCGACTAAATATTTATAATCTGCGACCTCTAAAATCCCCAGATATCGATTTTCATACGAATCAGAGCATAAATTACAAAACTTATCCGCCATATTGACGCCGCCATTTTGAATTTTTAAGTTTTTATCACATATTTGTTTTCTACTTATCAAGCCTTTCTTTTGATACCCATATCAAGGGAGTCGTAAAGAAAATGCTATTTTGAACATATTGTATTGTCACCAGAGCTACACACAATTGCCAAATTTCATGATGATACAATTAGAAGTGGGTGAAATTCGGTTCCTTAGACCTTACTACTTACATACATACATACAGGTCGACCTAATAAAAGCATGTTAGAAATGATTTTCGTCAGCGAAAACTGAGCTCTGCGAAACTGAGCGCTGGTGCGCTGAGCGCGATTGGATCACACGCCCAGTGAGATGTGCAAAACACGAATTGTATTAATCTTTCAACTCTTTCAATTTTTATTGCAAATATTAAAAAATAGAAAAAGAAAAAATATTCTTCCAGTTAAAAAATCTTTTTTTCAACAAAAATGTCACGGTTACCTAAACATTAATATAGAATACTTGCGGTACGGTGAGAATCCTTGCAATACTCTACTTCTTTACATTCACAATCGCATTGTAATATAACTCGGGCACTAATTTTACGTTTTTAACTAAATATATTTTGTGTGCATGCTGCTACCATTATTTCCGAATGAAAGCATTAAGACTTCGTTATTGATTTATTTTAAATGCCAATTAAATTGAATGCCGCTTCTTATTGAGGAAGAGAATGGATGGGATGACAAGTAAGGAGGAAGATATCAAAGTAGTCAAAGTACTTAATTAGAAATTTCCATAGCAACTGTCCAAGCAAGTATAAGTACACGTGTAAAGGGAACAATGAAGCACTTAGCTTCAAGCTTCAGCGACAATACAATAATAGAAAGAGCACTCAAAGATGTGTTTAAAGTTGTCTCCATTAAATTGAATCTCAAAAACGTCTTGAAAACTATATTTCATTTTGCAGACGTCCACTATATATATTATCGATATTAACAGTCTGGCGATTAAACTATTATATTAAGTTTGAAAAGGCATACGGGCATACAAATAAAAAAACAACATATATTTTCATTTGGAAAAGAGACTGTTACTGTTCCATGCAATTTTGAGAATTTGTCTGAAGACGGCAAAAACTTATTTCCAAAACACTGGACGACTTATGCCGTCTAATAAAGTCTAACTAATAATTTCACATTTTGTCAAAATAATGTACATGGATGTACACTTGTACACTTCTGTGCAATGAAATCCCGAACATTTTTCGCTATATTAAATCATTCTTTATTTATTTGTCAGTGACAGTGTCATATTTTCGCAATGTCGAAATTAAATGAACATAAAAAAATTTTAATTCTCTCTAAAATTGAAGAGGGATGGTCTATCAGAGCAGTTGAGAACCATTATCAATTGAATAAAAGTATTGTTATGAGTGTGAAGAAAAGGTGGGAGGAGGAAGGTAGCGTAAAGAGAAAAGACGGTTCAGGCCGATCGAGAAGTTCAAATCTCGTTCAAGATGAAGCGCTCCTTGGCTATTTGAGGGAAAATCCTAATCCAAACAGCAGGATAAGCTATGTTCATGACAAATTTTCCAGCATCGAGGTCAACAGCTAGCCGAAGGATACGAAAATCGGAATTAAAAAACTTTACGAGTGCCAAGAAGACCATATTAACAGAAGAACAGAAGCAAACCCGCATTCTGTTTTGTTTAAATTATGTCTATCGCGCGTTGGAGTTTTGGAACAATGTTGTGTTTACCGATGAAAAAGTTTTTCAGTCTTGTAATTCGGGTGTACCGCCCTGCAAATACCAGGTTTCACGAACGTTACGCGTCTCCTCGGAACAGGTCCGGGCGATTTTCTGTTAATGTTTGGGCATGGACAAGCGTGCATGGCCCTGGTGTCTTTTAAAATAGTACAAACCCAAGAGCCAGGACTCACTGTTGTTCCAGCTGCATTGGAAAACAGTGGTTCATTATATTGGCACATTTGTTTCTTTTACATTATTATCATTCTCAATGACAGATTCTATTGCATTATTGTTAACTGGCTGCATATTTAGTGAGGGCAAAGAATATAAGATTTTACGCAAATTTCTTTTGATTTTTCGACGGAAAGTGCCACTGGATTTAACTTTGTTCCAGTTTAATTTTTCCATTTTACACAGAAAGCAATAAAGCTCACAGATTTCTTGACACTAGCTATATTTATGTATATGCCATACCCCATATTTACAGCAAAGTACCAAATAGTAATATTTCTAATGGTTTTGTAAAAGCAACTGTAGTTACAAGTTACAGACAAAATTAAAATTGATGTTTTATTGTAGTGTTTTTAAGTTCTATTTCTCCTCAAGTTATATGAGTTTCTGCCGTGATTGTAGGCTCAGGAAGTTTTATAATCATTGTAGCAATTGCCTATATAGGAACTGAACACTATTAGTTTTATAAATTCGTTACTGCAACTTTTATAAAACCTCTTTATATAAACAATAGTAACAGTTACTAAAAGTTATATAAATCTGTGTTGGAAATATTTCTGTTGCTATTTTATAAAACCTAAGGTCTAACATCTTTTAGTAATTTTAAATACCTCCTATAGAACTTGGCAACCATTTAGTAATCTTATAAACCACAAATAAAAACTCACAACCTTAATAAACCACTTATGAAAATAGTCAGTTACTTCAGGTGAGGAAAATTGTTCATTGGGTGGTATACTAACCTAGATCGGCTTTTGTATCGACGCGTTGGCAAGTATTACCGCGGTCATATTTTGACGTTTTGTTTTGTGAAATGTTTTCCACAAATAGGACCACTCGCCACTCGTGCTTTTAAATTTGATCTATAAATTTGTTCTCTAGCTTATTGTTAATTGTTAACATATTGTAAATTGTAGTACTGTATTATATACGTAGTAATTTAATAATAAAAACATGACATAAACACACCGTAGAAGTTGACAACTCCCAATTACAAAGCTAAGGCTGTGTGGAATATATAGGCTAGGGACAAGTTAAACGGAGCTTTCAATGAATTATAATAACTCAATTACAAAATAATTATCACAAAAAAAAATTAAATACAAATGCCTATAGACAGGCCAATCAATGATTTCATGTTTAACACAAATGTACTGTAATCCATCACAAAGTAACAACCATAATTCAGGAAATCAAAACTATGCACTGTACATTACAATATTTCATAACACTTATTCCAACTCAACACTCAAAGTATAAATACCCTCTAAACCGTAACTTAATTTTTAAACTCCTTAAATTGAAAATAAGAATTAAATAAGTAAATACACTTTATATAATAATTCTTGTATATTACACTGCTTGGCATGATTCTATGTATGTAGCGTTTGACGTTACTGTTACTAGATGGCGGTAACAGAATCACATTTCATTTCTCTTTAATTAACATTTCATTTCTCTTTAATTAACTTGGAAAGGCGGGACATTGGTAAACACAATAGTGCTCTCTCTGTCTTTATGCGTAATGTGATTGGTCGAAGGATGCCTGAGAACTGTTTACAGTTAAGACTCTCAGCAGTTTTGGACTAGTCTATGCATTACAATACCTATGGTTCCAGGTATATTGGCTGTTTGATTGTCATTATTATACCTACTTTGTTTTTTGTCCGATGAGTCGGTTTGGAAGCATAAGTTAATATGATGTAAATAATGAAATTGAAAATAAAGGTCAGTAAACACTAAAAAATGACAAGAAAACGTCTGGAGGCAGTTAATGGCAAAACTTAATAATAAAGATGTTTTATGTACCTCATTTATTCGTGAAATATTCTCCCCAAATACCACTAGTGCTTTTAAATGTTATCTATAAATTTTTTTCTCAACCTAAGTTGCCAAAAGGTGTAAATTAGCAGTTTTATTATCAAATATTAAATCCCTCAAGCTAAAGCGCTCGGGATTTAATCAGATAAGGAACTGTCAATTTACACTCTTTACATTACCAGGCAACAACGCTTTCGAAAAAAATTTATCGATAAATATCAATAAAGGCGATTTATTATTATTATTATTATTATAAAATTCTAAGCACTTGTGATATTACATACGACAATTAGTATTAGTATTTTCACTATTCGCGAAAATCAAACAAATGAACACAATGGGGATTTACCTCGATACAAAGGAATTCACGTATAAGGAAAAGTTTATATAGTAAAGTAACAGCGGAAATTTTTCATGATATATAAATCGCTGTCACATATTGGTGAATTTGTGTGTAACGAAGGTAAATCCCTATTCTGTTCATTTGTTTGATTTTCGCGAATTATTGTAATCATCAATAAATCGTAATCATTAGTTATTTTTATTAAAAACCTGTTAGGGATAAAAATTGTAGAACTTTTTGTGAAAGAAATTTCCATTTCTTACTTTGGTTCAGTGTTATAGATTTCACATTTTCAAGACATGTAGATTTTCATTTTTAGTTATATTTCTCCAAATTTATCTCATATGTAAAACAACGCTTCGTATAATTGTTTATTGGTTGGATATATTTAAAAAAAAAAGTAAAAATTAGACAGTCATAACAACATAAAAATATTAAATTTTATTGAGATCGTACGCTACATGCAACCACGATAAAAGATGTGATGCTGTTAAACGTACCAGAAGCAAAGGGAGACCGAACAAAACATATAGTAGATGTCTATTATGACTTGTGGTATCTATTCTCATATGTAAAACAACGCTTTTTCTATGATTGTTTATCTCACAGAGTTAGACATGGGTGATAGGCAGGGTTCAAATTGCATCCACCATGTTGGGTCCGCCATGTTAGATGCACCATGTTGGGTCCGCCATGTTAGATGCACCATGTTGGATCCGCCATATTGATTAGGTTAGGTCCGGTTCACTTTTAAACTTTGAATGAAATGATTCACATGCATTTGTGGTCCTTAAAATACTTGCTGTTTTTGCAGCACATATTGTCGGTGGAAATATAGAGTCACTTTTGATATAATTTTCCACTAAAAAATGTATAAACTGATCCACTCGACTGTCTTGTGGTTTTTCGCTCCTAAAATCTTCGTTAGTTAGTTAGTTTGTTTGTTTGTTTGTTAGTTTGTCAGTTTGTTAGTTTGTTGGTTTGTTAGTTAGTTAATCCTTAATGTTTCTGTTTCCCAATAAGAAACAGAAAAATTAAGAAAATGCCACAAACAACATTTAGACAATATTTATGTATTCCTACGTTTAGTATCTTGGAGCAGTGAGCGCAGTTCAGTATGGGAATAAAGTAACCTGATTTTAATGTGAACGCAATTCGAGTGTCCCCGAATATTTCCTCAGCAGTAATAAAATTTCAACCTCTTGATTTTTTTTCTCCTTGCTATTCTCTTGATCTATTCTGAACCATCGATATGAATTTTTGGCATTCACGTAAAACTCCCAATGTCACTCGACTAGTGCAATCCACTTTAGTAGATTAGGTATGTTAGAGCCCCAGCAGGAAAATTATAAATTCAAAAGTCAAAACACAGGCAGGCGCTTTCCTCCGCCATAATTTATATTTAATTTATGTATGGATTAGGGTTCTATTAAAAGTCACCGGCCTTGTAATTGCGTTAGGATTTGAGAAAATAAAAAAAAGCCTTCGAGTCAAGTATGGTTGACAGTTCGTTATAATGCTGTCATTGGATTTAATATATCCCCTGGAGATTTGAAGTTTAAAATTAAAGATATTATCCGCGAGCAGAGACTGAGAGGCTTCACAGAGTTATTTTTCTTAATCTGGGATGCAGCGATGATTTGTGTTTTTATTAACATTTCAATTTAAATTCTAATAGAGAACGATAAGACATAGAAAAATGCAGAGGGTAGGGCTGTTGGCTGCGAGAGATATTGTTCCTTGTTACTTGTTGACGCTTGAAAGTGCAAATGCAAATAAGACGTTACAACTGTTTTTTAACAGACTTCTTAAAATAAAAAAAGAGGAAGAGGTTCTCAATTCGACCCGTATGTGTTTTTCTTTTTTAACGTTTGCACAATCATTACTTATAGATTGGCTTAAGCGATTCCCATGAAATCTTCTCAAACTGTAAGCAGGGGCGTGGCGAGCCAATTTTTTTGGGGGGTGGGGTTATTTTTCAAATTTCCCAATTTCATAAACTTAAGAAGCCAACTTTGTAAATAAATAAATAACTCCAAAAAATTGGTAGGCGGGGAAGAAAATCCAAAAACAATTTTTTTTCCACCGAAATAAAAATTGTTGAGCGGAGAGGGAATCCAAAAAATTTCCACCGAAATAAAAATTGCCAACTTATATCTCAAATTTCCAACTTTTGCCAAGTCTGCCAAAGTTGGGGGTACTTTACCCCCATATACACCCCCTTCGCTACGCGCCTGACTGTAAGGTGCGGCGGTGGATCCATATTAATTTCATCAAGAATAAGGCGAGCAAAAATTGGAAACCAGATTTTTTTTAATAGAGGATTTGGCGAATAGTACAACGAAAAAAATATTTGCGCTCAAGAATTCCTGGTAGATCAAAAGTTATATGCACTTTTTGACGCGTTTTTACGGATTTTCTGCTTATCTGCTTAATATATCTTGTATTAGTAATCGAATTTTATTTGAAAAAAAAATCTTAAAAAATATAGATCTGTCCGATATGTATATAATATATGTCCGATATATGTATGTATCAATCCGCTCTCCTGGAAAAAAAATAGAAAACATCAAAAATGGCAAAAAAAGTTAAAATTGAATATCTTTTCGATAAGAAGGCGAGTAATTTCATTCAAGTTGGTAAAAATAAAACTCATCTACGGTCAAATATAATGCATCAGATCCGGACGCTGTAAGTCAATTAGAATGGTCAAAGATGGCGGACGAAATAAAAATTTTTAATTCTTCGTCAAGTATCAAGGAGGCATTGTGCATTACTTTTTTCTATTTTCGATTGTAGGCTCTTTTAGGTACTTTGAAGGGATAAAGTTCAATTTTCGTTTTATTTTCAAAAAGTGCATTATTTACAATGTTCAAAAATGCATATTCTTTGACCCTCCTTTTTTTCACCCAATTTTCATCCAAACAAAATGAAATATATTATAGAGTGTCGTATAAATTCAAAGATTTGATATAAAATGAAACTTCATTAATTTGAAAAGGAAATTTATTAAGCATAGGCATTGTAATAATAACCCAGGCCCACAAAAAAAAAAAGTTATTTGAACTGGCCCTCTGAATATACTTTTCTTTAGTATTCTTTCCCGCTGATTACGAATCTGAAGTCAGAATTGGGGGTTAATGCGCATATTACAGAGAAAAACCCGAAAAACTGTAAAAAAATGCGTTTTTTATGATTTTTTGGGTGGTAAAATATGCATGTGGCGTGTTCGGCTAGGCTGCATGTATCTTTCTTATGTTTTTTTGCCCCACTGACCTCGAATCTATTGTTAGAACCCAGGGCTAATTGTCAAAATGTTGAGGAAAATTAAAAAACCGTATAAGCGTTTTTCACGGATACTATGTTTTTTTATGGATATCACGTTTTTTTTCATGAATACATAGCGTGTTACGATGGCCTGCGTACACCTTTTTTGAGTAATTTTTCCAGCTGATTACAAATGTTGAGTCAAATTTGAAGGTCAGTGATGAAAATACTGAGAAAAATCAAAAAAACTGTCAAAAATCGGGTTTTTTCATGGATGTCGCGTTTTTTCATGAATGCATCCCGTATTCCAATGGTCTGCATATAACTTTATCGAGTAATTTTTTCCGCTGATCACGAATCTGGTGTCAAATTTTGGGGTCAGTGATGAAAACATTGAGAAAAATAAAAAAAACTGTCAAAAATCTGTTTTTTTCAGGATACCCATCCACTGTGCGTGATATATAGTATCTCAATTTTATAAGGGTTTTCGTTTTCGAACGCGCTTATCTTCAAACGATCTGTCTGTCCGTCGTTTCGTTCCTTTTGGTTTCACTTCTCTTTGTAGCATCCAGCAGTAAACTGCTAACATGTTGACATCCCATTTACCCTGAAATCGACGTTCAAAGTCTTTTAAATCTTGGTGGAATTTTTCTCCTTGCTCTTCGCTGAAGTCGCCGTAATTTTCGGGAAACTCACCCGGGTGTGAATCGAGAAAGTGCAATTTCAAACTCATCATACAACCCGATTTTTGACGGTTTTTTTAATTTTTCTCAGTATTTTCATCACTGACCTTCAAATTTGATTCAACATTTGTGATCAGCGGGAAAAGTTACTCAAAAAAAGGTGTACGCAGGCCATCGTAACACGCCATGTATTCATGAAAAAAACGTGATATCAATAAAAAAAACATAGTATCCGTGAAAAACGCGATTTTTTACAGTTCTTTTATTTTCCTCGACATTTTGACAATTAGCCCTGGATTCTAACAATAGATTCGAGGTCAGTGGGACAAAAAAACATGAGAAAAATACATGCAGCCTAGCCGAACACGCCTCATGCATATTTTACCAAACAAAAAACCATAAAAAACGCATTTTCTGACAGTTTTTCGGGTTTTTCTCTGTAATATGTGCATGAACCCCCCCCATTTTGAATACTAAATAAAAGTATATTCAGAGGCCCAGTTCAAATAACTTTTTTTTTGTGGGCCTGTGTAATATATGCATATATGATCAGTATTCAGGATCAAACAATGAAAATGCATTTTTAAAAATTGTAAAAAATGCACTTTATTTGAGAATTAAAAAAATTTAATCTTCATCCCCTTAAGGCTAGGATTTTGCGGATTGAGAAGGAAATATGCGTTTATTTTCGATTTATTGTAAAAATTTAAAAAACTACACATAGTATAATCTTAAAACTGCTTTAGATACTTGCTATTGTTCTAACTAATACAACTATATATATTTTTTATTATAAATTTCTGTTATATTTAAATATCGTAGTTTGTCAATGAAAATAGTCCCTAATTTCATTATTAAAGTATGGCATTTGACTATATACAAAATTAATGATAAAAATTATATATGGTTGTATTCCTTAGAGAAATGGGAAGTATCTGAAATTATTTTAAAGATTATATCACATATGATTTTTTAAATATTTATAATAAACCGAAAATAAATGCATATTTCCCTCTCACTCTGCAAAATCCTAGCCTTAAACGACCTAAAAGAACCCGCAATCGAAAATTAAAAAAAGTGACGCACAATGTCTCCTTGATACTCGAAGAAGAATTAAAAAAATGTATTTCGTCCGCCATCTTTAACCGTTCTATGTGACTTACAGCGTCCGGGTTTGGTGCATTATATTTGACAAAATATGAGTTTTATTTATGTCAATTTTAATGAAATTGCTCATTCTTTTCGAAAAAATTATTCAATTTTGATGTTTTCGGCCATTTTTGGTGTTTTCTATTTTTTTCCAAGATGGTGGATTGAAATATACATATCGGACATGTCTATATTTTTTATGAATTTAATTTCAAGCAATTTCAGGATTTTCTGATAACGAGCGTAATGTTAAAGCTTAATAAGTCACAACGACGGATATTTTACTGTGTAGAAGCTAAATAAAGAGGCCATTGAAAAGGATGAAAAAAAATTAAAAAAACATTTTTGGGCCGTCTTCAAAAAGTAGCTAAAAATTATGAAATGAAATTTCATCATCACCCAGTTAATTGAACATTATTATCTAATATCGATATTGAGGTCGGTGTAAAAATAAACAAAAAACTAACTCAAACATATTTTCCTTGATACCCTTTTCCAATCACAAAATTATATGGGAGTTATTTTGTCATCAAATAAAACCAAACTAAATTTAATACTTTCACCACTATAAATAAGGAACACCATATTGTAAATAGCTACACAAAGCGAATTAATACCTTTGATATTTTAATTGCACAGTGAAGATAGGGGCGGTAATCGAAAAATCCATCAGAGATTGCCCACGTCTGCGTCTGGTAGATTGAGCGATAGTTTCGACGCAAACGATAAAAATTTTATTAAAACAAAAAAGCCCATTTAAATCATCGGCATCGCAGCGGCCAGTCTACTGTAAACAATAACAAAATTCAATATAACTCTGAAGAGGAAATCGCCACTGGTATTCCAGATAATTTCCAGTAGGATGGCCACGTTGTGACACAGCCCGTCATCGTTTCGTTAAAAAATCCCGCTTTATCAACGGTAAAACACAAGCCGGCCTTTGTGTTGGCGCAACTAAAAAAATAACTAATATTTCATAACTACACAGGACCCATTAATAACGGCTGGCCATATGTGTAGGCTCGGGTTGCCTGGTTCGTCTTATGGAGAGATTTTTCGATGATTATTTGAAACGCAGCTCATAAATAACTCTGCCCCGTTTCAGGCTACATTACTCGGGGTATGTGGGGGAACTAATGAACATTAGTTTTTGCCTCGTCCCGAAGTAATTTCCTCATTACCATTCATCATAAACAAAAAATAGCCGAACACAAAAACCCCGTAACAGAAGAGATAATATTCAAATCGTTTAACTCGTTCACGTACGCGAGGTAAAAACGAGCAGGCGAACACCGAACGGTGGAAATTTATGGGGTCCTCTCTAACTTTTAACATTAGGTCCGAAATGGCAGAATTAGCGAAGTTTATAATAATATTTTAAATATAGTCCCTTATAGTACAGTCACTGAAGGTTTTCACCTCCCATTTCGTTGAACCTCCATCGATTTTCATGAAAATTTGTGAGTAGTTAGAGGATACCTCAAGAAACAAAAGTGACATAGTGCCAACTTGCGCTTTTACCCTGGGGGTGGATGCCACCCCGTCTCGGGGGTGGAAATTATTTTATGAAAAATAACCCCAGGAGTCGATAGAGGGACTAATTCTAAGCAAAATTTGTTATATAAAGTTATTAAAATAAATCAATACTTTTTGAGTTATTAAAGATCAAAGATTTTGATTTTTCGTGAAAAAAATGCATTTTTTAAGCGGTTTTTCATAAATAACTCAAAAACTATAAGTTTTTACAAAAAAGTTGTCATTACCAAAATTGAAGCTAATAAAAAAACGAATAAATTCCTTCCTTAAAAAACCTTTTAATATTAATTCAAAGTGAGCTATAGGTAATTGAATGTATATTTTTTTTCGGCGAGTACTCAAATCTAAGTATTCAAGCTTAAATAACGGGGAAAACGATGCATTTTATAAAATATACTTACTGAACACTTTTCAAAGTACTCAGAAATACCTATCAAATGAGCTGTAGAAGAAGTTGCTAGCATCAACATTAAGCAAGTTATGATGAAAATAACAGGACCCTTTCGAATTTTTTAGGAAAAAGTGAAAAATAAAACCTACGCCATTTCCACAAAAATTAAAATTTATAGTAATCCCTATAAGACTTTCTTTATTTTAGCATAAGTAATGACTTTAAAAATTTTGACCGGTTTAGAATGCATATTTTTGAAAAAAAATATGATTTAAAAAAATCAGAATTTTTCAAATTTTCGTAAATTTCATTTTCTTTTGATAATAACTCCAAAAATACTCGATATATGTAAAAAATAATAGAGAACGAAATTTTAGTGTTTTTTTTAACAAAGATTTTAGTTTTTTTTTTAATTTTTGTAGGATAAAAAATAACCGAGATAGAAACGTTTAAAGCCTAAATTTTACTGCGAGAACCATGTAACCGGGGCCCTTTAACCTTTTATCTTTTAAAAAATAAGGGTTTTAAAAGATTAAATTAATACGATCTTATAGCCCTTGAAATTACCTTTCAAATGGTTTTTGGATGACCTGATATCATAAAAATTAACGGAGTTATTGTAAAAAAACCAATAACATTTTTTTGGAAAAATTTTTTGAGCAGAGATTTTGTATGCATATATAGGAAAAAAGATAGATAGTAAGAAGTAGACGTGTCGATAGGTACATGCTCACAAAATATACATGTGTGAGTGTGTGTATGTTTCTTTTGAAGATAGAAAAAGTGAAAGGAATTCTGAACATCTGCTCGAAAACATAGTGGGACTTTCTAGTATGCTGTGTGTCTATTGAATATTATTTAAATAAAAAATGAATAAACTTTTCATAAATTTTAATATTTATTTTAATACATTTTCCTCTTAATTAATAAATTAAATTTTTATAAGTCACATAAGCACTGAAAAAATTGTTTCCAACGTTAAATTATGCTTTTTCATCAATTTGTGCACGAAGGGTAGTTTGGGGAATGTGGAAAGAATAATATTAATAAAGTTTGAAATATATTAATAAAGTTTATCATAAGTAATAAAAAAGATTCTAAATAATTGAAGCTATTAAAGCTGATAAAAAAAAATTCCATTATTTTTATGACAAGTGGTAGTTTTTAAGGGTGGAAAATTTCGCAATAAATAAATAATTACTTTAATACTCAGTAAATGAGATTTCAATTCAGTAATGCATTATTCAAATGATTAAAATTTTTTCAATGATTCTGCATTAAGGGGGTGGTTTTTAAGGGTTGAAATTTCACAGTCAACCAAAAATTATATCATGAACATTAAACAAACCGTTTGTGTAATGTGAATATGCGATTTCATATTTCAGAAATACAAAAAATGATTTTTTCATGATTTTCGATTTAAGGGGTGGTTGCTAAAAGGGTTGAAAAATTAATTAAAATCATAAATCATGCATACAAGTGTTGAAAAATATTTATTTTATCTAATTAAACGAGATTACTTACGCCAGAATGCTTAAATCTGCATTTTTTCCCATTTTTAAAAAAAGGTGTGGATTTCACCCCTAAAATGCAAAAAGCGCAAGTCAAGCATATGTCACTTTTGAAGTTGAGGGTAAAATATACTCAATCCCAAATGTTCATGCAAATCGATGGAGGTTCACCGAAATCGGAGGTAATAGTTGATTTTTACCTTCATTCACTGTACTATTAATCCTTTCGAAAGATGTGGAAATTTAGTCGCTCGCAAACGGAAAGACGTATGTAAAGTGTCGTTTGGCTTGGCCTAAATTTTTATTTGTACGAACTGAAAGAAGTTTGTGCTCCAAATATTTCGAAGTGAGTTTTCCGCTCACAGCAGTTGGCAAACGGGATTAGTGAAATTATTCTAGAATTGGATTTGTCTTGAGATGTACTTGTTCCTTCTACAATATAAAGTATCTCTATCATT
Source organism: Rutpela maculata (assembly GCA_936432065.2). Classification (NCBI taxonomy): domain Eukaryota; kingdom Metazoa; phylum Arthropoda; class Insecta; order Coleoptera; family Cerambycidae; genus Rutpela; species Rutpela maculata. Next base: position 360,687,840 of record OW386285.2, read on the forward strand.
CGACACAATTATATGAGAAAACTTGTATAGTCCAGCGTTAAAGTAGTTCATCTTTTCTTAAGTTTTATTTAAAGGAGAGAAAAATACCGTGTGTGTAGTCGCGGGCTAGGCATGGGGAGAAGAATTACAACATCGCGCGTGCCAGCTGGCTGAAATGAAATAACAGAGCTGGAATGCTCCATCGACGGACGAATTTACGGCTGACGGTGTTGTCAAATCTCTCGCGCTACGTGAATGTACATGTCTAATGGGAAATTACACGCACGGTATATCAAAAAATGTATTAACATCTGATCCAACATTACATAAATTAACCCCTTTAATAAAAAAGAAACTCAGATTTTTATTTTATGTTGCTTTTATTTTTTATCAAATAGTTGTTTATCTTTTATTAATATAATCTTTATGCGAATTAATACGATTTTTAGATCATTTTTTCAAGAATTGAAAACATAAAAAGAAACTTTTCGATCGGAAATCGTTGGCTTAACTAAAAGTGAACACCCCGCAAGATGCTTTACCCAATAGGCAATGGCACTGATTTCCACAAAAAAATCTCTTGAATTTCATCAAAAACAAAAAAAAGAATTAACAAAATAAACTAAAAAAAAATTATTTTTGTTTTGTTCTACATATACACTTTTTGTCAGAAGTCATTGTGTTTATTGGATATTCGGCAACGCCCGATTGCAAACTCCATTCGTATTGTAATAGTCTTATTAAAAATACCTTAATAACATTTTAATAAATCATCTAACCTACGTAAAGGTTACGATTGATAAAGTAGTCGTAATTGTTGAGGTTGGCAGTACTGAGGGTCAACACTAGCACTTAAGTTGAACATTGTACGTGCGTGTTTCTTATTCTACATCATTTAAAATAAACTCTAAGTTAATAAAAGACATAACATGGCGCAGTCGGTAGGATACGAACCTACGCTCCCAAAGGGAATCTCATTTCCAATCAGATGTGTTGTAACCGTGTTAATTAGGTTAATTAGTTTTCTAAGAGGGGATATGTTAAGATTGGCAGTACTTAAGGTCAACACTAGCACTTAAGTTGAACATTGTACGTGTATGTTTCTTATTCTACATCATTTAAAATAAACTCTAAGTTGTTTATTAATATCTTTTATTTAATCTATAATAAAAGACATAACAGTAATCTCGGATTTTGATCTTGGATCATGCTGACTTTGGCTTGAACTTAATTGATAGAACTCGCCCATGGTCAATTTTAAAATGGTACAATTTTTTAGAATAACGTCATCCCTTTTCAAAAAACTCTAATTAAAACCGATTTCTTGCAGAATTAAGAAAGTAAAAATACTTTTATGAGTGAAACTGGGTGTTAGTGGACTGACCGAGAATAGAACACACACGCAACGGGATGCCCAATATGTAGAAACTTGAATTTTTGTTAAAAATTTGTAGTATGTAGTAGATATAAAAATGTGTAAAACTATGTAGGTAAGTTAGGGGCGAGCGTAGATGCGTCTTCACTGCGTATGTATCCTCGATACTCCAGTGAAGCAACGTGCAGCGCGGTTAGTACTTGGATCTGAAACATCTTGGGAAACACAGAGATCTCTTCCCACCTTCTATCTGCTTGTATATCAGTGTATACGTGGAAGCTATGTAATTTCAAGACGAGGATTACGTAGTGGATTTACCATCCTTCGGAGGGGATGTAAAGCAGGTGGTCCTTTGTCTATTAAATGTTAGGCAAGCAAAAAATCCCTACTCTTCTTACGACAAAATTTCTGGGTTGGGGGTAGCTCGTCTCCTGGCGTCAGTGATAGGCCCTGGTAGCGGAAATAGGCCGACGTTAAATAAATAGATAAAAAAAATGTAGGTAAGTTATTATATTATATGTACGAGTCTGGATTTCATATCAATTCTGTGTGCTGGGTCACCTTCAGGTTGGTAGAAAAAGTATTTTCTTGGAAATAGATCACGCACTATTAGTATTTCTGTATAACCATTATAGCCCAGACGACAGAGCATTTTATGGTGAAACCCACAAAAACTTGCAAACTGATTTTTTTTTTAATGAGTTCGTGAAAGTGTATAGAATAATATCCTGAAAAGTTTACATTCCGCTCGGATGTAGAACATACAAAAAAAGTGAAAATTTTTCCATCCATTTTTTCAAAATTTTTAAATTAAGTCAGGATAGAAAAAACAAAAAATACCGTTGGATAGACCACGTGTTTTTGAACAAAAAATGTCCTAATAAAATTTATCGCTAAAGCCACGATATTCCTGGAAAAAAATAGTGAAGCAACTTTGTCACTGCGCGGCCAAGCGCACGGTTAAATGCATACTACGGAACCTCTAAAAATTGTTAGCAGTTCTAACGAGTAAAATAAAAAATTTTTCTCGTTCTGATTACACATTTTTAACATTTTTCTTAATGGATATGAGGATAAATAGTGAGTCTGAAGGGAAAATATATAATTATGAACGCATACATAGACACCACACATAGCCGCTGAATCGCTCGCATGATTTTTTATGTAACTTTACTGTATTGTATTTATTACAGGTACACCTATCCACATTTCAGCTATGCATTCTTTATACATTTGTTAATGTATTGGAAAAGTTCCAGAATTTATATTCAAAACAATCAAATATATTTTCATAGTTATAAGGATAAGATCGTGAAAATCGCAATTTCTTATCATAATCTGATTGATCATATTTTCGAAAAAATGCATACAAGTAAACGAATTTGTGTTTGAACATTTGAAAAGAATACATCTTTTCCGAAATAGCGATATTTTATTTTTTCCAATGGGTCAATTTCTCGACAAGTTACAGCCTCCAATATATTTATATGTATCAAGAAAATCATCAAGCAAGGAAATTAAAATGATTTGAGATGACCTTTTTTTTGAATCCACGTTACTACAACTTAATAAACCATAATAATCATGAATTTTTTTTCTCTCAAACTTAAAATCTCGACGTTTCATGACATTCTGAGCCTATTTGAACAATAAAAATTTTTTTAAATTTTTTTGTCGTTACTATACTTCCACTGGATGTGGAAGTAAAATGAGATATAATGTTTCTTTTTAATGAAACTCGGTAACTTTAATCTTATGCTTTAAGTCAGTTTAACTCTGGTCTGTATATTAGCAATAAACAAGGGCGAAAAGAGGACTCTGTTACGCTCTGTAAATTCTAATATTATCTTTTGGTATGAAACTTAATATGAGAAGTGTATAAGCCTGGTGTCTTGTGGACCATCCGGTATGTGAAAAACAACTGTTAGCTCCGTTAGAATGTCACGTTTTATGGCATTTTAATCCCGAGCCGTTTAGCACAAGATTTCCTGTGGTCTTAATTGTTGACTTCTCCTGTTCAATAAATAACTCCATGAATAATAATAGAGTTAGCTTATTAAACATCTTAATACTTTAATTCCGTAGGTATCCAAAACTCTCGGATAGTCTATAGTCATTAATGGACTGTTGTAGAGTTCGACACAGTTTTCTGAAATTCCTAATGTGATATTTATGAAGAACACGCTCGAGGGAGTTGTCAAACTTTTTTATGTACGTTTTGTTTACCATAGTTTAGTCTCTTGCTCCAATCCAAAAAAAAGGTACTCTTTTATATAAAATTATTTCCGAAAAAGAATACGGGAGTTATACCTCTATAAAGACACTAAATATCAGTTTTTCTGCAATAACTTCCGACCGCCTTAAAATATAAAATTCATGTTTTAAATTTAGATCGCTCTTGATCAGAAAGTTGAACTTTTTAATATATATTAAAAATTTAGCCAATTTCAGTGGAATTCAATTTCTATACGAAAACACTTGGAACCTTTCATAAAACGTGACGCCAGCTTGGATTTCATGTTAAATAATTAACGAAACTAATACTAATTCAATTAATGAAACTATGCTAATTAAAAAAGTAGAAACTACACTCTAAAAACAATGGAAGAGATAAGAAGGAAGGTCTTCGTTACAAGTTGTCCTACTCAGGAAATTAGATTTGCAAATAGAATTATCCGCTGCCAACGAGTTATTGGACTGTCTAAATGCAAATGTTCTAAATTTTATGATAGATAAATATTTAAATTCGCGCAAAGTTGGCGCGAAGGAGAATCCCGCTTAATTGGGATTAAATAAGAAGATTTTCAGCTAGACCGAGTAAATTCTAATCGGCCTGCAACAGTCATTGTTCTGCTAGAAACATTCCTATGGATTAAAAATCCAGGCCAGATTTATTTTCGACGCGTTGCGTACTTCCCACGAGTATTTCGCCGCGTCTTTTATGCATTGTTTTCCAACGTTTTGGCTTTGTTTTCACCCCACCGTCTAGCTTCCAAGACACTCTAACGCTTTCCGCCTCGCCTCACTTATCGGACCCATATAATTTGGTTAGATACTGACGAGCCGATGGGTTTATCTCTTAAATACCTCATTACTTTCACTCCAGATTTTATATGGAGCTCTTGCCGTTGGATCTGTTACGAGGGGATCTAATTGCCGGTCTTAATTTTCGCTCATGTGAATTTAAACGGTTTAATTCTTTTGCAAAGGTAATCTCTCAACAACCTCAATACATGTCTGAGAGTTATACAGTGCTACTCAATTTAATGGTACAATTTGAATAAAATATTAACAGAGAATTGGTACTACATTTTCATGTCTTGTTTTTAAATTTTTTATACAGGATTCCTCCTCAAAAATGATAATAATAATAGGTCAAATCAACGGGTGTGCTTTCTGAGCTAGTTAAAACAGTTTGAAGAGGAGGCCCAAAATATTGTTTTCGTGTTCTAGTTCAAAACTATGTTGAGCAAAATAAGAAATTTGGTAAAAGAGGCACATTTTCCATGAGGAATCTAATGGTTTAATTAAAAAGAGATCGTAGAGATTCTGAGAGTCTAGTCGTCACAAAGTTTGCTATATGTTTTAATTGAAGGACAGAGTTTTGTAAAAGAGAAATTAAGGATATAACTAAGAGCAATAGATACCCCCAGTAAATTTAGATCATAAATTAATTCAGAAAATTCAAGGAAATTATCCCGAACTCCTCGACCTTTCAAACCGAACTTTAAAATTTATATTAATTCCATATGAACCCCGATTTACCCCGTTATTCATCCATCGGGAAATAACTTTTAGGCAACCAAACCATAAAATTGAATCAAATGAATGATTCAGGATCTACGGGATTGTAATTTGAGGTATGTTGTTTAAAGAACACATGGCTCACCTCAAAAGGGAAAAATCTATTGTTTCCCCACATTTAATCACAATTATAGACTAGACATCAATAACTTAAGGTTAATTAAAATATAATAAACAGTATGTCCACAGTTAGACTTTTTCTTTTGTTAAAAATATGATTGCCATGGAGTAAATTAACATGTCATGTACACATGTACAGGGTGTTCAGAAAATTAAAAAATTGAAAATTATCAAAGAGTATAAACTACGTTCAATTTTAACGATATGAAAAACTGTTACTAAGGAAAGTTGTTTAGAATTAACATTTATGACAGAATTCCAATTTGTGGATAAATCTACCTAATTCGACTAAGTTTAAAGTTTAAAAAATGTTAAGAATCAAGTGGTATCATGCGGTAAAACTTATGGTAAAATTAAAATTACTTTCTTCTTACAAAAATTATTAAACAAGACAGCTAATTATACTCGTAATTATATTAAACTACTTTTATTTTTAACAGCACTGAAAAAACTTATTAGGAAAATTTATCAAAAAAATCTAATATTTTGAAAATTAAAAGAAAAACCGTATAACTGAGGAGTTAGCTTGTGGTTGACAGTGAAATTTATTTATCCTCGATTTGTTATTTTACTGTACAGCATCATATTCTACTCCACTATTAACAACTATTGTAATAATGCTAATTTTACACAGGGTTGGAAAAAAAAAACAGTTTTATTTTCATTTTAAACAAAAAAACTGTTTTTTTTATTTTACACAGTTCTTTTCAATGATTTAAATGGTATGTTCAAAACGTTTAAAACTCTATTAAACTAGAATTAGTTGGTGCCAAGTTACCGTGTCTGCTACTACTACTTGATACCAGATGACGCTCTTAAACGGATTTTACAGCACTCTACAAATAAAACGTTCAGTTTAGCGCAAGTGACCACTGATCATTTGATTCAGAAGAGTAAGACTACAGAGGCTATTTTTTTGTAAGTGTGTTTACTGTTTATATTGGAATTATTTCTCGGAATGGACCATCATCGGCACTTTTCCTGCTTTTCTACAATCTCCAAAATAATACATTTGTTTAAAACATCGCACTGTGTTTTAAACTGTGTTTTAAACATTGCATTGTGTATTAAATATGTTTTAAACATTTATTTAAAACATGGTGCGATGTTTCAAACATGTTAAACATCTTGTTTAAAAAATTTTGTGTTAAACATGCCAACCCTGATTTTACAGCAAAACAATTATCTAATGCAGTGTTATGGAATTGGCGAGTCTTGCTATCGGAAAGTAATTGAAGATTTTAATTTAAAATACCCATGCATGCGTGTTACACAGTCGACTTGCCACAAATTAGTACATAAACTTTTAAGAACTGGATCGTTGTTGAAAATACCAAGACCTAAAAAAATATGAAGATGATACCACTCTGTTGTAGGGATTGCAATTTTCCGGAAGTTTTAATAACCGGTAAATCGATAAATAAAAATGTAAATAACCGGTTAACCGGTATTTACCGGTAATTTTTACAATGAATGATTATGGTGGCGAAAATGGCAATTGTCTTTTTCCATGTACAAAATTATCTATATTTAACAAAAAACATTTTTATTTACGTATAATTAATATAATGAACAAACAGAAGGTTTTTTGTCAAAAGGAAAAAAATATAAATGAAATAAATACAAATAAATAATTATTCTGTAAATAACAAAAATATCAACTTAAATAATAACAATTATAAACAAACTCAAATAGGGCATTTACTGAATACCTAATCTAAAGATACAATATTTTTTTAAAATAGCCCGTTGAAAGGGTTAGTTTTTCAAAGCTGTATCTGTTAGTCTTCTGATATTTGTGCATAGAATACCACCAGCTGAAGATGCCCTTCCTCAATCGATATTGGTAGGTCGATAAGTTAATAAGAATTGGTAATAACATACTTCTAAATGTTTTCCACGAATATTTGCGGCAGTGAAATATTCAATTTTCTGTCGCAAGATATTGTCAATGTCTCTCTTACTTGTATTTCTTGGGGTTTGGTGTTTGGGTTTTATCTTTTATAATATTATTTATTTGTTGTTAAAAGTGTCAGTGTTGGGACAGTCACTCTGTATTTAGTGAATACTAGTCACTGACATAAATAGAAACGTTGAGTACGTGACATATCGTAAGTTCAGAATTTACCGAAATAACCGGTAAAATATTGAAATAACCGGTAATTATCGTCATGTGTTTTTTGTCCTGTTAATCGGTTAACCGGTTAACCGGCTAACCAGTATTGCAATCCCTATCTGTTAGTATTACAGTCAATAGAGGAACTTCCCAGACGGTCATTAGGAAGACGAACTTTTTTCAGCGATGAATTAGAAAATTTACCGTTGGATAACCTCAATCGATTTCATTTTCAACAAGATGGTTGTTCGGCTCATTCTGCGGCAAATAATAGAACCTGGTTACGGAATAAATTTGATGACCGATGGATTGACAGGTATAGTCCAAATCCAGGGTCTCCGAGGTCCCCCGATTTAACAAATATGGATTTTTATTTGTGGGGTTGATTGAAACAAATTGTCTACAGTAGGCCTTTTTTAATGCTGTTAAAAATAAATGTAATTTAATATAATTACGAGTATAATTAGCTATCTTATCTAATAATTCTTGTAAGAAGAAAATCATTTTTATTTTACCGTAAGTTTTACCGAATGATACCACTTGACAATCGAATTAGGCAGATTTATCCACAAATTGGAATTCTGATATACATTTTAATTCCAAACAACTTTTCTTAGTGACGGTTTTTCATGTTGTTAAAATTGAACGTAGTTTACTTTTACACAATTCTCAGATTTTTTAATTTCCTGAACACCCTGTACATGACATGGTAACTTACTCCACGGCTATCATATTTTTAACGAAAGCAAAACTTTTTGTGAAGAATAAATTTTCCGCGTAAAATGAGAAATAAAAAAGTTTACCCTCTCATCCACTCTAACTGTGGACATACTAAATATTAGACTGCGAAAGAAAAAGCCTTCCCAAAATTGTATAAATTGCGAATTTATAATATTTGATAGATATCGCATTTAATATTGGGTAAACTCTCACTGATTTTCAACAATTTGGAACAATAAATGATTTAAGCATTAGGTTAAACATTTTGAGTTGTACAAAAATTTGAGAACAGGCTTTGACAAGAAACATTTGAATGGAATAATGACAAGTTTTGCCAATACCTTTTTGAAAAAAAAATATTAACAGGCAAGGGCCGGCAGGAATATTTAGTTAAGATTATAACAGATTGTAGAAAAAACAAAAATTAAACATGAGATAAAGTGAAATTGCGAAAAGTGTTTTTTTGCGATGATTTTCGGCGAAACGTGACTTCTTAGCGGAAAATACCCTTCACAAAAGTTGTAAATAATAAAAAAATCTAAAACTTTCATATAAGGCATTTTTCAACATAACCTCAAATTTTCCGAGAAAATGGTGGAAAACCGATTTTTCGGTTTTTTATTTCTTTCTCTCGTTCTCTCAGTTTACATGAAATTTTGTGAAAGTACATATTCTCTTGCATTGAATAAACATGATTTTTTTGAAATCTGGGAAACAAGTAGTATCAGAGATATTTACATTTTTCGAAAAAAAAAAAAAAAAAAAACAAAATCTTCTACGGAAAACTTTATTGGTGTTTTTTTCAATATTCTATCCGGGCTCGCTTTAACCGTTGAAATGTCTACTTTAAAATGGTCTATATATGTTGACGGTTTATTTTTCATGAAACCGCTTAAAATTGAAAAAAACCAAAAAAATGACTTTTCGGATCACGAATTTTTTTATTATTTATGCAAATGATGGATTAAATTTCATTGTCAGAATTTAATTCAATGTAATATTACTAAAGTTGAATGAATTTAATTAAAGAAAGTGGCGGAAACCATCCTCAAACTTTTAAATAAATAACAAATTAACAAATCTTTTAAGTTGTACAAATAAACGTGGTAGCAAAATTAACAAAATTGTGAATTCGGAAATTGATATTAGAAAGGTACTTGGAATAGGTACTTAGAAAAGGTTCAAGCCCGCCTAAAGTGGACGAAGGAGGGGGGGAGGGGCCGGGCCAAGAGAGCAGCCGAGCTCGTTTTGGAGTAGTGCCTATTCAGTCATCTAGTTGTGTAGAGGCATTTGGGATTTTATCTTTTAGAGGTAAAGAAATATTTGAAGACGGAAGAGATTATTGATGAAAAGCCAGCAAAGAGTCTTGATATTAATACTGGAGAGCTCGAAGACGTCGATAATCTTGAAGATCCTTGGGAATTTGAAAGTTTTATTGATGAAGAAGAACAACCACAATGCAAAAGATCTAAAATTCATCAGAATTTTATAATTTTTCATAATTTTTTTATTTTTATAAAAAAAATGAAAAAAAAAAAATTTCTGAAGACGAAGCGAGTCAAAATTTCTAAAAAAAATACCAATAAATTAATTGTTCTACTTAATAATTATGTATTCAAATTATTTTATTCAAATATACCTAAAACAGATTACTCATCGTTTTACCAGTTACTTAGTGAAAAAATAGTAAAATATACATTAATAAAAATGACTTTCAGTATGGTACGGTGCATTGCCATGAAAAACTTAAGTTTCAGAATGTTTTTCCCCACTTTCTTCAATTAAATTCATTTAACTTTAGTAATATTACATTCTGTAAATTCTGTCATTGAGATTTAATCCACTGTTTACATAAATAATAAAAAAATATTGAAAATAATATATAATATTGAAAAATTTGTGATCCGAAGTCATTTTTTTGGTTTTTCTCAATTTTAAGCGGTTTCATGAAAATAAACCATCAACATATATAGACAATTTTAAAGTAGACATTTCAACGGTTAAAATGATCCCAGATAGAATATTGAAATTGAAAAAAACACCAATAAAGTTTTCCGTGGAAAATTTTGTTTTTTTTTTTTCGAAAAATGTAAATATCTCGGAAACTACTTGTTTAGCAGATTCCAAAAAAAATCATGCTTATTCAATGCAAGAAAAAGTATACTTTCACAAAATTTCATGTAAACTGAGAGAAACGAGAAAAAAAATAAAAAACAGAAAAATCGGTTTTCCTCCATTTTCTCGGAAAATATGTTGAAAAATGCCTTGCATGAAAGTTTTAGATTTTTTTATTATCTACAACTTTTGTGAAGAACATTTTCCTCTAGAAGGTCACGTTTCGTTGAAATTCGGAAAAACGGAAAAAACCACCTTCAACAGCACCCCCATATTTCACAATTTCACTTTATCCCGTGTTTAATTTTTGTTTTTTCTCTTAGTTATAACTTTAACTAAATTTTCCGGCTGGTCCTTGCCTGTTAATAATTTTTTTTAGCCTTCAAAATCCGCTTTGGCACCAGCCTACAGTAAGTTTATTTAATTAACTAAAGTAAAACAAGTAGAAGTTGCAAATGCCTATTTGACAACATTACCGACTTTTTCCAGCATTATTGAACGACCCATAATTTTTGTTACATAATTCGAAAACTTTTATATGAAAAAATTATAAACATCGTAATTAGCTAAGGCTACCCGGCGGCTAACTTCGGTGCGCCATCAATATTAAACTAACGAGAACACTAGTCATACAGATATGGGAGGTTAGCTATGCGGTAGAAAAAGCGCTATATATCGGCCACAGCCATAATTCTACAGCACGCCCACCTAATTATCGAATTCCCGTGTGCAGGTTTCGGTAACTGTTTTTTATATAAAGTTGTTAAAAGTGACCAATGCCGCCGCGTCGACCATTAATAACCCCTCTACATTTATAATACTTGACCCTCCATATATCTCGCGTGTTCGCCTGCCCACAAAAATCCACTTCCGGCCTCTAGACAGATCAAGTACTCCTTGTAAAGCCACCACTTCCTCTTAACGCATTTTTATACGGAACGATGGCCAGCGGGTCCGAAGTGCTGCATCATAAAGCTACCCTCGACGGAGGGAATTTAAATTTAAAGCACATCACGGCATCGGGCCAGAAGTGAAAAGTTTGCTTATGGAAAGGAGGCTTTAAAACGTATTAGGGTCCGTTCTCGTCGTCGTTTTTAACTTGCGTAGGGTTAGAATGGGCACGACTGTCCTTACTAATTACGGGGTTATGTTTTCACTTCACTTTCACCCACCATTAACCCTAGTAATTTGTCTGTCTATGTATTTGACTGTCAAAAACTTTAGGTTGGGAACACTATAAAAATTAAAGTGAAGTCTCTTATAGACTTTTACTTTTATAGTACATTTTCCAAAGAATAGAATTCATCAAAATCTGAATTAATTAGATAACAATTTTTTTTGTTTGTTTTAAACTAGTGTATAGACTATGCAATGAAATAAAAAGGTGCCGGCTTCAATCTAAAAATCGGCATAATAATGGCAATATAATATAATATAATGGTAATATGGACCAAACGACATCCCAGGCAACACGGTCACGTCATTTTGACGTCATTTTTTGGTAACTATTCGTCGGCGACGTCATATTACCAAAAAGTGACGTCTTACTGACGTCTGCATTTGTACGTCATAACGCCGTTTAAATTCGCCATTATTACGTTTTTATTTAGTGATTTTAAACACCATCTTTAAAAGTACAATAATAATAAGTGGATCTTTAGCATTAATTACATGGTAATAATTAACGTCGGGATAATTACAATTATATTTTTTGGGCTGTATATTAATATCACCAATATAGGATTTTTTTTGATCTAGTTCATTGGCCAATAGCCATTAGCCAGTGTCATATATTGGTTCTGTCAAAAAGTGATCTAAATTTATCCCAGGCAGCAAACTGACGTCATTTTTTGGTCACATTGGTCGACGACGTCACGTAACGAAATAATGACATCTCAGTAATGTCATATTGTGATTAAATAAATTATGACGTCATGTTGAGACGTCGACGCGAAGTTTGGTGACGTAATTTTTTAATTGCAGAAATTATTTCTAGTTGGCGCCACATGCAAACTATATGCAAACTGAAAATAATCAGTCCTTCTTTACACCTTATACCCTAATGAATTTATAGAAAATAAATAATAATATAAATTGCAATATTCAAATGCATTCAGGAAACGTTGATTGATTCATTTATGGAAAAATCCTAGAGCCCTTAAGATTTACATGCCATATTGCACCAAATTGGCTTATTTATTATATTTCTCATATGTACATTTATTAATTAATCAAAAGTAGCATACATATGTAAGCCCATCGACGTCATTTAAGCGACGTCTGTTGACGTCACTTAAGTAACATCTGTTAACGTCATTTAAGTGACGTCAATGGGCTGTGACATTTTGTCGTCATATTTCACGTCATTTTCACGTCATATTTAACATCGCATTGGTGATAAAGGTGCCGAAAAAATAACGTCAAAATGACGTGACCGTGTTGTCTGGGATTTCTCGTAAATAACTTTTAAAATAATATATTTTTGGAAAAGAATTTACCGCCCCATTAAAAATAACAATAAAAATTGTAAATTATTTACTCTAGTAAACTTTCTTATTTTTGATTTGCCAAGTCATTCTTTATAAAAAGTTTTCCTTGTATTATGAAGTCATAAACTGTTATCAAACTTATAATATATTATACAGGGCATTCTAAAAATTAGAAAATATAAAATCGACTTTCAGCAAACCTTCTTTTACATTTTTATTGAAAATTTTATTTTTTTCGATTATGAAGAAAAGCTTAAATACTGAGTTTAGTTGTAAAATAAGGAAATAACAATTAAAAAAAAAACATTTTATTCAATTAAGTTGATAACTGTCCCACATGTAGACCTCCTACTAATACGCATTTTTCTAATCTTTTTCTAAATTCTTCATAGACAGATGAGATTACATTGACATTAATCCATGGATTAATGTCAATGTCAGTGTAATAGATATTTATTTGAATTTTGTATTTTTTAAGAAATATTAATTACTGATTATTGAATTATGCTACCTCTGGAACAACGAATTTACTTGATCAAATGCTATGGAATATTTATAAATTTGATTCCACTGGGGATTTAAACAATATAAAAAAAAACAAAAAACATTTAAATGAAGATGATGCTGCTGCCCTTATAGTTTTAGGCTCTGTACAAGAACATCCAAGATGGTCGTTAAGGAAAAGATCAATAAATTTAAGTATTAGCAAATCTCATATAGGGTTTTATTCAGCAACAAATTTTACGGATTCAAACCCAAAATTATTCACAAACTTCAAGTTGGCTTGTCGTTTGGATTTTTGCCTAACTATGGGTGAGAACATTTTATCAGATAGAGTAGGTACTGGGCTCGGGAAAATCCTAATTTCCGAATGACCACTAATAGTCAAAAGTTTAAAAAAATAAATGTTTGGTGCGGTATAATGCATCACAGAATATCTGTCTTTATTTTATGAATGGAAATTTAAATCAAAATACTTTTGAATAATTTTGTTTTGGGCGAACTGGACAATGATAATTTAGAAGGAAAATAATTTTTCAGCAAGACGGATGCCTTCTAGTTCTAATTAGACAACGGTTAGACAATCACTTCCACGACAGGTGAATTGGCCGCTATGGACCAACAGCATGGTCAGCCCGTTCGCCAGATCTAACCCCGTTGGATTATTTCTTATGTAGGTATTTAAAGCAAATAGTATACGCAGATAATTTAAAAAACGATGTAGATTTATTAAAGAAAAAAATTGTGGATGCTGCTACAACCATAAATGTCTCTTTAAGCTTTCCGCACACCAAAATATTGGCGATGACTCGAAGTCCTAAAATGAAGACTAGTATGACAATATATCTTTTAACAATTGTAGCTTTGGATTATTTTCAAGTAGCAGAGACAAAATAATAGATATTGGAGAATTAACAGTCCAAACAATAAGAAATATCGATTTGTTTATTTATATATTAAGTAACCTAAACGTAAAAAACTTACGTATCTCAGCTCCAAATGTAAGTAGAGCATTAATGTTTTTAAAGTTGGCTTTTTTAATCTACTTTCATCACTCCTTAACCGTTTTTGATTTCATAAAAAAACCAAAGAGTTATTTGAATTTTTTTATAACTACAATTTCGAAAATTATAAACTGCAATAAAAAGAGTTTAAATTTTGAAAAAAAATCTCTCCGTGATCTTAAAGTACCTACCTATAAAAAGACACAATTTGGGCCATCGTACACATTTTTTGGTTTTGATAGCAGAATTTCGCACGGGTGCAAAGTTTTAGTAACTTTGAGCCGTTTTAATAGCCATTTTGATTTGAAACTTTAAGTGGCGATTGTAATTTATAAGAGCTATATTTCTCCAAAATTTCATTGAATATTATCCATTATTTTTGAAAGAACAGTGATTTATTTAGAAACGCATAATTTTGCAATATTCAATTTTTTTAAATAATAATAACAATTGGAATGAATTATAGTTTATGTACTTTTATTCTACAGCTCATAACGAACATTTCCCTTCTTTTTGTTGTTTTCCATAGGTCTTATAGATTTTGAGATATTTAAAGAAAACCGATGGAAAATACGGTCTAAAAAATTAAATTGTTTAAATAAACAATACGCCGACCTCGCAAAAACTGCAAAACTGATCTGTGAACTTCAGTTGATCCCCTGAATACGTTAAAACAAAAAAAAAAATTCCCTGGCCAAACAATTCATATTGCGAATTTTTTATGACTAATTTGACTCCACTATTATTTTTAACATTGTCGTTTGTACTTGCTCTGACATCGATGGCACTTTATAGGTAGCAGTAGAATGTTTAATGTACGAATAGGTCATTAATGAATAAATTTGTTTTAAGTATTAATGTAATATAGGGTGCCCCTTATTATTATATGACCAAAAATTTTTTTCTCACATTTTGGGAAGTGCCGGGCAAAATTTTATTCCAAATTTTAGCTCGATCGAACACTGTTAACCCGTCGCGCTTGCGTCTAACGTAATGAGAATCTATGCGCAAGTGTATTCGCAATGCTTTTCTATTGCAGAATCCACAGAACCTTTTAATTAGCTGTGATCTTGTAGTATATTGAAGGAATAAAAGGGACATAAAAAATTATCAATGAAAGCCGGCGAATGACGTAAACCGGGTAGCTAGGAGTGACTGGAGAAAACGATTACAGAATTCTCTTAGTTGAAATTAAACAAGTAATATTAATAAATGGCATCGATTATGTATGCATTCATGTTAGTACGTATTTATTAAAATAATTATTCCCACTTATATTCAGTAAGATTTAGGCAAATAATAATCACTGTGAAAAATAATTTAAAAAAATATTTGCCCCACTTACCCTCAATGCGCATTTGTTTACTGTTTGGCTAGTGTTGTCAGTACTAAAAGAGACGCCCCTTTTTGTCAGATTTTTTATTTCGATCTACTTGTACTGCAGTATATAGGTTATACAGATATTCCAGATGCTGCCGGTGCTGAAATGGCTTCGGCGGTTTATGAAACGTTGGAAAATTGGGATTTAACAGAAAAGGTACAAGCATTAACGTTTGACACCACTGCTTCAAATGAGGGTAGAATTAAAGGCGCTTGAAAGCTGTTAGAACAAAAACTTGAAAGAAATATATTGTTTTTTGGTTGCCGTCACCATGTTTTCGAACTTATTTTGGCAGCAGTTTTTGAAAAAAGCAAATTCACTATTTCAGGATCAGATATTCCATTATTTAAAAGGTTTAAAAATTATTGGTCTAGAATCAACGTTCAAAGTTTAGTTCCAGCTGTGGTAAACCCTGAAATCAAATAAATTTTTAACGATCATACTGAAACTATTCTAGAAAGTATAAATTATGCAATTTCTAAAAAGTTTCCACGAGAAGACTATCGTGAACTATTGAATCTCATAATAATATTCGTAGGAGGCATTCCTCCTGGTGGAATAAAATTTAGAAATCCGGGTGCTTACCATGTGACCAGGTGGATGGCAAAAGCCATATATTCCTTAAAAATAATTTATTTCGAACATAATTCGATTTAACGAAAGGCAACGAAAAATCACTTCGCCAAACAACATGCTTCATTGTAAAATGCTACGTAAAATGCTGGATTTATAAGTCAGAAGCAATGTCTGCTCCACTAATGGATATTAAATTCTTGCGAGAATTAGATCAGTAAAAAGAAATTAATAAAAATATCGCTGAAGTAGCTATTGGGAAATTTGTGAACCATTTGTATTATTTGACTGATGAATGTGTATCCTTCGGACTATTTGATGACTCGATTACTGAATACAAAATTGGCACAAAAAATTTTTAGAAGAAACAGTAAATAATGTAGAAAATGAAAATAAAACAGAAATTAATCTTAAGAAATTGGCAATGAGGAAAGAAGACATTTCCGAATTTTTAAAGCTGTCTGATGAAGTTTTAATAAAATTACATAGTAATAAGTCAATAGATTTATTTCACAGATTTAAAATAGACAATTTTTACACTTGCATTCATCCAAATGAATAAATTCTAATGAGTTTATAAACAAGGACAGCTAGTCATTGGAGAATTAAAATTAGTAAATGACTCCGCCGAATGGGGAATAAAATTAATTCAAGATTTTAACGAAAAAGTTACAAAATCCGAGGATCAAAAACAATTTTTATTGCAGGTGGGTCATTTTTTCATTGACATTTTCAAAGTCTCTACAAGATTCGTTTTCTTAATATATTTGTCCCTTTGGTTTTCTTTTTAAACTGTCCAAGATTACTGCCGTAAACATCCTCAGGCAACCAAAAAGTATTGCAGAAAACTTTCGAAATGTAGAACTTTAGATTATGGACTAGTTTTAAAACTTTGTATTCTTAAATCAAATAATAAATAAATTAATAACTTGACATGTATTTATGATTTACAAAAAGTAAACCAATTTTAAAAGACGATGTAGGGCTAAAAGTAAAATAAAATCAACAAAAAATTAATTTTTCGAGAAAATTTTAGGCCACGATCGCGCGACGTATTACTTATATTCCATTAAGCTAAAAATTGGTGGGGATTTTTTTAAACATAATGGAACAAAATTCCGCCCGGCACTCCTCAAAAATTAAAACTTCAAAAATAAGGGGCACCCTAATGTAATAGCAGATCAGATCATTCATGTTCAAAATTGTTTAAAATAATAATTTATTTTTTATACGATGATTTGTTGAATGAATTATCAAGTTTTTTTATTATTATCTAATTTTCTAATAACTTCAGTAACAGTACCACTCCTTCACTGCTGGTAAATTGTTTGTAATAAAAAATTTACCGCAAATTTAAACAATAATAATAATTCGACCAATGAACTAATGTTTTACGCATAGCATTCATTGCATAAAACAACTTGCGGCGTGTGCACCTTTGACTTTACCAACATCAATATTTGTTTCGTGTACAAAATCCTACTTGTGTGGAGAATTTAATTTGAATTGGATGTAATTCGGAGTTGTGGTATTAATCTGTCTTTGGGGACTGTACTATTAGTAGAAATTCGGTTCCCGATAAAATTATATTTTGTAAACTGTTAAACCTCGAGATATTATATACAAGTTCTTTGCAACTTTGCTAACTCTACATATTTCTATTCGTGTTTCCTGTGTGGCACTCAACTCGATGAAATAAGGAAGTCGAGTTCCGCTACAAAGAAGTCGCCAAGAAAAAAGTGCAAGAATACTTACTTCCAAACAAGTATGACGGCTATAAACACTAGAAGTCCAAGTAGAACGGAGCATAAAACTATCACAGCCGATGTCTGGAAAGATGGACTACTGCGGTAGCTTGCGTCGATCAGCTGAAACAATAAACAGTCTAAAACATCCGCAATCATAATTTAGTAGGCGAGCAAGACACTCGAAATATGCACATTAAAAGGGCCATATGCAATTCGCGAACATACGAAAATTGAAGTCATTCTTATTTTAATTGATCTGCCGAATTCCACTATGGAAGTCGCGATTCGATTCTGAATTGCGAAAACAGAAAAAATCGCACTTTTCACATTTTTATGAAATTTCTCGAAAATACAGTACCTATTTTACATTTCTCATCCCATAACTTTGTTTCTAACCATTGACTCGACTTGAAACTTTAGTCGGGGGTCCAACAGTACGAAATCGCTCTAAATTCCAAGTAACCTGTTCCGACATGACGTACATTTTTCAACTTCTGATTTGCAAAAAGGGTTATATAGGACACCAGAAATGACTTGTCGGATTCTTATCAGCTCTTGCATAACTTCTTAAATGATAAGAAAAGAGACGAAATGATAATTCCTAAAAAAATGTTTTTTAATACATAACACGTCCTGTAAAAGAAACTATGAGTGCTATCCATCTAATTTTTTTATAGTATACACCAAAGACATTAGCGCTTGGATGAGGCTCGATGGCACTGTTTAAATATGTTTAGTTTTTTGGGAAAAAAATATGAAATCTGTAACTATAATAGTATATTATATTACTAGGAGTAGAACGCACTCTTTTTTTGTGTTGAGCCGCCGAAGCCGCAAACTGGGCGAAACACAAAAAAAGGCGTTCTACTCCGTGTAATATATACTATTTTTTCTTCAAGCGTATTAAAATGCAAAAATTCATTTATTTATCATAAATGTACAAATATTCAAACTACAGTCTTACATGTTGACACAATATGACAAGTGGCTAGTGGATAGCGCGCCACCGGTGGCTTTCGGTATTAACATTATGTTACTAGTAAAACAATACCCACTGCGGTGGCGCTTTCGGAACTAACATTATGTTACTAGTAAAACAATGTCCACTACGGTGGCGTTCGGTACTAACATTTTGTTACTAGTAAAACAATGTCCTACTTCTACTTCTGTTTTTGGTGACATAATTTAAACATTTTAATACGCTTGAAGAAAAAATATTGTAGTAAGAATTTCAACATACAACTACTTCAATTTTAAATTTTTTGCGTATAAACTATGCTAACAAACATACCCAATATATTGAAAATGTTTTTAAGACAAGAAATAAGTTGATATTGCATATAGTATTCGAGTTGTGAATTTTTAAAATGGGTGCACGATGCGGCGCATGTAATAAAGGCGACAGCTCTCCTAAAATTCATAAAGCGCACGAAAACAGTTTACAGTGGAATTAGCTGGTATGTTTATGTTTACTAGGCGTATGTACTTATGTATATAGTGTGAAGTTATTTGTCTTAACATTTTAACATTATAAAAACTATTTGTGTTTGATTGTTTAAATCGATTGATTATTGTTTGCGGTTCATATTTATTATTTACTAGCTATGCCCACGGTTAGGTTCGCGTGGAATTTTGAAATTGACTAAAAAGCTTCTTTATAAACGACGTTTGAGGTAGAATCACCATTCTGGAATATTTCAGAAAACTCACAAATTTTCTGGAATATTCCAGAGTACTCTCGAATTTTCTGGAATATTACAGAACTTTAATCTTAAAAGTTTATGCCGTGCAAATACGCTTATTGTAGAGATCAAGCTGTATCTTCTGTTCTACTAGACCGATTTTCATAAAACTTGGCTTAGTCTAGTCCGATTTCGATGAAATAAGAACTAAATGTTACTCCAAGCTTAGATGAACCTCATTGGTTCAGTAGTTTCTGCGTGATGCGAGTTCAAACAGACAAGCAGACAAACAGAGAAAAATTCCAAAATCTGTCTTAATGTATTCCATTATTCATCTTACATCCCCCACATCAGTTTTTTGCAAATATTTTCAATGTACATACACGTCAACTTTACAAGTGTATTATATGTATACGTTTGAAAATTATTAAAAGGTAAAATAATTTAATAAAAGTGATTTACGCTCCCTCCCGCCGCCGGAAGACGCTTTTCAACAACATGTTGCAAATATTACTTTTTTTAAACAGTGTTGTGAACCGTCATTTCAAATTACCTCTTGCACAAAATTTTGGATGCAGCATTGGAAATCAGAAGCTGGTACCGATAATGTCGACAAAAAAAAGTTTATCTGAACTTAAATTAAAAAGTGCAACTGTAAAATAAAATGCGACACAAAATGTTCGTGTGAGTGGTACTCAGTTGCGTGCTCGTGTGCTGCTTTTCCTGAAAATTGTTTTAAGGGAAAAAGTAATATGCATCATTTTATAATGACAGTAATTCTGACTAAAATGTTAGAAAAGTTATACACAAAAATTACATAATATACAACATTAATGTTTTATTTAAAATATCTCCCTTTTCTGCTTTCTATTAAATATGCTAAATACCTAAAATAATATTTCTCACTAATGTTTTATTTCTTAAACAATATAAAAACGAGTAGAAGTTGTACTCGGGCATGGCCAATTGCGAATACCTATTTGATTAACATTTTGCTCGAACACACAATTCACTTTGTATCGATTATTATTTTTTTAAATGAGTGTCCGCAATCGGCAACGCCCGACTACTACTTTCATACGTTTTGTTGCATTATTAACATAAAGTAATTCAAATTTGCAATTATATTGAAAATATAGTGCTTTTTACTATTACACTGTACCAATTATCGTGTAGACTATTTTTATTTTAATGCTGCATAATTACGCGCCTCATAAAAAAGTCATAAACAAAAAACTGTATACGTTATCGACAGGATCTTTTCTAAAAAAACTTTTTCAATATATGGACTATATTTGGTAAGCAATTGTATATAAGAATTTCATAAATTTAACATAGTTGTCCCCATATCGAAATTTTTAGAACGTAAATATCAACCTTTTAATTTTAATTATTTTTTTCCAAAAAAAATATTCTTTACAAAAATACCAATAGCTTAGTTAGAATCACGTATATCTTTTGAGTATACATACCAAAAATCAGATCGGTAGGTTACACAGTTTTTGTTTTAACGGAGAATAACCATTGTAAAACATAATTTTGTAATTATCAATCCGCCATCTTTTTTGCGATTTCTGAAGTTGCGCAAGAGCAAATATTAATCCGACAAGTGTTTTCTAGTGCCCCAGGTAATGCTCTCTTCATTACTTATATCAACATTTGTACGTCATGTCGGAACAGGTCATCTTGATTTTGGAGTGCTTGGACCCCGGACTACTTGAAACTGACACATGTGAATCGACTGCCAAACAAAAAATATCTCGAGATAAAATATCTCGTGCAAAAAAATATTTCATCACGTGGATTTTTCCGTAGCGGCATTGAAACAGTCTGTATAGAGAAAACTTTTTTATTATTGAAGGTTGCCTACTAGTATACACGAGTGAAGTGTAGACCTGAATTAAGTACTTAATTTTTAAAAAACAAAAAATCGATGTTTATAACGGTTGGGTGTTCATAGAAGTGTAATACACTTGAGTGCTGTACGCGTTGCATTAAATTCTAGGTTAACGATGCAGCAGATCCCCACTTTTAAAAAATGTATACGAAGTTTTTTTGTACGATCAAAAATGTAGGCTCCAGATTTTTTTTAACGCACTAAAATGGAAAGCGGAGACATGTAAGTACGGCGCGCGGTCTCGGGCGAGCTACACTAAATTTGTTGTAACTATTGAACTAATTAATGAAATCGATCTCACAAAAGCTTAAATGAAAGAAGAAACATGTAGCTATTGGATCATTATATTTTCAAATATAAAGATGAATGTATGCAGGAATAGTACACAAGTGAATTCGAAACATAAAGAGATTTGCGATGAAATAGATAAAAGCTCTACAATTTCTAAAAATTTAAAGATAAATGTCTTTCACATTTTACTCTTGAAGTAATATAAAAAGATCCGATGAGTGAAAAGAATCTCAAAAATTTATTTTGAAGATGTACACTTCCAAAACTTCACAATTTTGAGAAAATAATAAAATTTGATATACAGTGTGTCCCACTTAAGGACTAGCCACCCCCGTAAAATATTTATTTATGAACCGATTTTTATGTTTTTTTTTTAATATGTAGATCTCGCCAAAAAGACATTAGAAACATGTTCCGTTAATTCCGGAACTCAAAACCACGGCCAACTACGACTATTGTTTAAGTGCGAAATATTGAGAAGTACTATTAGGGACTTCTTTTTCAAAATATTGGAAAGGATTCTTATTCAGGACCACCTATAAACATATTGTTCCAATTTTTGTCGTGATAGTAATACAGGGTGGCCCAAAACATTAAAAATAAATTTTTCGAATAACGAAATTTAAATTAAAAAAAAAATACATTACTTTTGTAATATTTAAATTATTTGTTGAAAAAATTATTATTATTATTATTTAAATTTTCATTTATATTGAAATTTTATAAACAATTACCATAAACCTGTAAATATTTTTTAGATTTTTAGATTTGTAAGAACCTGGGCGGTGGGTCTACAACGTTTTTCATAAAGATTAAAGCCTAAGGAACAATTTAAGACATGTCCTAAAAAAAACTGGCTGTATTTTCAAAATGGCGTCCGTTTAAAAAAAATTTGCAAATATTGTTTTTGTCACCTAACACAAAAACTAAAAAAGATCGAGAAAAACTTTCTGCACAAAAAACAAAGTGCATAAAATTTTCTACAATTTTGTTCTTATACAATATTTGGAAAGGAGTTACCATTTTCCAGATAAATGATTCAGCTCTTAAAATAAAAAAAAATGTCTTTGCGTCTGTAAGTGTGTGTGTGCATGTATATCTATGTGTGTGTGTATACCGCTTCTTGTAAACACGATAACTTCTGTTAGACTTAAAATATTTAATTACAATTTGGAGCATATGTAAAACGGCATATTACAATAATCCCTATTGAGACTGGGCCATATCTTTAATACATGGTGATAACCAGAGGCCTACAATTCTCACTTCATAATAATGTTATTAAAAATACCATGTTCCAAATTTTAGGATAACACTGATATATCATCTAATTTAAATAAAGTTGGTTTGCCTAACATACACCCGGTATATTGCGGTTTAGAAATCTTATACATTTTATTTTTGTATGCTTAGTAATATTTTGCTCTGAAATTAAAATAAAACTTATTTTACGTATGATATTTCGTAGGCTTCTGGTTACCACTATGTATTACAGATGATTATGATTATGATTATGATATGGCCCAATTTCAATAGGGATTATGGTAACATGCTGTTTTACATATGTTCCAAATTGAAATCGAATATTTTAAGTCTAACAGAAGTTATCATTTTTACAAGAAACGGTATAGACGCGCACATAGATATATACGCACACACACACACACACACACACTTACAGACGCAAAGACATTTTTTATTCGATATTTCAGTTCAGTCTGCTGTGAAACAGATATCTGTACAAGAATTTTTTTTCTACGATGATTATTAAAATTTATTTTCAATTTATAATAAATTTATAATAAAGTTAGTATGTAGTCAAAAGATATACAATTCATTACTGAACCATAACAGATACGAAAAAAATTAATAGAAACATTATTGTAGAAAATTTAGTCAGCTTTAATTTTGCATATAGCCACTTTTATTAGGGCTAACCGTTTTCGAGATATGAGCGAAAAACCAAAAACCGGGACCTTCTTCGTGCCCCCCTGCACCCCCCCCCCACCTCCTACATTCGAGGACTTTTGGTATGTTTACCTCCTAAATAGTCCAAACACAGCCCTCCAGTCAAAAATTATGATCTCGGCATTTCCCTCTAGACCCCCTTATTGAACGTTCATTGACTGGGCTATCAAAATGGCGTTCGTTTAAAAAAAATTGCAAATATTGTTTTTGCCATTTAACACAAAAACTAAAAAAGCGATTGAGGCACTATTTTATCTGCTGGTGAACACCAAAGAGGTTCTCCATTTTCTTGCCATCCATAATCATACCAAGGCTTTGGAATATTGTGAATAACTTCGTCGGCTAATCGCCAAATACGCGTTTGGTAAATACTCCTTTTAATATGCTCGATAAGACAAGCTCTTGATGGTGGAATCGAAGAAAAATCAATTGATAAAGACAAATCTTTGTCACCACATTTCTGTCTAATGGCAATTAGTAAATGAGTGAAGGCCCAGTAATGCCGAACATTTTTGAGAACTATACTCTTCTGCTAATGCGAATGTGTTAATAAGCCTTCTATTATTACAAAATCCGGTTTCAAAGAGTAATTTACATTTAATTTTGTTGGAATGAGCCAGCAGAATCCAAAAAATGTCACTATCAACACTTTTAACCCTAATCTGTTCATAACCCATTGTTACCGTTTTCGGGATAAATGTCTGCAAATTATAATATTATTATTATTACTATTATTAACTTTTTCAGTTTATTTTATTTTTTGTTATGTTAAGAATATAAAGTTATATTATACGCCTTACAATAATTGTCACAGTTATTTCCTCTAAGTGATTTACCGGTAACTCCTATCAAAATATTGTATAAGAACAAAGAAAATTTTATGCACGTTGTTTTTTGTGGAAAAAGTTTTTGTCCATCTTTTTTAGTTTTTGTGTTAAATGACAAAAACAACATTAAATGACAAAACAACAGCAGTTTTTTTAACATATGGCCGCCATTTTGAAAGTACAGCCAGTTTTTATTTTAGGACATGTCTTAAATTGTTCCTTAGGCTTTAATCTTTATGAAAAATTGTCCCCAAGGATCGGGCGGGGGGGGGGGGAGGTGCACGGACAGCTAGGGAGGGCTCCCCGACTATATATAAAAAATTACAAAACTCTGCCGTTAATAAATCAATTGAAAATAAAACAATTTTTTTTAATTATAACAATATTTAAAATATATCCTACAAAACTAACAGTAGTTAACTAAACACTCCATACTCAGATAGAACGTAATAAAATGAAAACTCTGTTGCCCAATACGGTAAGAGATTGTGCGCTAGAAGTTATAAGGCCTTTTTATAACTTACTAAGCATTTTATAAAAGAAATGCTCCAATTTAAAAAAAATCTTCATTCCATTTGCTAAAACTTGCTCGCTCACAGTATGCAGTTATTTTGAAAAATAAAAAAGTTCCCTCGATCCACACTTTTTCGCCGTAAATTGTACAAAACTCTTCCATTAATATTTATTTCTTTTTCATATCAA
This sequence comes from Rutpela maculata, assembly GCA_936432065.2. Lineage (NCBI taxonomy): Eukaryota > Metazoa > Arthropoda > Insecta > Coleoptera > Cerambycidae > Rutpela > Rutpela maculata. The sequence goes on from OW386285.2 coordinate 360,713,132, forward strand.
AATAATTGTTATTTTTGCATACACCGCCGTTGAAACGCCAAAGATTTAAATATTGTAATACTAAAATATGAAGTTTTTGCGGCAATAAATGACATAGAGAGCATGAAGAAGGCGAAAATGGTATTCCCCATAAGAAAAAGTAAAAAGTGCATTTTCTTCCAATTTCTCAATCCAAATCAAATCGCGATCTCAAAAATACGCTTTGTGAAGAGTTCTTACATAAGAATCAACTGTCTGTTTTACAGCCAGTTTCACAACCGTTGGTTATCTTTTCGGAGGGCTAACCAGAAGTTAGTTAATAATTAGTAAACACAACTTTATCAAACATTCTTACCTTTATAATAAAAAATCATTGGTAAAATCCTAACCATTAATTAACCAACAATTGTAAAACTGGCTGGTAATGCCATAGATTTTTATAATAAATTATTGGTCAAATCCTAACCATTAGTTAACAGGGCCGTAGCGAGGGGGTATGGGGGGGTTACGTTACCCCCAACTTTGTCAGACTTGGCAAATTTTGGAAATTTGAGACGTAAGTTGGGGACATTTCTTTTTAAGAATTTCTCCCCCCGTCCATCAATTTTTATTTCGGCAGAATTTGGTAAAAGTTAGGAATTTGAGACGCAAGTTGGTAATTTTATATATTTTTTTAGAATTTCTCCCCCCGCTCATCAATTTTTATTTCGGCGGAACTTGGCAAAAGTTGGAAATTTGAGACGTAAGTTGGCTTTTATAATCCCCCCCTCATCAATTTTTTTGGAGGAATTATTATTTAATTATTTAGAGTTGGCTTCTTCAGTTTATGAAGTTGGCAAATTTGGAAAAATAACCCCCCGAAAAAGTTGGCTCGCTACGGCTCTGTTAGTTAATCAACGATTGTGAAACTGGCTGTTAGTATGTTCGAGAGTTGCATAGCATGTATCAAACTTAGGGTTTTCGTTCCTCGACTAATAGTAACATATCCGCAATTATAATTCCTGTTTATTTGTTTCCATGGCCCATGCAATTTTTCGGAATCAGATTAAAAATTTTTTATCGGTGGTACATGTTCAAAGCAGATGATGATAAAATGATAAATCTGCGTCGCCCGCCCTCAAACGTGTACTAACTGACAGATGAGTTTGATATACCATACCGATTTAGTTGAGCGAAATTGGAAAAAACTCGTTATTTCGCACGGTAAACAAAAATTCCTGAATTACTCGTACACAGTAAAATTGCAAACACATATTTCTCTTTAGCGGAAATCGAGCAATTCGGATGGCAAGACCAGGATTTAAGAATCACTAAATTCCCACGGAACGAAATATAAGGTATCTTTTTCCTCTAAACTTCAATGGCAACTAGCAACAATGTTACAAACATCTTAAACTTATTTCTAAGTAATCTGAATGAATCTTGGGACAACTCCTAATAGAAATTCAGCATATATGTATATGTGAACAGTATAGTAGAATGAAATGAATTATGTAAGCTGGATAATGGATATACAGTATTTCTGCAAGAAATCCTAAAATACGTGAATTTTTCCAATTTTTCATTGGCTATATTCCAACTACTAATATATTTTTTTCAAATGTAAGGACATACCACCTGACACATCGTTTGAAGGCTAATTTTCAGAGGAATAAAATGTATTTTTTATATTTAAATATTCCAAGAGGTTAAAAACAAATTAAAACTTACATTTTAAGCCAACGCTCTTTAATGTCTAAGATGTTTAAAATGTGCACGATATCATTCTTTTAAATACCCTTTTTTTTTAAGAAATGTTGGTAAAGTAATTCCAATACATCACGCGGTGCACGTCATCCCTAGTGATATTCTCAAGTCATCAAGTACCAATTCAAAATTATATCAGCGTACAAATTTCACATGCACATACGGAATACATAAGTTGGTATTACGTTACGTTTACATGGTATATTGCCACGCGTTGCTTCGAATAACTAAGCTTAGCTTGCATCGTATTTGTCATTTTATTGTACGTTTAATCGATGCTGTTTTAGTTTATTTATAAAAAGTTTTATAAATTTGATCCAGTTTAGTTAGTGAGTTGTTCAATATTAATATTATTGTGATATTGCAATAACTTTGGCTTCATGTACACAAAATAAAGCTGTGACGCCAGTTTAAGAGTGACGTGCACCGCTTAATATACTGGAACCAGTTTAGTGTGCATTTCTTATATTGTCGCGACTTTTTTGCCTCCACTTTTTTTTCCAGAAGCCTTACTTATCTTCTGTCAAAATAAACTGCTAAATTTGTTAGTTTTCATATATATTTCTTGCGAGTTCACAAGCTCTGTAAAATTAGTTAAACAAATGGGTTATTTCACAGAAACCCTTCCTATTGAGGTTTTAATGATGGTCGGGTATGGTGAAAGGTGTCGAATTCAGACTTAGGGTGTTCAATTATGTAGACAGAAACATTCAGCTCACTGTGCCTAGACAACAACCCCTTTGAATTCGTTGAACGTGTTGTTAACTATTCAAGAGAATTCAGGGGCTTCAGCTCGGCAACTGGCTCATGACAACAATATCAGTGGAAGATAAATAAAGATGAGTTTAGAGACAGGAAGTCACCCTTGTTTGTATGACGTCTTTCTGGATGATCAGTCCAAGAGTTAATTTTCAAAAAAACCGTAGGCCGAATTGACGGAAAAAATGGGATTCATCGGGAGGAGACAAAAACTGTCAGCAGACCAGAATCGCGCCAACTAAAACCAGTATAGATAATTTCAGTCGGAGCGACTAATTTAGACATGATGTTGGTCGGGAGGGGCGTGGTGACTTTAGTCGGCCCGATTTCGTGGAGATCCAGCGTTTTCAATTACTCGAATCTCATTTTAGGTATTCAGCAGATAATTTTCAAAGAAACCATCCATTCTTTCCAGTCATGATCCAAGTCTGATCACTACAGTATATCAGTATGATAAAAGTGGGATCTGGTGAAGTTTAAGTATGTCGGATTTTAACAATTTTCCAATAAGTTATGAAAAGAACATAGCTAGTAGAGCTCATTTTGAAAAAAAAAATTGGATGAACCATAAAGTGTTGGGAGAACAAGTATGAAAGTTACGGGACTTGGGAGTGAAATGGAGTGCTGGGTGAGGAGATTGTGGAATATAAATAATGGAAAAGAAGCCAAATACAGTTGTACAACGTAATAGCAGTTGATTAGCGACCTCCGGTGCACAGAACTAATTGGAAAAGAAAAACCATGACCTAATCCTAATAAACAAATTTGTTTTATAATTGTCATTTCTGCAACAATTTTGTTTTATTGCTATTTTATTACATTTATAAAATTGCAATAAAAAAAAAAAGTTGTATAACATTTAAATTTTGATTGTTGGAAATCTAACGTAACTAAACCTAACCGAAGTAGAACAAACGAACGCAATACGAAAGTGAACCGAACGTACCCGAAATTGTATTAGAAGAAGAAAAAGTATAGATTGGATTATACCAGGGAAAAGAAGGAATGTTTTATACAAAATTAAAAAATTAAATTGAAATGATTTGCATGATTTCCGATAAAAAGAACACAAATACAGTAAGTGTAGAATGTGTGTGAATGTGAGGGCAGCAGAAATCTTGTGTTATCCCCCAGTGGACAAATCCCGAAAATATCCGAACGGAGCGTATCTTTCCAAATTCGGCAAATAATAATATGGACACCGCATTTGACGTATAAAATAGTAAATTTATTATTTATCTATTACTACTATCTGGTGACCATCCACAGGGGCGGCTTAAGGGCCGGGCAACCCGGACTGCCCGGGGCGCCAGCTCGGAGGGGTGCCAAACTGGGGGCAAAAATTGTTTAATTTTTTTTTAATGTACCTTTATTACTTTTCGTTGGAAAACAATATCAAATAATATCAGTATCTATATCAGCTAAAATGGTAATAATGCCGATTAGTCGAATAACATTAAAACCTCCTAAATGATTCAAAAATGTAACACAAACCTTTTTGTTTAGCTAATAGATACCTCACTACTTATACCTCAAGCTTCTCGTTCTGTTATTAACTGACACGGAGTCGATCAGTAAAGATTTTGCATAAATGAATCCGGCATTCATTCACAATTTTTTTTTTATTTTTTTTATTTCTAGCGATCTGAAAATTATTTTTTTATGAGAATATCTAGAAATATGTAAAAAATGAAAAAGTTACAGGTAAAATACCGACAGCCACCCCCTAAAACTACACCTTAAGCAGACGAGAGGGTTTAACTGATACTAAACTGATGTCCAGACGGGATATATCTAAATTTTAAATATGTATTTTGTATTTTAAGGCGGTCGGAAGATATTTGAGAAGAACTCTTATTAATTATTCCCCTTTAAAGCAGTATAATTTCCTTATTAGTCATTTAGAGTACCCTTATTTTTGGATGTACTATCAGCCATATAAATATCGAGAGACAATTTTGTGATCTGGTGGTCCGGAGGGATAGCTTTGCACTTTAGTACATCTGTGAAATTTTCGTGATTATCTCAGGGAGGGGAGCCAAAAAGTGTTCCTCGCCTGGGTGGAAAATTTACCTTGAGCCGTCCCTGACCATCCATACCTAAATCAATTAATAACAACATGAAAAATGAATGTAAGCTGAAAACAATGGAAAAAACGATTGATTTACGACGTACTCAAACTTTACCAGACCCTGAAAATGTATGACAGAAACTGATAAGGTTTCTCGTAAAAGATACCTCTTGTCGGTATTCTAGTGCGATCAGTCTTGGATCAACATTATATGGAAATAGATGGATAGTTTCTTTGAAAGTTATCTGCTGAATGCCCAAATAAGCGTAAGCAGAAATAAAATATATTACTTTTAAATACAAGATAAACTGCTAGTATCACACCATGTATTTTTGTGAAGGATACAAAAGTATCCATCGAAATCCGGGTTTGCTCGGTTGGAACATAAAACACCTGTTAACTCTGCGTCTGAACGGCATAATAGAAATCATAGAATGATAATTAACGTGACATATACGAATTAATTTGTAGTGGAAAATGATATTGCTCGGTGTATTTTAATGTAACAATTTTATGATTGAAATTAAATCGCGGAAACATAAATACCCTAATTTAATTATGTCCGTAAATCAAAACTTTATTAGGCAATTATAATTCGAAGTAAAATGTAACTCTACTTTGTAAAATATATATCAAGCCACATTTGTTCAAACTTCCCCGTAATATAATTTTAATTACGGTCGTGAAATTAATACGGCTTTCCCTCAGCCGACTCCATAATAAAGCACCTGAAGACTTGAAGAAAGGCAACATTGTTTTATGAAATAGTTGAAAAACTACCAGAAAGTATTTCGGCGTCTCTGTGATTTGTTGTCGTCGTGCCCTTTTTGCTGCTTTTGTTTGTTTTGCGGAAGGGTTCCTGCGAGGAATTCTTTTCGAACCTCTAATGTCTGATCTCCTCTGTTTGTTATTGCCGCAGCTTAAATTTAAGAGATTTTTTGCCATCCTTCCTTTGTCCGCCTTTTGCGTCTGCACTGAATCTCTCCAAAACGCTCTGCTCCCAGAACGCCGTCTAATAAATTCTTTAAATAATATTTGTAACAGACATGCCTTTTCGGCTTTTATATTTAAAAGATATATAATTTACGCATTTTTAAAATATCAGAAGTGCTTTTCGAACTAAAAAAAAATTTGAAAAAAATTGGACTGCCTTCAAAAAAAGGAGGGAAAAATTATGGCATAAAATTTCACCGTCGCGTCGCCTGGTTAATTGAACTTTATTATCTAATGTCCGTATTGAAGTCATTAAAAAATACGTTTGAATTCGTCATTTGTTCATTTTTACTCCGGCCTCAATATCGATATTAGGTAATAAGGTTCAATTAACTGGGTGACGTGAGGCGGTTAAATAGGGTTTTCCCAGAAAAAAAAATTATTGCTGAAGTACTTAATTCACGTAAAAAAATGATTTATGGCATATTTATTATCTTTTTAATTTTACTAATAACAAAAAAAAAACTTGAAGTTTGAAAAATATTGAGTTCATTTTAAACAGCCGTAAATGAACGCGGTGTGACGTCAACGCCCTGAAATCCAATAAAAAGTCGGTTACATTGTTGCATAAGATAGCCGTGAAAAATATAAAACATAACCTCTTTTTATTGACAGCACTTTTTAATTATGAGTTGTAATGGATTATCAAAATGCCTAAAAAAGTTTGTTTTGTACCTTTGTGTAATAATACTAGTGAAAATGTTCCCTCAATATTATTTTTGACAGAACCAGTTAATATTGAAAGACGAAAAAAGTTGGTTTTCTGCTGTAAAATCTAAACAAATATTTCATTTGGGAAAAGATTTGTTATAAAAAAATTATTCGCCATTTCAAAGTCTACTTTAGGTAAATTATCAGCGGCACCTTTAACATATCACTTTACTCATTTTGATCGTAGAATTAATAAAACATAAACCAGAAACTGATAAAATGATAATATTTTCACTCCAAACAATCCAAACATCAAAATATAAATAAAGTTTTTGGTTAGTCATCTGATGTGTACCGTCACTGCATGCAGAAGCGGATAAACCACAAAATATCAACGTCCGACGCTTTTACGAATAACTTGTGTGGCATTTATCTGGATTCTGATTGGCCAATATTTACAAGTCCACTGCTTTAGACCAATCACAGTACAAGCAATAAAAGAGGAAATTCTGAGAAGTTTTAGAGCAAAGTTTCCTTTAACACACAGAACCTATTACCAACTAATTATATCCATAATCTCATTGGTTTTCCGGGTAGTTACGTAATTCTGGCGCGTAAAAATGCCCATTTTAAAAAGCCCTGAAATTATCAGCAAGTTGTTTTAACGATATTTTCTTAGAAGTAATTCTTGTTAGAAAAGTAAACTGTTGTAAATTAATAGAATGTTTTATTGTATCATTTCCACGACATAAAATGTTAAAATAAAATTGGTGGGAAAACCATATTACTTTTCACACTTTCTAGTGGTCTCTTTATTTAGCTCCTTCACAGTAAAAGAGAATATCCATCGATTCCCATTTATAGCCTTAACATACGGCTCCTTATCCAGAGAATCCTGAAATCACCATTTATCATGTAAATCTACAAAAATATTGCAATTATCGTAGCTGTATGCGATACACCATTTTGAATTATTAACTTTTGGTATCAGATTCGTTATCAGCCACTTTTAGAATATCTAAACGCAAATTTTAGTGCAATTGCGACGAAATTTGAATTTTTATTTTGTATTACTAGCGCATTCGCCAAATCCTCGATTACATTTTTTTTTAAAATTATTTGGAAAGCATCTCCATACTTTGCAGTTTGAGAAAGATTTCATAGATATAGCTTAAGCCAATCCAGAGCAATGATTCAACAGATATGAAAAAACATACATACTCACATCTCCATCCAAAAAGTCACACAAAAAGCAATGATTGCCCCGGGAAGGTGCAGGTGGATGTTTGGAAAAAATGGGGGATAAACACCTAAGTTTATACATTGATACCCATGATAACTTATGGACCAGGCCGATGGTATGGTGGACCAAGACACTGCAGCTGGGAGCAATAAGGCTATTAAGCGGCGTACAAAAGCTGCTTGCCTGTGCGCCACGTTGGCCACAAAAACTGCCCCTACGGTCCTCTTAGACCTGCCACCACTACACATTTTTATACATAGGGACGTTCGTTCAGTGTTGCACAGGCTAATGCAATGCACAGCGCCCATACGGCAACAACACGGAACAGAGCACCAAAAGTTATACTCAAATCTAGGCAGATCCTAAAGTATAACTTCTATATAAAAAAAAATCAAATCAAAATACCAGACAGAGAGGACTGGAAGAACAGTCTTTCGATATCGGCACAAACAGTCTGGAATACAGACGGTTCCAAGACAGAACAGGGAGTGGGAGTTGGGATTTACGGGATAAGGTCGAAAACGAAAATTCCAGTCTACGAATACATGCCACAGTATTTCAGGCTGAAGTGACCGTTTTACAGTGGTGTGCAAAGGAAATAATGAGGCAAGTTAACCAGTGCCATTTTTTCGACAGCCAAGAGCTAAAGGTAACCGATTCCATGCGATTAATGGTCGATTCAAGACTAATATGAGATTTCATTAATGCCCTTACGAATTTAGGAAGTCATAACAAAGTGACCGAGAGAGGAAATGAAAAGGCTGATGAACTGGCCCGGGAAGGCACGTCTAAGATTCTAGTAGGACTCGAACCCTTTTGTGGTCTAGCTAAGCCATGCATACGAGCATCCATCAACAAATGGGTACAAGGAATGGTGGAAGAGTTTCCCGTGATAGAGACTGGTCAAAGAGAACAATCGGTCAAATTCAGGGGAGATCTACTATGCCAAAATAGAAAGAACATAGAATAGACATTTAAGTTGAATGAGATGCAACAAGCAGATTCTGTCAAGAGGAAGAGGAAGTCTCAGTACATGTGCTATGCCACTAAGAAGGCCTAGCCAGATTGAGATTTCAACTACTTGGGCGAGGAAAAACCAAGACCAGATAGCTAAGGCTAAGGCTATACTAAGGAGCCCTTGTCAAGGCTATGGAGTCTGATACGAAAGACGATCCTGGATAAGGAACTCTAAATAAAATTAGATGAGGAACGCCACATTAGATCTTGCCAAGCCCAAACGGCCAGCTCTCCCTTCAAATCTAATCTAATCTAATTTACATACGGATCGAATTGAAAATCTCCTTTTTAAATTTTGTAGTCAGTTATAAAATAAGGTACAGTGCGAACCAAATAAATATGTTAACCGGCAAACAACTGAACAATTATAAAAAAGTTTTTACTAAAGTTGTTGGCTTTTCACCCGCTCTCTTCCTTATTCCCATTTTCTGTCATATTCTCTTTCTATTCTAAAAATATAATGCATTCCATACTCACTGAATTCTTTTAAATCAAGTTTATAAAAGCAACCCCTTCCTCTTTCCTTTATCTCTTCCTCAATTTCCCTCTTCCTCAACGGTATTTTAATTATTACTATATTTTTGTTCTTAAAGGTAAGACCATATCAAATGAAATATCGTTTGAAAGCTCATTTAGAGAGGATTACAATACATTTATTATTTTCTATATATTCCAAGGAGTTAAAAAAATGTACATTATTTCATGCCCAGAAATATGTTTTTGTGGCGAATTTTTTTAAAATGTAATAATAATGTGTAAAGTGATACTTTTTTCACGAGCGGGAATTTTGTGACAATCAACTCCATGAGTGAAAAATTACTGTTTACACACGAATGGCATATAATATTTTTTCTAATAACGAAATCATTACCGAAAAATATATGTAGGTAAGTAAACATTAAAATATAAACAATATACTTTACGCCCTAGTGCGTAAAGTGAAGTAATAATATGGCAAGGCAGTTTTTTATAAATCGCACTACCACAATGGTCAACCTAATTTTAAATGAGGGAAACTAATCAAAGTCTTAAGAATATATGTAAAACATCAATATTATAAATAATTCAAGCACTAACGTTAAAGAACACTGAATAGTATATTGTGTATTTAAGTGTGAAAGCAATATATTCCCGGACGACGATGCAAATTGTTGGCCGAGGCGCTAGCCGAGCCCAACAACCATCGAAGTCCGGAAATGTGCTTTCACACCGAAGTACACATACTATTTTTTCTGAAATCACAATCAGTATTATTATAAATTAAGGAATTTGTATTAATGCATAAAATTTCTTCATTATAACCTAACTGCTTGCTAATAAATGCAATTTTACTGTGAGTTGGTTTGTCTGCGTGTATTTATTACTGTCTAAAATATACATAAAAAAACTGTACGGGAATGTTATTTTCCAGGCCTAGGCCGGGAAAGTAACATTTCCGTACGGTTTTGTTGATCGTTGCTTGGCAACAGATCTTTTCCCGTCTGTTTTCTGATAGTTTCTTAGCAACGGACTAAAATACTGGAATTGTGCATTTTTCGATCTGAAATCGCGCCGAAAATGTAGACATTGCCGATCGATTTCAAAAAAAATAGGTATATTTTATAATAATATAAGTACCCAGTGATAGCAAATAAATGGCTATATAAAATTAAATAACTAGTTCTTGACCTTTGAAAATAAAATATGACTATTATAGAAGATTTTTAACTTTTTTACGCCCTAGGGCGTAAAGTTTAACTTTACGCACTACACAGCGTGCGTAAAGTATGCACTTTACGCACGGTAGTAGCAGCTCATTATTAAAGAGGGTAAAACAATAAAATTGTGATTTTGCGCGGGTAGAAGAATGAAATGTCTTAAACATTTTTTTAAAGGGGGTAAAAAAAATGTGATTTAGTGTGTGTACGAGAAGCAAAGGTCTCCCTTTTTTGTCATCGACCATCACACCACGGTCGTCGGTCCCCCCGACAATCATTAAATTATTCTTTGATGGAATGAGGAAGTACGTTTTGTAACTACAATATTGTTTAAATAAACATGATCCCGACCTCGCCGTAACTGCAAAACTCATCAGTGAACGTATCTCGATCCCCTAATTACATTAAAATAAAGAATTGCCATCCCAGACAATTCACTTCTCTGATATTTTTTGCCTTAATTCGACTCCACTAATGATTAAAAAGTGCACAGACTCGAACCCCAATACATTATAATTAGTTCAAAATTACGTTGAAACCGGATGGCGAACCGGCGCTCATTTCATGGTGACGATGACGGGACCAAAAAAAAAGTCGAATTCCAGTTTGTGTATTAAATTTTCCGGTGACACAAACCAACTAATGCGTGTAATCAGTAGCCATAAATAATCGGAATTTGTAACTGTCAGAGAACAGAACATCGAACAGGCAGCGCTATCTGTTGATAACGCTCGTTATTAGAATCAAATCGAGCTGTAACAGATAGTGCTGGCCATGATTTGTGTATTACTTGATAACGGGCATGAAACGTAATTAATTCTGTTATGATTTAGAGTTCGGGAGTTTCGCTGCCGCTGCGTACTAACGAGATGGAAACGGTGCGGCGCGCCCAGATGCACCGACTGCTAGATTAAACAGGGAAAGTTTGGTTATTAGCTCAAGCAATATAGATTAGCGACGATACTGAACCCAGAAATCGAGTTGTTTTAGATTATATCTGCAGCAGATGCAATCCGCTTTAATGAATTAAGCCCCTCAAAGTCGATGGCTTGTCAGAAATCTGCCTGCGGACGACTCGGTCATGTTTAACCCTACAGATATCATTGTCTATAATTATAAAGAAAATATAGATCGATCTATTTCGCCGTCGCAAATTTCTTTTCAAATACGTCAGATGATATTTAAGAACGTTTAAAAATATAAAGTGTGAAAGGTTTAACTGAAACAAATTCTGTAACTTACATTCAGTCGAAGGGATGCAACCACCCCAGATTTTTTATTTCAAATATAAGGGTAAATCAAGTGACACAAAATAATATTTTTTTTTTAAATTAAATAGTTAATAACTTTTTTATTTACCGATCGATTTTCTTCAAAAACAATAGGGTTCTTCCTCTAGCTAACACTTACTTACACAACTTACTTTCTAAATTCCAATACAATCGGACTTTTCTTTCTCAAGTTATCGTGCTTACAAGAAACGTGACGGACGGACGGACAGACGGATGGACAGATGGACAGATGGACATTTTGAAAGTTGTTCAGAATTCGTTCACTAACACAATGATATAAAAAAAATTTCTCTACGAGCGATATTTACGATTTTAGAAATGTGCCGATCAAATACAATATACTCTTCGTTTTTGCGAAGAGCATAATAACTTTCTTTCAAGGTGTCGGAAAGGATAGGTTGCCATTTGAAAAAAAAAGTTGAGGGTATGTGTAAAACTAAAAGTTATAAATTACACAAAAATTTACGCAATTGGATAATCAAAATCAACCTAGCTAAGGGCTTTATCTTTTATACAATCACTTATTTATACAATCAAAGTTATGGTCACGTTTCAGTACTTATTACACACAGTACTTCTTACATTCATTTGAATTACAGTATTTTAAGATAAAGATAATACATATCGATTACTGTAAGAAGTACACTGTAAAAAATGATGTAAATTTACCATCGTTGCGTGTAAAATTCTCATGTAATTTTACCCGCAAAGAGGCAGGAAAATTTCCATTTACCATGGAGGATTACCCCAAAATATAAGGTACATGTAATAAAATTGCCCCTTATCCAGACAGGATTTTTTTCCATAGTAAATTTACCCCCAATAGTAATAGAATTTTACACGCAAAGAGAGTGAAAAACTTTTATTTACCTTATATTTTGGGGTAATTCTCCATGGTAAATGGACATTTTCCTGTCTCTTTGAGGATAAAATTACATGGGAATTTTACACGCAACGATGGTAAATTTACATAATTTTTTACAGCGTAGTGTTCGACCGATACCGATATACATATCGGTTATCGGCAATATCGGCAGACCTGCCGATATATCAGATCGGGAAAAAATGCCAATATTTTTATCAAAATAATTTGATAAAAACTGTATAATTGACAAACACTATGTTTTGAACATAAAAAAAACATCGTACATCTCTTAGGTTAACATGTTTATTAAAAGAAAAACTTAAAAAGTACAACAAACTACAATTAACTAAACCATAAAAGAAAACAAAAAACATCCTCTAGCACAAAAAATAAAAAAACAAACAGAATACAGATGCTTAATAACAAATGACAGAAATCTGAACTAGTCCAAGACAAACCAGAACATATTTTACTAACTGCGAATGTGCCTGACATCCGAGGACTGTTATTTCTCAAAACCAAAACAAACCTATAGACTCGGGCTTTCAGGAATTCAGTCCACTGATCTGTATAATACATACATATCAGTGATTCAGTCGCAGAAATTACGATGATCGCGTTTGTTACGATCTAATTCTTGAACCTATAATGTGTCTTGACTGCCGATATTTACGAATTCTGGTATTAGTAAAATATAGAAAGTTATATTATTTCGATTTTGGTAAAAAAAATATGACCGATATATATCGGTATCGGCATCTTATATCGGTATCGGCAAAAAAAATCTATCGGTCGAACTGTGGTAAGAAGTACAAATAGCATTTCATGTTTTCTCTAAGGAACCTAAAATTTTAAGTATTTTTCATTTAAGTCTCCACTATGACCCCATCTTGGAAATATACTACAATGCTCATATCTTGATTGTGCTCCAGGAAAAGTGCATTTGATTTTCTATATTTTTAACATGCTTTTAAAAAGGCAAAATAAAAAATAATTTTATTAGCTTTAATTTATATATCTTGAAATCGGTAGTTATTTACGAGATATCCACAAAAGAATGTTTTTAATTAATAATTCTTTGTTTTATGTATATGCAAATACATAAATTCTTCATATAAAACAAATACATTTGTTTCAAGTAATAATAAGTTTGTCGTACAATAAACTTTTTATTTGTTGACACAAAAGTATTTGTTGTTTATACGAAGAATTTATTTATTTGCGTGTATATGAAACGAAGGATTCTTGATTTAAACTTTATTTTTGTCTGTGTATATATGAAATACTGTGAAATACACGTTAATAAATTGCATTTCTTATACAAATTTATTAAATTAAAGCTTTATTTTTCCGAAACAGTTTATTCGTCCGCATTATTTTATGAAGGTGGCATGTAAATCAGTAGGCTTCTTCGTGTAAGAAGTTATTTTTTGTATATCATAGAACAGTTTAACGACTGCACGTTCAAGTTCAGTTATTTCATATGGCAGAGAAAATAATGCCGTGCAAAAAGTCCATCCCGGTCTATCTCCGAGATCATCGCAACCTGTGCGCCGACCGGGGTAAAGCCATCTATCAAGCGTGTAATTCAGTCTTTTTATTCGGTCAGGCAGAGAATATCACGTATAATGCATTTTACTCTTTCTTTTAATAAAATTGATTTTATCCGCAGACACAAAAAGATTTCAGTTTTTATTGGGCGGGTAATAAAACGGTTTCGGGTTTCGGTAATTCTATCTAGTCACCCGCGCTGCAGATTTACCCGAAGATGTTAAAGATGGCAGTAATTCATTGTCTCGAAACAATTCCATGCGGCATGGCAGCTATAAAAACCGCGGTAGTTAACTTTATGTGGGGAAAACAAGAATGCACTTTTTTGGGGTTTGACTGAAAATATTTTAAGATCGAGAGCGTTAACCTTCAAAACGCTTTCACTTAATCCCGCAGTTTCCGAGGCTTAGTCCCGCTTAGCTGGGGTGTTCCAAACTGGAAAGTATTTACACAAATTTGTTAGAAAATAGTAAATAAAAAACATACACGCCGTTCTATTTTTCACCCGTTCGTCAGAAATCAGGCTCGGTTTATAGTTGGGGTTTAGAGTGTCGAAAAGTGTTCACTGAAAAAAATAGGTTGATAATTTTAGATAAGATGTATGGTTTTGATGGATTTTTGTGTGGGCGTTCTCACTACGTCCGATTTTTTTAGATAACGGGACCATAAAATGCAATTTTTGCTAATTTCACGGTTTTTTAAATTTTGTAATTTCTTGAACATACATTTTAGTACAGGTATTTTTTTTGCAAACAACCCCTAAAATTTTAAACGGACAAATGATACCTCATTTGAAAGATGTGTTCTTCCCAGTATACCACACAACAAAAATTTTCAAATTTTATCGAATCGTTTTCAATATATAAGTCCTAGTTGCAAAAGTGCTTTTACTTATTGAGTTAAAAAAATTCCGAGCATCTCTGATAGATTTAGATATTAGAACACTGTATTAAAAACAAAAAAAATGTTCCATGCAAGATATTTTTTGAGTGTTTTCAAGTTGTTATACTAAAATTATTTCTGATAAAAGCAATAATCTTGTCTTCTGTTAAGTCAACATTAGTGTCAGCTAGTTCAGAACTGTTTAGAAGTTTAATTCTCAACAACGCTTTACACAATTACGAAGTGAGTCGAAATAATCAACCTTTCTTTTTTACAAAATAATGATTGCGGTAACCGTACAAATAAGTATTCAATTAACATTTGGATAAATATGTGAACAGAAAACATGTTTTGGAGTGGAAAAGTTCTGATAAACTGGATCAGTGGATAACAAAAAACGTGACTTTGAACATGAACTTCCGATAAGGATTGAAGCTGTGGATGTTGCAGTTTTAGAACAAGTTGGTGCAGACCTAACTTTGACCATGTCGAAATTGCACATTGTTACTGACATCACCTAGTCACCGAATTCTGAAACATTATAAATTTCAACCCTACCAAATTAATTTAGTACACGAATTGAATGGGAATGACTTCGATCGGCGACAGGAGTTTTGCAAAGTGCAATGACTGAAAAAAGTCAAAACAACGCTAGATTAATATCTTGGCACTGCGCTCGGATTGTTTCAGAAGTTAGTAATCTGCATTCGCAGTTATTGATGACTTTAAATAGTCGAACTTTGTAAAACATTTCTTCTGAATAGTCTTTACCATCTTGCATAGATGGCACCGTTAGTGCCTAGTGGTCACACTTCACAGGAAAGTTATGAAGTATTGGTCGAAGCGTTTGTATATTTGTTCTTTCGCTTCCGTGTGGCACTGAGGAGTCTGGGAAGGCGAAACGCGTCTGTCACCATTAAGAAATGAACGGCTATGCAATGGGCTTCAACCAGCTCTCCTGACATTTGTCAGTGCAACGTAACTGATTGGTGGAATATCTTGTTTATTCCTTACTCGTTGATATTGAAAATGATTATGTTTACATGGAAGGCCATTTGAATCCATGACCAAACCCTCTCAATGCCAATCAAGCATGACATGACATTGACTGACCGTTTGAAGTACTGCGGTTGGAGAAAGAGTCACTCCGGTATACAGATGGATTCAAGATGGACAAAGTGGCTTATCTAAGGGACACATAACGGAGGAGGAGGTCAAAAATGGGAAAATGAACAAAAGAAGTCCTACTCGAGGAATACTCCAGGCCAAAGACAAGCGAAAGTGTTATAACTGATTCGACAAAGAATGCCAACTCGAAAAGCCCAACCTAAGGCTGATCACAGGCCTTCTAACTGGCCATTGCCCCTTGAGATATCATCTCAAGAACATGGACATGGCAGAAGATAACAATTGCAGATAATGTGAATCTGCCACTAAGACTGCGGAATATATACTTTGTGAATGCAAGGTACTAATCCGCATTAGGCTAAAGTACCTAGAACAGGCGGAATTAACGCCTGAAGATATAGGGAAATTAGCTCCCAGGAAAATCACAAGCTTTGTAAAGAGTCTTGGAATCCTGGGCAAAAACTAATTGTAGGGTAATTTACAAAAGATTTTTTAGGTCGAGGTGAAGAAACGCCAACCTACAATCTACATAAATGACTCTTTACATGATTTAAATACAACTAGGTGCAATCATGTGGGAATACGAAAAACCTATTTACTTTTTAGTTGTTTATTTTACTAGAAGGAAATGTTCAAATCGTGTAAATTTGCAATAATAGAATTCAAATGAATGCATTTGCAATATATTGTTTTTATCATAACATGTTGTCAATTTTATTGACGCTGTTAGAGAACCAAATATTAAGTTAGTATCCAGAAGAAAATCATTATCTTTAATATAACGGCACGCTCTCTGTCAGCTAAAGAGTATTTGTGACGAATATGCTAGTCGCACTGTCTATCGTATACTGGGTTCGAGCCCCAGCCCTGGCACTAACAATGCCAATTGGTATGGATGTACGTCTGCGTTTTTCCAAATGTGTAACCCCCTTCTGGCCAGCCTTGGTTTTGAAACTGGGGGTTGTCTACTATATGCGCAGTAGGTACATAGTATGTCTGTGACTGCTATGTACCTACTGCGCTTGCGTGGGACCATTATAAGGCAACTGCGCAGGCCTTCAAGTACTAATTCATTGTCAATGATGAGTCATCAGATCAAAAAAAATAGCAAATAAAAAATCCTGCATGTACGTTTTCACTATCGTTTTATTGAATTTTAATACGTGTTGACATTTTTTGAGATGGTTCATACCGTCTGAAATTAGCAACCGAAAAGGTCCCCGGATTGAATCAGGGACCAGAAGGACACCCAGACACTCCCAGTGAACTCCGCCGGTCCATTATAAGGATATAAGCTATAAGCGTCAAGATGTCAAAAAGTGGTATTTTAACCTCTAATATCTGGACAACTATGCATTTTTGACTGTCCAAGAGAACGTTTGATCTGAAGGTCGAGGGGAACAACATACATTAATTCCTGTCAATTTCACCGGGGACTACTTCCCATAAGAAATGAGCGGGGTCCTTTTTTTCACTATACATAGCTTAACGAGTAATACCTTACAGTTTGAGAAGGATTTCATTGAAATCGCTTAAGCCAATCCACAGTAATGATTATACAAAATATAAAAAAAAAACACATACGGGTCGAATTGAGAACTTCCTCCTTTTTCCTCATTTATATTCTTCGCGGCCGCTTAAAAATAGACGACGAATTGGAGAAATAGAAAGTCAGATGAGATACAAAGATTAGAGCTGCACCACGGGCTTATGAACCTGGGGTTGACATATTTACTAAACGTTTACTATTTTTATTGGACAAATTGAAATAAAATACTGTGTATCTCATATATACTTATAATTTGTTACTAAACAAAATGGAATTCTTTACTGAATAGTTAATTACTACCCTATTTATTCAATGAACGTATTTCGACCCTCTGCACCCGAACTATCAAGCCTGCCGAGCACTTACGCTTTCTCAAAATGCACTTTGATGAAAAACCATCCACAAAAAAGCTCCCATATTTGTTTAGATTCGTCTTGTTTGTTTTATGAAACTTTGAACTTGGAAGGGATTTTATTTCGGTTTGTGTACGTCTCGTTTTTATTTAGTGTATACGTAAATCTGTATTTCATTTATCAGTCAACACGGAACGCATCTTAAAGGATTTGTTTATTGTTCTGTGCCGCATATGGTTAAAATTTAATTTCAGGAGCTCGGGCATATGTTTAGGAATTATACGGGAATACGTAATCAACTGCACATAATTCAGCAAATTAATTGCATGCTGGTTTATGTTAAAAGTAAATAACATGCAGAGCTGGCGCATTCTGGATGTGGGGTGTTGGCCGTTTGGTTGTAAAATTTTGAAAGTGTCCTAGAAATGCATTTACACAACAGGATACAACCAGGCTGCGTCCGATTTCAAAGCGGGTTAAATATGGCGCAAAAATGAAGTGGATGTTCAGCAATTTTTAGTAGAATTATTGGTTAATAGACACTATTCTGTAGGAAAAAAATTTTATTAGAACCCTGTTAAATTTGCCATTGATATTAATACAAGCAAGGTTGTATTTTGTATACCTATTATACAAAAAATATTTTAGAAGAAACAAGAACTGGTAATTCAAGAATATGTAATGGTATTTATAACTAATATTTTGTTCATAAATTCTGTTTTTAATTCCCACCACAAAAATAAATTATAACTATAAGTTTGACTCGTATGTTTGTATGTCTGTGTCTGTTGTTTGTGATTTCATAACTCTTCAACGGGTGATTTGATTTTTATGCGGTTTTCTTTATTTGAAAAAGTATTTTGCCGAGAAGGGAACCCTTTAGGAAGTTGAAAATCATGAATAAATAGTTCATTATGTAGAGTTTTTTAAATTTGTAAATTAATATTATAATTAGTTAAATCTGTCAGTAATCGATTTTAATTAACACTTTTTGAAAAGGGAAGATTTTACTCCAAAAAATGATACCATGTTTAGATTGATTTGAACTTTTATTGAGTTATAAAATTGCTAACGAAGATTATCATACTTACATCTCAGTCACTTGGCCTGTACGTTCGTACGTACGGAAACACTCTACAGGTCACAATCCATAACGGATCCATCTGATTTTTTTAACGCTTGGTCTACTATCAGACTAGAACCCCACTTGTACCACGGACATGATAGTGCCCCAAGAAAACTACTTGTTTTTATTTTCCCATACAACGCTCGTGAGAGCTTGACAGATCGGGGTTATTACAGGGAATATTGATAAATCGAGTATCTTTTGACCAGGGGACGCCAGAACAACCCCGGTGATTGGAACCACCCCCTCTCTAAATGACAAAACGTTCCAAAAATACTGTGAAAGGGCTGAAGAACGGTTTCTCCGGTTTTCGAGGGGGAGGAACACGATGTTACAATACTTTTCCCCCACCCTTTTGGAACTACCCAATGGAAAAAAACTACCTCTTGTTCTGATTTTGTCCTAACAGACAAAATATTCAACCAGTACCTCTTGTCGTCTACAAAAAAGGTCCTTATTATTTTCGTCGTAGCATCAACTATTCAAGAGGTATTTACGTTTGAACTTTTTGCAAAGATGTCGGTTGACTTACACTTCCTTCCCCCCACCTTACTTCACCAAATCGGCAAAATACTCAGGAGGCACTTTCATCACTTTAAACAAAATTGGTTTACGCCACTTTGAAAAAAAATCTATTGTTTGTACTATAGATCTATAGTACAAACAACAGTTTTTTTTCTCAAAGCGACGTCAGTCAATTTTGTTTAAAGTGACACCCCTCCCCCTCCCTCCGAGTATTTTGCCAATTTGGTGTGGGGGAAGGAAGTATACGTTAACCGCCATCTTTTCAAAAAGTTCAAACGTAAATACCTCGTGAATAATTGATGCTACGACGAAAATAGTGAGGGCCTTTTTTGTCGCCGACAAGACGGGAGCTTTTTTCCACCTTTAGGTTTCTTTAAAAATTATTTAAATTTGCGGAAACATCGAGAAGTCTATACAGACGGTTACCACCACATTAATGGGTGGAAATCGCTCGAGGATACAACTTCGCCTTTGCAGTACTCTACACATCATGACAAGTAAAGTGGCCACGGTAAAGTCTCAATTTTACTACGTTTATTATAAAGTCGTGCACGCCCGTACGTCTGTTCTTTTGATTTTAACGATCAGATCGTTAAATCCATCAGCGCTGCAGTAAGTTTTCGAATTAAATTAATTAGCGTAAGAGAGTGCACGTGGAAGAAATAAAAGCAAGAATTAAAAAAGGCTCAGCTCGTTTCAAAGTGCATATTTCTTCCCTCTTCCACGTCGTATAAATTACATCAAGGCCCATTTACCAAAGTTTATATTCCACGGTCGATTTCGTACGCAGTATTTAAATTATTTTTATTTGCGTTGGTTTGTTAGTGACGCCATTTAGCACACAAAGTTTACAAGAGCTAAATATTTATATGCTAAAATTTCACATCCTGTAAATATTATTATTAGATGCCGCTTTTTTCATCCAACTTTTCCCGTTATTCTCTATGCATGTGTTCAGTTTTCGACGGTAACCATCACATAAAAACTATATTTAAGGAGTGGTCTTTATAATCTAAAAACACATTTTTCACTTGAATCCGCAGTTTCCGGTAATGTGATGTGGAGATGTTTGGAAACTGTGGCAAGTGAAAATGTACAGGCACCTCGAGTTCTGTGAAGCAATTAATAACGTTCACTGATTATCAAAACAGCTCAGTGGAAGAAAATACCAGGTCGTTAATGACAAGTTACGAAACATGTCCAGATATTGGAAACATGGAACAATATTGAAAAATCTTATTTTGATATTTTTAGCAAATAGAAAAATATCGATTCTTTTCGCATACTGTTGATATATCGATGTTGATGGTGTTGATAAGTCTGATTACGCTAGTATACCAACAAGAAATCCCCGCTCTACGAGACATCATCACCTTTTTTCGTACACTTAATATCTAACATTCAATACGGAAGAATAAGAAAATAACTATTTCTTCTATACCGGGTGATTAAGTTTGGTATTCGCCCCCCTGTATCTTTTTTATTTTAACAGAAAACTACAATAAACCATATATATTTGCAAATCGTTTGTCAAGCTCTATCGAATGACGTCCTTAAATCATCTCTTTGATCACATATGCCAAAATAACGATAGTCAACTTTTTTTTTTCAAATGGTATGCTATACATTTTTTTGCCGATTGTTGTAGAGCTTCTCTTTCTGCATTCAACTGTGTGAAAAAGTATACACTTCCATAAGGAAAATTTCGAGAAAATTAATAAAATACGAAAAAACTTCATTTAAAGGTTTTGTTTCTGATTCAACATAGTTGGGCATGGAAACAATTGAATTTTGTCAGTGCTAGTAATGTCAAATTGAAAATACTGTTATTTGTGACTGTGTTATTCGTTTTTGTTTTATGTTATACTTCTAAATAGATTTACACAATGGTATCTTACAATAATGGAAAAAAATTGGACATGATATTAATTTACGGAGAGTGCGGAAGAAACAAAGTAGCCAAACGTTTATATCAAGATCGCTTTCGAAATAGGCCGGTACCATCAGTCAAAATGTTTGCAAAATTGGCAAGAAATATGAGCGAAAGTGGAAGTTTTGAGAAAAAAAGAAACGTTTTTAAACACCGTTAGATTTCTTCCTTTGGTACTTACTATCTAAAAGAAAAAGTTTACTTTATACCTCTAAATGACGTTGAAGATCTTAAAACTAAAATACGAATTGAATGCTGCAGATGTTAAAATGTTAAAATTCATTCTTCAACATAAGGAAAATTTCGAAAAAATTAATAAAATATAATAAAACGTCATTCAAAGGTTTTTCTGAATCAGCATAGTTAGCCAAGGAAGCAATTGAATTTTGACATTGTAAGTAATGTAACTAGCACCAACTAGGCAAATCAGATTCGAAAGAGAGGGATTTTTTCGAGAATTGTGTACGGCACTGATGAGGCATACAAATTTCGAAACAAAGTATAACGTTTTGACCAAACAAAGTTCTGTTTTTAAATAATTATGTAATTCATTTCTATATAAACAAACATTTAATGTTGTATCTTTAGTTAATTAATGATAATAACACTTAACAATAATATTAAAATAACAACTAATAATAACAATTACCAATAAAAAACTACCAATACTTGAAAACTAACTAACAATTAAGAAAATAAAAACATTATTTATTGCTTCATATGTTCGAAGAGTCCTCCGTTCGCTTCTGTGTTTATCACGCCCTGGATACATACATGTTGAAGAATTTCAACATTTAATCTACGGCATTCAATTCGTATTCTATTTTTAAGATCTTCGACATCATTTAAAGGTGTAAAGTACACTCTTTCTTTTAGATATGGCCAAAGGAAAAAATCACACGGTGTGAGATCCGGTGATCTGGCAGGCCACTTGACTCCCTCAGTACGATTTCCGATCTATCTACCTGGATAAGCTGCATTTAAGTAATTCGTTACAATTATAGCATTATGTGGCGGTGTCCCATCTTGTTGTAATATCATGTTATGCCTAATATGTAATGGAACGTCTTCTATGAAATTTAAGAACTCTTCTCTTAAAAACTGTAGATATCTTTCTTCAGTAAGCGTGCCTTCGTGAAACTTTGGTCCTATAATTTGTCCGTTGAGAATTCCACACCATACATTAATTCCCCAGATATTTTGGAAATTAGTTTCCCGAAGCCAGTGAGGATTATCCTGCAACCAATAATGGCATTTATGTCTATTGACAGTTCCATTATTATGGAAACGGGAAACCACATGATGCGATCTTAATAGTCATTTCTTGAGCAACTGCCAACCACGCTACAAAATGTAGACGTCTCTCGTAATCTCCTGGAAGCAAGCCCTGATATAAATGTATTTTATATGGTCGCAGTTTATTGTCTCTCAGAATTCTTTGAATTGAAGAATATGAAATATCAGTTTCTGTCGCTAACTGACGAATAGAAATATGCGGGTCTACGAAAACACGGGCTAAAACTGCAACTGCATGTTCCTCATCTCGTGCGGTTCTGGGCTTAAAAACGTTTCTTTTTTTCTCAAAACTTCCACTTTCGCTCATATTTCTTGCCAATTTTGCAAACATTTTGTCTAATGGTTCCGGCCCATTTCGAAAGCGATCTTGATATAAACGTTTGGCTGTTTTACTGTTTTTCCGCACTCTCCACAAATTAATATCATGTCCAATTTTTCTTCATTAGTGTAAGATACCATTGTGTAAATCTATTTAGACATAAAACAAAAACGAATAACAGTCACAAATAACAGTATTTTTAATTTGACATTACTAACAATGACAAAATTCAATTGTTTCCATGGCTAAACTATGTTGAATCAGAAACAAAACCTTTAAATGAAATTGTTTCGTATTTTATTAATTTTCTCGAAATTTTCCTTATGGAAGTGTATACTTTTTTCACATGGTTGAATGCAGAAAGAGAAGCTCTACAACAATCGACAAAAAAATGTATAGCATACCATTTGAAAAAAAAAGTTGACTATCGTTATTTTGGCATATGTGATCAAAGAGATGATTTAAGGAAGTCATTCGATAGAGCTTGACAAACGATTTACAAACATATATGGTTTATTGTAGTTTTCTGTTAAAATAAAAAAAATACAGGGGGCCGAATACCAAACTGAATCACTCGGTATACCAGAGACAAACAAAAACACAAAAACTTACTCAAAACGTATATACCCACCCCGTGCCGTCGAGGACAAAAATATATAAATGGAAAAAAATATTATCAAAAACTAGAGCAGATTCGAAGATCCGCAGTATTCAGGCCTGTCGGTTCATTGTACATTCGCGACATTTAGGATTCCCTAGAAAAGGCCAGTGCTCTCCACGAAGGAGACCAGCCCTTTCCAGGGTAGATCCCCTAGTTCCTTCGGCTGTAGAAACTGCTTTCCGAGATACCTATGTTTCTAGTGGTGCATGTGTACGATATCAGACCTCCGGAACTAAGAAGACGCATTTTATTGCATTTTCAGTTGTCTCGACTAGCCAACGCGACTGTATATGAAATAGTGAACCTATGGACGGGGATATACCGGTCATGTAGGTAGAGCCAAGGCCTTTGTGTGCCTCAGCCCTTATCCCATCGCATTCTATATTGCATTCTCAAACAGTCTATTTGCTGCTTTCCTGGATTCCACTTCCCCTACGGTTTGCAAAAGAGAGAGTCCGAGGATGATCTCCATTGCAGCCGTTGGAGTGGTCCTGATTGTTCCTGTTATTCCTAGACAAGCTAGCCTTTGAACTTTGGCTTTGACATAGGCGAGCCCCAATTGTGGAATGTTCCTGGGAGCACCACCACACGAGTGCCACATATGTTTCGTCTAGTTTCACCATGACGATGCACATCCGGAGAGTAGTCTTTGGACTTATTTCCTATTTAAGACCGAAGGTACACTTGAACATTCATAGAGATTCAACTATCAGAGAAGGAAGCTGAAAATCACTTATTTTTCAGTGGAGAAGAAAACCAAAGGGCTCTGAACAGATGATGATTAGAACACCAGTAAAAAGTTTGTACATAAAGCTGATGGTTCCAGATTTCCACAAAAATATTCTCCTTTGGTGGCCTTTGATTTATAAAATCGGTATGCAGATATTTGAGAATATATAAAAGAAAATAAAAAACTGTGAAAAGATCATGGTTAAAAAACATGCAAAATGTGTGTACATGATTCAAGATTTCCACAAAAATGTTCAACTTCAGTGGGCCCATTACAAATAACACTTTAAAACTATCGTACAAGACACAATCCTTAATACCTACGTGCAATTTGTACATATCTTAACTTTTTCAATTCGGTAAAATTAAAAGTTCCGCGGTAAACTGCGTCCCATTTTGAACAAAACTTCTAGAGCGGGAATACTGTACAAAGAGTATACATATTATTAAAACTGATAGCGCGAGCCAAACTGCTTTTTATGCAGGTTGCGCAGAGGTTTTTAAACTTTAAATTGCTCTATATTTATACGTTCAGAAAACGTCAACTGTCTTAATATTTGTGTAAGCCGTGTTTTATTGGAGTTCATGCTATACGGAGCGTTTATCCGACTGACATCTTGAACATATGTCTCCCAATTATTAATAACTCCAGTTATTTAACTGACAATTTGCGGCGCTGTCGGGCTCATTTCGGTTGATGAATTCATGCAAAATGGTTTGCAATAACTGTGTAGAGTCCCGCGTGTAAAAAATTAACGCGCGGGGACCTGGAAATTTATTAGTGCGAGGCCTCATTTACGGCCAATTATAATTAGTCGGAGTCGGTGACTTAGGCAGATGCCTGTGAATCCTGCAGTTTCGCTTGCATCGACTCTCAATAGAATAATTATTACGCGCGTAAGTGCTCCTTTCGCTTACTTTAATAGGCATGTGTCTAGTAAGGAATGTAGCTTCTCGAAAGACGCTCCTAAAATGTCAAGGTGTGCACTCAAAAGTATAGTTTTGAAAAAATATATACGTTATCTGGAATGACCTTGCGGACCTAAATTTTTTTTTCGAAAATTTTTGGAATACTGAAAATTTATTAATTTTATGTTCACACCGACTCTAGGGCGTGTTTTTTAAGATTTCTTGATGATTTTCAAATCAATAGAAAGCCTATTTTTCTGGATTCAGGGGCTGCTCATTATTCTCGAAATTGCTGTTAAAAAATGCGACATTGTTTAAACAAAGCGTATCCGAAAAGTGCAGTATAAATTTTAGCATCGAGGCATTTTAAAAACTATTACATTTGGGTTTCTAAGTGCACGACTCGCGCGCTCTGACCGATCAGTGACTTGCACCACAATATACTATGATTGCAAAACATTTACAACAGGTTTTTACTTATCCGTAAATATTATCATCAGTTATCCTAAAAAAAATTAAATAGTAACTTACTACTTGCGAACAAAAAATATTACATTATAAATTAGGTATAACTTAAAATATTCATGAGATACAGAAAACGTGCAACTAAATAAATTTAAATTTACTTCTTGTGCATGAAAAATAACAATATAATTTACTTACATTATGCATACTCAAACTAAATTAATAACACAGCCCCACAAAAAAAAAAAATTCAAATCAGCGAACCAGACCCATGTTATCTCTATGTATTTTCGGTCGCTGAATCCCAATCCGAGGTCAAAAAAAATCAAAATCATTAGCTAGAGCCCAAAAACACCTCTGAAATTGGGTAAAAAGAAGATTAAGCTACGAGAACAGTTGTTACATCTTAATCAATCGAATTATACAAATTAAAGTTAAACAGCAGCGTACATACAGTAGATATGAAACACACCCCCAGGGAGACCCATGTATCTTTATGTATTTTCGGTCGCTGAATCCGAGGTCAAAAAAAAATCGTACACCCCCAAAATCATTAGCTAGAGCCAAAAAAACACCTCTGGAATTAGGTAAAAGGAAGATTAAGCTACGAGAACAGTTGTTACACCTTAATGAATCGAATTATACGAATTAGGGTTAAACGGCAGCGTACATACAGTACGCTGCTGAAAAAGCTCGAAATGTCTAAGTTTTGTTAAAGTGATAAGAAACTGCATCAGGTCCGACATCTTCATAAACTGCCCCTACAGGGTTGAGAACAACCAGGTTTAAAGGACATGAGAAAAACAAGAAAAAACGTAAAATCCAACAGGATTTCTATTTTCATGGCTGCTATGATTGGCTAAAATTGCCTAGTACTCTAAAATAGAACTAGAAACTTACATACCATCAACGTCATACAGTGTCAACCCTTAGAGGGTGTGATAACTACCCCCTATGTAAGATTTAACTATAAAAAATTAAAGTGACTTCTATAAAAATTCACCTGCGGTGTGTGGAAGTGAGAAGAAACTAGACTATGTTCGACGATGTACTTGAAAACCACTCCCATGAGGTTGCGAGATACTACCCCTATATCCGTAGGATGCTGGAAAAGCAGAGAGAAACTAACCGGATTTACATTTTTATGGATGGCAAAAATCATGTTGTACCCTTTAAGTTTGAAACTCATGTCTTATCAATATTATTAAGTAACACCCCCAGAAAGATAGTTTTCACCCCCTAGGGGAATGGAATTGAATAACAACAGTGTCACGTGACTTTCTAAGTCTAACTCTGAGAACTACGCAATTATAACCAATCATAGCGTCCATAAAAATGGAAATACTTTTAGATCAATGTTTTTTTCTTGTTTTTTCTGTGTCATTTAAGATTTTTGGCAGCGCTGTTGGGGTAGTTTTCAATAATTGAGCCAAAACTACTGCAAACTCTTCTCACCTTTACAAACCTCCTGAGTTTCGAGCTTTTTCGAGGGTCATTGCAGCTTTTTTCAAGTTGAATCTTGAATGGGGTTAGTTTTTTCACCCTCTGAGGTTTGACACTGTAGGACGTTGATGTTACGTAAGTGTCTTGTTCTATTTTAGAGTACTACGCAATTTCACCTAATCATAGTATCCATGAAAATAGAAATCCTGTTGGATTTTACGTTTTTTCATTTTTCTCGTGTCCTTTAAACTTAAGGGTGGTTGTTCTCAACCCTATAGGGGCAGTTTATGAAGATTACGTCGGACCTGATACGTTTCTTATCACTTTAGCGAAACTTAGACATTTCGAGCTTTTTTTTGCAGTCATTGCTGTTTTGAATCGATTTTTTTCATATATGGGGGGTAGTTTTCACCACACCCTGGGAGTGTGTTTCATATCTATTGTATGTACGCTGCTGCTTAACCTTAATTTGTATAATTCGATTGATTAAGATGTAACAACTATTTTCGTAGCTTAATCATCTTTTTACCCAATTCCAAGGGTGTTTTTTGGCTCTAGCTAATGATTTAGGGGGTGTACGATTCTTTTTGACCTCAAATTCGATTCGCCGCTCTGAATTTTTTTTTTGCGGGGCTGTGTAATTAACTGTCACAATATCAACCTATTACACATTTCAACCCAGATTTGCTACTTCAGTTCCCGGTACATTTTTTAAGTTTACACTTCCAAAAAATACATTTTCCAAAGTTACATTAGGACGACCATTTATAGTTATTAACTTAACTTATTATTTCTCAAATTCCAACCAAAATCAGTTGGATTGCGAGTTTCTGGATTCCTCGCAGTTGCACTTTCCCAAAGAGTTATTTGATACACAGTTCTCAAAATGTATTGATGAAAAAATCCTCAGCAGGTGGTAAATTTCTCACTTCAAACTTAAAGGTGTGAAACAACGAGTAATTTATTTAAATCTCCTGTAAATGATGACCGACCATACAAAATTTTAACAAAACATCGAGCCGAATTTTTAAAAGGAATTAAATCATCTACGGTCATTTTGTAATTTTGTAGTTCTTTATTTCTTGTGTGGCGTTAAACATTTTACAATATTGGATTTTCATTTTTTAAATAGAATGCTATCACAGCTAGTCAAAGCACAAGTACACAAAAACAAATTTCCCAAATTCATTTAAGCTCTTATAGCTGTCTCCATAGTTAAGTTCCATAGCATGATGAATCGTTATAAGTGGCCATTCAACAAATGGGTTAGCAAAAATAGACTATTCCTTAAGATATATAATGTAAATGTATATTTTAACACCGATTTTGTTATTTTTCATGCACAAGAAATAAACATGTTTCAGTTGCAGGTTATTTTCTGTATCTCATGAATATTTTAAGATATAATTTATGTAATAATTTTTCTTCGCAAGTAAATTAATCTTTAGATTTTTCTTTTTTTTTTTTCATGATAACAAATGATAATATTCACATATAAGCAATAAGCAAAATAAGATCGGTTTGTAAATGTCTTGCAATCACAGTATATTGTGGGGCAAGTCACTGATCGGCCAGAGCACGCGAAATGTGCCCTTATAAACTCAAAACGATAGCAGAAACAACGGAAAGTCGTACAAAAATATTCATACCTTTTACAACAATCAAGCAATGTAGATAATTTCACTTGGCCAAAAATTGCTCCACTCATTCCTGCAGTTTTCATATCATTTCTAATTTTATCACGCCGTTGTCAAGAGTAAATAAATGACGTCACTACGTCAAACCAGTTTTACCGCGTTTGTAAAATGGTACTGTCTCTAATTCAATTTTATACCAAATTCAATATATTTTAATGAGATTAATAATAATCAAAACTGTTATTGTCTATTGTTATTAGAGAACCATTAGTGATTCGTAGTACAAAAATTAACAAGTATAAGTTGCAATCGAGCGTGGTCGACAGTGAATATCTGGTTGATTAACATTTTACTCGAATAACGGCACAGTTCACTTTTACGTGGTGCCACTGAAATTAAGTACACAACCAAATATTCTTTATTTTTTTGCTCAACTAGGCATTTGCATTCGGCAACGCCCGACGGGAACTTTAATTCATGGCGTAACAATCTTATAAAAAACCTTATAAGCAAATTTGATATATCGCCTAACCTGAGAGACGCACTGTATAGTTTTGTAAAACACGCTTTTCTAATTTGTCCCTATGCAATTTTGTTTCTAAATTAACATCTAATATGTTATTAAAAAAAAATTCTAAGTTAAAATTCCGAAACCCATAAAACTCATAGACATCGACGATAACCGTCATGTTCCAAAACAACATAAATTTGAGTTAACGCGTTGTTTCTCCTTCAGAAATTTATTTATTTAATTATTTTTATAACACGAAAGTTTCTCATAGTATGTACCTTGTTGTGTTTTATTGGAAAAGTTTCCGAACACAAAAGAATTACGCACACGGCAACGACAGAGAGAAAGAGAGAGCTTAAAATAATGACTGGAACAATAAAAACGAATCGAATAATAGCCCGTTAATCACTACGCCACTATAATTAATTAAGCGCTTGACAAAAACATGTTTATAACTCTGGAAAGTCGCTATATGATTCGAATAAAATAAAATATATTGCCTACTTTTGTTTTCTACTTTAGTGCCTTTAAATATTTTACGGGTTAAGCAAATGTGCTCTCACTTAATTTAAGAGGGAATTAAAACAGTTTAAACGGTTATGCCTAGTTTTTATATGCAGTAACTTTTCTAAAATAGGTTTAAATCTTGCGCCAAATGATCTCCTTCTGAAGTTACATCAGATAAATTAGGGTACAGTTTGGATAAATAGTATATAATGGAACATTACCAGAGTAGAATTTTCCTGAATAATGAAGTCCAGATATCTAGATCAATGAGTAAATAATAAATATAATTATGCCTTTAGTACAAAAAATAAAAAATCATAGAGCAATATTCCTGTTCTAGTATGGAAATATTCCCGCACTATTATTATGGGAGTTGCTTAGAAACGACCAACTCAATTTAATTCAATTCAAAAAGACTTTACTTTTAATTAAACATTACCGCAGTCACTCTGGCACCCATGGCCGGAGCCAGTCAGACATCCACGATGCATAGCTCCAAGGAGACTAAAGGACTGGACGGGGCCAGATCAACTAAAAATATGGTGACCAGGCTCTTTTCGCCAGAGGTGAATTAAAATTGGGGTAATGGGGTGAACTTTTCCCAAAGGGGGGATATTTAAAATTAATTTAAATTTTTGGCTCTATTAAAATTTTTTGCTTAGGAAGAATAATTTAGAAAAACAAACACAAGGTACAAAAAGTTACAAAAAGAAAGAAAGAATGAAGGTTGTAGTGCTCTGATAAATTAGAGAATGAGAAAGCAATTTTGGTTAGAGGCTACCGAAAAATTGGCAACGCCTGGTATGGTAGTTTATTTTTAGTTCGAAATGGTGCATTATGCCCTCTTATTATACTCTTCGCAAAAACGAAGAGTATATTGTATTTGATCGGCACATTTCTAAAATCGTAAATATCGCTCGTAGAGAAAAAATTTTCATATCATTGTGTTAGTGAACGAATTCTGAACAACTTTCAAAATGTCCGTCTGTCCGTCCGTCACGTTTCTTGTAAGAACGATAACTTAAGAGAGGAAAGTCCAATTGTATTGAAATTTAGAAAGTAAGTTAGTGTTAGCTATTGTTTTTGAAGATAATCGATCGGTAAATAAAAAAGTTATTAATTATTTAATTAAAAAAATATATATTCTCTTAATTTTTTTCGCTTATACTAAAATGGAAATCTTGCGAAATATTATTTCCATAATATATTTTTTTTGTTTATGAATTTTGCTAATATATATTTCAAAAAAGTACGAGTTGAAATATGTATGATTGTCGAAAGATATAGGTATATCACAGACAATCAATTTTCGTAGCAATATGTGGTGGCGCAGCGGCTAAAGCTTTGCGTTGCAATCCAAAGGTCCCGTGTTCGAATCCCACACAGGTTGAATATTTCTTTTCATTTTTTTTTCACATAATTTTTTTCACAACAAAGATGGTATCACAAAATTTAGGATGTCCAAAAACTAACATTATTTACAAGAAAACTGGGAAGAATATCCTATAGAATATGTAACAATTATATAAAACGCTGAGTAAATTGGCGAAGAGTACGTTTTTAGCTTGTTTCTGTTATGTTGTTTGTTAGAGGGCTTCGTTTGGACTGGAAAAACTTTGGAAAGTTGCTCGGACGTAGTCCACTAGAGATGTAACGTAGTTGAGGATACATATAGTTCTCTTAAGGGGGCGTATTTTGAAGAATTGGAAATGAGGCGAGAGACGTATTCTCAAGAACAGTTAGTTTCCTTAATGTCGTGGCCGACGCGCTGCACCACACCGAAGCGAAGTATGTTGGTGAAACGCGCCGGGTACTATTTTTCGTCGTATCTGTGAAATTTATAACCAACTAACAATTCTACGTCTTCTTTTTTCGAGGAGGGGAAACTCACATGGACTGCCCATCGCCGGAATGGGCCTGAGTGTCAAACTGTAACTGATTAAAACTCCTCCTCCTGGGGCTCGTCTGTAAAAAATACGTTGCTATTGGCAACCCGACGACGGAATTTGACGTAGTCACAGTGATATTCCAACCCAGTTGTGCACTGATTTGGCCGAAAATGGTAGCAAATTTTCCATACTGTCAATTCAGCTGATGATTTAAAAGACAATGCAAAAATGGCGAAGTTAGGTGGTATATTGTCTAAAATCGACTATACTTGTTACTTCAATTCAATTCAATTTAATTCAATTCAATTCAATCCTTCAAGTCTTTTTCCGACTTCCAGATACTTAAAAGTATCTGGAAGTCGGAAAAAGACTTGCAAGTCCTTGTATTAGATCACATATTTAAAGTTATTCGTATACATGAACGGGACGAAATTAGAATCTGTTTCCTATCAGTAGGTGCAAGATAGAGTTGTGATCTCCCCCTAAGAGAGAAGTTCTGTGTAATCAGTCGAACATCTGCACTGTACCCGATTCTGTATCATGACTACAAAATACTTATTACTTATACCAGTATTCCCTACACAGTAAAAAGGAATACTACAAAATTCCGGTAGTTAAAACGGGTTACTTTGTTGCCAGCAATATAGGTTGTAAAGTTACAAGTTAAGTGGAGAAGTACTGTAAAATAGAATGATTATTTAATGTAAAATTAGCTGTCAATTTAAGGAATGATGTGAATTTTATATGTATAAATAAGTATAATCACATTTATTTCTTGGAATACGTATGTAAAAATACACATTCGGTGTTTTTACACTGTTTTCCAAAATTATTATATTTACAGATTTTATGTAAAAATGTCCATCAAGTTTACATCAATATGTAAAGTAAATGTATTGTGAATTTACCTTGACTTTTTACAGTGTACACTGAAAAAAGTGCATGTAAAATTATAGCCTCATTACAATAGAATTCATGGAAATAATACATGTAAAAATACATGCCACATGGAAATTTACATAACTTGCGAATTTATTCCTGTCCTAATGTGATTATACGTCAACTGTCTTGTTAAATCACAATTTAATTATCCACACTGAGTACAAATTTACTAGCCCTCGTGACAACAGTGGTGTAATTTTACATCCAGCCTGTGAAATTCTAGTCATTATCACTGGTCACAGATCTACAAGAAGATGCATGTAAAATTTCAGTGTATATTATAATATGTTTGAGTTGGATGCATAGTAGTAAAGTAGTAGTAGTAGTACCTAGATAGTTTCTTCAGAACCTCGTTTTTTTTTTAGCTTATAAAATTTCGCTTTCCTGTAATTAGAGGCCGAGTATGTTACAGTGCGTATTACATTTTAAATGATGATGAATCTAACCTCTGCTTCGTACAAACCCAGTTTGACAAACCATCTGTCATTCATAGAAGGCAACATAAGTGCAAAAATTGAAACTAAAACATCCAGCTTTATTAAGTTGGTTGGTCGACCAATATTTGATTTCATAACTGACTAATTACCGAGGTTTAAGCAACGTTCACTAACCATACCAAATATGATTAGTATCAACGAACGTCTAACAAACATTAATCGATTACTAACGTTAGCCCAACAGTTCTTCAAAGTGCAACAATGTTGTCCCAACGTCTTCATCCGGCCATAATGTTGACGCTGAAATTAGTGCAAAAAATAGTCGGGTGTCGGAAAAATGTTACTAGGGTATTGATTCTTTAGTCAAGTAGAAAATATTTAAGGTAAGAGTCCGGGATTGTATCGTTAATTAAATCAATTTTGCAAATCTTTTCTTAGCTTATTCTGATTGTTCACTTCCAAACTTTTATACCAGCGAATTCAGGCCGAGGTTCTTAGAAATACTCTCTCTATTAAGTGCTATTTCGTTCTTTAGAATTGCTGATTGAATTTGAAGTTCAAAATAACACAAAACTGACGAGTTATTAATTATGCTCCGATAAGGTGTCTGTTGCCAAAATAATCCTGAATACAATTATTAAAATGACTAAAAACACCTCGATTAAGTTTCTGGGAAGCAATTTGTTCATCAAAGTAACACTTATCTATTTAAAATATAGTCTAAAAACGGGATGCCAGTCAAATACAGTTAATAGAACGTACATAATTAAAGTTGCGATGAAAAGCCTTAAATCGCTCAGGAACTAATTTTGCTTTTTAAATATCAAAATCCGTGGTCCGCTTTCAGGCATAGATATCAAATACAAATGCGAGACCGTGTTTACAGAACGCTGTGGAGTGTATGAATGAAACCTCAATTAAAACGGAAAACTTCTGAAAACCCCTCGAAAATTTTACAACACAATAGACTTGTGATTTTGTGTTTGACAACTTTGACTTATATACACTTACAAACGGTTTGTTTTATAAATGAAACATATAGCCCAGTAAAATGTTGTTCGCGTTCATATCATAAAAATGTTGTGTTGTCACAGGCTCTGCAATATTTTAGACGCTGAAAATCATCCCGGGCGTCTCATCCGCCCGGCGCCTTCACCATTTTAAATTATAAATATTTCTGGGCAATTATAAGCTGAGATCTAATAGTCCGGTTGCCAAACTGTATACCGTGCGTGTAATTTCCCATTAGGCATGTACATCCACGTAGCGCGATAGATATGACAACATAGCTGCCGTAAATTCTTCCGTCGAGCGGAGCATTCCAGCCTGTTATTTCATTTTAGCCCGCTGGCACGCGCGATGTTGTAATTTTACTCCCTATGCCTAGCGTTCGGCTACACGCACGGTATATTATGTAAACCCAAAATCATTGTATTAAGTTTTTTATTTCTGAATTCGTACAAGGACGTATTGAGCGGCAAGAAAATTAATGATGACATTCTGTCACCCTTGGGCAACTCGATATATTCAATATGGCGGCTATAAATTACCTCAATTTGAAAATGATCTTTTCATGCAAGTTTGGTATATCAAACTATATGTTTTTTAGGACGCGGAGTTCAAAAACATATCACATATACAACAATTCTACCTTCACGGAGAGATATTTTGAGCTGAAATGAAAACAAGAAGCAATTGATTGAACTGATTTGCAGTAGCATTGTTGGTGACGAATCGTTTAAAAAAAACAAGATTAGTAAATACAGGCTAATTTTGACAGTCCACAAGAAGAACCTTACAACATTTATCGCGCAGAAGAAATACTCACGAAGAAGCAGATACGATTCTTGTACAGCAAGCTATCCTAGCTGCTGATGATGCAGACAAGCAGGTTGTCGTCATATCAGATGACACAGATGTTTTTCTGCTTCTTGTGTACTTCTATAACCTTAAGAAAATATCTGCAACAATTCTGATGGAATCACCTGTCCAGGGTCGTACACTAATTGACATTAGAGCATCTGCTATTAAACACGAGAAAATAATACCTGATGTGCTAGCACTTCATGCTACCACTGAATGTGATACCACTGCCATGTGTTATGATGGCATTGGGAAGAATAAAACCATTCATGTTTTGAAGAGAGGACACTCCTTGTTATTGGTTGGACATCTACATGCTGATCTGTCTGACATGAAGTGGCAAGCATCGAAGTTTATGACTGCATGTTACGGAGCAAGTAAGTGTAACACAACTTCTGAGGCTCGTGTCAAACTGTGGGCTGACAAAGTTGCAAAATCACAACTTCCGAAACTGTGCTCACTGCCACCAACAAATTCAGAATTTGAAGGAAACCTTAAGTGAGCTCACTTACAGACCTGCATTTGGAAAAACTCAATGGAATCTGACTCGCCAGATTTAGATCCACTGCTTCACGGGTTCCACAAGGATAAAAACTCGAGATGTCTGCCAGAGAATATTAGTTGCACCGCCGGAAATTCTGAAATTGGTTAAGTGCTCTTGTGAAAGTGTATTGCCATGCAAGAGCAATCGATGTAGTTGCAGGAGTGGCAGTCTACCATGCACCATGTTTTGTTCATGCACAAATACTTTCTGTTCCAATGATTTCACACGGTTTGCTGAAGTAGAAATGGAACGGGATGAAGACTTAATTGATGGTGATCTTGAAGAGACTACACCCGATTCCATATCTTAAAAAAAGGGCTGATCTTTATCTAGACAACATTTTGTTAGTCTTGATTCATTAATGTTTTTTTTATACCAAGAGAAATTACCATATTGTCATCAATATTACACAAATTACATTGCTAGATCATTTTCAAATTAAGGTAATTTATAGCCGCTATATTGAATATATCGAGTTTCCCAAGGGTGACAGAATGTCATCATCCATTTTATTGAAGCTTAATATCTCCTTGTACTTATTCAGCAGTAAAAAAACTTAATACAAAATTTTATGGTATTGGTTTTGGCAACCGGACTATAATATCTACTAAATGTCATAAAAGTATGTTGTAAGTTTTCACAGAAACGGACTAAACGATTGATATTTTTTTAAAAACATTTTCCATTTAGTGTCTTTAGTGATTTGTTCTCTATTTAAGGGATCTATAGAGGATATAATTTGCTGGAGACAGCTTGAACGACGCGACGGTTGTGTTGGACAATTCAATTTGGTAGTATGCTGACCTCTAGCTTTGCCGCCTAAAATACATTGCTACTTGAAGTTTCAGGGCAAGTGAGGTAAGTTTGACACCAAAGCTTTTTAACCCCGTCAATGTTTGTATGTTTGTTTGTCTGCCTGTTTGTCTGTCTGTGGCTTCATATCTCTTCAACGGGTGATCCGATTTTGACGTAGTTTTTTTATTTGAAAGTATTTTGTCGAGAAGGTTATAGGCCATATTAGATTTTGATGTTTGGTTGCCATCTTGAATTCGCCATGTTGAACTTCTCTAGAAATTGTCCAATTGAAGTAAAATTGAAAATGTGCAGACAATTATGGTAGCCGAACATGATTTGGGCCTCATTTTGATTCGGTCATATGAAACTGGTACGATTAGATACATTGATCGGGGGTTTTTAAAAATTTTCAATGTTACTTGCGTCTACAATTATTAAAGAAGCATGTATGTCTCGGAAATAAATAACCGTAAAAGAAAACAGAGCAAACCATTTTGAAGACAATTTCGCCATCTATAAGAGAATTAGTATTATAAAAAAAAATGTAAAGTACATTGTTTCCTAGATAGCACGTATAATTTTTAAGCAAAAGCGAGATAATTTGCGGGTAGTTCAATCTACTGCATCTCACTAAGAAATAAACCAAACGAAACTGACTGTGATGAATTCTACATTAATATTATTGTACTAGTTTTGGCAACGTGTGTCGAAGAAAAAATTAGATAAATTTTAAAAGGACGAGTGCTATTTATAGAGAAGTACTTACTTACATAGAACTCACGATATTTTAAATATAATGTAATAAGTGACGGTTTTTATGTAAACTAAATAACAAAAGAGCATGTTAGCAATGAGTTACTCGTGTCCCGTCCCGCCCACAAACATATTATATGTCCATGATCAGCAGTAACGCCGATATTCTAAGAAGTTAATAAAAATTCAGTTAGAGGCCCAACTAGATTTGTATTCGCAAATTTAGAGAATGTATGAATTACAGTGAAAACAATACAATAATTATTATTATTGATTACATTTATCTACCTATCAAATCCTTATTTTTAATTTAAGAAGTTTGAAAATAAAGTTAAAGCTGTTTAGTTAAGCAGATGTTAAAGGTAAAAAACAAGGGTTACTATTAAAATATATATGTACAGTGCCTCATTTTGATTTCCCGATTTTGTAACCAGTTATGTGTCATTATTTACCCATGTGATCCTCATTTCTAATCTTAGAAGTATAAAAATGAAATTAAAGCTGTTTAGTTAAGCCAGAGAGTACTATCTGAAAGGTGTTTAAATAAATGCTAAGAATTGTAATGTACATTGTAATGTGCATCGTTTTGCTGTTTTGAATTAGTTATGAGTGATAACTAAGTGACAGATCATCGTAAGTACATTAATATATTTCCAGAGCGAGTGTGTTAAATTTGTGCAACGCTTTTTTTAGCGATAAACTGCTGCATGTTCGTGTTGTCAAAATCCGATCTTGTAGTTTTACTACTAATAATGACATTTGATTGGTTAAATGATCTCAAAAACGGCTGCCCATTGGTTACCATGCCAAAGAGTGAAATAATCACTCATTCTGAATCACTCAATTTACGTTTTGTCCGAATTCAAACCTTCTGTACAGTTCTGTGTAATAAAAAAGCGTACATCTACTATTTGCCCTATCAGTCAGACTTCATTTCCATAACTTCAATTCCGGAATGGCGAACGCCCAACTTAGTACCTTATGTGATGTCGAAATTCAAGAAATATCAAAAATGACCCATTTCGTTGTGCCGCTCACAATTTGTACATAAAGTCCTCTCTCGATATCAATATGGTACGACTATTTCGCTTTATGTACGAATGAAGATCTAATCATTTTAAAATTCTATTTGAATTTTTGTCTTTAATTAACCAAATCCGTAAAACTACTCTTATAGCTAGAAAACCTTAAAATCATGCTCAACATTTACATGCTTTTTTTGCACAAAATTGTGTACCCAATCGAAATATGGAATTTTTACTATTTCTCTAGTAGTACGAAAATGAAATTGCCTGGCGGCGTCCATTATTTGTATCAGGCTGCCTACCGCCTGCGAACCTACAACACAAGCACAACGGACATTAATTCGGGGGAATGGCAAAAAATAAAATCTAGTCACACACAAAACAAGGACTGCAGCCGCAATACTTTTTCGTGTTACGTTATGGTATGTGTAGCATATGTTCAAAGAGATTTTCTTTAATATTTGCTATTATTGTAGTCTCTACGAAGACGGTTCATATTTTAACTTTTTTCTCGTGTTCTCATAAGGTCTGCGAGTTACAAATGGCGCAGTGCGGCATATAAATATCTGTTGATATACGTACGATATGTGGATAATATCAGTCATATTTTACATACGAATTGCTCAACTTAAAAGGCGTTTTACTCATAAATACTGTCGTAGTCTTGAATTATTTCGATACTAGGAGTAAACTAGGCTGGATGTGAGAAACGCTTTGATCTCGATGATTTGATGCGTTTCTTTTGGTGGTCTGCCGAGTGTACACACGTTTGAAAATAATTTGTAACTATTCGATTAATTTAGTAATTTAAGCATTATGTTAATAGTGGAGTCGATACGGATTTTAACCCTAGAACTCGACTTACAAGAAAGAAATCGTTTAAAGCTTTCTGCAAGGTCTTTTTATGCCAAAAACTGCAAAATTTACTTGTTTATCTCTTGTACGCATGTTAATAATTGATTGTTTAACAAATAATTGTTTGTTTTCTAAAATAAAGTCAAAAACCAGAAATAAAGTAAGAATTTCTACATAAAAAATGTGTCTTCGATCTTTAGTTTCAAAATAAAATGTCAAAAAATATACGCAAACACACTCAGTCGATCTGTGTCACTGGGACTCAAGTAGTAAAGTTTTTTTTAATATTTACTTCTACAGTAGTTAGAAATTTTAATTTAGAAAAACTGTCATACGAATTAAATTTTGTTCTTTTTTTTATAAGTCAACAGTAAATGCATGAAAGAAACGTTTCTAATTAGAGAATATTATTTAGGTATTATGCAAATCAAAACTTACACACTTTTTTATTTATTATGAAAATACCTATTTTCTGTATATTGTTGCCCTAATCTGGGCACGCTAATATACTAGTTAGGTAAATACTTTAAAACACTCATTATTGGAGAACCAATCAAAACAACTACTCTTCTAGCTAATACTGACGAAGTATTGAATTACATGATAGGATTCTTAGCTAAATAATATTCTTTAATCATGATAAAAGCAAATAAATAAAAATAATGGTAAAAAATAAGTCAAGAATAGGCTTGTAAATGATGAATGAATGTTTCGATACTCTACTGATGAGAACTAACGAGTTCGAAAAAACTTGTACAACTTTTCTAGAGTTGAAATAGAATGTAAGGTTCAATAATTCTTGTGAATGACTGAATTTCAATAAATAATTTAAGAATCTTCAATATATTTTTTTTTGCCTTAAAATGCCAGGAATCCTATCATGTAATTCAATACTTCGTCAGTATTAGCTAGAAGAGTAGTTGTTTTAATTGGTTTTCCAAAAATGAGTGTTTTAAAGTGTTTTCCTAAGTAGTATATTAGCGTGACCCGATTAAGGTACCAATATACAGAAAGTAGATAATCTCATATTAAATAAAAAAGGTGTGAATGACTAAATGTAAATGAATGATTTAAGTATTTTCAATATATTTTTTTCTTTAAAATGCTAAGAATCCTATCATGTAATTCAATACTTCGTCAGTATTAGCTAGAAGAGTAGCTGTTTTGATTGGTTCTCCAATAATCAGTGTTTTAAAGTATTTACCTAACTAGTATATTAGCGTGCCCAGATTAGGGCAACAATATACAGAAAATAGGTATTTTCATAATAAATAAAAAAGTGTGTGTTTTGATTTGCATAATACCTAAATAATATTCTCTAATCATGATAAAAGCAAATAAATAAAAATAATTAATGGTAAAAAACGTTTCTATCTCTCTGTTATGCGAAGCTTGCCATTTTATAATCATTAAAACCACTGAGCTTAGACAAAATCGCTCCAGAGCAGAAAAGAGTAGTAACAAATAAAAAGAAATGGAAAAAGGAAATGAGGTAGTTTCACTAATTAGACAAAAGAGAAAGGAATATTATGAAGAAAATATAGACCGATGTAAAAACGATAGCAAACAAATGTGGAAAACCTTGAAGGAAATAGTTAATCAAAATAGTAAACAAAGGACAGACATTTTGTTAAGTTCGAAAACTATTCTTTGTCTGTGAAAAATTATGTTAATAACTATTTTTCGGAAAGTATAACTGAAATTGCAATGAATATACAAAATATCACGTCAAATTATGAATACGAAATTACAAGGGCATAGTCCTAAATTACTAATTTTCAAAATATTCCATTAAATAGATTTAAAAAAGTGATTTTTAGTTTAAAAAACAAAGCCAGTTGTGATAATAATATTACAGTGTACTTTATTAAAGTTATTTTTGACGTTATTGGATATCCCTTATTAAATTTACTTAATACGTGATAATTAAAACTGAAAAAAATCCTTCCGATTTAAAATGTAGTGTTATCGTGCCAGTTTTCCCAAAGTACGTAATCCAAAAAAACCTGAACAATGTAGGCCAATAAATTTATTACTTGTGGTAGAAAAAATATGGAAATAGTATATGTATGAAACAATATTTTGTATAGTAGACAGTCTGGATTTCGACGACATTCTTGTGAAACATCAGTGCAGATAGTGTGTTCAAAATAGAGACGAGATATTTGAGATGATCAATGGACAGGATTTAATA
Organism: Rutpela maculata; assembly: GCA_936432065.2. Classification (NCBI taxonomy): domain Eukaryota; kingdom Metazoa; phylum Arthropoda; class Insecta; order Coleoptera; family Cerambycidae; genus Rutpela; species Rutpela maculata. Next base: position 360,754,263 of record OW386285.2, read on the forward strand.
GAAGAATGCGAACGGTATCATAGAACTAAGTTAAATGGGGTTTTATAGGATAAAATCAGAAGTGAATATGGTGTCCCTGAAGGGAATGTGTTGGGTGCTCTGCTATTTATTGTCTATATGAACGATATATGTGATGATATTTAAGACGATCAATAGACAGGATTTAATAGAAAAATGTGAAAGGAATGAGGTAAAAAATGATGTTTTGGCTTGGATTAAAAATTATTTATACTAAAGGTATCATAGAACTAAGTTCAATGGGGTTTTACCGGAAAAAATCAAAAGTGAATATGGTGTCCCTCAAGGGAGTGTGTTGGGTCCTCTACTATTTATTGTTGATATGAAGATATGTGTAATGTATTAAATAATTCATTCTCTTTTCTGACGACAAACTTAACCAGTATCTGGTAGAAATTATAAGGGAGTAGTTTATACGATGAACCAAGAAATGAAACGCCTGTAATATGGCTATGTAACAACAAATCGAAGTTAAATTCATCAAAAACTAAATGTATAGTTTTGGCCACAGGAAATAGTTACGGAGCATTTATGAGTAAAAATTTCTCTGTTAATATAAATAATATAAAAACTTCCTGCACATAAAATAAAATGCTTTGGCGTTGTTTTGGATCCATATCTAAATTTCACCAAGAAAATAGGCAAAAAATTTCAAACAATCTCTCTAGATGGAGCAAATTGCTAGTGTATGTAATACTATTACACAGCCCCACAGAAAAAAAAAAGTCATTAGCTAGAGCCAAAAAACACCCTTGAAATGGGGTAAAAAGAAGATTACGAGAATAGTTGTTACATCTTAATCAATCGAATTATACAAATTAAGGTTAAACAGCAACGTACATACAACAGATATGAAACACACCCCCAGGGAGGGGCGAAAACTAGCATGTATAAAAAAATCGATCCAAAACAGCAATGACTGTTGAAAAAGCTCGAAATGTCTAAGTTTTGTTAAAGTGATACGAAACTGCATCAGGTCCGACGTAATCTTCATAAATTGCCCCCATAGGTTTGAGAACAACCAACCTCAAGTTCAAAGGACACAAGAAAAACAAGAAAAAACGTAAAATCCAACGGGATTTCTATTTTCATGGATGCTATGATTGGCTGAAAGTGCGTAGTACTCTAAAATAGAACTTACGTACCATCAACATCCTACAGTGGGTGCGAAAACCAACCCTATGTAAGATTTAACTATAAAAAGTTACAGTGACTTCTATAAAAATTCGAAACACCTGCGTTGTGTGGAAGAGAGAAGAAACCAGACTATGTTTGATGCTGAGCTTGAAAATCACCACCAAGGGGTTGCGAGATGCTACCCCCATATCCGTAGGATGCTGGGAAAACAGAGAGAAACTAACCGAATTTACATTTTTATGGATGTTATGATTGACAAAAATCATGTTGCACACTTAGAGTTTGAAACTCATGTCCTATCAATGTTATTAAGCAACACCTCCAGAAAGGATGTAAACTACCGTAATTCAAGATGCAACGAAACAAATGCTGCAGTGACTACTGAAAAAGCTGTACTATTGCTTATTCATTTCATTTCCATAGTTTTTTTTTCTTTTTTTATAGGGGTGGCGTCTCGCAACCCCGTGGGGGTGGTTTTCAAGCACAGTGTCGAACATAGCCTATTTTCTTCTCTCTTCCACACAACCTAGGTGTTTCGAATTTTTATAGAAGTCACTGTAACTTTTTATAGTCAAATCTTACATAGGGGATAGTTTTCACACTCTTTGAGGGTTGACACTGTAGAATGTTGATGGTACGTAAGTTTCTAGTTTTATTTTAGAGTACTACGTAATTTCAGCTGATCATAGCATCCATGAAAATAGAAATCCTATTGCATTTCACGTTTTTTCTTATTTTTCTCGTGTCCTTTATTGGTGGTTGTTCACAACTCTATAGGGGCAGTTTATGAAGATTACGTCGGACCTGATGCAGTTTCTTATCATTTTAACAAAACTTAGACATTTCGAGATTTTTCAGCACTCATTGCTGTTTTGGATCGATTTTTTTATATATGGGGGCTAGTTTTCGCCCCTCCCTGGGGATGTGTTTCATATCTATTGTATGTAAGCTGCTGTTTAACCTTAATTTGTATAATTCGATTGATTAAGATGTAACAACTGAAGACACAAGTGGATGAAGGGTCTATGTGACATTTTCGAAAAAAACGAGTTTTTTTTTATAAATGAAGGCTATAAATACACAAAATTCCCTCAGGCACATTACATTTGGTTCTAATGCAAAAATATCTGATTTATAAATTTATAAAGGACCTATGTACTGTTGAAGTTGGTAGGTTGTTAAAAACTTCGAGATCAATTATCTCAAAAAAACTGTTGAAAAAAACGAGATTTTTTATATGAACGAAGGCTATAGGTACACAAAATTCCCCCAGGTACATTACATTTGATTCTAATGCAAAAATATCTGTTTTATGAATTTATAAAGGATCTATGTACTGTTGAAGTTGGTAGGTTGTTAAAAACTTTGAGATCAATTATCTCAAAATCACTTTGTTGTTACATAGACCCTTCATCCACTTGTGTCTTCAACTATTCTCGTAGCTTAATCTTCTTTTTACCCCATTTCAGGGGTGTTTTTTGGCTCTGGCTAATGATTTTGGGGGTGTACGATTTTTTTTTACCCCGGATTCGGATTCAGCGACTGAAAATACATAAGGGTACATGGGTTTGGTTCGCTGCTTTGAACTTTTTTTTTTGTGGGGCTGTGTTATTTATCCTCATTTTAACTATTGTATGTCATTAATTTCGTGTATAAAGTGGAGATATTGCAAAATAAAAATATAATAATTCTGAAATGTGATATACGTGAACCAATAAAAGAAATTTAATTTAAGATAAGATGAACAAATGATAGAACAATGTGCTCTAATATTAATATATAAAATAGCAAATATCTTAGCCCCACAGTACTCTTTAATTAAAAGATCGAGTATACATACACATCAGACAAGAAATCGGGAAAATTATCATATTGAAAAATGTAATTGAAATGTTTCAAAAAAATATATTTTTAGTGAGTCTTAAACTTTTTAATGAATTGCCCACTGAAATAAAAATGTCAAAAAACGTTCGAACTTTTAAACAAATGACAAAAATGTTATACTTAAGTAGGTACCTACTTTCTATTCTATTTTAATACAGTTAGTTTACGAACATGCCGAAGGTGCTTTGCAGTTCAGTGTGTAGTTCACCACCTCGGTATGTGCGGTCCCATTGACATGTACAGGTTTGTTTTACAAATTGATAGCATCAAGTTAGCGGCCGCGGTGGTGAACTACAACTGAACTGCTAAGATCTTCGGCATGTTCGTACCCTTATATTTGTCTTAACTTTGTATATATTATTATTTTTTTAATGTTAGTAAAAAAATGTTTTTAATTCTTGTAACTAGCACACTGCTAAATAAACTGTTTATTTATTTTTATTATTTACTGAAACTAGGAATAAAATTTTCTACACAACTTTTTATATTTTATAGTTTTTAAGTTATAATGACTTGAAAATTGTTTGAGATAATAGCTATGTTAAAACAGTTTTCATATAACAACGGTAAATATCGATGTAGGTTGCACAAAGAATTTTTTAAGACAAATTATCTTGAAATTTAAAAATACTAACTTTTCTAGAAATAAGGAAATTTCAAAAACAACTAAATCAAATGTTTGAATTGTGCTCCATTTACGCGATTTTCCCCAAGAATTTGTTCGCTTTTATCGAATTAATTTACTACTTTAGGAAAGCACTCTATTTGTGTTTGAATTTACTGATGAAGCTACAATTATAGTAAAATCAATGTGTGGTAAACGCACAATGAAAGACCGGTCCAAATGTTGTCACATATTTTGCAAATATAGAATTTATAAGCGAATTATTTATTAATTATTGACCATGGCATAGCAGCGATAGAACCCGAAATGAATATTTTATACGATATCTACTTTGTGCCGTGATACCCACCCGAGCATTTTAATTATGGATGGTATAATATTACAATGTGCTGTTAAAGTATAAAGTAGAACTTGGATAATTGGCTCCGCAGTTTAGTTCCACTTTCAGTGGGTATTCCGCGAAATAAAAACTTGAAATTACCCTTCGAAGTTTACTCGAGTACTATAATTGCATCTGCAATAAATACCTGAAGTACATGAACGAAATTTAAATATTGCTATCGTGAAGCCTCGCCTCGTCCAAAGAAACAACAAAAATTTATAAACTGCAGCAGTCTGGGCCATAAAATTTGATCGTAAAGTGGGGAAAACTCCGGAAAAGTGCTGACTATTTCATACAAACGAATACAATTTGATTCGGATAGCTCCGTCCTGTACCTGAGCGTCGCTTTTGTGATGTAAATCCGGAGGAACGGGTCGTTTTGGACGGCGATAGTAAATTGAAAAAATCCGCTTCGTGCGAATTATTTGTGATTTGATAATTTCTATTAGATTGTTTTCAGGCTTTTAACCATTGCATAACATGCGCTGATTTCCAAATAAAACGAGTAGAAGTTGCAGTCGAGCGTGACCGACACACAGTGGGAGAACAAAGCTAAAGACGTGGCCAAAAATCAAAATATGTAAAAGAGTTAACACGATCGCAGGGCGTCCACTTAATATTGACTGAATGACCCATCTCGATTAGAAAAAGTGACCTTTAAGTGACTTTCAGGCGCACAGAAATGACCCAAATTAGAAAAAATTGAACTTATGTAATTTGAACAAATGGAACTAAAATAGTTATTTTTAAAATGTGCCACAAGTAAATAAACATGATATATTAATTTGAACACTTTTTATTTACCATAAAAATTAAAATTAAAAAAAAAAACAAATTCTTGGTAAAAACAAAAATAATCTTCGAAAAATAAATAAATAATTTAAATTTTCATTCAAAATACAAGACTGGAAATTGTCTCAAATCTTATATTATTTGTGTTTAAACTAATAAAGTCTTTAAAAAATCAACAACAGGGCTCTATATTTTCTTCTTTTTGGTCACAAAATTAATTATAAGATTGTTTTTTCTTTTGGCGATATTCTCATTCATATTGTTTACTTCCTTTGATTTATCTTGGTTTCTCATGTTTTTATATGCATTTAATAACTGGTGGGCCACTTGTGTGCCTTCCACATTCCCATCTTTCAACGCTCGTTGCAATCGATTTGAAGCCTCTTTCAATAGGGTATCTGCGGCTTTTTCTGTTGCTTCTTTTTCCATTATCTGCTTTTTTGCCTCAGCCTCCATTTGCTTCACAGTTTTCTGTTGATCTTCAATTTGTTGGATTCCTGTTCAGCTCTTCTTTATTCTTGGTTTTCTAGCCTTTCTCTATCGGCAGCCTGAGCATCGGACTGTTGTTTTTCTAAGTAGGCCATATAACTTTTATGAGCAACTTTTGCTTTTGCCAAAAGATTTTTAGATATGGGAACTAAATGCGGTTTATCGCCGAATTTATGCATATAACTGATGACATTCAGTCTGGCATTTAAAGTTCTCAAGTTCATGTTGGTCTTGTCCTCACTCAACGCTAGCCTTGATCGTGGAAAATCCTCTCTCCGCTGTGCTATTTCCATGAGATAAAGATAAAACTGCTTTCACAAACTTCGTCAAATTAGGATATTTGAAGAAATTAGTAGTGTTGTACTTTGTGGCAAAAATATTATCCAAAAAATGACTGAAAGTGACCTATTTTATGAAAAATGTGACTTTGAGTGACCTTTTCTCAAAAAAATGACCTATATCACTGCGATCGCTCTTTTGAGCTATGTGTAGCCAAGACCTTTACACATAATAAACTTAATCGCAACTGGCCATTACATGATTCATTTCAACGCCCACATCAGTCAAAACCGAGTAGTGCAGATAGTGCGTTGTGAAGTTTTATTAGATCTTTGTGCTCGTTTATTTGTTTATTACTGTATTAAAATTCGAGTTTTTTGCTATGGAGGCTTCAAGTTCAGATGTGTATTACATTTTCTAGTACTTATAATTTTCTGATAGGCAGTAATATTTAAAGTCGTCAATGTAAAATTTTAATTGTTTTTAGTAATAATGAAACATTTAGTTTGGTTCCGAGTGCGACCAAGACATTTTTTTAAAAGTGTGTATTCTTTATTCATTAAATAAATATATTACTTTTGAAATTTATGCCCATATTTTGCCCTTTTAAAATTGAAATTATTTCTAGCCTGAAACGTTTTTTAACAAATATATAGCGTGATCTACCAAGAAATGTGGAAAATAAAATGGTGCACTAGTCTTCAATGTGGGAAAGCCCCTGCAAAATTTTAGAGGATTCTGAGGTAATTTAGTATATTAAATTATTAGTCAATTTGCGAAGATACACTACTGATGTTGAGTAAGTCCTGACCTACTCCTGAATAGGTCGACGAAAGAACGTATTCGAGTTGTTTACATTTCCTTAATTGGCATAAAAAGTTAATCCGGCAGGCGAGATCAAAAAGAGAGCCGCGTTTTTTGTTTTCGGTCGAACAATAGGGACACCGCCGTGTCATTGACCGGTTTAACTAAATATCTGGTATGTATGCTTGTCGTTTCAGCATGGGGTCAATGTCTTCGATTTATTTCGATTTATTTCGCTATTTTTGTAGTGTGATTTGATTAAAACCAAAAAGTCACTTCTATCTTATCCAGCTTTGCCGTCAGTAGTGTCTGATAAAGTCTGATAAAGTGATATGGTTGTACCACGTTACGTTAGATTAGTTAAAGTCATTTGCGGCGCATTTCTACAAAAAAATAAGGTAATTTTTTTGATCATTCTTTTTTAATTTTTCATTTTTTTAACTCCTTTCGGTGGGGACAACCTACTGTTAAATTTTCCGCATGTCATGGTAGATCACGTTGGTATAATATTATATTCGAATGTTTTTTCGATACTTATAAAATCTTTATAAGTTAGATTTTATCGAGGGGTAAACCGCAAAAAAATTTTGTACACCACAATTCCTTTCGGTTTAAAAATTTCAGCAATTTCTTGGATATTCCCTCAATTCCTTGGAAATTCCCTCAATTCCCTGGAAATTCCCTCAATTCCTTGGAAATTCCCGCAATTTCCTATAAATTCGTGCAATTCACTGTAAATTCCTGCCAATTCCTACAATTCCCTATAAATTCCTGCCATACTATAAATTGTACGTAAAAGTTTACAATTACCGCAAAAAAAAAAAATTGCGAACGTGTAGGTACGTAATAGAATAATACATCACTTGTCATACTTTAGTACTGCAAATATGTTCAAGAAAATTTGTCGAACAACACAACATCACGACCGACGAGAAACTTTCTAAACGAAGTTTCAAACCAATTAATAAAATTAAGCTCTGTTTAGAATAAGTATGGGATTGTATCCCCCACAAAGAGCTTTTTATCCCACTAGAGCACTATTGTGATATATATTAAAAAGTAATAGCATCACACATTCCGAAAAAAACAAATTATGAGAAATTATTTAGCAGTGTTTTTAGCTGCGTACAGACGATTCGAATGAATATAAAAAATGTTTTTGCCAAAATTGGAGGAGAAAAATTTTTCTGCGAGAAAAATCTCAAAAAATTGAGGTATATTCTACATAAAAAAAGAAACAACTTTTCTCTTTTGCAATTTTCCCTAGAGCGCATAATTCCGTCGTAAAAAATTATTGAAAGTTGAAAAATTTTTGGCGCAAATTGGCCTAGGAGTAAAAAATTGCAAAGAGCAAAATATTTATATTTTTTGGCATAAAATCGAAATCCACTATATAAAAAAACATGTTACCCCATAAAAACCCCATTAAGCCCCATTAAAAGTAAAACCCCATAGTGCCATTATGTAGAGTTCCCAAAAAATGTTGTAATTAGCCATTACAGATAGCCAAGGACCTAATCTATCATGCTGTGAAGGTTCTATGTGGTTGACCTTAAAAAAATAATTTTTGTACACATTTTTATATTTGTTCTGCGATTTTTCGGGTAATAAATTATGTATTATATCATTATCTACTTGTCTTCATTCTGGTGGTGTACATATTAGTCTTCACTAACCGAATTCACTATTTTTGACACAATTATTACTTAACTTGATTTGAAAACGTGGAAACTATTCAAACATGATAAATCACGTTCCTCTCCTCAGTAATAATGGACCATTCTATTTCACCATATCCGAAAAGAATTTCTTGAAAAGAAACACCTTCGTGTCACGCGTTACGTCGATTGGACAGGCTAGGCATGAAGATAAAGGTGATAGGCTCTGTGATTTATAATAACTCACTCATTATAACTCACGCTATTTGTTTGTAGTAATTGTTCAAAAGCAGTTCATTAATTAGTATATAACCTAATAAGAGTAGATAAAAATAATTGCACTTTATGAACTTTAATGTTTGGAGCGAGATATTTGAAGTTAAAAATCGTAAATACTAGAACTAGAAGTCCGCGCTCAAAACATAACCTAACCAATGGAATCTATTGGTTAACGAAAATCCCAATAACGATACATAACAATAACTAGTGAAATAATTTTGTAACAATTATTGCCGTAACTAGTTAACTACCTAATCAACTTACATTTTATATATTCATACAACAAAAAACACTGAGAAAAACACTGCACAATTCAGCTCATGTCTCGTACCTCGTGTCACAGACTGCAATGGTAATACGAAACTTTATTTTATTATTTCACGCGCAGGCGCAAACCTTTCCATAATACGTCGCAATTCCTGAAATTCCTCGCAATTCCTTGGCAATTCCCGCAATTCCTGAGGTTTGTACACCAAAATTCCTCAGCGGTTTACCCCTCGGATTTTATAAAATATTTTTCCCATCACTAGCATTACAGAATATATAAAAATTCAAAATTTCGTAATTTTCTGTTAATTTTTCCATCCCCTATAACCCACCCTATTTTGAGAAATGATTTTATTAAATAATTTTTCTATAAACCTGAACCTATTTTTGGATCATTAGCCAAGTTTCCGATTTTCGAGTCTCCTGTCCCACTGTGCGACGGTGAATACCTATTTGATTAACATTTTGCTCGAATATGGTTTAAGGCTAGGATTTTGCAGAGTGAGAGGGAAATATGCGTTTATTTTCGGTTTATTATAAATATTTAAAAAATCATAAATGATATAATCTTTAAAATAATTTCAGATACTTCCCATTGCTCTAAGGAATACAACCATATATAGTTTTTATCATTAATTGTGTATATAGTCAAATGCCATACTTTAATAATGAAATTAGGGACTATTTTCATTGATAAACTACGATATTTAAATATAACAGAAATTTATAATAAAAAATATATATAGTTGTATTCGTTAGAACAGTAGCAAGTTTCTTATAGCAGTTTTAAGATTATACTATGTGTAGTTTTTTAAATATTTACAATAAATAGAAAATAAACGCATATTTCCCTCTCACTACGCAAAATCATAGCCTTAATTCACGTTTACGTGGTGTAGGCATTGTCATTCGGCAACACCCAACTGCAACTGCATTCGTTTCGTAACTGTTTTATTAAACACTTCAATAACATTTCATAGTTAAATTGATATAAGTTCATTCAAACCTAAGAGACCTGAAAATTGAAGTTTCGATACCTTGTGCAATATCATATTTCTCTGTGTTTAATCAAAAACCGTAGTTACATTCTAGTAACATCTAAAATTATATAAAACATACTTTATATAAAAATCACACTTCATACTACTACTAACAATCGATCCGTATGGCCGATATGACCTAATTTCTGTTTTACAAATGTTCCAAATTACTCCAGGTATTAGAGACCATACAGGGCCCTTACCTGGAAAAATTCTTGGTAGTTCTGGAAATAGGCTTACTTTACGATTTTTGGAATTTTTAACTTCCCACCAAAAATTCCCCCTGCAACCTCCTCAAAAATTAGAAAATAAAACCAAAAACTCGTTTTTTTCTATCTTTTTTTTTTTCGTTTTAGGAAAAAGAAACCTAGAAATTCGGAAAGTACAGTTCATCTCAAACTTATAGCAACATGAGGCCCAGTGTGTCAATGTAAAGTTAAGCACTTTATCCTACAAATAAATTAGCTAGAAATTTAGAATATGCTTTTATTAAACACTTTAATATTGCAACTTCATATTCTAACCTTCTAGCTAATTTATTTGTAGGATAAAGTGCTTAACTTTGCATTAAAACACTGGGCCTCATGTTGCTATAAGTTTGAGATGAACTATAGACAAAATTTACAACAAAAAAGGTCCTTTGGCATTCCAACGTTGAATGAATGGGGAAGCGCTAGCACGAATCGAAACATGAGCCTTGGCGCCGCACAGTGGTCCCAAATTGAGTTCTTTGGTTAAAAAATGGATAGAGACCGCAAATCTTGTCGGAAATGAACATTTTTTTTTTTTTTTAATTAAAGCTAACCGAAATTTCAACAAATCCTGGGAGCCCGAATTTTGAAAAAAAATTCCGTATGATACCTAAATGCACACGCGGCGCCGAGGCACATGTTTTGGGACCCACTCGCTCCCCTCCCGTTCGTCAAACGTCAAAATGTCAAAGAACTTTTTTTGTTATAATTTTTGTTTACTTTCTGAATATCCGGGTATTTTTTCTGTAAAACGAAAAAAAGTCAAAAACCAATTTCTGTTTTTTTTTTCTCTAAATTTGAGGGGGTTGCGGGGGTAATTTTTGGTGAGAAGTTAAACATTTGGATTCAGCGAGCCAAAAAACATACAGTAAACCTATTTCCAGAACTACCATGAATTTTTCCAGGTAAATCTCTAATGCATGGATTAAATCTGAAATAAAAATTTTTAAGTCTAACACAAGTCATCGTGTTTAATAGGAAGTCGCATTTGGTAGCGCCCAACCGCAACTTTTATTCGTTTCATAATAGTCTTATTAAACACTCTTTAATATCATTTTAAAGTGAAATTGATATATATCATAATCCACATAAAGTTCTATTGAACCTCAGAAACACACTCCATTTAAAAATAATACCTATTATTTCTACTTACACAATACCGAAATAAAAGTCAAAACCCAACAGTAGAGTCCTACAGCGTCTCAACAGTGAAGTTCTTAGAAAAAAAACCATTTTGCACGTCTGGAGAAGCAACACAGAAAGCTAAGTAGAGGCAATTGTACTCAACGCCATATAAACGACAGCTACTTACAACGCCCATAAATTTTCGCATAGTTTGAAATAAAGCTGTTAACTATCCTGGAACTACAATGCCCTAACAAATTTCCCTTGACCATTTGTCTTTTTTATTTAAATGCCATGTCGTTAATTATCATAAATTTTGTGAAACATATCTATGACAATCCTACTGCCTCTGGGGTACCCTTAAATATAATGAAGTCGTTACACGTTAATCACTTTGAGGAACGATAAAATACATTTACTCTCTACTATACTTTACTCATACTTTAATTCGTGTATTAGACATTCCCTACCTGTACATTAATGAGATTCATTAAGATACAAATTTTTCGATCAAGACACAAATTTATAACCAATAGAAATGCGAAACACAGAAATATTCTTCCAATATCAACTATTGCCTTGAACATCTGACAGATATAAAATTTATCAGTTTTGTCATACTTACTGTTTACCTGGCAAATTTTCAAACTTTGTGCTTCTTACAATTAAAATCATTGAACATGTGCGATAGTGAAAGTGAAATTGAAATAATAATCCATAATATTTCCTAAGTTTAGTTTTCATAATATTTCCTAAATTGTAATCTATAATTCATAAATTTCAGAAATAAAGTGTTAATTTTCTATTTTATTATGGCTGGTCGTAGAAAAAAAATAGTGTATGCAACTCACATTTAATGGCTATTAAATGGTTGTTGCATAATATACTATTATGTATTTGCTTAATGCTTATCTAATATCTAAGTATTGAAGTTTGAAACTTATTCAAGTATTTGTAAAATATACACTTTTACAGATACTTTAACACATCTAAATTATTACAATATTTTACATTACAACATTACATTACAGTGTATTAATATACATATTTTGAAAATCCCTGGTGAACAAAGAAGACTCGCCCAAGCACTGTACGGTGCCTCTTTTGTGTTGTTCTTATTTCGTTAGGGAATGTTAATGCGGGAAAATTGAGAAATGAGCAGAAATAATATATTTAGATTGGCCTGTTATGCAGTAAAAGCAAAACAAGAAATATATTAATGGAGGATTGTAAAAAACAATTCACAATAGTAATAAAATTAAATGTAAAAAGAGCTTTTTAAAAACAAGCTTTTATTATTATTTAGGTGTACTAAAACGAAAAAAAAAAAAAAAAGAAAAAAAAATTAGTTGTCTTTACAGCTTGTCGTATTTTTTTTCTATTCACGGAACAAGTTAAGAAAATTAATGTTATATATTTTTTTATTTTTTTTCATTTTAGTACACCTAAATAAAAGCTTGTAAAAAAGTTTTTTTACATTTAATTTTATTTTAAAATTTTTAGTTAACGTCTTAATTATTTTATGTAAATGAAAAATAATGACCAAAAACTCGTAATCCGCGTCCCCGAAAACCCGCCGATTTTTAGTCGTATCGGATCATAAATGAAAAAATGGCCCGCCATCTTGGTGCCGCCATTTTGATTTTAAATTTTTTTTCAGTAACATTGCATTGTCAAAGGACTTATACAAGGTGCCAAATTTCAGCTGGATAGGATAGGATAATAGGAACTAGGATAAAATTCCAACAAATATTGCAAGTTAAATAAAAGCTTGTAATAATAATAAAAAGAGATAAGGAAAAGGCAGAGGCACGGCACGCGTATCAGCTAATACTATGTATTCTTAGTAGTATATCTTGGTAAGGTTGTCATAATTTTGTTTAATTAAATTGATGTAATTTATATTTGCTTAATTTTGCTATTTTTTTCAGGTTAGGAGGTAACTGAGTGTATATTTTAGGAGCAAGCGTGTGAGTTTTCCTAAATAGTGATAATAATTTAATGGATAAATTATCCACAAATCTAGTTTGTCGATTTTCTTATGAGGTCTATAACACCTGTTTTATGCAAAGATATCCATATTAGGCACTGGTGAGTGTGTCACATTCATTATTAATAGTTCTGCACTATACAACGTACTTTTTTAAACTATTTTGTTAATTGTGTTTTGTATACATTGTAACCTATTTAGTACGTTATAAATAAACCACCCCAGACACTAATGGAGTATTTTAAAACCGATTCCACTAAAAAATGGTAAAATATTCACATATCTTTTTGTGTTAGAATTTCCCAAGGTATAAAATCTATAAGCTGTTTAAGTTTCTTTGTTATATAGAAAGTATGTTCATCCCATCTCATATGCTGATCCACTGTAACACCAAAATATTTAATTTTATCTGTTTTTTCTATTAATGAACGAGCTGACTTTTTTGTAATAAGGTAAGTTATATATTTAATTTTAATGACATTTAAGGTTAGTAAATTAAAACTTAACCATACACATATGCTTTATAGGCTATGCTCTGCAGCATTGTATACCTCATCCAGCCACCACCTGTATGACAGTATCATCAGCGTAGGAGATAAGCCTAGAAATTTATTATTCGGTAATACTGTTGATGTATACAAGGAACAGTATTGAACCCGACACCGTTCCCTGTGGTACACCAACCGTCACTTCTCGTGGACTTATGCAATTTTTTATTTTGTCACGTTGTAGTCTGTGATAAATAATCTCGGAAAATATTACAAGTTGATCCTCAGATACCATAGTTATATAACTTGTTTAGGAGTTTGTTATGTGCCACTGTATCGAATGCCCTAGCCTTGGTATACTAGTACAGTATAGTGTATTCCATAAATAATTCAGCGATATAAAAAAGCTCGCAAAAAAGCATAAAGGACGCCGACCGCTTCTAGTTACTGTACCGCCCGCCGGTCCGCTTTGACAACGTTAGTCCACGTTGACCACACACATTTTATTCCAACCTATCATAATTCCGGTAGAGAAAATTTCAACCAATTATATTCAGTGAAAAGTGAAAAGTTCACTACAATGTTGAGAAGTAATTTAATTTCTTACGATTTAATTCTTAGTGCAACCCTCTATGATAAAAATTGTTATGGCTATTTGTTGTTAAACCCTCCTCCTTTTTTAATTGTTATATCTCCTATTGATGTTGACTTTTATGTCGTCGCCTTAGTCTTATTATTTTTGCGTGTCGTTGGATGACGTTATCTCTTTCAGCTCTTCTCATTTCTTCTTCTTTTGTTATTGCCGCTCCGTATATCATCATTGGCAGTATGTTGGCTACGTGTCCTTGTGATCACACTTCATGGTGGTTTATTTTTCTCGATGAAAGGTGGAATTTCCCTTGTAACTCTGTATGCCGTTATAATCTCTCTCTTTTTCAGTTGGTTCGACAGATATATTCCTAGGTATTCCAATCTATTCGTCGTTTTTAGGGAGTAGTCGCCTAGTTTGTTCTTCTCCGCCGACCGCACTCTGTTTTGTTGACGCATCGTTATTAAATTCTTATTGAAGTTGATTTTCAGTTCAGATATGTTCATCAGACAGGTTTCATGTTTTCTAGAAAGTTGGGAATGTCCCACTCTTTCGTGATGAGATCATCGGCGTATGCTAGTATGATGAATTCTCAAATATCTATGCATTTTTATTAAAATTTGATGTTTCCTTTATTGTGGTTTGTATCACTTAATCTAAGACCATGGTGAATAGTAGAGGAAATATTCGCCATCCTTGCTTGACTCCTATATTGTTCTATTGTTCCTATTTCCGTCGTCTGTAAGAACCATTGATTTACAGTGTATTCATAAAGACAGATTTTTATTATCCTATTTGATTTATTAGGAGTGTTGACTATGATCTCGTGACTGATAGTATCAAAATTCCTTCTGGAGATCTATTGCGACCATGTGTAGTTTTCTTTCATTTTACTTCCAGGATTCTTCTGATATAGCCTGATGGTCTTCCGGTGTGTTTCTCTCATTGTTCGAATTGCGCGTAGTATTTGTATCCTTTACTGCAGAGAGTTATTCCTCTAATCATGTATACCCTGTGGTGAATTGATTTTGCCTTTTTCACCTTGTGGTTTCTCTCCTTTTTTCTTTCATCAATATCTTCTTTTTAGTTTTGTGTTTAAGTTACACGTCCGGTGTTGTTAGTCTGTGGCCTTTATCTTTTTTATACCTATTTACATTTGTTTTAACTTTTCTCATGCCACAACTCGTTGATTTCCAGTCTAGTTCTGTCATTTTCTTTTTCTTCTAGGTATTCTTTCTGGTCTTCATACCGTAGCAGGGAGATATTCCAGAAATTTTACGATGTTTTGTTATTTCCTTTACGTTTCTTCTCTTTTCGTATTTCCAGTTTCTGGTAAGTACTTTTGCTATATTTTTGCTTTAATATTCTTGATCCGTTCTCTTATCTCCCTGCCTACCAGGATATCACCTATTTATAAAATGGAGCTTCGATTGCTTCAAGTGTCAAAACAGGTTTGACTTTGCTCCACGTGTTCCTTATTGTCAAGTCGTCTCCTATCATTATGATGGACATTCTCCTGTCATCATTTCTTCTGGTCTCTTGAGTTGACTACCTGTATACTCTAAATATTTGAAATAACGAGTATAATATTCGACCGTAGTGTTCAAGAGTTTTGGTGTTTGTGAAAACTATTTCATCGTCAGTATCAGATGGTTCAAATTACTATTTACTAAGTTTTATGTAGAAAACAACTTGCCTATTATAGACTATAGAAATTGTAGGTGTCCCGTTTCAAAATCTAGTTTGTGTACATACAAATTTCTCTCTTCCACTGTTCTCCTTTAACTTAAGGTAACAGATGTATGATATGTTATGCGTATATGGTCAAACTCTCCGCCCACACGTCGTGTTGAAATCTGTATTTATCGGTTGTTCATTACAAGCCGAAACTATCGATTCGGCGTTGTTGTGTGGATGATTCCTTTGTAATTACGTATAAATTTTTGATAGAATGATGCTCTGCAGCTAGTTTGTTTACAATGCATGGCGTTTTATTATTATTAGTTAGCGCATTTGCAATGAAGTGTTAATATTTAATTTTGCCGTGTTGGATTTCCCATGGGCCATAACGGCATTTCATATGCAAATTTCACGTTTTAAAACCCCTCATTTGATGCGTCATTATGGGTGTACCATTACCGGGAAATTGGGAAACGCTTTTCATTTAACCGCGCAATTTTAACCTTTTCAAAATTTGCTCGTTTCAATGCACATTGTTATCATTATATGATGGTCTATTATCATTATAAAACATAAAAATGACGTTATAATTACACAAATTCAGTTCATTGTTTAAAATATGAATATTTAATGTATTTATTCGCTACATATGTGAACGATAGTTATTCAGCCGTGATTTCATTCGGTTCATTTAATATATAATACAGCCGCAGGCATTTCTGCAGTGCAGTTTTCAGGGATATTTTTTGTTACGCTTTTCTTGCACGTTAGGGCTGATAGGGAATATGGATTGGGGTCTAGATTATCGCATTATGCGGCGATGACCACAACATCGTCTTAAAAATGCCAAATATCGTTGGTAAAACCAAAAGTGCACCTGCACACCTTGCGAGTTATTTTATTCAATGAGAGTTTTATACGTATAACATGAGTTAATTGGTCAAATTATAATATATTTTGTGCAAATACCAATGCAAAAAGTACATTGGATCGACATATTTCTAAAACCATAACTATCGCTCATAGAGGAAACATTTTCATATCATTGTTTTAATGAACGAGTTCTAGTGAACTTTCAAATATCCGTCTGTCTGTCTATTTGCCTGTTACGCTTCTGGCAAGCACGATAACTTAAGAAAGAAAGGTCTGACTTTACTGAAATATTGACAGCACTTAAGTTAGGTGTTAGAGAAGGAATCTGCAACAGAATCGTTCAGTAAATAAAAGAGTTATTGTTATTAATCATTCAAATTAAAAAAAAAATAGACTTCTTAATTTGTATGCTCTGCATCAACAATGATGTAAGCAGAAATACAAGATATTTTTTTATAAAACTACATTCCTAAAAATATTTTTTCCATTATTAGCATGACTGATTCAATAAAAATGCAAAGTTACGTAATTCTTTGTTGGCATAACTTTTTCCCTTACAACCTACGCCTTCTTAAGGTTTAATTACTTCCACGTCCAGTGGAAGTACAGTAACGACAAAAAAAAATTTAAACATTTTTATTGTCCAAATAGGCTTAAAACGTCGAGATTTTAAGTT
Organism: Rutpela maculata; assembly: GCA_936432065.2. Lineage (NCBI taxonomy): Eukaryota > Metazoa > Arthropoda > Insecta > Coleoptera > Cerambycidae > Rutpela > Rutpela maculata. Next base: position 360,771,589 of record OW386285.2, read on the forward strand.
TGAGCGAAAAAAAAATTTCTGTCTGTCTGTAACTTTTTTTTGGAACCGTTTAAGATATTGAAATTTGGTACACATATGTACTTTAATGAGATCTAGAACTAGATTATATTTTCACCTTGTTCCGTCGAAGGGTTGGGGGGTAAATGGGGGTAAATTTGGGGTAAATAGGTCAATCAAGCAGGTAATAGTCCATAAAACTGGTATTTAGTATATACAAGAGAAGCTAAGGTCTGAAAAAATTTTTGGCATTAGCCACCCCCATTACCACCCCCACCTCCTTATTAAAAGGGATGAAAAAAAAATGTGATTTAGCGTACCTATGTACAGGAACCAGAAACCTCAAAATATTTTTTTACTTCATCCACCCCCACTACCACCCCCCTATCACCACCCCCCACCCCACTACCGATGTGGGGTATCGTTTTATGGGTTTTTGGGGTAGAGGGTTTCAAATATTATATTATTAAAGTTCCATAAACAGTTATTTTCACATACAAAGTTTTTTTCGATGTGAGTGACTTGGATAGAGAATCTGGATGTGGAAGTAGTGATTCCTTGGGCAGCGGTTTTTTAAAATAGTTTTTCCATAAACCTGAGCCAATTTGGGGCTCATTTCACAATATCACAATTTTTCACAACTTTACCTGGCTTAAGCCTCACTGTGCGTCGCACCTGTAAAATGTCTCATAGAAAACGTTCCTTATGAGAGGAGACCTCGGTTTGAGAATCGTAAAATAGGTCATCAATAATAAGTTAATTACGGCCGCAGAGAAGGAAACAAGCGTTTACGAATATGTTTAAAAGCGGCGGTTCGTAATGCCGGCAACGCTTATTACGTTATTAATAAAAAGGAAAAATGCGTTAATGGTGGTTCTCATCAGTTGTAAATTCCAATGTTATTCATTAATTTTAATTGAGTCAGTCGGGACTACTAGCAACTTTTATCTTTGGCTTCGGTTGCGGACGGTTAACAAATGTGCCGCTGCGAAATACTGATAATTTGCTTTCGATGACTTGTCTGCGAATTGTTGATAGTCTAATTCCGTTGAAATAAAACCCAGTATTTTATCCTCAAATTAAATTTAAAAGCGGTCCGGCGGATGGGGCGCTGCTGAGTTTTCGTTAAGCCGATATATTGGAGAATTTCATGTCATTTAGTTAAATAAGTGAATTAATGGGCTGTCAACTGTAATATAATTCCGATAATTTCAGACTATTAACTCGATGTTTATTAGAAATAGACATTTTAAATAGCGACCCAATAACAAATTAAAAGGTTGTAACAACGGTGTCATTTATTCATTAGTGGTTGTGAGGAGTCGGAATTTTCTTGAAAAAAAGCAAAATCATGCTAAAGTTATGAAACCTGTTCCCCCCCATCCTTTTTTTGCTTATTTCTCATATGACATCGATTACCCCCCCTGTTTTCGAGGATGATAATCAAGAAAAAAAAGTAGAAGCATTTAATTCTTCCTGCTTTCCAATAAGTATATCTGATTGAAGATTGTCAGTTTTAGGAAACATGAATTTCAAATCCTTGAGAATAGATTCATCTTTGATAGGAATGTCTAATGGACAAATGATGACTTTGAAATCACTCCCATTCAATATACAAATTAGAAAATAAAAAAAAATCCATCCAGTAGGGGGGAGAATCAACCTCCTGAGCTTGCCACAATTGACACTTACCATTGTCCTTTGCTTAACAATGAACTCCATCAACTCCACGTAAGTTTCTAGCCATTCACCTCCGAGAACGCCCTGACGAGCATTGATTTCGACAAACGTATGAAAGAGGTCCATTAAAGGGTGAAGGAAGGGATGAACCGGCGTAAGACCATTTTTTTATCACCATCCTCGAAAACGTAGGGGTAAATGTCTTTAACAAGAAACAACACAGGAAACAATTTTACACCCCCTGACATGGTAGATTCCACCCATAGGGGCGGTTGCGGTACACTACCTGACATCACCTTTCACCTTCTGTTATATCCCTATGAAAAAACAAAGAATCCCTGCAAAAATAGTCGATACCAAGCTGTCATATGAGAACAAACAAAAAAGGGTGGTTTCTGGCCGTCTGAGGGGGTGCGCATGACTAAAAACTTTTTTTTTCTCTCCGTTATTCTTAATCAGCACCCTCGAAAACTAGGAGGAAACAGGTTTCATAACTTTAGGCACGATTTTGCCTACTCTTCGACTCCTCACATCCACTACATATCGAATTTTCAATAAGTTATGTAATAGGATCTAATCAATTTAACGGTACACTGAAAAAATTAACAACGATTGAAATATTAAAGCCTAAAGTTCGCTCCAACCTGCACCTGAATCTGTAGCGCGACCTACGTGACGTCACATCAGTCGAATAGCGGCGATTATAATTATTATAAGCTGCTTCATTTGTTTGTGCTGCAATAATCTCTTTTGGCGCGTCAAATTAAATAAATATAAATGATCATCACGTGATCACCACGTGATCATGAGTACGTCAAATCAAACAAATATATATGATCATCACCGGCGCGGTAGCTCACTCGGTTAAGACGTATTGAGTGGCGAATATGCTGATCGACTGCCTACCGTGCTCTGGGTTCGACCCCCAGCCCCGGTATTGACAACACCGGTGGGTGTGGATGTATGTCTGCGTTTTTCCAAATGTGTAACCCCCTTCCGCACAGCCTTGGCTATGGATTTGGGGGTTGTCTACTATCTGTGGTGTGTGTTATGTTATCATGTGATCACCACGTGATCATGACGCAACGCCTCCTCATTGGTTGCATTTCACATTCGGTTGCAGAATAGCATAGCATTGTTCAGTCGTATTCAATTTTTGTAACAAAGTAATTACATTTATTATTCAACAACAAATGAATTGTTTAATTACAGTTATTTGGGATTGATAAGGAGGCGATAATTACGTAGAATAGGGTAGATTAAATCTATTTACCATAAATCTTGTTACAGGAAAGATATATTTTAAACAGTTTTACGCATGAACAACTCTTGTGAACTAAGCACATTTGCCAACACACACATATTTGGCAAATGTAATTTTATATAATCATCCTGAGTTCAACGAGTGCAAGAAAGAAAACAGAGAAATTAGAGAAAGAAAGACGGATATTATCCCACTACAATACGCTCGCTGTTAAAAGCGACAGGTACCGATGTCCTGCGTTGATACACGACAAGGTAATAAAAATAAGATTTTACGAAGTGTGGAGTGTGCTGGGAGCAGTATGTCCGTATTTATTTTCCTAATTTCTCTGTTTTCTCTACATTTGGCCATGGCCGAATCTATATATTTGTTTTGACGCGGTCTCAGATTGGTGAACAAACTTCAATGTAGTTACTGCAGTATTTTTGCATTTAGGAATACAATACTTTTAGCGTCCCTTTTTATCACTCACATTCATGCATTTTCACAGCATCCCATAAAACTACCATTCGCTAAAAATATTAACAGGCAATTCACTACAGCGCATTTATTACCGACGCGCTTCCCAGCCTGTAGATCGACTGATGTGACGTCACGTTTAACCACGCGCCGTTTCACGACGTGCTTCATTTGATAATTATTCTGAGTGAGAAGCCGTTGTGATAAAACTCTGATTTTTTGTACATTTACTATTTTAAACATAAGTTGTCAAAATATGCAATAAAAAAAACTTAAATGAGCTTATTCATATTACTTTAGTAGATGTCCAAAGTGACTATCATCCACTAAATACATTTTATCTGTTTCCGTAAGAAAAGGCTTATTTTTGCCATTCATTTGAGTGAAGAAAAGTAAAATAAGTCAAATCGTTGCTTATTATGACTATCATCCACTAAATACATTTTATCTGTTTCCGTAAGAAAAGGCTTATTTTTGCCATTCATTTGGTGAAGAAAAGTAAAATAAGTCAAATCTTTGCTTATTATGCTTTTTTAATGTGCAATATTATTTACAGTTTAGCAGAAGTTGTTTGTTGAGATATTACAACACGATTAATATTTTTCATAAAGTTCCTGAAAATTAAAAAAAAGAAGCATGTCATTCCATTACTACTAAGAGGCCAAATAGTGTTTTGAATGGAGCATCTTGTTGTGATCGATTGTGTGTAAGAACATTTGTTATGAAAATACTATTATTGGTTTTTTATTGTTTCTATTAATTTTATTAGTTTGTAAACATACATTAAAATTTTTATAACAAAAGTACATATTACTATTTATTTCGTTGTTTTAATAGATCATAAAAAAATACAGAAATTGCTCATTCATTATTGCACTGAACAGTAAACACTGTTGATAACCTAACTGTATAATCGCAATGCTTACTAGTAACAAAATTATTTTTAAAAATTCCTCAGCTCCAGCTGGATCGTTAGTTTTACGATCTTGGTAGACATAATTTAAAAATTGGGTATTAAAGTATGTAAAAAAACGTCGTACCTTCATATTTCGTCCGCGCCTTATCTACCTATACATAGGTTATAGCACTCATCATCTGAATAGGCACTATAAATTGAGAGTCGGGGCCAAACGAACAGTGAAGAACGAATTGAAAAGGGCCCCATATTTGTAGATTATCGTAGATTAATACACCCCAGACAGGCTATCGTTGTTAGATTTTAAAGCGAGTCGTTCATCTTCAAAAGCTTGTACCTTCCTTGACGTTTTACTGTTACCCGTGGAGTCCTTGCTATCGCCTCCACTCCTACATCCTATAAATTATATTTGGGTAGCGGCAGTATATTTAAAACCACACAGCTACTGAAATTTTTTAGTGTTAATTCTAGTGTAACCATCATATATATGTTGTCTCAATAGAATTTATCATTGGATTGGAACTTGAGAACCGTAATATAGTACAAAGCAACCGTATACAAGTTTACATTCGACTTGAATTTCACGTACGTGGGTCAAACTTGTAGAAAAGTCGATATCCGTATATGTATTTGATTATTAAATAAGATGTGTGTGGTGAAATATTTATTCCTCTAATAATCACATTATTTTATAGAGACTTAAAGTCTGACAGTAGATCCATGAAAGTGCGGTTTTACGGGTTTTGCAAATTCCATAATTTGTTTTGGCTCCTATTTATTTATATCCCGGTGAGGAAAATCGCGATGGTAAGTCCTATTTAAAAAAATAATCCTGTGTCTTAATGGTTTAAGATCGATACATTTTTTATTTGTCCTACATAACCAAAATTAGAAGAAGTAAAGGGTTCTTTCTAATGCATGAAGAGTTACAGCTAATTATTGGCGAAAATGGATAGAGCATGTTAAGAAGGTTGAAGATAGAATGTGGGATACGGATACTCGGGTTGACACTACCTAATTCAGCCAATAATTACAAACGTAGAAGCTACCAGCGATTTAATGGCAGTAATAGTGTTCTGATTGTGATAAAATTAATTATTTATTCTGAAAAGATATTAATTATGGTAATTTTGAAATATTTGTAAAATTTTTTTATTTTATTTATTTTAATCCAAGAAAATGATATTATTAATTTTCTTACTAATTTAGAGTTTACTAGATTGTGTTTGTTGAGTTTAGTTATTTATTTATTACTTCCACATCGTGGAAGTATAGTTACTGAAAAAAAAGGATTTTTTTTTGTTCAAATAGGCTTAGAATATCATGAAATGTCGAGATTTTAAGTTTGAGCAAAAAAATATTATGTCTGTCTGTCGGTCTGTCGGTCTGTCGGTCTGTCTCTGTCTGTAACTTTTTTATGCGCACGATTACTCTGGAATGGTTTCTGATACTGTATTATAGCGAGATCTGGAACTAAATTATATTTTGATCTTATTCCGTTGAAGGTGGGAGGTAAATTGGGCTGATATTATCTGTTGGAAGAGAGCTTTGGCGGGGCTGTGCGCCTAATGGGCAACCGCGGCAGGTGGTATGATGCTGTCAGACGTGCCATATAACAAAGAGAAGACAACTAGAACAATTAATAGATCTCAAAGTGTCTGCCAAGACGTTGTGAATAACAAGAGGAAGAAGATATCTATCATGAATATTATTAATCTAGCTGAAATCCTGGCCCCTATTTTTGATACCGCAAACATGCAGCTGGTGATAGATGAGTAAAGTAAAGAGGATTAATTATCTTTTTGATGTTTAGTTAAAAATGATGTTATTAAAAAAATGTAATAAATATGTGTTTTGAATTTTTTATTTTTTTTTTTAACATGTGCCACCAAATAAAAGAATCTGAAAAAAATTGAAGGTATTAATAACACAAATACGCATCTGTCTGAAAAATATCATGATAGCACCTTTTCAAAAAATGCACTTTTGAGCACTTTGGATTTCTCTTTCTTTTTTTTTAAATTTGAATTTCGCTCCAATTACGAGTTCATCTGGAAGATCTTTATGGTCGACAATTTTTTCAAGTTTTTTCGTCTATTAGGTAAGTTGCAACGAATTTTTAATTAACAATGCTTTTTTTTGCAAAAATTCAGCTCCCCCTTGGATTTCTGGAATAATACTGTAACAAATATTTTTTTACAGTCAAGGGAATATTTTGATGCCCATTTCATGTAATTTCCTTTATGGGCATTTTTCATATGCTTAACCGGTTACACCCTTTTTGTAGGCATCCGTATTCTACAGTTTTTATGTCAGATTACGTATTCTACTTTAAAGAAATATGCCTGTAATTAATAGTTTTCTTAAAATAAATCCAGTTTTTTTTTAATTATGTTTATTTTACTAATTATGAATTAATATTCATGTTTCATACTTATATAAAACAATAATTATTATTATTTTGTATATGTGTAATGTGAGCGTCGCTCGTTTTTACTCTTTATATATAAACAATGAAAGGTCGTATACATAACAAACAAAACTATTCAGAGGGACGTTATTGCATAATCGCCCACAGTCTAGCTACCTGTTATTAAACTTTATAACCCTGAAGTCCAAGATACTACAAGATATCCAAATCGATACCTCCTTACATTCGTCATATTTGGTCGACTGTAGGTCTATTATTCATTTCTTATAAGCGGAAACACCGCAATAATCCTAAATATAGGCCTGTGGTAGAACGTAGTCAACAACAGTGTCGCTTCAATAAATATACCTGCTATTTCGTTAAATAAAAATGACCTTCTTTTCTGTTCCACTGTCAACAATTTACGTTCATACTGTAGATGCTACTAGTAACTAAAACTAATGACTAACTAAACTAAAAAACTAAAAAAACTAAAACGGATGAAAATGGAAACACACGATCTACGTTTTCGTCATTTTTTCTTAGTAGATCTTACAAAAATACTGCATGTTATGTCCGTTAATAAAATATTTCTCGGAATAAAAACATATGCACTGATATAATATTTTGCGTAGTATGAGAGATACCTTTATTGTTTATTGCTATTATAATTCATAATATAATACAACAAACAATCCTCGTGATAACGCTATTTACAATTCGTCGTAGAGAAGATAAAAGCGCAATTCGTATCACGAAAATATCAACTTATGATTCATCTAATAACAAATTTATAGATAATTGCAAAATTATGTTCTAAAAATAATCATGAAGAACGGTCTATATCTAAAACACCTAATAATTTTTTTACAGCTGCCGAGAATATAATTAATCAACTGTTAATTCGATATGAGGATGATGCGTTGAAATTTTTCAACTATGTTTCATCTACATATTTCCATTTTTGTTGAATCAGTCACTACATTTGAAGGGGAAAATAATCTAAAAACATTCAAATAATAAAACACTTATATTGGTAGTGTTTGGCAAAATTATTGAAATCATATTAAATATACTTAGTCCATTTATGTCAATTAGATTTTAACTTTAAAAATTCCTACTTCATTGAAAATGTATTTAAAAGATATTCTAAAACGACGTAGGGGTAGATATTTACCGAAATTAACCTTCTGGCATTTTTTTACATAACAAATTAAAGAAATTGGTGGAAAACGAACTTTGACTATCGAAAGGAGGAAAATTTATATAAGAATGTATATATTAGATTCTTAGAGATGATAATAGTATATTGTGTATTTAGGTGTGAAAGCAATACATTCCCGGACGACGATGCAACAAGCCGAGACCAACAAGCATCGAAGTTTATATAAGAATGTATATATTAAATTCTTAGAGATGATAATAGTATATCGTGTATTTAGGTGTGAAAGCAATACATTGCCGGACGACGATGCAAATTGTGCCAACAAGCATCGAAGTCCGGGAATGTGCTTTCACACCGAAATACACATACTATTTTTTCTGAAATCACAATCAATAGTATTATAAACTAAGGAATTTTTATTAATACATAACATTTCTTCATTACAATCTAACTGCTTACTAATAAATGCAATTTTAATGTGAGTTGGTTTGTCTGCGTGTATTTATTTATTGTCTAAAATATACATAAAAAACCGTACGGGAATATTACTTTCCCGGCCTAGGCTGGGAAAGTAACATTCCCGTACGGTTTTGTTGATCGTCGCTTGGCAACGGATCTTTTCCGGTCTATTTTCTGAGCATTCTTAGCAACTGACTAAAACACTGGAATTGTGCATTTTTCGATCTGAAATCGCGCCGAAAATGTAGACATTGCCGATCGATTTCAGAAAAAATAACTTTTTAAGTAGCTATCGAGTGCATGTTTCTGTTTTTTAAAAATCAATTTTCTTATATTTGTGATTATTTTATTTAAACATCTATTACTAGAATATTTTTTTCTTATTTGTTCTCATATTGTAGGGTAGTACCCCCTTATACCCCAAGTTAAACGAGGTGAAAAAAATAATGTTTTTTTTCGAAAATTTAATTTTACTCCTTGTAGACAGACCCAATTATAAATAAGTACAAGTGCAATTGGGTGCTGCCGACTGCGACTACCTATTTGATCAACATTTTGCTCGAATAATTCACTTTTATGTCATGCCACTGAGAAGCAGAGCAATATTCTTTAATTTTTGAAATAGGTATTCGGCAAAGCCCGACTGCAATTTTAACTTATTTCTTAAGTTTTAATAAACATAAACATTTTAAAGTAACACTGATATATCACTTGATCAAGGTAAATTGCATTCGAACCGGGGGACCACACTGCAGTTTCGATATCTTCTACATTTTCGTATTTTGTGTGCTTAATGAAAAACCTTAAAAACATTTTACTTTAAAATTATAATAAAATAGTTTATATAAAACCTGACAGTTTACACCCCACTGACGATCTCTCTGTATGTGCCGAATTTGAAATAAGATTTTTAAGTCTAACAGAAGTGATGTACATTTTTCACGTAAAAACATTAATGGCATATTGTTGTTAGGTTTCTAATGTACTATTAACGTGCAAAATTAGAGCAAATTCACCTTGAAGATTCTAGATACCGCATTTAAATAAGATCGGTCAATTGGCTTCAGTATCTTGCGACACAGACATTTTTTCCAAAACGCCTTTTTCGGTATCTGAAAGTGACATAGAATCAAAATTCGTCAAAAATTTGAAGGTGCATTTTTGAACGATTACAATTACAATTACAAATGCAACGTCTTCATTTTTGGTGTCACTCGAATGTAGAAATCGTTGGTAAGCCAATAAATATCGATATTAGGTAATAAAGTTTAATTAACTGGGCGACGGTAAAATTTTATTTAATAATGTTTAGCGACCTTTTTTGAAAGAGGTTCAATTTTGTTTAATTTTATTTTTAAACTGTAGTTAATTTTTTGTTATAAACAATTTACCCGACTATTAACTGCCTGAAAAGTAAATACTTCCAGGCTCATTTGATACGTGCATGTGTATGTACACATGATTAATTTTATTATTAAAAGAACCTCTCTACATTCCAAGACTCGGAACATAAGAGCTCCCAGCTTCCACTTACTGACTTGATTGCCTGAAGATCTTCCAATTAATATATTGGAACAGGTGTTACCCTGACAAAATTAACGTTATTAATTTATTCTATTTGTGAAAACAAGAACAACACGCAGTTTCGACATTTTAATACGAGCTCATGTTTATTATATTTATATTAAATATCATAAATATTATCCTAGGCGATGAATAAGACTACGAAACAGGAACAATTCGACCGCATAAGAGGGCTATGATTGATCGGACGGGCGCCGAACCATAATTAACGATAGTTTTGAGGCTTCTGCCGAGGTAATAATGTGAAACCCACCGAGAAAAAATATAACGTCTTTATAATCGAACCGGGTTACAAGAAAAAAAGCTGATTCCGAGCCTCGGCCATCGTAGCTCACAGCACGTCTCATTTTCTATCATAGTCGGTGATTACTTCTTACCTGTGTAAGAACATGTTTTGTTCGCTCAATCACCTCAGGTAACTTTTTATTCGAGGTTATTAACATATTTTGTAAGCTCTTTATTATCAAACGACTCGAATGCGTGCTTTAAGCTGTGCTTCGATTAGCCTTCAGACATCCAACTCTCGGGAATTACACAATTTTATTGCTGTATAACAGAGATTTACCTGTACATCACGTTCTCTCTTTAACAAATTCATTAATTAAGTGTTTAAAGGATAAGTGTCCACAACATAAGAAAAATTCCCCTGAACGTGCCAACGCTTTGTTACTGATAAATGTTATGTGTTATTACTTATTAAGAGATTAATAAAATATGTAAATATAAAAGTGTATCAACGTTGCTCTCATAGTTGTGGATACTTTAGTTCCTCTACACCTGCACTGGTGTACACGGGTTGTAATTTAAAACACATACAATCGAAAACTGTTCGCCTTAAAAAATTTTTTTTCTTCATCTCCGGATGGAGCAAACGTTTTTAAATTAAAATATAAGGGAATTTAAAAAAAAACAATATACAGTGTGTCCCAGGATAGATGTAACAAGAGGTGTAATGGACCAAAAATTTTGGAATTTTCGAACGGTATTTGGGGATTGAGTCCTGCTTGTTGTAAAACTAAAATATTCCAAAAATGACTTGATTTGGTGTTCTACAGGGTATTTTATAAGCAAAGTTGTAAAAATCACCACTAATAAAGTACCTTTATTTTTCAAAATATGAAAAAATTCCACTAAGAAAAGTTATTTAGAATGCAATTTTATACCTCTATACCAAAGTTCAGGAATATAAAATTATTTTTTTGAAACTTCCCTTTTTTTGCGAATTAAGACTTGAATTCATATTTAAAGTTGTGTAGGCGCACAAAATAAGTTACGACAGACCGATAGACAGAAATTTTTTTTCGCTCAAACTTAAAATCTCGACGTTCTAAGCCTATTTGAACAATAAAAATTTTTAAATTTTTTTTTTGTCGTTACTATACTTCCACTGGATGTGGAAGTAAAAGCTTTTTTGTAAATGACGTTTGAGGTAGAATCACCATTGTGGAATATTTCAGAAGGCACATAAATTTTCTGGAATGTTCCGAAATACTTTCGAATTTTCTGGAATATTACAGAAGTATAATCATAAAAGTTTATGCCGTGCAAATACGCTTATTGTAGAGATCAAGCTGTATCTCCGGTTCTACCAAACCGATTTTCGTAAAACTTGGCTTAGGTAGACCGATTTCGATGAAATAAAAGCAAAATTTTACTCCAAGCTTATGTTAGATAAATTTACCTGTGAAAACCCTATTCAAATTGGCTCAGTAGTTTCTGTGTGATGCGCGATCAAACAAACAGACAGACAAAAATTCCAAAAACTATCTTAATGTATTCTGTTACTCATCTTACATCCCCCATATCACTGTTGTGCAAATATTTCCAATGTACAGACATGCTAACTTTACATATCTAAATACGGCTGGTAGTGAAAAACGACATAAAAATGTTCAGAACAACAATATATACTTTATTCAAATACAAAGGTGAAAAAAGCTTCCTGTAAATTATTCGCAAAGCATTTCAATGTTAAATCAACCGTGATAACAAATAAAACTGCTGTATAAATTGCACAACATTCCACGAGATAGTGTAATTAACGTATTAGACTAAACCTAGATTAAGTCATAAAATAGATGGAATGTTGTAATTATTTGTTGTCACTAGATGACGCTAGTTGTAGAAGAGTAATCATAATGTTAATTTGAATTCCTCAAGATTAGTTACATAAAGATATAAAACCAACCACGATCTTTTGTTAAATACATACCAGATAGCAACATATGAGCAAAAATACGTCCTCTAAAAAAACAAAAATGGAAACTTAATAAAATAACATAGTAGTTTATATAAAAGCGTGCACAGTAGAGATCACGCTTCATATTCCATATTTACAGAAAAACACAGTTTTGGAATTCTCTAAAAAAAAATAAAATTATTTTATCAAATCAGGTCTTTAATAAGATACGATGTATATAGTATTCATACATTAATAGGAGCTGATGATGAGAGAAAACTTTGACGGGGCTGTGCGCCGCAACAAATGGAACGATGCTGTCGAACGTGTCATACATCAAAGAGAGGCCAGCTAGAAAAATTCAAAACGTCTGCCAAGACGTAGTGAATAAGAAGAAGAAGAATTAATAGAACATGAATAAATTTCCTTTGTGGATTTCTCTGAGTGCAAGTCATGCTATTGAAATTCGTTTACCTTACAGCGATTACCATTAAAACGCATACAGCTCAGTTCTTGTTACAACTAAATACACGTTCTATGTGCCAAAATGTGTTTTTTACTCTTTAAAATTCTCATCTCATCTAAAATTTGTTATTCGCAATATTTAAGAGTATGTAACAAAATATCGTTCTTCATATGCCGATAATTATTTATCTAGCGAAAGAACAACGTTAAAAATGATCGAATTTTTGCCCCTTTGAGAAAAGTAAATCGATAGCATAAAATAGTTAGTTTGGTCCCAAAATAATTGTTTAAAAATGTTCCCGACTGTTTTCGACTAAATAAGAATTTTTTAAAGTTATTTTGGGACCAAAACAACTATGTTATGCTATCGATTTACTTTTGTCAGAGGGGCAAAAATTCGATCATTCTTAACATCGTTCTTCCTTACTATCTCTTAGTCCTATGGCCCAATAGATGGCGCTACCGGTCGCGGTGTGAAAATAATCTATTTTTCTCCTTAACTTAAAATGTGTCCTATTAAAACTAGAGATTCGACATTTAGGTAACCACCATCTGAAATTGCCAGAAAAGTCTTTAGATATAGTGTTACGTCTTAATAGTTATTTATGTACCAAGGGTCGTAAGTGCACTTTTTTTGTCGATAATACAGTTTACAAGCCGAGGCCCGAGACTAAAAAATCGCACTGTACGACCCGCGGTGCATATTATATTTTTCGTCATACCCATGAATCATTAAACTTGAGAAAACTAGTGGAAAACTATAATAATTATTCGAGTCAGGTTTCATATTTGGTAGATATGCTTCTAGAGGGCAGAATATTTACTAGTGAAATATTTTGTCGAACTCCTCTATATGTTTCCTTAAATATATAAGGAATAAGAAACCAGACTGCAACCAACAGCTATTCTCCGGACTAATGCCCCGCCGAGCGCTGAATTACGATTTACAAGCCTGGCCGCGTTAAGTACAATAACTATGTATTGCCACAAAACGCTAAGTTTCGATTGTAATAGACACCAGCTGAAAGACTTATTCCCATTCAAAGGAGCTCTCGTGCCAGCCACTCCATACCACTTGCAGACTGCAGTTTCGAGCTATTGGCTCTCGTCAGTGCAAGGTAGGTCTGAGACGGCTGTAACGAGGCATTTGTTCACTCTTGGTACGTGACGAGATTTATAAAACCACGACATGCAACAAAAATGACAGGCTCCATCTAGCGGCTGATATCCATTACAATCGAAACAGCAGTAGCCCTGACATGGGCACAGTTAGTAGATATAGATCTAGAAGCATATCTACTGATATAGTTCTTATGCGTGTAAAAAATTTGGTCGATTTGTCGGCGTCTTTCGAGGTGCGGTAAAGATCAAAGACGTCGGTATTTTTTACACGCATAAGAATTGTGTAGTGAACTTTAAAATAAAGTTGAATGGGAACTTTTGAACTTTTACTTGTTCTAAGGACTTGACCCCGTTTAATTTGAAACTTAGAACAGGAAATAATCGTCATTATATATCTATTTGATAAACCTGCATAAAAAGCGGTAAATGCAGTCATGTGGATCAAATAAGTGCAAACTAGTAAAAATAAAAATACCGAATTGTACGAAAATGGAAACCTTACTAGTGTACACAGAGTAAATAAAGTATAATGTTGCAAACCAGAAATCTTACACCCAGGCCTGTGGGAATAATAGACACAAACAACGGTCACTGTTAAACAGATTTTAAAAATTCGGTGACAGTTTGTTACGTGCTGGTAAAGCAGGTAGCGATGTTTTCCTTTGTGTAAATTTGTGTATACGTGTATGACGATCAATTGTACTACAATGAGAAGCAAACGGGCGTAAGATTTTGTGAAGTTGCAGCACAAAGAAACGAGCATTTAAATTTTCGATCGGCAGGGAAACAGGAAATAGTGGGAGCGCTTACATCATCTTGTGTATTTCTTGATGATACAAGTTTGCGTTATTTTCTATTTTGTTTTGTCGGCAAATAACAACACGAAAACGATCATTGGCCATTCGGAAATCGATGCCGACTACTTAAAATGACGTCATTGATAATAATTAACAAATTTTGCCAGCTTTTAAATCGTATAAGTATATTCTCCATATATAAGTTTATATCTCCATTTTTTGCTCTGAGCATTTAAGAACATAATTTAATTTCTAAAGTGATTTTGAAAAAAATGCTGATCAAACAAATGAAAATTAAATCGCTAATTTTCATGGTTTTCCCATTTCATCTTTGGCATTCAGGAACATCACAAATAAGGAACCAGCAATTCATATAATAATGAACAAATGAAAATTTAAAAATTTAAAACAAAAAAATAAATAAATCAAAATCAGAGAAATAAAAATTGGTATAATAGAGCTCTCAAAATTTAAAATTATTATATTAGTGTAAGAAAGCAGAGGCGTAACTATGGCAGGGCAAACCGGGGCGGTGCTTCGGGAAACCCAGGGCCCCAGCCGGCGCCTGTTTTTTTCGGATTTCTCTCCCCCCGGTCATCAAAAAATTTTTTTTTGGATTTCTCCCCCCATTCATTAAAAATTTTTTTTTTCGGATCCCCCCCGCTCATCAAAAAAATATTGGGATCAAACATTTTTTTTTTTCGGAATAGGTATTAAGAAAATGATATAATAGGGGCCCCCAACATTTTCTTTTACCTGGGGCCCCATGATGTTTAGTTATGCCACTGTAAGTAAGTGTATAATAACCCAGTCACTGTGTACGTAAAAAAGGCCAAACCTCTAAAAAAAAATCCAACGGGATTCTCTTTATTTTGGCGTAACAAATAATTTCTCAAAAGTCCATAAAGCCAACTGGACGACTACAATAGTTAAAGCAGGTCAAATGTCAAGAAAATCGGTTTTTCTCAAATATCTCGTAAATTATCGGTTTTACGTTAATTTTGGCTATTATAGAATTTGTTCGTGAGATAAATATGCATATGCACAGAATTTACGTAGAACAAATAGTTTTCGAAATATTGGTCTGAGAAACTTCGGAGCAAAGTACGCCACTATTATATACGTAGATCAGAGTGTTGTATATAGACCACAAGACCTATGAATACAGAGGAACATCGTTTATGTACATATACCCGCATAATTCCTGTCCTTGAAATGGACACCTCTTCATAATAATAATAGTAAGGGCTTTTAGTAGTAGCTTTCTAACATTCCATTGCTTTATTTCGAAAAGGAAAAATAAATGCATTTAAAACATTACAAAAAAGACCAGATTTACAGGAAGCATTGGCGGCATTCAAAATAGAAAACTGTTCGAAATATTTGCTGATAATAAGCCTGTACAGTTGTCGTCACTTCCACCCACAGCAGTAGCTACTCAACAGCATCTATTCAGGGTATATTACCAAGTTCAAACTTGGCTGGGAAAAGATTTAGACCCTCAGCAATGGGGTTGAACTTAAACAATAATTTATTAGAGCCAACAACTACTCTGATTCCTCCTGCACCAGATGAATTTCTCAATTCTATTTTCTGCAATTGCACAAAAGGTTGTGGCACCAATTGTGGATGCAGAAAAATAGGATTGCCATGTTCCGTAGTGTGTGGCTCTTGTCGGGGCCAGTCGTGTCTCAATAGGATGTCCGAGGATAGAACCGTTGAATCTGAGTTCAACGATGATGAAGACGAATTCATTTCGTTATTTTCCGCTGAGACGGTTGTTGACGAAGATGAATATATTGAAGAAGTGGAAATAGAAGGGATAGATGGAGACGAAGAAGAAGAAGTCAGCAAAGACGAACCTTAATCAACAAAATTATAATATAACTTGTAACCCATAGATTAGGCCTATAGGGGACCCATGTAAAAAAAAACGCGTCTTGCATTCTACCTCAAAGGTGGTGCGGAAACGAATGCAGCACATTGTCCGAGTTTTCTCCATAATCTCAAAAACTACGTAAATTTTGTATAGGACTTTTTTTATGCAGATTTATCTCACGAACAAATTTTATAATAACCAAAATTAACGTAAAACCAATGATTTACGAGATATTTGAGAAAAAAACGATTTTCTTGACATTTGACCTGCTGTAACTATTTTAGCCGTCCAATTGGCTTTATGAACTTTTGAGAAATTATTTGTTATGCCAAAATAAAGAGAATCCCGTTGGAAAATCTTATATTGTATTTTTTGAGAGGTTCATGTATAAAGTGACTGGGCTATAATATTTTCCTATAGAACCCCATCGGCAATTCGTAGAATATTTACAAAGCCGACGTTTTCTTTGGGTGCACGAACAATTCGCAATTTTCTGTTGATTTGGAGCATAATAATAAGCACATCACTAGACCATAAACATTTTCTTCACTTTTCCAGCCGAAATTCAACACAGCAAGTTTCAAATTTTTTTCTGGTAGGAGGAAGGTGTTCTTTCTGCCATTTTATTTTGCCTCTAGGGATTGGGAATATGCAACTGGCTAACAAATTCTTCTATGATATTGGCATTCAATTCTTCAGCATTCCCAATTTTTGAACGAAAGATAAGTGTCAAATAGATAAATACACTTAACTTTTACGAGGTTTCAAAAGTCAATTCACAAGTTAGTTAGTTAATTATTGTTTGAAGTTGTATTTTTCTTATAAAACTTATTAAGAAATAATACAAATTGAAGTTGTATAATAGTGTCGGTCGTAAAAATATTTTATTTTAATTAGTTTGTCGTATTTGTTAGAAAATTTATTAAAAAAATAGTACAAAATTGATTTTGAATGACAGTGTCGGCCGACACTGAAAAAAAATATGTTGTACGTTACATGACTGAAAAACAGTGTTTTGCAGATCTCCCCAAGCTTCCAGGACTAGTCCGCAGCTTGCCCTGAAATCTGCTTGGGTTGACCTGCAAAATGCGTCTTTCCGATCTTGTAACGCAAATTGCTATTGCGAAAATTACTAAAATTGCTTGATTTCTCAATGAATTTCCAAATTTCATGATTTTTATCTGAAATTTTTAGGCAACTCAAATTCCCTGACTTTTCCAGGTTTGCCAGGTCGTTATGAATCTGTCATAGGTGTGCCCTTTTGACTTCGTTTTTAACTAATAAAATCATGTATTGTTTCACATTCACTATCTTGTACCTCCTTCTAGGAACTTGTTTTCTTATTTTAACACAAGAAATGTTTTCCTGAGTTTGCGCTATAGCCTTGTAAATATATTTTTCTAAATTATAGTTTTATACGTACAGGAGTAAGTTAGGGAAGTATTAACACCATTTTTATGACTTCTTCTTCTTCTTTTAGCGGGGCGACGAAGTGTCGCCGCACTCAGGCCTTGTGGCCCATTGTGCTACTGCTACGTATTTACTGGATGCCCTCATTCAGGACGGATTCTAACCCAAAGGCCAAAATCCTTCCTATAGGGGCGTTCCTTATTTCCTCCAGCACCGGAAATCCAATGCCGAAGTGTTTGTGCCTCAAGTTCATGAGACTAGGGCAGGAAGTGAGGACGTGGATGGAAGTTTCCTCCTCGTCCCCGCAGAACCTGCAGTCGGGGTTGTCGATCACCCCTATGGTATGCAGGTGTTTTCTGAAAGAGCCGTGTCCAGTCAAAAGACCTACCACGATTCTGACCTGTTTCCTGTTTAGTCGCAGGATTTGTTCTACTCACTTCGGCAAGGGCCCTGTGAGCAAGAGCTTCGCTTGCCGGAGTCCTGGGTAAGAGGCCCAGAAGTCAAGGAACTGGGACTGTGTCCAGTTCTCTATTGACTTCCTGGCATTTGATCTAGAGCCGGCTCCGGACCCGGTAGGGGCCTTTGAGAACCCTCTCTGGCCAGAGCGTCTGCCCGTTCATTGCCCTCGATGTTGCTGTGTCCAGGCACTCAGAGAAGCTTGACCCAGTTCGATGAGCCAAGTTCGCAGAGATCCTGTTTACAGTTTTGAACCAGGATTGACTTGGTCCGGACTGATGCAAGGGCCTTGAGGGCCGCTTGACTGTCGCTACATATATATATATATATATATATATATATATATATATATATATATATATGTGGTTGTTGGAATATTTCCTTTGAATATTCTCCTGTGCGCAGACCAAAATAGCAAAGATCTCGGTCTGGAATACCGTGGCGAATTTGCCCAGGGCATAAGAAAGTTCAGCCCTGGGCCTTTCACCGTATATCCCCGCTCCAGCACTTTCCTCAAACCTCGATCCGTCTGTGAACCAGACGATATCGGCAGGTCTGAGTATGTCCTCGAGTGGGTTCCAGTCTTCCCTTTTGGGGATAACAACCTTAAAGGGAGAAGAAGGGCACTATATCATCACTCCGGTTTTCCACTGACCACCTCAGCCTGTAGGCCGCTTTCCGAGCCTCGGCCTCAATCACCAAATGAAGGGGCACGAGGTCCAGAAGGACCTCCAGAGCTGTTGTGGAGGTCGTGCGTATCGCTCCCGTGACTCCCAAACAGGCGAGTCTTTGGACTTGAGTTAGCTTCTGCTGAATGTATAGCCTGGTTGTAGCAGGCCACCACACAACAGAAGCATAAGTAATCATTGGTCTTACTATCACAGTATAGTACCACATTGTTACCCTGGGGTTTAAGCCCCATGTTTTACCAAAGGTCCTTCTACATACCCAGAGGGTTGTAGTGGCCCTTTTTATTTGTCTCTCTATATGATCTTTCCAGGTCAGCTTAGAGTCCAGGATGACGCCCAGATACTTCACTGTCCTGGAGATCGTTAGAGTCGTGTCATAGAGTACTGGTTTGACGAAACCGTCTAGCCTGCGCCTTCTAGTGAAAATTACCAGTTCTGCCTTAGAGGGGTTAACTCTAAGGCCCTGGTCATTACACCATCTCTGTACGATCTGCAAGGCCCTTTGCAAGAGCCCGCTAACCGTATTTGGGAATTTTCCCGAGATGATAATAGCTAGGTCATCTGCGTAACCTTGAGCAAAAAGATCCTCGTTCTCGAGTTCCTGGAGTAGACCATCGAGAACGAGGTTCCATAGCAGAGGGGACGCCTCCTTGTGGGCAGCCTCTCCTTACTGAAACATTTACTGCCGTTTCCTCGTTGGCAGCTGTAATATGCCTTCCCGCCAACATGGCCCTCAACCATCTGATGATGGTATCATCGATGCCATGATAGGCAGCCGCGGCGCAGATTGAGTCGAAGGAGGTATTGTCAAATGCTCCCTCGATGTCAAGAAAAGCACCAGCTGCAAGTTCTTTGTGGTGCAGCGCCTTCTCGATTTTTATGACTAATTGAATCAAAATAAAATGGAATGAAATCTAAAACTTTATCACTCAATTCGGTTTTCAGAGCAGCGTTAATTTGGTTTTCGGTTTCGGTATTCAAAGCAGCGTCAATTCGGTTTTCGGTTACGATTTCGGTTTTCCAGAATCTCACATTCTGGTTTTCGGTTTCGGTTACAGTTAGGAAAAATTCGTAATTAAGGTGCGGTTTCCGATTTGGGTTTCGGTTAAAATTAAATTAATGCTTGCAAGGACGGAAAACGAAATTTATTTCTGCTCGGTTTCTGTTACGGTTACCTAACGTACACCATTTTTGGTTTTCGGTTACGGTATCGGTTTTCAAAACAGCGCCAATCCGGTTTTTGGTTACGGGTTCGGTTTTTCAGAATCTCTTATTTCGGTTTTCGGTTTTGGTTACGGTTAGAAAAAAATCGTAATTACGGTTTCGGTTCGGTTACGGTCCCTGGTTAGATTATCACAAAGAAATTCCAACAGATATTCGTTATGGCTGCGAAAACACCAGGAATAATTAGGCGTGCTCGCGCGCGCAACCCCACACTTCTGCATTGTGCCATAAATCATGTACTGTTATCGAAATGGCAAACAATCGTTTTCATATAGAATAGTCACTATAAAATGGATTTACACAACTTTTCAACTTGTATCGTTCAGGAGCATAGGGGACCCTATTTTCGTTTGGCGTTCACACTAAAATCCATTTGTAATTATTTTTGATGGACGCGTCCGCTTTTTAAAGAGTTATTAAACTATCTTTTAATCTCGCTCGTCTTTTGTGGGGAACGTCTCCTAAAACAAATGCCTTTACGGATAATTAAGGTCGAAAAAACAGTGGGAAATATGATGACTTTGATAAAGCGACAAAATATGTCATGACATCTAGAAAATTGCTTAATTTATTCCAGTAGATCTAATTCGAGGAAGGCCTCGCCGATTTTTTCAAAGATAATGTTGAAGTTGAGTGAAAATCGTTTCATAAAAATAGCTCGGAAGGCACTGAGAAAGTATTAGGAATTTCAATTAAAATACCATCTGGTATAGGAGGAATTTATAAAACATAACGCGGGATAGCGTTATTTTCGGGACGTGGGGGTCTCGTGTTTACACACCGAAAACTAGAATATTTTATAATTTATGAAATATTTGGGAAATTTCGAATCACAACTATAATTCACGAGATGTTTAGAAGATCGGTCGGCAATAAATCGTCAGGTTTATGGCTCCACGATATCATAAAGATGTTGAATTAACTGGCGTTTTATTAAAATCCAATGATATGTTAGAGTAGATAAATATTCTGGCGTTAACAATGTTGTTTATATAACAAAATATTCGTCTGTTACAGCGGCGTAGAGGACTATTTCGGTGATGGGGGCCATATAACTTTTATGTTTTATTGGGTAATTCTACCATAAACGTGATATTTACGTAATTGGTTGATATTTAAAATTTGTACAAAATATACTTAAATTGTTTATACAGTATTTTAAGATCTACCAATGCTTTATCTGTAGTTACTTTCTTTTGAGTGAGATCAAAAAAAATAACTATACATATATATATTTTTGTTGTCAAAAGTCTAGTCCCCTGGATGTAATCATCAATATTTCTTCATTGTTTTATATAACAGTGCAGCATTTTTCAACAAAATTGGCAATCTTTTTTAAATTAAGTTTAATAATCATTGTTACATAAATGTCTAATAAAAAAAAACCTCCTATCTAAATCGTAGTAATTTCTATAACGAAAAACGATATGTCATGCAAAACCCAATCAATCCCCTGGCACATTTTTAAAATTCCCGCCAGCCAAAGTAGGACGTTTTAAGTCATCTGTGTGCGTGTCCCTAATTCAGTTAGTGATTGTGCTTCATGAAGGCTGCAAGTAAGTTGTTTACTATAAAGTATTCTTTTTATTATTAATTATGTTTAATTACTTGCTAATGGGGTGGCTTTATTGCTGGTAAATCCCCTGGCAGCTATATTTTCCTAACCAGGGCTTTTTTCAAAGAAATATTATACCAATTTACTCCTATTATTGTTCATAACATAGCCTTAAAAACAAATTGCTGAATGTTTAGCGGATTGTCCGAATTTAATTTTCAAAAGATAATTTGTCAATACCCTGGCATCAATACCCTGTAAAATGATCAGAATAGTCAATCCCCTGGAACGCCAGGGTATTGACGCTTGTACAGGGTATTGACTTTTCAGTTGTAAAAATCCTACTTAGTTTCATATTAATTTTTTTTTTATAAATGCCTCTTTGCCAAAATATTATACAAATGGTTTGTTGATACGTCATTTTAACATGCAGGATGGAAAATAACTTAGAAAAGAAAAGGAAGGGAAACTGTAAAAAAATAGAGACGAGTTACTAAAGAAAAAAAGAGAAACCGAGCGAGAGAGATATAATAGAATTAAAAATGATCCAGTCAAAAGGGAAATTCAAAGGGAAAAAGAAAGGCTTAAATATTTCGTTCTTTAATGAAATTGTTGAATGAACCGAAGTTCTAAGTGTCGAAAGTCACATTAGCAAATCTTATCTCATTAGATGAGGTTTAGGTCTAGATAATTTTAATTTCATTTGTGTTCCAGATCCTTGAAAATGTACACATCCCGTTGTCAGGAATGTAAAGCCAGGAGCATATTTGCTGGACCAATTTGAAAACGACAAAAAAAAAATGCAATATCGATATATCTGCATAGCCCAAAGTGAAGTAGAAGAGGATGGAGAGTTGAAAGTTATAAGTATGAAATTGGCAGAAGATGACTGTAAAACATTTAAAATTTTGGAGAACGATATATCATATATAGAATTTGGTCAGATATTAAATATTCTACCAGAACCTAAAGTTATTTTAAAAGGACACAGAGTCTATTATAGGTTTAAAAATACAGTTGATGTTTTTGAGCAAGGTTAAACGTTTAAATGAATGTTAAAATTTTATATTTTTAAAGAATGCTTTCTTATTTTTTATATTTAATATTAAAATTCGATATTTTTAGTTGTTGTTTTTTATTTTTCATATAATAAAGATCAATCTTATCCAGCTATTCTTTTTTGTCAATCCACTGATACTATTGCTCAATCCCCTGTATGACGATAATAAAAATAACAATAAACAATATAAACAAACCTATTTTTGCGCTGCTCAGAACGGATATATCCTTAGTGATATTTCTAGAATTCAGTATATATAAAAAAAATCTTGAAATACTAAATTTTCAAAATTCACATTTCCCAATCCAAATATCACGTTTATGGTAGAATTACCTTATTGGTAAGTCAGAGTAATTTGTGTAACAAAGGCTACTTTTAAAATTTGTCATAAACAATGAAAACGGAAAAGAAAAAAAACTGGGCATATCAGTGTTCCTACGACCATCTCTTCGGAAGTCGTAATTACAAAATAGGGATAAAGAATATTTGACAATTTGTATTCAATAAATAAATACCTATTATTTCTGCTTACATCATTGTTAAAAAATATTATTTTGGGTATTCAGCAGATAACTTTCACAGAAAAAATTCAGACTTGCACCAATGGTATATGAAAGAAACGAATGTTTTCTTTGAAAGTTATCTGCTGAATACCCAAAATAATATTTTTTAATTTGTATTCAAATGTGAAAAATCGCTGCCCAAGGAATCACTACTTCCACATCCAGATTTTCTATCCAAGTCACTCACAACGAAAAAAATTTGTATGTGGAAATAATTGTTTATAGAATTTTAATAATATAATATTTGAAATCCTCTACCCCAAAAACCCATAAAACGATACCCCATATTGGTAGTGGGGTGAGGGTGGTGATAGGGGGTGGTAGTGGGAGTGGATGAAGTAAAAAAAATATTTTGAGGTTTCTGGTACACACAATAAATCACATTTTTTTTTTTCATCCCCCTCTAATAATGGGGTGAGGGTGATAATGGGGATGGCTAATGCCAAAAATTTTTTTGAGACCTTAACTTCTCTTGTATATACTAAATACCAGTTTTATCGACTCTTAACTGCTTGATTTACCTATTTACCCCAATTTACCTCCCAACCCTTCGACAAAACAAGATGAAAATATAATCTAGTTCCAGATCTCGTTAAAGTACATATGTGTACCAAATTTCAAGTCAATATCTTAAACGGTTCCGGAGTAAACGTGCGCACAAAAAAGTTACAGACAGACGGACAGACAGAAATTTTTTTTTTTGCTCGAACTTAAAATCTCGACGTTTCATGACGTTCAAAGCCTATTTGAACAATAAAAATTTCTAAAAATTTTTTTGTCGTTACTATACTTCCACTTGATGTGGAAGTAAAACGGAACTCTTATAAAATGATTTCATTTGTCTGTCCGTTCGTCTATTCATCTGTCTGTCATAGCAGTTTATTTCCCCAATTATTACAGTTAGGAACTAGAAACATGTAGTTTAGTATTCCGCAGTCGGCTCAGGAGTGGATACCCGACACCCTTTTTAGGTTAAAAGGTAATACTTTAAAAAAAATTCATCCAGGCAAGTGGAAGATCTAAATATAATGATTCATTTTTTTTTTAAATCTTCTATTCAGATATTAAAAAAGATTTTAATTATGCTTCCCCTTTATTTCCGAAAAAATAGGTATAGAAAATTCTGGAAAAAAATTAAAACAATGACCATATATTCCACATAAAGGCTCAGAAATAAACAAAATCTAAATTACTTCCACGTAGAATTATAGTAATCGTAAAATAAAATTTAGAATTATTTTTTCAAATTGACTTAGAATGTCATAAAAAGATCGAGATTTTAAGTTTGATTAAAAAAAAATTCTGTCTGTCGTTCTGTCTGTCTGTAATATTTTCTTGTGTGCACGATTACCCTGGAACCATTTATGAATTGATTTGAAATTTGGGACTTCTAAAAATATTTTGCCAGGTGAGTGGGGTATCGTTTAAGAGATCTAGGTGTACGGATTCCAAAAATAATTACAAAACAACATTTTATCTTCAAATCTTCTTTAAAAAAGTTAATTTCTACTATGCTCCCTTTTTATTTCCAATGGCCGAACGTTTTGAAACTAATCGGAAATATCATGAAATATGAGCATATTTAAGAAAAACTATAGTAGATTTTCTATTGTTATTAATATTTGAGTTATTAATAAAAGTTCATATATTTTATACAAAAGTTGATAAACAACTAGGCAAAATTCAATTTTTTATTTAAAATTTCGACTGGTGCGTCGCTTAAAACGCTCTCTGGCCACCCATCAGACGTTCTCGGGGTGGTAAACCATGCGACATTAAATTTGTTGCCGTAGAAGTTAAGAGAAGTTACGAAAAGGAATATAAGTTGTATATTCAAGTAAATTCTCATACTGCCATGAGACTTAAGGGTGAAGCTATGTTCCATTCCTTTTGGGACACCCTGTGTGTATCTGTTAAATTATTCGCGACAGGGCACATTAAAAAACTCTCGGCTAACTTTTCCTATTATCCTTTTCCGAATATATCTTCCTGTGAAAAGACTCTTAAAACACCCATTATAAAATAATTTACGATGTAAATAGTTATCGACTTTTTGCGAGAGCCAAGGCGTTCCTTTCCAAAGCCGAATAAAGTTCCAGGCTTTTAGCTAAATTGATACAGGCTAAAGAATAGATTTTTTTTTATAAAGCACTTTCCGATTCGTATGGGATTTTTAATTAAAGCTTTCCCGATTTGCGTAGATCCACTAAGAGTTCGAAGCGACTCCCTTTTGTGAGCGATAAGTAGCCGGCCGAATTGGAATACTGTTAGTAGGAGAGCTAGCGATCAATCCAACTAAAGTGTTTTTACAAAGCTAAAACTGTGCAGATTGATGATTTAATACCAATTAAATAAGAAAGGATTATGTCATCCACTGCAAGACCATTTCATGATGATGACAATTCTTTGTTGCAGACACCAACCTCCGAAGATGTTCCTTCTGAGGGAAATATAGCACAGAGTACACCTGACATATGTTTCCTTTGGGATAAAAATGTAAAAATGTAAGAACCCCCAGCCCTTATATTGCACGGAAAGAGATGACATCATCAAGAGTCTAAAATATATAACTAAGCAATAAGCATAATGAAACATACCAAAAGATTGATGATTTAATACCAATTGGGGGAATTCCCTAGAAAGAGTAACCCGTGCCTTCAGCACCTGATAACCAATGCCGAAGTGTTTGTGCTTCAAGTTCATAAGACTAGCGCAGGAAGTTACGACGTCGTCCCCGCAGAACCTGCAGTCGGGGTTGACAACCCCGACTGCAGGTCAACCTATAGTGTGCAGGTGGTGTTTTCTCAAAGAGCCGTGTCCAGTCGAGTCTAGTTCTCTATTGAGTTCTTGGCAGTTGATCTTGAGTAGCCGAGAGCCGGCTCCGGACACACTAGGGGCCGTTGAGAGCATCCCCCCCCCCAAGCAGAAAAGTTTGACCCAGTTGGAGGAGGCAGGTTCGCAGAGCCTGTTTACAGTTTTGAACCAATATTGACTTAGTCCTGACTGATGTGAAAGTTCCATAAGAAATACCCTTACCGAACAACTTTATGATGACCTGGTACGTACAAAGCTGCAACTTTTAATATACTTCATTTTACATACTTTTAAATACGTACTCGCAACCAGTAAAATCGCCTGGAAATTTTTTAAAATTTAAAAGTATGTAAAATGAAGCATATTAATAATCACAGGTTTGTTAAAGCACCTTAATTACAATATTTTTTTACACTTTCAATTTAGGGGTTGATGTCGCAACCAGGGCAGGTCTGCCAGGTCGTTACTTTCTTATTTAATTAGTATTAAATCATCAATCTACAAGTCTTTAGCTTTGTAAAAACACCTTAGTCGGATTGACCGCTGGCTCTTAGACTATATTTTATAAATTTTAAGCTCCCGGGCGCGGGTCAAACCTCTGGATGTTAATTAAGTGTCGGGGTTAAAAGATCGTATCATTTGAATCGGCAACCATTATTAGCGAGATTTTAACAATAATAAGCTCGTTGAGCCCTCAATTTGTAATTCGATGAAAGCACTTATTGGCTTCTCCCTTTTCTGCGAATGCTCGAATGTTTGAGAGGTCGAATGTGGTTCCGGACATCGCTTCTACAATCTACTTACTAATTTCGGTAATGACGTTCGTTAATTTATGAAAATATTTCTTAGAATTAATTAAGAGATAACCCAAAAAAATTGCAAAACAATTAATGAGGATAAATAATTTGTTTGTACAAATTTTTATTGCGACAAAAAACGATACTGATAAGTCTAAACAACCTTGTTATGTCATAAAATACAATGTTAATTATTTTTTCATATATTACTTAATAAGTGAATGACAGTATAATTATTTAGAACAGAATAAGCAACTAACGAGTGGAAGTCATAGTCGAGCGTAACCGGCTGTGTAAACCTATTTGCAGGCCCGCCGTATGGGGGGCTATTGGGGGCCCGGGCTTCCGAGGGGCCCGTCAGAGATTTTGTCAATTTTTTTTTAAATTCCTTTAATTTCGATTTTAATTAGAGGTTTTTGAAAAGGGAAAATGCTATTCTAAAAATGGTACCATTTTTATATTGATTTGAAGTTGTCTTGGTGTGAAATTTTGCTTGTTGTGTAATCTACTTTTTAACATAAAGACGGATATATTGTATTTATTTTAGAAATAAACTAAGTATCCAATAGTGCAAGTTTTTTATTGTTTTTAATTTCGAATGAAACACACCAAATCTGTCCTGCAGGTGGTTGTAGGTATTACAAATAAAAAATAAAATTAAAAGGGGGGGGGGATACATTTTAGGAGATTTGTTCGAGGCGTGACAAGATAGAAGATATTGGGTGTGCCTAGAATTAATATGTAATAAAGAAAATGTTAGTTTTTCTAAAAGTGGATGATATGTTCATTCAACATAGGTATTATTAATTAATTTAAATAAAAATAGGGAAGCTAGTTTATTTCTACGCAGTTCAAAACTTTCTATACAAAATCTGTAAGAAGACTGCTGTGGAAACCGTACTGCAGGATAAAATCCATCATTTATATACGACATAGATTTTAGAAAATGAGTTCGAATATGTTCTAGCGAATCTATATGAATTATATTCGCAGGATTCCAAATTAGCGATACATATTTCAAATTTGACCTTAAAAAGCAACAAAAAATACGTTAACATATGTAAAACCTTTTAAGAACAAAACCCAAGTTTTTATATGAGGACTGCACGATTTGCTCAATTTGTTAAATGTCAGTTTGTTATCGAAAATGACGCCAAGGTCTTCGATAAATTCGGAATGGGTCGGCGCAATATCATCTGAATGATATTTGTAGTGGATTTTTTCTTCTATTGTATGACATCGCACTACATTTGTCTCCATTGGGGGGAAGGCTATTTGTATCACATCACTTTTTTTTATCGTCAATCAATAAATGAATCTATAGCAATCATTCATCAGCTTACAGAAAGATGTCAACATTAAAATTATCTTCAATATCACTGATAAATAAAACGAACAGGAGGGGTACCGGAATGGAACTCTGCGGAACCCCAGAGAGAGGCTTGAAGCCACGGTATTCTACATATTGCGTCCTGCCGATACATTGTTATTTGACTCTCCACATGAGTATATAATGTCTAACGTAAAGCGAATTCAAAAACTTTATAGAAGTTGCAAATTATGGTGACAAGCCGATAGTTTTCAATATTACATTCTTTATCTTCTTTGTCAACGCGAGTAACGCGAGAATTTTTATCGATATATAATCGGCACCCGCAGATTTCTTATTGTTCATTTTTATATTTAATACACTGAGAGGCCCCTATCGATGAAACGAAACTTGCTCTACTTTCCTATAAATTCAGGTTAAAGTAAACTCAAAATACAAATAAAATTACTTCCTCTGCACTATATTCACTTTTATCTCTATCAGTTATATGACTTCTCATAGCTATTCGGGAGTTCACAAGTCGAGAGTCGGCGGTCGACCCGCATTTCACTTTATTTGACATTTCTATCGGGCTCATTAATCTAATCTGTATAATCGCCAGTCATTTGACTAGGATAAGGAACTCACCGGTAGTGCATCACACGTTTCGATGGGCAGCGGATCCTCAGAACAGTACATGGGATCGGCCGGCTGGAGAATAGGCGGCCGTGGCGGTGGCGGAAGCATGAATTCCGGGGGTGGGCCAGGACAGTCGCAGTCGGCCCCCGCCTCCATGGCCCACATGGTCTCGAGACCTGGTGGTGGATCGTCGCCGTAATCTCCAGGTCTTTCCATAGACTTCACCCGATTACTGAAACAAAAATAAATAAATAAAGATGAGAGTCATTGTAACTGCTAGTAGGTTTTTAGTTTGGAAAGAATTCTCAATCGAAATGCTAAGAAGAACCTCTTAAAAATAAATAATTTTGCGAAAGTTTACGTTGTTAACTGATTTACTTCATTTGTTTATTTAACAAATAAATTAAAAAAAAACAAATTTTTAAAAGATTTCGTAATTTAATTTCACTAAATTTAATTTTGTGATAATATTTAAATTCCGCCGGAATTGCATTAGAATTGGTAGTTAGGTATTTTAAAAGTGTCTGACAACGAATCTGATGCCAAAAGTGAATAATTCAAAATGGCGAATCCAATATGGCTGCGATAA
The DNA here is from genome assembly GCA_936432065.2 of Rutpela maculata. NCBI lineage: Eukaryota > Metazoa > Arthropoda > Insecta > Coleoptera > Cerambycidae > Rutpela > Rutpela maculata. The sequence continues at coordinate 360,801,070 of OW386285.2, forward strand.
GTGCAATACTTTTGCAGATTTATATGAAAGAGTGACTCCAAAAATCGCCCATTTTCTAGCCCTCGAATTTTGTTTCATACTAAGCGCTAAATTATTGTAAATAATGAGAACATCTAAATACAAAATTTCAAGATGTGCATATTTGGTTTTTGAGATATGAGGGATTGAAGTTGTGATATGCATGATGCTATCAAAAAATGCACAACCCCACAAAAAATGAATACTTATCAACTACGGCAAAGCAATCAAGATATTCTTGAACAGAAATATAGTATGTCTATTGGCTATTCACTATTTTTTCCTTGACTCAAGTTCATAGTTCAAAATAAGGGATAGTTTCTTACCCTGTAATGGATTTTTTCGTCTACTAGGTCCCTATTTTCATTCTTATATAGGGGATGTTTTTGGCCCTTCTAAATTAATCAAAATATATATGGATTCGTCGATATTAGATATGAATTCTGCGTAAAAATACTAAGAATATCTTGCTTGCTCTGCCATAGCTGATGAGTATTAATTTTTTGTGGGGTTGTGTATTTTTTGATAGCATCACGCATATCACAACTTCAATCCCTCATATCTCAAAAACCAAACATATGCTCACCTTGAAATTTTGTATTCAGGATGTTCTCATTATTAATAATAATCTAGCACTTAGTTTGAAAAAAAATTCGGCGATTTTTCGCCTATTTTGGGGTCACTCTTCGATACATATAGTGATTTCAGGATTCTCTGATAGCGAGTCTAACGTTAAAGCGTAAAAAGTCACAACGACGGATATTTTACTGTGTATAAGCTAAAAAAGGACGCTACTAAATAGAATGAAAAATATTTCGAAAAAAAAAAAAAATTGAACCACCTTCAAAAAATATCGCTAAAAATTAAGAAATAGAATTTCACAGGGTCAGCAAACACTGACCTCGATATCGATATTAGGTAATAACGTTTTTTTAAAGGTTATTTTTAATTTGTTATTTTTGTCTCATGTAGATAACAAGATACCTAATAACTAGGTTTTGCACATTTATGAGTACCTATCTGATATTAATATTTACGAGCAAAGATACATTTTTGATAAACAACACTCAACATGATTTTAATACAAGAACGCGGAATATTTCCTACCCACGACATAATTTTAAGTTAACGGAAATAAAGTCCATTTTAATGTGTGACTAAAGCTATATAACAAGTTACCATCGCATTTAAAAACATTTTTAGTATAAAACTGTTTAAAAAACAAGTTAAAAAATGATACTGGATTTGGAACCATTTTTGTGAAAATATATTATAGTTAGGCATATTGGACAGGACTTCTCCATTTTATTATTATGTACGACGATGCTTGGTCGATTCGCGTGAATTTATTCTGTCAGTTGTAAACGGCAAGTCCCACATAAGTGTGACGTCATTGGATTGAGCTTTTGAGGGGTATATTCGTAATATCTTTGAAGTGTTTGCACATTATAGTGGAGATCTCTGGCCACACTGTTGTGTCGTGAGTGCCATCGTAGTATATCCCACCACCACATGACTGACATATTCTACTACTCTGCAGACCATTTACAAGCATCTCTTGTGATTACTTTGATATATTCCAGAGCACCAGCTTTGCCAAAGAGAGAGCAAGTACATTCTATAGAATAAGTTGCACTATTGGCAGAGCAAAATGTACCAGTTGAAGATTTGAAATTAACAATTTGTGGAAATATAACCCCAGTTAATGTATTACAGAGTAACAAGATCTTTGAAATAAGTGTAGATATTGTACAAAAGAGTAAATACTTCAAGAACTTTCATTGGACCCATTCGAGAGACTGTAGACTGAGAGACTGTCAATGAACATTATCAATTGGGATCCAAATTGTTGCGCTATAAGTACTCAATTTTTGATCTAACAAGTAAAGACTGCAATGCTTTTAGAGCACTAATATTACTACTAACATTTATAACAAAACTCAGTAGTCTTAGCTTTGAATTTTTTATTACACTAACGTGCTTAAGAAAGTTTAATTTTGTGTAAAATAATATGCCAAGTCCTTGGTATTCTGCGTGTTTACTATCCACTTGCTATCCACTGATTTTTAAGTCCGGCAATTTCTTTCGGTAGGTTAACAACAACCTATTTCAAAGCTGTAATATCTGCTCAAAATGGTAAACATTTTGCAGACGTAAATTTTCAGTGTTATTAGCCCTTGCTTCTGATTAGGTTAATTTACTACAAGTCTGACTAAGCGATGTTTACAAATGCAGCCATTTTGTCTTGTTAAAAGTCACCATTACAAGAACATTTTAGTTGGACGATTGTACCGGATCCCCAGTTGGTAGCTTCTAATAAGCAGAAGTAGAGAGAGCAAACTATTTAGGATTTTTGTGCAATTTGTTATCACCAAAATTCTTAAATAAATTAAATGTGGAGTGAAATGTCCAAAATGATTATAATAGATTTTTTTTTTAATTCGGCTTTTTAACAATTTAAATTATGATGATGATGTTTAATTAGGGTAAAATTTTGTAATCATTTTCACATATCTGCCTTATAGCCCAGTCGATTAAGGTATTTACCCACAAAATTTTTTAATGAGTTCGTGAAAGTGTATAGAACAATATCCTGAAAAGTTCACATTTCGCTAGGATGCAGAACAAAAAAAGAGTGAAAAAAATTCTTTTTCATCAATTTTTTCAAAATTTTGAAATTAAATCGAGCTAGAAAAAATTTTTAAATACAGATGGATAGATCACGTATTTATGAACAAAAAATGTCCTAACAAAATTTATCGTTAAAGCAATGGTTTTCCCGGAAAAAAATAGTCAAATGCAACGTTCTATCTCGGAGCGAGATCCATGCGTGCACGCGCTTGAATACGCATGACTGTTACACCGACGCACTGAATTACATGTTACTAAATCAGAATTTGTTCAATCTATCTGAGTGTTGGTTCATTTGAAAGATGGAAATTGTAGCTTTCTGATGCTTTTTGTTTTAAACAATACAAGCAAAGGATGGATGGGAAAAATACACTTATATACCGAGTGACACAGGAGATATGTAACACCCCGTAGCATGTTTATTTAAAAAGATATTATTTTGAAATTTGGTAGACTTATATAATGCGCGATTGTCTTTTTTTTGGTATAAACAAGAAATTTTTTCCACTTCCGGTTTCACCGGAAATGGCACCCTGTATATATTTTTTTCCTATCTGATTCTACATACATTTCTCTTTTCAACTATGTATACCAAGATGACATTCGTTTTTAAAATGGCTGCTGAAAACCATTTTATTGCACTAAGTCAAGTTGGCTATAGAATGAAATGTGGCGGTAATTAATGCTTAATGTGCTGCGGTATCAAAAGAACCCTGGTGCATAATTTTGTGTTTCATATTTGTTTTGTTCTAATCAGTAGCCGAAGAGACTTTGTAGAATTTTCATATTAAATAAAAATCTCTAGACTAAATCCCCGAAATCATAAAAACTAGGATAGAAACGCTAATTTTAAATTTGACCCATTTGTAAAATATTTATTAATCTTTCACTTTTACCCAATACAATTCATTGTTATGTCTGATTTTACTTGCTTTTAAATGAAATTGTTTTCAAAGAATCTCAAAATGCTGGCCATTATTTTCCCTGCAGCGTCGAATTCTTGTAACCAGTACCTCTAAGCATATTTTCTAACTGCAATTCGGTAAACTAATATATTGCTAACCTAACTCTCATTTTTAAGTCTTCCCTATTTTGCAGTGGAGTTTTATAAACTATTTCCTTGAGATGGCCCCATGTGATAAAATCAAGTGGCGTCAAATCCGGACACCTCGGGGGCCATCTAATTAGTAAAAGGGAAATATGAATAAATATTTTACAAATGGATAAAACTTAAAATTAGTGTTTCTATCTTAGTTTTTATGATTTCGTGGATTTAGTCTAAAGATTTTTCTTTAATATAAAAATTGTACAAAGTTTCTTCGGTTGCTGATTAGAACAAAACAAATATGAAACACAAAATTGTGTACCACGGTTCTTTTGGTATTGGAGCACACTAAGCATTAATTACCGCTACATTTCATGCCATAGACAACTTGACTTAATGCAATAAAATGGTTTTAAGTAGCCATTTTAAAAATGAATGCCACCTTGCTATACATAGTTGAAAAGAGGAATTTAAGGAGAACCAGATAGAAAAAAAATATACACAGGGTGCCATTTAAAATAACAAAGTAGATGTCACTTCCGGTGAAACCGGAAATGGAAAAGATTTCTTGTTTGTACTAAAAAAAGGACAATCACACGTTATATAATATCAAAATAATATCTTTTTAAATAAACATGCTACGGGGTGTTACATATCTCCTGTGTCACCCGGTATATATTATCACGCCCGAACTCAATCGTCGCAATAAACAATATAGAAAAAAATAAAAGCCCTTCAAAAAAATTCTTTCTTCATTGAGAATTGTTAAAAAGTATGTACACTTCATAATTATTATGGTTTATTAAGTTGTAATAACAAGGATTAGAGAAAAAGTACATCTTAAATCATTTTAATTTCCTTGCTTAATGATTTTTTGTTTGATAAAAATATATATATATATATATATATATATTGGAGGCTATAACTTGTCGACAAATTGACCCATTGGAAAAAATAAAATATCACTATTTCGGGAAAAATATATATTTTTCGAATGTTCAAACACAAAATCGTTTACTTGTATGCGTTTTTTCGAAAATATGATTAATCAGATCATGATAAGAAATTGTGATTTTCACGATCTCATTCTTATAACTATGAAAATATCTTTGATTGTTTTGAATATAAATTCTGGAACTTTTCCAATAGATAGATAGATAGACTTTATTAGCAGCTTCTGCTATTCAAAAAACAATACAATGTAATATAAAACTTAATGTTGATACTAACTGTAATGTAGATAAACTAACTAACTTAATGTACTTATACTTATACACACTAAAAAAAATTTGTTTAGAGCAAACAAAAATTTTGTTGCGTATATACAAAGAAATTTCTTGGTTGATGTTAATAAATTTTTGTTGCTCCAAACAAAATTGTTTGAGGCAATAAAAATTTATTAACATCAACCAAAAAATTGCTTTGTATATACGCAACAAAATTTTTGTTTGCTCTAAACAAATTTTTTTTAGTGTGTAGAATTACCAAATATACAACAAATTTGATATCATCAACCATTTACATTCAATAACAGTTACATTTTATACTATGGTTTAAACAAAGCAGACAACATACATTCATTTTTAACTTTATACATAAGTATTCAGTACGTGGTTTTTTAACTTTTCTTTAAATTTAAAGTAGTTCTCACAATTTTTTATTTCTGTTGGTAGAGTATTAAACATATTTAAACCTAAATAGTCGGAGAGCAGCCAATCTGTAGGAAGCATTTTAAAAGTAGTCTATACAACTCGCGAACACCCACCTAAAAAACAGATGATATTATGTAAAATGACCTTCTGGATTTGATTTTTGAGTTCGCCCATTAATTTGAGATTGCCAAATCGGTCAATTCGCAAATTTTTTGAAAAATTTTAAAATGTTAAGTGTTAATTTTTGTTTTGCACATAACACATCATATCTTTTTTATTTTAATTCAGATTTTGGCCAATATTTTACACATTATCCCTCCAATATTCTTGGACAGGCTGACGGCAAAGAATATAGTGTAACTAATAATATAGTGCCTAAAAAAAATATAATTACCCTCTATTGTCGCGGTTTTTTAAAATTTGCGTTGAAAAATACCCGATCGAGGTAACTTTTTTATTTTTAAAGAGAGAGTTATAGTATAAACGAGAAAAATGTTCCATATACTTTAAACAAACTTTTTTATAAAGATATTTTTTGGAAATTCGGCTCATGTAACGAGATGACGCTGTTGGAAGCGGCCGCGCAACTCGTCCGCATTAATTTAAAGCATAACTTCTGTTAACGTCGCCCATCTGTGGTGTCGTTTAAGCGATCAAGTGAGTCTACGGATTATTTAGTTTCTATTTGCAATTAAATGTTATAAAATTATGTAGATAATCTCGAAACATACACATTAAAAAATATATTTTCATTAATTATAACAGCAAGTGGGTACTAAAGATTACATTTTCCTTCGCATAAACAACTTATGTTACATTGCGCGTTTGCTTTGCTACACTTGCAGCTTGTAGTACAGTTATATAATTTACATTTACAAAATGGAGTTAACTCAATAAAATTGGGTTTTGGGCTTTTTGAAATCATCTTTGGAAATAAGATTTCCTCCTTTAGGTACCATCCAAAATCTAAAACATTTGGAATTCTGGGCTTAATTTGGTAGGCTGTCTTGTAAATAGCACATTGCAGAAATGCCCTTTTTACTTGTATTCTCTGTACTAGGATTTACAATTTCTGATTTTCTTTTATAAGCAGTTCGGGTATACGATCTTCTACATTGTGCATGGTAAACTGGATTTAGTGATAAAAATAAATTTTTCTGTTCTAAATATTGTTTTAGAGCCACAGAAATGTCATCGGATTTTGCATTTGATCGGTACATTTCTAAAGCCGTAAATATCGCTCGCAGACAAAAAATTTTCATACCATTGTGTTAGTGAACGAATTCTGAACAACTTTCAAAATGTCCGTCTGTCTGTCCGTCCGTTACGTTTCTTGTAAGCACGATAACTGAAGAAAGAAAATTCCGATTGTACTGAAATTTGGACAGTAAATTAGTGTTAGCTAGAAGAAGAACAAAATTTGAACAAAATCGATCGATAAATAAAAATGTTATTACTTAATGATTTAAATTTGATAAATTAACTCCTATATAAAAAAGTCTATTTGACAGTCACATTTTGTCACTTTGACAGCGATAAAAAAGGTGCATCGTTTCTTATCACGATAAAAATACCTGTTCCACAAAAGCAGAGTATATCTAGTAGTCGCACGTCATTTTAAAATCTGTACTGTCGGCTATAACTTTTAAGTCTTGTGGAAATTATACTGTACGATATGAGTCGTTTTGAGAAAATTATAATTATTTTTAATTGTTGTTCGTTCACATATTCTGTCGTTAATTTATCTTGCCAAAAATCACTCGAGCTTTTCTTTTATGGATAAATTTCTTTTTAACTCAATATTTTGTCAATCAGTAATTTTGCTCGAAAAACTGACATTCGACAAAATCGCTCGATCTCCGGTCTCGCGATTTTTTCATGTCAGTTTTTCTCATAAAAGCACTGATTGGCAAAATTATTTCGTTACAAAGAGAAATTTATCCGATAAAAAAAAGCTCGTGATTTTACTGTTGAAAAATTTTTTTTTTAATTTTTATGTTTTTGTAATTGAATAGAATATTCATTTTAATATTTCTAATTATTTATATATTTTACAAATATACATTTCATAATGTAATATACAACCGTGAAAATATGATTTTATAGCTCGTGTCTTATAATGTAAAAATTTACATTCTTCTACGTGTAAGGTGGTGGTGTAGTTCTTTTGACTCGGAATCGAAACCCAAATGGGGTTTGGTATAGTTTTTTTACCAAGTCTTTTACCAACTAAGATCGTACTATAAAATTAAAAATGTCTAAAAGTAACATTATTTACAAAAAAACTGCGAAAAGTATCCTATTGAATGTATAACAATTATATAAAAATCCAGTTAACAGGCGAAGAGTACGTTGTTTCCTTTGATTTCCTATCCGAGTAATTATAATTTATTATGCCAAACTATGTGTTTATAACGCACTAAATATAAGGACTGAGACAAAAAGCACTTTCAACTTAACATAAATGGATACTGGAAAATAATAATCACCCGGCACGTGTCTGCGTTTAGCTCTAGATGCGATTGCGGCCGATTCATAGTAGCGCGCATTCGTTCGGACGCTGAAACAATTAATGAATATTTCGATAAGGGAGCAAAATTTCAAAAAAAACTTCTTATAAAAGATTTTATTTAGTTCATTCGGAACATTTTCTTCGATTATAGTAGGCACCTAACTTTAAAAATAAAAAAGATACCTCGATCGGACATTTTACTCTGCAAATTTTAAAGATTTTGCGTCAAAGAAAAGTTGTTATTTTTTTTTGCCAACTAATTATTTTTTAGGTAAAGTTTTTTACTTTCAACATATCAAAGAATAGTTAGAGAATATTATGTAAAAAAATTAAAAAATTCTGAAGTAAAATAAAAAATATATTACGTGTTATATGAAAAACAAAAAATAACACATAATTTTTATTTTTTTTAGAAAATTGCCAATTTGGTCATTTTGGCAATCTCAAATCAACGGGCGAATTCAAAAATCAAGTTTAGCGGGTTATTTTACATCAGATTACCTATTTTTTAGGTGGGTGTTCGCGAGTTGTATAGAGGGTGTCGAATTCAGAGGGTCTGGTCTTCCACTAAAAGGTTTAAATATATTATATAAATATAGTTTTATTTAATAGAGATGTTTTGGCTGTGTCTATAAAAAAGTCATTATTCTGTCTTGTGTTATATGAATGTACATTATTTACATATCTCACTTTATCACATAAGTACATAGCAGTTTTTTTGTTCTTCAACTTATAAATAGAATCTAAAGTTTTAAATATTATTCTTTGCTTTACATTCATGAAATTTAGTACTTCTAGCATAGTTTTGATTGGTGTATATCTGTTACATTTAAGGATTGTTCTCGATTTATTTTGTAATTTTTGTAGTTTGTCTATTTCGTTTTGATTAAAATTGAAAAGAATACTTGAGCAATATTCAATGTGTATAATAAAATTTTTGTGTTCATTGTTAAGCTATTACCTATTGTTCTCATAAAATGAACCTTTTTTGACATTTTATTCAATATATAGTCACAATGTTTTTTAAATTTTAAGTTCTCATCTATTATAATACCCAAGTACTTAATTTCTTTAACTTTTTCGAGCTTATAATTTTTATTTCAACATGCAAGTTTGTTGCATTTAAACTAGATAACTTATAATGTTTTCCTATTAACATGTATTTTGTTTTATTTAAATTTTGACTTAGACTATTTTCAGATAACCATTTACTTAGTACAGCTAATTCCTTATTTATAGTTACATACATCTGGTTAAGATCATTACCACTTATATACAATATTGTATCATCTGCAAACATGGATATTTTACAGTCATTTGCACACTTAACAATATCATTTATATAAAGAGTGAATAGAATAGGACCAAGAATAGTTCCTTGAGGAACACCTGTAGGTTCTATCTGTAGGTCACTTGTTACATTAACAAATGTATAAGGAATCCATTGGATATAGCTGAAATATAGATAGGTGTACCTGTAATAAATACAAAACAGTAAAGGCACGTAATAATTCATACGAGCGGTTCAGCGACTATGTGTGGTGTCTGTGTATGCATTGACAATTATATACTTTCCCTCCATACTCACTATTTATCCTCCTATTCACTAAGAGAAATATTTAAAACGTGTACTCAAAAAGAAAAAAAAGCATTATTTTACTCGATAGAACAGCTAAGAATTTTTAGAGGTTCCATAGTATGCATTTAACCGTGCGCTGGCCGCGCAGAGTGACAAAGTTACTTCACTATTTTTTTCCAGGAATACCGTGGCTTTAGCGATAAATTTTATTAGGACATTTTTTGGTTCAGAGACACGTGGTCTATCCATCTGTATTTTTTTTCTTTCCTACCCTGACTTAATTTCAAAATTTTGAAAAAAATGGATAAAAATTTGTTTTTCCCTTTTTTTTTATGTTCTGCATCCGAGCGAAATGTAAACTTTTCAGGATATTATTCTATATAGCTTCACGAACTCATTAAAAAATTAATCAGTTTGCAAATTTTTGTGGGTTTCATTATAAAATGTTCTGTGTCGTCTGGGCTATTAAAACTTTGCACATGTATACGTAGTTGTAATGACAATACAATAATCAATAATTAGTTTGAATATCTGATAAATTAATATATTAAATTTTATTTTACTCTGAGTCGGGCAGAGGAAGCCTTTGATGTTTTCTAACAGCATATTTATCCGCTTTTAATTCAAACTTGATGATTTGTTAATTTGACTGTAAGAATTTACATCAGACCTCTCCCTCAGGTCTCATGAAAAGCGAAAAAATATCCTGCTAAGGGCCAGTTTATCAATGCTCGGTTAGCTAAATTAACCGCAAGTTAGTCACTTCTGTTTTACCTTAACTGACAGTTAATTGAGTTAACTGAGCATTGATAAACTGGCCCTTAAATCGAATCCCTAGTGGTTTTACTAATGATCAATTTCAACTTAACTGTAGTGAATTGGTAGCAGTGTTCCATTGTCTTTGTATTGTTGTTATTTTTCGTGAAATAAATACTGTCAACGAGACGATACGATGATAACAATAAACGTTTTTATTATGATACGTAGATAAAATGATATTTGTTTGCCATATCCAATATTTATGTAACGAAAACACACTGAGTGTGTGTAAACATACGTATCTGGAAAATTATGTATCAGTTTTATAATAAAAACGTTATGGATATACCAATATTTGTGAGATTATTTTTATCGCTTGTAATTTGGTTCAATAGTTTCTGTTATCTGCAATAAAGGCTTCAAAGTGGAATTAAATCGACCAACAAACTTCATAGTTCTGTTTGTACAGCGACACGTAATTTCATTGAACTCTAAAGTAAATATTGAAAGTGCCAGAGCATTTATTTATTTTTGACAACATCCATTAATTTTAATTTATTGATAGGTAGATTTACAATTGTTTATCAGCGAGGGCGAGATGAATGTTTCGTTTCATACTGGACTGGAAACACAGAGGGAGCAAGGGAAAATAAGTATAATTATGCTGTTTTACGTAGATTTTTTTTCACGAACTGCAATCGATCGATAAAATTGTTACAAAAGGTATAGTTTCACCTAGCAACGTTTGATTTCGTCTAAGGTAATCGGTGAATTGATTTAATTTCTACCGGAGACTCAGAGTTGCCAACGGTCTGGATTTCGTATTAGGATAGTTCCGATTTTTAGTGCTTTGTCCTGGGTCCAGACTGGTTGCGTTTAGGTCCAGATTTTTAGCATATATTATTTATTTGTGAGGTACAAAAGTACCGATCGAGGTACCTTGATCGAGGTTCCGATGATCGAGAATGAGATCGAGAATCAACTTATTTCTCTCTCATTCGTCTATGGCTATTTGTTTACAGACGTTTTTCCAGATGTCCGTGGAGTGGGAGAACGTAAGTATACATGTTCTGTGGAATTGATTAAGGCAGAGCTACAAATAACTGTGAATATGGTTATAACATGTGCTCAGTTTGCCAAGAATTTAAAACTATAATTCTTTATTGCATCTTGCTCGAAAAAAATGCCAAAATCCTGAAAATTTAATAGATCACGTAATGGGGATTCTCCAAGTTGACGGAAAAGAACCGTAGGAAACGAGGGGGCAGATAAATAAGTTTAAAATTGCATTAGCATATTATTTTGTCTTTAGTTCACAGCCAAGTCAAATGTCATAGTTTAAATAAAAATGTTTGCTTGCCAAAGGGAAGTTGTGTGCCAGTGCAAAAAAAAATTGTGAACCTGAAACAAAACCTATCAAAATGTATGTATTTCTGTGCGCTGAATTCGAATCTGCCCTCAGATTTGGCCTGTCATCGGAATTCTTTTCTATATTCGATCATTCTTTATTGGATCTTGCTCGAAAAAATGCCAGTTTCCTGGAAATTTAATAGGTCATTCTCCAAGATTACGTAATAGGAGTTGACGGAAAACATCAGTAGGAAACGAGAGGTAGATAGATAGAAGTTTAAAATTGTATTAGTATATTATTTTGTCTTTAGTTCACAGCCAAACGTCACAGTTTAAATAAAAATGTTTGCTTGCCAAAGGAAAGTTGTGTGCCAGTGAAAAAAAAAAATTATGAACCTGAAATAAAACCTATCAAAATGTATGCATTTTTGTGCACTGAATTTGAATCTGCCCTCAGATTTGGCCTGCCATCGGATTTCTTTTCTATATTCGATAATTCTTTATTGGGTCTTGCTCGAAAAAATGCATTTTCCTGGAAATTTAATAGGTTATTCTCCAAGATTACGTAATAGGAGTTGACGGAAAACATCAGTAGGAAACGAGAGGTAGATAGATAGAAGTTTAAAATTGAATTAGTATATTATTTTGTCTTTAGTTTACAGCCAAACGTCACAGTTTAAATAAAAATGTTTGCTTGCCAAAGGAAAGTTGTGTGCCAGTGCAAAAAAAAAATGTGACCCTGAAACAAAACCTGTCAAAATGTATGTATTTTTGTGCGCTGAATTCGAATCTGCCCTCAGATTTGGCCTGCCATCGGAATTCTTTTCTATATTCGATAATTCTTTATTAGATCTTGCTCGAAAAAATGCCAAAGTTTCCTGGAAATTTAATAGGTCATTCTCCAAGATTACGTAATAGGAGTTGACGGAAAACATCCGTAGGAAACGAGGGGTAGATAAATAGAAGGTTAAAATTGTATTAGTATATTATTTTGTCTTTAGTTCACAGCCAAACGTCATAGTTTAAACAAAAATGTTTATACTTGCCAAAGTGTGATGGTGCAAAGAAAAAGTAGTGAACCTTAAACAAAAGCTATCAAAATGTATGTATTGTTGCGTGCAGAATCCGAATCTGCCATCAGATTTGACCTGCCATCGGAATTTTTTCTACTTTCGATGAAAGTCAAACGTTTTTCTCGAAAACTGAGGATGTTTGACTTTCATCGAATTTCATCATCCGATGACATAGGCCAAATCTGATGGCAGATTCGGATTCAGCGCATAAAAATATATGAATTTTGGCAGGTTTTTTTTCAAATTGACTTTTTTTTGTGTGCCGGTGCAAAAAAAAGTCGTGAACCTAAAACAAAACCTATCAAAATGTATGTATTTTATGCGCTGAATCCGAACCTGCCAACAGATTTGGCCTATGTTATCGGAATTTTTTTCTAGATTCGATGAAAGTCAAACATCTTTAGTTTTCGAGAATAACGTTTGACTTTCATCGAATGTAGAAAAAAATTCCGATGGCAGGCCAAATCTGATGGCAGATTTGGATTCAGCGCACAAAAATACATTTTGATAGATTTTGTTTCAGGTTCACGACTTTTTTTTATGTCCCGTAATTAAATTAAACTGCCATTAATCACTGACAAGTGTTGTACAAAATGAAATTCCTAATGTAATAATCTTGAAAAAAATCTTCGGATTTTCACCTTTCAAAGAATGTAGATTACGAAAATTAAGGCCTGTCAATGCCGTTATTCTGTTATTCTAGAGAAAAATAATATTTGGTATGTAGTTGATGCTATTACCAACGAACAAATTGGCTATATTTTTTGTGGACACTTTAAAAAAATAATTAATGAAAGAAATGTGACGGAGGACAGTGACATTTGTCATGTAGTTAATACAACTGTCAAGGAAGAAACCTATTGTACCTTTAATGAAACATTCAAAATGATCACCTTAAAAGATATGAGAAACCGATGGAGGAAAATAATATTTGGAATGTAGTCACTATTGCCAGGAAGAAAACCTGATGTACTTTCCTTACACCAACAATGTTTTGCGCTCATTACTGCAACGCGATTTTGTTCTTTCACCAATCCTTATAAATTCGACGCTACTATACCATTAATGCTGTCGGGTTTATAAAAACTTGTCAGCTGTGCCAAAAATAGTACGCATGATTTATCAAAAGGAATTCTACAGATTTTTTCAAAACACTCCTGGACGGAAATAAAAATTAATTAAGTAACCTACTGTGATTTCGCTCCACCTTCGAACCGCCCATCGCTATAAAAACATATCGCTGTTCTGCTCTCTTGGATAATAAATAATGTAATATTAGACCAGTTAAAAACGTCCAGATAAACTTTTACTAAAATAGTTGCTTTCGTCAAGGTGACGATATTTGAATCGAATATTTCAATCAAGATAATATTAAAAGTTCAATTCAAAAGCAATTGAATTGCGCTGCGACAAACAAGTCCTTGTTCTTACCACGAGTGCCGATTCCATGACTGTGGTTCGCATTTTTGTTTTGTTTTGATATCACTGGTCAATATTCCGTGTTTCTAGGAAATAAGCAACATGACGGACCTCGAATACAAACTTCGAATTTATGTCTAAAATGGACGGCACGACATCCCATTTTTATTATTCATTGACTAGGCATAAATCATTTCTGTTTATTGTGACTTGCATGGCTCTTTGAGACATTTAGTACTAGTAGAAAATATGCCCATTTAATTAAAAGCAGTGGTTAATAATACTGCAAGGAGTAAAGTAGACATAGCCAAATTGATGGTCAGCTATCTCTACTATTCTCTAGATCCGTATCAAACTTGTTTGGTAAAGCAAAACAAAATCAATTTCTTTGAAATATGACATCATCGTGGATGTCCACGTCTTGTTTTTTTAATTAAAACCCTTTCTTTACTGTTTCAGAACTACTACTTTGCTTTTTAACTGAGATTGTTAGGCAAACGTTTGACATTGGAACTAATAGTCGTAATTAGGTGTATATCATTTAAAAATAAATTGTTTCAAACTAATTGTGGAACTATTGTACGTAAAAACATGAAATTTCACGTAGTTAGGTGTTTTGCATGCAGTGCACGAGTTATGCCCCAAAAGTATTTTCTGACGGTTCTCTCTGGGATAAAATTTGGTATTAAAAACTCCAAGTGGGGTACTTAGTGGTTGAAAAGTCTAAATGTAAGGATTTCAAAAATATTAAAAATACTTAAATGAAATCTCTACTTAATACAGGTATCCATTTTTACTATGCCCCCCTTTATAAGTATTGGGGTGAAAATTCTAAAATGAATATGAAGAGATTTAAGTAAAATTATAGCAAACTTTCTATTATTATTAGTATTCAGGTTACTAATAAAAGTTCATAAAAGTTCATAGCTGGAGGCATACAGACAGAAACAAGAAAATTCTACCAAAAGGTTAACAACATTAGAAGAGTTTAAGCCAAGGACTAATGCATGTAGAGATAAACAGTAGAAATAAACAGCGGAACATAGTAAACAGCGAGAACGGGATACTAAAACGATGGGTTGAGTACTTAAGAGAACTACTCAATGAAGAAGTCCTGGAAGAACACAAGGATCTCCCTACTGAAGACGACATTGCCAGGCATAACTACCGTTGACCAGATTTTTCTCCTGCGACAAATCCTAGAAAGGACCACGGAATACAACATAGACACATTCCACAATGTTTATAGATTTAGCCCTTTCGGTCCCGATTTTTTTATATTTGAAGTAAAATTCTGAAATTTTGCACATGATTTCTTTTTTTTTTTAATGATTTTTAGTTTTTGTTAAAAAGTCTTATCTTTACCCAGTTTTGAAATTTGATGCGTACACTGTAGTGTACATTGGGACTTAATGGCATAATAACCATCGAAGCAAAAACGATTAAAAATTTTTAATTTTCATAGTTTCTTAAAATATTGACAAAAAATGTGTATTTATTGAGTATTTATTTTTGATATAACAGGTCCATTAGCAGGTTCTGCCATTTCAACACTTCGTCAGTTTACCCCTGCATTAGGAGACTCAGGAACTCAGGAACTCTGTATACACCTGATCCTGATCAGGTTCTAACACAGTACATCTGGCTCTTCCATTGCGACCTGCATATCCAAAAATTAAAATACATCATCGAATATATCCTATTAGCCTACATGCTATTTGAATAAAATCAGTTTCAAACAAAACTTCTTGTTGATGGAAATCAATTTCCCATTCATCATCATCTTCGCTCAAAATATCTAGATATGAGTCATCATTTTCTAAATAGTAAATACAATCTTTGCATGTCAGTGACCTTTTGCTCATTTTGAACAAAAATTGCCAAAAGTATCCCGCTTTTATATATTTTCAAAAAAAAAAAAAATAGGTTAGGTATACGTACTTCACCAAGACCACCAAGACCCAATGTACACATATAGTGTACGTGTATTTAATTGACCAAAGATCAAAAATGTTTCCCCCAATAATATAATAGGCGGTTAATTATAACTCTTGTTTATAAATAAAAAAATATAAACCGTTGCACTTCAACTTTACACACAAAAAAAAAACTTTAAACAGATTAGTTGCCATCAATTCTGCTCGAAACATACTCGCCATAACAATAACCAGTGGCGGGTGGCGAAATTTCAATATTTTTTTTCTCGTCTATGGCGCATGGGAAATTTGGGAAATAACATCTAGAGAAGCACTTCTCTAATGACCCCTAAAAAATTTTGAAAAAGCAGTTTGCGAAAAAATTTTTGAAAATTCGTTAGCCTCCCCTAGGTCTAGGAGCTCCTGGTTATTTTTATTTTTTTTTTGTCATATGCATTTGACTTTTCATAAAAATACAACAACAGATTTTGGAGTTTATGAAAATATTTTCATTACTAACTGAAATACAATGAACTGAAATTTTGCAATTTACAATTTAACAAATTACAATATTTCAATTCGTTGTATCTCAGTTAGTAATGAAAATATTTTCATAAACTCCAAAATCTCTTGTATTTTTATGAAAAGTCAAATGCATATGACAAGAAAAAATAAAAATAAACAGGAGCTCCTAGACCCAGGGGAGGCTAACGAATTTTCAAAATTTTTTAGGGGTCATTAGAGAAGTGCTTCTCTAGATGCTATTTCCCAAATTTCGTATGGGTCCCATGCGCCATAGACGAGAAAAAAAAATATTAAAATTTCACCAGCCGCCGCTGACAATAACAGATGTAGTTTTAATTTTTTAACACATAGATAGTGGCAGGCCTATTGAAAATTTAATAAGGTGTACACTGAAGTGTATTGTGGGATGGAAGGGCCAAAATCGAATCAAATTTTGTATTAATATAAATTTGAATCGGTGTACACTGTGTACGCCAGGACCGAAAGGGTTTTAAGGCAGCCTATAACAGCATCATTAGACCCAAACTGTATAAAGCTATGAGAGAACTCAGAATACCTACTAAGCCAATAAGACTCGTCAAAACAACAATGAGTCAAGTAACCTGAAAAGTGAAAATACAAGATAAAATATCTGACTCTTTTAACGCAAATATAGGGCTAAGGCAGGGGGATGCGCTGGCGTGTCACCTTTTTAACATATCATTATAGAAAAAGTAGTCAGAGACGCAGGGCTGAACAGGGGTATACCATTTAATAAGAGCATACAGACAATGGCATACGCAGATGACGTGAATGTTGTTTCACGCACAATACGACATTCCAAGAGACGTTTGCCACACTCGTTGGTGCAGTAAAAAATATGGTGACGATGAATGAGGAAAAAACTAAAGTTATGGCGTCGACACCAGGTAATAGAACTAGAGCCCGAAACATCGGACAAAATATTACTATCGATTATTACAACTTTGAGGTAGCGCAAGCATACCTGACGTATGGATCCGAGACATGGACTCTGAGTAAAGCTGACAAAAGCCTACTTCAAACTTTTAAAAGGAAAATCCTGAGGCGGATCTTTGGAGCTGTATGTGACAACGGTGTATGGCGCCGGCGTTACAGCTTTGAGCTCCATGAGAAATAGGTACAAACAGGTGGCAAAGGGTAGGGATGTGGTAACAAGCATAAGAGTAGGACGACTCAGGTGGGCAAGACATGACAATAGAGTTGATGGCAAAAATTACCCCCCAAGAAAGATCGTGGTTTCGGAACCAGAGGAAGCTAGAAGCCGCGGCAGGCCAAGATTATGGTGAAAGGATGGTGTCGATGAGGATGCACGAGAAATTGGTGCAAGGAATTGGAAGCAAGAGTCGCGGATTCGGCAGGAATGGCGAAAGAAACTAGAGAAAGTCGGGTCCCACATAGAGCTGTAGAAATTATTTTTAAGACATATTGTAATCTTAGTTATTGTTATACGCATATATAGAGGGTGTTCCATTTAAATTAGCACAATGAAATATCTCGAGAACGTATTTTCGAAAAAATCTGAAATTAATTTGTTTAATAAACATACACATAAACCATAAAACTTAATACCGAGCTTAATACCTTAGATGGGTAAAAAATATTTCAGACAGAAGTTACATAATTCTTTTCGAAGAACAAAATGCTGTACCTAATAACAAATATGTTTCAACTTTAAAAAAAGGACCCTTTGTCCACCTTATCAAGAATAAATAATGCCATCTTGTTCTCCCTCGAAACCGCTCGAAACCAAACAACTTTTGTTTGAAATATTTTTTTCGAAATATTTCGCTATGACAATTTAAATGAGATACTTTGTATATTGTTTACAGTACGCATCCCTCGGTGTATGAGTGCGACTTACATTTGACCGGTTTTATTTGTTATTTTAACATGCTGAGCCCCGATTTTAGGGTCCCCCGTGCCGTCATTTTTTTCTGGAAAATATCGGTAAATACATTCGGAGAGATACACTTGGCGCCACTTTTTTTTTTAAATATCTTATTTTTTAAGATATTTTATTGGCTTTAGTCGGACATGTTTGGCTTTTTACGGTTTCGTTCGGCTAAAAATTGACATGTCCGGCCTGTCCGGCTTTTGTTTGGCTTTTTGCCTAAGGCTCTAAAACGTGATTTTTTCGTTTTTAGTCGTTTTTCTATAGATACATTTTATTGTCTTGTGATGGCTTTTTCTCTTCCTATGTAGGTAACAAATGTTTATTTTTAAATTAATCGAGTTTAATAATATTAAAAGACTGATTTTGTGTTTTAGTTAATTTTTTATGGCGAACGAATGCCGTTCGACTTTTTGTACCAAATGTCCGGCCAAATTTATAAGTAAAGTCCAGCTTTTCGAATTTTAGGCCTGGCAACCCTAGGTACAAGGTCTTATTAAGGCGCCGTTACACGGCGCGTGGTTCGCCGAACCTGGCCCGACGAACCACGAACCACACGACGTCTGACGGGGGTGGTTCGCTATTAGTTCGCGGTTCGTGGTGCGTGCTGCCGCGATCCATCGGATTTCGGTAAACTTGCACGGACCAAAGGATACAACCAAATGCGTCACAAATCTAAATGAACTACGTACCATATTGACACCTTCAATTTAAGACACCGTTACACGGCGCGTGGTTCGCCGAACCTGGCCCGACGAACCACGAACCACACGCCGTCTGACAGGGGTGGTTCGCTATTAGTTCACGGTTCGTGGTGCGTGCTGCCGCGATCCATCGGATGTCGGTAAACTTGCACGGAACAAAGGATACAACCAAATGTGTCACAAATCTGAATGAACTACGTACCGTATTGACACCCTCAATTTAAGACACCGTTACACGGCGCCTTTAGACCAATGAGGTATTCACGTGTGCTTCACAAATTCAGTTCCTAATCAAAAGGCGCCGTTACACGGCGCGTGGTTCGCCGAACCTGGCCCGACGAACCACGAACCACACGCCGTCTGACGGGGGTGGTTCGCTATTAGTTCGCGGTTCGTGGTGCGTGCTGCCGCGATCCATCGGATGTCGGTAAACTTGCACGGACCAAAGGATACAACCAAATGCGTCACAAATCTGAATGAACTACGTACCGTATTGACACCCTCAATTTAAGGCTCCGTTACACGGCGCCTTTACATCCAGTGCTATATCCAATGCTATAAACACATGAAAGACGTTGACGGTAGGAAACCGCCAAAAATCAGGTACGGTATGACTCGGCGGTGGCCCCATTATATTTCCATCAAGCTACGTATAGTATGAGATGAAAAAACTGAAAACAAGTTTCTTTATATTATTTTGGAGAATGAGCCAGTGATTAGAATTTAAAAAAAATGAGTTTCGATTTATAATAATGATAATTTTCTATAAACTATAGGGTATTATTGCTCAGCGATTGTATAAAAAACGCTGGTTGCTCAAACAGCTATTTTTTATGTATAAATATATAATAACTCTGTAATGACGAACGGCTGAGTTTCCCGCTAATATATTCAGGAATAAATGAATAATGATTGGATCGAAACGTAAAAATTTGATTGGACAATCAAGCTAATTGTTAATGAAGGCCACAAGCATAAAAAACAAACTATGTTGTTTATTTAGATAACATCAGACCCTCCAGCGCCGGTGATCTAGCTTGCAAACGAAATATTTGCTGTAGTCATTTTATGCTGGCTCCACACGTTGGGCCATATTTTGACCGAAACAATCGCCGAAATATTTGTTAAAATATTTTTCTATAAATATGTTATCCATACGTTGGCCTTACGTGGGCCGAAGCAGCACTGCTCGCTAGAACCTAGAAGATAGCAGGCATGGAAGTTGCTGCTGCTCCTGCAATGGCTAAATATTTTTACTTACTTATTACAAGTGAATGTAGCGACTAGCAAAAAGCCTCGTACAGAGTAAATATTAACAACTTTTGTAGTTTTTGGGTTCTGTATGTATGGTATTTTAGTTAGTGTTTTGCAGATTTTTTTTCAAAGGATTTTATCAGATATCAGAAAAAAAATATCTCTGAAATCAATAGCACTCTAACATGCGCTAACGCGAGGATGGGAATTGGTATTAGTGATTGGCCCAAATGCATTAGAGTCTCTTTGATTCGTGTAGTATTTACCGACAGCGAGGTGAACGCAGGCAAACTTTGCACCATCGAGATAAATCAAGATACACTTACATGTTAATGTAGGCAGAAATTTTTCAGACTGGGCCCAAACTGTGGTGCCGGTATCTACAAAACAATGAGTTTTACGGATTCCTTCTTATTACTAATATTTTTGTTACTTGTTTTAGTCAAACACAGAACCATTCCATTCAGAAATTGTGATGAGCCAAGAAAATGTTCAGTACTTAACAACAAATTGATGTACCTAGTAAGGTCAGAAGTTTTAACTTTTTCTAATTTATTTCGTATTTTAAGAGAAAAAGCAATTCTTTATAAAAATCTTTGCTTGGTCTGCGAAGTCCGTTGTTATAGTCAAAATTTTGAAATAACATAAGTAGGTACGTGGTGGGAAAAAGCAAGAAAATATGAAATTGTGGTGAGAATGAAGTGTACCTTTTGAGAGATTGTTAAACATTTTATAGGAAAGAGATGTGTTTCTAATGTCAATGAAATTTCAGATATCAAAGTTGATATTTTTGCCATAATTGTGACTAACGTAACTGTACAAATTCAACCAAAGTGGATAATTTTAACTGCATAACATGATGATAACAACATGCATAGAATTACTCAGTGTTTTTCTCCTACTGCTACGCATTTTTCAGTCTACTTTCTAAATTTTTCGTGCATTAAATGAATGGTATCCTCATCAGTGGTGCAGCCAGAATATTCATCTGGGGGGCGGGGAGGCAATAGAACCGGCCTCTCCAGAGGATGAGGAAAACTTTTCAGAAAATTGATGTAAACAGATGTGTATAGATTCCTCTACTAGACAATATTGGCATTAATTACAAAATATTTATTTCAAGGGATAGTTTGAATACTGATTTGTACTGATAAAGATTATGCGTCTTTATTTTTGGTCCATGGAGGACGGCTTGGGGGGGGGGGGCGTGGCTCCCCCCCTGATCCTCATTTATGTCGGCTATTGCTTCTGTAACTTTCTCATTTAAAAGGTTCACATCATCGTTGAGATCATTTTCATAAACTTTTTGCTTTAAGTATATCTCGGATATCATCTCGAATTTTTTAAATTATTTTTCTAGTAATATGTGTGTAATTTCCACATCATTAAAATTTTATAATCAGATTTTTTACCACTTTTTTGTAATTTCGTCCGACTATGGAATGCTTGCAATTATAGGAAGCTGCATCGGCACATTTTGATGGTTACTTGGAAAAAAAGATTCGTTCACAGTGCAATGTGCAGATTTTTGCAGTTTCGGATTTTTTTCTCAAAAATACTTATGCAATTTTGAAATCTACAAATATCCGTACAGAAGAACTGTTGGTAATGTTTGATGCATATGATACCACTAGGTACAGATAATAACAGTCTATCAAATTTTATTTTTTTCTCGTAATACGTGCCTAATTTCTGAGTCATTAAAAACATAGTCAGATTTTTTGTTATTATTTTCTGATTTTGGCCAACTGTGGAATACTTGCGATTTTAGGAAGTTACATTGCTACATTTTGATGGTTATTTGGAAAAATAGATCCGCAGTGCAGTTTCGGAATTTTTTGTTTCGAAATAGTCAATAAAAACACTTAATTATATATGCAGTATTGAAATCAACAGACATCCATACAGCAGAACTATAGGTAATTTTTGATGCAATTATTATATCACTACAGATGATAAAAAATATCATCAATCTCTAATAGTAATGAATAAATGAATAGAAACATAGCAAGTTTTTATAAAGGTTTATATTACAAGAATGGACTGTATTTTTCTCATTCGTTCGGTAATCCCATGTGTCCGATTTGACATAAAATGAACCGAGAAATGAACACTAATTTGAAACTAAACGGTATCTACATAGGTATACAGCCTCGTATACAGCCAACAAGAACACTTCTATGCAGTTTTGAAATTTACAAACATCCGTACGGCAGAATGATAGATAATTTTTTATGCAAAAAATATAAAATTTTAATAGAGAAGCATAGCAAGTTTTTATAGAGGTTTATATTACAACGAATGGACTGCATTTTTCTTATTTGTTCAGTTCAACATGTCTCCGAAATTTACATAAAATTAAAAGTAAACGGTATCTACATTGGTATACCTACCTCCATTCTTATTCTAGTAAAGATTTTTTTTTGTGGTAATCCACAATTATTGACTAAGAAGGTGGCTTATATTATTTTCTGCGTGATTCATAAAATCAAATATAATAAAAAGTAAAATTTACTGCACCCTGATCTGATCTTGCCTACGTATTTTTTTAGAGGAAAAATAATTACGATTTGCCTTATCTTCAGTAAAAACTGATATACTGTCGTTTTCCCTTAAACTGTAGTAAAATTGAAACAAAACTCATCTTTTCTACATCCACCCAACAAAATTCACTGAGTTTCATCCGAAATATTCACCAACACAAAATTTCACAAATCTTTATCCGAAGAAAAAAAATCATTAAATTTCCCTTAAAGGTGACAAATGCAGTAATTGCCATTTTCCAAATAACTACCTCTTAAAAAACCCATCAGTGGTTGACGTCCTTAAAATACATTTTTTATATTCTTTCATTTAAAAACACAAATTTCGTGCATGCCAAATTAAGTAACAACCTCCGTAAATACCTACCCATACCTGAGTTTGATCTTTTTTCCATATTTTTTTTGTAATTTTTAAGCCATTTTAAACATAATTTTTAAAACTATTTTTCTCGTAATATGTGCATAATTTTCGAATCATTAAAATTATGTGCTCTCACTTTTTTGTAATTTCGGCCCTTTGTGAAATGCTTGCGATTTTAGAAGCTACACTCGTGCTTTTGATAGTTATTTGGAAAAAGGATCCGTCCATAGTGCAGTGTGAATATTTTTGAAGTGTCAGAATTTTTGTTTCGACATAACTTAATAAATAAAAATCACTTATGCAATTTTTAAATCAACAAACATCCGTACAGCAGATCTACAGGTAATTTCTGATGCAATCATTATATCACTACAGATAATAACTCATTTGTTCAGTAATTCCAACTTGTGTCCGATGACATAAAAGTCAAACTTGAAACTAAACAATATATAGCCAATAAAAACATTTCTATCAGTTTTGAAATCTACGAACATCAGTATAGCAGAACTATAGGTAATTTTTGATGAATTATGGCAACAAAATGTTAAAGAAATATCATCAAACTCTAATAGGTAGTAATGAACAGAAACATAACAGGTTTTTATATTACAACGAATGGACTGTATTTTTCTCTTATTCTGTAATCCCAACATGTGTCTGATATTTACATAAAATAAAAACTAAACGGTCTCTACATTGGTTTATCTCCATTCTTATTCTAGTCCAAAATTTTTATTAGTACTAATCCACAATTATTAACTAAGTAGGTGGTCTATATTATTCTCTGCATGATTCATAAAATCAAATATCTATAATAAAAAGTAAAAATTCACTGCACCCGAATCTTGCTAAGTTGGTTTTTGCCTACAAATTATACGTATTTTTGAGAGAAAAAATAATTACGATTTGCCTTATCATTAGTAAAAACTGCCGTTTTTCCTCAAACCGTAGTAAAATTGAAACAAAACACACCTTCTCTACATCCATCCAACAAAATTCACTGAATTCCATCGGTATTATCCACAACACAAAACTTCACCACAAAACTCTCCGAAGAAAAAAAATCATCCAATTTCCTTTAAAGACGGCACAAACCAATCCTCTTCGAAACCCAACGAAATATAATCCAAGAAGTAACAACACAACTTTTATTATGCACTACAAATACGTGCTCCACTACAGCGACGCGCTCAGAAGGGGTCTGCCAACGTACTCTCACTCGCGCGCTTCAAAATAAACTGACACGGCCGGCAGCCGAGAATCAGCAGACACCGCAGAGTCATAGCAGACTTGATTCAGACGATTCAGACAGCTGCATGCTTACAATTTCTGGCTTGCACCCCCACTATGGTAGAATGACCAATGGAATTCATATGGCCGAGTAGAGGGGGTAATAATGTCATTATTTTCTAATTTACAGTTGGCCATGTTTACAGTCAGGTAAGCGAGACTGTTTTGTTAGGCCAGGTACGAGATGTGGAACACGGTGGTTTGTGGTTTAAGTCTCGAATTTGATGGATGGGATGATGATCGATCTGGGATGTGAGAAAAGGGAAATTGGATTTACTTTCTGTTTTGAGAATTCCTGAGATTGGTTTTTTTTGTTGTGATTTGTGATCGATGAAAAGATTATATTTATATTTTATTGCGGGTAATCGAGAGATTAGTGGGAGTTTTATGCTCTGTAGCTGAAACACCTGAGCGAAGTGATTATACAGGGCGTGACAACAGCAGAGTTCAAAAATACGGAAAACCTGAATGAAATGAAACTCAATATTTATTTATTAAAATTCTTTAATGATATAACTTCTGGCACAATCTTTCGCAAAAAGTTTTAGAAACAAAAAATTGACACGTGTTTTGAACCACCGGGAAGAACAATAAAACTAGAGGAAAAGTACCGTAAAATATCTTATTTGACAAAAAAAAAACAAATCAAAATTTTAAAAACTCACAAGACAGTATTTTAATATACGTAATCATAATAATCATAATAATCAATAAAAATATAAACAAATCGGTTTTTTCACTTTTAGCATTGGTGCGCAAATGAACCAGTGGTGTGACACCCATAACATTTTCACTATAATTTGGCGCTAGTTTCCTAAGTAAGTAGGTAACATATATAAATGAACTTTACATTTACCACAAATATATATTGTATGATTTTTACGTGCTAAAATATATAAACACCTCCTCCAAGTTTTAGACTCGTGAGAAATTATATAGTATGGCCGAAACCGTCGTAACGTACTTCATTTATAGGTTGAAGGATATTTCTTTGGACCTACTTAAACATTTATCGGTTTTCAAAAGGCGTTCAACAATATAAGATTTAAAATCGAGCTGGGACATTTTTCTCTCCCCCATTTTACATTTTCTAGGCATTTACTGTCATGTCATGTTACAAAAATTGAGTCACCACCATTTTTTTTCCAGGATTCTATTTCTGTAGTTGGCAACGCCATTGTCAAGGAGGTTCACTCCCCACATACATTTATTATATTAAAACATGACATTTAGGTGAGTTCCTTGAATGTCCTGTTTGATGAATGAAATCTCGATTAGACCAAAGAGTTTTTGCACAACAGACAGGAAGCTCATGATTCCGTCACTCCCAAGACCAAATTCTGATTTTGGATTATCAGAAGCACCACCCTCAGGAAGCGAATAAAACAAATATCCATCAGAGGAACACATGCAGTAAAGCCCGAAGGCGAATCTAACTGACTTGCCACTCACAAACATTTTACAAGAATGTAAGGTTATCATTTTTTTTTGTTGAGCAAAAATATCCCACTGCATTTTTTTATTAACTGCATCTAATTTGGTCTTTCCTTTGAAAATTTATCATTTCTTTGAACTCATTGTTGTACGATGAATGTAAATCTCTTGATTTCTTGAAATCGATTCCTACTCATTGTTTTATGATAGGTAAATCTTTATTCTCATTATTAGACTAGAAAAGAAGAATTTGCAGAGTCGAAAATTAGGCCAGTTGTTATCACGAGCATATTTTAATGAAAAGTCAATTATCAAATCAACTACTTCCATCATCAAGAAACAAGTGAAATATTTCTAAAGACGTTTTACCAACCAATTCTGTTTCTACACGCTCTTTGAACTTTTGTTCAATGTCTATTGGGCAATGTGTGTATTTATTTCTCCTTTTGTCCATTATGGCTGGTTTTTATCCGAAGTTGAAAGATTCAATTTGGTAGGCTGTCTTTCAAAGTAAAACCAAATTATACATACTTCTTTCCACCCAGTTCACAACCTCCTCTAAAGCAACTCTAATTCTTTCGCAATTAAAAAGTTTTTAAATGATATCTTGAACACACACAACCTCCTTTTAAACTGATATATTTGTAGACTTGAATTCGATCAACTCCACTTTAAGACTTTAATACAGACATTGTAAAACGTGATTTTTTCTATGCAGTCAGCGAAAATTTTAATTATAAATACCAGTGGTGTGAGAACCCACCAAACGATTTTTAATGCTTTTGGGTATTTCAACATTGATATGAGAAAAAATTGATGTGTCCAATGGAAAACTAGCACTAGCAAATAACCTTACTTTTTAGGTTTTTACAAAGTTAGAACTTCAAAATCATATATATAATTGTGTGATTTCTGTGAGTCATAAAGTAGATGATGGCTAATAGATTACCTCCAGACAATGCTGAGAAAAGTGATTGATAAGTCATAAATTTTAATTTTGTGATGCGTAAATGCACTACTGGGGGCTAATGGGCCAATCTAATTTGAGGAAAATTAACTAGATGTAAACAGTATATTCTTCGTCGGATTATGGAATTTTCTATATAGTTGTTGAACATTTTGTAGTACACTCTTCGTAGCTTTCTTTAAAAATATGTTAATTTTATAGGAATAATTGCTATTCCTGCAATTTTTATCATCTTCCGATGATGCCATCTTGATTGGAGAAACGTTCGTCAGTACACGATGCCATGTGTTTGTGTTTGTAGAATTTTGTCAAAGGTACGACACTCTTCATAATACTTTTATATTTATTCATCGATTTTTCTTTTAAATAACAGAGTTCTTCGCTTCCTCTGAATTTATATCCACAAAGTTACGTATTTATATTAGTATAGACAAGAAACTATTATATTTAAACGAGACAGATAAAGCAATCAAATTAACGAACAAAATTATAACAGTTAAACATAAAACTCCAAAATTATAAAAAAATAAACCTCGTGCAAGCAGTGTAGGCGTCTTGTTTAATTAAAGAAACCTGTAGAGATTTATTTAAAAAAGTTGAAAAGTAATTTATTTGGCGTTAAAAGAGTTGTGTCTTTTTCTCTGTACCTTTGACTTTTCTTGCTATATGTACTTTCAAATTTCATTAAAACTTAGAAAAGATCACCTTTACAAATATCACAAAGTTTAATATTCGTATTTGATTGAAGGATTATTTAAATAGATTCTTTACTATTGCTATGTCAAACTCAGTAGTTACATAATAATATGAGGGCATTACTGAATGATAACCGATAGCACAAAAAAAGAATAAAATCGTATTCATCTTGAAAACCGCATAAGCATGGTATATAAGGAGACAAGAAGATCCAATGGCCATACTTGTACAGTGGATAGGGAGCTTAAGACCGGCCAGTGAAAATGTTAATAATGTGGGTGCATTTTATTATAGCATTCAGTTTAAGAGTTGGTTTAAGGGGTGGAGAAAACTGAGAGAATACTATATATTCGTATATTTTACTGTAACAATAAGCAGTGAACAAAAAAGCAGCCTGAATGTTATGATGTATTTTGACACTATGGCTGATGTATTTTGACACTACCATCAGCCGGACTGGCAGATGCTTCCTTTTCTGGAAATGCATGTGGCTATGCGCCTTCCCGTCGCTTGCCATTCATTGGTTGATGTGTCTTGGAAAAATAGCTTTTCTGGCTGGCTGTTACTTTTAGAAAGTAGAAATAGACAATAAGGTTAAGGTGAAGGTGAAAGTGAAAACATGTGGACATCCCGCATTGGATACAATATTAAAACCAACACTAGAGGAAGTAGAGTACATGACGATATACACGGACGCGGTGAGGGATGAAGAAACCAGAACGGATACGGGATAACCTATAAGAATAGAATAACGAATAAAGGTGGCCAGACGAAATCACTAAATTAAGAAACAACACAGATATAAATATTTAAACAAGGCGGCATGGGTTATCAGAGTGAAAGATCAAATGCTAATATTAAAATAATAACAGATTCCAAACCAAGAGTGAACGCAATTTATTCAGGAAGTGGCAAAAACACAGTAGTTTATATAATATTAGAAGATATATATGCAAGAAAGGAATAAACGAGAGCTGTAGACGAGCAGATCAAAAAGCAAATGAAGCAGGAAACCTGGATAAAGTGAAATACGAGATAGGGAAATCACCAAAACAAATCAAAGGGAACAAAGCCAAAAATATAATAAGGAGGTGACAATAAAAATGGGAAAGCGACACCACAACCAACAGTAGGGAAAAATATTATCAACCTTACCTGGAAGCCCACATAATTAGTGTTTGGACGTGGATACATAGCTAACTACTACACTAGATTTAGGCTTAGAGAGATGGGCGGAAGATGCGAATGCGGAGCAGTCTCGGATGAGGCACACAGCTCATAACAAATGACTGCAATAACAGAGGCGAGAAAGACAATAAGTAAATAAATATATCAGGATATAATTATCCACCGCAAATAATAAGAGGCCAATACAGTCAAAATATGATAAACGCAATCAACAACTGATGACAATATGATAAAAGTCGATGATAGTATGATATAAGTTCAGTATGCTCAAGTATGTAAAACAAAAGAACAAGCACATTATGAAGACAACAACAGTGAAAACGGCGTAGCCTGCAGTAGGGTTTATCTGGATTGGGGGAAGGGGTTCTGCCGAAAGGTAGGAGTCTCTCCGAAAGGAGTAAAACCAGTGTGGTACTTTTAGATTGTAATTTTTTGTTTTGTTTATATTGATGGTTGTAATATTTATGGGATATATTGGCACTGGGCACTGGTTACCTTTAATACATGTTGTAAGTGCACAGTGTTTATGACTATTGAGTTGTGGTTTAGGTCGTGGGGGAGGAGTTATGGAGACGACGCAGTTATATTTTAAGTACATAATATGTGTTACTATGTGTTGAATATTATTAGAGTTAGTACGTATTTAATGGATTTTTGTATGATGGACACTTCCATCAACTGTAATAGTATGGCACGTAGTTTTCGGTACTTTTCGCATTTCTCTAGCCCTTAAACCAACTCTCAGAATGAATGCTATAATGTATTTATGCATTTATTAACACTTTCAATGGGTGGTCCTAAGATCCATTGTGTAGGTTTGGAAGTTGGATTTTTTATTTGATCTCCGACATTTAAATGGTAAGCTTATGTGGTTTTCCAGACTAGTTCGATTATACGATTTTTGTGTTATAGCATTGTGTGTCATTGTGGTTTATTCCCAAAATGTGTGAATTGTTGTTAATTTGGGGTAGTAGAGTACATAAATGTCCATGCCCATTAAGAAATATGACTTGTAAAAGTAAAACAAACAGCCACAAATAAGTCATGGTTTACGTATGGGGGTTGGAGGGATTTCCTAATTTATCCCCAAAAATCATGAATCCAAACTCCCATTCATTTTGAGTGGTGCAAGGAGGCGCTAGGATCACCCAATTTTGAAGAAAAACAGGTAAAAAAATGATAAGTTTATGAATCTCAATCAGGGGAACTTGGTAAGTATGAACCCCCTGAGTGTGAAAATTCATTCGCCATCTTGCCTTTCACGATAATTGACGGCGTATCGACTCTTCTTACCGCATGAATTAGTTACCCTTGTAACTCGATAAAAATCATAAACTTACGACTGGCAACCAGATATTTGGTAATTATGAACTTCCTGAGTGCGAAAAACATTCACCATCTTTGAAAAGTGGTACGAACGTCTTGCCTTTCACGATAATTGACGGCGTATCGGCTCTTCCTACTGCATTCACTAGTTCAGGTACTTGGTAAGTATCAACCTCCTGAGTACGAAAATACATTCGCCATCTTTAATTTAGAAGTACCAGACCGAATCTGATGTTAAAAGTTAAGAATTCATTTTTTTTTATCAACTTGCAAGAGATTATCACGTGTTTTATGATTTTCAAAAAGAATCGAATTGTGTCATATTATATCCGGGGAAAGTATTATTTTCACTAGGTTAAAAACACCTTGTGGAGTATTTAAGCAGCATAGTCATGTTCTAATATAATTCATGTTCAAGCCAAATCCACACTGTAAAAAATTGATGTAAAAATACTTTGTAAGTTAAATTAAAATTAGTTCAGTTTCTATGAAATTATACATATGTATTTTATTTTTATAGGAACAATTTAAAAAACTTAGACTTCCAGGGTAAAGTTAAACATGTTTATAGTTTACTACATTAAGTAAATTAAAACTACACACATTCATGTATCTTTACTTCAATTAATGTAATATTTCATATAATTATGTATAAATTATATAATAAAAAAAAATCAAATAAAACGGTGTGTATGAATTTTTTTAAGTAAAAATTGTTATTAATTTAAAATAACTATTGACAGCACCTAGCAACTATTGTTTACTTATGAAGCTAGAATGTGAATAAAAAAAATATATAAAACTATGACATGGTTCTCTTAAAATCTCGTAATACAAAGATGTCATCGAATTTGAATTATTTCAAGCTTCTCAGTTAGAACCGTATAATTTAAAAAAAAACCTGATTTACAAACATACAAGGTACATATTTCTCACAAGTGGAAGCGAAGTGTAAAAAACTACATTTGTTTCTTATTAGGTGGTTAAAAGCTCCCCCAACCCG
Source organism: Rutpela maculata (assembly GCA_936432065.2). Lineage (NCBI taxonomy): Eukaryota > Metazoa > Arthropoda > Insecta > Coleoptera > Cerambycidae > Rutpela > Rutpela maculata. The sequence continues at coordinate 360,832,227 of OW386285.2, forward strand.
ACGCAGGTAAGCAAAGTTGTCGTAAACTCCTTAATTTATTAGGTGCTCCTGCAATAATTAAATCATAAATAATAATAAGCATGAAGTTAGACTTTTAAATCTTTTGTTGTCAACTTAGATACTTATTTAAATCAAAAGCTACGTATTTCCTACCTGTTAACCGCGTTTTTGTGGGTGTGTACTGGAACGGTAATTGTTACGCATTACTAGACTTGCAGTAGGCCTCAGAACTCTCTTCGTGCTGTAATAATTTATCCCTCAAAAAAAAAACATTAAAAATGCTCAATTTAGTTGTTGAGAGAAAGGCGAATCATAGAACAAAAATAAGTGATTTTAATCAGTTAAGCTTACTAGGGAAAACCACACAATTATCAAATTCTGGTATATAAGTACCTAGTCTAGCACATAACACTGACGCGCTTCAAGGCTCTCAACACACCGCTTTTATGGTTACAATTTTGTATAACCGTAAAAGTTAGATTGTGAAAGCCTCAAATTTTTGTTTGGGGGATATCACTTCTTTTTGTTATACATCAATAGGTGTACATACCTTCTCTCAACCTCAAAATGTTATATTTTTAATGTTTATTTTACGTTAGTAAGTGTACATACCCTTATATCTATACAATATTTAGGTATTACTCATACGAAATTTCCATACTGATGAAAAATTAACTAACGTTTTGATTTATATTTCTGAAAAGGCTAATATCTTAATTTTGTGATATTAAAAAATTAAAAACTCACTAAAACAACTTTCACGCTCAGGTTAGAAATTGAAAAATCAAAATCGAAATTCCAAAACACTGATTAAGAGTTTTCATTCTCTGCAGAAATCTTCAGGAAGCCATATACGAATTGCATTGATTAACTTATTTATGAGAAGAAAATTGACACGAATTTCCATTCAGCGAGTAAATTAATGTTTGATATTACCTATTACATTCATACCATTTATAAGCCTCTCCTTTTCCAGACAATATTTTTTTAATTTTATTACTTGGTAGATATTGTTACATGTTCTACCCCCAGAGACATCTATGTGAGTTTCCTACAAGTTCTATAAGTAACAGAAACTAAGCTAGTTAATTTGGCAATCAGCCCAGAGATGGCGTGCGATGTCTGAATCTAGAGAGCCTACCAGAAAGTTACAGAATGGACCCCTCATCTTTGGGTATCTAATAGTATATTACGTAATGAGAATTGTAAGAAGCATATTACGCACGAATGGAAAAGTTACGCACGATGCCGCGTAGCGGCGAGTGCGTATTTCCATGAGTGCGTAATTGCTTTACAACTCGAATTATGTACTATACTTTACCTACGATTATATTTGTTTATTTATTTAGTAAAATCTGGATTTAGTTTACTTGTCAACGATGTCATTCAACAAATATTATGTCAGTTTTGACAGCGTTTGAAAATTACGTAGGTGCATTTGTTTTTTTTAAACCCCGCGTCAGCGATAAAAACCACCTATAATTGGGTGTCCCGTGCGTGTTGTTTACCGTGCGATTTGTTTACAGTGCGTTTTGTTTACAATACGTAAAGTTCAACTTACATTAATGGCAGGTAGTGTGTTTTTTACTATTTACAGTAGTGATCGTAGGTAAAAGCATGTAGAAGCCGAATGGGACAGTTTTAGTACAGTTCTGAGGGCAGTTTAGTGAGAACAGATCAAGGAGTAAACAGTGACTGAGGTAGTGAATTATTGTATCTAGTGGTATATTAGTAAAGTAACTAATTGTTGTAATTAGCATGTAAGTTAATAAATTAGTGTTACCCTCGGATAATTTCCGGATCCACGATACAGGGTGTTTACAAACGGGGTGCAAATATGTAACAATATATATCATATATTATTTAGGTATCACGTAAGTGAAACTTTCATACCGATCAAATTGCCTAGTTTTTTTTATTTATATTGTCGCTTTACTTCTGAACAACTGAACATGCTAATATAATTTATTTATTTATTTGAAAACACTGTCCTACAGGTTAACAGAAACCCAACTATAGGACAGGAGTGTTAAATTGTAATACAAACAAAACAATACAATTTGATAATAAACACAATACAGGTAATACAATTTTAAACATCAAATATGCAACACATGGAGATTAAAATAGGATTACTTACACTATACAGGGTGTTTTTGAAATACATCCATACATTCAGATTTATGAATACTTACATTTTCCCGATATACGCAAAAATATTAATTTAGCAAAATGCCCAGCAATAACCGAGAAAATAAATTTTGAAAATAGCAAAGAAATATCAAGTACGTTCATGATGTGACGATCTTTACGCGAGTAGCCTAACCTTGAACTATACAGGGTGTCCCACCGAGAACTGCATTTTCAATTCTAAAATTTAATTTTAAATCGCAACTAATTCAAAAAGTTCCCTCTACAATATCTACATGGGAAAAAGGGAAATTGAATTTTATATAATTTAATGCAAAAAAATACAGGGTGTTCCGTTTGACCTAAACACGTTTTCGCGTTTCGAAATTGACAAAATATAACGTAAAAGAATGAACACTTGGTATGTTATTAATGAATGTCTCTAAGTACTTCTTACTGACAACCAAATGAACGAATTGACATCAAGAAACTTCTTATTTGAATTTTTTCTGAATTTCTGTAATTTTTATAACTTGGCGGCTGGCCTAATTAGTGCAGTTGAATAGATTTTTTTCGGCGGAAACATTCCACTTAAAATTTGATTATTGATTCTTATGTATTTTGACCTCCTGATTACGAAAAAAATATTTGTGCCCAAAAATTCCGTGTGCGTCAAAAGTTATATGCACTTTTTGACGCGCTTTCGCGGATTTTCAATGTATCTGCTAAATATATCTTGTACTAGTAATCGGATGGGAATTTTAAAAATACTGGCTTATTATACTCTTCGCAAAAACGAAGAGTATATTGTATTTGATCGGCACATTTCTAAATCCGTAAATATCGCTTGTAGAGAAAAATTTTTTATATCGTTATGTTAGTGAACGAATTCTGAACAACTTTCAAAATGTCCGTCTGTCCGTCTGTCCGTCCGTCACGTTTCTTGTAAGCACGATAACTCAAGAAAGAAAAATCCGATTGTATTGAAATTTGGAGAGTAACTTAGTGTTAGCTAGAGGAAGAACCCTATTGTTTTTTAACAAAATAGATTGGTAAATAAAAAAGTTATTAGTAATTTAAAATTAAAAAAAATATTTTTTACATTTTTTTATGGTTTGTAATAAATAGAAACCTTGCGAAATGTTATTTCCTATCACTATTTTTTTTAATACATTTTACTGTGTGTTTCCTAATAATCACAATAAATTTTCTAATGGTATATATTATACTCATTAACAATTTTAGTAATAAGAAATGGTGGTGTAGCGGCAAGAGTTTCGTCTCGCAATCCACGCGCAAGCAGCTAATATGCTGCTGAAGGCACACTTGGCCCGTGCCACGGCTTATTACGATAAGTGGAAGATTCGGATCAACGCCGAGAAGTCGGAATCGATTCTATTCACGCGCCGTTTCACCGCAAATCGGATTTTAACGCCACTTTCGATCGGGGGTAGAGAAATTCCAATCAAACGGTGCGTGAAATATCTGGGGTTGAACTTAGACAAACGACTGACGTTTAATACACACGTTAACGAGACGGTACGCAAGATCTACTTCATGTCCAGGAGTCTGTATCCGCTCCTGGAAAGAGGTAGCGGACTCAACAGGACTAATAAAAAGTTGTTGTACACAATGGTAATCAGGCCGGCCATCACATACGCGGCGCCGGTGTGATGTAGCATCCCGGCTACGACAATGCGGAAGTTGAGAGTATTAGAACACAAATTTATGCGCCTCATTTCAGACTCCGGTAGGTACACCTCCCTCAGAGATCTTTATGCACGTTGCCACGACATAACCCCACTAGCGGACTACGTCCAAGAAATCTCACAAAAATTCTACCAGTTTAAACTGGACGGTAGCCCGCTTACCCGCAACATTACCCGAATCAGACAGCATAATGCCATACTTTTCGATATAAGACACCCCCTACCATACCAGGTGTTGCCTATCTTCCGGCAGCTCCCCTAGCCACACTTCCTTCTACGATAACTTATCCCTACCCCCTTACTCTTATCTTTCCTCAACTTTACATATTTCCAATCCCTCTTTCTCCCCATTTGTGTTTGTAAAATTTTGTTCTTTTATCTTTTTTGTTGTTTTTGTTCCTTTTTGTCTCTCTAAATTCCCTCTAGGCCGAAAACTTACCTAAATCCTAATTTTTTAAACCACAATTTTATTTCCACCCTACCTTCCTTGTCGGCGATCAGACCACAAGGTCGTCATTTGTTCGAACGGGTTTTTTCGTTTAGTTGTATTTCCCGTATCAACAATCAAAATTACGCGCTCGCCTACGATTTTAGTGTTCTCAGTGTTGTATTTATTTTTAATCTACTTTTAGGTCCATGTGGACACATAAAAATTGCAATCTAGCTTTTAAGCCTGCACGTGGCAGATAGGAGATTCTACCCCTCTCGAATTTACTTCCAAACCGAACCGGACCTACTCCGCCCAGCCTCATACCCACCTCGGCGATGTTCGCCGTGGTTGTCTGGCTGGCTCCGGGCTAGGATCCGGTGAGGCATATAAATGTATAAAAACTGTTAATAAATTGTTTATTGATTGATCGTCTCGCAATCCAAGGGTCCCGTGTTCGATCCCTCACATCGCGATTTTTTTTTCTTATATTTTTTTTTTCACAACAAAGTTGATATCACAAAATTTAGAATGTCCAAAAACTAACATTATTTACAAGAAAAATGCGAAGAGTATCCTATAGAATGTGTAACAATTATATAAAAAGCTCAGTAAATCGGCGAAGAGTATAATGCTTCCTCTAGTTTAATATAAATTTTTAAAAAAATATAGACTTCTCCAATATGTATTGGTCAATCCGCCATCTTGGAAAAAATGGAAAACACCAAGAATAGAAGAAAAAATCAAAATTGAATCTCGTTTCTATAAGAAGGAGTAATTTCACCAAAGTTAACAAAAATAAAACTCATTTAGAACGGTCAAAGATGGCGGACGAAATAAAATTTTTAATTCTTCGTCAATTGTCAAGGAGGCATTGCACGTCACTTTGTTTTTTTTTTGATTGTACGTTATTTTATGTACTTTTAGGGGATAGAATTATTTTTTTTTAATTGTCAAAAAAGTGCATTTTTACAATTTTCAAAAATGAATTTTCCTTGATCCTCTTTTTTTTCACTCACTTTTCATTGAAACAAAATGAAATGTGCTACATTAGTTTCATTATTGTCATATACCATAATTTCACCGCATTTCTCATTGATAGCCGATTCATCAAACGTAAAAGAAGCATTGGCATAATTATTTTCTTTACAATAGACACATAGAATGGAACATTATATATTCAGTTTTCTACAGTTACACTGATTATTTTTGCAGCCTTTCTTACATTTACAAGAAATATCACTTAGTAAATTTTTAGGAAGAGCATTACTTTCACTCGTAACATCAGGCATTAAGCCATTCTCAGTTTTAAGCCACCCGAATTGTAATGGATCTTTCTCAGAACCTAACCATTTTTGGGCTTGGAAATAAGCTCTTAAACAGTGTTTTTAGATTACCTCCAGGCGCGGATTTATGGGGGGAGGGAGTAATGGGGTAATTACCCCCCTCAAGATTCTGTAAATTATCAACTTTTGTTTTAAAATGTTATGATTTTTGTTAATTTTTCGAAGAAAAAAAATTTTAACAGGCTAATTATCCCACCCAAGAAACTTTCATTTTAAAATGTTATTTTTGAGGATGAAAATTTTTTTTTGGATTTTTACCCCTTGCTCTTCAAAAAAATTTCAAAAAAAGTTGGGTTCAGTGTTACCCCCCCCCCCCCACCCCCCAAGCTCAAGGTCCAGATCCGCCCTTGATTACCTCTTCAGTATTAAATCTGTCAGCGTTTCATATAATAACAGAATACTTGTCATTTTCATAGACTTCTTCAATAATTGTAATTTCCCTTCATATAATAAATAGCTTAAATACGATTTTCAATCTTCCACAACTTGCAAATGGTTTCTGATTTCAAAAATATGGGATATGATACTCGTCTTTGAGTATCATATCCCATATTTTGAAATCAGAAAAAAAAGAGCAATTCAAAAATTCAACAATATACCATAGAAAAATATTATTGCTTCTCAATTTCTGCACGCCACTGTGCTTCCATTAATTATTAAATGGGTTCAGTTACAGTCCTACAACTTTCGTCCAAAACTTTTTATTCTATCTCCAATAATAATGATAATAAGGAATAACGAATAACCCTGTATAAGATATATTAAGCAGATAAGTTGAAAATCCGTGAAACCGCGTCAAAAAGTGCATAGAACTTTTGACGCACACGGAATTTTTGGCCAGCATTTGATGTAATTATATGCCCGGTTCGCCATGTTCCTCTCAACACGGTCGCTTTGATTTTGTAAGTATCTGATTTAAGTTTTAACATGTAGTGTGCTTGATTTTTATTAATTTCCATCAACTTTCTGCACTAAATCCTTTGATGTATTTCGAAAGACAAAAAAATTTCACAAAACCACGTCATTTTTCAAAAACAGCGTTCGCTGACTTTTCATTTCGATCAAATCATTTTATTTACAATTGTTTTTCAGCTTAGAATTGGCCTCAATTGCAACCATTAAATTTGAAATTACACCGCTAGGAATAGAGACATAGATATTATGATTTTACACAAAATTCATTAAAACAAACAAGTAAGTATTTTATTCTGCATCGTAAAGGTTTTATTTCTAGAAAATTTACATAGCAGTTTAGTTTTATTACTGTCGTTCAGTGCTTCCCGCAGAAATTTTATAGTAAAATATTTAACAGCTTGTACAGCAGATTCAGTTCTACACATTATAACACGGTGGAGATATATATCACTTTCATGAGTTAAGGTTTTATAATTTTTAATCCCTTTTTTCGCAAATTTTAATTTAGGGAATTCTCTATCGATCAGCAGACGTACTACTATAACTTCTTCCTTAATAGATGTTTTGATTTCTCATTCATTATATGATGATTACAATGGGGATTTTTCCATCAAGATGGTCACGTTACGTTTCAGAAGCAATTTTTCGACGACAGAATAATATAATTAATAGAAGGTGGCCACCTCGATCACCGGAGTTGGTCATCCTAAATTAATTGTTTATTCAAATGAAAAAATTAAAGTCATAATGTGAGCATAATGAATGCTCGACAAGAAATTCGACTTGCAACCTGGAATATAAGAGGACTGTTGCGACTCAAACACTAAAATTAGGTCTTTCCGAACTGCATTATAGAGACTTCGTATAGTTTAGATGCACGTCGGAAAGCATGATATGCTCCTATGGAAACAATTACGAACGGACGAAGATGGACATTATAAGAATTTGACGAACGATATTTTTGGTTTTAGAAAGGTGCTTGGCAAATACAACATGCTCTTCGCTTCAACGAAAAGTATAATAATTTACGTAAATTGTTGTAATATTGTTTCATTTTTCTGATAAAAAGCCAAAATATTTCCTTTTTCATTCACTATTCTATTTACAGTTTAACAATTGAGGCGCTCACGCGCAAACCCCGATAAATCCACAAAAAGTCAATTTTGAGTTTGTAATAGTTTCATGTATGTTAGACTAAACTCTACAAGCCTATATAATCTTTGGTAACCAAAACGCGATAAATCCCATATAAATCTAATGTTAAAGTTGATCCGATAAATCCACAAAAAATCAATTTTGAGTTTGTAATTCATGTATGTTAGACTAAACTCTACAAGCCTATAAGTAATCTTTGGTAATCAAAACGTGATAAATCCCATATAAATCTAATGTTAAATAAAGTTGACCGTTTCGAACAAAACCAGATAAATCCAATATAGTTTTTTGTAATTTCCCACAACTTTGTGTGTGTGGATTTATCGGGGTTTGCACGCGAGCGCCTCAATTATGATTTTTTAGTTTACGTCGTAAACTGTAAACGTTTTAATTATAATGCATTTCACCTTACACATCTAAGTTCCAAAAGTGATTTTCGGCTTTGATTCTCAATGATCAAAGCTTGGTGTAATGAAAACATAGTTCTGATATTGACACCTTTGTTGATGACCGATGACCCTGTACAAAGATAATTGCCTTTAATGAAGAAATCGTACACCAGGCGTCCGTGTGATCAACCAAGCTTACATGGCCAAAGAAGTTTAAAACCGTTAACTAGTGGAAGTTGCAATCGAGCGTGACCGACTGCAAATACGTACAACTTGCAGTCGTTTCATAATAGTCTTATTCAAATTACCTTCTAACGACCTTTTTAAGTAAAACTATCTGAGATAGCTTTTCCATCCTCGTATTTTTTTTTTTTTTTTTGGGTCACTACGCTGTATATTTATTTTTTTTATCTAAAAGTATATCAGGTTTCACTCAACAAATATCTGAAAGCTCACATGGCTTTGTATCTGAACGTTCTAGCGATACTAACTTAACCTGTGTCTATCTGAATATCTTGACTCTGGAAAACAGATGGATGTCACTTATACCGACTTCTCAAAAGCTTTTGATAGATTGGACCATGGTATACTTCTGAATAAGCTGAAAAAATGTGATTTCTTAAATCATTCCATAGAATTTTTTTAGTACTTATTACATAGGCGACAATTCGTTCAGTACCAAGGCTCCTAATCTGTTTCCTTCACATCCTCTGGGGTTCCACGGGGATCCGTTCTGGGTCCCATATTTTTTATTACCTTTGTTAATGACATCAACCTGGAGCTTAACTGTGAGTCACTATTGTATGCCGATGACGTAAACATATTTAAGAACATAAATTCAATCCGTGATTACGATATGTTTCAATCCGACCTTATTAAACTTGAAAATTGGTGTCTTATAAATAAATTACTGTTAAATATAGTAAAATGTAATTTTAAATCGTTTACCAAACGAAAATCAACAACTGAGTTCGACTATAAATTAGACAACACAGGTCTAACTCTCTTAACTTCAGTAAAAGGTCTTAGGATTATTTTTGACAGTAAGCTTTACTTTATTGAACGAATAGATTCATTAGTTTCCTCCTCATATCGGTCATTAGGTCTCATTATTAGAACTTCTCGCGGTTTCTCTGAGAGTTCACATTTATTACATTTAACACCTTCGTGCCTTCAAAAGTCGAATATGCAAGTTTGGTTTGGAGTCCAAACTCATATTGCCAGTATTAAAAACATACAAAGAACATTTTTAAAATGCTTAGCATTTACTCTGAATCATGTTTATCCACCTGTTGGCCTTGAATACAATTTGTTATTAAATCGCTTTAATTTCACAAGCTTCCAAGAACGAAGAAATCCTAACAGTGTAGTATTTCCTTTAAATTATTAAACAATTAGATTAGCTGTTCCGACTTATTGGAAAAAACTAAATTTCATGTCCCTTCAATATCAACCCGATCCACGTCATTGCTATAATTAAAGAAACCTGGAACAAATGTTTTAAAATTTTCACCTGTATATGAAATGTATAAAAATTTTAACAGAATAGAGCATAATATAGACATTTTTTTCTGTACTATCAATGAAATAAAGTCTGAGTGGAATAATTTATAGTAAGTAGTTAAGTATATTAGTTTTGTATATATATCTATGTCAATTTACATTTGACTGTATGTGCCCATCCAGGGCCGCCAACAGCTTTACCGGGCCCCGGGGCTGCTTATTATTGAGGGCCCCTTCCCTCTTTCAAGGTATTGTCGTTTTATTTTTCACACTAAGTCTTAAATTTATTAAAAAACTACCAGTCAAGGCCCCCACATTAAATCAAGGGCCCCAGTACCAAATTCACTGGTGGGCCCCCGCGCCTAACAATTGATGAGCGGGAAATCTCTGGCGGACCCCCGCGCTCAATAATTGATGAGCGGGGGGGAGAAATTTGAAAAAAAAAATGTCAAAACCACTGGCGGGCCCCTGCGCTTAGTAATTGATGAGCTGATGAGCGGGACTTGAAAAAAAAATTGTTAAAATTTTTGGCGGCCCCCGCTGTGGGTCCCTCATAAGCCCGCCCCCCTAAACTCCACCCCCCCACGCCACAGTATTTAATTGTTATAGATTTTTACTGAATTGAAATATTTACATAATTTTGTTTCTTTGGGAATCGCCAAATGTGCACAACTGAATGCCTAGACTATATGACGTAATATATCGGGTGCCCGGGCCCCGGGGATTTATCCCCTCCTGCCCCCCCCCCCCCCCCCTGTGCCCATCCTGTAATAGAAATGTTATTTCTGTTGGGTTTGTAAAATAAAATAAATTAGAATAAACAAAATAAAAATAAATAAAATATAATCAATTACGTTTTAAATATTATTTTCCTGTGTCGTCTCTTAATTAACTACTTATTTTAGGTTCCACATCCTGTAAATACTTACTAAAAATATAGCAACAACAACAAGCATTTATTAATATTCACATACAATAATGCCCTATTCCGGAGTCCGGCCCGGAGCGAGCCAGACAACCACGGCGAACATCGCCGAGGTGGGTGTGAGGTTGGGCGGGGTGGGTCCGGTTTAGCGGTGACGAAAATTAGTTGTGAGTTAAAACTCCTGCCTGATGGAGAAAGGCTTAAATTTAACAGTATCGTGCAATGTAGTACACGAGGGTACTTAAAAATTTTGATTGCTGGCACGGGAAAACAAAACTCAACTAAAAAACCCGTTTGAGACAATTCCACCCTGGTAGTCTTCCTGACGCCAGGAAAGTGTCGTGGATAGTTAAAAATGTGTAATGTTATGTGAAATTGTTGTTTGTTAAGAATTTATTGGTCGAGACTGAATACTAAAAATATAGCAGATTTCTTCTAATCATGTTAACTACATGTCAAATATGACTGTCCTCAGCACATTTTTCACCAAAAGTATATCTCATTTCTTCATTAATAATAGAATAGAATATTATTTTTTTCTGTCAAATAGTTTTCCAGATATAGCACTAACAGACAAACACCAGACAGACAGATAGATAAGACAAACTGGCAGAATTAAAATACCACTTCCCTTCGTTAAGCAAGGGAAAAAAAAACCCTAGTAACAGTTTGCTCTAAAATTATAATAAATATAAGACTGTTTACACATCTCTGACGATCACCTTGTATAATAGATACGGCCTAATTTCGGTAGAGAGTTTTCTACCACGCTATTTTACATAATACGTTCTAAGTTTGAAATAAAATTGTTATGTTTAATAGAAGTCATTGCGTTTAATAGGTATTCGCAGTTAGCAACGTCCGGCTGCAACTTTCATAAGAGTCTTATTTAAAACACCTCGATAATATTTTAAACTAAAATTGATATGTAACCCAATCTACGTAAAGTTCATTCAAATCTAAGAGACACACGTATACAGCTTCGATATTTTGATTAAAAACCATCTCATTTTGCTCTAACATTATATGAAAACATAGATTATAAAATACACGACTGTTTACACAACTCTGGCGATCATTCTGTAAGACTGATATGTCTCCATTTTAATAAAGAGTACTCTACCATGCGATTTTACGTATTTTTCAAATTTGAAACAAAAATTTTAAGTCTAACAGAAATTTTCCTGTTCAACAGGTTGGCGAATGCAACTTTTATTGGTTTCGTAATAGTTTTATTGAAAATACAAATAAATTAAGTTAAATTGATATATTCTTTACGTAAAATTGATTCGAACCTGAGAACTACACTGTATAGTGTACTTTCGCTACGTCTTCGCCTTTTATTTGTGTCCTTAATTAAAAATTCCAGTAACATTTTGCTCTAAAATTATTATAGAACACAGTTTACATAAAACATGAGTTTACATGACTCGGACGATCGTGTTGTATGACAGATACACATATTTGAGTTCAGCCTGCTACGAAAAGGATTTTTCTTAAATTTATTTAATATCGGCATATTTTCGCTGCCAAGACCAATTACCGATGTCAGGAGGCGAGCTATCGCTACCTGCAACCTGAAAATTTTGCCAAACCTCTTTAGAAAATTAGGAATTTTTTTACTTACGTAATATTTAATAGACAAGGGACCAATCTTCGCCTAAGATTGTACAGCTTCTGTGTACTGTACAAAATGTTTTTTCTATGATGATTACTAATTTTTTGCCCAATGACACTTTACGTATTTGACTAAATGAAGTCAGTATCATGATGTCCATATGTCATAGTAAAATAATAAATGAGCTGCCGAGAGCAGCTGTTATAAATATACAATATTTTTTCCTCGTCCTGTACTAAAACAACTAAAATATGTATTGCCACTACAGGGCATTATTAAAAATATATATCCAATCAGCGTGTTACTAGAAAAACATTGTGCCAACTTGAAAATGCACCGGTAAATAACTGCAAAATTATGCAAAACTAAGTAAATACCCGCTGATCGATGCTTTAATGAAGTTTGCTTTGTTCGAGCAATGTACACAAGTTCCAATTCGTCACTAATTTATGCCCGGTCAATATAAAGTTGTTTGCCGAAGACCCTGCAGCTTAAAACAGTTGTTTATGTAATATTTTCGAATGGTTTCGAAGTCGACAGGAACCAATTCCCGACTTCTGTTTGCTCACCAACGCCCAAAGGAAGAGGAAATTAATATTTCAGCTCAGACAATGAGACCCAGACGTGACGAAGTCTCAAAACAGTATAAAATTACTCTCAGATAAAAGGTCTCGTACCGAAAATGCCAACTAGTTGATATTCTAAACAGTTTCACACAGGTTTTAAAACATTGATAAAAGCAGCTCGAATTCGCTTGATCGCTACAATATTAATTAGGTGCTTACCTAAACATGTGTTGGCAATTTTGAGTACGCAGAAACTGAAACGTAACGATCCATTCAATACGATTTCATGCAAACATTTAACAGAGAGGTAATTAGGAGGGTGATATGCTGGGGAATATGTTTGTCCCAATCGAATTTATTTAATGAAAGTGACTGTGGCGATAATAATAATATTAATAGACTTTATTGTGTCATTGAATATTACAGGTCACAGAAAATAAGTTTACGAGGATTTCTCGGTAGAAGAAAACTGCAATATTGGACTAACTTCTTTATTAGAACAGCTTACAACACTTTCTGATGGCTGCGAGTTTGGTACGGATATTTATATGTCCGGTTTATCAAACTTGTGGCCATTTGATAATATTTATAACTATATTTATTAGACGTTTAATAATCAAAATAAAATAATGGGTAAACAAGTGATAGCGTAAAACTATCAATATTATTTATAATTATATTTATTATGACATTTACTAGTATCGTTATCAAAATAAAAATAACGAGTAAACAAGTGATAACGTATAACTCCTCCCTTCTTAAAATGGATTCATATCCTTTACATGAAGGTTTGAATCTTGGAGTTCAATAGGTTCATTGGGCGGTTTGCCTTTATTTATAATTTTTATGTTAAATGGCTTTGTCTTGAAATATTTAAAGAAAACGTAAATTAAAATTACAAAGATAATCAAAAAGATAAGAAAGTAGAGAATCCAAGTGTGATGAGTAGGAGTCTTGAAGTCTTCAATTTCTAGTGGTTGGAGTTGCTTCAATGATTCAGACATTTTGCTTAAGTCTGCGGGAAATTCTTCTAAGTGAAGGTCTGGTAGTTGGGACATAGTATATCTTTCGATTTTCGGTAGATAGAATGGACGTCCTTCAAGTCTAGTACTATCTATCGAGTAGGTAGTGTTTTTAATAATAATGCTACAGTTGTGTTCGAGTGTAATTTCGCTGAGAGCATTTAGTTGGATTATTTCTTGTTCTGGGCATGAGCTTTTAATAACAACTTCTTCTCGAGGGAAGCAAATAATTTTATCTTTGGAAATCCTTAATAGAAGATCGGTATTTACTTTGATCTTTTGTAGGACACAGTCGTTAGGTTGTTTTCCTTCTAACAAGTTAAGGAAGCAATTGGAAGTCCAAGGTAGAGGTTCTCCATCACAAATATGGTATTTGTTGATCGTTTGGCAGGCAGTGTCTTTCCATAAATGGGCAGAATGATCAATACTCAGTACTAGGTAGGGTTTTGGTGGTATGAGGATAGTGTTATTTAAGGGAATGGGAATTAACTGGACTAATTGAAAGTCTCTAATGTCAAAGAGTGGGATAGTTAATTGAACATAAATCAAATTCTTGTTAACTTTAGTCTGAATGTGAAATAATCTGTAATATTCATCAGTGTCTATTTTTAAGAGGTTTCTAGAGTTATAAAGAGTTACTAAAGTCTTCAAAATATGTATTAAGTCTGAGTGAGACATGAAGAAATGATGTATAATTCCTGAATAGGAGTTTACTAGTGCATTTTCTAAAGTTTCTAAGTGATTTAAAATGAGTAGGAAGTTCTGTGATATTTGGTTTGCTAAGCTTTGGCAATATACGTTTTTTCCTAAATTATTAAGTTGGTTTATTGTCGTGTTCAAGTGAAACATGATTGATTTTTCATTTGTTTCAATGACCCCTAAAGTTTTGCTTATTCTATCCATTAGTTGCGTATACAGAGAGGTTCTTAGGTTTAGTTGAGCCGTTAAAGAATGTTGATTCCTCATAAGAGTATTTAACTTTGAATTTATGTCTTCTAAGTCATCTGCGTCAGGAGTACCGTATAAGAATTTATTAATTTTTCCAATAGCATTAACTAGTCCTCGTTTTTTTTCGATTCATGGGTTGAAAGTTTAGGAATTTTGAATATACTAGTTTCGAGAGTTGGGTTAAACGCGTGTTTGAATAATTAGTACATATATTCGGGAAATCTAACATATTTTCGGTAGTCTGTTGGATTTGATTTTCGACTATGTTTAAGTCGATGATGTAAGAGAATGAGTGATAGTTATTAATAAGTCGGGTTGGTTGGTAAGTCATTAGGTAGATGGGGTTATGAATGGACTTGATTTTTAGGCAATATGTCCTCAAAATCAACAGTAGTACTAATAGGAGTGGTGACATGTTTGTTGATCTTGTCCTGGATTAGTCTCTGTTTCACCTGAAACAAGGGTTCATCGTCAGAATCATTGTCTGGGGTTTGTTCGAGTGTGTTGTCACGTACTTGATTTTTTGTAAATCGTCCTCTATTAGTAATGATAACGGGTCCTTCGTCTTTTATTACTGTTGCTGATATAAATTTAGGGAGATTCTTTGCGCGTGTAGCTTGGGAATTTCTAATATAAACTATATCGTTCGGATTATAAATTTTTGGTTCTTTGCGATTTTTATTGATTTTTGCTATTATGTTTTCTTTGTCTAGAACTTGGTTTATTCTGAGCTGTTCGTATAGCTCTTGAGTAAGGTTTTTGTGTTCCTGTATATAGTCTGAGGTGATAATTTCGTCTGAGATTTCAAACGGAGAGGGTTTGTCTAAATGTCCAAAAAGAACTTCGAAAGGGGTGTGTTTAGTAAGGGAGTGTATCGACTCGTTGTATCCGATAGTAGCCAATTTCATTAGGTAGTAGTTGGGGAAATTAGGATTTTCTGAGGTTAGGCATCGCATGCTATCTATTAATGAACTATGGAAGCGTTCAACAGGACTGTTGGATGTATGACTATCGGTACTGGTAAAATGTAAAGATATTTTATGCAGGTCACAATAGTCGATGATCATGGTGTTATTGAATTCTTTTCCTTTGTCACAAATTATTTTGTAAGGTTTTCCGTAGTGTTGAATAAAGGTTAAGAGGTTTTGTTGTACTTCCATTCCTGTTTTAGACTTTAAGGGATAGCTTTGTCCGATTTTCGAGAAAGGGTCGAAGATAGTAAGGTAACATTCATTTGAAAAGTGAAAAAGGTCTATGTGAATAACATCTAGAGGTTTCTTGGGTATTGGTGTATTTTGGAATTTAATTTTCTGTGGGTGCCTGTCGTATTTACAAGTGTTACACGTGTGACAATTTTTTATATATTGGGCAACTTGATAGTTGATATTAGGCCAATAGTATTTTCTCATTATTAAACTAGTTGTGACTTTGGTTCCGCGGTGTACAGTTTTTCCTTCGTGCATATATTTTATTATTTGATTCTGTTTATCTTCTTGAGAGATATCTTCAAGAACTTTATTTGAAATTATACAACTCATTGAGTCGTTGGAGTTTAAGAACCTTTGAAATATTCTAATTATTTTGTGTTTGATAGATTCGTCGTTGAAATTAAAACAATTTTGAGTATTTTGAGTGGAACGTAAGAACTGTTTTACAAATTTAAATACCTCCTCATCGGATGTCCGTGATTTTAGTACAATTCTGTGTCTCTTGTATCCGGGGAAAGGTGTTTCTAAGATATGGGTGTTAGTGACTGCATTGTCGCTTTCTTTTATAAAAATCTGGTTTTTATAAATATTGATGGCTGATTTTGAGTAAGGCATTGTGAATGTGGAACTTGAAAGGGCTGTATGTACAGTGTTGTTGTCGAAAGTACGTTCGTCAATGTCTTTTATTAAATTGTCTGCGATTTCTGGGTCTACTTCGGGTAATTCATCTAGAATTGATTGTAGATCTGGAGAATTTACAATCATCGAATTAGTGTCATCATTGTTGATGGCATTAAGTTCTTGTATAGGGGGTCGTGAGAGACAATCTGCGTTTACGTTGAGTTTTGCCTGGTTAGCGAAAGAAGGTTTGTCGTCAGGAAAGTAAAGTATGTTGGGATTTTTCTGAAACGAGTGCATTTTTCTTCGAAATTTAAATGATCTGTGTGGATAGTTTTTATTTAGATCGATTTTTTGTTTAGAGTTTTCTAGGGGACGTATGAAAGTTTCGAGATCTGGATATGATGGAACATCGAAAGGCTGGTCGAAGGTAGCTTGTGTAGAGAATTCCTTCATGTTATGAAGTTCTACTGTCGCATTTTTTGCGGTGGTTAGGGTTTCAGGGATAGTAACTGTGCCGTTTGAGAATGATGGAACTAGAATTTCTCTACTGTAAATATCTACAGGTATCTGTTTTACAAGCACGTCATGTGAATTTAAATCATAGGTGCGTGATGTGTCGTTAGGAGTTCTCAATAATATGCAAACATCATGGTTAAAGAGGGCGTTATTTTTGAAATCTAATAGGAATTTAAATTTTGATAAGTCTTCAAATCCTATTAGACCGTCGTAAAATTCATGAAAGTTGTATACTAATACGTCAAGTGTGTCGTCTGAGTTAAATTCGTCAAAGGCGGGGATTTCAGCATGAAATTGTATGTCTGTCTCTCCGTGACACGTTTTAATTTTTGTAGAGTTAGTGTACATACAATCAGAATAAAAGTTTTCACTTATGTGGGGTCTAATGATAGTTTTGGAGCAACCTGTATCTATGAGAAGTTTCATTGGGGGGTTTCGGATTTGTATATATGGTAAACTACAAGGGGCGGTTACTGAATTCAATTCGACGATTGATCGTTCCGAGGCTCTTTGAGAAAATTTACGTCCTCATTGTATTCTTCATTTTGATTTTGGAACTCGTCTGGCTCTTCTGGAGTGAGATCGATGTTTTCGGAAATATTTAAGTCTGCAAATCGAGGGTTAGGAATATCAGGATATTCTTCTGGATAATAGTAGTAGCCTACTGTTGGATCAAGTTCAGCTGTGTGTAATTCTTGGGCTATGAAGTTTTGGGGACTCGACTGTTTGAACCATGGGAATTGTCGTTTAATTTGGGAGTTCGTGTGTGGTCGAAATTGGGGCGAAAAATTCTGTTTGCTTGTTGAAGGGTTGGCAAAATTATGTCTAGGTTGGACAGAAACACCAGACATTGGAGTGGGCTTATATGACTGAGTGTTTTGTGGTCTTGGTTTAAAGACGTTTTGATTTTGATTTGTATTCTGTCTTCCGAATACTTGTTGGTTAGTAGGGAAATGTGTTTGAATAGTTTGACGTGGGGGTAAATTCATTGGTTGAGATGGAAATTGAGGTTTAAAGCTGTGATTTTGGTTCATATGGAAGTTATTTTTTATGAAATTTTGCGACGATGTCTGTCTTGATGTTTTGTTGAATTGTTCTTCTCGGGCTATCAAATTTATAGCTTCCTCTAGTTTTGTGAAGGGGCTTAAACGTATCATAACCTGGTAGTTTTGTGGTAAGGAATGGGTGTATGTATCAAGCGTTAGTTTTTCGTATATTTTGGTATAAGCTGTTTTTTCTGCAGCTCCGTCGTTTGATTGCGAAAGTTTTGCTAATAGTAAACTTTGTAAGTTTTGCAATCTTAACCCAAAGTCATGTAGTGATTCATTATTGTGTCGGGTCGTTTGTCTTAGGTCGTGTTCAAGATTTGCAATTGATCTTGGGTCTGAGAAATGGTCTATTAACGTTTTGCGGATGTCCGTCCAGGAATTTAGGTCAAAGCGGCAACCGACTATGGTGAGAGCTTGCCCGTGTAATTTTGATTTAATTGATTGAAGTAAAAAGTTGTTTAAATTGATGTTATCAGGAGTATCGTTTGGTTTCGCGTAATTAACTTCGAGTGCATTACAGGCTGTGACAAAGTCATTGAGGGCGAAAACATTGCCGTCAAATGGTCTTATGGCATCAACATACATTTTTAATAATTGATAATTAACTTGAGCCATCTCTGTATTTTGAGTACTAACAGAAAGAATAGGATTTAATTTACTGGGTCTTAATCTTGCTTGGATAGGTGTATAAGTATTATTTTCTGGTTCGTTACTTGTGCCAGGAGATGCAATAGCTTCCTCTAGGCTTTCGAGTAAATCAGTGAATGACATATGAGTGGTTTACTTAATTATAGGGTCGAGGATCTGACTCTTCCCTGTCTGTAAATTACAGAATGTAATAAACAGCAACTTAATTCTTTAGTTGTCTACGATAGACTGACTTAGCAACTAATAGTTTTTTTCCAAATATCACACAAATTCTATTAAGAGATAGTAAGTGAATTTAGAAAAAATTTATTTCAAGACCGAAAGGATCACAAGAGTTTGAAAATTAAACAATTAAGTGACTTTCAATTTGAATTTGAGAAAGGGAAGCGTTCTAAGGAGCTGAGTATTGACTTACGTTTTTCTTCTCCTCCACGTAGGTTGTTTGGATAGGCCTCAACAATAAAGATTGACTTCTGGCGTCGTACCTCTGGGACTTCTTGCTCGATGCAGGATTTTTCTCAGGGGGTGACTCGATGCACTGAACAACTTGCCAAAAGGGCACTATCCTACCGACTGCGCCAAATAAGTTTACGAGGATTTCTCGGTAGAAGAAAACTGCAATATTGGACTAACTTCTTTATTAGAACAGCTTACAACACTTTCTGATGGCTGCGAGTTTGGTACGGATATTTATATGTCCGGTTTATCAAACTTGTGGCCATTTGATAATATTTATAACTATATTTATTAGACGTTTAATAATCAAAATAAAATAATGGGTAAACAAGTGATAGCGTAAAACTATCAATATTATTTATAATTATATTTATTATGACATTTACTAGTATCGTTATCAAAATAAAAATAACGAGTAAACAAGTGATAACGTATAACTCAGAAAATAAGAAAAAAATATATACAGGGTGTCTCACCAGGAACTGCATCGATCGATATAGGGAAAAGTACGCACCAGAAAATTTTGAAAATTTAAGGAGCTACTAATGGCAGTGTGGCCAATACAACTAATTACAGGCATCTGGCACTTCCGGTTATATCAGAAGTCGATACCAACTTGCTTATTTTAAAAGGAACACCCTATATATTTTAGGGTTTTCGAAAACAGAATAAAATTTTGAGTCAAAAATATGTAGGATACCCTATGTCTAAACCTAGCCGTTTCAAAGATATGTGACATTTAAAGAAACATTTGACATGGTCAAATGGTTTACAATAACCTTTATAACTTTCTTCGTGTAAAAGATACTCATTTGCTTTTTGGCATGTAAAAAGAACACAAGGGGAACTGCACTCTACAATTCAATTACATTCATAATTGTACACCAAGTGTTCCATTTTTGACGTTACATTTTGTAAACTTCAAACCGCGAAAACTTGTTTAGGTTAAATGGAACACCCTATATTTTTTTACATCAAGTTATGTAAAATTAAATTTGTCAACATTGTGGGGGTTTAAGTTACAACTTTTTGAAATATTTGCGATTTTCTTAGAAATTCAAGAAATGTTACTAAAAATTTTATCATATTAGCCATGATTATAAACAATTAGTAATGATGTCATGATTCTCTTATGTCAAAAAATGCCACCGCGTTTAAATTACACCCACGAAGACTTTTTGAATTTGTTTTTTATTTATGGAGAATATGATAAAGTAATATCAAGAACTTGTAGTATATTTGCTACTCGATATCCACAAAAACGGAAACCGTCACCAAACACTGTACAACACATACTGGATAATTTTAAAAATTATGGCTCTGTCAAGGCTGTATAGAAGGTAATCTAGTGGCGAGTCTAGTTATAGCTATTCTTACTTAACTACTAAAAGCCCCCCCCCAAAAAAACAAAACAAATTTCTAGGACATGGCATGAATTGTTTTTTAATACAATAATACTAATACATAATAAACTTACTGAAACATCTCACATAATTTACTAATGTATACCTATAAGATGCTCAGAGGAATAACTAGATTAGACATTATATAAAACTTTTGAATTTAAACTTGAATTTATTCATATTAAAACTTTTAAGATCGTCAGGCAAAGAGTTATATAGTTGAATAGCATTATAAAGAAAACGCTTTTTGAATATAGGTGAATGATGACAAGGGATATTGAACCTGCTCCCATATCTTACATTTTTTTAATCTAAAGAAAACCGTACTACAAATTTATTTTTCAGCGAGACGCAGACATCTGAAGAATTCTGAATGTTGTGTACAAAACCTCCTAAATGTAATTTTCTTCGATTTTATATATTAAGCCATTTATCCTCACCCAACTTATATGCTGAAATTTTCTTAAACCAAAAATCAATCTTAAACATGAATTTTGTGCCTTTTGAATGCGATTCCTTATCATTAAGGTCTAAGCAGTGGCCATTGTATAAAGTCATAATAGTTAAAGTGTGACAAAACTAATGTCTCACAAAGCATTTTTTTTTAATTATAATTTAATATATGACGGTTAGAATACAGCAACTTCAGAGAGGAATATGCTTTTTGCATTAGCCTTTTCACATGTTCTCTAAAGGGTCTAGCCGTACTTCCATGGCGAAACTGCCCCTGATAGAGGGCGCTAATAGTAGTTGATCGAGTAGATATTAGCTCTATATCTTAGTTAATTGAGGAGCTATTTGAAAAAAAGTGTCCGGAGACGACTTTTTTTCAAAGCGATATATCTTAGTTAATTTTAAAGCTAGGAAAATAAAACTAAATGGCAGTGTTATGGTACACTTTACAGTTTATTTTATAGCATTTCCTATGGGCCAAGTCTAAATAAAAGTATTTAAAAAATGCAAATTTTGTCAATCGATTTCTATCAGATCTAATTGAATTACCACTTTGAAAAAAATATATAATAATTGTCTGTGTCTTGCCTAACAGCATGCCAAGTTTCATTAAAATCCAAGAGGTGCAACATGTTGAAAAAAAATTTAAAGTAAGTGAACCGCCACCTTACGACCACTATGTTGACGCTTTTAATTTGCATTATATTTCAATAATCATTGGAAAAGTTGCGTTTTGACAACTCATACAAAGTATATCAACGGTTGGTGGTGTCAACTAGCCTATTACAATGTTTTTTTGATCTACTTTTATAGTGACTGTAGTCGGTCTCAGTTAAGAATGCAGTTGTTTTCGTTATGAGCGGAGCACAGTTTACACATGATATAGGAATTCCCAAGTAAGTGGAATCCCCCATGGTCGACTCAAGCCAGTTGATACATAAAATAAAAATTAACGGTTTAAATAGGGCTTTCTTTGGCATTTGGTTCTTTTATAAATACACTGAAATTATTTAATTCATATTGCAGCATATTTTGTTTAGATTAATGAAACCTCATTATAGATGTAAATCCTCTAAAAATGTCAAGTGTTATAAGAAATAGGTAAATCAACTACTTGCTTGTGCTCGATATCAGGCGAGCTGTTCTTGTCTCTGCCGTTCTGAACTCTTCGATCTCTCTCGCGCAGCGCACATCGCACATCGCACATCGATGTTTATTTTATTGTTTTATGATATTTATGAATATTAAGTTGTTGATTTCATCACTCTCATTTAAGAGCATATGGTTTTCTTTAATTTTATTGTACGATGTGCGAGGGGCGTCGATATCGCCACTCTCATTTAAAATAATGGTTTATTTAATTACAGTGTGGGATGTGCGAAGTGCGGTGCTATGTGCGTTGTGCGGTGCACTGACGTGACGACGTGGTCATGCACTTACACGGAGGTTATGATATTTGTGTACACTCTTTAGGCAGGTATATGAGAGAGATCAAAGATACAGTTCAGAACGGCAGAGACAAGAACAGCTCGCCTGATATCGAGCACAAGCAAGTAGTAGGTTTACCCATTTCTTATAACACTGACATTTTTAGAGGATTTACGTCTATAATGAGCTTTTATTACTCTAAATAAAATATGTTGCAATATGAATTAAATAATTCCAATGTATTCAATTTCAATGTATAAAAGAAAAGTGCGAAATAAAAGCCAATTTAAACTGTTAATTTTTATTTTATGTACCAACTGGCTTGAGTCAGTCATGGAGGGATTCCACTTACTTGGGAATTTCCATATCCTGTGTAAATTGTGCTCCTCTCATAACGTAAACAACTGCATTCTTAACTGAGACCGACTATAGTCACTATAAAAGTAGATCAAAAAAACATTGTAATATTCTAGTTGACACCACCAACCGTTGATATACTTATTATGAGCTGTCAAAACGAAACTTTTCCAAAGATTAATGAAATGTAATGCAAATTAGAAGCGTCAACTTAATGGTTGTATAAGGTGGTTCACTTACTTAAAATTTTTTTTCGACATGTTGCACCTCTTGGATTTTAATGAAACTTGGCATGTTGTTAGGCAAGACATAGACAATTATTATATATTTTTTTCAAAGTGGTAATTCTATTAGATCGGATAGAAATCGATTGACAAAATTTTTCTTTGCATTTTTTAAATACTTTTATTTAGGCTTGGCCCATAGGAAATGCTATAAAATAAGCTGTAAAGTGTACCATAACACTGCCATTTAGTTTTCTTTCTCTAGCTTTAAAATTAACTAAGATATATCGCTTTGAAAAATAGTCGTCTCCGGACACTTTTTTTCAAATAGCTCCTCAATTAACTAAGATATAGAGCTAATATCTACTCTATCAACTACTATTAGCGCCCTCTACAATATAACATAGGTTACGATATAGGTTCCTATCGGGGGCAGTTTCGCCATGGAAGTACGGCTAGACCCTTTAAAATTACTATCGATTATGACACCAAGATTTTTTGCCAGTTTAACACAACAGGCAGGGGAACTCCTTCAATATTAATATTTAGTGAATTTTATTATCGAATAACATAAAGGTGGATTTACTTAAATACAAGTTGTGTTCCTCCGAAAGAATTTTAATATTACGTAACTCATTATTAATAGTGATACATGCCTGCTGCACATCATTTACATTGTTTAAGAATAATTGTGTGCCATCAGCGTAAGCTTGGACTTTACAGTTTACAGTAGAAGTTAAGATATCTGACGTACATATGATAAAAAACAACGGATCCAAAATGGACCCCTGAGGTACTCCAGAAAGTATATTTAGATTAGACGAGAAGGTATTATTGTGGCAAATGTTCTGAGATCTGTCATTCAAGTAAGAGGAAATTAATTGTGAAGAGGCAGCATTAAAACCAAAATATTTAAGTTTAGCACATAACAGATTATGATTTATTATCGACATGTTGCGTCTTTGGTATTAGCTTCACAAGCTGCCACCTTTTCTGACGAGGGACAACCTTTTATTAATAGCGTATTCAAAATGAATTTTAAATGAAATCATTCTGCTGTAGAATTTTAAATTTATTTTTGATGTGACAAGTGCAATGAGAATTGTTGAATTAAATTTGCCCATTGCTTCATATAGAATTTAAACAATTTGTGTTACAAAATTAAAATTCTGCTATTTTTCTTATCATATCCGTCTGAGTAATCATACCGCAAACAAAAATTGTCCTCATTAAATCAAGTCAAACAGCTCATTCGATGAGCGTTTCGCCAATCATGTTGACATCATCTGGAGATGACTATAACTACCTCCGATTAAAGAACTTACATCTAGATACATAATGGCATTAGTTTGTGTGATCCTGAAAGAATCTAAGGCACTTCTTTCCATAAGTTCTTGATTGACTAGTCGATCTATTCGCGGCCGATTCGGGCACCATCGGTTCAGTTTGATTATCATAACCTCAGTTTGACACTTTTGATAGTATATCCGCCATTAATGTTAATAAGTGTTTTTCGGGTTTTTCGATCAAAATGTGTGAAGAAGTCTTTTTATTTTAAGTTGTGAATTGCCTAATACCTAAATAATATTCTCTATTCATATTTACACAGTTTAGTGACAATATATTTAGTGCAAATAAATGGTGAAGTGCTGTGCCGTTTGCAGAAAGCAGTTTAGAAAAGAAGAAAACCGATCGTTCCATAGTCGTAACATGATGAAGTTCAGTTTACAGGTATAAAGTACCTAAATAGCAATTAAATTTTAATATCCTTTCAATACATATTTATCTTACTGTTTTATCTTACTGTAATATCGTATGCCTACATCACGTTATATAAAGAGCCGGTAATGCAGGAATTGCAATAATTCATTTTAATGAAAATATTTACCATTCTACACATTTTCTACACACACAACGCCACTGTTGCTTATGGGATGTGATGTTCATCTATTCTTTTTAATGGACATATAATGTGACTATGTTAGGAGCAAACAAGATATATAGTGAAAAGATAGCCTGTTATGTATCTAGATATAAGTTCTTTAATCGGAGATAACTAGAAACTAAAATGTTTTTAACCGTTTCCAGTCTTTTGGAACATGTTACATACAAGCTTTTTTCTAATTTTAAACGTCTAAAAATCCTTTAAACATAAATGAAATAGGTGTATTTAAAGATCATAAAAATTAAGTAGTCTTTTTCATAGTTACCTTTGCTGCTATTATTATATTACACATTATAATTCTAATGTCAAAACTGACAAAAGTTATTTAGCCACGTTATAATATTATTTGAAATCCTAATTTGATAGCATAAGGCAAATCGTGTTAATGAAAAAGTTTTATTAGCAAGCATATTTTCAAGGAAAAAAGAATATAAAAGCTTCCACTTTATGGAGTCAGTATTCAATTTTGTATTGAATAAAAATTGTTTCCTTTTCTTTTTGAGAGTTGTTTATTTTTCTTAATTGACGCTATAACGAATTTTTCCTCACCAGTTAGGTAAAACTTAACTTTTCACAACTGGTTATGAAAAGTTGGACGTTTTGACACTTACGTTAGTTTTGAAAAGTGTCATTTTATATGTCAAAATTAGAAAAACCTAAAACTTTTGATAAACATTTAGAGAAACCACTCAGTATGGTTTCGAAGTTTCACATGTAGTGTCTATATTGGACCGCGCAGTACACCAAATTTTCAGGCCAACGTCAGCATGCTATTTTGCATATGCCGAAGGGTTGATGCATGATTTATGAATAATTCGAACGCAAATATTTAGTTTCATTTAATTGTTTGGAGTAAATTAAAATAGGCCATAAATTCGAAATGAAGCTGACGCGGAAATGGCAGCAAAAATGTATGCCATTGATTTAAAAGTTAAATTTATTAACGAAATTCGGTGTTCGGGCAATTATAATACTAATTAAATTAATTAATTAGCGCAAACGAAGCTGGCCCGATTTAAATGGCGAATAATTAAACATGCCACGTAGAATGCGAGAACGAGTATCGGGTAATAAAGGGCATAACAGTGGCATTAAAGTTGGCGTTGCATCAAACATTAAAAACAAACGAGGTGCAGGGGACATTCTAATTGCCGTTTAGTTTAAATGCAAGATTTGTATTCCTGACACGGCTTCGGAGGAGAAACGTCGCCGTTCGCCAGTACACGCCAATGACAGCCTGATGGCTACGATTCAAAATAATTAAATCTAGTTCAGCACAGAGAGAACCTTTATACGTTTTAGTGGATTTTATCTTTACAGTAATTATTGGTGCACGTGTAGTACGCTAGACACACAGATACAGCCCGCATGGTTTGCAATAAAACAAGATTGTATTGGAATAAATTAATAACTGTCATTTTTTTCTAATAGTCCATTCATGTGGTTAAAAATCCTCTCAGCGACTATACTAGAGAATTTTCAATGTGCTCAAAGACAATGTCAAATTTTCAACAGAATTTAATTTTCTTCTCGCTGTTCTCTACTTGCCCACACAAAGTATTTTGTCAATTTTGATCTATCAAATGGATATGGTTTAGAAATTTTGTATATAAATACCACTGTTCATTCGTTAGTGTCTACATTCACTACCATTCTAACCAGATCACCCCAAATACTGACATACCAAGAGCTGGCGTCTCTTTTCGGTCATATACAAGCGCGGATCTAGAAATTTCAATAATTTTTTTCTCGTCTGTGGCGCATGGGACCCATTCGAAATATGGGAAATAACATCCCGAGAAGCACTTCTCTAATGACCCCTAAAAAATTTTGAAAAAGCAGTTTGCGAAAATTTTTTTCAAAATTCGATTACCCCCCCCAGGTCTAGGGACTCCTGTTTAAAATTATTTTTTTTGTCATATACAATTTACTTTTCATAAAAATACAGCAACACGTTCTGAAGTTTATGAAAATATTTTCATTACTAACTGAGATACAACGAATTGAAATTTTGTGATTTACAATTTAACAAATCACAAAATTTCAATTCGTTGTATCTCAGTTAGTAATGAAAATATTTTCATAAACTTCAGAACGTGTTGCTGTATTTTAATGAAAAGTAAAATGCATATGACAAAAAAAAATAATTTTAAACAGGAGTCCCTAGACCTGGGGGGGTAATCGAATTTTGAAAAAATTTTTCGCAAACTGCTTTTTCAAAATTTTTTAGGGGTCGTTAGAGAAGTGTTTCTCGAGATGTTATTTCCCATATTTCGTATGGGTCCCATGCGCCACAGACGAGAAAAAAATTATTGAAATTTCTAGATCCGCGCTTGGTCATATTTGATAACTTTCTTGCGCTATGACATATTTGTCGTTCTATCAAACACGGTGGGCCTAGTCTGAGTACCGGAAATCAGAAGTTACATGGCGAATGGCCCATTTTTAAACTTTAATTTTTTCATATCTGATAACTTCTTGCAACAAGAAAAAATGAAACTAGACCTCAACTAGAGTTGAGTTATTAGACTGGCGGTACATGACCAGTCAGGTGCAACGTTTTTAAAATACATGCCAATCATATATATGAATGAAATTACAATGAATATGAATGAATAGGCAGTCGTCGCGTGCACAAGGGGATGCAAATCGGTTTTTTTTGTTTTTTTTTTTTGGGTTTTAATATTATTTTTTTTTAATGGATGCCAATAGTGCCAAACGAAAAGCCTTGAAAAAAAATCCAAAATCAAAATCATCCAAAATCAAGAACACCAAAAAATTTTACGATTTAATGTGCACATTAACAGATGTTTTGAGCGTGGAAACTGCATGCCAATGAATTTCCGCTGGATTCTTTTTCACGGCTTTTCGTTTGGCACTGTTGGCATCCATTTAAAAAAAAAAATAAATAAAACCCAAAAAAAAAAAAAAAACAAAAAAAACCGATTTGCAGTCCCTTGTGCACGCGACGACTGCCTAAAATTTGCATTTCTCGCATATTCATGGTAATTTCATTCATATATATGATTGGCATGCATTTTAAAAACGTTTCACCTGGCTGGTCATGTACCGCCAGTCTATATACATATGCAAGAAGTATTAATGGCAGCGGAGGCTTAAGTGGGAAGTAAAATTTCGGAAAAATTCAGAAAATAATAAAATCAAAAAACATATGTGACAACTTATTCAAAACAACTTTAATGGATTCATTTCTTTAAATGCAGGGAAATTAGTATGCAGGAAAATGTATTAGGTATTGGAAGCAATCAATAGTTCGACTGGGGGACTTGTAGTGTATAAAACCTTCTGGTGATGTATAAACACATTGTTCATATACCTGAGAACTTAAGTACCAAGCAGAAAAAAATTTGGTACAGCCTAACACTATCTACGCCCCCTTGAAGGGATAAGAAATACCTTCACCCGTCCTTTGATAGGACTACAAATATGTGCAAGAAATTTATCAAAAAAGAGGCTAGCTTCTGGTTTGTGAAGATATTTTCATGGAATAGCTTCGAAATTTTAAGAAATGATTAAATTTTCAAGACATTCTGAACACGAGCTAACTCACTGGAGAGAACGAGTTCTGGATAGTAAGAAAACTGATTAGGGATCTCCCTACATATGCAAAAAGCCTTTGCACCTCATTTGACCTACTAAGTAGTGCAGTGCAGAGACGCGGGATCCGGAAATCCATAAAAGATCGATAAACTCAAAATCAGAAAAATTCCATCAAAGTTGAAACCCACAACAGAGGAGGTGTCTGTGAGCAATAGATCCCCAATTGGGGAGGGGATTGTATCAATCATCTTGTGAGGTTCTGTCATGGACGAAGTCTTATCTTGACTTTAGAGTCAAGTCGTTGCATGTCGTTGCTATTAGAGCAACGACATGCAGACGATGTGACTATATAAATGGAAAATTTCTCTCTACATGGTAGACAGATGGTGTATCCGAAGTTATAACCGTGAATTCAGGAAAGATCAGTGTGATTTAATTCACATGAAAGATGAAACTCAACCTGGAAAAATTATATCATCGAACAATAGAACTACAGATGAAAAATGAAGCTAAATATTTGGAACTGATACTGGATATCAAATTAAACTTTAAAGGCTCAACTAAACAAATCGACTACCAAAGTCAAGCGAGTCTTATGAGCCTACAGATGAACTATGGACAAGAGTTGGGAACTACAAGTGGTTATACAAATGGGTTGTGGTACTGATAATAATTTACACCTCCCTGAATTGATGGTATAAAGCCAGAAAAGGGAAGGCAATTAGAAAACTAAGAAGGTGATAACTGGAACAATGAAAGTCATAGAAGCACTGCTCTGCCTACCTTCACGACATTTAATCGTGGAGAATGAGACACTGTTCGCAGTCTGAAAACAAACAGATACGGCCGATGGCTAAACTTCGCCTTAATAAAGACGTTTTATTATTATTATTATTATTATACGGGACCATTATAAGGAAAGGATACCACCATACCGAGCAGGAAATAATCAACATGCAGTCAGATAGAATCAACAGAAACCACAACATTACAAGAACCTGCAGGATATACATTCCTGACAGAGAAGAGGAAGGAACACAGTCAGACGATACCATATAATATACTGATGGACAATAACGTCAACAAACACCAGAGCAGAGGTTATGGAGGACCAAACAAGAAAAGATATTAGAATGAACCTGGGTAGAACCGCAACAATGTTCCAAGCAGAACTCGCAGTTACTGAAGTCTGAGCACGAGGAATGACCACTGACAGTCAAGTGGTTTTAAAGCTCCAAATGCAGGTTCCAAAACGACAAAAGATTTTCTTGAATACCTGATAAAACTAGCAAAGTACCACTGCTTACCACTGGACCAACATAGGCAATGAGAAAGCTCGCATCTAGCATGCCCTTTTAAATAATTGTTGAAAAACTGATAATGTGACAATACTATATGATTCGAATTTTTTCTAGGATTACACAGCTCCACAAAATAAAAAAAAATGATCTATTCCTGGAAATCTATTGGGTGGTCCTTATGTAACACGAATCATGTGTCGGTGTAGCTTCATCACCCATCATTTTTTTGTAAATCGCGGAAATAACCTAAAAAAAAACTCATAATTTAGGTTATTCTCGGGATTTACTAAACATTGGTGGGTAATGGACCCCCAAGCGGACACCTGACTCATATTCAGCATGTCGAAATAGATGGGGCTTACACAATGGAGTTCCAGAAACAGCCCACTTTTCACTTTTTTTGTGTGTGTTTGTGTAATATATTTGCATACGCGGTTTTCTATAAAATGGTCGAGGATCCGGTGACATTCATATATTACACAGACACAAAAAAAATGTATGTTTCTGGGACTCCATTGGGCAACCTCTATGTATTTTGACTTGCT
This sequence comes from Rutpela maculata, assembly GCA_936432065.2. Classification (NCBI taxonomy): domain Eukaryota; kingdom Metazoa; phylum Arthropoda; class Insecta; order Coleoptera; family Cerambycidae; genus Rutpela; species Rutpela maculata. The sequence continues at coordinate 360,862,595 of OW386285.2, forward strand.
GAATACGAATCGGGTGTCCGATTAGCTCCATCACCCATCAAATTTTAGTAAATTCAAAAAATAACCTAAATTATGAGGGTTTTTTTTAGGTTATTTTTGAGTTTTACAAAGAAATGGTGGGTGATCGAGCTAAACGAACACCTGATTCGTATTCAGCACGTTCAAATACATAGGGGAGCATCCAATGAAGTTCCAGGAACAGATCACTTTCTTTATTTTGTGGAGCTGTGTTATTTTCTTTTTACTTCCACATCCAGTGGATGTGTAGTAACGACAAAAAAATTTTTAAAAATTTTTATTGTTCAAATAGGCTTAGAATGTCATGAAACGTCGAGATTTTAAGTTTGAGCGGTAACTTTTTTTTGTGCGCACGTTTACTCAGGAACCGTTTGAGATATTGACTTGAAATTTGGTACACATATGTACTTTAACGAGATCTGGAACTAGATTATATTTTCATCTTAATCCGTCGAAGGGTTGGGGGGTAAATTTGGGGTAAATGGGTAAATCATAAAATTGGTATTTAGTATATATAAGAGAAGCTAAGGTCTCAAAAAAAAATTTGAGATTAGCCACCCCCATTACCACCCCCACCCCATTATTAAAGGGGATGAAAAAAAATTGTGATTCAGTGTGTGTACAAGAACCAGAAACCTCAAAATATTTTTTTACTTCATCCACCCCCCACTACCACCCCCTATCGCCACCCACGCCCCACTACCGATGTGGGGTATCGTTTTATGGGTTTTTGGGGTAGAGGATTTCAAATATTATATTATTAAAGTTCCATAAATAATTATTTCCACATACAAAATTTTTTCGTTGTGAGTGACTTGGATAGAAAATCTGGATGTGGAAGTAGTGATTCCTTGGGCAACGGTTTTTACTTACCTTATCAGCTACCCGAACAATTATTTTTTTTTTAATGAAAAACTAACTTTATTAGCCTGCGAGGAAAAAGTTTTTAAATACATATTTCCAGAAAAAAACATTGTTTTAAAAACAGCTAAAACTAAACGATTGAAATTTTTTTTGCTGATTTTATATCTATTTTTAAAGTTTTTTGTATGATTAGCCATCTTTAGGCAAAAAGAAACAAATATTAAATTCAGTTGTAAAATATGTTTGTTTGTACAAGTATAGTTGTTTAAATTTAAATTACTAGGAGTTTAACTAAAACTCAATGAATTGAAATTTTAATAATGATTGGCAAAAAGACACGTCCGCAGTGAGAGGTGTGAAGTTTGTTTAATAATACACATTCTGAGAGAACACCTATCATCAGTCAATCCGTTAAGTAAAATTCAGAGAAGAAGGACATGGGATCTCCCAAAAAAATTGGTCGTCCAAAAATTGAAGAAAATAGGCAAATTGATGGTATTTTAACTGCATATGAGCAACCCCGCACTTCAGCGACAAGCGACATTTGATACGGACATAAGTTAAAAAGAAATATGGAATATATTGCACACATTTTATCCATATAAAGTAAGTCTAGTACACGAGTTTAATAAAGATGACAATGATCCACGTATGCAATTTGTGAACGACTCAAGATTGGTAGCATAATAATGAAAAGTTTAAAATGAGCATTTCATTTTCAGACGAATCAACTTCTACTCACAGGTCTCCTCAAGGAAAAAGATGTGTGGCTGAAATAGCGACAAAATTGGGTTGCGCCGAAAGTTTAAGAATTGTTTCAAGTGTTCAAAAAAACTTGATCGAAAATCGGGACAGATCGTCTGCAGGTATTATCCCATTTTTATTCAGGAATAAGAAAATCACTAATTATAAGCATTTATTTTTCTCTTTATGTTATATAAAATAAGCATGATTATTAGTAGACCACTCTCAGCTATACCTAGGGCCAACTAAAGTTTTCGAGAGAAATGAAACATAAAGGTGAAACATGTAATGAATCCTGACAAGTTTTGCATTTTTCGAAAAAACTACCAGCATAGCTGAAAAGGACACTGCCTTCTTAACAGATTGTGACAAAATCAGAGTGGCACCCTCTGTAGTTTTCGAGAAAAAAAAAACCGCTGTCAAGGAATCACTACTTCCACATCCAGATTTTCTATCCAAGTCACTCACAACGAAAAAATTTTGTATGTGGAAATAATTGTTTATGGAACTTTAATAATATAATTTTTGAAATCCTCTACCCCAAAAACCCATAAACGATACCTCACATCGGTAGTGGGGTGGGGGTGGTGATAGGGGGTGGTAGTGGGGGTGGCTGAAGTAAAAATATATTTTGTGGTTTCTGGTTCTTGTACACACACTAAATCACATTTTTTTTTCATCACCTTTAATAATGGGGTGGGGGTGGTAATGGGGGTGGCTAATGCCAAATTTTTTTTTGAGACCTTAGCTTCTCTTGTATGTACTAAATACCAATTTTATGGACTCTTGCCTGCTTGATTAACCTATTTACCCCAATTTACCCCCCAACCCTTCGACGGAACAAGATGAAAATATAATTTAGTTCTAGATCTCGTTAAAGTACATATGTGTACCAAATTTAGTCAATAGTCAATATCTCAAACGGTTCCAGAGTAAACGTGCGCACAAAAAAAGTTACAGACCGACAAACCGACAGACCGACAGACCGACAGAAATTTTTTTTCGCTCAAACTTAAAATCTCGACGTTTCATGATATTTTAAGCCTATTTGAACAATAAAAATTTTTAAAAACTTTTTTGTCATTACTGTACTTCCACTGGATGTGGAAGTAATATAGCCTGCCAGTGTCGTGTACGTTATCTTGAGAAATTTTGCATATTATGTCACGGATTTTTCAAAAAACTACCAACACTGGTGAAAAGGACACTGCCTTCTTAACAGATTGTGACAAAATGGCACACTCTGTAGTTTTCGAGAAAAAAATATAGCCTGCCAGTGTCGTGTACGTTATCTTGAGAAATTTTGCATATTATGTCACCCCTACGGATTTCTCGAAAAACTACCAACACAGCTGAAAAGGACACTGCCTTCTTAATATATTGTGAAAAAATTAAAGTGACACACTGTATACTTTTCGAGAAAAAAAAATCTGATGCCGCCGTATACATTATCCTGGAAAATTTTGCATATTGCATCTCGCCCACGGGCTTTTCGAAAAACTACCAGCACAGCTGAAAAGGACACGGCCTTCTTAATAGATTGTGAAAAAATCAGTGGCACACTCTGTAGTTTTCGAAAAAAAAAATTATAATCAGTCAGCCGCCATGTACCTTACCTTGACAAGTTTTTCATATTGCGTCCCCCCTAAGAGTTTTTTCGATAAAAACTACCAGCACAGCTGAAAAGGACAATGCCCTCTTAATATATTTGGAAAAAATTAAGTGGTACACTCTATACCTTTCGAGGAAAAAATATATACTGCCGGCCTGGCAAGTTTGGATATTCATATTATATTACGGATTTTTCGAAAAAATTACCAGCACAGCTGAAAAGAACACTACTTTTTTAATATATTGCGAAAAAATCAGAATGGCGCACTCTATACATTTCAAGAAAAAATATAGTCTACCGGTCGCCGTGTACCTTATCCCGACCAATTTTGTATATTGTGTCCCCCCCTTACAAATTTTTCGAAAAAAAACTACCAGCATAGCTGAAAAAGTCACTGTCTTCTTAACAGATTGTGAAAAAATCAAAGTGGCACACTGAATATTCATTACATGTTTACGCGTTACATGTTTCATCTTTACGTTTCATTTATTTCAAAAACTTTAATTTTACTTCCACATCCAGTGGAAGTATAGTAACGATAAAATTTTTTTTAAAAATCTTTATTGTTCAAATAGGCTTAGAATGTCATGAAACGTCGAAATTTCAAATTTGAGCGAAAAAAATTTCTGTCTGTCTGTCGGTCTGTCTGTTGGTCTGTCGGTCTGTCTGTCGGTCTGTAACTTTTTTGTGCGCACGTTTACTCTGGAACCGTTTGAGATATTGACTTGAAATTTGTTCCGTCGAAGGGTTGGGGGGTAAATTGGGGTAAATTTGGAGTAAATAGGTAAATCAAGCAGGCAAGAGTTCATAAAATTGATACTTTAGTATAGACAAGGGAAGCATTTTGGCACCACCCCCGTTACCACCCCCACCCCATTATTAAGGGGATGAAAAAAAAATGTGATTTAGTGTGTGTACAAGAACCAGAAACCTCAAAATATTTTTTTACTTTATCCACAATACTACCACGTCCATGATCGTTGGCCCTGGGTACAACTGAGAGTGGTATACTAATAATGCTTGTTTATTTTATATAACATAAAGAGAAAAATAAATTAGTGATTTCCTGCATAAAAATTTGATAATACCTGCAGACAATCTGACCCGATTTTCGGTCATGTTTTTTGGACACTTGAAACAATTCCTAAACTTTCGGCGCAGCCCGATTTCGTCGCCGTTTCAGCCAAACATCTTTTTTCTTGAGGAGGCCCGTGTACTCTAAATGGCACAGTAGTGTAGATATTGGGCAAAATAAAATTTCCACCGGACGCATGGGAAGCATAGATAATATCCTCGAAAAGTCAATATTTGAGCTGGTATGCTTAGAGTACGTATTATCGGATCATACTTTTTCAAGGGTAATATAGTTGTTCAACGGAATTTATTTTTAGAGAAAATTTGATAACTGAATTGGTAAAGAGTTACCCGAACCATAAAGACTCAATCCATTTCACGATATTTATTTTTAAGATGTTGCTCCACCGCATTATGTAGTTCCTGCATGCCAGTACTTTAACAAAACATTTCCTTACCGATGGATTTATAGGCGAGGGTCCATTTAATAGCTGGCGAGATTTCCAGACCTAACTCCCTTAGATTTTTTCGGGCGTTTCAAAAGTTGTGTTTCTCAAAACCGATCTCGCGATTTGGATGAACTAGGGATAAGATTGAACTCGAAATGCGTGTAATTGCACCTGAAACTATTTAGAATATACATGAGTATATTGTGTTCAAATACTTACATTCGTTGGTTAATAATATTATTTTTTATGTTACTTTTGTTACTGATGAATTGAGAAATAAAAAGAATATGTTTTTTTATAATAAATGATGGGCTTCTCTTAAGTGTTCACCAATACAACAAATTTGCAATTACTCCAGAAACCCTTCAAATTTTTTCTACGCCGTCATTGGAGAGCTTATAAAAGGCCTATCTTTAGAGCTGTCTTGAGTGGTTAGTTGCCATTTGAGAAAAAATGGCTGAGGATGTAGAGATAGAAAACAAGCAAATTATTTTCATATGAGAAGTTACACGATTAGAATTAAAATCGACTTATCCGAGGATTTTTTAAAAAGTAACGGGTTCAAGCAATGTTAAATTTATTTAGTCTTTAAATCGGTGGTATTAGAGAAGATAGATATATTGAACTAATATGCTTTATATAGACATCGGTTCTATCCAATTAAGAAGTTTTCAGCGATAGAAAAATCCGAGAAAAATCTATCTTATCTTTCCGAAACCTTAATTCTCTTTGGGAAGTTTCAATTACTCCATTAGTCAGGAAGACAGGGAGATTCAAGTAGAATTATTGCCGAATTTTAGCCATTTCGAATAAATTACTTTTTAATTAGATCTATCTACAATACGCATAGGGTGATATTAAAATGGGTGGCACATGTAAATGGTAGACAAAGATGTGTATAATTAATTTTTGTTAGATTTTTATACCATTTTCTCACCATTTTCTGACTTTTTTCTAGCTATTACTGCAGGGTTCTTCAAAATGTTTAAAAAATCTAATTGATCAAGTCTTTGCACTAACAGGAACAGAACTTAATTTTTGAAATTACTATTTTCATCACACAATAAGCCTCAAATATAAAAATACGTAAACTTGAATGTTATTAAATACTTTTCCGATTAAAAATACAGTTGACATTTCGAAGAATGTTTAATCAGTATTTAATCTATTAAATACTGATTTCACTGTGCCGATGGAATGAATACAGGGTGAGTCATAAGAATGGGACATAAAGTAACTGAAGGTCTTTGAATCAAAGTGTGAAAATTTAACCAAACATGCTAAAATAAAATATTCCTAATTAACGAGATACACGGTGTTACATTTAGATTTTCCTAAATGATTTTTCGGGTGTATCTCTAAAATTATTCCAAGTATCAAGCTCAAAATGAATAAGACATTCAAAATGTGCGTCATATCTTTTTTGGCAAAAAGCCAATCCATGATAAACCCCACCCCTAATATTTTTGTCTGATTTCATGGATAATACGTTGCTGCAAGTCCTTAGCAGGGACCGAAACCGAAACTAATTTCGGTTAGGGTTAAATAACGTATACCATTTTCAGTTTTCATAGCAGCGACAATTTGGTTTTCATGTACGGTTTCGGTTTTCAAGGCAGCGACAATTCGATTCTCGGTTATGGTTTCGGTTTACAGATCCGTGGCAATTCGGTTTCTGTTAGAAAAAATTAATAATCACGGTGCGGTTTTCGGTTACGGTTTCGGTCTCTGGCTTTTTACTTGCCTTTTACCTTATATAATCTTTATAATGGACGAATCGATTTAAATATGGTTTTCACCATACAATTTGCTATTTCTACATCACGGTTTAAAGATTTGAATCTTTGATTTCAACCATATTTTTTGAACTTTAAATTCATAATTACGGTGCGATTATCGGTTACGGTTTCGGTCCCTGGTCCTTAGTGTTCTCCGGTTGCGTAAACCTTATTTCTGAGATATTTTTATAACAATAAATTGAGTGGAGTAAAGTCCAAAGATCTTGCCAGCCACTCAATTGAACCTCTTCTTAATAATCCACGTATTTACGAAAATTTTGTCTAAATACTGACGAACGGCAACATAATGCTCCGGCTTGTTGATACCAGAGCCTTTTATAGCGTTATCGCTATAAATAAAATTAAAATCGAAGTTAATATACGTATATTTGTTTTTAATACATGTTCATATTTTATATGATTTTGGTATTTTTAAATGTATTGATATTATATTTTTATATCGAATGTTTTTTTATTTTTCTTAGCGACTCCATGGAAACTTCTCCATTATGGATCGAGTTTTCCTTTTTGTTTCTTAGCGACTCCATGGAAACTTCTCGCTTTTGGAACTTCTCGATTTCCAGTGAGTGAGTCGCTATAGTCGCTATATACACCCCCTCGTTAAAAAAGAAAAAAGTCAATCAATCAACGTGTCGATTGCAAAACGTACTTTTTTAATCGGGGTAGGCAAAGTGTCACATCTGTCAACTAATACAAAAGCCGGTTTAACCCTATCAATATTGACAGTTATGACTTTGGCTCCTTTCTTAAAGGTAAATAACTTATCTGAACGAGATAAAACTTTAAACGGTCCTTCATATAAAGGAGTAAATGAACGTTTTAAACGTTCAATGCGAACGAAAATAAAATCGCAAGAGGCAAGATCTGAACTAACAAAAGTTTTGTAATTGCCATGCGAAGTTGGAGGAACAAATTTTAAATTATTAAAATAAATGCGTAATTTGTCAATGAAATAAGGAATATCTGGGGAATTATACGATTCAACGAAAAATTCGCCAGGTAAACGAAGGGTTTGACCATATATGAGTTCAGCAGGTGAACATTGCAGATCTTCCTTGGGAGTTGTCCTAAATGCTAATAAAATGATGGGTAATTCATCTGTCCAATGTGATGTATTGGCTCTAGTTAACAAGGAAGTTTTAAGTGAGCGATGAAATCTTTCAACTAAAGAGTTGCCTTCTGGGTGATATGGAGTTGTACGTATTCTATGAAAACCTAAAAACTTTGCAAATTTATTAAATAATCTTGACTCGAATTGTACTCCTTGATCAGTCGTTACTGACAAGGGAACACCGAATCGACAAACAAAGTTTTGAAATAAAGTACGCGCAACTGTTTCTGCTGTGATGTCGCGAAGAGGGTACGCTTCCGGCCACCTAGTGAATCGTTCAATCACCGTAAGAATGTAAGAGTTACCTTTGGATGGAGGTAATGGTCCTACCAAATCTATGTGGATGTGGTCGAATCTGATTTTCGGAATGGTGAAGTTCCCGAGAGCACTTCGCGTATGTCGACTGACTTTGACAGCTTGACAGTTAATGCACGATTTTGACCATAAATTGCAATCTGTGTTCATTTTCGGCCAAAAATAGTTATTTGAAATCAACAGTCTAGTGGCTTTAATACCAGGATGAGATAAGTTGTGAAAAATATCGAATATCGTTCGTCTGTAAAAAAGTGGGACAAAAGGTCTGACTTTTGCACGAGAAACATCACACCAAATAAAATGATTTGAATCTGGAATTTGTATCTTTTTTAAAATGAAATTGGTTTTAGTTAGTGATGATTTATCTGACAATAAATAGTTCAGATTTGAATCTTTCTCCTGAGCTTCACTAAGCAACTTTAGGTCAAAGCTAACATTAAGGAAGGGAGAATTTTTAAGTTGAAGTGGTAAAATATCTTGTTTTAAGGAAGAAGTGTCGTAAATACGTGACAAGCTGTCAGCTATTACATTATGTTTTCCTTTAACATGTTGTATTTTACAAGAAAATTGAGCTATGTATTCTAAATGACGTATTTGACGAGGAGATCTTTCTGCTTTTGTGAATAAAGCGTTGATTAAAGGTTTGTGATCTGTAAAACAATTAAACTTTCGACCTTCAAGTATAAATTTAAAATGTTTAATTGCAGTATATAATGCTAAAAGTTCTTTGTCAAAAATCGAATAATTGGTTTGTGCTGTGGTTAATTTACGGGAAAAGAATGCTAAAGGAGCAAGAAATCCCTTATTATCTTTTTGCTCTAAAACTGCACCCATGGCAAGGTTAGAACAATCGACTGAGAGAGATAAGATAGTATTGTCATTATTGCAAGGATGAGCTAAAACTACTGCATTACTTATTGCGTCTTTGGCTTTCGAAAATCCGTCTAAACATTGATCAGGCCAACTATTTATCTTTGTAATTTTATCATGAGATAAACTGTTACAAAGAGAATATAGGGGAAGTAATATTTCAGCAAAATGAGGTATGAAACGATGATAAAAATTCACCATACCTATGAAACGTTGTAGTTGTTTGAGAGTTGTCGGTAAAGGGAAATTATTAATGACTTCGACTCTCTCAGTTGATGGTAAAATACCTGATGAAGAGATGTGATGACCTAAAAAGGTTAAATTGTCAACTCCTAAGATACATTTAGATGGTTTAATGTTAATTCCGTATGTGTCTAATCTCTTGAAAACCTTTTCCAAATGTTCCAAATGTTGTACATCTGATTGACTTGCGATTAATATATCATCCAAATAGACGAAAACGAAAGGTAAATTGACAAGTACTTCATTCATAAAACGTTGGAAAGTTTGACCGGCATTGCGTAGACCAAAAGGCATGTGGGAAAATTCAAACAGTCCGAATGGAGTTGTTATAGCTGTCTTATAAACGTCATTTTCAGCGACAGGTATCTGATGGTACGCTCGCACTAAATCAACCTTGGAGAAAATAGTGCAGCCGTGCAACTGAGAGCTAAAGTCGTGGATATGAGGTAATGGATATCTGTCGGGAATGGTAATCGTATTTAGTTGTCGATAATCTCCACAAGGTCTCCAGTCATTCTTCTCTTTTTTCGCCACTAGATGGAGTGGAGAGGAAACTTGAGAAGATGATGGTTTGCAGATACCTAATTCTACCATGTTATTAAATTCTGTTTGAACTATTTTAAATTTAAGATTGTCTAATCTACGAGGTCGTGAAAAAGGTAAATGACCTTCAGTAACTATATGATGTACAATAGAATGTTTAATAGGTAAATTGTAATCTGGTGAACTAATTAGATTAGGAAATTGTAAAAGTAATTTGTTATATTTATCTGTCAAAGGGAATAATTTAAGTGTATCTAATCTATAATTGTCTAAAGGACTATTTTTAATAAAACAATTAACTGACAAATTAGTCTTGTTATCAATTATTCGAGCTCTTTTAAGATCGACAACTAAACCAAAATGAGACAAGAAATCTGCTCCGACTATCGGTATGTCAATGTCTGCTATATTGAAAACGAAAGGAAATAATCTACGTAAGTTTAGATTGACTTTTAACAATTTCTTACCGTATGTAAAAATGGTTGAACCGTTAGCCGCAGTTAATATCGTATCAAAATTCTTTTTTAAATCTGTGAAAGCATTGACCACAGATAAATCGGCACCAGTGTCAATTAGGAAGTTCAGGTTGTTAGATTTATCGTAAATAAAAAGTCGACGACGTTTGCTGTTAGAAATGTCAAAATCAGACGTCATAGAATTATCAAACTTCAGTCATCTTTGAGAATTATCAGATTGTTTACAATTCTTACTGAATTTGCACCATTCACCTCCACAACGATAGGCATTGGCACCATAAAGTTGATGGTAGTAACAAATAGTATTGTCTGTACGATCAAATTTATTGGAAACATTATTACGGCTGGGTGAACGATTGCGATTAGTGGTACGAGTTTGTGAATTGCTTCTACTTTTGCAATTGTTGCAGCATGAAGTAGAAGGTTGAGGCTCGAAGGATTGATTGGAAAGTCTGGATTCTAAAGAGTTTAATCGAGAATTAAAAATTTCTTGTTTTTGTAATACTTGATTAATTGAATCATGGAAAGTGATTGAAAAATTTTTGATAGTGGTAGTTAAATCTGATAACGGGGTTGACTCAGAGTCAAGAGGATTTTTGGAGTACGATGCAACCATTGAATTTTGACAGGACTCCCAGATCCGATCCGCAATATCTAGAATCTCTTTTGTGTCTGTTTTCCCTGAAGCTGTAATGGCAATATATACTGTTTGAGGCAGACGTCTTTTCCATAGCTTTATCAATAAATCTTGACTAACCATGCTGAATCCTCCAACCATATTCAGCAAGGATCTATAGAAATCTGAAGGTTTCAGATCGCCCATTTGGGAACCTGATAACAGATCATTCAGAAGTTTTTCCTCACTCGATGATAAACGTGAAATTAAAACTTTCTTTAAATTTATATAGAGATCCGTTTCCGGGGGATTAGATATTATATCGTATATATTGTCTATCACATCTAATGGCAAATTAGCTATAACCTGATCATACTTTTTCTTGTCATTGACAATTTTAGCAACAGAAAACTGTGATTCGATCTGGGTAAACCAAATTTCTGGTTTTGATTTCCAGAATGGGGGTAGTTTGACAGAGGTGACATAATGGGTTTGAGGAAAATCCTCGTCTGAAGGTTGTCTTTGCATAACTAATCGATTGTGATTGATTGATTGATTGACTACTCTCTCAGATAAAAAAGGGAATGTACTGTAACTCACTCACCGACAGATGACAGTACTTGTAATGTACAACTTCAGTTGATTGAATTAGGAAATTACCATAAATTATAGGAACATCTATTCAAAATTGGAACCTCTATTCAAAATTCATCGGGAAAATTCTTCTCTTCATAAAATGATCAATTTATAAAGGTAGTTGATATATTGAATCTCTTCTTGAAATTATTGATAATAATTGTTCCAAAACAGGAAAGTTTTGTACTTCGGTAATTATATCTGAGATATTCTTATATCTTTTGAAGTGGAAATGATTTTATCTCTCCTTCAAATTAATTAAATAACGTAGATTTCATCATGTAAGTTATAGGATAACTTCGGACATATATATCGATCACTTCTGGTATATATTTATCACTTTGGACATAAAATTTTCACTTCTGGCATATATTTATGACGTTGGACATAAAATTTTCACTTCTGGCATATATTTATCACGTTGGACATAAAATGATCACGTCGGGGTCACCAAATTTATAGCGTTATCGCTATAAATAAAATTAAAATCGAAGTTAATATACGTATATTTGTTTTTAATACATGTTCATATTTTATATGATTTTGGTATTTTTAAATGTATTGATATTATATTTTTATATCGAATGTTTTTTTATTTTTCTTAGCGACTCCATGGAAACTTCTCCATTATGGATCGAGTTTTCCTTTTTGTTTCTTAGCGACTCCATGGAAACTTCTCGCTTTTGGAACTTCTCGATTTCCAGTGAGTGAGTCGCTATACCTTTCCTCAGGTAAGTTTGGATTTAACTGCTTTGTAAATGAAGCCGCCTGATGAGGAATAAAATGAGGTCTTCTTGAAGAAATCTAAGATATTTTGGTCCATTAAGACTATTGTTGAAGAATATGGGCCCTATTATTCGATCATCAATTATTAAAGCTCACACATTTACTTTTAATGAGAGTTAACGACTAGTCAATAACCACAGCCCAGCCAATTAACTACACCATGTAAAGTGAACGTAGTTTCATTCGAAAAAAATATCTATTCCACAGATATTTGGTGACGGCAAGTTCATTTTACCTTCGCACAATTCAATTCTACGATCTGAGTTATCCTCAGTTAATTCCTGATGCATCTGCATTTTGTAAGGATGCATCTTTGTATTCTTAAATATTTTCATATCAGTAGATAGTCATATTGTTGCTAAGGGCCAATTTCCTGAAACCTCTGGATCTTCTTGACGTTAACAACACGTTCAACTTAATATTATATCCAACAATTGGGTTGTCGTTGTTTAGGTACATTCCTCACATAACCAAACTCCCGCTATGTTGTCTCAATTTTACTAATTGTGCCTAGGTTAATACGTGGTAAATCTGGATGCTTTTACATAAACATAACATAAACACACCACAGATAGTAGACAACCCCCAAATCCAAAGCCAAGGCTGTCCGGAAGGGGGTTACACATTCGGGAAAACGCAGACATTTTTTTTACTTTGTCTAAATGACTGAGCAACTTCAATATAAGCTTGGCACTTTCCATCGTACCCGATCATCTTTAAAATTTCGATACGAAGAGTTTCTGTTAAATAAGCCATTTTTTCAACCGATTTTATAGAGCTTGCAAACTCACAAATAACACTTTTTTTAAATTTATTTATTTAACGTCGGCCTATTTCCGCTACCAAGACCTATAACGACGCCAAGAGACGAGCTACCCCCAACCTGGAAATTTTTCCGAACCTTTTCTCTGTCGAAGAGTAGGAATCTTTTACTGCCTAACATTTAATAGACAAGGGACCGACTGTTTTACATCCCTCCGAAGGATGGTATATCCACTAGGTAATCTTCATCTTGAAATTACAAAGTTTCCGCGTATACGCTGATATACAAGCCGCTAGAAGGTGGGACGAGATCGTCGTGTTTCCTCAGATGGTTCACCCAACCAAGTACTAACCTCTATCAACGTTGCTTCACTGTACGTATCAAAATAGTCGAGACGCCGCTAGGTTTGTCCCAAAAATAACCCATGAAAACAAATTTAACAGTTTCTTTAGGAAGAAGATAAACAAGGTTTCTGCAAACAAGTTGCGACAAAAATGTTACAGACGCACACTATCCACATTTATTTTTGTAATAAAGAACATTTAAAGTAAAGAGTGACGCAGATTTTGAACATCTTAAACATTAATCTGTGTTTAAATTAAAATAAAAATTTGTATTTTCTATCGCTTCACCCCTTCAAATATTTAAAAATACATTGTATTCCTCTTGAAATAAACCTTCCAAACGATGTTAGTGGTGGTTGTACCCAGAAAAAAAAGAAAAATTGGCATATTTTAGAATACTTTACAAAATTACTGTATATCTACGTTATATAATTTATTCCTGCTAAACTTTTCACACTATATTTCAACAGCAGTCTTTTTTAAAATTATACCTTGTTATTTATTTCCATTGATACGATTGATTAATTTTTATTGGAAACTTAATATTAAAAAAACGAATTTGCATCCACTCCTAGTTTAAAACTACCATTAATACGCGGTAGGTACGTGTCTAAATTTTATATCTCCGTTTTTTATTTCTAATTGTTTAAGCAACAACCACAAGCAATAACAGTGGTATTTATCGCATATCGTTCGATCCACATAAAAAGGGGTGAAAAAGATCCCATTATGAAAGCAAGATGAGCCTCTTAAAGGATGATTAGGAAAAAACACAAAAGCCAGATAAGACATCAGGTCTATGTGCCTTATTAAACTGGCAAAGAAACGACCTCGTCCTTATTTCGAAAGCAATAGAAACCCACAATTAATCAACAATACTAAGAAAAGGCTACAATGCTTCCTAAAGATTAAGGATTGAAGCCAATTTCAAGATGTCAGTCTGTTGTTCATCCCCTCATCGACAAGCAGGTATACATCAAGCCGGTTTATGCTTTTAGATGGTAAAATGGCCGCGACTGTGATTCATTATTATTTATACATACTACAAATGAAGGAGTATTGAATAAAAACCGCTGCCCAAGGGATCACTACTTCCACATCCAGTTTTTCTATCCAAGTCTCTCACAATGAAAAAAAATTTGTACGTGGAAATAATTGTTTATGGAACTTCAATAATATAATATTTGAAATCGTCTACCCCAAAAACCCATAAAACGATATGCCACATCGGTATTGGGGGTGGTAGTGGGGGCGGATGAAGTAAAAACATTTTAAAGCCTTTGGTTCTTGTACACATACTAAATCACATTCTTTTAGCCACTTTTATAATGGGGTGGAGGTAGTAATGGGGATGGCTAATGCCACATTTTTTTGAGACTTTAGCTTCTTTTGTATATACTAAATGTCAATTTTATGGATTCTTACCTGCTTGATTTACCTATTTACCACCATTTACCCGAATTTACCCCTCCAACCCTTCAGTGCCAGATCTTGTTACTACATTTTGAAAAAAAAATGTAGTATAGGTTTTGCATTTTTCCAGCGGACCATCGAAATCCGAAAAAAAACGTCGAATCGAAACGAAAGTCGAATCTATCGACTCGAGAGCGAATTTAGAAAATTTCGTCCGTCGGTCAGTCGGTCTGTCTGTCGGTCTGTCTGTCTGTCACGCTCAGCCCCCCTAATCTGTTTTCGGATTTCGATGAAACTTGGGTCGTTAATAGGAGGCCTTTAGAAAACCTTAACGCTGGAAGCTCGGCTCCGGTCGGAAACCAGAAGTACCCGATATAGACGTTTCAATTCTTTCGGGAAAAATTGAATAACTCGGTAATGGGCAGTCGGATCGAGATATTCCAAAAAAGAGATGGTGCCGCTAGCAACGGTCTACAGAGAAGTATACTAGAGACAATGTCGAAAAACAAATGGAAATTGATTTTTTTTGCAAAAAACTGGTTTTCTCGAAATCGAGCTAGGAAGCACGATAACTGTCCAGGATATTGATCGATTTCGATGAGACTTAGTGGGATCGAAGGTACACGGCCACAAATGAAGCCTATTGCTGGCGGCCCGAATCCGTTGACCGCAAGTATTTTTTCGAAGGCCGAGTATGATTTTCCATAGATATGCATAACTCCCGAACCCAAGGTCAGATTCTGATTTTCAAAAATGGCGATTGTAGGGCTCGATTAAGTCTATTAGGTGACGTTTATGAGAAATTTGACAAAACAAAAGCGAATCTACAAATCCTGGAAAAGTTAATTTTTTTGATAGATTCTACAAATACCCAACAGTTTCCTAATAAAAATCGAAAATTAAGTATTCCGTCGATCAATCTCTATAACCGATATAGGGCACGGACCTTTTTGGACAAAGAATCTGAAAGAGAGTTTTTCCAAAAATTAAAAATAAACGAGTTATTTACAAAGATGCATGACCATAATATAACCGATGCCCTTTCTGTATTTCAAAATGTAGTTAGCCTTTACTTTAGTCAATGCAAAAAGAAAAAAAAGGTACCGAATCTGCCCAACAGGGATAAAAAGCATATCAAAATGTAGTTTTTAGCTTGTTAAAATACATACGTATACCAAATTTCAGGTCAATATCTTAAACGGTTCCAGAGTAATTGTGCGCACAAAATAAAGTTACAAACAGACCGACAGACAGAGATTTTTTTTACTCGAACTTAAAATCTTTAAATAAATAAAATTTTTATTATGAATAGATCCTAGATGTTTCTAGAGATGTGCAATGCCAAAGCAATCACTTTTTTCAAATATCTTGTGGCAAGATTGAGATACCTTTTTCAAATTTTGGTATGCGATATTAGAAATTTTAAAAGATGTGGCTTGGTTAGCTTCGACATAGGTGACTAAGTTTTCCAGACCATAGAAATTTTGAGGGATTCTTAACAGGAATATGGTGGTCTGTCTTAAAAGACGATGGACAGTAGGTAAATCTAGCGATTTTATGTTGATAAGAAATGGACCTTCTTACTACAATATTATGAAATGAAATAATCAATGTCAAATATCAGTAACTATAAAAAAAAATAATTAATTTTCGTTCATTTTTCTAAACAAAAACGCTAAAACAAAACTCTTATTTTTCTCTTGTGACTTGACTGCTTTTTGTGAATGTTTACCTAATACTTTGTATAACGACTTATTACGATTTTTAATAAAAAATACAGTCTGGATGTCATTTCCATTATCGCGGTTCCTTTTCGGTCGCTACCAGAGAGTGTCACTACCGCCTTGTGTGGGCGGATTGACTTCATCGGAAGGTAAGTTCGTTCGACAGACATCACGATAACATCTCACTGCGCCACACAGCTGACAACCATGATAATTGGCGTGAACTAAACAAAAAGAAAATCACTAGCAAAACAAAAATTCGTTTATGCAACACATGCTTCGGCAAACAGGCGATAACTGTACCAAATCTGTTGTTTGCCACAGCAAAATTGAGATTTAGACCAACTGTTGAGGATCATTCGGCTCGGTGGCATTTCAGGGTAATTATTTAATAGGTGGAAGAATGAAAAATCCAACAACTGTTGCCGGGGATAATTACTTTGTTTCGTGTTGTCAAGAGGAGTGACTAATAAATTTGTTAAGGGCCTCTTTCAATGTTAATCGTTTCCTGCATTACCATAATTTTATAGGCTTGTCATTTCTGCAACAGGATTTTTGATAAAAATATTAATACACCATTACATGTCAGGACTTTTCACCATGCGTCTGTTGTATTCATAATTTATATAACCAAGGAAATAATTATTTTTATACTTAACAAGAGAATGGTTCTATCATATGATTCATATGATTCTATTAAAGAAATGGCACTGACGAGAAACACTATAAATTACCACGAGTATTTTTATTAAGCTTGCCTCATGAAAATACTGATAAAACATGCAAGTAGTAGAGGAACACTTTGTTCCAAAGAGGAGCTTGAAATTATAAGACAGGTGTGTAGTTACAGGTAGCAGTAGCAATTAGCATCAAAGTAACAATAACTGAGACGGGAACTTCGAGTGTGTAACTATTGCGCAATTGCCACTAAATTTACGACTTTGACGTATAAATAATTTCATTCGACAAATCTACAGTCGATGCTTCGTAGTTTCCATCACTAATGATTACCTTATAGTTATATGAATTCTACGGATAGTTTTTCCGGTACATGGGGACGTCGCAGTTACGAGTGGGATGACTTTCGAAATGGCAAAGATGTTAGCAGTGACTAACTCATGTCATCGAAATATTACTTCAAAGTTGCAATCACTTTTAAGTAGCTTTGGCCGTTGCCACGATATTCTGCTACTGCAAAGTGCCTATCACCAAGGCGTTCAGAATCAACGTCGGGAAAAATGTAACTATGACAAGGAAGGGGGAACTTTGAACAGGCAATTTGTGGTAGTCACAACTTTGCTGTAACTTTAAAGTGACGCTATAGTCCATTCGGCGCTTTATACTAAATATAACTTTAAAGTTAAATATTTTTAGTTAACGTTACTATCGTCAAGTAGTGATTACTTTCAAGGCACATTTCTTAGTGAAAACGACTTCAAAGAGATATTTTCTGAAATGCTTAATTTTGATGGCCAAAACTTACAAAAATGACTTAGAAGTTTAATTTTTTGCCATTTCTGCACCAAATATAAATTAATGGATAAAAATTAGTTTAAAGTTCCAAAGAACAATAAAAGATAGCTTTTAGCATCTAGGGTGTCATATTCTTTATTACAACGAAGTATGAACATTTTCTTTGAACCGCACATGCCGAGAGCGGAGGATTCCTTTTATGAAACAGACATCGGCGTTTTTTAAAAATTATGTCTCATTATCAACACAATAAACACAATAAAAAGGGAGATGCAGGTCGCAAGATGACATTGAACTGTACTGAAACACTGATCTAGACAATATTTTATATATTATACCCGAATCGTACCGGGCCTGAAAACATCGATTTTTTAGAAAATAATTAATTTAAGCAAAACCGTTGGAGTAAATAAAAAAATTTATAAGACTTTTTGCTTCTTTTGGGTCAATATATTATCATGCAAAATATATGCACGTATACAGAGGATACCTTGTATACCTATTCTACACTATAGTGTAGAATCTACACTATAGCTGGAGAAGGAATGTGCTCCGAAAAGTTTCCCTCCCTTGTCATAAAACCTTGAGTATAGGAACGATCCAACCACAGCATAGATAGAGAGACAGCAAAGTAACTCTCGTCAACTCCTTTGTGTTGGCGTGACTAAAATCATTCACCTTGAAGTCGCCATTTCGGCTTAAAAGTCAGAGTTGGATTCCAAACAATTTAAATGTTTCCGAAAGGACCGTATTCTCCAATTTAAATTAAACAATATATTTTCATGCACAGTGTGTGTGCTTGAAAATGTAGACTAGAAACTACGAAACTGTAGTCATAAACTGAAAAAATATTGTGATATTTAACAAGAAAAATTTGTGTTCGTTATCTGTTATAATGGAATATCACAAAGTAACAGACAATTCTATTGATTTCTTTAAATAAACAATAATTTTAGATAGCTAAAAGAATCATATGTAATTTTTTTTTCCAACTTGTAAAAATAGGAAATAAAAGCATATGAAATAGAATTTTCTTTTAAATACATTGATATAATTTTTTTCACTATTTTTTCAAATAAAAATAGCTCAAAAAAATAGAACAATATAGTTTCTTCATAGTATCATTTGGGTTTTTTTTTTATAACAGAAGGGCCTTCGACATTTGAGTTAAGTGATGATAATTATGCTATATCAAATAGTAGAGAATGCATGTGTTCCATTGCGGGTTCATTTAATATAAATAAAAATAATGAATAATATAACCTCCATCCAATTTTTATTATAAAAATCAGACTATCAAATAATACAACAATCTATAAATTATCCAACTTAGAAAGTTCCTAAAGAAGTTGACCCAAATTTAGGCCGCTATACTGGGCCGGCCATTTCGACTTTCCAATTTTATTAATTTTCTTGAGAGTTCAGTACCTACTTGCAAAATTTTATGTTCTTATCACGTCTGGAAACGCCCAAACAAATAGATATAACCGTTATATGACTTATTAACTACGTCCAGGCACCTTGCGAACTAAACAAAGTAAATAAACTAAATACATAAAACAGAATAGAATGGAATTAATGTAACAATTTATAATTAAGCAATTTTCTGTAAATAAAACAAAAGGCATCGGAATTTTTCTACCTGCGATAATCCCTTATTTACAGATAAAGAGTACAGATTTCAATATCTTGGTATAATATCCACATTACAATTTGATACTCCGCCAAAATGGCAAGAGCTGTGAAAAAATTATAAACAAAGTTGTAGAGAATAAAGTTTCTCTTTAAAAAAAATGAGCGGTGGCTAATATATATTTATTTACTCATATTTTATTGTTTTGGAAATATATGCATTTAAATTCATTCAATCCGCATGAAACATATACTTATATAAATATATGGCATGAAACCACACTGTACGTTTCCTGTGCACATAAGTATTAAAAAAGATACACACGTATGCACTCACCTTCTTTTTTGTAGAAAATTTAATTTTCTAAAAGTATTATTTATTAAAAAGTTTCAGTTAATTTTACCTACCTATTATTATGAACGGTAGGGAATCTAAAAAAAGACTCTTTGCATAAATAACGTTTGTTCTGGCAATATTTTGCAGCACAAACAGAGCCCATACTTGAAAATAATAACAGTACTAAGTATGTCTATGAACCAAATAAATTGTACCCAAATTGTACCTACGTCGCCCGCACTGTTTTTTAAGGTTTTAGACCCAAATGGTTCCTGCGCGTCGATCTGCGCAAATCGTTCCCGCCATTCAAGTTTCCCTGCTGTCTCTCTTTCTATGGTGTGATCAGGGCCGGATTAAGGATCGACGCGCCCTCTTATTCATAATGGAAAAAAAAATGATAAGCGAGAGGTTTCAAAATTGATGAGGTGAGGGGGAGGAATCTAAAAAACATTTTTTATCCAGATTCAAAACTGAGGAGCGGGGGCAATTTTTTTTTAATCCAGATTCACAATTAACGTGGTGAGGGGGGGGGGGGGGAGAATCTGGAAAAATATTTTTTTATCCAAATTCGAAATTTGAGCGGAAACATATAATATCTATCTCTTTCCGTTTCTATTTTCCTATAGATAATCATGCAAAATGTTGATATAGTTGGAAAGGAACATATAAGAGAAGTAGACATTTCCTTAATTGGCACAAAAAATTGAGCTGGCACATGCCGGTCAAAGCGTTTTTCGCTTTCGCAATTTCGGACGAACAATGAGGCCGGCGCGGAAGGTATAAAGAGGTGTGCAGACGATCCAACCACCCAACCAACCAACCTTCTCGGTATACACTTTGAAAATTGCCCTGACAACTCGTAAAAGTGAGCTGGTCTGCTGGAATTCCAGCGTCTTCAAAGTGTCTCAGCTCACTATTACGAGTTCGCATGGCAATATTCAGTGTACCAAGAAGGTCGGTTGGTTGGTTGGTTGGTTGGTTGGATCGTCTGTAGACCCCTATATAAAAGGCAGCGCAGGTCGGGTATTTTTTGTAGTATCCACGGGTTTAGGTAAACATCTCTTCGCTGAACTATACAATACAGAGGTAATAAATTCGATAATTTTATCAAAATAAAATAATCAAATAACAAATAAATAATTTTCTTGTATAAAAAAAGTACCAACGCGACGTAGATATAAAGATCTAAAGAGGTCTACAGACGACCCGACGAACCAACCAGCCAACCTTCTCGGTATACTTTGAAAATTGCCATGACAACTCGTAAAAGTTAGCTGGTCTGCTGGAATTCCAACGTCTTCAAAGCGTCGACAATGTTGTCTCCAGCAATTTTACGAGTTCGCATGGCAATCTTCAAAGTGTACCGCGAAGGTCGGTTGGTTGGTTCGATCGTCTGTAGACCTCTTAAGGAAGGCCTCAGGCTGTACCCGGAAGGATTACGGCAGTAAAAACTTCAGACATCGATAATTACTTTAAACGTATGAACATTTTCTATTTCATATTATTTACTTCTCTCTCAGATTCCGATATCTCTGAAAATTAAATATAAGTAAATTAATAGTTAGGTATTTTGGTATTTATGATTTTTAATATGGATATAATTATAAAATGCAACAAAAATAGTTACGTAAAATATACATAGACTTATACAAATTTATTAATTTTGGCCCAGATAAGACGGCGGCGGGTACAAAAGCTTTTTATGCTTGTCTTTGCTTAAACAAACAATTTTTTACGCTCATTATCCCAAGAATATTTGAGGCTGCTTTTTTCGCCAGCCCTTATGCATTATACGATTATACGATTATGCACTATAATACATTTTATTTTCAAAGGTTAATGGTAAATAGTAAAGGGGTCTACACACGATCCAGCGGCAGGGACCCGACATTGTCGGTACGCTTTGAAGATAATTGGAATTCCAGCGGACCAGTTCACTTTTACGAATGAGTTCAAAGTATGCCGACATGGCTGGGTCCCTGCCGCTGGATCGTGTGTAGACCCCCTAAATGTCATCCGTCGGCCATCGGGAGATAAAATTAGTGAGATTTGAATTGCTGAAGCGCCCCTAGGCTATAGCCTATTTAGCCTTATGTTTAATCCGGCCCTGGGTGTGATCCAACTCCAATGTTAGTATTGAGTGATATTTCCTTGTGAACGGACGTGCTTACTTAATATTTTCTTTCATTTTTACTAACAGAGTGATTTTCAACAATGGAATTCGTTTTCCCCTGGCTATGTATAAAGCTCCAGTAAAAAAAATTATCCATTGATACTCACAGATATTCAACTTTTGTAAAATCTACACAGCTCAAAAACCTGTTCGAATATCTATTCTTCCGCCAACATCTAGTGCTGCTCGGTAACATTTATGTCGGGTCTATTACCAAGTTCAAATATGGCTAGGCAACGAGCTTACTCCTGAATACTGGAGGTGGACGTTAAAGGATAACATTTTGGAGCCAATTCAAACTCTGCTTCATCCAGACATTCTGCTGAATACTGTTTTTTTGTAATTGCACCAAGACCTGTAGCTTAAACTGCGGCTGCAGAAAAACTGACATATTGTTCACCAGTTTGTAGTAATTACCAATGTCAGTCTTGGCTAAATGCAACACCCGATATACATGACGTCGATAATTCTTCTTCTTCTAGTGCTGTCTCCTTAACGGAGGTTAGCGATCACCATTTCAAATTGTTCTCTATTTTCAGCAGCTCTTATCAGTTCTTCGAAGTTCAGGCCAGTCCAGTTCTTTATATTTCTCAGCCAATACAGTTTTTTCCTACCGATTCATCTCTTCCCTTCGATCTTTCCTTTGATAAATTAATTATAAAATTAGTATTTGTCATTCCGTAAAATATGTCCAAGTTATGATGTTTTCTTGCATTTTACTGTACGTAGCAGATCTCTTTCTTTGTTCACTCGTCTTAGGACTTCCTCGTTCGTTATGTAAGCAGTATATGAGATCTTTAGTATTCTACGGTATGTCCACATTTCGATAATTGAGACTTCACTAAAGATGTAGATCCATAGCATTTCCTGACTGAAGCTATGGAAATACATGAGACAGCAGAAGAAGAACAAGAAGAAGAAGATGATTAAGAGGAAAGAATACAGATTGAAATAAAGCCTGAAGATGAATATTAATTAATGAGATTAATAACTCCCGTTTTGAATAAAAAATTAATTAATGAACAAATTAACAATAATTTTTTTTAACCTTGTGCTCTTAGTCTAGGAGATAGCTACATATATGGGGCCTGGGATATGTTGGCATAGCTGTTATGTTTTAGCAAATATTTTTCTTAGTATTTTACCTTATGCGAGTCAGACCTCCCTCCCCTGACCATTTTGGCGCTAGCCGCCCCACAAAATATTCAAATGTGGAACAGAGTATAACACTTTGGGGCTTGGTGTTAGTTGAAGGGGGTATCTTGGCGATCAACATCAGATATATGCCAACATTTTTTCTCCGTGTAATTGGCAGCACTGGCGACATCAATTATGGCCAAAATTGGAGCGTAGTATAACACTTTCTGACCAGGCAGAAAATTCTCATTGAGAGAAAAATGTTGGCACTCGCAAAGACTATTATTTGGTACAAAAACCACTAGTTTGAGAGGGTGCCAAAATTTTTTTTTTTTGAAAAGCACTAGTGTTGGCCCGTTTTAGGCCAAAGGTCAAATATTTGGCCAAAAATCTGGAAAATGGGCCAGCAGAGAATGTTGGCATATGCTTTTCCAGCAATGAGAGTTGCCAACGAAAATTTTCCGCCTGGTCAGGCTATTACGTTTCAATTTTGGCGATAATTGATGTCGCCAGTGCTGCCAATTGCACAGAGAAAAAATGTCGGCATATATCGAATGTTGATCACTGATACCCTCTTCAACTAACGCCAAAGTGTTATTCTCTTTTCCACAATTGAATATTTTCTGCTAAAGCATAACAGGAATGTCAACATGTTATATCCCAGGCCCCATATATTGAGCTCCTAGACTATCTACCTCGAAGGTGGTGTGGAGTGGAACGTTTATAAGAAACATAAAGTTACAACCCTGTAAATCGAATTATCGCCAAAACGATTACTCTTATGAGTAAAAGTCCTAATATATTTTTTGTAGAAAATTTAGCTAGGGTGCAAATTTGATAAATAATTAATATTTTTTCTGCAACAGTGACCGTTATTAATGGAAAATTATTTTTGGTGACATTTGACCTCGCGTAAAATTTTAAGCGGCACTCGGATCAGTGGGGCTTTTTGACATATTTTGTTTAGAACCACAATATCAAGGTGCATACCAAAATCCAGCTTTCCGGAAAGTTGTATTGGTTTTTGGATTCTTTTTCACGCTGATCATTTTGAATGCTTGGCGTTTTTACCATCTTGTCGTAGTCTTCTGGAGCGAAATGAGACAGTTGATGTAAGAAGAGACATTTTGTGATCCTAAAATATATACTTTGGCCGCCCTTCTAGCGCCCAAGGTTATCTTTTAACATGTTTAATGCTTTATGGAATCAGTAACAGTACCGTAAAATGTGGAAAATAATTCATTCGGTTAAAACGTACAGTTACAAAAATGATTTTACTTGCAAATGACTACACAATTTCAATTACGGCCCTCAAGGGAAAATATGTACCTACAGAAAATAAAAAATATCGAGTACAGTACACTTCTTTATAAAATAAAGTGGTTCATAATTATTAAGGATTTTCGCAACGTGTGCCTGAAATACTCAAGCGCTCTTCTCTATTTACCCGAAACGGTTGCGTCGTGTACTCACACGACACATAAATAAAACATTTAAAGTCGTTTTCAGCACAACGTTATTAAAAAATGTTATTTTGTCTCGCACTAAAGCGATATTTTTTATATTATAAGAATATGGTCCTACTGATTCCCTATTTTTACGAGTGTCACAACAAACTTAATTTCCTGCGTGGCAGTTTTTCTCTATGTTGTATCAAAAGTAATTTCCTTTTATGTTATATTTTCATTCGATTTATTTCTTTAGTTTAAATTCGCATTCATTATGAACGGCAGTGAAACACGAATATCATTTTATCACGATATTTATTTTATTTTTATTTGAATAATTTTTTTATGGTTATTGAGTGACGTTCTTCAATTTTCAGACACTATTTTGGTCGTCTTTTTTAAAGCTTGGCTGTACTTTAATAAAGGCGCAAAGAGACCCTGCTTGGAGGTCCTAGAACCTAGAAGCCCTTCGGGTCATAGTTGTATAAACCATTAATTATTATTTAAAAAAGCTTGAGGTATTTTGTATTCATGGGATGGCACTATTCTCGATACATTCATATCTGAAGGAGAGAACAGAAAGTGTAAAAATAATTCAAGATAATAAGACATGCTTTTCAGAAAAATTAAATGTGCCGACGGTAATACCACAAGGAAGTGTAATTAAGTCCATTATTATTCATAACTTTTATTAAAGACATTATTCATAATGTAAACGGCATCAGTTTGCTGATGACAGCTCGACCATTATTACTGCCGAAAGTATTGATATACTTAGTAAAAAGACTACAAAATGCGTAGAAGAAATTTCATTATGGTGTAATAAAAATGGACTAGTACTAAACTTGCAAAAAACGATCTTCTGTTAATCTCTCCAGTTGGTCAGAAAACCAATTATATTCTACTGATTGGAGCCAATGAAAATTTTATTTTTCAAAATGAATGTGTAAGATTTTTCCGTATCCTAACCAATAAACGTTTATCTTGTCGTAATCAGTATTATTAGAAATGCGAGCAGATCCAGGTCTATCGGTCCGTTGTACATTCGCGACATTTAGGATCTCCTAAAAAAAAAACAGTCTTCTCCACGAAGGAGAGCAGTCCTTTCCAGGGGTAGATCCCGTAGTGCCTCCGGCTATAGAAACTACCTCTCCGAGATGGTACTCAATTGCATAGAATATGAGTGTTGTACTGATTGCAATTTATGAGCTAAGACTTGCGTTAGCAGTCAAGCTGTCAAAGTTTCACGTCACACTAGGAGCCCACTTGGTAAATTCGAAATACCTAAGTGCAGGTTAGATCATATTCATACAGCCGGTTTTACAATCGCAAGTTAACTTTCATGTTAGTTGGCCCTTACTTGCAAGTTAACTACAATTTTACCGACACTTGCGTTTTTCAATATAAAGTTAAGTCATGATTTGTAAACGAAAGGTTGTGAATAAAATTTATAATGTTGGTAGTAGAAAAATGGGTAATATACATAAAAACTATGAATTTTTGTCAAAGTCACACGTCACTTACTGTCAAATATCAGAAGCAATTTATGATCTGGCTGCTGGTTTCCGGGTCTTCTTCCGCGTAGACTTGGTTGAGTGCTTGACGTTTCGACCATCTTGTTGTGTTTATGTTTCTGAGATCGCTGAATTCAAATCCGCTGTTATTTTTACCCTTCAAGAACATCAGAACATCTAGAGGTCATTTCAAGGCATTTCGAGATCATTTTTGAGGTCAAACTGAGAAAAAGCGAGTAAAAAATCGGGAAAAATTCTCACATGTGTTTTTTAGGTCGCTGACCTAGAATCCGTGGTTGGCTGGACTCTATCACGTCGGACTCAAGGTCATTTGAAGGTCAAACTGAGAAAAAGTTGTGCACAAAATTTGAAAAAATTTATGTATATGTTTTTGGGATCACTGAGTTCGATTTTGTCGTTATTTCATCTCAAAGTTTCTTTAAGGCCATATCATGATCAAATTAAAACAAGAATGTTGAAAACCAAGAAACTGAAAAATTTTAGGTATAGGTTTATTTTATCACTGAGTATAAATCTATATTGAGCCATCTATTATCAACCTATTGATATTTCTTTCAGTTATGTTGTCCACTCGTTTACGTGAGCTTTTAAATCTATCTAGCTTCTTGTCTGTCTCTATATTCCTAGCCACTAGCAAACCCATCTATCTTTCCTGCTTTCTTTTCTCAGTTTGACCTTCAAATGACCTTGAATCCGATGTGATAGAGTCCACCTAACCACGGATTCGAGGTCAGCGACCCAAAAAACCCATGTAAGCATTTTTCCAGATTTTTTGGCCGCTTTTTCTCAATTTGACCTCAAAATGATCTCAAAATGCCTTGAAATGACCTCTAGATGTTCTTTAAGGTTAAAAATAACAGGGTGAAGGGTAAAAATAACAGCGGATTTGAATTCAGCAACCTCAGAAACATAAACGTAATTTTTTTCAAATTTTGTACACCACTTTTTCCCAGTTTGACCTTCAAATCACCTTGAAACCGATATGATAGAGTCCAGCCAACCACGGATTCGAGGTCAGCGACCCAAAAAACCCATGTAAGCATTTTTCCAGATTTTTTAGTCGCTTTTTCTCAATTTGACCTCAAAATTATCTCAAAATGCCTTGAAATGACCTCTAAAGGTTCTTTGAGGTTAAAAATAACAGCGGATTTGAATTCAGCGACCTCAGAAACATAAACATAATTTTTTTCAAATGTTTTACATCACTTTTTCTCAGTTTGACCTTCAAATGACCTTAAATCCGATATGATAGAGTCCAGCCAACCACGGATTCGAGGTCAGCGACCTGCTCTTTACCCGTGCAAGCATTTTTTCAGATTTTTTAGTCGCTTTTTCTCAATTTGACCTCAAAATGATCTCAAAATGCCTTGAAATGACCTCTAGATGTTCTGATGTTCTTGAAGGGTAAAAATAACCGGATTTGAATTCAGCGACCTCAGAAACATAAACATAGATTTTTTAAAAATGTTTACAGCACTTTCTCAGTTTGACCTTTAAATGACCAAGAACTTGACGTGATGAAGCTTAACCAACCTCGGATTCGGAATCAGCGACCCAAAAAACCTATGCACACTCTGGTAAAGTCTGGTGATTGTTCTTAGATCAAATGTTGTGTTATTAAATATCACATGTTGATGATAATAATTATATACCTTATAAAATGAATTATTACGTTTATTATGTACTTTAATACTATAGTTGATTTCGTGATCGTTCTCTGTCGAGTCCTAAGCGGCTACTTTACGGTAGCGCCAATATCCGTTGGCAGTGATGACGGTCTCGGATGCCGAGCAGACTACTGCTTATTACCCTATTACATCGCTGTAGACATGGACCGGCCTCATGCAGGACGGGCGAGCTTACTTTACATCAACTCCACTCACAAATGTGAGCAGTGTGATGATGTTGGCTCACCTCCCCGGGTCCTGGTTGTTGGACCTTGCTGGCCAAGACCTTTGTCTTCTGGCGCTCTTTTGTCTTGATGTTCTTTCTTCGCCAGCTTGTCACCCCCTGAGATAGTCACCTGTCTGTTCGGAAACTTTGGTCTGGGATTGTCTGCCGGTAGGCAGAATGTCAATTGACATCCTGCCATCCGGCTCATCGGTTAGGAAGGGATGAGCTATGTAGCTCGAGGAGGTGCAGACCTAACTGCTTTGGTAGCACTTTTGGTCTGCAGGGAGCTAGGTAACTACGGGTACTGGACTGTGGTTTGTCCGGTAATGGGTGGGTGATTGGGTGATTGTCATGTCTCTTCTGTGGGCTATCTTCATCGGCGGTGGTATGGTTCTCGTACTCACCCGTTATCCATGATTTGCATCTTTGGCCTCTTGTGCCTCGGAGCGCCGCGCCGGCTGGATCGTGGTCAGTTTACGGTAGATCAGTCGAAGGTCCCTTTATATGCATCCTTAACTGTTTCATTCCGGACGTCTGAGGTCAATAATTGGCACACAGAAAGTTAGCTCCAGGACGGGAAAGGACGTTTTGTTCCTTTCCCCGCCGAACGATGTTTCTTCATTGTCCTCCACGCCACTGTGCCCTGACATCCATATGAGTTTGACAGTGTAATAAAAAGCTTAGCTAGACATTTTGTTGTAATTTTACAAATTAGAGATAGTACCAGCGTTACCACATTTGGTAGATTTTTATTTCTTTTTAGTAGAATTTTAAGGATTTTTTGTAAAGTTTGGTAGGTAAAATTTGCTGGTAGATTTCTGATAGACTATCAGAAATCTACCAGCAAATTTTACCTACCAAACTTTACAAAAAATCCTTATAATTCTACTAAAAAGAAATAAAAATCTACCAAATGTAGTAACGCTGGATATTACATGTTTCTATTATGGCTGTATAAATTCGGTCTTGTCGTATGGTTTACTTTGTTGGGGTTATTATTCAAGGGTACAAAAAGTGTTCGTCGTTCAGAAGACAATTAATTATAAGAAGCATGTTTAATCTTGGTTACACTACACCCTGTAGGCCTTACTTTAGGCAGCATGGCATACAAGAAAAAATATTAATTTACCAAAATGTAATGAAATAAATAAGTATAACAGTCGAAGTGGTAAAAGTGTTTATGTACATACACATAGACTAAGCCAAGTAAATAAAGGTCCTTTCATCACATCACTCAAGATGTGCAATCTTCTACCCCAAAATTAAAAGAGGTTAACAACTTCAATTTAAAAAGTGCGTTTCGGGTTCTGGTTAAATTCCTGGTTACTAAAAATTCCTGGTTACCCAGTGTTTCTACACACATCATAAATTTTATAATTTTTGTAATATTTAATTTGACTAAGTCAGCCATATATCATATATGTACAGTGTCGGGCATAAAGGTAGCTACATATGGCAAAAAGTTGTATTATTGAGATTTCTAAAATACTTCGTTTCTGCATGGTTGTCGGCCAGTTAGAATTTTCAATTCGTCTAAATTGTATTGGCGGTCCGAAAATGTTGGATAAGTTCATGTGCATCAATATATAGGGTATGACTACAGATAGCGACACGATCAGACCGTTTTTTTTAACTTATTTCCAGCAAAATGTTTATTTCGCAAATATTTGATTAGTTTTGACACAAACTTATGTAATTTAGTTGAATAAAGTTATTTTCAAGTAAGGAAAGAATATATAAGTTTTCACGTTAATGGTGCGGGTAAAATTTATATTTCTTTATTCTTTCTCAGATCTGATTCAAAATTCGTATATGGGGTTTTCGTTGGAATATAAGCATTTTTTTTTAAATAAAATTTTTCGATATCTTGTCAATTTGACTCATTTCTTGGTACTAGCTTCAACTATTTTTACATTCCCGCCAAACCGGTGATCACATGACGTGTCAAAATGTATTATTTGGTTATCGGACAGCATAGAGTTTTTTTAAAATAAACAGTTTGTACCTTAAGCAAAGATTATTATTATTACTAATGACCTTGTAAAAACGTTACTTTTCTATGTTTTTCGAAATATCTCGAAGACTATGCCACTTAGAGCTACAAATTCTACGTCTCATTTTTGTTAAGCGTAAAATTTACTAAAAAAATTATTTGAAAATTTATTACCCTATAGTCCAGTCAACGGAGGGTTTCACCTCTAACTTGAGTGCTAGTGAATGGATTTTGATGAAATCTTGTGCAATGTGTGTAAAAAAGATAAAAAAAAGATTAGAGTAGGAAATGATCGGAAGGCGTAGAAAACACCCCTTTTATCACGGGTTCCGTAACTTGTAGAATTAGGTCAAATATAAAAAAAACAATATATTTACCTCTTTTGACCCAAAATAAGATGTTTTTACTCTTGTGATTTTTTTCTAAAAATGCATATTTTTCGAGATATGCCCACACGAAAATTCTTAAAAATGGGGGAGGGGAAATGTAAAAGTTGAAAAAAAATCTGGAGGAGGGGAGGGGAAGGTCCCATTTTTGGGTTTCTCGATTATATTTCGGAAACGGTGGACTCTAGAAAAAATATGTTTCAAATAAAAATGAAAGCTAATTAAATTTCCTATAAAATTGTTTTCATCCATATTTGTCGAATTTCCAACGGTTTTCGAGATATACGTTATTGAAAATCGATAATTTGCTTCTAATGCCTCCCACGATCGTTTCTCAGAAAAATTGTAAGGCATTAAATTCCCTTCACTTTAATATACACTTTCGCTACTTTATCTTCAACCAATCAAAAGTTATAGAATTTCTAACATGTACGCTCAATTTCGATGTTCCTCTAGAAATGAGTATGTTGACGCTACCATATGATGATTAACATCATTTTAACAATAGAAATAAGATAGTTTCAATTGACACATAACACTTTTTTTTATAATATATATAGCTTTTATTATATTATTACGAATCATATAATAAAGTATTTACATAGACTGATAGTAATTAAAAAATGAAAAAATAAGCATTCAAGGTGACATCTTGGTTTCTTTGAGGCGGAAGAGTCGAGTCGAGTAGAGTCCACCGTTTCCGAGATATAATCGAAAAACCCAAAAATGGGACCTTTCCACCCCCCTCCCTCCGTAAGCTCACCTCCCAGGTGCGGGGACTTTTAGTATGTTTACCTACTAACTACTCCTGACAAAGTCCTGGAGCCAAAAAGTCTCGCATATTCCATGCATTCTACAATATATTCATTGACTGGACTATATAGGTTTCATATTTTTTTTATAATAATAAATATAAATCACGCTTAGTTCTCGAATTTTTATGTATTTTTTAATGTCCAAAAAATGTAGTACATTTATCGTGAAAAACTGCCTGTAACTCGGAAAATTAGCAAGTTACAAAAAAATTCCAAGAGACAAAAAATGTTTAGAAGCCCTTAGTGCATACGTCTGGATTTTTTCAAATTTTTAAATTACGTATTTTTAAAGCGCTACAATTTCAAAGAAAGAGGTAGATTTTCATGTTTTTCCGGAGATACTCTGTGAAAACGCACTTTACAGAAAAGTTGCAAATAAAAGAAAGTCTTATATTTCGATGATACATTCACCTGAATTTTTTCAGATTTTTTCTTCAACTTTTACATTGCCCCTCTCCCACTTTTAGGAATATTCGAGTGACCATATCTCGAAAAATATGCATTTTTCGAAAAAATTTACAAGTAAAAACATCTTATTTTAGGCCAAAAAAAGGTAAATACATTGTTTTTTTTTTGTTTCATTTCTGACCTAATTCTACAAGTTACGAAACACGTGATAAAAGGGGTGTTTTCTACCCCTTCCGGTCATATCCTACTCTAATCTTTTTTTTTCTTAACTTTTTTATTAACTTCATTACAAACACATTGCACAAGATTTCATCAAAATCCATTTAATTCATTAGCACTCAACTTTTGGTCATTTTAGCGCTTTGTTGACTGGACTACTAGTGAAATATAAAATTCAGAGGTAAGTGGCTAGTGTGAAAGGAAAGTAAACCACTGCATAAAGTTAATTAATTTTTGGTCATGACTTTGACAAGACACAAGATATTAAATCGGCAGACATTATCGTTAGAAATGTCACCCCCTGAATGTCCTTATTCCATACATTTAACCGCTTAAACGACGCAGGATATTCTCACGTATGGGCTAGTAATTGCCGTAATAACTGCCACTTTTCGAATTTATTTGCACGTGACACACAATTTGAGGGTCCTAAACTTGGCTAATGATGTAAAGAGTCCAGAGCAGTAGCTGCGATCTCGGAACTACAGCTTTCTTTCTCGTAAATACATTCATAACGTTCTTGTTTTTAATTGAATAGAATTTGGCTTAAGAATAATTTTGGTAACAATTATTTGAAATTGACTAATATTTTTTAATTTATAGTTTGCGGTTAGAGCAATAATGAACCTATCATTACTTGATCACGTTTTCAATTATTTGTTCTTTTGGAGAACCATAGGGTTATTGCATCCATTTCGAAAGGGAAAACGTTAAGCAATGTTTTTAGATGTAAATTTAATTATAAAGCTCTTGGATGAGATATTAATAAATGAGTAAAATGCATTTCAATACAATAATTCTTCCTTTCCTTATATTACCTGGGATAAGTGGTAGAATAGTTCTAGTAGCTAAACGTGATCAATACCATAACATACTATATTTATATCATGTTAAAATATGTTCAATACATCAATAATTAAATCAAATTACAAATTTTAAAAGGCCAGGACACAAAAACATTGACTAAATGACTAAAAAATAAATACGAAAAGCTTTAAAAAGTATGAAACAATATGGAATATTATTTGTCTTCATTTGCAGTCTTCATGCTTGCAACCGTCGTAACTCGCAAAATATGTGAGATACAAAAAAATAATAGATATATTTACTACTACTATATATTTTAACATAGTTAGCAAAAGTTTTTCGTGCTACTAGCAATATCACAATTTTTAGAAAAATTCATTCAAAAACCGCTGCCCAAGGAATCTCTACTTCCACATCCAGATTTTCTATCCAAGTCACTCACAACGAAAAAATTTTGTATGTGGAAATCATTGTTTAATAATATAATATTTGAAATCCTCTACCCAAAAACCCATAAAACGATACCCCACATCGGTAGTGGGGTATAGCGTGTGGTAGTGGGGGTGGATAAGGTAAAAAAATATTTTGAGGTTTCTGGTTCTTGTACACACACTAAATCACATTTTTTTTCATCCCCTTTAATAATGGGGTGGGGGTGGTAATGGGGGTGGCTAATGCCAATTTTTTTTTA
Organism: Rutpela maculata; assembly: GCA_936432065.2. NCBI lineage: Eukaryota > Metazoa > Arthropoda > Insecta > Coleoptera > Cerambycidae > Rutpela > Rutpela maculata. The sequence goes on from OW386285.2 coordinate 360,895,942, forward strand.
AAGACCTTAGCTTCTCTTGTATATAGTAAATACCAATTTTGTAAACTCTTACCTGCTTGATTTACCTATTTACCCCAAATTTACCCCAATTTACTTCCCAACCCTCCGACAGAACAAGATGAAAATCAACTTTTTTTGTGCGCACGATTACTCTGGAACCGTTTGAGATATTGACTTGAAATTTGGTACACATATGTACTTTAACGAGATCTAGAATTAGATTATATTTTCATCTTGTTCCGTCGAAGGGTTGGGGGGTAAATTGGGGTAAATTTGGGAAAAATAGATAAATCAAGCAGGTAAGAGTCCATAAAATTGGTATTTAGTATATACAAGAGAAGCTGAGGCCTCAAAAAAAATTTTGGCATTAGCCACCCTCATTACCACCCCCACTCCATTATTAAAGGGGATGGAAAAAAAAATGTGATTTAGGGTGTGTACAAGAACCAGAAACCTCGAAATGTTTTTTTACTTCATCCACCCCCACTACCACCCCCTATCACCACCCCCACCCCGCTACCGATGTGGGGTATCATTTTATGGGTTTTTGGGGTAGAGGATTTCAAATATTATATTATTAATGTTCCATAAACAATTATTTCCACATACAAAATTTTTTCGTTGTGAGTGACTTAGATAAAAAATCTGGATGTGGAAGTAGTGATTCATTGGGCAGCGGTTTTTATATAGAAACGATCGGAAGGAATCACCAAATATGTCACAAAATTCCTAAAAATGGTTATAATTACTCATCATTGTAAATATAGGAGATCTGACGTCATAATTTTTTTTTTGCCGAAGGAACATAAAATGTTTTATACGACCTTGTTTTAATATTAGGAACACCAATACAAATTTTTTCCAAAGTGGTTGAATCATAAGCTAAACTGTTAATTATTTTGTACAAATAGACAATACTGAAATAAATTCGTCTATTATGGAGAGTCATTAGGTTGTACTTTAGATAAATTTTCTAAGTAATTAGAGTTACTACTATATGTACTGGTAAGAATGTATTCAGAATGTTTAATAATTTTTTTTTTGTATATCCTCTACAGTTTGAATATATTTAGTATAAAAAGGGCTCCATACCACAGAACAATACTCAAGACTTGAACGTACAAAAGTTGTGTATAATAATAATAATGTTTTTATATTTTTAAAAGATTTCGAATTACGTAATATACAGCCAAGATTTTTATATGCTTGATTGGTAGATAGACGTGACATAATTATTAAATGATAACTTGACATCGAATAGGTCAAGATGTCGGCATTTTGTTATTGTAATTGCTCAGTAATTAATTTTTCTTTCAAAAATGCTCTTTTTCGTTAATATCATCACATCACCTAGATGCTCAATTTATTTTGTTCCTTTAAAACATTTGTTTTAGAAAAAAATTCCATCCGCCATCCCCCATCGAAAAATGACCGTATCTCGGTTAATTATTGCCATAAAATTAAATTAAAAACATCGAATTAAAGATAATTTTGCCAGAAACAACTTTTATTTGAATTATTTTTTTGTAAATGCCATATTTCCCGAGAAAATAGAGAAAAATCGATGTTCTTTATTAAAAATATTCCTTTTTACCCCCTATAGGTTCCCGCGGATCCGTAAAACTCCTAAACTTTTTTATTTCGTGAAATTTGACCTATTTTAAACTTATAACCAAAGTTAAAGTCTGCACAAATTTTTTTTCGAGTTTCGGTCAGTTTTTTCAATCTTCTCCTGTGCTATATAGAACCAAAGCCACCAAAGGCCTCAATTTTGTTTGTCATCCTCACTACCAATATGACATAAGAGTTTATGGCTTTTCAGCGTAGACGATTTCAAATATTATGTTATTATGAACAATTATTTCCACATAGTGGAATGCAAAGATACGATCATTTTTTCTGTTTTTGTAAGAGACTTGGATAGGAGATCTGAATGTCGAAGTAGTCATTATTTACGCTGCGGCTTCTTTAGGTGGTTTATTACGTACTAACAATAAGCGATAAAAACTTTAAAGAAACATTAAAATAATAGGCATAGTTATTAAATTAAACGTTTTTGTCCTTTGTCACTAAAATCGATCTCTCAAATACGATCATTTAGTTTAGATTAATAATTTATTAGTCTTAGTTCATTTTCTTTCGCCTTTATATGTGTTACTCGCATCCTCTTTGTCAGTTACGAAACCGACACAAATCACACGAATGTTTCGTCATTAGTGCCTTTGAGCACACGGACGTCCATACATTTTCAGACGATTGGATACGCAAATTGCAGCCACAATTTACAATTACCAGTGCATTTGTGGAGAGCTTGAAAATAGTAATGGGGTATTTCTTAGAGTGCATCTCGGAACTTGGAAAGATAAATAGTTGTTGTCTCCTTTGAGGATAGACTCACAGAGGAAACATTATCATTACCCTATCAGTGACTGGCCACGACGTTAAGTTGTAATTCCAAGCAAAAACCTCTTCATCACCCTTCGCAGTCTTCACGTGATCCTCTTTCAATTTATTCATCACATTCAGACGTCGAGGAATGTTATTCTTTTTTAAACTGCTTTCATATTAAAGTCAAATCAAGTTGTCTATTGTTAGAATATTTATACTTTTGTTTATATAGAGTCAAGATGACCAGTAGGTCACAGTGTTGAGAAAAACACCGGGCATATAACTGCTGCAAATGCTACAGACGTCTCCCGCCTTCGATTTTATATCTGCTCTTTTTTCTACAAACGATAGATAGTACAGTACCTAGAGGTAAAAAATATGCAAAACTTCGGAATAATGTCATATTGAACGGATTTCGTTCATTTTTGGCAGTATAATAGTAAATGCTTCACAGAAAAGTTTCTATATTGTGCGGGGGCTAGCTAATTTACAGGGGGTGGACGCCACAAGGGGTGTCACTTAAACAGTATATATATTTATTGGAGCTGAAGTAGAATCAAATTTTAAGAAGAATTTCACATAAATTGATAGTTTTTAAGTTATAACGACTTCAAAATTGCGATTTTAGCTTAAAAAAAAAGGTATTTCCAAACGGCTTTCGTCAAGTATCTTGAAAAGTATTACTTTACCGAAAAAATGTTACAGACCAAATACAGAAAGTACAAACTGGGAATTAATTATATTTTTTGTTTATTGATGTAGGATTAATAATTTCGGAGATATTTAAGTTTACATTTGGCATCCAAGTGTTCATAAGAAAATTATTTAGAGTGAGAGTTAAATATCTCAGAAACTGTGACACCCACGTCAAGGATGCTAATATGCAGAATAATAGGTTAATAATTAAGCTTTCAACTGTTTTTATATTTGTTTCTGTAGCATAAAAAACAAAGAAGTTATGACCGAAGCAATGTGCGTCTACACATTTTTTTAATAACAACGTCGCCATTTTGTTACTGTAATTAGCCAGTAATTAAAAAAAAGGAATTTCAAACACTGTTTCTCATTAATATATAGCATGATGTAGATGCTCAAATTTTTTGGTTTGTCTACAGCACTTGCTTTAGAAAAAAATACAGATTAAACTATAAAGGTATTTTCGATAAAACGTAATTTTTTTCCCTTTTCCAGATATCTTAATAAATATTAGTTTTATGGGTAAAGAGCAAAAATAAAGCTCATAAACTAATAATGAATTTCGCTTGTTTATTTATTTACATAGATTTAATAGTTTCGGAGATATGAAAGTTTACAAATGGCGTCCGAACGTTTATAAGGCGAAAAATACAGTTTAAATGTCAAATATCTCAGAAATTGTGACATCTACGTCACGCATGCTAAGAAATGAAATTAAAGACAATTAATTGAGCTTTCAAATTATTTTTTACTCGTTCCTGTAGCATAAGAAATAAAGAAGTTATGACGGAAACATGTGCGTATTTATATTTTTTTTATACAAAAAGGTCGCCATTTTGTTACTCTAATTAGTCAGTAATTTAAAAAAATTATCTCAAATACAGTTTTTCGTTAATATGTAGCATTACCTAGATGCTCAAATGCTCATTTAAAGCACTTGCTTTAGAAAAAAATGCATTTTTAACTTTAAAGGTAATTTCGAAACACTTGAATACCAAATGTAAACTTAAATATCTCCGAAATTATTAATCCTACATCAATAAACAAAAAATATAATTAATTCCCAGTTTGTACTTTCTGTAATTGGTCTGTAACATTTTTTCGATAAAGTAATACTTTTCTAGATACTTGACGAAAGCCGCTTGGAAATACCTTTTTTCTTAAGCTAAAATCGCAATTTTAAAGTCGTATAACTTAAAAACTATCAATTTATGTGAAAAATTGCATAGAACCTTTTCTTCTTAAAATTTGATTCTATTTCAGCTCCAATAAACATATAGGTATATTTTTTAAGTGCCACCCCTTGAGAGGGGGTGGCATCCACCCCCTATAAATTAGCAAGCCCCCGCACAATATATAAACTTTTCTGTGAAGCATTTACTATTATACTGCCAAAAATGAACGAAATCCGTTCAATGTAACATTATTCCGAAGTTAAAACCTCTAGTTACTGTACTAAGAATTTGTGTTATAAAATGGTTTAATTTACCTTGGAATATGTGCATCTTTAATAATATCCGCAATTTAGCAGCTACAATAAAAAATTTCGCGTTTTTTTGTAGCTGACGTGTCTTATAGCTTATTTTACAATGTTCTTCTAATTACCTAGTCGCGAGTTATAATTCCCAGTATTGTAGATAACCTAAATAAAATGCTGATTATGCAAACTCAGCAATTGTGATAGGTTCTCTACGAAATGAGAGCAGATCTAGTTTGTCAACCGTTGTATCAACATCGAACTTGTAGAAAAATAAAAAGGTGTTCAAATAAAAAGTTTATTGGTGTTTTTAAAAAAGTCTTTGACTTAAACCACAATTGGCGGTAACTCGAGGCGTCACCGCGAGATGGCGTAGTGCTGCTGCCTACTATCTACATTCATTTTATTACTATTTAGCACTACACGCATTTGTATAAGTCGGCTCATTGTTCAGTACAGTTTTTATTTAATGTGATAGATTCTACAATAATTTGTATTTATATATGTTATTAAAATATTTTTTATTTAATACTATTAATTATATTAATATGTTCAGAAGTAGAACGTTAATATAAATTTTAAAAGGCTAGGAAATTTTTTAACAAGTTTTCAGTGTGAAAGTTTCGCTTACGTAATTCCTAAATAATGTATATACATACTTATGTATCAAGCAATAAAATCAGAAAAATATTAAGTCTAGAAAAATATAGGCTTATAAATGGTATGAGTAATAGATGATATCAAGCATTGACCTGTTCATTGAATGAAAATATAAATATGAAAATATTTATTCTTTGTTTTTTTCATAAATTAATCAAGTTAATTCGCACGGCTCACTGAAAATTTTCAAAAAGAATGTACATCTCTGGTCTCGTTACCTATGATGACCTCTTCATGTTACATTTCGTACCATATTCGTGAGCCCCCGCCCCATTAAATGCGTTAAGTGTTTTATGGAGAATCCCGTTCTACGATAATTATGGGGCGACAAATACATAGAAAATAAGGACACGTTGTTATTACTTGTTATCATCGCGACGGTGAAATCTGTTGGAAAATTTTGAAAGGAATTATACTAAAATGTGCATCATATACACAGCATATGCTTAGCATATGAACTTCATAGAGACTAATCAGGAATGTTAGCCTAATCTTAATAAACCAATATGTGGTGTAAACTAAAGAGTTTCTGTTAAAGCATCAGATCATATTACGTTATTTCATGAAAATATTTCAATTACCCCATTATATTCCAGAGCCCATTTTAATGCAATGAGGAACTAATCTACCGGCAGCATTGTAATCTTATAGCAATTTTTATGGTGCCAATTAGTGCTGCATCAGGCATAGTCGATTTTTTAAACGAAAAAGAAGTAGTTTTTTCTACACAAGACATAAATGTTTAGGTATGCGCTAATTATACATCTGTCGACGTTGAACGGCCTTTTTAATTTTTCACACAAATGGATTTTGAATGAAAGGCACCAAAGTTTGATCCTAAAGCATTTAGAACAAATATTGCTAATATACCTATTTACACTTGTGATAGTTAAAAAATTTATGTATTTGCGTATGAGTGTTAGTACCAATAAATATTTCAGCCCTTTCTTAGAAAGTGTTATAACGATTGTATTGTATTAACTTTGTATGTTAAGGAACTCGCTAATATTATATTACGTAACGACTATTTAATGACGGTTATTAAGACACGAGCATGAGAGTTATGACGTGAGCCGTAGGCGAAGATACAATCTTTCATTTCGAGAAAGTGGATTCATCTGTAAAGATAATTTTTTTTATGAAAATTTCCACTCATGTTTCCAATCCACAAACAAAAATAAAGACGTTTTACTTCGTCGCCTGTCTCTAAGGTGTGGTTGAAAATCGGTTTGTAAGGATATATCTTATTGTGTTTTAAACAAATATTCCGCTCGTATTCTTAATGACAATTTGGGATGTTCCTCTACTGGTTGTAATACTAACTTCACTAACTATCTTCATAATATTTTTTTTTAGGTCTTGGCATTTTCAACAACGATCCAGTTCTTAAAAAGGACCCCCCACAAACCTTATGGAAGTTGGCTCTCAGGCAAATTTTCTGAAATTTGGATATGTTGTAATTTTTGCTTTTCGGAGCAAAAGTTCTCATAGGCACAAGTCTCGGCTATGACTGTTTTTCAAGTTATGAGGGTATAGATACTTTGTCGTTGTATATTTGACAATATCTATAATTTAAATAATATATGTATACCATAGTTTTTAAATATAATGTATTTTATATTTATATACGTAATTAATATAATTTCATTAAAATATATGTGTTACTTTATATAAATTCTTGTTCTCGGTATTTTCTTTTTTCTTCCTCTCCATGGTTACTTAAAAACCTAATCCAGGAGTGAGCAAGCTGCCACAGAGGGCTTGAACGTCACAGTAAGCATAAAAATTTGGCGGAATGAAGATACCAATCTTTTTAGCAATCCTCCATATTTTTCTTTCTTTTACGTCGTATAAATTATTTTCAGTGGAAAAATAGCTTTATACATATATTTCAAGAAAACAGAATAAAATCCGATATAGATAGAGGTTGATGGGGTAGCCATCCACAAAAAGTAAAATATTATTTTTGTAACTTTTTTAATATCGTTTGTGAATTAAATATTTTCGGTGCAGTCTGCAAATGGTGTTGAGTGGCTGGCATGAGAGCTCATTTGAATAAAAATAAGTCTTTCGACTGGTGTCTGTTGCAATCGAAACTTTAGCGTTTTGTGGCACTACATAGTTATTGCACTTAACGCGGCCAGACTTGTAATTCGTAATCCAGCGCTCGGCGGGGCAGTAGTCCGGAGAATAGCTGTTGGTTGCAGTCTGGTTTTTTATTTCTTGTATATTTAAAGAAACTTATAGGGGAGTTCGACAAAAATATTTCACTAGTAATATTCTGCCCTCTAAAAGCATACCTACTATGCTAAAAACATGCTGACTTCCCTAAATATCGTTTTAAGAAAGTTGTAAAATATTTCTTATACCCAAAGAATGCGTTGTTAAATTTGTTTTGTAAATAAAAAACAAATTCTACGAATAAAAATAGCGAACATAAATGTGTTGAGTAATTTACTCTATCACGTTTTAGAACTTATGACTGATTCAGTGACGTGAAACAAACATCGCGTTTTAAAAAGTTAAATAACATAATTAAAATTTTAATAGAAAATATCCTCATCTATTTCATGTGCCTTCTAGCAAAGTAACGAAAACATCAGATAATTAATCATAGACTGCCAGCGCACAAGCAAAACTGAAACAACGTTGAAATAAAACGAGCACGAGAGCCCAGTTTATTTGTCGTGATTTGTAATCAGAATCACAATCAGAAAATAAAATTCCTTATTCAACAAGAACCTACTTATTAAACTAGTCCTCTGACGGAAAAAAATCGACCCAAATAGAAAATGTTTCCGAACTGCTATTTTATTGCATTTTCGGATGTATTTTCTCGTCAATAAAGTGACCTTAGTTTTACAGAAATTAACTCTTAGAGTAACATAGAAACTAAATGGTACGACCACATTGCACTTACTGTCTCACGCGACTGACTTTTTCCATCAACTACCCTATGTAAATTTTCCAGGAAAAACCAATAATGACATAATATTAGGTGTTTAATATACTATTGCCATACAAAATTTAAGCAAAATCTTTAGAAGTTTTGAGAAAATAGATTTTTTTTCTATGAGGTACCAATAATTTTGACGGTAGTTAGTAGTACAATCTGTCATTTGACCTGTGAATAATTCCTGCAAGGAACTTATTGTTTGTATAATGTAGGGGGTGTTGGCCTGGGATCCAAAAAGTTACCGGGAAAAACGAATGGAGCGGGCCCACCTCATACGACTTTCAAATCAAATCACTTTAGTCCTTAAAAATATACATTTTATAGACCAGCCACATATGTCACATATTTACAAAAGGCATAAAGATTAAAAAAATCTATCTAATTCAACAAAATCAACAGCCGCCGATAAAAAAGTTATATACAAAATTTAAATTAAAAATTACAGCAGGAAATGTATTTATCAAGGAAAAGCAGCAAAAATCAAATGATATTTATAAAATCAAAACTCTTTATTTATTAAAAAAACAATGGCTTACGTGATTCAAAAAAGTACAAAATGTTACCAGCTAAACCTTAGACCTTACACACTAACAAATAAAAAAACGAGCATAAATAAACTAAAAAACAAGCATTTTCTTCATTAAATCGCTCTTTTCGGCAACGTTGTCAATAATTTCGTCGACATTCAGATTTTGAAGGATATCGTTTTCGCAAGCCATTAGCATAAGTGCTTCTAAGTTTTCTTGCGAAATTTGACTTCTCAGGCGATTTTTGATGAATTTCAAAGTTGGAAAACTCCTTTCACATGAGACTTGTGCAAAGGAAAGCGTAAGAAGGTACTGATATGCCAGGTGAAGAAATTTGTAAGTTGTAGCATATAAATTGTATCGATGTAAAATCATGTAACAACAAACTATACAATTTTTGCATGATTTGCGTGAATGACCCAAATTTGTATCATCGTTTGTTTGTTCATATTCATCATTCATATTATTTTCAGTTTCTTCAATATGCTCACTGTCTTCATCGATAAGAGGCATTTTCTTCAGTTCATAAACATCTACAATAGACAGTTTTAGGTCTTCCCAGTTAAAGATAAAATTGCTTAATTCTTCGCGCAGGTTTTGAGCTGTGGCATCTTCATTAAATTTTAGGAGTGCATTACTTAATTCTTCCAACATTGGTGCTTTAAGTTTTTGAGGATTATTTTTTATTTCCACAAAATTTTTTGGGTCTAAAAGAGACAAATCGGCAAAAAAGTTTCATCTTTACTAAACCGACTATTCATACTTTCCTTGACAGTATCTAAAATGACGTTATGAACATTTATTTCATAAGCCTTTGTAACATCTGATACGATTTCGTCATGTGTCTGTTCATCAGGCATCCTTTTCTTTTTGCGATTTCTTTTACTAGGTAAGCAGATTTGTACCATGTCGTCATGTTCAGATTCATCTAATTTTTCGTTCATTAACTGAACAAATTTATCTGCTTGCACTTGAACTGAACAAAAATCGCGGCTATATGCCTGTAATTTATTTTGAGTTGAACAAATCATGTGGTATGCTTTTAAAAAATCGATATTTGCAGATAATTTGATAATGGTGTAGTTACTTCAAAAATTCGAAGGTAAGTGTGGGCTGTTAGAATTGTTTCATATTTTAATAACATATCCACAAATCCTTTAGCTCGAACCCGCCCTTCAGAAGTTAAAGTAGTCTTTTCTTCAATAGTTTTTAAGGTCAAAATTACATCAATAAATAAAGATTTTTTCTTGTCTTCAAAGGAACCAAATTTTTTTTTTAATGCATCTTGTTTTGACCACCATCTAGTGTTGCCTATAAGTCCAAGTTTCTTACGATGTGAGTCCTTACTTATTTCGTCCCAAATATCCATACGCTGATAAGAATCACGAAGAAAAGCAGCAATATCATTTATTAAAGAAAATAAAGAAGCAGCTGAAACTGCTACACGGGTTGCATCAGAGATAATGAGGTTTAAAACATGAGCGTAACACCAAATATGAAACTGGCCAGGAGATTTTATATTTAACCATGCGTTAAGACCTTTATATTGACCATTCACATTAGCTGCAGCATCTGTAGTATTACCCACACACTTATTTATGTCAATATTGCAGGAACTAAGAACCTGATTTATATTTAATTATGGCAATGCCCCAGCAATTATAGGAGGCGACTTCAATGCTCAAAATAGAGTATGGGGGTCTGGAAAAAACAATCAAGAAGGTACTCTTGTCATGGAATCTGTGGACGAATTAAATCTAGTAATTCTTAATGATGGTTCACCTACAAGACTGACTGCACCTAACACCAACGTATCGGCACCAGATTTATCTCTTACAACCATGGGCTTGGCTAATAAAATTCAGTGGAGCGTTACCGACGATACCTTATCATCAGATCATTTCCCTATTTTGATGGAACTTAAAACCACACACATTTCCAATGATGTCATATATCCAAAGTACAAATGGAACATTAATAAAGCAAATTGGGCCCTATACGAAGAGAATGCTCTCCTAAATTTTTCTAATGTACCACACATGTTAAATGCTGAAGAAAAATACATCTTCTTTAATGAAAAAATAAACCAGGCAGCCGCTGTTGCGATTCCACTAAATAAACCATTTAAAATGAAAAAGCGTCCACCCCCCCCATGGTGGGATGACGATTGCCAAAGAGCTATTGATAAAAGAAAAATAGCGCTAAATTCCTATAAATCGAATAGTACTTATGACAACTTTGTAAAATGTAAACAAGCATTCGCACAAGTAAAAAAACTGTTTAAGCAGAAAGCTAAACATAATTGGCAAGAATGGATTGCACAACTAAATAAAAATACTCCCGCCACAGAATTATGGAAACAAGCAAAAATTATACAAAGAATTCCCATTCAACAGAAAAAATGCCATAATTACGAATGGCTGGAAGAATTTTTTATTAACGTATCACCGCCTACAGCTAACCAGAATCTTGATGAACATGTATCGGTTAACACTCCCAATGATAATAATGACATTTCCAGACCCTTTACATTAACTGAACTAGACTGGGCTATTAAGACAACGAATAATTCTGCTCCGGGATTTGATGAAATCAACTATTCAATGTTGGCACACCTGCCGCTAAATGCAAAAAAATTTCTTCTGCAAATTTTTAACGATGTGTGGGTGAAAGGGGAACCAATAGAATCTTGGAAAAAAGTAGTAATTATACCTATAAATAAACCAAACAAAGATCCTAATAAAGCCGAATCCTATCGCCCTATATCCCTACTTTCCTGTATTTTAAAAACTTTTGAACGAATGGTAAAAAGTAGACTAGAGTGGTGGTTTAAAAAAAATAAGTCCCTTCCACAAAACCAATTCGGTTTCAAACAAGGTGTAGGTACTCTAAATGCAGTTTCAAACATAGTGACAGATATTCAATTATGCTTTTCAAAAAACGTTTACCTAGGTGCCATTTTCTTGGACATACAAGGAGCATATGATTCTGTAAATTTACATATCCTAAGAAACAAATTGTCAGAATTCTCCATTCCAGATTACATTGCTCACACCATTGTTAACACATTATATAATAGAGAACTTTATGTCAGAAGTGCCAATAACGAAAAAATTGGTCCACGTTTTGTATCAATAGGTCTTCCTCAAGGATCAGTATGAAGTCCACTATTGTTTAATATCTACACTGCAGACATACACAAAATCGACACATCAATTAATGTTATCCAATACGCCGACGATTTTTGCATCTACGCCGATGCAAATAAATTGGATTGCTGCACATTAAAATTAAACAATAGTATGAAACGATTCGAACTTTGGTTCTTGAAAAATGGCCTAGAAATCTCTGAGTCAAAATCCAATGTGACTTTTTTCTCCCGACATAATCACTATTCAAACTATTAAATGTGGAAAATTTAATTTTGTGATTAAAAATGAAGTCAAATATTTGGGCATCACCATGGACAAAAAACTGACGTGGAAACCATTTGTAGAAAATATTATCAATAAATGTGACAAGGGTATTAATTTTCTTCGAATGACCTGTAAAACGTGGTGGGGGGCGGATCAAAAATCAGCTCTCATGTTCTATAACTCATATATTAGATCTATCTTGGATTACGGTGGTATCCTTCTTGGTTCGGCTAGTAAACAACTTCTAAAGCGTTTAGATACTGTCCAAAATAAGTGCCTAAGAATTTGCTTGGGTGCTATGAATTCAACCCCTATTGAACCTCTACATGTTGAAGCATTAGAACCTCCTTTACAACTGCGTCGAGATTTTCCATCAGAAAAGTTTATCACAAAATCACACCTATTAGATCCCAGACTAGTTGAAAAACTAAGTAAGTTAAGTAATTTTGATCTGTGCAACAAATATTGGGTAAAAAAAAAGGTTCTCCCCCGTTATGCTCCGCCTTCCGTGAAACTAGCAAATACTTTGACCGCCTGTCCAACTCATATCCCTCTTGCCCTGAACACGAGTACTTTGACCTATCTGATAATAACTTGGTTATAATTCCAAATTATAGTGAAAATCACACTTTAAGTCGTTGCATTCTACTGCATACCTTAGAAAATATATCTAATCAGATTACTCTGTATACGGATGCTTCTAAGTCTCATTTAGGCACAGGATGTGCATATTACAGCCCACAAGAAAATGCCCAAGCCTTGTATAAACTTCCTCCGGATATGTCGATTTTTTCTGCAGAAGCCTTTGCTATACTACAGGGCATAAAATATATTATGTCTAAAAATATACTGTTTTCCGTCATCCTCTCTGACTCACTCTCCGTTCTAACAGTCATCAAAAATAGCTATAGCCCAAGCACTATTTTAGACCCATTTATTACAAAAATTAAATTACTCTTGGCCAAATGGAAAGCAAATGGTGGGCTTATCTCTTTTGTATGGACTAAAGGGCACAATGGTTTACAATATAATGAACTGGTTGATACATTAGCTAAAAATAGTATCTACTTTGGATCCGACATAACCGATGATATAAGTCTGAATGATTGCTTTAATGTTTTTAAGACAAATACGAAAAAAAAAATGGGCTCACCTCTGGCGACAGTTTTGCTTTACATCTCCTACAAGATATTTATTTATTCATCCGGAAATACCGATAAAGTTTTGGCACGACGATCTAAATATTCCCCGTAAGTACATAACCATTATAAATAGATTAAAATTTTGACATGGATGTTATCCAGCACACCTTGCCAGACTCAATTTAATTCCATCCAGTTTATGTGAATATTGTAATACCGAGGGTAACTTAGATCATTTAATGTTTAACTGCCAAAAATATATGAATGAATGCAACACCCTGTATACAAATTTAATCATAAGCGGAGTCATGGCTCCATTCAACTTACTACATGTTTTGTGTCTAAACAAAGTAGAAATACTGAAATATTTAATTACTTTTCTCAGTAGAACTGGAGTTAAAATATAGAAATAATTTAGGCTGTGTAATACATCCTATCGTCTAACCTCATGTTGTTCTCCTTTCTTACCGAGGCCTTACCCTGTTTGTATAAGAACATTAAAAATGCCTTGATCGGCCCCTAGGCGAGAAACGTGTGTCCCTGTCTACTTTCCTTTAATTGTCTCAAGTTCCATTTAAATGTATTTTTCCACATCTGATGAAATCCATTTAACTACACCGCTTTGGTGTTTATATGGTCTATAATATTCATAGAACTAGTAAGCATATACAAATTAAATATCCATTCTAAATCTGTATTTAAGCATTGGTCTTACCTTCAATATTTTGTTTCTGGCTGATTGGACTAGCTCCACAGTGCCACAAAAAAAAAAAAAAGAAAAAAAAAAGAACCTGATTTAACAAATTACAAAGGTTTTGCCCAGTCCCAGATTTACTTTGACAAATTAAAAGCAGTCTCTCATAAACCTTGTCATTTACGTATCGTACAATGATTGAACATTCATCTTTTGTACTAACATCTTGTGTAGTATCAATTTGGATAGAATACATACCACATTTTATTATATCTTCGGCAATTTTCGTTTGAATTAAATTTTCAATAGTCACTAAAATATCGTTAACATAATTTTTTGAAATAAGTGTTATAAGAGATCCTCTTCATCTGGCTCCTTTCCTATCTACTTCTTTTAAATGTTGATGTTTACCTTTTTCAATGCACTCTTGAATATGTTGTTGCATGCAAAGGTCGTATTTATTAAGTAATAGAATTAATTCTAGAAAATTTCCATGGTCAATTTCTCTATTTTCTAACGTATACGACCCTTCAACTCGTCCTCTATAACTCCGATTAATTTAAGAACATCGACATTATTTGTTTTCGGTTTTTAACTTGTTCAAACCTTAGGGACATTTGTCCCTAAGGTTGCCCGCTATTAAAAGATCAATGCTTAATTTGTGCGAATTTAAAAAATATGCTCTAGCGCATGTCAGATGTAAAGATGATTTTTCATGTTCCTCCACACGTAAATGGGCATGCTTCCTATCTGAACAGCCTGTTATAAAAATGCTGCTATCCGAAGATTTTGCAAAGGCTAAACATACGCTGCAAAATAAGCATTTATTTTATTCGTTGTATGTCAACCATTGCCGCTTTACACTACCTTCTCGATTAAATGTTCTTTTAATTACTACATCTTCTGTGTTCTGTTTAGGGTGATATTTGAAAAATAAAGTTAAGGCGTCAGGTTTGGGTCGTGTAAAATAGTTCAATTTAGAGTTTCCCTGTTTCTTCAATAGAAATTTTTTTTAATGGTTCATATTTTTCCATTAAATTACTTTTCTGAATGGATATTGTATTATCTTCCTGTTGTTTAGGATTTTCAGGACCTACATTTTTACCAACCTCTTCTTGGATAGCACAATCCGAGGGCTCATAGTCATCTTGCGTAGAAGTAGATGGTTTTGAAACAACATTAAACATATCAGATAATTTTGAACATTTTTCAGCGCTACTTAAGAGTTTCCGCTTTCGATCTCTTGCTTTTTCAGCTCCCCCTTACGTTTTTATGGCAGCTTTTCTTCCATGTTTCCTAAATAAAAATAAAATTCAAAAACACAGCCTAAGCTAATATTAATTGCTAATAATATTACTATAAAATATATAATCTCCGATTCTTCCAAGTCCAAATCCAAGATCAGTCACCAGTCACTTCCATAAAAATAATTCTTGTTATAGCAGGCCGACACATAATGGGTGCCGGGAAGTTCAACGGCCCGGCGGCCGGCAAATTTGTAATATGTATGGATTATTTCAAGAAAAGAGTCATTTAGATTTATTTTTGTGTTAAACATACTCCCTATGGCCAGACCGAGCCTGAATTTAAAAAAAAACAAAAGTGTTGAGAAATTTCGTAGTCTACAATATTGATAATGACTAATTACTACATAGGAGCGACGGAACAAAGATCATTGGAAAAATCTGCTGCGAAACACAAATCTGTACATTTTATACAATATTGGTAAGACCTAATTTAGGACAGGAAAGGAGATAATTGAGAAAAACCTTTGTTTTGACCGTCACCTTTCCAACATGGCGGTCGTGGCGGCAACGACATGATTGTGACAACCCCCTACAACAAAAAAATTCTTTGTAGGAATTAGTCACAGTTACCTTCCAAACCTCTTCAGTATCTAGGAGTGATATGGAATCAAAATTCGTCAATATCTCGAAGTTGAATTTTTGGACAATTACAATACTTCAAAAAGAAAGGTGGGGTACATTTTTTCAATTTATGCACTGTAATTCGAAAATTATCGAAAATATCGTAAAAACTGCTGAATACTTTCTTTTTCACTATCTCTTTATGAAAAAAATTAACTTCTCTTCTCTACAATAGATACTTTCGGAGCTATTCCGGTTTGAAAAATAGCGGAAATTGTCCAGTAATTAATTACCCTTTTCTATATCTTGTCTCGTTAAACTTTGCTTGAATCAGACATCAAAAATTGATATAGCACTCAAGAAACTGCATTACAGAACGAAGAAAATGAGTTTAGAAAGAGTGATGAATAGAAATGGAGATACTAAATCGTGAAGTTGGTTTTAAAAGCGCTATTTTTTACAGAACACAGAGAGTTACTTCGTTTCTACGTCATAAAAAAGCTTCACTACTAAAAATAAAGACTTTTAATGATATGCTAAAAAATCATTTTTTTGCACAAACTAAAGACTAATAGTCGAGTCAATGAAGGTTTCACTTCTTAATTCTCAGCAACAGCTGAGTGTGTGTGTCTTTTTTAATATTATTCAAAATTAGAAACATTCCACGTGACGCAAATAATTATTTACATTGTTTAAACTATAATAATATTTACAAAAAAATATATTTAAAAATTTTTTTTCGCGATATTTATAAAACATTGAAAATTTAATTTGAAAAATGTTTCTCACAGTCAGGGTTGATAATTATTTATATTGTGTAAACAATAATAACAACTTTTAGAGGAAAAAAATCTATTTTTGTATGTTTTTTTTCTCGATATTCATGAAAAAGTTAATTTATTCCACAGTTTGAAAGTTTGTCGCTCAGAATTCTTTCGCATAAAACCGATTGACATGAAATTTGGACAGTAATTAGGGAATGGCTCAGGGAACAAAAGTTATATGGTGCCGATGTGTGCTTTTACCCTGGGGCTGGATTCCACCCGTTCTCGGGGGTGTAAATTATTATGTTCATAGTAACTGCAGAAATCGATAGAGGAATTCATTCTAAGCAATAAATGTTCTATGAAATTTGTTTGATGAGTTATTCTTGATTGAAAATGTTGATTTTTTCATCTAAAAAATGCATGTTTTAGAACGATTTTTTATAAACATATAAGATTTTTAAACATATATATTATAAACATATATACATACATATATACATACATACATACATATACATACATATATTTTATAAACATATAAGATTTTTAATTGAATTAATTTGAAAAAACCTTTAAAATGAACTTCAGTAAATGTCGTTAGCATAAAAACTAACGGAGTTATGATGAAAATAAAATGGTTGTCCATTTTTTCAGAGAAAAAATCAGCAATGAAACCACAGCAAGAATTTAAATTGAACGTAATCCATTTATTTAAGTACTAACAATATGTTCTAGAAGTTTGACCGGTTTAGGATGCCTATATTTGTAAAAAAGTTTGATTCAAAATTGAAATGATTTTTGAAATTTCTTAAAAAAATTTCATTTTTTCACAATAATTCAAAGACTAAAGAAGATACGTAAAAATGCTACAGTACAAAAATTTAGGTTTTTTACTGAAAATTTAGTTTTTTCTTTTATCTCTCTAGGATAAGAATTAATTGAGATATCACCGTTATAAATTTGCATTTGACCAGGGACGGCGCCAGATTGGCCAGGCTGAGGGGGCACAATTTTTTTTTTAGGTTTGTGGGGGCACAGAAACATAACTTTTACTTAAAAATATAATAACAAAGAACGAAAACATGATGATTGGTTCCCCAGTCCGAAAATCCAGGGCGAAAATCATTTTGGTGGGGGGGGGGGCACGTGCCCCCCCCCTTGGCGCCTTTCCTGCATTTGACTGCGATGGCCACCTTCCCCGAGCACTTTAACTCAAAAATCTCAAAAACGAAAGGTTCGAGGAAGTTCAATTTTACATACCTTGTAGCCCTTAGGGTTCCCTGTAAAATGATTTTTGGAGCGATTGAATAGTTTAAAACCGCTGCCCAAGGAATCACTACTTCCACATCCGGATTTTCTATCCAAGTCACACAACGAAAAAATTTTGTATCTGGAAATAATTGTTTATGGAACTATATTTGAAATCCTCTACCCCAAAAACCCATAAAACGATACCCCACATCGGTAGTGGGATGGGGGTGGTGACAGGGGGTGGGAGTGGTGGGGTGGAAAAAGTAAAAAAAAAATTTTGAGGTTTCTGGTTCTTGTACACACACTAAATCACATTTTTTTTTCATCCCCTTTAATAGTGGGGTGGGGGTGGTAATGGGGGTGGCTAATGCCAAATTTTTTTTGAGACCTTAGCTTCTCTTGTCTATACTAAATATCAATTTTATGAACTCTTACCTGCTTGATTTACCTATTTACTCCAAATGTACCCCAATTTACCCCCCAATCCTTCGACGAAACAAGATGAAAATATAATCTAGTTCTAGATCTCGTTAAAGTACATATGTGTACCAAATTAAGGAAAAACCAATTATAGCGCATCTGCTCGAGAAACGCTGGTAAGTTTTCGACACGACAACTCGACAATTTTTTCAACTGTTTCTCTTTAGCAGCTCCGTACAGTAATAATGTGAAGTACCTACCGGCTTCTAAAATTTGTACTCTAGCATTTTTTACGTATCTTCCTTAGTCTTTGAATTATTGTGAAAAAATGAAAATTTTTTAAGACATTTCAAAAATCATTTCAAGTTTGAATCAAACATTTTTACAAATATAGGCATCCTAAACCGGTCAAGCTTCTAGAACATATTGTTAGTACTTAAATAAAGTAAATTGTAAATGGATTACGTTCAATTTCAATTCTTGCGGTAAAGCTATTGGTTTCATTGCTGATTTTTTTTTCCGAAAAAAAGAGACAACCATTTTATTTTCATCATAACTCCGATAGTTTTTACGCTAAGGACTTTTACCAAAATTTTAAAGGTCTTTTCAAGTACTTTTAAAAATGTCTTATAATGTTTTCCTCCAAAAATTTTCCGTTTTTCCGTTATTTAACGTTGAAAGGATCGAATTCAGTTTTCGGCGAACAAAAAGTCACCTTCAACGAGCCATAACTCGGTTCGTATTGCAACTACAGAAATAACCAAATAACCAATCGATTTGTTATTTTATAGACTTCATTTTAGTTATAATAATTTTTTTGGTAAAACGTAAAGTTTTTGATTTATTAGTGAAAAATCGTTCTAAAACATGCATTTTTTAGATGAAAAATCAATATTTTCAATCAATAATAACTCAAAAAGAATTGACTCATCGAAAATATTTCATAGAACATTTATTGCTTAGAATGCATTCCTCTATCGATTTCTGCAGTTACTTTGAACTTAATAATTTCCAACCCCAAGAAGCGGTGGCATCCACCCCCAGGGTATAACTTTTGATCCTTGAGCCATTCCCTAATTACTTTCCAAATTTCACGTCAATCGGATTTATCCAAGAGAATTCTGAGCGAAAAACCTTCAAACACTGGACTAAATAACCTTTTTCATGAATATCTGGAAAAAAAAACATACAAAAATAGATATTTCATGTGAAAGTTATTATTATTGTTTAAACAATATAAATAATTATCAACCCCGAGTGTGAGAAACATTTTTAAACTTAAATTTTCAATAAAAACAACTCAATGTTTTATAAATATCGCGAAAAAAAAGAGTTGCCAGTAGGAAAAAGAAATTCTTTATCATGATACTAGGTATAATAACACCTATACCTTAGTTGGGAGCTAGTAATAAATGCATCTGGTCGGTGTATGCAACAGATCCGATTGGCGTTTAAATTTGGTGCGGGTATAATTCAAAATAATTTTTATAAAGGCTTATTAAATCAACGTCGTTCAGTGATATGTGCCACTTGATATTATTGATAGTTCAATTCATCACCGGCTATATAGTATAGTATAGTATAGTATAGTATAGTATAGTATAGTATAGTATAGTATAGTATAGTATAGTATAGTACAGTCAATCTGTCATTTAATCCGTGAATAATTTTTTGTTTGGATCGTTTATGTAATTAAAACATAATAATTATTGTTGAAAAAAAAGTAAGTGCCTAATTTAATTGTGGAAGCTTTTTTTGAACGTCGATATTTTTTCAAGTCTCGTGTTGTGTTATTTAGTGGAATTTATTTCGAAAGCGGCAAAAGTGTAGCAAAAAATTTATGAAGCCATTTTGCTCGTTTTTTTATGAATTTTCTAACTACATATTGAAATTAAAACAAAATACGGGGTAAGAACAAAAACATTTTTTTTTAAGTCTATATCTGGAATTCCTTTCCGTGTCATACATGTGCTTATGCAGGATCACTAGTGTACTACACGTGCCAAATATGAACTTATGCTTCCATTCCTTTACAAAGTAATAACCAAAAGAAATTTCGGCAAAAATATATAAAACACTATTTCAGCAAAGAGAGCCCAACTAGATTTTTCTATGGGTGATACTGATTACCCTCTGTGTCTTTTATCTGCCATTAAGCCATGTCCGTTTTCTGTATAATACTTTTTTGGCATTTTATAATCTTCAAGTAGCATCTAAATAAAATATTGGTCCAAAGAGAAGAGGTTAACAAATATAAGCTTTGCTTCTACTTTCTACAATTTATTATCCAGTATATAAAATATTTACAGCACTAATAACATTAATTTACGACTTTTTTCGTGCGGAAACATTATTTCAATTTTTCCTAGCAAGTATGGAATATTGTTTTCGCATTTAGTAGGATTTTTCTTAGTTCAAATTAGTACTTAAATATAGAACTTTTCCAAACATTAGTAGAAAATATAATTTTTGGAACAAACTAAAAAATTCAAAGCAAGCATTTCTCTGTCTCAAATGGCAACTTTATATAAATAACAGGCATAATCTAAATTCGAAGCGATATTAAAACTACTTTACGTAACGCATAGCTTTTACCTTGACGGAATAAATATCAAGTCCCACCACCTACATTTTAAAGTCGGTATCAAGTATATCAAAGTATCAAATTACACGAGTAGTTCGATAAATTTCCTGGAACGAGAAATTTAAAACTTCTCATGTTGTTTTCGGAAATAGATTCATGGAATTGCGTGAAACATTTCTGTACCGTTGTTACTACATTGTATTTTATAGACATGCAAATGGGAAATATTCGACGGCGAATAAATCGGTACTCTTTTACTTTTAGTAACTTTGCATCTTTACGTTCACTGCAAATACAATAGTCGGCAATACAATAATCATTATTCAGTGGTTGAAGCGTTAAGTGTGCGAACTACAAGGTTGTCACTTCGCTCCAAAGTCGATATTAGCGCGGGAAAATTATGCAAGACCTCACCTCAGTCTAAAATTGTGCACATTTTTTATGAATAAGAATTTTCTGCCTAGTTTCTTAGGTTTAAATTGTCTTAAACTGTAACAAAAAAAGATTTATAAACCTATTTCTAACTCCGCAAATGAACACGTATATAAGCATTGCAACAACAACTCTGCAAATAGAAATATTTACTAACCCTCTTTATCTCCGGGGAAATGAATTATAGGTGAATAGCTTAATTAAATATTTAGGACTGATTCTAGATACTAAATTAAACTTCAAAGAATATCTACACAGTGTGAATATCAAAGCCACATGGGCCCTATGGGGCTTCAGAAGAATGGTAGGCAAAAACTGGGGACTACAACAAAAAATGGTGCACTGGTTGTATCGTATCAGAGGATTATGGTACCAATAATAATATGTGCATCCCTGATCTGGTGGCATAAAGACTGATCTGTCTAGGGATAACGGGAGCAATGCCAACAACGCCTACCGCAGCCATGGAAGCACTACTTTGCCTACCTCCATTACACGTCGTGGAGAGTGAGGCACTGTTAGCAGCATACAGGATAAAAACAAACGGCTACGTAATCCTTTCAAGAATAGGACACCACACCGAGATATTTCAATAGAAAATAATCGGCTACTAAACATGCAATTAGATAGAGTCAGCACAAGCTACAACTTCATAAAAAGCTTCAGGGTATACCTGACAGGGGAGAAGAGAAAACAAAGCAACTGCCAAGACATTCAAATGCTACCACATGGATCAAAAACGTCAAGAAGTACTGGAGCAAAAGTTACTCGGGATAACCAGAGAAGACATTAGCCTGAACCCGAGTAATACCACTGCAGTTTTCCAAGCAGAAGTCACAGCTATAAAAAATCTGTGCACTAGAAGTAATACGGAGACCTACACTGACAAAAGAATTCGTATCATCACTGACAGCCAAGCAGCTCCCAAAATTCTGGATGCAGTATAGATACGTTCCAAAACGGTAAAAGACTGCTTTGAGTCCCTGGCAAAACTGGCGAAACAAAACAGCATACAACTGGAGTGGACGGGAAGATACCAGGGCAATAAAGATAAGCTGGCCAGAGAATAATACCGCAAGAGGATTGGTAAAGGAACTATAAGTCAGAAACACAACTTGTCTTGGACTGGAGCTCCAGAGACGAGACAGTCACGTATGTTCATCATTGACGGACCATCCAAAACTAAGACTTGCTAAAGTTGAACAGAAAACAGCTGAGATGTGCAGTGGGCATTCTAACAAGGCATTGCACACTAAACAAATGCCTAGCCAATATAGCAGTAAGGGACAATCCAGAGTGCAGGACGTGTGATGAGGATGAAGAAACTCCTCAACAGATACTATGAAAATGACCAGCATTGGTGGCTGGAAGAATCTCACACTTGACAATTTGTGATTCCGGAAGAGATAGCCAGTGCTTTCATCGACCGTACACTCGCCTTTTTGGGAGGAACGGGAATAATGGGACAACGAGACTATGGGGTGCAATAAACTTAAGCTTTAGTACAGCGGGGTTCTGGCACGTCAACCTGTAAGAAAGAATGAAGCTCTTTATTATAAAAAGACATGTTGATAGTGTCAAATGTGCACTTCTTAAGAGGTCTACACAAGATCCAATTTACTGGAGTCAACCTTGTCGGTATACCAGATCATAGAGCGGGAGTCTATTATATAAAATAAGTGTATAATAAATAGCATTTATCATCTAAAAAGTCACATCCAACTCTCATTCCTCTTCAGTGGATGGGGGTCTCAGGGACGGCCACTGAAAGTGTTAATAAATGTTGGTGTATTTTGTTATAGCATTCAGTTTGGGAGTTAGTTTAAGGGCTGGAGAAAAATGTGAAAATGGACACATTTATCCTGTTGCGAATTTTTTTGTGGAACTTTTTATCCCAACTTTTTTGCAAAAGTCTTGTTAACCTTCTACTTAAAGAAACTGTTAAACTAAGTTTTCATGTGTATTTGTGTGATGTCGTGTTGTAACACTCATTTGTGTTGTGTTGCATTACTGCATCTCAGTCCTTTCAAGCCCTCCATTAACCGATATAAACTCTTCAAATACGTTTCTGTTTACTTTATGGGCAACATCTAAAGACTTTTATCGACTACAACCGATAATGACTGGGTGTGTCCTCCCGTCAACACGCTTTGTGTACTTAAAACAAATCTTTCTTCTGTTGTCCCCGACGATATTATTGGCACTTAACTTGTCCGATGACTCAATTAACATGAATACGAAATAAAATTATCGCTGTGCTGTGGAGAGCGCAAGAATCTGAAACGCTTCGTAAGTACTTGATAATTTACAAGGCAAACAATGCGGAGGTTCCGTCAAACGTCTTATCAACGTTTACGATCACACGGTATAAACGTTACGTAAGCCTCTATCTGGAGCTCTGCGGTCGGGTGGACTGAAAGTAAACACATTATACTGCATTTAAAACAACTTAAGCCTAGGTAAATATTGAATGCCAATGCCAAAATCAATAAACTTCAATAATCTGGATTCACATCTGAAAGCCGATACTCCGGTTGACTTTGTTTAACTCGGCTTAAGAGATTTATATTACGGACCGCGGATCTATTCGCCCGCAGGTAGACTGGCTCGATTCGCTTTCTCTACCTGAGACCTGAGCGTGGTCATATTTCGCCTCATCTACCCCGGCAGAACTTTAAACGAGCCGCCGCAACTATAAACTTCCAAATATATTAAATATCTAATGCGGACCAGTGATCCAGTTAGTTCGAGAGACGACCGAACGAAACCCTACGAACATGCGATTAATTCATAAGTTCGAAAGAATATGTACCAAAATACCAAAAAACATTAAACTGTTGACTCTGAAGTAGTTTTCATAAACATCGAAACACCTGAATAATATTACCCGTCGTGCGTTTCGCCAATCATATTGGCATCATCTGGAGACGATTAGAATTAATGTGAAACCAAAAATAGTTCCTTCAGTAATATTTACTTATGAAACAGAAGCCAAAAAAATGCTCCCTT
This sequence comes from Rutpela maculata, assembly GCA_936432065.2. Taxonomy (NCBI): domain Eukaryota; kingdom Metazoa; phylum Arthropoda; class Insecta; order Coleoptera; family Cerambycidae; genus Rutpela; species Rutpela maculata. Next base: position 360,920,229 of record OW386285.2, read on the forward strand.
TTTTAGTATTTCGCTTACGCATTCGACAACACAGCCCCACAAAAAAAAAGTTGTCTGTCTGGTGGACTAGACCAGTGTATCCTAATGTATTTTGACCCGCTGAATCCTAATGCGAAGTTAGAAATTTCAGTTTGGCTCGTTTTCCACCCCACCCCTAAATAAAACAAGTGGTCTGTTCGGCGGAACCGACTAATATATCCTTATGTATTTTGACCCGTTGTATCCGAATCCGAAGACAGAATTGTCAGATTAGCTTTATGTCTAACCTCAAAAAAACCCCCAAAAAGCAAGGTTTCACACTTAAATGAGTAATTAGAAATTTTTCTTGATATGTATATTTCATAATCTCATAACGCCATAACCTCATATCACTGTAACCCTATAACTCTACAGCAAAAAAACGGTTTTCATGGGTGTTTCTTGATGTTATATAAGCAGCAGTGTACATGGTGCCCGTCTTGAAATTTTTCAGCAATTCTATATTTCGAGTAACAACAATGACAATGTTATTGACAACCTTAAATTCTTTAGTTCAATCGTCTTGGTCTTGGTCTTGCTGGCAATCGTTAGAGCAAAAAATTTCAAGAACGATTTCGTTAACTCGATGTGGTAAAATGCAATCAATTTGCATTGTATTCTTCTTCCTCCAGAAGACTGTGATTGATTTTTGACAGATTATAAACTTCTACCATTTTGGTATAGAAGAAAACCAACACAATTACGTGTTGAAGATGTAATTCTGAATGATGAAGAGGAATGTAGTCAAACGAAATTTAATGATGCGTGTAGGCGAGAGTAGAGGTGTCTTGATTATGCGTGTTTCTCGTGTATTTTGATACATTGAGCAATGTCCATCGTGGTAAATTTTTAGATCGGTGATCGTCCGGGAAAAGACAACAATCCCGTCCCACCTTCTAATGGCTTGTACATGTACGTAGAAGTTATGAAATTTAAGTCGAGGATTGCATAGTACCGAAGGATGCTATCCTTCGGAGGGGATTTAAATCAGACGGTTTCTTGTCTATTAAATGTTACTTACTCCGTACTTTTCGGCAGATAAGAGGTTAGGCTAAATTTCCAGATGGAGGTAGCTCCTCTCCTGGCGTCGGTGATAGATCTTAGTAACGGAAATAGGCCGATGTTAAATAAATAAATTTAAAAAATATTCTTCCGAAGTTAAGCAGGTGCTGTATGACGTAGGGTTTAGTGGGGCAGTTTCTCGGACTAAGTGATTATTACGATCGACGGAGATCCCATATGTGGCGCGGAAGAACAGAAGAACGAACTACTGCGGTGGGTGTTTCGAAGTAATATCCCGGCCAAATTCAAATAGTCCGATATTTGCAATGTAACGCTTGCTAATGATGATGGCATATTTCATCGTTGTGTTTCCAATACATAGTGGTGATTGGCAATCGGGTGCCTAAAACACAGAGCATACAGAGTGATCGATAACTGACGTCCCAAAAGTTAATACTATCGATGTGTTACGGGTTGCAAACCTTAATTACATTACCAGAAGTAAACGATTTTATATCTTTGGTTGAAAACGCGATTGAGGCAATTACAGTGGTATTTTATTGACGAGCTAATTTATTTGGAATTGTACTATATAGTTTTATTAATTATTCCAACTGATCACATTCAAAATTAATTCACTATTACATGTTTCAACTATTTTGTTTAATTAATGGATTGTTTTCTTCGGGTTTTTGAAATAAAGATTTATTAATCATATAAGATAAGATTTTAATACGGTTCCTCTTGCTATCAGTCATGCTTTAGGAGATTTCGGAAATGCAAACACAAGATTTTTGTTGCTTGTCATTTCATCTATACAAAGAAGATTTATTAGGTGTTTAATTGAGATCAGTTGATCTCTGCTAAGTTGCAACTGTAACTAGCTATAAACAAATCATTGAAACACTGAGCTCAATTGGCCTCCTAGTAATTAAATTTGACTCTTAATTTTCCCAATTTGTTACAATACGTTACCAACAAACTCATTGTAACGAACTTATATTGGGCAAATAAAATGTACAAGAATTATGCGCAACTAAAATATGTAAAACTGTATAACGTTTTTCTTTGAAATTTTACAATTGTTTAAAAACCGTAACAAAACCTTTCACGGCGTTGTGCAACATTTTTCAAAACGATTTCTGTCTATGTATCATCTACTATTCCAGAAAGCGTCGTCAGTTTTTTAATCCACAACATCGTGAACAGATTAACAAATTAATGGCACGTGAAATTGGAATCCAGATATAAATATATCAATAACCATTTAATACCTCTCCTGACGTTACATTCAGTTATTCCGCGCCATTTTCTCGAAGTTTTACTTAGAAATCACCCTTTCAAATTAACAGTTTTGCGATAAGCGGCTTAAATTCCTACAGCTCGTAATCCCCAATAGTGGTTGCACGGTAAATGATTGAACTAAAAAGGGCCGACTTATTCTCCAAAGATTATAGGTTTACGGATTAGTAAGCTCTGAGAAGTAAGTAAAAAGAGCTTGCGTAATTTTAAGCAACCAGTCAGCAGGGGCGGTTGAACAGAATTTAATAGTTACACAAACAATTTTAGACGGTCGGTAGGTCATGAATAAATTACAAACAAAAATTGTGTACTCAGAAAATACATTGAAAAGTTAGTATACAGATGTCCCAACTAAAAGAGCCAAACCTACGTTTGTGCAGAGGACATGTTTCACCATAATATTCGTTAATGCTGTTTTTATTATTGTTGAAATAAAGTTCTAGATTTTGATTATCTCTTACCGGGCATAAACTAAAGTCACTATTTTTAAAAATTCCGTAAAGAACGTGAGGATATTGGATGTATCTTAGCATCTTGTATAAATAATTCCTATTAAAAATACAATATCGTATCTTTGAAAAAAGAAAATACGTGTGACAAGTGATACTTCCGTATTTAGTATGACTTATTCCTCAGGAGACCTCCTTAAAGTAGGACAATCAGAAATTGCAACAATCACTTAACAGTTTGGGCGTCAGGCAATAAAACTATTCTATACACACTATTCTATATGAAAACAATTATTAGCCATTTCGAAAACAGTGCAGTAAGAGAGATGTGTGCGCAAGCGCACCTCATTATTTTTACTATTACAGTCAAAACCAAGGATATGTTTCTATTTCTTTGTGACAATCTAACAAATTAGTTACTTTCCAAATGCATTTGCCATAGAAACCTAAAATAGTTAATGTCGAGAAGTTTGAGTCTCTAAGTATCGAGTAATTAAATGTATATTACATGAATAATGTTTATTTTTTTAATAATTACAAAATATAACATTGACATACTATTACATAAAGGCAAAAAATACTCAGGAGGAGTTATTAGGGGCGCTTGTTTGTGATTATTTAAGTACAAATAGAGTACGCACTGCATTATAAAGCAAACGTTTTCTTTATTCCTAATTTTTATTGAGAGATACAATTTTTGAACATAATACATTTATTTGTATTTAATTAGACATAGACATGATGTTAATAGTTGATATTGCCCTAACCTACTATACAGGGTGTAATTAGTTTCATGTCATTAAAAAAACTGGTGATGGGGAACGACTAGACAAACAAAAAAACTATTGTTTGAGGACAGCTGGAATATTAGGGTAGGCTTTATTATTGACGGTATGTCGGTGCCTTTAACCATCAAATACGCTAATGCGGTCCCATCAAATTGCCACGCTTCTTTGTTTGACCGCGCGGCGGCGAGAACACAAGTCGGTAACCTTTACACTTTTTTATGACTTTTTCAAAGTAAGTAAGAAACTTCTATGATTATACGTCTATTGACCCAGAAGAGCAGTGGTTCTCAAATGTGTCTTACCTTAACATTCAAATTTTTGTCCTGGGTTAGTTTTTTTCAAAGAGGAAGAACTCATATAGGTTTTTTGTTTGTCTAGTCTGTCCATATTACCAGCTTTTTTAAATGGCATGAAACTAAATAATTTTGTCTGTATAATTAATAACAATATTGGGAAATAGTTACTGTGATAATACACGAACATATTTCTTCATTACCATAATCTTAATTTATAAAAAATATAATTACATGATTCTATTAGTCAAAAAGGTACACCACTGGGACTTTAAAAATAATGGACATTTTTTAATCTAACACAAAAGTCACGTAAAATAGACCACTTAGATTTATTTGAAATTGTTTGGACCATCTGTTTGGATTTATTTATGCACTTCTGGGCTAATACATAAGTATGATAATCAGTTTATGCTGGATTAGTTTTATTTGCATACAGCATAATTTTATTATAAATTGAGTACTGGCCAATGGTTCATCAAAGCTAAAAAGGGAAAGAGAAGAAAAATATTAATTGGTACATTTATCCATTTCTCAAATTAATTAATTCCAAAATATTCCATCCAAATGATCTAAAAGACTTTTACTATGTAATTTTTGCTGTAGAATCAAAATACGTTGATTTAAAGCCCAGTTTTGCATACAAATGTTGACTTTTAGGAGGCAACTTAAATTATTATTATTAAATATTTTTAAATCATCGGCAAAAAGTAGTTCGTTAATAATTAATTTGACTGCACAAGGCATTAATAAAAAGCAAAAATAGTAGAGGCCCAAGATTATAACCTTGTGGAGCACCAGTAGTGGCCACGATTTGAACCAATTTACGAGACATATTCTCTCCGTCTAATAAATAAGACTTGAAAAATGATATTAGTAGGGCGCTAAATCCGAAAATTGTAATTTATTTAATAATAAAATATTATTTTATCGAGAGCCTCCGAGAAGCATCCACCGGTACATGTTTATCAATATTATCAGATATATACTGAGTAAATACTGTCAAATTGCTAATTGTATCGCATTATTACGAAACCATGCTGTTGACTTACACTGGAATATATTCGATTGTACAGGACTATCTGGAAAACTTTGGCGAAATTCGAAAGTATTGCCGAAAATGAACACTTTATTTCTGAAATTGCTGACATGACAAATGACTTGTCAAAATTGATAAATTTTAGATCTGTCAGATGTTCAAGGCAATAGTTGATATTGGCAGAATATTGCTGTCTGTCGCGTTTCTATTGGTTATAAACTTGTATCTTAATGAAGAATCTTTATCTTAATGAATCACATTAAAATACAGGTAGAGAATGTCTAATAAACGAATTAAAGCATGGGAGTAGAAAAAAATTGTAATGCGTTTGCAAAAACAAAGGCATTTAATAATAAAAGATGGAATGTCAAAATCAGACGTCATTTTATTTTTGAGCTTCTTAATAGCATCAGTTATCTCAGGAACTGAAAAGAATTTATGTTTGTGATATCACAGTTATCGATAATGACATCTGTATATTATTTGTGTATATTCACAATTGGTGTCACGTTCATCCCGTTTCAAGTACACATTACTAAATTTTCAAAAATATTAACATCTGCTTGTTCATCATCGCTCATCGTATTGAATGCCATCATTTCATTTTACTAGGTATCCTTCAATGTTGTTTTTTTTTAGAATGAATAAATTACCAAAAATATCCAGTCAGTATTAATAGACGATTCAACGTTTGCTAACTATGTATCATATGATAATTTAATTTTTATTTTAATTAGTGATCTTAAACTTTTGGACATGGGAGGTTGTAAAAAATGTTCTATTTTACTTGTATTTTTGGTATACCTTATGTCAAATTTGCATCGTCTTCGTGACTCTGCAAGATCATCCCTTAGTCTAAGTGATAAATCAAATGTTCCTTTTCTGAATACTCTGCAAACGTCTACTAAACATTCCTTAAACTAGCAGGTGAACTAGAAGAGGGCGTTTCAAGATAACACACGCCGAACCTGCGAACAAGTGCAAGTCTGCATGAAAAAATACCCCCGTATTAATGTACATAAAAGTTAACGTGAGTGCCCTCTCGAAACTAACTCGATTTTTCACGTCTCAGGAACTACTTAGGGGAAAACATATTTCCTTACTTCATCCCCAGTCATAATGGTTACCCCGGCAGCTTTAAAAAACTGTTTTATCTAATATTTTCAGGCGGGCAGGCGAGTTCACTCTCGCAATCATTCGGCATGGAAGCTGCTCCACGTATGGAATCGCATTTGATAAACATCACAGAGGGGATTATTTTGATACAAATCGAGTTAGCCGGTCCCAAAATAATAACCTTCCTGCTCATTGGACCGTGTGATTGGCATTATATACGACTCCCCGATATTTGATACAGGGCATACTTCCAGAAATTGTGAATGGGCTCGAATGACTTTTTACTCTGTGAGTGGTTTGGCGCATTAGGTGGCTGGGCGCGCCTTGCGTCGATGATATCGTACAGTGTCACATAAAAGAGGAGTATATTGTTGAGCGGATAACATCAATTTTTATTTACACGTTGCCGACGAAATTGGATTTTCTCGTAGTAATTTTTGACGCCTTGTTTGACACAGAGTTATATTTTTGCCTTCAAAGATTTTAATACACTTCAAATTTACTTAATTTTTTTCAATAAAATAGGCAGAATGCATAGTGCTTTAATATCACTGAATATTCTGTTTTTTCGTCTATACACTTTTTATTTATTTATTTTTGCTTGAACTTACATGCGTCCAAGAAACACGTGTCACTCGTCAATTGTATGTAACATCATAAGAAATAACATAGTCATATGTTTGATGTTTGATAATTAATAATTAATTTATAAAGTTATTTGCAAAAATCTAACGTCTCTCTATTTGACGAATGCTATTGATTAACGATTTTGTTCGTTTCGGTAACCACGTTGTATAATTTTTTTGTACCAAAATTATGTCACATTTTCTTTCTTCCAGTCTTTTTTCTTATATGTAGACAACTTTATGGTGGACACTGTATAATTGTGGTATTTTTTACACAACATTAGAAAGAGGATCTCGCACAACATTGTAGACTGAATTTTGTATAAAAACCCGCTACCCAAGAAGAGAAGAAATCACAACTTCCACATCCTGATTTTCTATCCAATATTTTGAGGCCTTTGGTTCTTGTACACACACTAAATCACATTTTTTTTCATCCCCTTTTATAACGGTGTGGGGATATTAATGGGGTGGCTAATGCCAAAAATTTTTTTGAAACATTAGCTTCTCTTGTATACCGGGTGTAAACGAATAGTGGGCCACCCCTGTAACTTCCTTGTTTTTAAAGATATCGGGATGAAATTTTGTATGGTGAAATTAGGTAAGATTTTCAACTTTTTGAGACCTATTCGCCATATTTATCACTTCCGGTTTCACCGGAAATGGCCCCAATAGTCTTCTCTAAATGGACCATCCTGTATGTTTTTACATTTTTGAAATAAAGATCACATTTTGGATACGTTTATACTATTTTGAACAATTTATACAGTGTTGCACGAAAAATAATTCGAATTTTAGTTGTCAATCTAAATGGCCGCGAATAGGTTAAAATTATTTTTGTTCCAATGTAATTCATATAAAAAAATACGAAAACGTCAATATGTCCAATAATACATGATACAGGATGCTGTAAACTAATCAAAATCACATTTTTCAAAATGACTCATTTGTTTTAAATATTATGATATGGGCCACCCGGATATTCAGAAAGCTCTATTTAGTAGGGGTTAAACTGTACCAAAAGTTCCGTAATGTGTAATCGTTACCGGCAGAAATGACAATTTTTCTTAAGAAATTTATGATTTATATCTAACTTCAATTAAATTTTGGTCAACCCTGTATATAATCGTTAATATTTTATGATGTGCCACCCTCCGCAAAAGACAGAATGGGCATCTGGCTCATTATTATTGCATATCATATCATGACAATTTTTCTTAAGAAATTTATGATTTATATCTAACTTCAATTAAGTTTTGATCAACCCTGTATATTTTTGTTAATATTTTATGATATGCCACCCAAGTTAGATATAAATCATAAATTTCTTAAGAAAAATTGTCATTCCTGCTGGTAACGATTACACATTAGGGAACTTTTGGTACCGTTTAACCACTACTAAATAGAGCTTTCTGAATATCCGGGTGGCCCATATCATAATATTTAAAACAAATGAGTCATTTTGAAAAATGTGATTTTAATGAGTTTACAGCACCCTGTATGGTGTATTATTGGACATATTGATGTTTTCGTATTTTTTATATGAATTACATTGGAACAAAAATAATTTTAACATATTCGCAGCCATGTAGATTGACAACTAAAATTCGAATTACTTTTCGTGCAACACTATAAATTGTTCAAAATAGTATAAATGTATCCAAAATGTGATCTTATTTCAAAAACGTAAAAACATACAGGGTGGTCCATTTAGAAAAGATTATTGGGGCCATTTCCGGTGAAACCACCGGAAATTATAAATATGGCGGATAGGTCTGAAAAAGTTGAAAATGTTACCTAATTTCACCATACAAAATTTCATCCCGATATCTTTAAAAACAAGGAAGTTACAGGGGTGGCCCACTATTCGTTTACACCCGGTATACTAAATACCAATTTTATGGACTCTTACCTGCTTGATTTACCTATTTATTCCCATTTACCCCAACTTACCCCCCAACCCTTTAACGGAATAATATGAAAACATAAGCTAGTTCCAGATCTCGTTAAAATATATACGCGTACCAATTTCAAGTCAATATCTTAAACGGTTCCAGGCTCCGATTAAAGAACTTATATCTAGATACATAATTGTATTGGTTTATATGTTGCTGAGATAGTTAAAAGGCACATCATCCCATAAGTTCTTGATTGGCTAGTCAATCTATTCGCGGCCGTTTCGGACACGATCGGTTCATTTCGATTGTCATAATCTCAGTTTGACAGTGTCCGCCATTAATATTAATAAGTGTTTTTCGTGTTTTTCGATCAAAATGTGAGGTATTTTAAGTTGTGATTTGCTTAATATCTAAATAATATTCTCTATTCATATTTACACAGTTTACTGACAATATATTTAGTGCAAAATGATGAATTGCTGTGCCGCTTGCAGAAAGCAGTTTAGAAAAGAAGAAAATCGATCGTTCCATAGTTGTAACATGATGAGGTTCAGTTTTCAGTTGTAATAAAGTGAATAGCAATTCAACTTTAATATCCTTTCAATACATATTTCCCTTGAATAAAACATCTCCAACTATTATATTTCTTAAATCCGCGGTTATGTTCCTAAAGGTGATGAAAATTTAACCAACAATTATAACATAAAATAGGTTCAACTGAATTTAAGGCTTGTCTAATTTGTGATGTGTTTATTAAATATGCCATTCAATAGTGCAGAAACATAATAACTTATAATGACCAACATAAAAATAAAAAATATTAACATTTAACCATGTAAGTATGTATAATATTTACCCTCTTATTAAATGTAAACTTTCAGAAAGAATAGAGAAATGTAATTTTTATGAATGTTGAGACATTTTACAGATTTGTAACAATAGATATATTTCAAAGTTTAGGTTAATTAGAAACATATCAAGCATTATCTTAATATTGTATGCCTACATCACGTTGTATAAAGAGCCGGTAGCAGGAATTGCAATAATTCACTTTAATGAAAATATTTACCTTTCTACACATACCTGCCACTGTTCCTTATGGGATGTGGTGATCATCTATTCTTTTTAATGAACATATAATGCGACTATGTTAGGAGCAAATAAGGTAGGTATATAGTGAAAAGATAGCTGTTATGTATCTAGATATAAGTTCTTTAATCGGAGGTTCCAGAGTAATCGTGCACACAAAAAAAAGTTACAGACAGAAGACCGACAGACAGATTTTTTTTTGCTCAAACTTAAAATCTCCACGGTTCATGATATTGTAAGCCTATTTGAATAATAAAAATTTTGAAAAATTTGTTTGTCGTTACTATACTATATACCCTTCATCAACATTGCTTGAAAAACATAAATTACAACTAATATTATCCGTAACATAGTAAAAATTTTCATATTATTTTTATACTAAATAATTAGGAAGTAATTGACTAATGCGATGTAATTCATCATTTAACGATAAAAAAAATACATTCAGTTGAATTTATTAATGGGAACAACAGAACTTTCATAATATACCCATTCATTTTAAATTTTTTCGGCGACTTGAAAGCGAATTTCACGATGATGTTGGTTATTATTAGTATAGCAGTGACTTTTTGATTAAGACTCTTATTTTGTCTTTTGATACTTTCTCTTTTGTAAGGCCCCACAGCAAAGAGAGATGAGGAGTGCTGCCAGCAATAACGCATGTTTGGTTCTAACTGCATAACGGCCCAATAAATCAGAATTTTACAAGATACAAAAATAAAGACCGCCATCTTTTCTATCGATTAACAATTTATATATGTTATTTATTTAAATAAAGTCGCCATTGGCGTTTAAAGAAGAAGTTGCACATGCAATTGGATCTTATTTAATAATTTACTATTTTTTCCTACATAAGATCCGTTAGCAAAAAATATGTGGAGGACATTCCAGCTGTTTTTGGATGTTATTGGACATGATATAAAAATTATATTACCTCTTTTATAGATTAGTATATAATTCGTAAATGTTATTAATTCAAATAAAGCCGCCAATGGTAAAATGGTTTGCTTTTAATAAGTCACTTAGCTATATTAAACAAACAGCGCGAAATAAAAAACTACCGTCACCTAAAATGGGAATAACATGTCGTTCCACGAGGAAAATAAATTTGCTCCAAAAAAATAAACAAAAACACTTTAACCTAAAAATGAATAAAACAAAAGGAAAAAGGGTAAATTTCAATTAACAAAAACAACTCGTAATAACTAAATATTAATATAACGAAACTCATAAATAGCGTCAAAATAAAAACAAAGGTGTTTATTATCCATTCACTTCAATGCTACCGACTGCAATGCTAAAAGCAATAGTTGAAAGTTGAAACAAAGATATGGAGTTTGAAGTAGGTCATGCTGTAACTACAGAAGGCATAACGTGTGAGCTCAGTTATTTATTTATTTAAATTTGTATTTTGTTTTTATATATGAAAATAATAAATAAAAAAAAATAATGATGACAAATCTGTGGACGCACGGTTTTAAATTTAAAAAAGAATCATTAAAATCGGTCAAGTGGGAGCTGCTGTAATTTTTTTATATGTCTACGTAATATATTTTCGGAGAACATCATTATTATTAACTCTATTATTCTAAAACCAATTTTTTTATTTAGCGCAATATGAGAAGAAAATCGCCGCCCCAGGAATCATTGCTTTCACATCCAGATTTGCTACCAAAGTCTCTCATAACGAAAAAATTTTGTATGTGGAAATAATTCTGTATGGAACTTTATTAATATAATACTTGAAATCGTCTACCGCCAAAAACCCATAAAACGATAGCCCACATCGGTAGTGATGGAGGTAGTGATAGGAGATGGTAGTGGGGATGGATGAAGTAAAAAAAAATATTTTGAGGCCTTTGGTTCTTGTACACATATTAAATCACATTTTTTTTTCACCCCCTTTTACAATGGGGTTGGAGGTAGTAATGGGGGTGGCTAATGCCCAAATTTTTTTTGAGACATTAACTTCTCTTGCATATTCTAAATACCAATTTTATGGACTCCTACCTGCTTAATTTACCTATTTATCCCAATTTACCGCCCAACCTTTCAACGGAATCAGTTGAAAATATATATCCTGTTCCACATCTCGTTAAAATACAGGGGTGTGCCAAATTTCAAGACAATATCTTAAACGGTTCCACAGTAATCGTGCGCACAACAAAAAGTTACAGACAGACAGAACGACAGACAGAATTATTTTTTTGCTCAAACTTAAAATCTCGACGTTTCATGACATTCTAAGCCTATTTGAACAATAGAAAATTTTTAAATTTTTTTTTGGCGTTACTATACTTCGACTGGATGTGGAAGTAGCTATACTAGATCATAAAAATCTCGGCCACGCCCGACTGCAACTCCTATTCGTTAACTACTAATTGGCCAACATAGTTTCACCTTAAACTAATTTCGCTTAACACCCTGTATGATCAGTTTTATTAGCTGAAACAAGCTTCAAGCATTCATTGTTTCGACGATAAATGTGGGAAGTTTCAGCGATGCTGTTCCGCTGTTCCAGAATTAAACTAGTTTTCTCGAATTGAGGAATTCAATATATTGAACAATATCCCAAATAGTTATACATGTATGAAACATGCAAACTTTTCGAGTACATGCAAACTTTTGAATTGTGAACTATGTTAACTTTTTTGTATGGAGCAGTGGAAATTGTATTAGAATACTGCTCCACTATCTCGTTATTTAAGTTTAAGCATAAGTATATGTACTCAGTTTCTAATTCATTTTTCTATATAGAGTGTTCTATAGTGCTTGGATCCATTTTAAATAACTTATTTCTACGGAAGATTCTCGGTATATTGAATGCTTGGTTTTTCAGATATGTAGCTTTTAATTTTAAATCAACACAGATATGAAAAAGGCCAAAAGTCGACATTTATCGACAATTTATGGGGGCAATAAATTATTGAAGTAGCTATAATATCCCTCTGTAAACCCCAAGTAAATTATTTTTTAACCATTATAAAAATATTCAAATGAATTTAATTTAGATTGTACCCGAAATAATCAATCAACGTGTTGTTCGTAAAGTATGGTAATATAAGTTTCTTATGTTAACCTTTAAATAATCTTTTTTTATAATTATTAAAAATATTCAGGTGAATTTAATATAAACTGAACACGTAATAATCAAATGCATTACTCTTAAAATATGGTCATATTTTCTGAGGTAAATTATCAAGTGATGTTCTTTAGGTCAAAATTGCGCTCGTTGTTAAGTGAAGAATTCTATATTAATTTCTACACTAAAAATAGAGAGACCAGGTTACACGTGGAAAACAACAACCGAGAGGATCATAAACAAACTGGGAAAGGACCAAACATACTGGGAAAGAAAAGCGAGGGAAAAAATGAATTCCACAAAGAAATCGCAGCGATATATACTCAACCAGAACCAGAAACCGAGAAATCAGAAGATTTAGAAGGAGAGGAAGATTTGTAGAAGCAGAAATACAAAAATAGGAGCACAAACACTTCACTTCATGACCCAATGCAGCCACGCATTTCACAAATACCTACAGATATATACTTTACCAGAACCAGAAACGAAGGAATCAGAAGACTCAGATCTCGATCGCGGTGGCTACATTAATGCCATCAATTTGTAAAACAAACCTGCATCGTGAAAACAGGACGCTCTGTATACTAGCACAACAAAGGGGAAAATTGCAGACGCACGGTTTCATTTGACAACCCTCCCTCCATTTCATAAGCGGAGTCGGTATCTTTTAATATCGTATTACTAATTTACAGCTAATGTTCAAGATGTTTATGAATTATTAACGCGGAGTAATTCCAGGTTTCAGCGAGACACATCTGCCTAGGTAACTAATATTAGTAGTTAAACTGAAACGAAGCTCACACATTAACGTCCTTAAAAATCCCCGGGGCGTGTAATAGTGTTGATGCATCAATTTGATAGAATATGTCTATTATGGTTGAAGAGTTCCTTATAGTCCGAGAGTAAGAGACGTCATCGACCGTGAGATTAATTCATGATAAATTCGGAAGAATATGTACCAAAAGACATTAAACTATTGGTCTCCCTAAGCATATCCTGGCAAGAGACCTTTAATTAGGCTAATTACGGAGCATAAATAAATAAATAAATAAATACATTTTATTATCCAATGGACCATAACACAAAGTATAGTAACTTTGTCGTGGTATAAGACAAGTCAGGTAGATTCCAATAATAAATTAGTAATTAACTAAACTAAGTAAGTACATATGTAGAACATATAGAACATGTGTATTGTTATTTAATAAAATTGATAAAATTTGTAGACCAGTGAACGAATTAAACTATATACTTCTAATTCTTAACCCTAATATTAAAGATACAATACAAATATATTTAGCTTAAATACATTATTGTATATTCTTATAAATATTCAGTTAAGCTATAAAAGTTATTCTCCAATAAAAATTTTAGAAGCTTAGTTCTAAAAATTCTAATGTTTTGACTGACTCTTATTTCCTGAGGTAATTTATTGAAACATTTAATTCCTATGAAAATCGAAGATTTTTCAAAAAGAGAACTATTATGGACGGGTATAGTTAGCTGATCATTACTTGTGTATTATAATTGTGAATATCGCGGTTCCTATTAAATTTACCTTCGTTTATTTTCACATACGTAACTATTTCAAAAATATATAAGCATATAAGTGGTAACAGACCTAGTTTCTTAAGAATTGGACGAGGATTGATGTCTTGAAGCTCCAACCACATTTCTTACGGCTCTTTTCTGAAGTCTAAATATTCTACTAAAGTGACTAGGAATTCCCCCAAAATGTTATACCGTAACGCACCCTAGACATAAATTGGGCATGATAAAAAGATAATATAGTCGATTTTTTTGTTATAGAATTTAATCGGCAAAGAGCAAAACACACTGACGATAGTTTTTTTGAGATTTTCAACATAAATTTCCCAACTTAACATATCTATATCTATATTCATCCCTAAAAATTTAATTGATCTAACCTGCTCAACTGATTTATTATTTATTTTTAATAAATGACTTTCATTAATTAAAGAACTTTTCGGAGTAAAATGAATAAATACAGTTTTTGATACGTTTAGATGTAGTTTATCTAACTGAAACCATTCCACAAATTTAAAAATCATTGATTGCATTTTCTCAATTGCATCATTTACCGACTGACCGCTACACAAATATGCATTGTCATCAACAAACATAGTCAGATTGTTATACGGATCTATATTTGGCAGATCATTAACAAAAATCAGAAATAACAATGGTCCCAATATCGACCCTTGCGGCACACCTATCTTTATATCCTTTTCAGCAGATCTAGCGCCATTCATTTCTACAATTTGTTTTCTTTTGAAAAGGTAAGATATAAGCCAGTCACTGGTTTTACCTCTAAATCCGTATTCCATCATTTTTATTCTAAACAAATAAGAAGGCACGTTTCCCTACGTTACAAAATATCAGGCTAATATTTATATGGGTTATAGAAAAATAAGAATTGTTCAAAATTATTCTGCCTTGCCTTATCTTAGTGGAAGTGCTCGGCAGATCGCTCCATAAGAACGCATTTTCAGTATTTCGCCTGCGTCATCGAACATCACTGTAGTATTTTTATTTTAAACCTTAAACTGTCTTCTAAGCGAATATATTGGTTTGCCGGAGTAAATACTGGCGCACATATGTGGGAGATCTGATTTTCTTGAGCATCTTCTCCATAGCAAAAAATTTCGGAATGCAATGATGTCGTTCTTTGCCACCATTTCATGTTTTCACAGGTAGTGATTGACTACACTGCAGCTATTTTGTTAAAAAAGGTGTATTTAGTACAGAACCCAAATCGTCTTTGAATCACTTACAAATCCTAGTGATATTTTTGGTGATATGAAAATGGAAGTGATTCAATAATATACCATTCGATTACATAACGTTGAAAACTGCAACAGTGTAAATGCAGTTTTGAAATTTTCCATCATTTATACGCTTCGAGTATTATTAATAACGCAAGCGGATATCGAGATCCGCAGTACTCAGGCCTGTCGGCCCATTATACATTCGCGACGTATAGGATACCTTAGAAGAGACCAGTGCTTTCCACAAAGGACAGCAGACTGTTGCAAGGGAGATCCCGTAGTTCCTCTCCTAGTGGAGCTACATAGGATGTGAGTGATGGTTTCATCCTCCACTCCACATATCCGACAAATAGGATCACCTCTCAACCTCATTGTATGTAGGTTGTAGGTGTTTGTTCAGAGGACAGTGTCCTGTTCTAAGGCCCGCCATCAGTCTCATTTCTTCTCTATCGAGCCCAAGCAACCACTTTACGGTAGAGGCAGCCGAGGGCCCCTTTATGTGGAGCCTCGACTACCTCATTCCGGGGGCCTGAACCCAATAGTTGTTAAACTGTGCCGCAGCCTAGTCTCGCAGTTCTGAATGAATCAAACTCCTCGGCAGACCGACGGCTGGCTCAGGGCCAAGGAAGGGAGTTCTCGCTCCCTCTGCCGCCAGACGATCTGCTTCTTCGTTGCCCTCCAGACTATTGTGTCCGGGCACCCTTATGAGTGTAACTGAGTTGCATTCACAGAGCTCGGTCAAAATATTTCGACAGTTCAGCACCAGCCATATATGTGTGTCTGCGAAACCTCTGCTGAGATTTTCGTTTGCGCACAGTAGTATGACATATACTTCTGCTTGGAACACATTGGGGTACCTACCAAATGGCACCAATATACGAGCCCTTGGTTTGTACGCTTCGAGTAATCTTTAAAACTTTAATTCAAGTATCCCCATTTTCTGGGGGATGATGTACGGATTGTACGGTCACCAGTTTAAATTCCGACACTCGATCTGTAAAGTACGCAACGCTGATCGAGTCCGGCATTTGGATAGGTGACCCAAGTATCTCATCTAACTGCCGATAGACTATCAACAGATACAATTCCGGGCAGTTAACCTGCTTCCGTCCAAGTCATACCCCCGGACCGTTGAACTGCCAGGGTACGTTAAAGTTGTTGGTAGAGGACCATGGTTTAGAGTCCACGCTAAATTGTATATACTTCAAGGAAGCCGACATTGTGGCCTAGTTGCCTAGTAAAAAGTGGTAATATGCACTGTCCATTATCCTCCCTTGCTGGCGATCGTTAGATCAATAAATTTTAATAAATATTTTTGTTAATTCAATGTGGTAAAATAAAATCAATCCACATTGTATTCTTCTTATTCCAGAAGATTGTGGTTAGTTTTTGAAACATAATAAACTTCTACCATTCTGGTATAGAGGAGAGCCAACACCATTAGGTGTTGAAGATGTCATCCTGGACGATGAAGAACAAGGTAGTGAAATAGAATTGAACGATGACTTAAATGCGAATTGCATTATGATTCAGATGATATATAAATGTAATACTCTAATACTTTTTAAATGTTTTTTATTGCCAATCATTATGTATATAATAAAATTGATAAAACAAACTGTGCTTTTCTACGACTGCGGCTGTTAAAAAACCAGTACTCTTTTCTATTTTATGTGCATAGAATATCAAATGTTTATCGTAATAGTGAAAAAAAAAATAGACGTGAAAAAAGTACCACTATTTCACTTTGGCGTATAGCCCAATCATAAGAGAGAATTGAAAACCAATGAAGTTATTTCGTAATCTTCGCTTTAGAAACGTCAAATTATAGATATTTGCTTTTACGTTTAAGTTAATTCTGAAATTTAATGATTTAAATAAGGAAATGGAGGACAATCGTGAAAAAAATATTGTATGATACTCATGTATAAAGTGTCTTTTTTACGAGCTTTTATTTAACTTGCAATGTTTGTTTGTTTGTTTAGTAGGTCAAATCTTGCAACTGAATTTTAAAACAGTTATCCCCAACCGATTGAGCTGAAATTTTGCATACACGTTTAGTTTGGACGACAATGCATGGTTAGCTAAGTGACGTCATTCTAAATCCAATATGGCGGACTCCCAAAGATGGCGGACCAGCTATTCTTTATGCACCCCCATGATATGGGTATCAAATGAAAGGGTTTGCTGAGAAGAATACGAAAATAAAATGGCGTCATTCCAAACCCAATATGGCGGACTCCCAAAGATGGCGGACCAATTAGATTTTATGCACCCAAATGAAAGGGTTTGCTGAGAAGAATACGAAAACGTCATTCCGAATCCAATATGGCGGACTCTCAAAGATGGCGGACCAGTTATTTTTTATGCACCCAAATGAAAGGGTTTGCTGAGAAGAATACGAAGACGTCATTTCAAATCCAATATGGCGGACTCCAAAAGATGGCGGACCAGTTATTTTTTATGCATATGGGTATCAAATGAAAGGGTTTGCTGAGAAGAATATGAAAATAAAATGACGTCACACTAAATTCAATATGACGCCCTAAGATGGCGGACAAAATTTTTTAGTTCTAACACTATAATTTGATCGTATATTTTATTCGCTCATACGTTGCATTCTAAGAAATGGTGAAGGATTCGATTTAAACTATAAGTTTTATATCGGATAGGAACGACGCAACGAATATATAAAACTAATTAAGGCGTAGCTAAAAATTTAAAAATTAAATTAAATTTAAAAAAACATTTTTAAAAACAAGCTTTTATTTAAAGGCTCTAAAAAGAAAAATAAACTTTAAATTAAATCAAACCCATCAATTTATTACATTATACAATTTATATGATATAAAAGCTTGTCGCGAGATTTATCTGTGTAAATAAACAAGAATACAATATGTAACTTGATCTTGACACAAGTAATTCTAAGAAAAAATGTATGTATTTCATAATAGTATATTATTATACGAGCGATTATGATAGCCATTATTCACGAAGATGACGTTTGAACCCACGAGCCGTAGGCGAGTGGCGCAAATCATCTGAGTGAATAATGGCCATAATCGCGAATGTAATACTATGCTTTTTCTACACCTATTAAACAAATTAATTAGACTGAAATTTGATAGCATTATCGGTACCTATTCGTAATAAGTCGAAAACGTAAACAAACAATATGGCGGTATGGCGGTACACTTGTCACTGTCACGCGAGTTGATTGTCAGCCGCAGCAGCAAGAGTTGATCGCGGTCGATTTAAAATATCATTGAATCAGCGAAACAATGATTTTTTTTTTTTTTAACTGTTTAACGTCGGCCTATTTCCGCTACCAGGGCCTATCACCGACGCCAGGAGACGAGCTACCCCCAACCTGGAAATTTTGCCGAACCTCTTCCCTTTAGAAGAGTAGGGATTTTTTACTTGCCTAACATTTAATAGACAAGGGACCGCCTGCTTTACATCCCCTCCGAAGGATGGTATATCCACTACGTAATCCTCGTCTGAAATTACGTAACTTCCGAGTATACACTGATATACAAGCCTCTAGAAGGTGGGACGAGAACGCTGTATTTCCCAAGATGGGAGCCCATCCAAGTACTAACCGCGCTCGACGTTGAACAATGATTTTTGAATTTGTATTTGTGATTGGCCGGATGCAGTGAATTATGAATCGATAATTCACTACAGTGAATTATAGGCACGATTTTTCACCAAAAAAATGCTAATAATTGTCATATAATTAAATAGGTGTAGAAAAAATATATTTATTCACAATCATACAGAAATAATCAAATTGTCTAATATGTCAAAAGTTAGAAAGTATGACATTTCTACTTCATTCGACAAATGAACTGAAATGTGACATTTTGGGTTGGAAAGTGACATAAGTAACATTTCAGGTTGGAAAGTAGCCACTTTCTTACCAGTTTTCGGGTTGGAAAGTGAGCATTTGTCAACCTGCAAAAAAAAAACATAAAATGCCATTTAAATTTTTTTGGCTTTTTGTTCTTTAAGGGAGATGATTGTGAATAAAATAGTATAAAAACCTTGGTGAAAAGTTGCATTGCTGTCTCGAGAATTAGTTGACCTCGCCGCTGCGCGCCTCGGTCAACTATCTTATCTCTCGACAACAATGAAACACTTTCCACCTCGGTATGTAATATACTATTCCACAGGTAAATCTCGCGACAAGCTTTTATATCATATAAATTGTATTATGTAATAAATTGATGGGTTTGATTTAATTTAAAGTTTATTTTCTTCTTTTTATAGCATTTAAATAAAAGCTTGTTTTTAAAAATGTTTTTTTAATTTAATTTTTTCACTCATTGGATTGTCACACTGGCTTACGGCTCTTAAAAAAGTGCCACTTTATAGATTCATAACTATTTTTATCTGTTATATTCAACATTCCTTTTAATAGCCACTATTCATACTATCATTGCATGGTAAACTATATACTACATTCAATTTTCAATTGAACAGATTCTTACGAAAATCTGATCTGCCATATATGCTCGGACACACCAACATATTCGTTTAGAAGACAGTTTAGGCTTTAAAATAAAATAAAATAAAAAAGATGTCCGTTGACGTATTCGAAATATTGAAAATGGATCCTTATGGGTCGGTCTGCCGGACACTCCCGCCAAGGTGAGGAAAGGTAGACCGAGGTAACTTTGAACAGTTAATATTTCTCTACAATCCGTAATCCGTAAATTTTAGCCGGATGTTTCGCAACGTAGGAAACATACCTTCATATGCTCCGTAGTTATTAGAGGCCCTTCGCCAGCATATGCTAGGGCAGATCAACGGTTTAGTGTTTGTTTGTACATATTCTTTAGAATTTATGACGAATTAATAGGATGTTTGGTTGTGTAAAGTTTCATACCCTCAACTCTCGAACTATTAGCATAGCGACACCGACTGGAGTGTTCAGGTAGGACTCGAGTCTCGAAGGCGAACAACGACACGACAGGAATCATTTTCATCGCGAGCGGAGTAACAGCTGGTCAACGAGTGCCATAGGTCAGAATACGCCAAGGGCTCTTCTCTATTACAAGCATTTTTCAGTTCTGATGACAGTATGGAGGGTGGTCCAAATTACGGGGCATTCCATGGGGTCTCACTCGGTTATAACAACAGAAATACCAGTACAGGTACACATTGCAAGATTATACAATCAGGTAAACACTTTCCAGCTAGACAAATGAAATCAATAGTTTTCACCAAGAGTTTTCAGTGTTTCTACTTAATTTTAAGTATTTGCAGAGAGCAGACATTTTTGATATTTCAGAAAAAAAAATTGGAGGAATACTCTTTCTTGTATTTTTATTGAAGTTCCATACATTTCCCATAAAGAAAGGCTGTACTCAAGAAGCTTTCCTGAAAATGGGAGGTCGAAATCAAGGTTGGTATGTTTAAAACAAAATGTTTTAAATATCGCATCATCTTTTAAACAAATGTTTAAAATATATTTTTCTACTCCCTTATGTAAATTTGCTGTTTCTGTACAGTTTGTAGAATGGATAAGTAGGCAATTCCAGTTAACTGAACGGATATGTTTCATATCAGTTCTAGGATGGATATGAAATGAAACCGACCAATCACAGTTCGTGTATTAAGTACATAGACAATTATTCGTTTTAAAATCAAATTAGTGCGTAAGCTGTCAAAGTAACTGTCAGTGTGTATTTGTGTAATATATTAAAGTTTAACAAATCTTGTAGTTTTTTTGAGCTGGTCGTAGAAAAAGTATACTGTACAACTTGAGTGGATTATCCATATCGCACTGAAAAGATTTGAAGCACTCCGCCTACGGCGTCGTGCTCAAACTTCTTTATCGTGCGATATGGATATCATATCCACTCTTGTTGCACAAACTACCATTAATACACAATGTGATATTTTAAGCAACTATTTAAAACACAGTTTAAAATATACCATTTAAAACATTGAAAAAAACTGTTTTAAACAAAAAAACTTTAAAACAAAAAAAAAAATAGTTTTTTTCCAACCCTGGTCAAAATTAGGTTTTTTTAAACTCTAAATAAAAATTGTTAAGCATCCAATTAACTACAATTTATGTTTTTATAAAAATAACAACAAAACAGCCATTCACTGCGACATTGCACTCTCACGGAGCTGGGACTCGAGCTCAGGAAACATAATGTTATAAGGCATAGCAAAATCGATAAAAATAATAAAACAATAATTTTTCAAACTAGCCCAAAAATTGATTGAGAAAAGTGTTGTCTCCAAAGACATTATGTTGCTGGACGAGATGAAATTTTGAAAACCCTCTCAGACTCTCTTGTAGGCGGAATCGATAATAAGAAACCGTAGGATAATTGCAAATTAAATCCTCTTGTCCCACCTTTTTCAAATAACTCCATTTCTTTGGCTAAAGCAGAAGATAACGAAACATTGTTGGCATTGGCAGTTTGCTGGGCACCTGGCTGAAGTGTCTCCATAGATTTTTTCAGAGCTTCCTTTAGTTTTTCTTAAGTGACACATTCACAGGAGTTTTCAGCTTGTTTTGATCTAGTGGGCTTCGAAACGGTAAGGTTATCTGCATCTTTATCATGATGATTATCGTAGTTCTTATCGTTTGCATCGCCTGTACTTTTTGTTAACCTTTTCAACATGATGTCTAATTCCTGCTTTATTTTTTCCTTCTGGGTGTATAAAGAAGTTCAACACTTTTGGTATCTTCAAAATTTTGCAAATAGTGGTGTCATTTTACATTAAAGCGCAATGAGTCCATAAACCTGGATAAGGTCGATCCCTAAATTCTCGGGAACGAGATCAACACATTCCCAGGATTTCTTTGGTTCAACAGGGGCTTAGAGCAGGGATTCCGGTTTCGGGGATCCCGGGATTGACGACACTAGTTTAATGGACCTAGCCTTGCTGTAGGTATGTTCATAAGGATATTTAATAAACATATCCAAACTTCTAGCTTTGTTATACGTTATTTATTTTTGTTTACATTTATAAAAATCTTTTTATTATACGTGTTTTTCTGTAAAAATGACTGAAAGTCCAACTGTCACGAACCCCCTCAAACAAAATCCAGACCTGCCACTGTGCGGTCTAAACATAATGAAATTTATAAATAATAAATGCATGGGGCAGTTAACAGAGCTATTATTCTGCATTCGCATTTTCCGCGAAACTATTTACTGCGTTTCCCCATTCACGATTCATAACCTAAATGTCCTAAATAGCGAAGTTTTGAACAATTTTCTATTGCGCCATTGGTTTTAACAGTGCATAGCATTCATCAAATAAAAATAATGTATATGCACAGTGAAAATTAAAAACAAAATAATTTATTAAACGCTCTATTTAATACAGTCGATAAATAACAAACAACGCATTAATTTGAATTTTAAATAAGATATTTTCAATCAACGAAAATTTACACCGAAATGACGGGTCTAATTAGTGACTTTGTATCAATGAATATTAAAATAGTCAATTAGTATGTCACAGGTTATACGGGTATAATCAGGGCGAAAAAATTAATGAGTTGTCCCCAATTCTGTTATTTTCAGAGGTGACATACAGGGTGAGTATTTTCAGGCTTTATTACACTTCGCAACTAAATTAAAACATTGGATAAGTCAATGGAATAATTTGATACACATTTATTATCATTTAACAAAATAATGGATTCGTTAGTTTTATTTTAGCTCCGCTGCTTCCTTGTTCTAGAATCTTCGCATTAGATCATATGATTATTAACCCACGTGTCTTCAGCTTCACAAATTCACTCCTTTCCTAGCATAAAATATATGTCCGTTAAGCCTTACGTTGAAAGGTTTATCTGATTCACACTTAATGGTTACCATACTCATGTGAATGTGAAACGCTGTAAATACAATTTTTAGAACTTGGAACAATATTTATCGATATTTTTCGATTTTTTTAATTTAAATTTATTTTATATCCTTTTTCTGTCGAAGAGTAGGGATCTTTTACTTGCCTAACATTTAATAGGCAAGGGACCGATTGCTTTACCTCCGAAGGATGGTATATGCACCACGTAATTCTCGTCTCAAATTACATAGCTTCTACGTATGCGATGATATACAAGCCGTTGGAAGGTGGGACAAGATTGGCGTATTTCCCCAGACGGTTCACCTATCTAAGTACTAACTGCGATGAACGTTGCTTAACTTTCTGTATAGAAATATGTGTACAGACCAGACGCCTCTACTCTCGCCCATGAAAAGGGATCTTGATGTGGTGCCCGTTTGAAAAACTGTTCGTACAAAAAACCCATTTCCGATTTTTGGTAATTTATCTAATAAACCATGTATATATAGAATTACGGCTAAAAATCTAAATTCGGGTTATAATTATTGAATGTTCGTAGGTAATATCACTAGTGCTTAAAATTTTATCGAACATTATTTCGAAAGCGTGTTGCCTGGTAATATAAAGAGTGCAAATTGGCAGTTTATTATCTGATTAAATCCCGACCGCTTTAGCGGGAGGGATTTAATCTTTGATAATAAACTGCCAATTTGCACGAGTTATATTAACTAGGGGCAACTTAGCTTGAGAAAAATTTTTAGAAAAAATTTAAAGCACGAGTGGTATTTGAGGAGAATATTTCACGAATAAATATTTCATTAAGTACATCTTCAATATTATGTTTTCTCATTAATTGCCTTCAGACGTTTTCTTGTCACTTTTTAGGGTTTATTGACCTTTATTTTCAATTTCCTCATTAAGTAATTTGATATACAGAAATATTTCCAAACCGACTCATATTGTCACAACAGCAAATCTGAAACAAACGCAGTAGAAACAACGGAGATTCGCTATATTTTAAAATAATCTAGTGACGTTTCTATGGCAACTAGTAAATAAAACGAGTTGAAACCTTAGATATTATAATATATAGACTGGCTTAACACCTTTCAGGCGTTTCTGAGGTGCAATATGACGAGGAACGATAGAGAGAGCACTACATCTTTAATCTGCGAGCACTACTTTATTTCCGATGTCCCGCCTATTTATTACTATACACTCATGG
This sequence comes from Rutpela maculata, assembly GCA_936432065.2. Lineage (NCBI taxonomy): Eukaryota > Metazoa > Arthropoda > Insecta > Coleoptera > Cerambycidae > Rutpela > Rutpela maculata. The sequence continues at coordinate 360,944,769 of OW386285.2, forward strand.
TTCCGAGATTGACACAGAGAGCGCCATCTAGCGCTACCGCTACTAGAGTTACATGTTATATTCCATAATAATTGTTCATTGATTCATATTTACGTATTTAATCCTTAACTTACGAAGTTTACAAATTATGTTGAGGTTTGCTTCGTTAGGCAGAGTGAATTTTAAATACAACAAATTAAAATATTGCACAGCTTTGATTCAACTAGTTACTTTTTGATAGATTGCCGTATGTAAGTAGGTACCTAGGTATATTACCTAGGTATATTTTTAGTTTGTTTCCAGAGCGAATGTGTTTACTTGACATTTATAATAAATGATTTGCTTAACTTTGTAACTACGTTATTGAGCTATTGAAAGCTGTGTTTGACTTGTTCCTGTATTATGAGCTACAGGCGCGGATTTATGGGGGGGGGGGGGGTAACGGGGTAATTACCCCCCAAGATTCTGTAAATCATCAATTTTTGTTTTAAACTGGTATGATTTTTGTTAATTTTGGGAAGAAAAAAATTTTAATAGGGTAATTACCCCCCCAAGAAATTTTCATTTTAAATTTTTTAGGATGAGAAAATTTTTTCTGTGCTGTTCAAAAAAATTTTGAGACGAAAATTTTTTTCGGATTTCTCCCCCCCCCCCCCCCCCGCTCTTCAAAAAAATTTTAGGGCGAAAAATATTTTTTTGGGTTCAGTGTTACCCCCCCCCCCCCCCCAAGTTCAAGGTCCAGATCCGCCCTTGATGAGCTAGGTATATTAAGTACAATCTTTGTATATTATTGTTACCTGATTGAAAAGTGGGCAAATTGAAAGAGTTACAGATAGACAAGGGTTATAGCCTATATATTTCAGACAGGCTTCTCTTTGGAACTGACGATTGTTTACTATATTATGTGGTGTGTTTATGTTTGCTAGTACATAAAACAATATTACAATTTACAAGGTAAGTTAACAATTAATAATAAGCTAGAGAAGATATTTATAGATAAAATTTAAAAGCGCGAGTTCCCCTATTTGCCGAAAATATTTCATGAAACAAAACGTCAAAAAATTACCGCAGTATTTGCCGCTGCAGCGACATAAAAAATTAGAGTGATAAATTTTGCATGTTGGTACTGTCAAAAGCCGATATAGCTTGAATTACCACTAATAATGACATTTGTTTGGTACAATGTTGTGAAAAAACGGGCTCTCATTGGCTATAGCGTTAATGAGTAAAATAATCACTTTAATTTCACAATATTTGTCGACTGGCTATCAACGAAACTATCGAAATATTGATTATTTCATAGAAGTTTTTATAAATTATTTTTCGCTAATTTTCCAAATGCTAATAATATGTTGATGTGAATTAAAATTTTAATATATGTTCGTGTGTGTAAGTAAAAATAAAATAAATACAATTAAGTGTGTGACGAGACTATGGAAATACATAAATAATAAACTGTCATGTTTGACATATTAAAAAGCTAAAGTTCTATGAATTTAATTTTTAATTAAGGAATAATTATTATTTAAGAATTTTGTTTTAGTTTATATGAGTTACATGTCGTCAGTACGTTTTGCAAGAATCATGAAAGACTTCATATAATTCATATATATTGCCGAAAAGGCATTTGAAGTCATCAGTTCTGGTAAATGATAAAATCACTTTTATGGACTTATAAAGCTAGCCACAAGCAAAGCAAAATTATTATTGTGAGTATATTATTACCGTCATCCACTAAACCTTTCATCCTAAAGTCAAAATGGTAAAACATGCTTTTCTAAAAAATTATTGAATCTTTTTGTGCCAGTCGATTGATACTCTAATCACTGCAATCAGTTCTGATTAATCATCCTCTGCGGGATGAGTCCATCCTTGCCATGTTTGGTATGCAGAACTGATAGTTCTTCTGTATTATTAGACATGCGATTTGCCGATATTTACATATATGCCCATTGAACTTTTATGTGATAAATGGTATTATTTAAATCCTTGCCTTATTCATGGTTGAATGAATAACTTTAAGTTTAACCACTTGGGTGGTTCTGTATGTTGGGTCGACAACTGAATTTATAGAACCTTCATACGGTGTCACGAGTCTGTTTTTTTGCCTCGAGTCTGTTTTTAGAACATCGATCATATCACAAAAATTAACGAGATAATTTTATAAAAGTGGTTATAAAATTAAGAAGTAATCAGATTGATATCACATAAAGTGTATCGCATCGAAGGCAGAGACATTGGAGAGAGCAGTTAAGCAATCTACGGTTAGTAAGAATTTATATATTTTCGTCTATTAGAGGACTCCGGTCCTAGATCGTCTCTTAGTACTTATCAGAACCCCCTGAGGGTAGAAATAACCATCGTATGTTGAAGAAGATACGACTGGCCCCTCAGCAAAACAAACTGTTATCGTGTCCTTTACGCGTAATGGTGGTGAGTTCTTCTACAACAACACTCATATTAACGAAAATTTCACAAACTTTCCTAACAAGGATTTCCTAACATTTTTCGATAAAATACTTATTTTTCGAAGTATATGCAGAAAAATCCTTTCGGCAAAGTGATTGTTGCCCAGCGAAACACTCCTGAATAGATACTTTATACCTATTTATCCTTATCACGCAGCTGCTAGTAAATTCATTTGTAAAATTCTTCGTCTGTGATGGATTACTATTCTATTCATGTGTGATTTAAAAAAGCCCTTGGTATAAAATAAAACAAAAATAAACATGTAAGAGACGAGAAGTTAATGACAAGGTGTGCCATAATCACCGGAGGAGGTCGTAATGACAGATTCTTTACAAAGTTCTGAGATAAAAACCTTATTACAAGTATGTCGAGTCTCTAACTGTTTTCGAGCTAGACTCTATTAAAGTTTCGCAAAAAAAGTTCCCTATGTGAAGCTAACGGTTTATTAAATTTGTAGATAGGCGCTGTAACAAAATGAATTAAGACAGAATAATATTTCGGACATAACTGAAAGAGTCTTAATTAGTGAGTTGAATGTTTAAAATGGCCCCCTCCATTTGCAAACAAAGGCGTACTCGTCTACCTAAATCCTGCACAACTCTTTGCACATTTGCCGGTATAATCGTCGCTAATGCTTCGGTTATTTTGTCCTCTAGATCGCCTAGAGGACAACGTCTCTACTGTAAACATATTATTTTAAATGATTCATAGAAAATAGTCCAATGGGTTTAAGTCAGGCGATCGGGCAGGCCAATTTATAAGTCCACCACATTCTATCCACTTATTTGGATACGCTCTGTACGTGAAATGCATAATGTAGTGAAGCACCATCGAGTTGAAATCACATGTTACGACGTTGTAATAATGGCACACCTTCCAATAATTTCGGTAGGTCTTCAGTTAAAAATGTCCCGTAGGTTTGTAAGTATTTTTTTTTTATTTGAATAGGAAAATACTAATATACAAATTCACTTTACTAATGTAATTACAAATAATCATAATTTATACATAAATAAATAATACATGCACACACTCAGACTAATACATATACAAATAAATTAAAAATAACGAGGAAAAACATATAAAATAAGTGGAGTTAATCATTCGACTTTATATAGCTTACAATTTTACGTTTGAATACAGGTAGAGAGATAGATTCCTTTACATCCTCTGGCAAATTGTTATATTGATCGAGGCCTTTATATAAAAAAATTTTCCTAGTTTGACTTAGATTCTGCCTTTTTTTTCCGGTGCCGAAGCCCCGCTGTACTGAAGCTTAAGCTTATTGTACCCCATAGTCTCGTTATCCCATTAATCCCGTTCCTCTCCAAAAAGAGAGTATACGGTCAATGGGAGCTCTGGCTATTTCTTCCGGGGTTACGGTTAGTCCCCCGAAGTGTGAAAACCTCCCAGCCACTAAGGCTGGGCATTCACATAGTATGTGGTGAGGAGTTTCTTCATCCTCACCACACATCCTGCATTCTGGATTATCTTTCTATGTTAGTTAGGTGTCTATTCAGTGTGCAGTGTCCTGTTAGAATTCCCACTGCACATCTCAGCTGTTTTCTGCTCAGCTTTAGCAGTTCGTTGGTCTTTGTCATGGATGACCCGCCGATGATGAACATACGTGACTGTCTCATCCTCGGCGCGTCGGTCCAATACAAGATATGTTTCTGACTCAATAGTTCCTTTACCATTCCTCTTGCGATATTGTATGATATCCCGCAGGATGGCTCAGGTCTCATCAAGGCGGTTTTTGAGCCTTCTTTGGCCAGCTAATCTGCTTTTTCGTTGCCTTCATTGCCCTGGTGTCCTCGCGTCCACTCCAGTTGTATACTGTTGTGTACCGCCAGTTTTGCTAGGGATTCAAGGCAGTCTTTTACCGTTTTGGAACGTATCTCTACTGCATTCAGAGCTTTGATAGCTGCTTGACTGTCAGTGATGATGCGGATTCTTTTGTCAGTATATGACCTCCGTATCATTTCTTGTGCACAGATTTCTATGGCTGTGACTTTTGCTTGGAACACCGTTGCGGTTCTGCCAGGTTCAGACTGATGTCTGTCCCTGGTTGGTCCCCCGTAACACCTGCTCCAGTACTACTTGACGTTTTCGATCCGTCAGTATACTATATGGTATCATTTGTATGTCTTCGCAGTTGCCTTGTTCCTTCCTCTTCCCTATCGGGTATGTATACCCTGAAGGTCTTTGTGAAGTTGTGGCTTATGCTGATTCTATCTGACTGCATATCTAGTAGCCGATTTTTTCCTATTTGTTGGAATATTTCGATGTGGTATCTATTCTTGGAATGGTCCCATGTCCGTTTATTTTCAGCCGGTACGCCGCCAACAGTACCTCACTCTCCACCACTAACTGTAGTGGGGGTATGCCTAGACATGTCAGTCTTTGTACTTTCCGTAGTTTTCTCATTGCCTCCCCTTTTCCGGCTTTATGCCACCAGATCAGGGAGGCATAGGTTATTATTGGTACTACAACCCTTTGGTACAGCCAGTGCACCATTCTTGGTTGTAGTCCCCAGTTTTTACCTACCTTTCTTCTGCTGGCCCATAAGGCCCGCGAAGCTTGGTCACTCTGTCTAGATGTGCATTGAAGTTTAATTTGGTATCTAGAATCAGTCCCAAATATTTCACTTCATTGCTCACCTGCAATTCGTTTCCCCGGAGATATAATCTTCCCAGGTTGAGTTTCCTCTTTCTTGTGAAGGCGACCACAGTGGTCTTCCTTGGATTCACGGAAAGACCTTCCTGGGTACACCATCTGTCTACCATAACGAGAGCTCGCTGCAGCGCCCTCGTGTTTTCCTGTTACCAGGATGGCGATATCATCTGCGTAGCCTTGGGCATATATTCCCCGCTGTTCCAGTTGAGATAGGAGCTCGTCAGCGACCAAGCACCATAGGAGAGGAGATAAGCCCCCCCCCCCTCTGTAGATTTTGCCTTGGTATATAAAATTTGTTGTTATTTCTTGTGTGGTGTTGATGTATTTGGTTTGCATAAAATATAAACTTATTTAAATACTCGGGTATTAAGTTATTTAAAATTTTAAAAATAAATACCATAGCCATGTAAAGCAATCTATTTTTTACAAACAGCCACTGAAGAGAAGAAAGCATATGTTGGATTGAGGTATATCGGCTGCATTTCAAAATCACATTGTCCGTTCAAGTGAGCAGGAAGATCAAAGGGTCCAATCTATAGAAACAATTTTAACATTACCTACCTTTTTTTTAATAATTTACTTACCAAAGAATTCCCAAAAATATCCGCCCATAAATTTACACTGAACTATTCTGAATACTTCTGGGTCTGAAAGCATGTGGATTCTCATTGGTCCAAATATGGCAGTTGCGTGTATTAAAAATTCAAAATTCCTTGTGTTGAGCTTCTTGAAATATTCAATATTCGCGCTACGTTTCGTACAGAATCCGTTGGTTCTACTTCAATTGCATGAATCACAGCATCATCATTTGAAGGTGTTCGTGCCGGTATTCGGTAACCAGCTACATTTTTATACGAAGGAACCAAGGTACCTGTGTTTCTTGCACGATTTATCAGTCTTAAAAAACATTTTCATCCAGATGTCTTCTTTGCAGAAACCGAACCGCACATTCTCGCGCAGCAGCTTCAAAATTACATTCACATTCACTATAAATTATTGTCATTTCTCCATATTCTTCTGAAGTGTAATTCATTTTGATATTAAGAAACTTAATAATATAATGTACGCAACTGACAGATGTTACTAATAAATTCAGTACGGTTTCCATAATTCATTATGTTTACAGTGCCTACATATACAGAAACTTCAATAGAGTCTAACTCGAAAACGGTTGGAGAATCGACATAATTGTATTAAGATGTTTGTCTTAGAATGTTGTAAAGAATCTGTCATTATGAGCTCCTCCGGTAATTTTGACACACCCTGTATATACAGACTGTGTTACTCGAGGTAAGCGTAGCTGCTAGTCCATTTAAAAATCGATGAATAATTTTTACGTCCCTATCCAGATTCGTTCCCGATAATAAAAAAAGTACCTTTACCTTCAAAGGCGTTGATTATTCTGCTAAGTGTTCGTAAAGCAATTAGTAAACGAGTGTTCCCACAGCGACCGACCACAAATCGACCAGCGCGGAGGAACCACTGAAAGCAATTAATCCATAAACCAATCCTACAAATTCACTTTCAATATGGCGCTGCATATTGTGCGGACAATAACTTAATTCCGTTCAGGTCTGGCTGGCAAATTGATCAGTTTGATTATAATTAAGCTGTGTACAATTGCTTTTATGTAGATTGCTGGCCCATTAAAGTATTTATAAGTTTACGATTATTACACATGCGGTTTCGCCGTTCACGTCGCCTCGGTCGGTCGCTTATTTGCCCCGTTAATTGACTCGTTTATCAGACACATTACTTGTTGTCATTCATTGCCGCCGCGGCATTATTGGATCATTTAAAATTCTAATTGCGTTACCTGCCCATGAGAGTGGCACTGTGATGGTTTAATGTTTGTCTGAGGTGCCCAACCCATTACGATTCGCACCCTTACCGGTCAGGTTAATTGAAAGTGTGATGCTCTGTACAGCATTGTTAAAGATTTTCGAAGAATGTATTTCTTTAGTGCACCGAGAAAGTAATTTTTCTGAAATAGATTAAGAATGTCTACATTCTCGGCGCAACTTCAGATCCCAAAATATGCTATTCTAGTATTTTAGTCCGTTGCTAAGAAATTATGAGAAAACAATCCGGGAAAGTTATTTTCCCGGACTGTTTTTTGTACATATTTTAGACAGTAAATAATAACAGCACCAACAATAAATAAACAGTGATTGAAGAATGAAGAAATATTATGCATTAATAAAAATTCTTTAATTTATAATAATGTTATTGATTGCGATTTCAGAAAAAGATAGCATGTGCACCTCGTAGTACACATTCCAGGACATTGTCGTCGGCCGGGAATGTATTACTTCTAGTACTAGATACACAATGTACTATTTCGAATAACAATTTTTCATTCAAAATGATCAACCCGGAAATTTGATATTGTTTAGAAATAACTATGGAATTCTGTTCAACGATTGCAACCATTTCTGAATACCAAGTTCCCAAACTTCTTTCACTTCGGTGCCCGTGAAAATATTTGGCCGCCATCTTGGAGGCACTATGTTTAAATTTCGACTTTTCGAAATTTTTTTGAAAATTGCATCAAATATCAGCTTTTTAGAAATAGATTACACTCAAAGAAAATGATAGGTAAATTCAACCAAAAAAAGCATATGAAATCGCGCCTATATAGTTTCATAGTTAAATCAATCAGAAAAGAATAGTCATACAACTTTATTTGTTTTCGTAAACAAATAGTAGTTTAATAATCATATCTTCTTATAACAAATTAAATAGTACAGTGACATTTTTTATGTTCACTAACCATTTTCAATTTGGTCTACAATTAAATAGTACAACGACTTTGTTTTTTGTTCACCAACTAATTTTTAGGTTGATCTACACTTTATTGTATGATGTTTTTTTTGGTTAGCCAAAATCTCAGTATTGAGACATCAGACCACCCAAACCAAAGATTAGAGATCGTTTATAAGATCCATCCAAATATATCGATGATCCCTGAGGGAATTTGAACATTGCAATCATGTTATTAATTTTCTATAAATTCATAAGAGTATAAGATAATGCATGATTGATTATTGTCAGTGATTTGTATGTGGCGTCATCTGGGAATAATTTCTGTAATAGACTACGTGGTAAGCAAGCAAATTTTATGGTAATTCTTTTAGAACTTCTAGAAGACGACAATAATATTGGTTTGCCTACCAAGTACAAAAATACAGCGAACTAATACTGGGTTAGAATTACAATTTGATAATGGTTAAAAATAAAATATACTATTATCTAGTTTAATTTGACAGAATGCAACAAAATAATAGTCTTATTCATCTATTTTTTAAGTTAATGTTTGTATTGTTGTACGACAACTTTTTATTAATTAAAATAACAATCACCTCTTGTTTAAAAATACCATCAATATAATTTAGTTTAACAAAATTAACGATATTGTTAGTTAACCATTTTTTTTTGTTGAATTTACCCATACTATTTCTTTGAGTGTACCATTTTAGTAGAAGCAAGACTGCACTTTGGTCGCCATATTGGAGCCACTATTTTGAATTTTGCAAATTTTTGAATTTTTCGATTAAGAATGTCTACTTTCTCGGCGCAAATTCAGATCCCAAAACACGCTATTCTAGTATTTTAGTCCGTTGCTAAGCAATTATGAGAAAACAGTCCGGGAAAGTTACTTTCCCGGAATAAGTGTATGTAAGAGAAGCCAAGGTCTCAACATTTTTTTGGCATCCACCTTCATTACCACCTCCCTCCTATTAGTAATAGTACAGTAGTTATAGGTTTTTGGGTGGAACTAATTCCCACAAAGACGAATTTTTTAGTTCGTTGTTGGTATCTTTTTGATATACTAAAAGTCTAGAAAAATCTGAGTGTGCAAAATGCGTTTTTTTGACCGCCATCTTGAAACATTTTTTTAAAATCATAAAAAATCGTATGGGATATCAAATTATAGAAAATGTCATGCTGAAAAGATTATGATATTGGTTTTAAAAAACAAAAATAAATAACGCACTAAAAATCTAGAAATCACATTGAAAAAATATCCAATGCTAGAAAATCTAGTGATATGAAGGATTGTCTTAAAAATAAAAGTAAAAATAAATAACGCACTAAAAATTTAGAAAACACATCGAAATATCCGATGATAGAAGATCTAGGATTTTCTTACATTACTTCAATGTTTAGAAGGTCACAATGCATTTGATTCACAATGCGTTGAGCTACATAATATTTTCAGTGGATTAGTAGACAGTAGACAGTCAACCAAGGTAACTGCAGATGAAGCTGGAAAAGTTTTCAACTCTGTTACGATGGTTAAAAAGGATCAAGCTGTCACAATGAAGATATTAAGAAAAGGTATTGTCATTGATGGAGCTAATCAACATATTGATACAGGACTCCTCACCCAGAGAATGCTATGTTTGTCTGTAAATCCTGATCTGCAAAAATTAAAGGAAAACTTCAATAATAATAATAATAATAATCTTTATTCACCTCTGGTTGCCACAATAAAGTGGATAAGGCAAGTCAAAAATTCACATAAAATTTGTAAAATACAAACAGATAAAAAGAGACAATACATATGATATATAATACTACAGAATGTAAACAAAAAAAAAATCATCTCGAGATACATCTTTAGATTTTAGAATCTTAATTTATTTATTTATTTTATTATTTTTTTAAATTTGTTGATTTACTTATCGACGTTCTATTCATAAAAATGGATTAAGCAAAAATTTATTTTTTGTATATAATTGAGCGTTCAGCTATTATTGAGGAAGTTTTCAAACTCTCTTAAATTATAGAAACAGTTTTCTATGAGGAACTTCTTTATTTTAATTTTAAATCTTATGATCGTTAAATGTTTGTAGTTTGCCGGTAATAAGTGTAGTATGTGCACCCAGTATATATGGGGATTTTTTTAAGTAGCTGTGGTTAAAGCGATTGATATGTATGTGATTTCTAGTCCTAGTGAGGTGTGTATGTATGTTATTATTAGTTACAAATTGATTTTTATGTTGGTGCATGTAACACAATAGCTTTAACAAGTAAATTCCAGTTACTGTTAATATCTTTTTGTTTTTGAAGCTATGTCTGCACGATTCTTTATAAGTCAAATTAAACATAAGTCTAATTATTCTTTTTTGAATTATGAAGATGCGATCGATTTCAGTTGCTTGTCCCCATGATATAATATTGTAGGCGATAGCAGAGTGTACATTAGCATAATAGACACTTAAAAGTGCCTCTTCGTTTAATGTATGTTTTAATGTGGCAATGGAAAAATACGACTTACTTAACTTAGTGCAAACATTATGTATGTGATTGTTCCAACTAATCCTGTAGTCTAAATAAGTATCAAGAAATTTGGTATTGAGTGATATTTCAAGAGCTGTGCTGTTTAGGTTAAATCTCCACTCTTTATTAGGATATTTATATTTTCCTGTAAATTCCACACATACCGTTTTGCTAATGTTAATAATTAAATGATTTGAAACACACCAGTTAAGAAACTGTTCAATCACTCTGTTTACAGTGGAATTTAAAGTTTCTTTACATTTATCTGAAATGATTATTGTTGTATCATCCGCATACATAAGAACTTTTGCATCTTGTATGTAATTTGGCAAATCATTTATATACAACAAGAGTAGAGGCCCTAAAACACTGCCTTGTGGAGTACCTAGCTCCACTTCAATTTCTTCCGAAAACATATTTTCAATATTTACGACTAGTTGACGGTTAGTAATGAATGAAATGATCCACTGGTTTACATTTCCCCAATGCCTAGTTTCTCTAACTTTTTAGATAGGAAGCTCGGATCAAGAGTATCAAACGCCCTTGATAAATCAAAAAATACTCCAACAACATAATCGCCCTTGTCTAATTTGTCAGTAATGTACTGGGTAATTTCTGTTGTTGCTGTTTCCGGAAACCGTGTTGACTGTTCGTTATTAAGTTATTTTGATTTAAAAAAGAAATTAGTCTATTATAAACAGCCTTTTCTATTATTTTAGAATAGGGCTTAGAATGGGTCTCCCTTTTTTAATATGGGCATGGCCTTCGAGATTTTTAATTGCTTCGGAAAGTTTCCCTTTATTACAGATGTGTTAATAATTCTTGCTAAATAGTGGCTTATTTCTATATAACACTCTTTGATAAGCCTAACAGAAATTTCATCTAATCCAACAGATTTTTTATTTTTTAGTTGTAGAATTATATTTTGCACCTCGATTTCTATGTACGGCATAAAAACATTGTGACAGGTGTAGACTCCGATACACTACAAGTTCTATTACTATGACAGAATAATAAATCTGCTTGTTGTTTTACAGAGCATGCGAAATATTCTGCAAAAGTATTTGAAATCACGTATGGGTCAGTTTCCATCTTGTTGTTAATAAATAATGATTCTGTTTTAGAGGATATTTTTTACGTCCTAATTTGTTGTTAACAAGTTCCCATGTCTTTTTAGTTTTATTTTCAGCTCTTTCAATTACATTAGAATAAAATGTTTTCTTTTCAATTTCCATACGTTTATTTAATTCTTTCTTCATTTTACTTCCACATCCAGTGGAAGTATAGTAACGACAAAAAATTTTTAAAAATTTTTATTGTTCAAATAGGCTTAGAATATCATGGAACGGCGAGATTTCAAGTTTAAGCGAAAAACAAATTTCTGTCTGTCGGTCGGTCTGTAACTTTTTTTGTGCGCACGTTTACTCTGGAACCGTTTGAGATATTGACTTGAAATTTGGTATACATATGTACTTTAACGAGATCTAGAACTAGATTATATTGTCATCTTGTTCCGTCGAACGGTTGGGAGGTAAATTGGGGTAAATTTGGGGAAAATAGGTAAATCAAGCGGGTAAGAGTCCATAAAATTGGTATTTAGTATATACAAGAGAAGCTAAGGTCACAAAAAAAAAATTGGCATTGACCACCCCCATTACCACCCCCACCCCATTATTAAAGGGGATGAAAAAAAAAGAGATTTAGTGCGTATACAAGAACCAGAAACCTCGAAATATTTTTTTACTTTATCCACCCCCACTCCCATCCCCTGTCACCACCCCCACCCCACTACCGATGTGGGGTATCGTTTTATGGGTTTTTGGGGTTGAGGATTTCAAATATTATATTATTAAAGTTCCATAAACAATTATTTCCAGATACAAAATTTTTTCGTTGTGTGACTTGGATAGAAAATCCGGATGTGGAAGTAGTGATTCCTTGGGCAGCGGTTCTTTTGTACTGATTGTCAATTTCATTGTTGGGTGAGTTTTTTTTATACCAATTAAGATGTTTTAAATATTGTGCTTGGATAAGGAGTTCATTAGAAAATTTACACTTTTGAGATCTACCCGTGTCGTACTTTATTACTTTTTTATATGGGTGTGATACATGAAAGCACCATAAAAAATGAGACCAGAACTGTCCAAAGGATTGTTCTGTACTGAAAGTATTTTCTAATTCTAAATATTCTTTGTTAAATAAGTATTCAAATTCTGATATGGTGTTATTGTTAAGTTTCCTACGATATATTTATTACTTTTTTATTATCATAATTTTTCTGTACTACTTCTCCATTTCTCCAAGTAAATAATTGACAAAGTGATCCGAAAAACCAGGATAAAACACCTTACATGAATTATTTTCAATATTTGTTATCACATAATCAATTGAAGTGGAACTAGTTCCTCTAGTAGTTGTTACTACTCTAGTTGGCAAGATGACTAAAGACATTAAATCAAAAGAGTTAAATAAGTCATTAAGTTTTTTGTTACGTACATCTTTATCATTTAACTTATCTACATTTAAGTCTCCACATAAAATTATTTTATTACACTTACTGCTAGCAGCTCTAATTATTTCTCCTAGACGCTCAAGAAATGCATCAAAATCGCCGCTTGGTGGTCTATATATTGTGACAATACATACCTCATTATCAAAAGTTATGGCAACACATTCAATACACCGCTCACATGACATTTTGTTGATTGCATTAACCACCCTACAGCTTGATTCCAACTTATCTACAGCATAAATCACTACCCCCCCCCATGTGCATAGTAACAGCGGCAAAAACACGATATTTTTTTATATCCTTGTATAAATAAGCTGTTTAAATGAACATCAGAACACCAGGAAATACAAAAAAAATCTAGTTTGACTGTTTCGTTAAGTAAATCAACTAAATTTATTTTATTTGACAAGCACTGTATATTTAAATGTATTAACGTTAATTGACTTGCGTCTGAATAGTTCTGGTTAAGTATCACGCTATTAACACTATGCTGCACTCCTTCTGAAAATTTGTCAATTATGTCTCAATTATGAATTATCTATACTTCCTCCGTCTCTATTTGATCCAGAAACTCAGTTATTGGGAAAAAGTTGCAAATCATCATTGGCAAAAACTAGTTGCTACTAGTAGTATGTTCTTGATGGGGGTGCACTTTTACACAAATTGCCGTGGCCAAAAACTGCGAAATTTTCAGATGTGTGACAACTTTATAGCAGTCATATTGCTAAGCAATATAAAGTTGTGACAATTGTATTTGATGGCTATGCCATCTCCAGTACAAAGGATGTAGATCATCAGATACGCACAAAACAATCATCAGTAACAGTGAAATTGACTTCTTATTGGCACAAAAATGAAAACAAACAGTGCTTTATAACCATGCTTGGGAAATACTTGGAGCGAATAGCCACACTGTGATTCATGCTACAGTTGATGCTGACATTGTTGTTTTAAAAACAGCACTGACCTTGGCAAAAAAAGCACGTAACAGTTGTTGCTGACAACACCGATATTCTTGTACTTTTGATTTACCACAATACACGAAATATTTGTTTGCAGTCATCTATGTTCAGTGATAAAAAATGTGATATTAAATAGATGCAACATATACTTGGTGAAAAGGGATGCAAAATTATTCTCTTTTTACGTACTTTAACTGGATGCGATACCACAAGCTTCTTATTTGCTAAAAGTAAATCGGCAGCATATCGACATTTTTGGAAATGTGAGGAATTTAGCATTAGCGCTACTATGTTTGGATTCGAAAATGCAAACAGAAAGGAACTCACAGATATTGGCACCAAAGCATTGGTATCACTGTACGGTGGAAATCCAAAGAAAGAGACTCTGAACCTACTACGATATAATCTCTACTTGAAAAAAATCACAACTACCAAATTTAAATTTAATATTGAAAGATTGCCACCTACAGAAGATGCTGCTGTTCATTATATTCTCCTTGTACATTTACAATACCTTTGTTGGAAAACTATGAACACCAATATTGCCAATCCCGAAGAGTGCGGTTGGAAAAAAGTAGGAGACCAACTACAGCCCATAAAATGTGAAATGAGCCCTGCACCAGAGTTATTACTAAACATAATCCGCTGTACCCGCAAAACGGATACATATGAGTCGTATGGTAATGGTAGTGGTAAATGTACATGTCGACGTTATGGTGTGGAATGTACTGTGATATGTTGTAACTGTTCTGGTAGAGATTGCACAAATAGTGCACTGAAAGAAAGTGATAAAAATATGATTTTCAACACTGCATAAGCTTTCAATTTTTCGGTCACCATTTTGTTATTATTTTTATTCTTTAAAACCATTATCATAATCTTTTTCAGCATGAAATGTTCTGTAATTTGATACAACACACGATTTTTTATGATTTTTTAAAATTTTTCAAGATGACGGCCAAAAAAACGCATTTTGCACACTCAGATTTTTCTAGACTTTTAGTATGTCAAAAAGATACCAACAGCGAGCTAAAAAATTCAAACCCCGTCTTTGTGGGAATTAGTTCCACGTATCACCTATTTTTTGCATATATCTACTATACTATAAAGGGGGTAAAAAAATAAAATTGTGATTTTTTGTGTGAACAAAAGCCAAAGATTCCATTTTTTTTCCATTGGCCATCCCACTAACAGCCCCTTTAATAATGGGTGTATAAGAGGGGGAGGGGGGTAATCCTGACGTGAAAGTAGTGATCTCTAAAGAGCGCTTTTCTTTAAATATAGCGCCAACAGACAAACAAAGATTTTAATTTTAATTTAAACGTAATCTAAATAATATGAAACGCGAGAATCTGAAGAAATCTCGATGAGTGATTTTCTCCGATTACAATACTTCCTTTCGGTAAATGAAGGAAGCAAAAATGTTGGCGCTTTTATTAAACAACTTATATCACAACTCTGATATTTTTATGTTTTGTTATAGATTGTAATGCTGTTGTTTCTGTAAGGGCGATGGCCCACACGACGGTAACGGCACGATTTGCCGCGTGCGTTATACCGCGCCGCATCCGCTGAATGTTCGCCCACATAAACGGTAAATCGCTCGAAACGTGGTAGATTGACATTCATTGTTGTCAGATGTATTCTATTCAGTTGTTGTTGTGAGCTCCAGAGTGATGGATCAAAGAAGACTAATTTTATTAGCGATATGTATACGTAGACACCGAAGAAGGCAAGCAATCAGGCATAAAAAACGGTATTGGGTTCATCCCATTTTGAGAGTTAGATATCTTGAAGGCGCCTTTTACACAATATTTGAAAGGCTTAGAGAAAATCCAGAGAAATTCTTTAATTACTTTCGTATGAGTGCAGAGACATTTGATTATTTAGTCGAGAAATTAAAGGACTCTATTTGTCTTCAAGATACACAAATGAGGGATTGTGTACCTTCGATGGAAATGGTGGCAGTAACATTAAGGTAAGAGTATATTGTAATATATAATAATATATAATTATTGTTGTGTTTTCTATGATATCTACATTAGTTTTTCGTTTGTATGTACAAAGGTAACAACGAGGATAAAAAAGTTATCTGTATAATATCAAAATGTGAATTTATACACAATAACAAAGTAATTGTTTTATTTCCAAAAGTATGATAAAATTTCAAAACAAAGGAACATTAACATATTTAAACATAACATACTTAGAGCTATATATTACCGCTTCCCAACTCAGGGTATGTTTGCTGATGAAAAGCATCATAATTTGATGTACTTGGAAAGACATATTGAGGGGAAGGAGTTGAATACGTGGAAACGGAAGCAATCGAATTTTGCGGTGACGGTAGTGGCTCTTGATATTGCCAATTGGCTTTTCTTCGTCTTATTTTCTGAACGATGCCGAGAACTTCCATGCGAAATTCAAACTTTTCATCCCCATTCATTTTTCTTACAGATGGTAACAACGATTTCAAAAATAATTCATCCTCATCTGGTGGAAGTTCACATTTTGTCTCTGATCTTTCTAATGCTCTAATTAGGGCTCTGTCAACGTCAGCTGATGTCTTTGCTTTTTTCTTACGCTGTTTAACGTCTTGAGCGTCCATTACCCGTTCTTCTCTACTTTCTATTTCTTCTGAAGCAGCATCATCTTCAGTACCAAGCGGAGTAGAATCTGCCAAGCTAGACTCGGTATTATCTTTATCTAAAATACTTAACATAAACAATAAATTGTCATGATATAAATATATTTTTTTAAATGCATCCCCAGTTGTCTTTCTCAAGGATTTATTAAACGCATCCCGTATATTTTTCCATTTCTCGATAACCATAAGTTCTAAAACAAAGAGAATACGTTTTTATAATAGTGTGTTATTTTTAAGAGCATTTAAAAAAGTTGTGACAATGTGTCCACGGAAAAACGATATTATAGGTGTAAATAACCATTTTTTTACTATGAACACAATTTTCTGTATTCTACTCTTGCTTGACCCAAAACTAATTTTCACTACGTTAGAATTTCAAAAATGTATAGAGGGCGCTGGTGGAGGCTTAAAAATAAAATTCGCTTCAGGTAAACAGCCATTTCTGTGCTAGATATTGAAAAACTTTATAAGAAGAACTTGCTCAAAATTAAAAAATATGTCGTACCAAATTTGATAACTATATACATATTTTTATATCTATTTATTCTTTTAATCAAGAAACCTAAAATAAAACGTGAATCGCCTTGTATAGTTACCAAACAATGTCACATTTTTTAATTTTGAGCAAGTTTTTCTTATAAAATTTTCCAATATCTAGCACAGAAATGGCAGTTTACCTGAAGCAAATTTTATTTTTAAGCTGCCACCAGTGCCCTCTATACATTTGTGAAATTCTAACGTACTGAAAACAGGTTAGTAGCGTGTGTGAGTCGGAAAAAAAACCGAAAATTGTAAATATTTTGAGCCGGAACAAGATTACCTCCGCCCCCCGTTTTCGAGGATACTGAACACGATGGCGGTGTCAGAATTTCTCTTTGGGGTTGCGCAACCTCTCAAAACGGCCAAAAACCACCCCCGAGAGGGGTAAAACGCGCTTCACTCGATTTCCCTGCAGAAAATAACCTTCCCCCCGTTTTCGAGGATGCTGAGCACGATGGTGGTGCTGGATATCGCCTTCGACCTCAACCAACCCCTCCACCGGCCAATACTCGCCCCCGAAAGGGGTAAAACGCGCTTTACTCGATTTCCCTGGAGAAAAAACCTTCCCCCCGTTTTCGAGGATGCTGAGCACGATGGTGGTGCTGAATATCGCCTTCGACCCCAACCAACCCCTCCACCGGCCAATACTGTGTTCATACCCGTCTCAAGTGGACACACCTTGATATTTCGGTTATTATTCGACAGATTAATTTCAAATTTTTCTCAGCTATGAAACTCTTCAAGGCGCATATTTTGATGATGTTCAATATATTTTCAGTTGTCACATCAACACACTGTGTCCTCTCAAAAATGCGATTTTTAACTTAGCGTTAGAGATACAGCAGAAATGTATTAAGAAAACTTGTTCAGAATCAAAAAATATACCTAAATACTGAATTTCATCAAAATACATATGAGAAATTTTTTAATTTTCAAAACTTTTGCAATAGTCCAGAAATTTACTTTTTAAATTGTACATAGACTTTAACAAAGATTTCCGTGGAAACAAAAAGTAGGTACTCAAAATCAGTTTATTATGAATTTTAATACAGTACTTAAGTAATTAAAGTAAATTTTTGAACTATTGCAAACATTTTGAGAATAATAAAAATTCTCATATTTTGATCAAATTCGGTATCTAGGTATATTTTTTAATTCTGAACAAGTTTTCTTAATAAATTTTGCTGTATCTCTAACGCTAAGTTAAATATGGAAAAATCGCATTTTTGAGAGGACACAGTGTGTTGGTGTGACAATTGAAATATATATTGAACATCATCAAAAGATGCGCCTTGAAGAGATTCATAGCTGAGAAAAATTTGAAATCAATCTGTCGAATAATAACCAAAATATCCAGGTGTGTCCGATTGAGACGGGACACACTGTAGAAGAAAAAATGGTTATTTACACCTTAATATCGTTTTTCCGTGGACACATTGTAGGTATATTCAGGCTATTTAAAAACAGGTTTTACAAATAACGATTGATATTTTGTAATAAATTTTCTTTTATTTCAGATATTTAGCAAGTGGAAACACCTTTACGGATCTTCACTATACATATCGGTTAGGCATAACAACCATTCGCCGAATTGTTCGAAAGGTTTGCCTTACCATTTGGTCAACTTTACATGCACAGTGCATACCCAAACCTAACAAAGATAGATGGGTTGTAATTGCTGATGAATTTCAAAAAAAGGCTCATTTTCCTCATTGCATCGGTGCTGTGGACGGAAAGCATATACGTGTACGTAACTTTCCAGGAAGTGGGTCTATGAATCTTAATTATAAAAGTTATTTTTCAATTGTTCTTTTGGCAATTGTGGATGCGGATTATCGTTTCGTTTACACTGACGTGGGTGCTTATGGAAAGGATGCTGATTCTTTAATATTTCAGCAAACTGATTTTTGGAAGAAACTACAAAATGGCACACTGGAAATTCCATTGGAAAGCCCAGTAACGCCTACAATTTCTTTACCGTATGTTTTAGTCGGCGATGAGGCTTTTAGTCAAAGTACATTCCTACTGCGACCATACGGCAGACGTAAACATCTCGAAGATAAGAAAAAAATATTTAACTACCGTTTATGTCGAGCTCGTAGATATGTGGAATGTGGTTTTGGTATACTTAGTAATAAATGGCGAATTTTCCACAGATCATTAAACGTAGGAAAATCTTTCTCAATAGATATCATCAAGGCTTGTGTGATCCTTCATAACTTAGTTCGAGAGAGAGATGGAAAGAAATATGATGACTATTATGTCAGTAAAGGATTTCAGGATTTGCCTCAAATTGCACCATCTCGAGGAGGAAGACGTGCCAACGACTTAAGAGATATATTTTCAGATTATTTTGTTAGCCCTGAAGGTTCTTTACCATGGCAGATGTCAAGAATATAACTTAATAACAATAAAGTCACACGGCGATTGAACAATTAAAAGCATTAATCAGATGAAATTTTGTGTGCATTTAATGTAAATAAACTTACCTATTTCTTTTTTTTCATCATTTGCCATTTCGTCAAACTGGGGCTGTAATATATGGCACACATTTTTCCATTCGCGGTCTTTTAAATTCCTATCCTTATATTCGTCAGATCTTTTATCCCACAGACACTTTTTACTTTCTACCGCTTCAATTAAGTCGATTACTTCAAAGCAAAATTTTCTCTTTGGTGGCATATTCAAATTAATAAACTTACTGAACTAGGTACTGTATCTGTACACACTGACAACGCTGTACTGGCAATATCGTAGCGAATGCCGTCGTGTCGGCTAGAGATCATTAATTCCTATTGGCGTTCAACAGTCACGCGAAACGATTTCGCGCGACTTCTGAACGCCAAATCGCGGGTTTCTGCGGTTAACGTTCTACCGGACGATATTTTCGATTATACGACCCAGTGGGCGAGCACCCCATTCAATTGTATGTTAAATGTATGAATTTTGGTCGTCGCGATATCGCGTTCGATTTATCGCCCGCGGCAAATCGTGCCGTTACCGTCGTGTGGACCACCGCCCTAAGTCTGCTATTATTGATACAAATTAAAAAAGTGTGCGATAAAAGACTCCACTCTGTAATCTACAATCCGACGTGAAAACTTTGTGTATATTCATTCCACGTTGTAAATATGCAACAGATTTACTCATGGGCAACTAATTTTTTCCACAAAACTAAATTTCGTATGCGGTGGAGAAATCACCGCTTTTTATGCATAATGACGTTTTACCGTCTCCATTCGTCCGTGCACAATGTCGGAAACGTAAAACTGAATACCGTAAATCCAAATTGCACTTATTATGGTATTTACGTGCTCCAAAACCAAATGAATATGGATGGACAAAAGAGTTTTTAAAAGTTGAACTTGCGGCCGCGCATTTAAATTCATCTCTTTGTGCGATGCACCTGTAGATAATATTAAAATGGACCTGGGCCGCGTTTTATGAGATATTCACCGTTCCCGGTGACACACTAAATCCATTACGGTCGCAAGTTTTTGCGTTACTATTATAGCCCAGTAACTCTCCAAGCTAAGTAAATATTGTTGATTTATAAATTAAATAATATTGCCAACATGGATAATAGTTTTATAAATATTAAACTAGAAATAGTTATGGATCTATTAAAAAAAGATTCGTTGATTTAGAGATTAAATTTTGCCTAAGTTTTTATCTCTCGTATAACTTGAGCCTTCCAAATCATCTATTAAAATTGTCTGCCCTATTTTTGTAAAAGCAGGATTCACTAAACTTCCTGTCTTCTTCCTAACCGGGTTGCATTCATAAATACAACAATTTTAATTGGATTCAGCTTCAGGTTTAGATGTTGATATAATTTCACAATGCACTTCACAAGCAATGTGAATATATCAATAGCTCTTCAACGGAGGTATGTGTGATACAGGTTTGTTTCAGAACAATAATATTTTCTAAGAAAACATACAAAACAAAGGAACATGTGGAGGAAAAGCCGGACCTGTCCTGACACTTAGAGCAACAGAAACTCAACTTCACAGATAGATCATATCCTGGTAGACAGGGAGATAAGAGAACGGGTCAAGAAAATTAAAGCAAAAAGGGCAACAGAAGTCAACACAGACATATTATATGGGAAACTGGAAATACGAAAAGAGAAAATATAGACAGACAAAGAAAACACATAGTACCTGGAATATCCACCTACTAGAGCATGAAGATATCCGGAAGAAATACTGCGAGGAAATATAAATACAACCTAACAGGAGAAAATTGAGAAGAACTAGACTTTACAACAGTAAGTTCAAAAATAAAAACCGCGGTAACAAAAACGCTAGAAAATAAGAAAAAGATCAAGACGATATACATACATAGTTATCATACTGCTAACGATGACATGCGGGATCAAAAACGTGGCAACGATAGAAGCTAATAGAAGAAGTCCGTGAAGAGCTAAAAGAGACATCGTCTAGCTACCTGCAAAACTATTAGGACCAAAAGCAACGACACAAAACGTCAACATAATAGGAGGGAAGAGAATTTACGAATTGGATAGAAACATGCACCATGAAATACTGAGGACATGTCCAAAGAAGGTATCTGACACATTTACTGAGGGAAACGCTAATATCAACAGTCATAAACTAAAAATAGGAAGATGATACTACACGTGGATAACAATAATTGAGAGGATCATGAACAATATATGAAAGAACCAAGCATACTGGGAAAGAACGCAAGAGAAAAAGGTATACCATAAGGAAATCGGAAGGATATATGCTTTTCCGGAATCAGAAGCGGAAGAAGTAGAAGTCTAGAATCAGAACCACAAACGCTCCTTTACAACACAACGCAGCAACGCATTTCACAAATACCTACATTTCTCATCTCACATTCCGTTACCATGCGTTATGTGGCTCTCACTACTGACAAGCATGGCCCATATTCAGGGATATATCTTGAGAGTGACAGCAATGCCTACTACACGCTGGTAAATGAATCAATCAATGAACGCCACTGACCTAAACTGGGTAGATATAGATAAGCATATACTTCAATAATAAACTGGAAACGACAACTTTACCTCATGAGAACTGATGTAAACGACACATTTTAAATCCAGAGAGACTTCAGTTGCGTAGTTCCAATGGTTAATGCCATGATACGCAACTCTTAGCTGGAATAACGAATATAGTCTATACGATAGTAAATTCACAATAAATGAAAAATATAAAGTACATATTATTTGCGTCGTCAGTGCGTAAATGAAGATGAAGTAGTTTACCAAGAAAAAAAAGTACCCCGTTCAACCAATAAGAAACAACCTCATTTCATTGTTATCTCATGGGTCAGTTTCTACTAGGTGGCATCCCAAGAAGTATTTCGTGTACTTTTTAACTTAGTTTAAAACTGTTTCTTGCCGAACTTAGACATTTTACTTTAACTGTAATATCATCATTACCTGCACAGTAGCTCTTATTTTGGCAAATTATATTAAGAATTGTAGGTACTTGAGCTTTGCTAGATCAACAAGACTCAATATATAAGTGACATTGTTATCACTCTCATCCACTGCAGCCGTTCAACAACACCTATACCATGTATATCACCAGGTACAAACATGCGTGGAAAGGACGTAGATCCTCAACAGTGGGATGTTAAATAACAACTTTTTGAAGCCCAACACAACATTATTACCACCAGTGAATACAATTTTCTTCAATTGCGCCAAAGGTTGCGGTGCAAACTGCAGATGCAGAAAAATTGGATTAACATGTTCCATAGTTTGTGGTTATTATCATGGCCAATCGTGCCTTAATGGCGCTCCTGACGTAACTTCTGCTGATTCGTCTGATTATGATGCCGAATATGAATTCAATCCTAATACGATTGAAAATAGAGACGATGTCAAAGATGACGAAGAGCTTCAGTAAGACAATGACGAACAGCAAGAAGTCCCAGAACAAAACGGTGACGAAGAAGAATCGTAATTTCATACTATCCTAAATAACATGGATAGGTCTACCGAGGAAGCAAAAAAAAAATGCGCCTTGCATTCTATCTCGAAGGTGGCGTGGAAACGAATGTATTGTAAACATATTACATTTTTTCTGCTTCATATCATGAAAACGGTTAGTTGTACGTGAAGAATGCATAGAATCTTTCTTGTAAAGAATATTGAGATCTACAATTTTCCTAATAATTTTAATTGATTTCCGACCAATAGAAGGTAGTGGAGTCAAATTAAGGATCGAAATATGTTAATAAGGAATTCTATAGCTACAACAATTTTATTGTCTTAATTTGTTATAGGTATAACAAGTGTTCTGAGCAATTTTTTCCAAAATCCGTCCATTGCTTCTTGTAAAATTTTAACAATTTATTTTTCAACACAGAAATTTTTCGCTAGGTTCCCTATTATCTCGGGTCATAGTAATCCGATCGCAAAAATAAAAATACCAAACTGTTTGCTATAAAATTATGAATAAGACTAGGCATATGAAGAAACTTCTTGATAATTTGTAAATTTGTAAAAAAATAAAAACCACCAAAATTGCCTTTTTTAACAGTTTAAGAAATATGATGTAATAATCCATCGATTTTAATGAAAATCGGTGGAACCATGCCCTTTATTGAACTACACCTTCGTGCCAAATTTTAGCGCAAAATGTTTATTCAAACGGCTAAAAATCAACAATAATTTCGAAATTTCCATCGCATTTTGTTTAAGTATATCGACTCGTAGTAGGACAGTTTTCTTTTAAAGTGTAGGTTTTTACACGTACTTCACGGTGGTGTTTGGAAAGAAAAAAAATTTAAACCTAAACCAATTTTTTGAAATTTAATTGTAATTATGGATATTGCACGTATAAACAATTTCAAATAACTACGTGATCTTTTTGTGGAACCAAAAACGATAAGCGAATTATGAAAGTATATGAAATAACTAACGTTTAAAAAAAAAGAATGATGTTCCACTTGCATTTGAATCCGTGATACGTTAGTTTTTGCGTTTTAGTCAATTATGAGTAAACATGTTGATATTTTTTCTTGAAATTTGCACATATTGTTCCAAAATGATTATATTTCTCTCTCTGCTAGTTGAAAATTATCCACAACTAAAATTTTTTCAATTACATCGCATAAAGCACCATTGAAGACATAACGCACGTTCGAAAAAAAATTATCTCCCCACTCCTTGAATATTGTAACTAGGCAACTAACTTAATTAATGGTATACATCACTCCATTTTCATCATATCGAGTTTTTTTTTTTACATTTTTAGTCTATTTTCATATATTCTGATTCTATTATTTAAAAAAATATAGTTTGTTAAGTTTTTATTCAATGAAAATTCAACAATCTTTATTTTTTTTTTTATAATGTTTTCGGCTCTTGTCATATCTGATTTTCTGTTTCTTTTTAAAATGTTTGTGTTTGTGTTCATTTTCAATTTTTAATGTATTATAACGTAAAATACTTTTTCTGAAATTGATCGGCAATGTCTACATTTTCGGAGCGATTTCAGATCGAAAAATGCACAATTCAGTATTTTAGTCCGTTGACGAAACTATCAGAAAACAGACCGAAAAAGATCCGTTGCCAAGCAACGATCAACAAAACCGTACGGAAATGTTACTTTCCCGGCCTAGGCCGGGAAACTAACATTTCCGTACGGTTTTTTATGTATATTTTAGACAATAAATAAATACACGCAGACAAATCAACTCACATTAAAATTGGATCTATTAGTAAGCAGTTGGATTGTAATGAAGAAACGTTATGCATTAATACAAATTCCTTAATATCGATTGTGATTTCAGAAAAAATAGTATGGTGTGAAAGCACATTCCCGGACTTCGATGCTTGTTGGCCTCGGCTAGCGCCTCGGCCAACAATTTTCATTGTCGTCCGGGAATGTATTGCTTTCACGCCTAAATACACAATATACTATTGTTGCTTTAATTAAAATGCATTGGAAATTTTAGTTTCAAAATATTTATTTTGTGGGACCAGACATAATAGTATATTGTGTATTTAGGTGTGAAAGCAATACATTCCCGGACGACGATGCAAGTTGTTCGAAGTCCGGGAATGTGCTTTCACACCGAAGTACACATACTATTTTTTCTGAAATCACAATGAATATTATTATAAATTAAGGAATTTGTATTAATGCATAACATTTCTTCATTACAATCTAACTCTTTACTAATAAATGCAATTTTAATGTGAGTTGGTTTGTCTGCATGTATGTATTTACTGTCTAAAATATACACAAAAAAACCGTACGGGAATGTTACTTTCCCGGCCTAGGCCGGGAAAGTAACATTCCCGTACGGCTTTGTTGATCGTTGCTTGGCAACGGATCTTTTCCGGTCTGTTTTCTGATAGTTTCTTAGCAACGGACTAAAATGCTGGAATTGTGCATTTTTCGATCTGAAATCGCGCCGAAAATGTCTACATTGCCGATCGATTTCAGAAAAAGGTTATTTACTGATAAACAAATTATTTGTAAGTCAGTCGAGTTCGGCGTGGCCGTACCATTTATTTCATATGTAAGGGAACGTTGATAGAGATGTAATGCAGTGGTACAGAAGAAGAATAAAAATATTCTTTAATTATACACAAAAATATTATTGTAGTTTCCTTTTTTTACAAACAAAATCTGAATCATCTTCATTGACGGAGCTTTCTCCACTGTCAATTTGAAAACCATCCTCATTTTCCGAAATACTGCTTACTTCGTTGTTGTCAATGTCTTCCGCTGTAATAAATGAATTTTTAAAGTCTGCTTCATCTGTTTCCATTTCAGAAATCGATAAAACATCGTCTTCATTGTCGTCAAGTTCGTCCTCAGTTTGTTTCAATGTCATTTCAGAACAGTTGTTGCAAAAATGACACAAATTTGTGCATTTAATCTCTATCCTTTTACATGAACAACAAGTTTTGTTTTGCAACCGGATCTACACATACAGTAAATAGTCTTCAATAAATTATCTAGCAAAGGATTTTTTGTTGTTGTCAGTAGCATTAATCCATTTATGGTATCTTTCCAACCATACTCTTCAGGATTTTTATCTGCAAATCCTAACCATTTATGTATTTGAAAATACACCCTCAATGAATGCTCGTTTGCAGCTTCTTCGGTTGGTGGGAGAACAGATAATTGCATGATGTTTTCGAAGTGCATTTTTTAAAACATTCAAAACGCAGAACGTATAAACATGTGTTCTTCATTGGATCTGTACCATACAGTGCTACGATACAACTTATGCCAGCAGCAAATATCCTTGTCTTTGTAGCATGTCCATCGTAAAATCTTGCACATCTTTTTGTAAGCATGGATATTTCAGAAGTATACTAAGCTAGGTACTTTATAAATATGTAAAAAAAATAATTTAAACCAGCTGATGCTTCGTATTATTGACCGGAGAACCCAAGGAGAACGTCATTTCTGTTCAAGCAACGAGAAGCCGTAGTACGTATTTATCAGCGAAAAATCTGAAAGTGGCAAAAGATTCTTCAGAAAAGCTCCTCTAGGGGTCTACGAGTCACGCGGGACTACACTTAGAGATCCACATTTCATATCACACTAGCGAAAACAACATTTCTTCATATTACTCTGAAGCAACGAAGCAAAAGTAGCTCAATTACAAAAACTATTTCGTACTTCAGATAACACATCACAACTAATCAATATCGTCTTGAATTATTTTATTAAACATAGAAACAATCTAGCTAGATTAAAATTTCCAATGCATTTTAATTGAATAACGGCCAAACAAATTATTTATTTATTTATTTATTATGACAAGTCTACAGCTTTCGCAAGCCAATTACAGACTGTACATATTTATTTAACCTAACCTAACTTAAACTAAATGAAAATTCCTAAAATAAGACAGATACCATGAGCAAGAGAATAAAATAAAGACATAAAATGCTTACAAAATTTCTATTTCATTCTGTATATTAAGTAGTCTATTTTTTAATTTATTTGTGAATGTTCCATATGTATCTCTGAATATATTTAGATATCGTTGTAATGAATTATAGCTCTTTGCCATTCTCACAGGAGGTGACTTTAGTTCGTAGTTTCTAGTTGGTATAATGTATGAAAAAGTTCTTTGAAAACGTGTTCTTTCATCTGGCACATTGATTATTATTTTATTTAAGGTAGTTACGTCATACGAAAGATTATGTAGAAGTTTATACAAATAAACAATGTCAAAGTAAGTTCTTCTGCTATTTAGTGACATTAAATTATACTTAGTAAGTTGATCTAAATACGAAGAGTTACTAGTATATCTCTTATTCAAAATGAAATTAATATGTTTTATAAATTTTTTCTGTACATTTTCTAACATTTGTATGTATCTGGTATAGAAAGGCCTCCAAACCGTGGAGCAGTAATCTAGTTTCGATCTTACAAAGGAGGAATATAACATTAAAATAGTTTTTTCGCACTTAAATGATTTGCAATTGCGTAAGATAAAACCTAAATTTTTATAGCACTTATTTGAAATATTTATCACATGGTCATTAAACGTCAGTTTCGAGTCGAATATCACACCCAGATCAGTTTTTGTATAAACTCTTTCCAAATTTTCGTTTCCAATTTCGTAATTATAATCAAGCATATTTTTGCATAACGTGAAAGTCATTACCTTGCATTTATTAATATTAAAGGGCAGCTGATTCTGAACAGACCAGTTATATATTTCACTTATGTCATCTTGTAAAAGCAAACAATCCTGACAATCACCTATTTGTTTAAATATTTTCATATCATCAGCGAAGAGGCTAACTGATGAATGTTTAACAGAATCTACAATATCATTAATGAAAATTAAAAATAAAAGTGGGCCTAGATTTGAGCCCTGCGGAACTCCTGAATCTGATATGTAGTAATTCGACTCAAAATTATTGATCATGACATATTGCTGTCGATTTATAAGATAAGTAGACAAAAATGTTATTAAATCACCAGAGATGGAGAATTTTTTAAGCTTATTTAGTAATATGCCATGGTCAACTTTGTCAAATGCCTTAGCAAAGTCGGTATAGATCACATCCATTTGTTTATTGTTTGTCAAGGCATCCGTCGTAGAGGTCACAAAATCCACTAGATTTCCATTTACTGATCTTTTCTTTTGAAACCCATATTGAAAGTTAGAAATTTTCTTTTTAGCATGTTCATATAGGTAGTTATATATAATGGTCTCGAATATCTTAGATAAATTTGATAATATAGCAATAGGACGATAATTTATAATTTCTCTTCGATCTCCGCTTTTAAGAACGGGAGTAATTCGTGCTATTTTCAGTTTATCAGGAAATTTTTGATTTCTAAGAGCCATATTAAATATGATTACTAGTGGCTTAACAAATGCTTCCTTACAACCCTTTATGACATAACTAGGTACACTATCATGCCCCATCGATTTTTTTGGTTTTAGTTTATCTATTGCCTTTATGACATCAGCATCAGTAATTTCCGAAATATTTAATAATTCCAAATCTTCACCATCAATTACACCATTGACATATGTTGAATTTATTTGTTTAGGTATTTGAAATACAGACTTAAAATTATTGGCGAAGCCTTGAGCAATAGACCTCCCCCCTGATAGAACCTCATTATTTAGAACCATTTCTCTGGGTATTCCAGATTTGCTATTATTTTTCGTTTTAAAAAAATTCCAAAATTGCTTGACATCTTCTTTAATATCATTCTCAACGTTTGTAATATAATTTTTGTAAGCTATTTTGATATCTTTTTTTATTTTGGTTCTCAAATTATTATAATCAATTTTACACTGTTCTAATTTTTTTTTTATATAACTTCCGATTTCTTTCTTTGGCTTTGATATCTCGTCTAATTTCAGGCGTGTACCAGGGAGGAAATTTATTATTCTTAGTCTTTACTTTTGGAACACAATTGTCAATTACATTATACAGCAACTCATAAAATGTGTCCAATGCCTTATCTACATCAGATATTGATTTTAACACATTCCAGTCCACTTGGTGTAATTGATAATACAGATTTAAAAAATCAGCTTGTTTAAAATTATAATACAGTGTATCTAAGTTTGTTGCACATGGATTTAAAGAATAGTTTACTTCAACATCTACTTTTAGACTGGGATGATTATTATCCTCCTTTACAAATGGTTCATGATCTCTTACTACTAGGCATTGCTCATTTGATACAACAATATCTAATTTCCTATCATTTACATTAGTAATGTTATTGCATTGCATGCCTCCAACCAAGTTACAAAAATTTTCAAATCTCATTACGATATCTGGTTTTGTTCCATTTATATTTAGGTCTCCTATTATAATAAAATTATTATTAGCAACATAATCTAAAGATTCTAAATAACTAAAAAAATTGATCATATTCAGGTATTTTTAAATTTGGTGGAATATATACAATATACAGTAAATACAAAAAGTGGTTTCGGTAATACCTTAACTTCAACGCACACCATTTCCACTGATGAATTCACATTTGTCAAGTTAATTTTTTCACTGCAAAATTGCCTTTTTATTGCCATTAAGACACCTCCACCCATGTTTTTATTTGTCACTGATTTATCTCTGTCTTCTCTGAATACTTCATACGTACTGTCGAATAGTTCTTCATCTCTTACTCCATTATGGTTTCCGTGATTGCAATTATTTCATAATCCGACGACACTGAACTGGTATAGAAATCTATCGTTTATGTTCTTAAACCGCGCACATTTTGATAATAAATTTTCAAATTCATAAATCAGTTCTCTGCTTAATTATATTAATTATATTTTTATATGATGGGCAATTCTTGTTCAGTGTGGCATGGTTTATATCTATATATATTTTACGTTATAATACATTAAAAATTGAAAAAGAACACAAAACAAAAACATTTAAAAAAGAAACAGAAAATCAGATATGACAAAAGCCGAAAGCATTATAAAAAAAACAAGGATTGTTGAGTTTTTGATGAATAAAAACTTTTTTTTAGAACTTGCGTTATGTCCTCAATGGTGCTTTATGCGATGTAATTTAAAAAATGTTAGTTGTGGATAACTTTCAACTAGCAGAGAGAGAAATATGCGCAATTTCAAGAAAAAATATCAACATGTTTACTTATAATCGACTAAAACGCAAAAACTAACGTATTACGGATTCAAATGCAAGTAGAACATCATTCTTTTTTTTTAAACGTTGGTCATTTCATATATTTTCATAATTCGCTTGTCGTTTTTGGTTTCACAAAAAAATCACGTAGTTATTTGAAATTGTTTATACGTGCAATATCCATAATTACAATTAAATTCCAAAAAATTGGTTTAAGTTTAATTTTTCTTTTCTTTACAAACTCCACCGTGAAGTACATGTAAAAACCCACACTTTAAAAGAAAAATTGTTCTACTACGAGTCGATGTACTTAAACAAAATGTGATGGAAATTTCGAAATTATTGTTGATTTTTATCCGTTTGAATAAATATTTTGCGCTAAAATTTGGCATGGAAGTTTAGTTCAATAAAGGGCATGGCTCTACTAACTTTCGATAAAATTGATGGATTATTACATCATATTTCTTAAACTGTTAAAAAAGGCAATTTTTGGTGGTTTTTATTTTTTTCCAAATTTACAAATTATCAAGAAGTTTCTTCATATACCTAGTCTTATTCATAATTTTATAGTGAACAGTTTCGTATTTTTATTTTTGCGATCGGATTACTATGACCTGAGATAATAGGGAAAATAGCGGAAAATTTCTGTGTTGAAAAATAAATTGTTAAAATTCTACAAGAAGCAATGGATGAATTTTGGAAAAAATTGCTCAGAACACTTATTATTATACCTACAACAAATTGAAACAATTAAATTGCTGTAGCTAGAGAATTCCATTTAAATTTTATTTTGACTCCACCAACGCTATATATTCAAGAAAAATCGATTTTCGTGACCACTGACCACAAATAACTTGCGATGCCGCGTCGGCATGAAGTAGATTGGAACTTTTCACGCGTTCTTTTAAAACGTCGAAATATACTTGCATGAAAAAGTCCAGCTCACTTTTTTTTGGCAGACTAACCCTAAAGTTCCTGGTCTATTAAGAGTGTGTGACGGGGAGGCGCAGGCGGGCCAATTAACTAGCCCGGCCTCTGCTAATATATTCAGGCCGAAGTGATAGGACAAACAATTATCTAGTCTAATTTATCGCATGGGTTTGCTTGGGACCTGAAAATTCTCTAATGAATTTCTTCAAGGAGCGAGCTCCGGATTAAAAGGGTTGGCATTGAATTTATTTGAATTTAATTGTATTTTAAATTAAGGCGGTTCCCTCGAGCAGAAGGTTGAAAACAACGGCTACGAGAGGAAATGGGAATGCGGGGATGCAGCGATTGACTACCCGGGCGTTTTTCTTGCAAAAAGCAACAATTTGCTGCGGCAGCAAACACTTTAACTCTATAGTGGCCTAACCTCGGATCTCTATAACATCAACACTATATCTGCAAAATGCAGCAGGTGATAGGTAACAATTGTTAATAGACACATATACATTAATTGACACAAAAGTCAGTTTTACCAGATAAAAATAAGCCTCTTATAGTGGAACGGATAGAACGTAGCTCATTAAAAATATTTTCGGAGTAGAAAGATATGGGATAAAAACCATCTTGTTCAGAAATGTTTAACGGATCAGAATCTCTTTTTACGAAAATTTTGCGTGGTACTGAAAAAAAATATGAGCGATTGAATCTTGAAAATGTCTATTTTCGTACGGGCCTCCTCCGCAAACTGATGTTTTTTTTTCTCCATAGCCAAGTAACGTTTACTCATTTTTGTTTCACTGATGTACTATTGGGTATGGAATGAGTATATAATTTTTAATGTAGAAAGCACCTTCTATTTTAGTTGTAGTTATTTTTTTTCCGAGCGGAACACGGCAGAATTGAGAAAGTTCCGACTTCAGTAGTGCTTAAATTTTTTTTTCACGATATGAATTTCAATTTTTTTACCATGTTTGGCTGAATTGAAGCAATACCAACATATGCCCTCCCATAACATATAGTCGCGTTTCAAAAATAAAGTTTTTAGAGCCATTTTTATAACGTCGTGTCTAGCGAGCTGTTCTCCTCACTGGGAGTGCGAGAGAGAGTGAATTATCGACTACGGACTAGTGATGGGATCACTCGAGTGAAAAATAACCGGTTATCAGGTTATTGAAATAACTTGCATTATTCGGTTATTGTCGACGAGTACTCAAGTGAAAATAACCGAATGTTAAACAGTTATTGAAGTAGTCATATAACTCATCACTCTCTCACGAATAAATTAAATGTTAACTCGTATCGTATAATAAACGAGTGAACCTCATTACTAACCTACGTTTCTAAAATAAGTATTAGGTATGTGAATTCGAACATATTGATATAGTAACCAGTATCCATTTATTTACCTATTATTTATAATATTATTTTATTTATATTTATTATGTCAAGAAATAATCAAACTATGTGCAATTTTATAAAGAATTATTTTATCCTTACACATTTTTCCCAAAAATGAATTGATTGATTGATATTCCCATGGAACTTTTAAAAAAAATTGTATGAATCGGAATTTGAGCAAAAATTGTTAAATAACCTTGTAAGTTATGCATATCATTCAAGTGACCAACACTAATGATTATTCGGTTATTGAAATCACTTGAATACCTAGTATTCGGTTATTGAAATTAATCGGTTATGCCCATCACTACTACGGACGCGTATTGGAAAAGGAGCGCATTATAAATATAAATATTGTGGAACTCACGGCCGGGTTATTTTTAAAAATGAAATGTTTTTGGGGTAGAAATAATTGAAACCTCCTGTGCAATAATTATTAGAACCGCAAATGTACACTAAAATAACCTTTTGATTCTCAACTGAACACAATATCAAGGGGAAATTTGAGAACTGAAAATATTATTTATTATATATTATCTATTAATATTTGTACAAGTAAGTATGGTAATAGTAGTAATAATAATAATACTGAACGGAGAAAACACAAATCGGACGATGGGTAAACACAACAAAAATTGATGAAAGAAGGTTTTACATAACACATAACATAAAACAATATATAATGCAAAACTAAAAGTCTGAATCTTCTGAATCATATTGGGGCTCGATATCAGCATGTTTGTATTATTTACATTTGCACAGTTCAGAGCATTTAATATTCTCTTTGAAACAGTCACATTTCTGAGTAGAGCATGTCTTATCTTTACAGTAAATATTGAGTACCTCCCTAATTTCATCTGGTATGGCAGCTTTCGTCGTCCACACGAGTTTCAATACATTTTCATGCTTCTGCCAACCATACGAAAATATATCAAGTTCCTCCGCGATAGGAATGTGACTGTTTTTCCAAATCTTGGTTTGAAGTAGATACCTTTAAGATTGATTTTTGCAATATAATATGGTCACGTTGATAAGTACATACCTTAAAACGTGTTGCAAAAACGCGTCTTCAGTCGGAGGAAGTTCTGCTGCAGATTTCTTGGTTTTCATCATGTTATAACGAAGCTCGTCCAAGCTTGTGCAACTCTTTTGCTTGTACAATTTTTGTACAAAATTTCTCGCAGCGTCAACAGCTTCGTTTATTGGCAGCACTTCAAAAAATTGTAAACTTTCGAATATTTCAGGTGTTTTAATTAAAGTGTCAAACACTGTTTTCTTGCCAATTTTATAAAATGAACTCGTTGAGTCTGAACCTGTCAAAGCATGTACTGATCAAATCAAGACACTGCACTGCACTGGTTGCGAATAATATGTCAGTTGAATTATACAGGGTGTAACGCACTTACCCGAAAAATTTTAACCATACGTGCACCTTTAAATAAGAAGTCGTCTTCTTAAAAAAATTTAATAAAAGTCCAACACAGAAAAAGATATGCATTGTTAAAGTTACAAAATGCTAATTTATTGGAAATGTTAAAATAACCCTACTATTTAAAATTAAAATTTTTAATCCAAATTTTTTTTTTAATACAGTCCTTCAATGAAGTAAAGTTCAATAAATTATCATTTTCATCAATTCGTAAATTTAACAATGTGTATCTTTTTCTGTATTGGACTTTTATTAAATTTTTTTTTAAGAAGTCGGCTTCTTATTTAACCCTTTCACTGCGGGAGTGGATTTAGCATTCCGTGCCCTGTGTGCGGCATTGGGCAGCCTATGCGTGTTTGTCCGCTTCCCGCAGTTGAACGATAGACATGTTTCGTGGATATGTACGCTTCCCGTAGTTGCAACATGTGAATAAAAAATTATTGGACGGCTAACGCACCACTAGTGTGCGCCTAGGATTGCTTTTGACAATAAAAAAGAAACGCATTTTAAAAAAATAATCTTTTTTATTCATTACAAACTAACATAACGAACTGAACGTGTAAAATAAACGTAAACAACTGCGTAAAAAGAGCGCGCAGTCCCACGCATTTCGAGGAGATAAAATGCAAAGGAGTGGGGACCGCCGGCGATTACACAAAAGTTAACTCATGTACGAAGCATGTTCAACAGCGTAATCGTCCGATTGCCGCAGTCCAGGATCTGAAACAAGCCAGTGAAAAAATACGTCACCCGCACCACAAATAATTTGCGGGATTTTACGTCACCCGCAGCGAAAGGGTTAAAGGTGCATATATGGTTAAAATTTTTCGGGTAATTTGCGTTACACCCTGTATAGAAACCGCAGTAGTAATATAATACGCTCCTTTTCCAATGCGCGTCCGTAGTCGATAATTCGCTCTCTCTCTCGCAATCCCAGTGAGGAGAACAGCTCGCCAGACACGACGTTATAAAAATGGCTCTAAAAACTTTATTTTTGAAACGCGACCATATGTTATGCAAGAGCATATGTTGGTATTGCTTCAATTCAGCCAAACATGGTAAAAAAATTGAAATTCATAGTGTGAAAAATAAGTTAAGCACTACTGAAGTAGGAACTTTCTCAATTCTGCCGTGTTCCGCTCGGAAAAAAAAATAACTACAACTAAAATTGAAGGTGCTTTCTACATTAAAAATTATATACTCGTTCCATACCCAATAGTACATCAACGAAACAAAAATTAGTAATTTACGTTACTTGACTATGGAGAAAAAAAAACATCAGTTTGCGGAGGAGGCTCGTACGAAAATAGACATTTTCAAGATTCAGTCGCTCATATTTTTTTTCAGTACCACCCCAAATTTTCGTAAAAAGAGATTCTGATGCGTTAAACATTTCTGAACAAGATAGTTTTTATCCCATATCTTTCTACTCCGAAAATATTTTTAATGACGTTCTATCCGTTCCACTATTAATCTACCCGGCATGAGACCGTGCATTTTGGGTAGGTGGAAATTTTTTTTTTTAGTTTCGTAGGCGGGTCGGCTAACTGAATTTTTGCGCCTGGTGGTGTTGTCATTTGGCCGCCATCTTCGAAATAAGAGTGCATTTAGTTTCTTTGATTTATTTCCATAACCGTGAGGTTGACAAAATATTTTAAAAGGGCATTTTTGTAGATAATGCAACTCTCTACAACTTTTATTAGTAACTTTTCGGCATAACTAAATTAATAAAAAAGTTACGAGCCGAAAAATATGAAAAATTAGGGGATGAAAATCTTTGTGGTGAAGTAGCTTTTATTTTCAGTCCTGTGATAAAAATTCTTATTTAGAAAGCATTTCCTAAAAAAGAATTTAAACTATTTACTTCTTTTATTCGGTTTATTTTTATTGATTTTTCAGCGCTGCAAATAAGGAAGGTAAGTAAGTGAGGTACGTAGGTATAAATAAATTCCTGATAATTTTGTTGTGAGTAATATTATATTTACATTGAGATCATTTACTCTTTTAGACATTTAGAATTTTTTTTTACGTAGCATCCCCGACAGACTTAATCCACGAGTCATGCTTATTGCATTATGTACATTTCTTTCTTCTTGAGGGGCCAGAGGAAATGCCGTCGATGAAAGCCCTCGTCGATGGAAATCTACGTGCAGACCTGCACGTCGTTTGTCGATTCTTCGGGTAACATCGATTTACTCTTCGTCAAGCAAGCTTAAAACTACCACTACGTTCTCACACGTTTAACACTGCAATTTTGGCAAATAAATGGCAGACACCAACCTTCTGGTATTCGCAGGCTGCAGGGCACTTGATTTTTCACCTACAAAAGATCAATTTGAGAAAGTCGAGGGGCGCGCGCGCTCCTTGGTGCACTGTCCTGACATGCGTGATGTTTTTCTCCCTCCCCAAGATTTTAGATCTTTGTACCTTCTCAGCCAAGTATGTATCTGATGATACACTCTGAGTGTGTGCGTGCGAGCCACATCTTATGTAGATGGG
The DNA here is from genome assembly GCA_936432065.2 of Rutpela maculata. Taxonomy (NCBI): domain Eukaryota; kingdom Metazoa; phylum Arthropoda; class Insecta; order Coleoptera; family Cerambycidae; genus Rutpela; species Rutpela maculata. The sequence goes on from OW386285.2 coordinate 360,981,207, forward strand.
AGCGAGGAAAGATTACATTTCATTTTAGTAACCAATTTGCCAATCGTGTGTAACGCAGCATGTCAATTGACTGTTCAAGCCTATCAGCGCCGTATAAAGCGATAAAAAAAAGCAAGTAAAGCAGGATCCACTCCATGCTGAAACAGCTTTACCCAGAAACCAACACGGGGACAAGATTATATTATTCATTCATACAGATGCATACATTCAGAGTGTATCATTAGGAAACTTGACTGGTAAGGTACAAACATCTAGATTCTTGGGGATGGAGAAAAACATCACGCATGTTCATCCCTGTAAAGTTCACCAATAGCTCGCACCTCTCGATCTTTTCAAATTGATCCTTTGCTGGTGGAAAACCAAGTACTGTGTTGCCTGTGGATTCCAAAAGATTGGCTTGTTTTGCCATTTGCCAAAATTGCAATGGTGAAACATGTGAGAATGCAGTGATAGTTTTAAGCTTCCTCCACGAAGAGGAAATTGAGGATGAATGAACGTCGATGTTACCGGCGGAATTGGCAAACGACATGGAGTTCGACACGGAGATTCCTATCGACAGGAGCACGGAGATTTCCATCGATGAGGATCTACAGAACACCCACAACCTGGCCCCTCAAAAAGAAAGAAATCTACATAATGCAATAAGCGTGACTCGTGGATTAGGCCAATGCCACGCAAAAAACGCACCTAAAACTCTACTGCAAGGATGGTGTGCAGAGGAGTTAATGTAAATTTAATATTACTCGAACCAAAGTATCAGCAATGTTTTTATACCTACGTACCTTACTCACTTACCTTTCTTTGCAGTGCTAAAAAAACAATAAATATGAACCAAATGAAAAAAGGTTCAATTATTTATTGGAAATACTCTATGGAAAAAGCTAAGAAGAATTTTTATTGCAGGATTAAAAATAAAAGAGGTATGTCACCTCCTAAGTTTTTCATTCCTTAATTTTTTACTTCCACATCCAGTACAAAAAAAATTTTATTGTTCAAATATGCTTAAAATGTCATGAAACCTCGAGATTTTAATTTTGAGCGAAAAAACAATTTCTGTCTGTCTGTCTGACGATCTGTCTGTAACTTTTTTGTGCGCACGTTTACTCTGGAACCGTTTAAGATATTGACTTGAAATTTGGTACATATATGTAATTTAACGAGATCTGGAACTAGATTATATTTTCATCTTGCTCCGTCGAAGGGATGGGGGGTAAATTGGTAAATTTGGGGTAAATAGGTAAATCAAGCAGGTAAAAGTCCATAAAATTGGTATTTAGTATATACAAGAGAAGCTAAGGTTTCAAACAAAATTTTGTCATTAGCCTGTTACCACCCCCACACCATTATTAAAGGGGATGAAAAAAATTTGTGATTTAGTGTGTGTACAAGAATCAGAAACCTCAAAATATTTTGCTACTTCATCCTAATAATTGACCAACATTTAAATTGGGACAAACACATTCTTAAATTAACAACAAACATACGTAAAAAAAATATTAATCATGGTTTGTAAAGCACTAGTAGAGTCTCTAATCAGGTATGGCATTACTTCCTGGGGTGGTTTATATAACAATTCACTAAAGCAACTGAATGTAATACAAAATTTCATCCTGAAAGTAATCTACAAAAAAACTTGGCTGTACCCTACAGATTTATTATACTCCGAAGATATTTTGAATGAGCGATCACTATATATTCTTTCTTCTTGCTCATATCTACATAAGAATGATAATTTAAAAAAACTATCACCCATCAGCATGATACTAAGAAATTACAGAGGAACCTTCAAATACCTATCTATCATTAATAAGAATATCAGTTTGAGATCTTTTCATTACTTAGCTCCAAAATTTTATAACCTTCTACCCATTGAAGTCAAGCGATCAAATAATCTGAAAACATTTAACAAGAAATGTAGAAACTTTATTTTTTTAAGAAACCTAAATACAGAATGGTTGTATCAACTAAATAACATTATGTACTTTGTTATTTACTTAGTAGCTGTAGTTTAGTTTAGTAAATAGTAACTAGATTTAATTCATATTTTATTTGTAATGATATTCACTCTGACTCATTATATTTATTAATGATAAAAATAATGAATTGTAAATAATGCAATCTACATCACCTAGGCACATTCAAATGTTTAGTCATTTAGGTGCCTGTACTAACTGTACAATTAAGTATATAAGTTGTAATTTATGAATATTGCATCCAATTTGTATCTATTGAAAAATCCATTGAATAAAGTTGAATTGAATTGAAAAAAAAAAAAGTTAAGTACGCCGAAAAGTTACTAACAAAAGTTGCATAGAATTGCGTTACCTACAAGAACGCTCTTTCACAAAGTCACGGTTACAGAGGTAAATAATAAAAAAAAATAATTGCACCCTAATTTTGGCAGCTGAATGACAACAGCCTCCAGGCGGGGAAACTCAGTTTTACATCACGATCGACCCCCTTAAGAAATAATTTAAAAAATCACTACACACCCAATATGTAAGGTTGTTCTATTTTGAACGCCGGATTAACTGAAGTATAGGTAAGAACTGAACTGAATAACTTTGCTCGATCTTTCTTTACCCTTCTGAGACATGAACTGTTAGGGCGGCAGATAGACGTCGAAGTATTGATGCTTTCGGGATGTGATCTACAGCCCATCGCAGCAATAGCTCGATTCTTCAAAAAATACATCCCCAAAAACTACTCCCCAGCACCGTATTCTCCAGAACCCTCTCATTTTTTAGCCACATCAACCATAGAGAGGACAATATAGAACAGTTGATAATTCGGGGAACACCAGATAGCAGGAGGCGAAGAGGAATACTCAAAACGTTGGGTTAATATCACCAAGGAGCTGATAGAAAAGAATTTCGATGCGGACGTTTGCCTAACAGACAACCACAACATGCTGTCAGACGTATTATACGACAAAGGGAGGCCAAGTAGAATAATGCATGGATCACAAAATAGAAACACTGTTAGAAATGTTTTTACTGTCAAGAACACACTATTGAATGCCATACTGTAATTGCATTGTTGCACAGATGACTAATCCGTGTACCAGTTGAATTTGCTGGAATTTACGAAATATCAATTAGTGGCAGAATTAACATTCGGATGAAATTTGACCAGTAGATTATTGTGGAAATGTAATATGAGTTCGAGGAATATTTGTTGGTATGTTTACTATAAATTCATACCAATTACTACGAGTATCAAGTGTGGAAGCCATTTCTGACGGATCGATCAATTAATCTAACTTATTAAAGATTTTGCTACGGTATGGTAATACTAATATTTGTGTGTTGTATAACGAACTATTTAAAGAATATAATTATTCTTAGATGAAAAATCCATAGTAAAATCTGAAGAACAGATATTGTATACTATTTTGAAAATGTTGTATGGCTAGATAACGATCTATATCCAGTAACTCGTATTTGCAAAAAATTTTGAATTACAATATTTTTTATACAAGAACAAGAGAACTCATTAAAAAAAATTTTTGTCGAAAATTCTAATTTTGACCTTATTTTGCAAGTTTCGCGTATGTTGAAATTACTATTTCTAAAGCTGCAATTGAAAAAATGTTTCACCTTGCCACCTACAAAAATGAGATACTACAATTGGTTCAGAATCGAAAAGTGAAACAATTCCAGATCTTTACACCACAACTAGCACAATTAGTTGCTGGAACGTAGCGACGACTGTTGTAGATACTTTAAGGTGTTCTGTCACTAGTCACAAGTGCCTAACAGAAACGTTCCCATTACGCGCTTACGACCAAAATGGGGAATGTTTTTTGGTTACCGCAAGGTTCCGGCCACGTTACCGGAACTTGCCCGCCTACGTTCCAATGACGTTATGTAGCGGTAACGTCGTGGAGTATAAACCGCGAAACCTGAAAACTTTACCACACCCCACGCTATCAAAATAATGTTGCCTGCGTTGTTTTGCAATTGTGTTCATTCCTACATGATTCTTGTTAACCATTCATCTAATTCAGAAACTTAATAAAATAGTAGAAGAGTATAATATTGGAAAGCAAAATTTGTAAATTTCCCAATGGTCTAAGCGTCAAAATAAAAATGAATGCAAGTTTATTGTTAAACATAACGATAAAACGCCTGAATCTGACACGCGCCTAATTTGCATTTTTTAATTAAAATATCATCTTTAAAATATTTAACAACATACGAAAATATGTCAACTAAGATGTTGAAAGCTATTTTTTTATTGTTCTTTGTAAGTTGAAACTAACTTTTATCCACTAATTTATTATATTTGGTGCAGAAATAGTGAGAAATTACATTTTTAAGTCATTTGTAAAGTTATGGTTCATGTCTTGTAATAATGGCGTCATAAGTTTTGGCCATCAAGACGGCGTATTTCAGAAAGAATCACTTTGAAGTCGTCTTTACTAAAAAAAAGCGACTTAAAAGCAATTACTACTTGAGGATAGTGACGGGAACTGAAAATATATAACTTCAAAGTTATATTTATTACCAAGTACCGAATGGGACTGTAGCGCCACTTTAAAATTGCAGCAGAGTTCCCGCTGCCACTTCATAGTTACATTTTTTCCAACATTAATTTTGAACGTCGCACCGTGGTGTGCTGCCATACGTCCAACGTTTATACTGAACGCGTCCCTAATTTTAACTTTTGTCTTTATGGAAAAATCACGGTCAACAAGTGGCACCAGTGAATTTCTATATGTCGGAAATATTGAGGGAAACATTGTAGTTATTTTATTAATTTCCTTACTTTTATGAACTGTTTTCAAATATGCCGAAGGTAGAATAAGAACTGTGTGATATTTTTACTTATATTGGATGCAGAAGTAGACCCATTAAGGAAGGTGAAGCGGTATTTAGAGCTGGACATGTAATTCTCTGCCAAGTCGAAGACGCCGTGAAAATGCAAATCTTTGCCCTTTGCTTGCTCCCCATGAAGTTAGAATGAATTTAGAAAGTGATATTGATAAATGAAAATGCATGTGCAGTTGCACAGCAGATAAATCCGGATATTACAAGCAAACTAGGAATTACTTTAACCATATGCCACATGTATATTGTGAAAAAGAAGAGAAATTTGAATAAACGCATTTTTTTAAATTGTTTTATTTCAGTACTATTGTATTTGGTTTACCAGTTAATGTTTCTCAAAAAACAATCAAGATTCAACTGAATGTAAGAGTGAAAAATTACTTCATAACATGAATTAAAAATCTGAAGTGATTAGTAAGTGTAAAAGATAATGTTCAATACCTTAGTGCATATATTTTACTGCACAGTTTTCCAAAAGATAGAAAACTTCGCAATCACTGGACAATAAATTTAAAAATTGGAAAACCATGTAGCAAATTATGTTAAGTGAAACAAATTTCAATTCAAGATATCTTTATTATAGGTACTTTGAAACTTAACCTAACATATTATCTATAAATGCAGATAAAAGTATAAATAACTTACTAGTGAAAAAAATATCCTGTAGAAAATGTTGGCTGCACACACATACGTTTGCTAGGTGGTTTTTCAATTTTTTAAAGCTATTATCCACTTACTGCGAAGTTTTTTTGTCTTTAGGAAAACTGTGCATTGAAACAGTTTTTGAACAATATGTGCTGCACCGAATATCTTTTACTCTTAGAGTCATTTTAGAACATTAATTGATACTATGAAGCAACTTTGTACTCTTATATATGTCGAACATTTACTATTTTTTTAAAAACATTTACAGGTAAATAAGGGGCGAGCGTACAGACTTCAATGTGAATATCAGTCGATATTCCGTTGAAGCAACGTCGAGCGCGGTTAGTACTTGGATGGGTGACCCATCTTGGGAAATACAGCGTCCCACCTTCTAGCGGCTTGTATATCAGTGTATACGCGGAAGTTACGTAATTTCAGACGAGGATTACGTAGTGGATATTCCATCCTTCGGAGGGTATGTAAAGCAGGCGATCCCTTGTCTATTAAATGTTAGGCAAGTAAAAGATCCCTACTCTTCTTAAGGGAAGAGGTTCGGCAAAATTTCCAGGTTGGGGGTAGCTCGTCTCGTGGCGTCGGTGATAGGCCCTGGTAGCGGAAATAGGCCGACGTTAAATAAATAGATAAAAAAAAACAGGTAAACAATCCGAAAAATAATTGTTTTTGTCACTTAAGGAGTTGTGATGAACAAAAAAAGGTAAATGTATGAAATTCAGCACAAAAAAGTATATTATTACTTTAAAATGGTAAACAACCCGAATCTGGAAAAGATAAAGGTCACAAAACAAGCATAAACTATATAGGTTGTGTATTTCAGATCATCAGAATCACGTACACAAAACATGCAATCTAACTCGCGCAGGCGTGAAACATGAAATATATTCCTCTCGTTATCGCCTCCTTTTCTATTTATGGTTAACATTGGAAACTAGATAGTGAAATTTACTTCGTGGTTAATTTAAGAGGTGATACGCACTTCGTAGTAGCCGTGCGCGATGAAGTTCAGTTTTGCAGCTAGCGATAACGTCATTAACACTAATAAATGTTACTTACACGTTCCACGACTTTAAACGGATAGTGAAGGTTCCCAGAACGCCGCGGCAACTATCAACGCTACTTGAAAATGATTGCAACTTCAAGGGACATCCCACTTGTAACTATGGCGTCTCTTTGCACCGAGAAAGCTATGTGGAAGTCACATAACTCCAAAGTAACCACGAGTAGTAAAAACTACAAGGCAGCGGCGATGGATATGTCAAATGAAGTTATTTATACATCAAAGCCGATTTAGTGACGGACTCGTAACGATTACTCATTCGAAGATCCTATCTCAGTTACTGTTACTTTGGTGCTAGTTGGAAAGTTGAGACCTCAGAATACAAAAAAATTGTTTTACAAAAATATCTGTATGTATGTTTGTGTAAATGTGTATAGATACAATGGCGCCGAATAACAAATCGGTTTTGATAAAATTTAGCACAAGAGTAATATTCGTACTTTATATAAGCTGAAAAGATTTTGGTGCATATCTGATGACGTTTAGTGCCATTTTGGCACACAAATTAATATTTTAGCGTTGGAGAATGGAATCTGCGAAATGAGTTATGTGACATTTAGAGGAATGGAACTATGCTAGGAAGTTTAGTCGAATCGATACAATGACAACTTGACTTAATACATATTACATATGATACTAATTTCCTCAGATCCGTTATCAGCAGTCTTCGCACCTATTAAGCGGCAAAGATAAAGTAAGCGTATATTATCCGAAGTTCTCGACCTTCTCATATCAGACTCAAAAAGATGATAGTGATGATGATTAGATCTTATTACTGTTCATTTTGTTTAAAATAAATAAATTGCATGTTTAAATTAACTATGATAAAGTATTTTATTGACTAAAAAATATTTGTTTTCCTTATAATATTGGGCAATATTCTGCCTGGAAAAAGTTACGCTAAAGTTATCATTTAATGAATTTATTTACAACATTGATGTGGTTAAGTACTATACTTTCTAGCGTGCGCGGAACGGAGGCCTGCATCGTATAGCTCAGCGGCAACGAGCCCAGTTATGAACTAAATTAACGAGTTTCCGCAAATATTTGATTCGGAGGTTCTAGCCGCTACCAGTAGCTCCACATTTTTTTCACATAAAATGATGTAGTAATGTTTATTAAAATTAATATTTTAATATACTGAATTATATATATTTTTTCTATATGTAGCCTTATTGCCTGGGGATGTATGAAGCAAATACTTGTAAATAAATTGGTGAAAAATTATTGGGTGATTTTTTTTTGTTCGTAAAAAATCCTATCGAAAGCGCTTCTCGGCCTCTGGCTAAGATCATCGCGTAAATATTTTAATTTTAAAATTTAACATTCCAGTTTTATCTAATATGAAACAAAACGTAGGTACATAATAATATTACTATATGGTTCGCTTTGGGCCTGCTTACGCACGCGGTATTTCCCAGTACTCATTAAATTAGGCAGCATATTTAAAATTATCAAATATTTTAAATCATCCAACATTTAACATTTAACACAAACTTATTTTTGACTGATTTCCCCTTAATTACAAGTTGACTTAATGACAAACACGTCTGGCTCGCCTTCTCTGTAGACAATGTACAACTAATTACGGCTAAACTAACGTCAAGTCAATATTTGGAGACAGTACCTAATTAAACCAAATTATGTACCTGCCAGCTCTCGCTTTGTGACAGATTTACAACAGGCTTATCTGTAAATGCTTTTTTATTCTAATGAATCATCAAATTAACAGTTTCAAATTAGCAAATGTCATGTCATTTGGCGAATAGGTACTCGAACAACAACCTTGTTAAAATAATGTATTTATTGCACACTCCGGACCACATAGCATAAGCCGAGGTTCTGGATAGGATTTTGCAGAGTGAGAGAGAAATATGCGTTTATTTTCGATTTATTATAAATTTTTAACAAACCAAACATAGTATAATCTCTAAAACTGTTTTAGATACTTGCTATTGTTCTAACGAATACAACTATTTTTTTTATTGTAAATTTCTGTTGTACTTGAATATCGTAGTTCCTAATTACTTCCACATCCAATGGAAGTATAGTAGCGACAAAAAATTTTTTGAAAATTTGTATTGTTCAAATAGGTTTAGAATGTCATGAAACGTCGAGATTTTAAATTTGAGCGAAAAAAACATTTCTGTCTGTCGGTCTGTAACTTTTTTGTGCGCACGTTTACTTTGAAACCGTTTAAGATATTGACTTGAAATTTGGCACACGTATGTACTTTAACGGGATCTTCATCTTATTCCCTCGAAGGGTTGGGAGGTAAAATGGGGTAAATAAGGGTAAATAGGTAAATCAAGCAGGTACGAGTCTATAAAATTGGTATTTAGTGTCTGCAAGAGAAGCTGAGGTTTCAAAAAATTTTTTTGGCATTAGCCATAGGTCTCCCTGAGTTAACGTAAATGATCTCATCACCAGAGTCTGTGACAGGATGGCGCGGACCAAAGCCAAATTGACAAACCAGCACGATGCATTCCGTTGAGAATTAACATAACCAATGACTAAACTTACATGTTTCTCCAGAACATGACTACAGTGAATCGCCGGGCCCTTACACTCTGTAATGCGTAACTTAAATAAGAATTTCATAAGACACAGCCCAAAATAAAAGCTTACCTCCATAGAGCATTATTCAACAAAAACGTGGAATTCGCCACTAGGACATCCAGCTAAATTTGGTGAGCGCGACAGGTTTTCAGGAATGTATATGGGGTCACATAGGAATCTGGTTTTAGCAGGAGTGTACTGTAGCGTACTCATCTACATATTAATATATTATAAACATCTCTATGGTTATTAAAAAATAGCAGTATAACAAAAAATTATATAGTACGTGTAATTGCCGATTAGGCATGTACATTCAGTAGCGCGAGAGATATGACAACACAGCAGCAACAAACTCGCCCGTCGGCGAAGCATCACAGCTCTCAGTTATTTCATTTCAGCCAGTTGGCGCACGCTATGTTGTAATTCTTTCTCCCTATGCCTAGCCCGCCACTACACACACTGTATTTCGAATCTAAACATTAAAATATTTTGAAACCGAAATTTATATTTATTTAATAGCCTAAGATGCTATATCGGTGAAAATCGAGAAAAATAAACGCGATTGGAGCAGACATTATTTAATGCTAAATTGATGGATCAGAAATGTCATGTTAAACAGTTCAATTTATCGTCATCCTCATTTCCTAACTTGAGTATGGTTGAAGAAAGCGTATAATATTCCGATATACTTTGACTTTACTAAGAGATTTTTATATAGTGGAAGAAAGCGGATAAGATTCCGATGTACTTGACTTTATTAAGAAGATTTTTTATATAGTTATTTCGTAATCTTGACGTGAACGTGATACGTCTCAAAAAATGGCTCCATCTTTATGTTTCGGCAACGAGATTTGTCTCAAAAAATGTCTGGTCGAAACACAACTAATTTTGTTGTGGATTCCAGACTAAGGCTGCCGTGGCTGCCACCAAGCCACAAGTGAAAAAGCCCCAAATCCGAGGCAAGGGATTGAAAAAGAAGAAGGTCGCCCTGAAATTTGTTATCGACTGTACTCATCCTGTGGAAGATAGCATCCTGGACGTTGCCAGTTTTGAGCAATATTTGAAAACCAGAATCAAGATCAACGGAAAGACTGGCAATTTTGCTGGCAGAAAAGGTACGCAACACGCAGTAACCTTGGGAAGAGAAAAGGGAACTAAAGTGGTCCTTAATTCTGAAATTCCAAAAAATACCTGAAGAAAAACAATCTTCGGGATTGGTTGAGAGTTGTCGCTTCTGGAAAGGACTCCTACGAGCTTAAGTACTTTCAGATCAACAGCTAAGAAGAAGATGACGACGAGGAGGACAATGAATAAGCTAAATTTTTTTTTTATAATGTTAACTTGATGGGAGATATGGTGGAAGAAAGCGGATGAGATTCCGATGTACTTGGCTTTATTAAGAAATTATTACTCGCAAAACTGGGAATAAGAATTAATTAAAAAAGCCTTAAATTGAAAATTTAAGCTTTCCGTTGTACCAGTATATAGTACTTTCATAATAAAGATATTGAAAAGAATATTGTTAATAATTCTAAATTACTAGAAGTTAATAATATTTTGACGTTTGGCGTTAATATATCTCACAGATTTACAATGGGAATTTATGTTTAATGGTATAAGGAATTATATATTTATCAATATGTCCAGACGCCCCCACATCATCCATTCCACTGGCAGCTGATACAATATGGCATCACTTACAAGTTCCAGATTATTTTCCAAGACAACCTCCAAAGACAATCCAGAACATTGTGCAATTATTTTTAACTTTGTGCATGTGTGGGTGAGTGCCCTATTTATATTTACTCCCTGCATTATAAAACCATCTTATCAACGTATCAATTTATTAATTATTTGCTATTTTAACAATCTATTTTTAATTTATGAAAGATCCTCACCAGATGCTATTTACACCCGATTTTGAACTTTAATTTTAATTTTAATTTCCAAAATACTCTTTAATTGAATTTATTAAATGGATTAATTCCATTAGTTGGTAAATTAATTAGTTTTGTATGGTTGAATATATAGATTATTGCTATAGATAAATTATTTCACCACTAGGTCATTTATAAGTCAAATCTGACTTTTCTTTTTTAAATTTGATTCTTTGGTAAGTTGGTTTCTCTTTTAATTATTTGCTATTTTAACATTCTATGTTTAATTTATGAAAGATCCTCACCAGATGCTATTTACACCCGATTTTGAACTTTCATTTTGATTTTAATTTCCAAAATACTCTTTAATTGTTAAATGGATTAATTCCATTAGTTGGTAAATGAATTAGTTTTATGGTTGAATATATAGATTATTGCTATAGATAAATTATTTCACTACTAGGTCATTTATAAATCAAATCTGATTTTTCTTTTTTAAATTTGATTCTTTGGTAAGTTGGTTTCTCTTTTGCAGGGGGGAAGTATATGTAGCGTTCTCATCTACATATTAATATATTATAACCATCTCTATGGTTATTAAAAAATAACAATATAACAAAAAATTATATTTCGAATCAATATTAAAATCTTTTGAAACCGAAATTTATATTTATTTAATGGAATAAGATGCTATATGCGATTTAGTCAGAGTATGAATTTCCTTCCATACAGGCAAATGAAATGTTCCGGGAGATTTCCGCGATTGTCAGTATGAAAATTACGAGATTTACTGGTTGTGCTGTGTTTGAAATCGTTGAAGTATCGACGTTGCGATTCCTGCTTTGGAATCGTTTTCAAAAGGAAAAAGCATGATGGACCGTCTACGGATCCTTCACCTTCTTTCCACACAATGCCGCCACTATAAATAACTCATCATAGATGTATATTTCGCATTTCGCCACAGAACGATTGGCTTACAAAAAAAAGGCCCCACTTCACTCCACAATCCAAATGTGCTGTGCATTTGGAACAGTTCAAAAACCCAAAAAAACACGCTTTTATAAATACTGCACTAAAAAGCAAAAAATAATCATCGAACCTGATCTCTCTGTCTACCCCGTAAGGGTCTTAGTGTAAGACGTGTTTGCAATTAAATATAATATTTGAGTAGAAAGGCGTGGGGCGCTTTCCATTTAATCTAATGACGTCTTCAGCGTTTTAATTATCGAACCAATTCGAAATAGCGTTCGAAAAACGCCCCACGTTTTTTAAACTATTTTAATACATAATCCCGTGCACAGTGGATTTTCATTAGCAATTTCAAAAATTTTAATATCTTCCGGGTAAACTTAAAAAACATGTATTTTTTCACGAAATTTAGCAAAAACCCATTTGAGAAGTTGCCGAATCTAACGATGTTTTCACAAAAATAAAAATGCACTTTTCAGAGATCTACATATAAAAAAAGCGATCTGAATTGGACCTAACAAACTGTTTATGGGTGTGGTTCCAAGCAAAATGAGAGACAATGTATAAGGTTTAAGGTCAAGAGTTGATTTTTAAGAAATTTTACAGCAAGAACGGTACATAGAATCGAATTGTGACCTTAACAACTTTTGATGATATGAAGTAGCAAATTGCAAAGTTTTAGACAATTTGACAGAAAGCCATTATCATTTCCAGGAAACTGTCTAAAATGTCCAACAATTTTTTTTCAAAGAACGCACTTCGATCGTCGAAAGCCCAACTAAAACTCTATAAGAATCTCGCCCATACCATGTCGTTCAGAAAATTTATTAAAAAAAAAACGTGTTCAGCTTTAATCTCCGATTTTCAGACGAAGAGATTACGACAGAGGTACGCAAACATAAAAAAGTAATCATCTCTTAGCATCCTTACCGTATAACAAAAGGGATAATTTTCAGTAATGGGATGGATGCGTTTATTGGATCATATTGTAATTTCAGGAAGGCAAATGAAAGATCGACTTAATGCCAGACAAAGAGGGAGCATCGAGGCCTGCCAGGCGTAAACTTATTTCCAGACATAATTAGTTGCGGCCCGTCGCGGCGTCACGCGGCTAGTCCCGCCCGCTAGATGCTGTGACATCTTCATCTCAATCAAGCCCGGCTTGCCACTATCCGTCTCTTTTTATTAATCCAAAGTGTCCGATCTTTGATGTCGCACGCCAGATGTTGATATCATGATGGACTAATAAAATCGAGGCCCATTGCGAAAATTGTCTGTAAAGTGTTTACATTTTTATGTTTATTTTTCTTGGCATATCGCCATGTAGTGTTTTTCTTTTAAATAATTGGTTAAGGACACCTCTTACTGTGCTTTTGTAAAGTAATAAATAAATTCGATAGAAAGTGTACAATTAATTTTATCAATATATTTCTTTAAATCGTAACCCCCATTTTTTGCTATGGAATTTGAAAGATTTTTACATACATTATGGCCAGAGCTGGGTAGAGTACCGCACTAAAGTACTCACGAGTACTTCACAACAGGTACCTTTAAAAAGTACTCGTGAAAATTTGAGTACGAGTACTTGTTTTTGAAGTACTTTTGAGTACTTTTGCCAAATGGAGAGTACTCTTCTAAAAATGAGTAACGAGTACGAGTACTTCGAAAGATACCAAATTGAAATAGGTAATAGACAAAAAATTAGAATACCACTTACACCATTACTAGTTAATAATCAACAAACTTTGAAAATTTCCGCTTTTCCCTTCGATTTTGAATTAAATCAATACAGATGTTTATAAAATTTTAGTATGTAATGAAAAAACAAAAATAAATTGGATATAGGCTTATTTTGATGTAAGTAAATTTTATATATATATATATACCTTGGCGCTAAAAACAATATATTATAACATTTTACTAAATGAACAATATTAAAATAAACTGTATTAAAGATTCAATAAAAATAAATCATTTTGTTTTCATCCCAAATATTACCGTGTACCTAAAGACCATCACATACACTTTAGCATACTGCAATAGCGAAGTAGGTATACAGAATGCTATGTTCATCTACAGTGTGTTTCACTTCTCGTGAAGACCAATTCATTTCAAATTTTTATCAGCTATACAACTTCATAAGGCGATTTTATCTAACACCTAAATAGAACTTTTTCCAACAAATGAAGGTTGTGAACAAAAATCGGCATTCAATAAAACGCTAAAAGGACCACTTTTTATTATCACACATCAACTAAAATGTAATATCGTTTTTTTCTCAATGGTTTTATAATACTTGGAAATCTGTATGTATCTACGTATTATGTATGTATGTATGTATCTTTACCCACTTCCCGTTATCCAATCGGGAAGTGGAAATTTTGCCTACACGCGTAATTAAATAATAAATAATTTCGATAATAATTGTGCATGATTTTCATTTGCTGTGAAAAGTTTTCTTTTTCTTAACAGGTGTACTAAAATTCAGGGGACGGGGACAAGCCATGTTCACAATGTCCGCTATAATAATAAACTTATTAGATAATCAGGACAATGTTAAACTTATTCTAGACATCAATTGTTAAATGTTAATACATTTTAAATAATACATGTCGAAAAATCCCTAAATTTCCCACATAAAATCTTTTCCCGCAAAATTTCCCATATAACCCGTCCATTGGCAGCACTGCTGACTGTTCTGCACACTTGTATGGGAAAAGACAAGCTGAGACTTGCCTGTATTGCACGTCGGTACTCGTACTCATTACACGTCAGTTGTGGCCGCCAAAAGTACTCGAGTACCTAATAATGTCAAGTACTTGAAAATTTCGAGTACAGAGTGCCATCCAAATAAAAGTACTCGCGAGTATTTGTTACTGAGTACTTTGGGTACTCAGTACAATTACGAGTACAATTTACTCGAGTACTGCCCAGCTCTGATTATGGGAAATATCGATGTAGGTTGCATGAGGAAATTTTTAAGAAAAACTAAAAGAACTAATTTACTAGAAATTAAGAAATTTCAAAAACAACTAAATTAAATGTTTAAATTGTGCTCCACTAGCAGCCTGAGAGTAGCCAAGACGATCGAGGATTTTTTAAAATGCTTTCGGTGATAAAAAGCTGAAATCGTCCTCGTTAGAATGTTTTTTCTTTTTTTTTAGAAATCATGAAATTAACTGATTGTAAAAGAATTGAAAATATTTCCCTGATTGGTTTTGGTGAAGGATGCGTACCAGCGTACCCAAACAGAAGTAGTTGACAGGGCCGGTTTTCTCACTAGGCCTCATAGGCCCGGGTCTAGGGGCGCCACTCTGCGGGGGGGACGCCTTTGCCTTTCATCTTATCCGATCATCTCTTTCTAACAGATATCTATCTCTGTTCTTTCTTTGCGCATTTCACCCGCCAAGCTAATGAAGGAAGGCAATTGAGTGGCCAGCCGGATCGACAAATCACCCGATCTGATACCTTTCGATATTTTCAATGGGGATACCTTAAAAGCAAAGTATACATAAATCGTTCAGCGAGCGTGAAAGATTTAAAGGGAGGAATTCATCAAGAAATACGGTGCATATCATCCGAAATTATCGACTACGTTCAAAAAGTTTATTATCTGCCTTGGCTATTGTCAGGGTGCGAATAGAGAGCAATTCGAAGGTTTAATTTAGTTGTTTTTGAATTTTTTAAATTTCTAGTAAAGTTAGTATTTTTAAATTTTAAGATAGCTTTCCTTAAAAATTTCCTCAAAAATGGAGTTTACCTTAAAAATAACATTTATGACGATATAGCTTTTTGAAAATAAATACCTATTATTTCTGCTTACATCATTGTTAAAAATTATTATTTTGGGTATTCAGCAGATAACTTTCAAAGAAAAACATTCGTTTCTTTCATATACCATTGGTGCAAGTCCATGACCAAAATAGAAGATCAACAAGAGCTCCCCCTACGAAGCGACTTGTCGACTTCTTTCTTACTATATCTAACATTCAGCATGAAAAACAATAAAATAACCACTCTTTCTATATATTGATGATTCTAGCTTTTTGGAAACTTGCCAAAAAAAATTATAAAGTATATCAAGAGATGACAACTAAAACTCTTTGATTGATTGATTTACCAGCGTGCGGTAGGCATTGCTGCCACTCCCAGGTATACAGCTGGGCCTGCCACGTCCACGCTGGGTTGGACTAAGGTCATGCTTGTTGCCAGCAGCGAGAGCCACATGGCGCATGGTAAAGGAATGTGGGATGGGAGGTGTAGGTATTTGTGAGATGCGTTACCGCATTGTGTCGTGAGAGAGCGTTTAAGCTCCCTTTTTTGTGTGTTTGGTTCTGGACTTCTGCCTATTCTGACTCTTCTTGTGAAATATGTTGCATGGTCTCCCTATTTTTAGTTTGTTGCTGTGTGGTGCTAGCGCTTTCTTCAGTAAATATGTTGGGTCCCTTCCTTGGGTATTTCCTCAATACTTCATTGCGTTTATTTCTATTATGTTGATGTTTTGTGTCGCTGTTTTCGTCTTGTTGTTTTAGTTGGACGATGCCCTTTCTGTTCTTCTCAAAAACTTCTTCTGTTGGCTTTTGTTGTTGCCGCGTTTTTGACTCCATATACCATCGTTGTCCGTATGACGGCTAGGTACATACATTTGGTAAGGTCCCATGATAGTTTATTTTTCTCAATGAACGGTATGTTACCCTTGTGCCGTTTTGATTCTCTCCTTTACTGTTTCTCTCCGCTCCAGCTGGTTCGTCCGGTCTGTTCCTAGGTTCTTCAATTTGTTCGGTATTCTTAGGGAATATTAATCTATTTTGTGTTCCTCTCCTCTGGTCCAACTCTTCTTCTTATTCTTCATCGATTAGGAGATTATCGACGTAAGTGTGTGTTTTCTTAGAGAACACCATTTTTCTGAAAGAAACCTTCACTAGGCGTACCTCCGCTGAAGTGATGTGCGACTCAGCCCTGACGCAGTATATCAACAATACCTCACTTTTTAATTATTATCACTACCGTGATTTCTAGCATTTATTCCTTGGATGGTGGCTTATTGTATTAATTTGATTCATTCATTTTTTGCTTTCTCTTCTTCCTCCAGTTTATCTCCACTGTTGCCGTGGTATACCTCTTCTCGTGAATGTGTTATCATTTTTTCTGTATTCCCCCCTGCCGCCGCTTTACTGCCCCTAACTCGTTTCCCCGTTTCTTTGATTTTGTGGTCCTATGTTCTATATTCTATTCATCATTCTTGTGTATAGATACCATTTCCTGAGAAAAACTATGCATTTCCATTGAACTGCAAGAAATTCAGCCCCCGGCGTATTAAGCCAATAGTACGCCACTGATCAGGTTGTCCATTTATTACCCAAGTCAACGCTTGTTTATCTAAGAAACTCTGTTTTTCTTAAGGAATAACACCATTATTCCTTTCTATAAATTTACGGTGACAGCGGTCGATGGTTTCATAATCACTTCTCATACTTTCGAAGAAAGTCGTTTGAATCAGCCCCTCACCAGTTTATTACAGC
Organism: Rutpela maculata; assembly: GCA_936432065.2. Lineage (NCBI taxonomy): Eukaryota > Metazoa > Arthropoda > Insecta > Coleoptera > Cerambycidae > Rutpela > Rutpela maculata. The sequence goes on from OW386285.2 coordinate 360,998,686, forward strand.
ATTTATGATGCAGAATGCAACACCACAAAAACACACTCTTTTTAATACAAATACAAATTATGTAGGTAATTAATCACTAATTGTACCTCACAAGATATGTGTTATTCCTCAAACCTATCGCTTACTTGACAAAAAAATATGCAACACCACAAAATCACACTCTTTTTAATACAAACACAAATTATGTACGAAATTAATCACTAATTGCACGTCCCAGGTATATATTATTCCCCAAACCTATCACTCACTTTTGACACCTTAAAAATTTGCATAAAAAACATACAACACCACAAAACACATTCTTTTTGATACAAATATAAATTATGTACGAAACTATCTATTTATTCACTTGACACCTCAAAATTTATATTTTTTACACTTTGTATTTGGCTAGGGCTTGGACCTAAAAAGCACTGCAATGGTTTTATTCGGCAGGCACTTGTTAATCATTAAGACATAAATAAACTTAGATAAATAAACTCGGGTGGTACTTTAAAAATGAGAAGATACTTAGCTTATCTATTCCTCTTGTGTATTGCCTGGTCCCTTAAGCTTGTTTCTTTATGCATAGCACTGCACTATCGGTTCTGCCACCAAATACTCTGTATTAGTTATTTTCAAATATTAATTCTATTTCAATTTTGTTCTTTTGTTATGATATATAGATTTGCGCGGAATTCTTTACTCTACAAATTCACCTAATTTTTATCAAATTTAGCGGACTTTTAGCGGGCGTTTTCACGTTTTAATGGCAGCGTTTTTCGGACGCGTCCGTTCGCTCGGAAAGCACAATTCGAACTCCCAAGAGATGACAACTAAAACTCTTATAAAAAAAAACAGAAGGCAAAGAACTTCATTATAGCCCCGGCTACATTGTTTTTAAAATACTGTGATATTGTATTTCTAATAATCATTCCCCATAGGGTTAAAAATTACCTGCGCATATGGTGAGGATGCCACGAAATATTTTTTAAATATTAGGGCTTACATGTCAATATTATTGATGCTGTTAGGCTCGAATATTAAGTTAATATACAGAAAAAAAAATCATCACACTATTTGTAGAAGTTTCCGCAGGCCTCTTGCATGTGCCGTATATTTTAAATTACCTAATTTATTTATGTATCAATATAGTGTTACCAAACATTAGCAATTATCAAACCTGTTTTCATAATTTATAACTGGAAAGTATTTAAATCACCGACTAATATCCGGGAGAAGGGGCATATCTGAAAACACACTCATATTGGAAGTCATCTATCACTATATCTCTGCAAGTGCAATGATTCGGACAATAATTCGCGCAGTCTGCGGTTATTTCCTAAAATTATTTAGGTCTGAAAAAGGTTATTTCAAAGGCCAATCGGATAATTTACGCCGTACGCCTGCCGGGTGTATGCCATATGCTATTGCGTCACAAAAATATTCATAAATAAAAAACTATAAGTCATAGATGATTTTTTTTTCAAAAACTCCTTTATCTTGACTTCAATCGCCTCGCTGCATGCATATGAAAATTTTCAAGAATAAAAAGGTTTGTCGCTTAGTCAAAATATGAGTACATTTTTAGCGAAGTAATAGTCGAGTACTAAGTTCATTGCTGTTTAAAGAAAATAATAAACAATTATTGATAGAAACAAAAAGACAACTGGAAGCGCTTATTTGTGTACTTGCGTTTATAAAAAAATCCAGATCGATAGCTTATTTAGATTTAAATATGTGGCAGTGTAAATGTTAAAAAACACGACTTCTATAATCAATCAATTTCTCAAGTTTTTTCGAAATAAAGGATATCTATGCCACAAAAAAATATCGTATATGTAGAATTGTTCAATTTATAAAAACTATAAGGTTTGGTCTGATTCTACGTAAATTTTTTTTCTCAGGAACGGGGAGATTTTTATGGTCTACTTCGCTCCACTATCAAGCTATTACAAGGGCAACGTCCATCAATGGTATCAATTTAAAATGTATGCTAATGCTGTGGCCTTTCCTGATGCATGACGTCACGCGATGTTTGCGCGCCTAACGGATTTATTCAAACTTTAATGTTGTTGTCCTTAGCGTAAAATAGTAAAAATACATACATTTTTAAATTGCATTAGTAACAGAGCTCCAACTTACTTCAAGATGTACCGAGTTCCGAGCATATTCTTTGAAAGCAAAACAAATTATGCACTTAAAATTGATTCAAACGAATTTCAGTACTAACACTGGCTTGCTGTATTAGGCTCTAAAATATTGACAACGCTCATTAAGCCAAAGTGACTCTAAAACTCCAAAACACCAGACATTGTGTGTGTTTACCTACCTTTAAGATCCAAGCAAGCGCCATTCTCATACCTGAAAATAAAAGCTATCATTAGCATAATGGAACATCATTTCCAGCAGATATTATATTATTATGGCTTATAAAAGGCGGTTCTAAACCAAATTTTCCGGATTAAATTTATTATTAAAATGCTATGAGCTCATTTTCAAAGGCGATAATGGTCTGTCATTATCGCTGGCGAGATCTTTATTATGTGCGACGTTACGTCTTGGGTGTTAATTTTTTTTAATGACGTCGGCGAAAATTATATGTTCTTGATGCGCAATGTCACAGCAGAGTATTATCCATTGGAAGACGAATTATTCTGGTTTAAAAATACTTAATGGCAAAATATTGCTGTCTAAAGTAATATTTAGAGTTGTTAAATAAAAGGATTTAATACATACATTTTAATGGTGCTATTAGATTTTTACTAGATGTAGACGGTAGGTCTAAACTAGATGAATAGTATTCTTCGTCGTATTACTGCGTTTTTTGAAAACAAGTAATTTTTCTAGATATAATTGCTATAAGTATTTGCAATTTTAATAATCTTCCGAAGATTTCATTTTGATTGGAGAAACGTTGCAGTATTGTTGTGTTTGTAGAACTTTGTCAAAGGTTCTTAAAATATTTCATATCATTTCAAAAACCATAATGTTCTTTCTCTAGCTAACACTAACTTAGTGTCCAAATTTCAGTACAATAAGAATTCTCTTCCTTAATAGCAGCGGAGCATATGTAGTTCTGTGGCGAAGTTAGTGAAGGGAGAATATAGGGTGATATTACAATCAAAAACTACCTCTTAATAAGTTATTTTGATGATGTCACTTTGAGGTGTGTGGCGGGGAGCATTTATGACGTTATCAAAATGGCGGCCAATGAGATTTGAAAAAATGGCATTATCTCAGTTATTTATTGTCTGATTTTCTTTTGCGAGGGCCCATTTTAAAGATAATTAAAATTTCTATAAAATATGTTCTTAATGTATTTACACTAAAGTAAACAGTAACGGTTCGTTTTTAATAATAGATAATTCGGATACCATTATTAAACTTTTTAGTTAAATTATTAATATTTAATTATTTTTATTATTATTTAATTGACAATTTACTTCTAAATTTAAATAAAATAATATATTTAATGTTAATTAGAGAATGTCGTATATTTGTGCTACTACAAATAGAAGGCATTAGAAAAGTTAGGCAACGAAAAATTATAAGAAAAGAAAAATCTGATAGTTAGAAAAATGGAATTCTATTTTGGCTAGTGTGGGTTCTGAAAATGTTACGGAAGTTCCCGAAGTTACGAATTTTGGAATATTGAGCATTGCATAAGTTTTCATAAGATTTGAGAATAATTTTGGAAGAATTGCTGCAATTTTGTGAATTTGTGGAGATATTTTTAAATGCTTTGAAAGGTGTTAAAAATTATATTTTTAAATGCTTTGTAAGAGGAATGATAAAATTTAATATAACTTACTAAAAACCTATTGAGTGTCGGCAGATATTCCCCGGTTCTTAAAACTGACTAAAAAAAAAAAAAAGAATCTGACAAATGTAAAGACATTAATACATGCAGACATTAATACATGCAAAGATTTAGCAGAAGCATTTACAAAGAAAGTAGAAAGGAAGAGTACTGGAACTACAGTGAAGTGCACTTTGTGTTCGACACATACAAAGAAGGCTCCATAAAGTAAATAATAAGGCAAGAGGGCGAAGGGAATTATTCCTACTCGATATAAAATTGCGGATAGCACAAATATGGTCATTGTAAAAATATCAAAACTACTGCCGCATATGTGTATCAAGGATGAAATAACTACATACCTGGTAGAAAAAGTTCTACATCATGCTCAGTTAACGAAGGAAGACTTTGTAATCGCATGGCGTTTGGAAATTGAATCATCACGTGGCTCTTTTGATCATCTTCGGAGCACGCAAGAAAAGGTAGATACTAAAATAATTCTCCATGCCGCAGATAAAGGAGCACAAGAAACACATATTGTGGTTCTTAGCATAAAAAGATATAAAAGTAGTTATGCAGATTTGTACGCTTCATTAGACACAATAAAGGCTTCCTCACTTCCAGCTTATCATGCTTTATCATCTGGATCCGATTGCACAGGTACATTATTAAGCAAAGGTAAACTTTCATATTGGAAAGCATTTGGTGCAGCTACAGAAGATACGCTTTTTCTTTAATAGGAACCAAGAACACAATTTATGATCAACTAATGACAATACTGTAAACATTCATATGCCCAATCTACCAGTCTAAATCGAACATTCCGAAATCTCAAGAGTTAGGTTAGTCCTTGTTTTCTTAGAAACAAGCAAGCTGGGAAAAGTTGTCACCAACAACTAGTGCTTTTATACCTGCAATGGAGAGAGTAACTACCAAGTAATGGTCTGAAACCATGACTGTAATCCTCAGCCAATAATTCCATCCTCTATTGAACATGGATAGACTATGAACAATGGATAGGTGACTCCTGATCTCTGCGAAATTCCGTGCATTTCGGACTTCATTCTCAGGTTGATCAGATGTCCTGCATAAAAAATAAATGTAATCAGCCATGTAAATGTTCTGCGAGCAGCCTACCGTGCACCGATATGTGTGAGTGTGGAGGCACAGACGAACTGTGAGACAACCATTCACACATTGTACCAGAAGAGTGAGATAACAATGATGATTGATAATAAACGATATCACCAATCACATCATTTAGATAAACATAAACACACCACAGATAGTAGACAAGACAATAGACAGGATAGTAGACAGATAGATGCCTATTTAACTAGACTAGTGGCATTTTCTAATTATTTAGATTGGTAATATCATTTTACCTTTAAACAAAATAAAATAATTTTACTTCCACATCCAGTGGAAGTATAGTAATGACAAAAAAATTTTAAAAAAATTTTATTGTTCAAATAGGCTTAGAAGGTCATGAAACGTCGAGATTTTAAGTTTGAGCGAAAAAAATTTTTCTGTCGGTCTGTCTGTCTGTCTGTCGGTCTGTCTGTCTGTAACTTTTTTTTGTGCGCACGTTTACTCTGGAACCTTTTGAGATATTGGTACACATATGTACTTTAACGAGATCTAGAACTAGATTATATTTTCATCTTGTTCCGTCGAAGGGTTGGGGGTAAATTGGGGTAAATTTGGGGTAAATAGGTAAATCAAGCAGGTAAGAGTTTATAAAATTGATATTTAGTATATACAAGAGAAGCTAAGGTCTCAAAAAAAATGTTGGCATTAGCCACCCCCATTACCACCCCCATTATTAAAGGGAATGAAAAAAAATTGTGATTTAGTGTGTGTACAAGAACCAGAAACCTCAAAATATTTTTTACTTTATCCACCCCCACTACCACCCCCTGTCACCACCCCCACCCCACTACCGATGTGGGGTAACGTTTTATGGGTTTTTGGGGTAGAGGATTTTAAATATTATATTATTCCATAAACAATTATTTCCACATACAAAGTTTTTTCGTTGTGAGTGACCTGGATAGAAAATCTGGATGTGGAAGTAGTGATTCCTTGGGCAGCGGTTTTTTTGTAGGCAATGTATTTATTAAAAATATTTACACCGCGTTAAATTGCATTTATTCAGTGTTCAAAATTCCTGAAGTAAAAATCACTGAAGATGTAATTTCATAAGTCGAAATGTAATTTTAACGTGTCATGATTCACGAACCATGATATTAGCAATATTTATTGGCTATATTTCCTAATAACATAAAAAAGGTAGGTGCAAGTTATTGCGTTCCAGAACCATATTTATCTAAATATTTTAAATACCGTTCACTTAAGAGAAAATACTGAAATTACCTTTTTTATATACATTTTAATTATCTTTAATATGAGCTAGCACAAAAGAAAAGCGGCTAATAAATAACTGAGACAATGCCGATTTTATAAATCTAAATGGCGGTCATTTTGTTGACGCCATTAATGCTAAACGCTACACACCACGAAGTGACATCATAGAAATTATTCATGTATAGATAGTTTTTTATTAAAAATGCAACCCCCCTCCCTTTCATTAATTCCGCCACAGAGGATAATTTTTCTACATAATATGCTCCGATACTATAATTAAAGTTGTTCATAATTCGATGATTGAGACAACATGACTTTCTAAAAGTGATATTTACCGTTTTAAAAATGTACGGATTAAACTCAATATACTCTTCGTTTTCATATTCACGAAGAGTATAATAAACAAAAAAGAATATATCGCGCCTTTTATCCTACAGAAGAATTAACGAAATAGCTTCGACACGTGTTTTGGAATTATTTATTGTTTTTTGTTGAGTACTGTCATTGAGGTTCCTAAAGGTGCACATGAGTACATGAAGGTACAGGTGGAGTACTGTATACTATACTTTCCAACCTTCGATAATTTTGTTCTTGAGATATATAAATACATTTCCTAGGCTATTCTACGATGATGAGGCACAATAATATCGAAACACGTGTCCGTATATGCTTTGATGTTTCTTTTTTAGTGTAATTTAAAATATAGTTTTTATTGAACCTTATTTCTTCCGACATTTTAATTTCCTTTGGCTTTTTGGCATAACAGTTTTTAATTTTACTATTTACCTCATATTTTAACATTGAAAATATTTTTAGTTTCCTATATGGGGCCTGAATTCAGGCAAAGTTCTTGTTGCATTTGCAGCATGACGTAGACAAGGTTACTAAAGCTGTAAGTTGCCTGGTAAATTATTTAACAGCGTCACAAGTTCTTATGGCCTCAGCGTGTATTAGTTAATTATTCTTTCGTTTGACTCGCTCTAACACAAGAATGGAACGATGAATTAGCCTTAAATTTTACCGTTTATCACTATAGGCTTGTTATCAAAATGTATTAATATGAACGCCAAATTTTAACGGCTGTAGAAAATATGAATATTTTTCTAAGGTAAATCAGCTCCCTAATTCAAAGGAATCTTTATCTCTGTTAAAAAAGTACTTTATGATTTTTTTTTATAAAACTAATTAATCGTTTTCGACAAAATAAACAAAATATATAAATTTTGCGGGTGAAAAATAGGGGGTTTCGGAAGGAGCACTTTTGAGGACCTTTAATATGTTGAATTTTCACCCTCAGGGAATATCTAGAACCAAAATTAGGTCCCTATTATTTTCTTCTGGGTGAAATGCCTTGATTGACTGTAGTATAGTGTAGTCTGCTCCTTAAACCTGAAATATGTACAATCTCAGCGATAATCTGAATGCAATTTAAATTACTCCATAGCCGCATAATGACATAAAATCACTGAGAGCCCGTTAATATCCCCGAGGTATTTTTAAATTTGGTGGATGTCTCTTCTTGAGCCCGAAACTATCCGTTAATAGCAAGAAATACTTTTAGCTGCGTGCTTTTAGTAATACCACGAACGCGAGCCGCTTTCACGGTTGACGCCTTTAATTTAGATAAATGGAACTGCTGTCAAAGAGAGTTTCTAAAAACTGTTTTTCCTGCCGTTGATTATTTTCTATTTGTTTTGGGAGTTCTTTCTGTGTCCTGCGAAGTTTTAATGCAATAACGAAAGTCTACAACAATTATCGTTCTCGTTCACATTCGAATCCCAAATAATTAGAGGCTGTACATGCTCCAATAAAGGAGGGTGCCCGAACGTAGTGGAGCTGAAACAACGTTTTCATCTGGAAACGAATGTCTCACTATAAATCTCCGCGAACGCGTAAATTAGTATTTTACAATTAGGGAGATCGGTACTTCAACGTTTATTATTCGCTAAATAAGATCGTTCTTGCCCAAATATGTTTCCAAATATGGGGAACGTTTGAAAATTAATTATTTCCCATGTTAAAGAGTATTGATATACGGACGATACCATTTCGCCATAATCAATCACAAAGAGCAAAGTACACGTATTTCTTATTTTTGAGGAAACAGAAATCCAGCAAAAACTGATAAATCCAAACAAAAGTCAAAGAGACCAATGAGATATTATGACAACAAAAATTTGAGATTGTATTATACGACACACAAACAGCTTAATTAAATATATACAATCTGATAGAGAATCAAATTATAAGAAAAGTCTTAGACACTTATTTGCTAAAATGCATATTGTTCAAAATATTGCGGACTGAAAATTGCAACTTTCATCCCCTAAAATCACTATTCCTAGACGTTTTCTTTTAAATTACTCGAAACATGTGGACTTAAAAAAAAATGCAAGAGGTACAAAATTAAAGCATTTACGGAAACAAATCGAATGATTTTTTCTTTTTTTTTCCCTATGTTTAGTTTTGGAAATATGGCATTTTCAAATTGGCGCAGAAAAAAATATACGACCTTAAAATAAAAAATACTCAAAATCTACAACTATGAAAAAAATTGTTGATATTGTAAAAATTAAAGTTATTATAAAATTATCTTTGGATTGAGATGTATTACGACCTTTTATAATGAAAACTAAAAAAGTTACAAACAACAATAGCGCATTTAAAAATTTACGCGCCATTTTTTTTTAGTCTTATTTCTCTAATTTCTTATTAATTTAAATTTTTAGAATTTTTGAGTAAATGAAGGGTCTATGTAACAACAAAGTGATTTTGAGATAATTGATCTCAAAGTTTTTAACAACCTACCAACTTCAACAGTACATAGATCCTCTGTCAATTTATAAATGATATTTTAGCATAAGAAATAAACGTAATGTACCTTAGGGAATTTTGTGTACTTATAGCCTTCATTCATACAAAAAACTAGTTTTTTTCAACAAAGTGATTTTGAGATAATTGATCTCAAAGTTTTTAACAACCTACCAACTTTAACAGTACATAGATCCTCATTAATTTATAAATTATATTTTAGCACTAGAAACAAATTTAATGTTTTTTTTTTTAAATTTTCCTACGACAAACTGTTCCAGAGATATAAAAGTTTAATGATGGCGTTTGAGTGCATACGCAAGAAAGGGCATAGCCGGATAAGTAGGGTGAAACGGCCCCCGGCCCTATCTTCATTGAGAGAAGGGCATTTTGCAAAATATTAACGCGAAGGGGTGGCGCGTTTCACGGGGTAACGAGGGGGATGAAATCCAAAGGACCAATTTTTTGTGCCAAAACGCAGCAACCGAAAATTTTGGAAAAAATATATGTTGGACAAGTATTAGAGAGGATTCTCACAAAAAATTGTCGGTCGATTTGGGAAAGAACTAAGGGCGAGAAGACATCGGTATACTTTCCAAATATTTTTAAGGGTAACTTCCCCTCGTTGCACACATTCGAAATTTTTTTGTAGCGTCTACTTTCACCCCCATATAACATATTTTTTTCGCAGCGTGTCGAAACATTACGTCTTTCGAGACTAGTAGTCTATGCGTAATGAAGGCAGAAAGAGTAAATATTTCGTGCAAAAGCGAGATTACCTTTTCCTCCCGTTTTCGAGGGTGCTGAACACGATGGAAATGGTGGGAGAAGTTTTTGACCGCCGCAACCCCCTGAAACGGCCAAAAACCACCCCTTTCATGGATCCCTTTATGTTTTCATATATAAACTGGTCTGGGGAGTGATTTATCGACGTGTTATACTTGAAATAAAATGGAAGGGGGTTAGAGAGTAAGTGGAATCCAGACAGCAGGCCGAGGAGGCTGATTAAATCCTCCCGAGGTGGAATTATTTTTTTTTAATGATTCGGTTCAAACGCGTATCCCCCCGTTTTCGGGGTCACCGATCACGGGAAAATATTCATTTTTTCAATCCCTCCTCATCTCTCAAACGGGCAGAAACCACCCCACACACACCAGGAAGCATGCTATACAGGATTTACAGGTTTTTCGGCACATGATCGTTATTCCTCTGCATATCCCTTTATCTTTCACTGAAGAGAAGGTGGTAGCAACCTCGGGGGTTGCTTCAACCATTCCAAGGGGTGTAAAATTAATTAATTACACTTTGGATCGTCAATGCCTCCCCCGTTTTCGCAGGCGCTGATCACGATAAAAATATAATTAATGAATTTCGGTAGCTCGGTAGTCGGTAGCTCAGTGGGTTGGCGCGTCTAGCTTGCACTCTGAGCGTACCTAGCGAAGTGGGTTCGAGTCCCACATAGCGAAAAAATTTTTCATTGGAAATTTTCCCCAAGAAGTGGTTCGGATTCCACTATAAACTGTAGGGCCCCGTCTCCTTTACTCAGACAAATCTAGATCTACTAGACTTAAGAGGGTCATTGAGGTAACATGGAAGGCGATTAAAACACATTTTAAACACATTTTTTATACCCCTTGGAAGGGTTGAAGCAACCACCTTCTCTTCCGTGAAAAATGAAGGGATATGCACAGGAATAACGATCATGTGCCGAAAAAAACCGTAAATCCTGGATAGGATGCTTTCTGGTGGTTTCTGCCCGTTTGAAGGATGACGAGGGGTTGGAGCTAAAAATGAATATTTTTCCCATGATCAGCTACCCCGAAAACGGGGGATACGCATTTTAACCGAATCATTTGAAAAAGATTTTCCACCCCTCGTCTCGGGAGGGTTTAATCGACCCCCTGCGCCTGCTGTCTAGATTCCACTTACTCTATAACCCCCTTCCATTTTATTTCAAGTATAACCCGTCGATAAATCACTCCCCAGACCCAGTTTATATATGAAAACATAAAGGGATCCATGAAAGGGGAGGTTTTTGGCCGTCAAAAACTTTTCCCACTACTTCCATCGTGTTTAGCAACCTCGAAAACGGGAGGGGAAAGGTAATCTCGTCTTTGCACGAAATATTTACACTCTTTTTTTCCTTCATTACATAGACTACTAGACTCGAAAGACTACGGACGTGATTTTTTTTCACTATGACGTAATATTCCGACCACGCTGCTAAAAAAATATGTTATATGGGGGTGAAAGTAGACCCTACAAAAAAATTTTGAACGTGGTGCAACGAGGGGAAGTTACCCTTAAAAATATTTGAAAAGTATACCGATGTCTTCTCCCCCTTAGTCTTTCCCAAATTGACTGACGATTTTTTCTGAGAATCCTCTCCAATACTTTTCCAACATATATTTTTTCCAAAATTTTCGGTTGCTGCGTTTTGGCACAAAAAATTGGTCCTTTGGATTTCATCCCCCTCGTCACCCCGTGAAACGCGCCACCCCAATATTTTGAGAAAAATTGTTCCTTTCACTTATTGCTAACTATATTCCCTCTCTCAATGACTCTCTCTCACCCTACTTATCCGGCTATGCCCTTTATGTATTTAAAATTGAAATATCTCACAAACTATAAGATTGCTAAAAACATGATATAAGAATGACATGAAGCTTATAAAAAAACGAAGAGTTTGGGTTTTTACTTTTTTTCCTACGACAAACTGTTCCAGAGATAATGACAGTTTGAAATAATGTTGCAACTTTTCACTTTGTACGCGCATTGTAAATGTCTATAGTAGGTAGAGAAACGAGCAATAGTCGTTATTTTTCGAAGAATACGCAGAAAAAGTGGGTCGCATTGCACTTTAGCATGTTTAGAGTGCAGATTAAAAATGTTATTTAATTAGTTTACTTAATTATTTACTTAATTATATTAATTTGGTTTATTTATAACAAAATTAGACATATTACTATACTCTTTTGTGACCACTTTAATACACCATTTTAAAAAATAAATTTAGACCTCATAATCATATTCAGCGACCTAAAAATCATAGGATATGGATTTTCGTGAATTTATTTATAACATTAGAAGAATTATTGATTTTTTAGTGTTTAAGGGTGATTTCAACCCTTAATATTTTACTCTCATAACTCTTGACCTCACAGTCATATTCAGCGACCTCGACAACATAAGTCTATGAATTTTCGTTAATTTATTCGTAAAATTAAAAGAGTAATTAATTTTTCAGTTTTTAAGGTTGGGTTCCACATTAAAAATAAAGAGCTGGTAATGCGACAATATAAATTTTAAAAATTACAGATTAAAGTTTCATTTTTTTACAAATTCTTTAGAAACAACCTCGAAAACTATAACAATCATTATTTTATTTAAAAAAATAATATTAAAAAAATCCGATAATTGCGGTAATTTTCAATAGGTAAACTTTTTAATATATGGCATTAGAAATCCAACAAAAAAAATCATTCAAATCCATTCATTATAGCTGGGTTCCGAGGTATAAATCTAATTGCATTGGACTAAATTCTCTTGTACAACTTTTTTTTCCATAACTCAAAATTAATAAATATGAATTTATCAGATTTTCCATGTTTGCTTCAGAATTACTTCTTTTCCTTTTAAGAACATCCTCTGAAGATACCAGCGACTGAGGATTTCTTACGAACTAAAAATCTAAATACAATCCACGGCAAATCTTAGTAATGATGCACAACTTAGTAAAGAATATATTTTTCTTTCAATTGCTTTGACGAGGAAGAATATCTCTGTCGAGGATGCCCTTAACAAGCGATCGCTCGAAATCAAACGCTACGATGCACCGTGAATGCTACAAAGGAAATTAACAATATACATTCGAGAGAATGGGTCTTATTCCGGCACAGGATGAGACAGATCAACCTTGAAAGCGTTCGGAAATTCGCGGAGTTAGGTAAAGCTGTACAACAGTCAGTGATCTCGAGATTTATAGACGATATTTGTATTCAACTAGTGCGTAAGGGGTAAAGCTGTAGCACATCCCTTTGATTCATCAACATCTATTGTGGGTTAAATTGAATACAAACTGGAAATTCTCCAGTCGGCGCAACAAGAGATCGTAATTATTGACTGCTAATGGAATTCACTTATCTTTCGCTGCTGTGGCTGCGCTTGATTAAGTTTTACACGAAACTGTTAAATACAATTCTGATTTCTACTAGTTTCTCTATGGGTTTTCGCCTGCTTTCAGTTCGTGAATAGTTCTACTGTGCGCCTTCGAAGTGTAAGCGCTTGCAGCTAACATCTTCGATGCGATGGCGTTGTGCATTTGACAGAACTTTTTTATTTCGCAACAGGAAATACATCGCAGTTAATTACTATCCGGGGCGAACTTTAGAGGCATTGAGTTGAAAGAGCGTGTTTGAAGAACGGTGACATGGACGCGCAAAAAAACGTAAACCTCCCAAGGGCCTTTTATTTTAATATTGTGATGGTGTTTATAGTTCGGCACAAACTTTTAATTTTAAGTCTTAAACAAAAAAACCGCCAAATGTAAGTCGGACTCACGCATGCATGCACTGGTTCAGTACTGTAAACAATGTATATACAGTGCTTTCATCAAATAGTGGATAAATCCAATAAAAAGTGTACAATTTTTTTTTTGTATGTGGCGCTTGCCCATGACGTCCAATCAAAAAAGTTTGACACAAAAGTTTTTCAGTTTTGTGGGCTCTACATAATGGCACTATGGGGGTTTTACTTTTAATGGGGTTCTATGGGGTTTTTACGGGGTAACATGTTTTTTTATACAGTGTGTTTCACTTCTCGTAAAGACACCCCTGTATCTTTTTTATTTGTGGCCGAATTAGTTTCAAATTTTTATCAGCCATACAAGTCCATAAGACGACTTTATTCAACACATAAATGCCGTCTAAATCTAAAACGCCGGCCTACTGCGATAAAAAAAAAATGTCAATTTACGAGAAATCATAGTAGGCTTAGAGATAGACAAAAATTTTGTTAATGAAAGTTGTTCAGGATCACTTCATATGCCCCATGTCGTCTAAATCTAAAACGCCGGCCTTATAATAATTAAAATTAAAATCTAATTACTTTAATGAGTTTTAACATCTATCAAGAATATATAGGTTGGTAGGATGCTGTCATATAACGAATTCTTTTTGAATTAAATTGGTGGCCCTGAAAAGGGCCGTTGTTTTTACAGAGAAGACTACTAATAATGAATGAAAAAAATACAGATAAAGCAAAAGCCGCAGTGTTAGAAAAGTTCAAAAATAAAAGAAGTTAATGGTTTTTTTTTTACTTATTTATTATATTGGGCCCCTTTTCACTAACCCACCCACAAGTGTAATACACTTCTCAATCCGTTTTCTGTTATTTATTACAACTCTTCGCAGTTCTTGAGCTGTAACTTCTAAACACGCTTGCCTTATCCTCTCACAAAGCTGCTCTACATTTTGAGGTCTGGTCATATAAACTTTGTTTCTAATGTGACCCCAAAAATAAAAATCCATTGGAGTGAGATCAGGTGATCTGGGTGGCCAATGTATTAGAGGGCTATTTCGTCCTATCCATCTTTGGGGAAAATGTTCATTCATCCATGCTCTCACTACTACGGAATTGTGGATAGATGCTCCGTCGAGTTGAAAATACAATTGTTCCAAAGGAAAATCAACTATTGCATTCCAAAGATCATTATTTAAAAATTCTAGCAAATTTAACGCATTTATATTTTGAAAAAAGAAAAACGGCCCGGCCCTATTATTGTTTCGTTAAAAATTCCGCACAACACATTTACCTTCTGGGAATATTGCCTTTTACAATTTATTATCCAATCAGGATTTTCTACTGCCCAGAACCTAGAGTTTTGTGATGACACTGACGTTGGTGGAGAAAGTTGCCTCATCCGTGAAAATTACTTTCTTCAAGAAGTCTCTATTGTTTAAATAATTACCTTGGATCCATAAACAATATTCTAGTCTTCTCTCTTCATCACCTTCCTCCAAGGTATGTACAAATTTTGGTTTAAACGATTGTGGCTTATGGCGTTTTAAATATCTCCAAATTTTTGATGCCGACAAATTAAGGTCACGAGCCATATTTCGAAGACTGGTAGTGGGATTGGCGTTAAACGCCGCTAATATGACATCATCATCTCCGTGATTTCGATTAAGATGTACTCTCGGTTTAAGCATATTGCCAGTTGTATTGAACAAGTGACATATTCTTGCTACGGTACCATGGTGTATTGGTTGTCTTAAATTAAATTCTTCTGCTGCTTCTCTTGAAGACCGTACATTTTCACTGACTATCTTTATTATTTCAATTTTTTTATCAGTAGTTAAAAGTATTCTAACCATTATGAGCAAAGATATGAAATAAGGAAACTTTAGTATGAATTAAATTATTAAAACAAGAAAAACTAACAAACTCCACAGAAAATAACAACAATCACTTCTGTCATGAAAGCAATGACGAAATAAATAAAACAATACATATTGACAGTTAATTTCACGGCACTCTTAACATTTAAAACAATAAAACCGTCCATGTTCTTAAATTTCTGAGCCGATAAGAAGGAAGGATATGATGGAGAGTTATATACTCCTCCAGAACAGACATAACAAAAAGAAAAAAAGAAAATAAATTACATTCAACTTGATATGTAAAAATAAAAAGCCCTTTTAGTGTTTTATTGAATGCTGATTTTTGTTCACAACTTTCATTTGTTGGAAAAAGTTCTCTGTGTTCTCTTTTTTTGAAAATATTCCGATTTTCACAAAATTTTACAGAGGGGCATATGAAGTGATCCTGAACAACTTTCATTAACAAAATTTTTGTCTATCTCTAAGCCTACTATGATTTCTCGAAAATTAACATTTTCTTTTTATCGCAGTAGGCAGGCGTTTTAGATTTAGGCGGCATTATGTGTTGAATAAAGTCACCTTATGGAGTTGTATGGCTGATAAAAATTTGAAATAAATTCGGCCACAAATAAAAAAGATACAGGAGGGTGTCTTCACGAGAAGTGAAACAAAAAATTTTTTTTTGAAGATATTCCGATTTTCACAAAATTTCACAGAGGGGCATATGAAGTGATCCTGAACAACTTTCATTAACAAAATTTTTGTATATCTCTAAGCCTACTATGATTTCTCGAAAATTGACATTTTCTTTTTACCGCAGTAGGCCGGCGTTTTAGATTTAGACGGCATTTATGTGTTGAGTAAAGTCACCTTATGGAGTTGTATGGCTGATAAAAGTTTGAAATTAATTCGGCCACAAATAAAAAAGATACAGGGGTGTCTTCACGAGAAGTGAAACAAAAAATTTTTTTTTTGAAAATATTCCGATTTTCACAAAATTTTACAGAGGCGCATATGAAGTGGTCCTGAACAACTTTCATTAACAAAATTTTTATCTATCTCTAAGCCTACTATGATTTCTCGAAAATTGACATTTTCTCTTTATCGCAGTAGGCCGGCGTTTTAGATTTAGACGACATTTATGTGTTGAATAAAGTCACTTTATGGAGTTGTATGGCTGATAAAAATTTGAAATTAATTCGGCCACAAATAAAAAAGATACAACTCGGATTGCTATAACCGACTACACACGTTCAGAGAATGACTTTATAAGCATTCCCACCAATTTCTGACTCTCCAGCTTATGTGTTCCACTTTTGTCGGTGGGCTCTCTTGCTAAAAGCTACGGCGTCATCAATATTTTTTAAATGGCAACCATTTTTATGTTACAGAATTTGGAAGAGCATATTTTTTTTACATACAATACGGTAAATATCGATGTAAGCTGCATGATGATATTTTTAAGAAAAACAACCTTGAAATTTAAAAATATGTACTTACTAATTTTATTAGAAATTAAGGAATTTCAAAAACAATTAAATTAAAGCTTCAAATTGGGCTCCATTCGCAGCCTGACAATTCTTCGCTTTAAATCTTTCAAATTCACTAGGAAATTCACATACACTTTTCTTTTAAGGTATTCCCATTGAAAGTAATCGAGAGAAGTGAGATCTGGCGATCGGACTGGCCACTCAATTGCTCTTCTTCCCATTCAACGATTTGGAAATACCTCATTTAAATAGGCTTGGCAGGGGCTGAGTAATAAGAAGGTGCTCCTTCTTATTGAAATACGGATCCGAACACAAAGTTACCCGTCCGGGGATGAGGGTGTCTTGAAGAAAATGCAAGTACCTCGCACCAATTAATTAGGGCCTGGTCAAGGAAATAAGGACTCAGAGTTCTTTCATGAACTATCTCACACCACACATTTAATATTCAAGAATTCTGAGTGTGACACTCCATCGTCAAATTCGCCTATTGACATGGACATTTAAAACAAAGGTCCCATCATTCGAAAAAATTATTCTTTTTGCGAAGTTATTATCATTGTTGCATAGTTCTTGCATCGTCTACCCTTATCGAGTTGTATGCCTTCAGTGCGTCTTCGCAAGGAGGCAAGAAAGTCTCACACAACTCATATAAAGCTGTAACAAGCGCAATTATCAAATGCCTATCTCTGTGAATGATATAATCACATATTTGGAACTTCTTAAGCTATCCACAAGCGAATCAAAATTTAAGGGAATATATATTGATGCCGTCAGTCCCAAATCAGATAACCATAACCTAAACTTCTAAGAAATTTTTAATCATTTTGTGCCAGTCGATAGGTATTGTTATTCTCCTTCACATAACTCCTTTACATAACGCCCTTTGAGGGTGGCATCTGTCCTTGCTATGTTTGGAAGGCAGATACCAACGAATTAATTAGCTAGGTAGATTCTTTACAACTTTTATCTGCATATGTTTTTTAACTTTATTTACAATAAATGGTATTACCTACTGAACTCTTGATTTTTCTTGGTTGAATGATTAACTTTAACTTTAATTTCCAGGCGTCTTCGTGTGCTAGATCGGCAATTGAATTTAAAGGGATTCTCATTAAATCTTCGAGTCTGTTATTTGGGACATCGATCAGATCGCGGAGGTTAGTGGGAGAAATTCTAAGAAAGATGTTAAGAAATTAAGAGTAGTAGTAATGTTTAGATATAATACAAGTACATCATCATCATTATCATCATCACCATCATCATCATAATCGGAAAGCAGTTTGGAGAGCAGCAGTAAGTAATCTATGATCCTCATAACTTTCACCTTATCTCGTCTATCATGGAGCTCCGGTCCTTGGTGTCTCACATAAACTTAACCGAATCCCACGGAGAGTAGATAAGCCATCCTACGTTGGAGAAAGAGCGACTTACCACCCTGTGTATAAAATAAACTCAGCCACGTCCATAAGACAGGTGTTGGCAAGTTCTTCAACATGACGACCGCATAAAACCGTCATCGAACCAATTAATTCATGGTAAGTTCGAAAGAATATGTGCCTAAAAATACTAAACAGTTGATCCGTCCAAGCATATCCTGACGGAAGGCCTTTAATTAAGCTAAGTTTTTCTGGAGAGAAACTCGCCACCATCCTTGGTGCATACCAACACCAAGCCTATTAGAAAAATAGGATGTTAGAAAAAAAATACATAAGCTGTATAGCTGTAGAGATAACTAGAGAAGCAACCAGAAGGTGTGATTGTATCATGGTAACTCGACGAGTTTACCTAGGAGAGCACCATTTCGGAATATATCTCCTAAGAGACATATATCTTAGGATAAAATTCGAGCAGGAATAGAAGCTCCATAGATTCGATACCTAAGCTTATCAGTTAAATGTGTGGATTAGAGACTTAAGTATTTTTTTTGGCATAGAAATATGGGGTTTTACAATCCCCTGGAGATGTCCATGTTCGTTTAATATAAAATAGGATACACACGGAAAAAAATCCTATACTGTCTCCAAGAATAATCCTATTCTTGAAATTTTAAATTTCATAAAAGAGTAGAAGTCTAGGTTAAATAATAGTCGATATTTCTATCAAATATTTATATGGTGTTGACTTCCAAGCATCATTCTATTCAGGTAGAATATTTTATATTTAAGTTAAGATTAAAATTCATATTCATTTAAGAGAAGAGTTTAATTCAAGCTAATTAAAAAGCATTCTTGATAGTGAACTATATAATTCTTGACCCAAAAGGTTCAATATTCGATTTACTTCAAATACACTTATTCTTAAAATGTTATTTTCTGCACATGCGTCGACGGGCCTCTATCATCGCGCCTGCCGCTTTCGTTGTGTTGTGTGCAGTTAATGGAGAATCATTTGACAGTGAATAGTGCAAGGGTTTTGTTTTGTCTGATGTGTGATATGCAAATAGTGGAATAAGGAAGAAATACTATATATTGCAATGCAATTAGTAAAACCACTTGCATTAATTTTCCGGTGCTTGAAAACGTTATTTCTTGGAGCCATTCGATTCAGCTCGATAGGAAAAGTATTTGTGAGTACTTTTATGGTCATCGAATTTGTTTAAAAAGTTATACGAAAATTGTTAAGAATTAGAGGATAGTGATTTTTAACCTTTCGTTGCTTACGTAGCGAAAACGGTAATAGATTCGACATAAGTGCACTGAACCTTTTTGTAGACCATCGAATTTTCCAGAAAAAAGTCTGCAAGGGCATCCATTATAGTTTAGGATCTACAGCTACCCGTACGCAAACGTAATAATGATCGTTCTTCGGCACTTTCCAAGCGGCCTGGCTATAATAATAATAATGAAGTTTAAAAATATTTAAATCAATTCAAAACAGATACACTTTCAATAATGTTTTTTCAGCACTCGATGGGGCTTTTAAAAATCCAAATCAGGTTCCTTGATTTTCTTCTTAAAAAAATAGGAGTTGAAATGTATTTTTTTATTTATAAAGTATAAAAAATTAATACGTATTATGGAACGAAAAGTTATAATTTCGCATGCTCTTTCTGATAGTGCTATTGAAAAAAATTGTTATTTTTTATTTTCATTATTTTTAAATAAACAAATTGTTATAAACAATTTGTGGAGCTTTTTTATTTTAAATTGTTTTTTTTTTTCGAATAATGGTTTAAAATTTACTATTTTTTTAATACTAGTATTCAACATTACAATTTTTTTTAATAGTACCATCAGAATGAGCATGCGAAAAAATCAGCAACTTTTCGATCCTTAATATTAATTTACACTTTATAAACAAAAAAATATACTTCAACATTGGAGCAATGTTGCAACAATAAATAATAATTTTTTTAAGAAAGAAAAATACATTTGGTTTGAACTGCTTATAGCAATATTTAAATTATTTGAAAAATCCTGAACCTGCCTTGATAAAAATTTGCTTGAAAAGAAACCTCTTTTAACACTGTTAAAGTATAGGTAAAGCATACAGGCTCCGCAAAAAATGTAAAATTCAGCTTTAAAAATTTTTTAATTCGATATTTTTGAAGTAACCAAAGCAAAGTGCGTCCAAACACAAGTGTAAAATCTAGGAATTTTTTTTTGTTCCTGCCATGGATGCTGCCAAAAATAGTTGCAAAAATGTTTATTTTTTCTGTTTTACTCCACGTCCAGAGGAAGTATAGTAACGACAAATTAAAAAAAAAAATTATTGTTCAAATAGGCTTAGAATATGTCATGAAACGTCGAGATTTTGAGTAAAAAAAAATCTGTCTGTCTGTCTACCTGCCTGCCTGTCTATCTGTAACTTTTTTGTGCGCACGTTTACTCTGGAACCGTTTAAGATATTCACTTGAAATCTGGTACATCTATGTATTTTAACGAGATCTGGAACTTTTTGGCATTAGCCACCCCCTTACCATTATCAAAGGGGATGAGAAAAGATTATGATTTAGTGTGTGTACTGTGTACACGAACCAAAAGCCTCAAAATATTTTTTTACTTCATCCACCCCCCACTACCCCCTATCACCACCCCCACCCTACTACCGATGTGGGGTATCGTTTTATGGGTTTTTGGGGTAGAGGATTTCAAATATTATATTATTAAAGTTCCATAAACAATTATTTCCACATACAAAATTTTTTCGTTGTGAGAGACATGGATAGAAAATCTGGATGTGGAAGTAGTGATTCCTTGGGCAGAGGTTTTCTACTAATTTTTCACTGCTTACTTTATTTTAAAACCGTACATAAGATATACTAAAAATTACTTTGTTCTTTACGTGTATTTGGGCGTCATTTATACTTTGGCTATTTCCAAATTATTAAATTATATACAAACTATTTGAATTTTTGAAATTTGATTTTTCTGTTTTGTTGCCAAAAATTGAATAGCATTAAAATTGATTTCTTTTAAAAGCAAAACTTTTTATAAAACGATAAAAAAAAATATTCCATATTATGTTAACCAAATCTGCACGTAAGAGCAGAATTATTTATTATATTTAAATTGTGTTACCAAATTTTTCTAGTTGGCTGTACATTAAATTTATAATTATTTATTTACTTCTCTATAGTAAAAAATATTTTTGCTATTTAGAGTTTATATTGAGTTTTATGAATTCGTTATTTATTTTATATAATGTGAATGTGTTTTTATGTTATATTTATAAAAAATACATTTTACTTTTTTTGGTAAGAATAGAATAGGACCTATGTACTGTTATTTTTAAATTGTGCAATTCCCATTTTTTGAATTTGCTGAACATTTACTCTTATGTGTGTTTACTTTTATTCATAATAAAAATCTTAGAACTATACATTATGTTTTTTATTTTTTCTGATTTAAACTGAAAACACTTTAAGAGGCCATTTTATACAGATAATTCTCAGAGAACTACTGTTGTATTTATGGTGAAAGCATCTTGTATATCCACTAAGTTGAGGAATCAATTTTCTTAAGGTAAGTCGATTAACATCTAATTATTGTTTCATTACATATTTCAGTCATTGGCGCGCATTTTTATTTAGAAGGGAAAGGTCGGTTTTTCGAGAAGTCGTATTAGGCATAATTTTTTTTACTGAAAAACTAATGCAATATTATTCATGAGCATACTTTAGAACCTCTATATCTAAAATTGAATGATATTTTGATTTACAGTTTTAGAAATACGGCCCACCTAAAATAATATTTTTCAAGTATTAAATAATTAATAACGGGGAAACAAATTGTTTTTAGGAAAAAAGATTTCTCATTTTCTATTTATATTCACTTTTCATCAAATTTCGTAGACCAAATTTAGAAAAACAATTCATTTCTAAGTTATTAATTATTTAATATTTGAAAAATGCAATTTTAAGGGGGCCGTTATTCGAAAACGATAAATCAAAACGTGGCTAAATTTTTGATATAGGCAAAAGCATGCTGATCCAAAGCATGCTGAACAATAATATGGCATTAATTTTTTCGGTAAAAAAATTGCCTATTATGATTTCTCTAAAAATCAACCCTTTTTTTAATAAAAATGCACAACAAAAACTTTGTAATAAATGCAGCTATTCTAATTTCAGGTAGTGCCAAAGGCTTGATTTAAAAATATGTTACAATTTGATTTAAGAATATGTATTTTCTTCAATGTATCGAATCAAGAACATATTATTTATATACAGTGTGTCCCATTTTTCACGGTAACACCTTCGTGGCGTTATTACTCATAAAATTTTAACAAAATTTAAATCGATATCAAAAGACCTTTACTATATCTTTTTTGTGTAAAACAAATCTGATTTCAGCTATTGACGCGTCAATGGCTGAAATCAGTTTTGTTTTACACAAAAAAGATATAGTAAAGGTCTTTTGATATCGATTCAAATTTGGTTAAAATTGGATGAATAATAACTAAGCTACGAAGATGTTACCGTGAAAAATGGGACACACTGTATGTAAATAATATGTTCTTGATTCGAAATATTGAAGAAAATACATATTCTTAAATCAAACTGTAACATATTTTTAAATCAAGCCTTTGGCACTACTTAAAATTAGAATAGCTGCATTTATTACAAAGTTTTTATTTCACTGAAATCAAATATTGCATGTTTTTAAACAAATATTCTATATACTCCTGTAGAGCTACGCCTGAATTTATTTTAATTATAGCTAAAATTGATATAATCTAAATATAAACTCTTTTCAAATAATGAAAGTATTATAGTAAATATGTAGCATCATTGAAATAAGAATAAGATATACTTAGAACGAGATCTATCTGCACCTTAAAACAACCACTAGGCTTTCCTCGATTCAATAACGGCTTATTCTTAAATGGAGAACAAGCTAATCTCATTATTTAAGAATAACATAATACTCGAAGTAAGTATTATTTTATTTGAGGAATAGTGAAACTAAGATATTCTTGGATAAAGTCTATTCATCTTGTAATCAGTGGAGCTTTTTTTCCGTGCATATATTAGAGAAAGGAGTAAGGCAAGATGATGGTTAGTAGAAACGTGAGTTTATGAGGAGTCACCACTTTGCTCTGGGAGAATAGTTTTGGCCGAAGCCAGTGTGAGAATAGGAGTTTAGACTAAAGAGACCCGCGAAACAGCAAATATGTTGTTGAAAGTCAATGCCCCAAAGGCATATTTAGCACAGGAAAAAATTTGTGCATTGGATCGTCGATGATAAAGCATACGTCGCAATCCGAATTTTTGCCATCTTGAACTGAAAAACCGGAAAGCCACCATGACCAGAAAGAAAGGATTAGGAATCTTTTTCTGCCCCAGCCAACTGGGTAATTAGGGAAAGCAGAGACTGGCCTTTTGTGGAGGTATCCCAAGAGCTCTGCCAAGCCTCAATAATCACATGCTCTATACATTTTATATCATCTATTTTTACGAAAAATTCACCGTTTAAGAGATACTTTTCAAAAACATTTTTTTTTCACATTTGACTTTGAATAAAGTTTTCAACACGGATCGTATCAATGGGGATATTGGATCTTTCATTTAAAACGATGATTTAAAGGTCTTTATAAAGGGCATAGCCGGGTAAGCATGGTGTGACTGCCCCCAAGCGTCTGGCGCTTATATTTGTGCAGTAGGAAGCAATCTTGGAAAGTAGCAATTTCACAAAATATTAGCCCGAAAAAGGGACCGGTTTGGGGTGAGTAAGGGAGGGTTGATTTTAGCAAAACTATTTTTTTTCTAAGAAACGGCGCATTCAATCGTTTTGTAAAAAATATATGTTAAAGACCTACTGAGAAAGTACTAAATAAAAAATCATGCTCAAATTCCGAAAACGGATACAGTAAAAAAAACATATATATTATTTTCAAATTTTTTTTAGGGTAACTTATCCCTGGGGTACCAGCCTGAATTTTTTTCTGTAGCATGTCTGGGGACTCACTTATGTTATGTTTTTTCCCAGTCTTGTGCGAAGATTACGCCATACTTAAAAAAAATGCCGAAGTGTGCAGTGTCGTATGCATATTTTGTCAACTATTAACCCCTTGCACGTAAAGAAGGCCAAAATGCAAAGTAAATATGGATACCTGAGTAGTGTATACATACTAGTGATTAGTGATTATGGAAATGGTGAACGTTGTAAGAGAAACCAATATAACGCTGCAACGCTGACAGTTAATTAGGTGATCAATAGAGTTTAACTCTCTTGCGCCGCAAAAATCAGTTTATGGCCGGAATGTTAAATATCATTAAGGGTAAAAACTAAAGTCAGCGGTACTATCGATATTACTGTCGGCGGGGATAAGAGCTTGGTCTTAACAGTCATGTGTTATTAATAATTTGCAGCACTAAATCGTAGCATTACTAACCTGTGATGGATATGGATGTTAATCTTCCTCACTGTCATCTGCAATCACTGCACTCATGCTATCCTTCTGAAACAATAGAGAAAGAACTTCCGCCGGTTTACTGATAGATATCGTCCTTGCGAAAGATAATGCACGACAGCAGCTACATGGGAACAACATCCAACAGTTCGATTCCCACTGGCACATTCAAAGAAATTGCAAAACTGCCCTTTGGTAGATATTTCCAGCAAAGATGTACTGGACTTCCCAGAAATGACGGATTTAAAACTGTTTTTTACCGGATCGTATCAATATAAACAAACGATTTCGTACCTCGAAGTCATAAATGAAGACGGAACACTTAATCTTCAGTACGCTAAGGACCAGTCCAATGTACTCAAAATACAAGTTTGTTCACGTCACATCAAAACGAAGGTTTACCGATGTTTCCTCGACTATATTCCCCACAGTGTCGGCGTTAGAAGACATTTCTGTGAATGTGCCAATGGGTATCAAACTGTTGGATGTTGTTCCCATGTAGCTGCTGTCGTGTATTACCTTTCGTACGGATGATATCTAGCAAGCATACCTAAACCGGCAGAAGTTCTCTTCCTATTCTTCCAGAAGGATAGCATGAGTACAGTGATTGCAGATGACAGTGAGGAAGATTAACATCTATATCCTTCTCAGGTTAGTAATGCTACGATTTAGTGCTGCAAATTGGTAACAACCAAGCTCTTATCCCCGCCGACGGTAATATGTGAATAATGACAGTCTTTGACAAGGTACTCCATAGTACCGCTGACTTTAGGTTTTACCCTTAATGATATTTAACATTACGGCTATAAACTGATTTTTGCGGCGCAAGAGTCAACTCTATTGAGCACCTAATTTACTGTCAGCGTTGCAGCTTTATGTTGGTTTCTCTTACAACGTTCATCATCTCCATAATCACTAGTCACTAATATGTATACACTACTCAGATATCCATATTTACTTTGCAGTTTGGCCTTTTTTACTTGCAAGGAGTTAATTGTCCACAAAATATGCATACGGCACTGCACACTTCAGCATTTTTTTTAAGTATGGCGTAATCTTCGGACAAGTCTGGGAAAAAAATATAACATAAGTGAGTCCATAGACATGCTACAGAAAAAAATTCAGGCTGGTACCCCAGGGATAAATTACCCTAAAAAAAATTTGAAAATAATATATATGTTTTTTTTACTGTATCTGTTTTCGGAATTTGAGCATGATTTTTTATTTAGTACTTTCTCAGTAGGTCTTTAACATATATTTTTTACAAAACGATTGAATGCGCCGTTTCTTAGAAAAAAAATAGTTTTGCTAAAATCAACCCTCCCTTACTCACCCCAAACTGGTCCCTTTTTCGGGCTAATATTTTGTGAAATTGCTACTTTCCAAGATTGCTTCCTACTGCACAAATATAAGCGCCAGACGCTTGGGGGCAGTCACACCATGCTTACCCGGCTATGCCCTTTTCAACTCCATCGGAATTTTTCCAAGGTTTGGAAATTTTTTTGTCTATTTCGACCGGATTAATATTTATCCTCACTCGTCAGTCCTCAGTAGGTAATCTTCCTAGTAAAATGAATAATTTTCATTGCAGAGATATAGTACGTTATTTTTAGTGCAAAATCCCTGAAACGAACATACTGAAACTCATCAAATAAATCAGTTTTGTTATTAAATTACAATGTATCAATACCTGTCTTGTTTATGGAGTTCCCAAGTTAATAAAAATAAAGCGACTTGCCATCATAAACCTTGTAAGTTCCAATCAAAGGCCAATAGTTTTATGCGGGAACAATAAAACTTTTATAGACTAACAAATAAATTTCTTCGGCTTCATTAACTTTAAAATGTTGAATTCAGTTTCGGTTGAAAAACGTAAACATTACGAAGGTCATTAATTTATAAAGATCGGGGAATAAAAAAGTCGAAATCTTATTTCACAATCTGCCATAGCAGTAATGGCGAAAGCCATCTAAAATTAATTACGGAAATACGCTACCAGAATTAATTGGTTTTTTAATTTATGATTTTTTTGATAAACGTTCATTTCCTAATTGCAATTACATCGAAATTACATTTCAAGTACACTACAATGATTAAATTATCGATTTATGCTTTCAACGTATTTCATAAATATATACCTAAATGTATAACTTATCTGATTTTGTTTGTCGAGCAAAATTAAAATGATTAGCGTCCCACATATATCCGTTTGTCAACAGAAGTCGCGTCAGTAAATCAACTGTATTTTCGACAATATACACTGTGTCCCATTGGGATGCATGCATTGCTGTCTCGATTATTATTAGATTAGAGAAAAGGAGAAATTAAATATTAGGACCGTTTCGGAGGTATATTTAAATTTGATCTCCGTTTTCGAAATATTTGCAAAAAACTGAAGAGGTGCATAATAAAAAAACTTTAGAAAGTAAGCATTCCTTGGCGTTACCAGAAAATCTCTATCGCCATTTGTTTTTGAGTTAAGGCCACTAACTTTGGTTTTCCTTATGGACGCCATATTAGATTTTTGATAGTTTAATACCCAATGAATTCTTTTTTTAATGTTGTATCACAATGTCAGAAAAAAAGATAGTCATTAGTGTAAAATATGAAAAGATTTAACAACTCATCTAATGACATTGTGATGGCCTCTAGAATTGGTAAACATATAAATCCACAAAAAGCAAGACCTGTAATTGTAAAATTCGAAAATAAATATTATCAAAAACTGCAAAAGATTTAAAGGTACAAACATTTTTGTCGCAGAGGATTTAACTGTAAGAAGGAGTCAACTTCTAAAAATGGCAAGGGAAGCCCTAGGCGCCAAAAATTCATGGAGTTTTAATGGATCTATCTATGGCAAAAAAAATGGTGTTATGGTCAAGAATTAAAACAATGCTGATATAAACAATCTAATGAGGTGATGGATTTTTCTCTATAACTCATAATTACAAATTTATTCATATCTATATAAGAAAATGTTTAATAAATACAATATAATGTGTAAACACATACTTATACTTTGCCTCTATTTAATTTTTTGTATCTCAAATATTTCTCAACATTAAATGGAATTCATAACTTTTGTTTATATAATTATGTAATATAGGTGCTTATGTTTTTTTTTTATTATTTTAGTATAACCTCTTAAATATTTAGGAGAGATGTTTTCTTTTTCACTAATGAAAATATTATGTTCGGGGTAGGTTATAAAATTTTCGTGTTATGTAAATATATAGTATACAGGAACATTCTGTTCTAAATTCAACTTCAAAGCAAAATAAATTTTTTGAATGAAACAAATGAAACTGAGGAAATAGAGACAATAATCTACGAACATATTAATGATTCTTTAATTAACTTAATCAGTAATAATAAAAATGAGTTTTTAAATATAGTACACTATAATGTTAGAAGTTTAAAGAAAAATTTTGAAGAATTAATGATTTATCTTGATCATTTGGGGGTAGACAATTTGGATGTGATTGTTTTGTCTGAAACATGGTGTCTAGATGGGGTAAGTGATTTTTCTATTCCCAATTTTACTTGTTACTATAATAAATCGTATTATAACCAAAATGATGGTGTTGTAGTTTATTGCAAAAATAATATAGATATATGTATGGAAATTCAATATTTTAGTGAAACAAATTTAATGAGACTTACATTTGTAAAAAAATAAAATATCCTTTGGAATAACCGCGTCTTATAGACCTCCATCAACAAATGTTAACATATACATTCAAGAATTAAAAATTATCTCATCGAGTTAAAAA
This sequence comes from Rutpela maculata, assembly GCA_936432065.2. NCBI lineage: Eukaryota > Metazoa > Arthropoda > Insecta > Coleoptera > Cerambycidae > Rutpela > Rutpela maculata. Next base: position 361,027,142 of record OW386285.2, read on the forward strand.
CTGAAAATGTAGAGGTGTTTGTCGGAGATATAAATATAAATTTAAATAATAAAAAAGAAAATATAGTCAATAATTACTCTTGTGTACTTGGACAACATGGATTCTTATCTTACATAAATAAACCTACAAGAGTAACAAATACTTCAACAAGTATAATAGATCATGCCTTTATTAGAGTAGATAAACAAACTATGCAAAAAAATATTAACATAATTCCAAGATTAATTGAAACTGATTTAACAGATCACTTTACCATTTTATTATCAATCGATCTCAAACAAAAAACTAGGACACCAAAAAATTGTAATGAAATAAATATAATCGATTATAACAAGTTAAATAAAGCATTGAAACGTGAAAAGTGGGATGAAGTGCTTCTAGAAACTGATGCTCAGAAAGGATATTCTATATTTATAAATAAAATCCAAAACTTTATAAAACTACATACAAAAATATTAAAAACAAAAAATAACAAAATGAGGAGAATAAAACCATGGATTACCCAAGGCCTTATAAATTCAATAATCCACAGAAATTATCTAAAAAAGAAAATGAGAAAGAACAACACGGACGAAAATATAGCTGAGTATAAAATGTACAGAAACCGTTTAAATAATTTAATAAAATCAACTAAAAACGAATATTATAAAAATAAAATAAAAGATGCAAATAAAAATTACAAAAAAATTTGGCAAGTTATAAATGAAGCTTCAAATAATGAAAATAAAAGGAATAAAGAAAATTTTAATATAGAAGATCAGCAAGGAGGGGTATTAGAAAGTGACATAAGTAAGGCAAATTATTTTAATAATTTTTTCATCAATATTGGAGAGAAAATGGCTAGCAAAATAGACAAGAATGTTCAATTACCTACTACAGTGAATATAAATAAAATCGCTACATCTTTGTTTCTGCATCCGGTAACTGAAAACGAATTAATTATACATATTAATAATTTAAAGAACTACTCCTCCCCGGGGCCGGATGGAATATCGGCAAAATTAATTAAAACGTGTCACAAACATTTGTTAAAACCTTTACTGCATATTTTTAACATTGCAATTTCTACTAGTTATGTCCCAAATGAGTTTAAGGAGTCAGTAACAATTCCAATATATAAATCAGGTAACAAAAAAGATGCAACAAATTATAGACCTATAACAATTATTAATAACTTCGCCAAATTATTTGAACAGTGCATCAAAACACAACTGATGAATTATCTAAATAAAAACGATATTCTAAGCAAAAATCAATTTGGTTTTCAGAAAAATATTGGTACGGAGACTGCAATTCATGAGCTGATTACTAATATTGTAAAAAATAATAATGAAAATAAAAAATGTCTTTCTGTATTTCTTGACTTGGCCAAGGCGTTTGACACCGTCAATCACAATATACTCTTAAAACGCCTAGAGGATAGTGGTGTACGAGGTTCTGCTTTGCAGATTTTCAAGAATTACTTAACTAATAGGCTACAAGTAGTAAAAATTAATAACTGCTTAAGTGACCCATTAAAAAATCCATGGGCGTTCCTCAGGGGACAGTGTTAGGTCCCATTTTGTTTTTAATATATATTAATCTACTGGGTAAGTTAAATATTAAAGGTAAGATTATATGTTATGCAGATGATACCGTAATAAATTTCGTCGGGGACTCTTGGAATGAAGTATACACCAATGCAGAGTTTGGAATGCAAAAAATTCAAAACTGGTTGAATCTTAGTCTCCTAAGCTTAAACCTATTAAAAACCAAATTTATAACCTTCTCCACTACATCCGCAGATCAACCACAAAATGATAATCTCAAAATACACAATTTTAACTGTGATAATATCCAAAATTGTAACTGTGCACGTATCGACAGAGTTGATTCGTTAAAATATCTAGGGACTGTGGTTGATCGGCATTTAAAATGGAATGAACATATAGATTTTATAACAAAGAAGCTTAAAAGATTAATACACAAATTTTATCAGCTGAGAGATATTTTAAATAAAAAAATTGTGATTACGGTGTACGATTCCTTGGTTGAGTCCATTTTAAGATATTGTATAATTGCATGGGGTGGATTGTATAAACATTCATTAAATAATCTAGAAGTCACACAAAATACAATATTAAAAATTATTTTTAAAAAACACCAACGACATTCCACAAATCAGTTATACCAGGAAACGGGCTTATTTAACATCAGACAGATTTATACTTTCCAATGTATACTATGGATGAGAAGAATTAAAAATAATAATAATAATAATAATAATAATGGTAATAATAATAATAACACTGAAAGCATTTTCAATCATTACACCAGATCTATTTCATCACAAAACATTATTATCCCATTGTGTAAAAAAGCCCATATTCAAAGATTTATATTTTATTTAGGTCCTAAATTATTTAACTTATTACCACCTGAAATTAAAAGTATAGCAAATTATAACAAATTTAAAAAAGAAGTCAAGAAACATTAGTTCGCATTTTGAAAATTTTCAAGGTATATTTAATTAGCAATGCGGGTTGTATTATTGTTATCATATAGCAGAATATTTGGTGAATAGTGTTTTACAATGTACTCTTAATCTTTTTTTTTTTTTTTTTAATTGCTTACCCACTCTATTTCATTATGTTTAAAATAATTTTCAACTAACTGATACTCCAATGAATTAACTATAATATATATGTATATGTGTGTGTGTATGTATGTGTGTATATGTGTATATATGTGTATATATATGTATATGTGTATATATATGTGTGTGTATATATATATATGTATATATTTAGGTATAAATTTTTTTGTTTATTGTTGTTTTTATTTCGTTTCTTTATTCTTTCTATTTCCTCAGTAGTTCCAATTTAAAAAAAAAAAAGAAAACGTAATAATTAAAAAAAAAGTTGTATATTAGTATAGAATAATTACCTGCCATACTATATGGATTTTTGATAGTAGGTATATATAATATATAAACTTGGTCTATATCACAATACAGGTATTTCATGCCTAGGTGATTAGACCAAGTTCTGTTTTTTTTCTTTTTGTACATATTATATATTATGTGAAATTAATATATACCTAATGTTTGTAATATTCCAGAAATAAATTGATTTGATTTGATTTGATTTTGATTTAGTTTTCTAAGTAGGCTGAGAAGGAAAATTATTTTAAAATATGGCATTTTGTTAGCTTCAACTTAAAATTAAAAAATAATAATTAAAACAAACGAAATGAATTGTTCAATATGTCGTTCATGTTCATCGATTCACTTTTGACATTGCTCTAACTCTCCTTGTATATTTCTGTTAACATCAGCCAAAGTATTTCTTACACGTCCTTCTAAAACTTGAATATTTTCTGGTAGTTTAAATTCATATACTTCGTTTTTTGTATGCCCCCAAAGAAAATAATTTAACGGAATGAGAACAGAAGATCTGGCTGGGCATAGAACATTTCCATTATTCTCAATAATTTTGTTATCAAAAATGTCTTTTGTATTGTGTTTCTATGCCGCTATGTACTAGACAACCATCATGATAAAAACAAATCTGATTAATATCTTCTACAGCAAGTCTAAGAGTTGGTATATTTGTTTTTGCAACATTCTGAAATTGTATTTTTTATATGAATTATTTTAAATTAACTACTTAAATAAGTTTATCTATGATGCCACACCAGATATTGCATCCAAATTTGATTTGAAACCTTCTTTGGCTAATAATTTTGGATACTCCAGTGCAGGGATTCCCAACAAGATTTTTTCAAGGACCCCCTCATCGGTCGCTATACTGACGAGGACCCATTAAAAGCTTAAATTCTTCTTAAAATGAAGATTATGTAGAATCTACCACTGCAAGTCAAGTAAAATACAAAACAATTGAATATCTCAGTGACATTTCGCGGACCTCTAAGACATCGTACGCGGACCCCAAGGGGTCCGCGGACCACCTGTTGGGAATCCCTGCTCCAGTGGTGTGTGTTATGTCTATTGAAAACACAATGAACCTAGTCTCGCTTGACCACAATATGTTTGAAAGGAAATTCTGGATATTTTTGTACGAACCATAGTAATTTTCTTTTAAACCTTAAATCACGGTTGGTTTGTTTGGGTAATAACGACTTCTTTAAAAAAAAATTTGCAGCTTGTTTTAATTAATAATAATAATAATAATAATAATAATAATAATGTTTATTCAGGAAAAGAAAAGTAGTTTACATGAATTTGCTCGTTAAATAATATAGTAGGTACATAAATAAACATAGGAAGATCCACTGAGAACAAGTCTGTGCGTGGACAATACAAATACATTTTTTTTTAAATAAGTGAAATGAAACAGTTTGGCAATGTTTGCCGGGTAGAGTAGAAACATAGTAAAAAACAGACAATAATAATGTATTATAAACTTCAGATGCCGATTAGCCCGAGTCACATACATGGTACATAACCGAAGTACTATGGTTAAATGTAAAAGTAAGCAAGATATTTCACATAAAATAATTGATACCATTAGATTAATAATCATAAACTTTCGTGACTGTTCTAATTATTTGATTACCTTATTTGGTTATGGTTATTTGTCAGCCGAATAATATTTAATTATATTTATTTAAATTAATTGATGAATTACAGTTCTTGGAGTTGAAATAATCCATTTCAGTTTCTTTTTTAATAATTTTATGGAATTTAGAATTTTTATTTCATTAGGTACTGTATTATAAACCTTAGAACTTAGGTAAGTATAGCTTCTTTGGCCAATTGTTTTTTCCATTCTTGGTATTTCTACAGAATTTAGTTTGTATCTAGTGTGATAAGAGTGGTTAACTGCTTGGTTCTGAGATATATTATTTTTTTGATATAATATCAGGGTTTGGCAAAATAATTGTCTAATGTCTAAGATTCTTGCCTCCAGGTACAAATCGTTACTTGAAAAAAAAGTAAGGCTTATTATATATTATTTTTAAAATCCACCTTTGAAGTACTTCTAACTGTTTCAGGTGGCAGTTCATCACACCTCCCCAGGCGATGATTCCATACAGTAAATGTGTTTTGACTAGAGCGTAGTACATAGTTTTGAGGTGATTAGTATCGAATAACTTTTTAAAATATTTAAATTTTGGTATGAGGCCACGAACTTTTTGTACTATGCTACGTGTTACATGTGAATCCCATTTCAGGTGGTTGTCGATGATAATTCCCAAGTACTTTATTGTTTGGGAGGACTCTAACTCAATGTCAGTAACGTTATAATTGAAAAAGATGGAATTATAATTGGGGAGGTTATTAACATAGCTGGTAAATGGTATGTATTTTGTTTTATTTAGGTTAATGTAAGTAATCTTGTAGCACAGAAATCTAATAATATTGGAAGTTCTCGTTGAATAGTTTCTTTCAAAGTCAGCCAATTTTTGTCTCTATAAAACAAGGCAGTGTTGTCGGCAAAGCTTATTATTTGGCCAGTAATAGGGATATTAAATATATCGTTTACATATATATTAAATAGTAATGGGCCCAGCACGGTGCCCTGCGGAACTCCAAAAAGAACATTTGTTGTATTGCTGACTACATTATCAATTGTAACACAGTCTTCTGTCTTGTAAATAACTTTTTAATAGTTCATGGGCTTTCCCTCTAATACCAATGTTTTTTAGACTATCTAGCATATCAGAATGGCTAACTGTGTCGAAAGCTTTGGCAAGGTCTACAAATATGCATATTGCTGGTTCAGAGTTATCCTAATTGTTATTTTATTTCCACATCCAGTGGAAGTATAGTAACAACAAAAAAGAAATTAAAAACTTTTATTGTTCAAATAGGCTTAGAATGCCACGAAACGTCGAGATTTTAAGTATGAGCAAAAAAAATTGTCTGTCTGTCGGTCTGTAACTTTTTTGTGCGCACGATTACTCTGAAACCGTTTGAAATTTTGACTTGAAATTTGGCACGTATGTATTTTAACGAGATTTGGAACTAGATTACATTTTGATCTTATTCTGTTTAAGGGTTGGGGGTAAGTTGGGGTAAATGGGGATAAATTGGTAAATCGAGCAAGAGTCCATAAAATTGGTATTTAGTATATATAAGAGAAGCTAAGGTCTCAAAAAAATTGTTGGCATTAGCTTCCTCCATTACCACCTCCACCCATTACTGAAGGAGGTGAAAAAAATAAAATTGTGATTTAGTATGTGTACAAGAACCAAAGGCCTCAAATTTTTTTTTACTTTATCCACCTCCCAATTTTCTCGTCGTGAGAGACTTGGATAGAAAATCTGGATGTGGAATTGGTGATTCCTTGGGGAGCAGTTTTTTTTAATTTTAAGTTGAGGCTAATAAAATGGAATATGTTTAAATACATTTTCTGCATAGCCTACTTAGAATACTAAAGTTTGTCGTAAAAGTATTTGTTTTATACCGGGTGGCTCAGCAGATATGCATCCTCTTGTAACTTGAATGGGCAAATGATTTTTTCTTAAATTTGGTGTACTGACAAGGGATGAAGTTTCCAATTATATGATGTAAAGAACCAAAGACTTCCGGTTGCGATGCAATTTACATAAAAATTAAATTTTTAAATAGGACAACCTGTATATTTCTCCATGTATGGATCCTGCTGGCCAATATACATATGATCTGACCCTCAAATATTATTTTGATTTTCAAAAAATATTGAAAAAGAACTATCAAAACATTTCTTTTTTAATTATTAATCTAGTACAAAGATAAGGTATACATTATGCATATCATTCTCTTCGTAATTTAAAGATCTAATTAAATAACAGGTTGTCCCATAGAAGTCGCATTAAAAAAAAATATCGAAACCGGAAGTCGGTCATTTTGGTTATTTACATCATATAATTGGAAATTTCATCTCATATCACTACACCAAATTTGAAAAAAATCCATTCGCCTATTCAAAAGTTACAGGAGTGTCCCTATTGTCAAACCACCCGGTATTTGATCAAATGAACTAGGTAAAATAATTATCTTTAAGAATATCGTTTACAAAAAGCGAATTTCCTGCAAAGGAAGTAGGGCATTCTAATTAATAATTTACACCGATTTTCATATTCATCCTTACTTCCTATATAATATATACTAATTTTGAGCTATTTCTAATTCAATTAATCCGGCTGCCTTAATTACTAAGTAAAATATATCTTTGAAGTTATATCAGAGCTCCGCTGAATAAAATTCTCAAATATCTGTTTACAAAACTACGGGAAACTTTCAGTAATTAAAGAGCAGAGAATCCTACAAGAATTACTAAAAAGCTTAGTCTGGGATTTCTCCAGTCTAGTTGGGAGCGGCAACTGTAAAAACTGCAGGTCCATGCAAAAACTGCGAAGTCTGGTCGGTCATTAGTGCTTCTTTACTGTGTCAACAGAATAAGGATGGTGTGAAAATTGATTGAGAAAAAAGTTTTTCGAACCAATCAATTTCTGTACTAAATTAAATTTCCTCGGGTCCGGTGCTCTACTAGTAATCTGAACAACAAATAGCTGTTTCGGTCTTATCTCGTTACAGCGCCTGATTTAAAGGTGAACTGTGGAACGCCTTTTTTCTATTTTTTAATAGCGTCGCTCTTAAATTAATCGATTTTCGTATTTGAGTTACATGAAGATATTTTTGATTTATGCTAATATTTTACAATTGGAACGAATACAATTTATTTAAAAATATATTTCAAATGAGATAAGTAAAATATTTTATAGATTTTTTTCTAAGCTCATTTTTTGATAAGTATGTTTTCCTGACTTTGACAATTCGTCTCCACATGGCGTATTTTATATTAATGGCCAAGGGTATGATATAGAAAAATACACTTTGTGTTTATATAATAATCACTATAACTTCTGTTGGACTTATAATTTTTAATTCTTTAAAATATATGTAAAGTAGCATAGCAGAATACTCCATGTTCAAATTAGGCCGCATCCGTCATATATGGTGATTGCCGGAGGTTGTGTTAACTGCCATATTTTATATAAGCCATAGTTTATTATAATTTTAGTATAAAATCTTACTAACTGTAATATACAGGCCTAGACGGTTCGAACGAAATCTTACTATTTATCTTAGTTTAGGAAACGATCATCTTAAGTTCTTTACTGTGTGGCTTTGAAATTGCCACACCTAGTATCCATAAAAAGTGAATGAATATCTGGTAAACAATTGGCCTCTTAAAAAAACAAGAAATGAATCATTAAGTAATTGTAATTGTAATTTTCTAACTACTTTTCAATCTAGAAACAAATTCCGCGTAGTATATATAATAAATTCTAACACTTGAGCGTACTTATAGGCAAATGCATTTCTTTAGCATATGCAAAAGCGGTTCTTCGCAAAGCTCACTGCCATGACTTTCGCGCCCTTAAGTCACTTGGTAGTGAAATAAAAATGTTGTCTCGTGTAGTTACTGTAGTATTTTAGCATCTATGAACAATGCAATACTTTTATCGTCCATTTCTGTCACTCATATTTGCAGATTTTTCAGTCTCATTCGCTAACAAAATCAACAAACAACTTCACTACAGTGTATGCATTACCGACTTTGCTGCCAGTTGCTGATCTATGGATCAACTGGTGTGACGTCATGTTTGGCCACGCCCTGTTCCGCGGCGCGCCACATTTGATAATTAATTTGAGTGACAAGCCGCTATAATAAAATAGTATATTATATTACTAGGAGTAATAGAACGCACTCTTTTTTTGTGTTGAGCCCAGGATTTGCGGCTGAGGCGAAGCCGAAGCCGCAAACTGGGCGAAACACAAAAAAGGCGTTCTACTCCGTGTAATATATACTATTTTTTCTTCAAGCGTATTAAAATGCAAAAATTCATTTATTTATCATAAATGTACAAATATTCAAACTACAGTCTTACATGTTGACACAATATGACAAGTGGCTAGTGGATAGCGCGCCACCGGTGGCTTTCGGTATTAACATTATGTTACTAGTAAAACAATACCCACTGCGGACTGCGGTGGCGCTTTCGGAACTAACATTATGTTACTAGTAAAACAATGTCCACTATTTCATGATAAAATGATCATCTGTAGCATGTCATAGTAATAAATGCGTCGAGTCATGTTACCTCGAGACCTAATACCAAATCTGTTCGAACAATTACTACAAAGAAACAATCACAATACAGTATTTTATTTCTCTCGCAGGGTTTCCTATCCCTTCTGGGTTGAATTTTGCGTACGCATAAGTCCTAAGTTTACAAAGGCTAATTTAGTTACTCGACTAATATTATATGAACTTTACTTGGATGGTTGGGCTAATGAATGCATTAGAAAAGTTTGTTTTAATCGCGCCTTTGTTTGTATCTACTCAGAATTGATTAATCAGAAATTCGCCTTGCATTATTGCGAAGAATAATAGTCATTTTTAGAAAGACAAATCACAGTCTAAATATAAACGGAAATTGAACTGGGTGTATAACTGTAGGTGTATAGTAACATGTCTGACGTGATATTAGCGAAACAGGTACGTGGGTACTTTTGTAAAGGTATGAAAATGTGAGTTGTAAATATTTAATATAATCAAAGAAATGAACTTGTAAAGTAGGTATCAGAAAATAATAAAATCCAATGTTGTAAATTTTCTGAAATCAGACACATGCAGGCCCCCCCACATCAAATCATGAAAAATGCAATACTTTTACCGTCCATTTCTGTCACTCATATTCGCATATTTTTCAGGATCTCGGTATCAAATTCACTGGCGCCCGCCAGCGCTTGATGAGTGGGGGGAGAAATGAGAATTTTTTTTTTGTGAAGATCTCTGGCGGGCACCCGCATTTAATAATTGATGAGGTGGGGGGGGGGGATTATGAAAAAAAAAAGAAAAATTTGCCAACATTTCTGGTGCCCCCCCCCTCGCTTAATAATTGATGGACGGAGGGGAGGGGGGGGGAGGTAAATGTGAAAAAAAAATCTGTCAACACCTCTGGCGGGCTCCCGCTACGGGCCCCTAAATACAGTACACAATAGACCCTCCCATACGGGGGGCCTGGACATATGGTTTGTGTAAACTTGCAAGTAAAATGTAAACATATATTAGAAACCAGTGAAGAACACAACACTTAATTAAATAAAACTCTCTGTAACAAATAATTATTGTTTGAAAGATTATTTCAAAAAGCTATTAAAAAAGTTTCATGGAACTTTTGATTTGCACTTTCCTCAAAAACTGTTGTATTTAGAGACTTGAACAAGTATACCTTCTTTATTAAAAAATAAGAGAAGAATACCATTTTTATGCGAAATCTGCCGTTCAGATAAAAAAAGTTACAGCCCCTTAAACACATTAAACGTAACGTCATTTTCCACCCCAAATAACTCCCTCTCACCAATTTCCAATTTGAAATTTCAAAAACTCATTAAATTATAAAGGAAAATTAAAAATAAAATTTAAAATATGACACCCTGTATCTTTTTACCTATTAACATTACATCAAGTCATGATGAGCTAAATCTTATTTTGACTCCTACTTTGCCGTTGTACCGTTACTTATGAATCACCCTGTATATTGAGACATTTGACCAGGACGTCAACATCTACAACATACTGCAATTTCAGTCAATTCCACCGAAAGCCATTTTCTTAAAAATTGACAAAAAAATCTTTTTTGGAATTAAAAAAATGGCTAAATTGACGATATTTTTTAAGTTAGATACGTCCAATAAAGTCAGTGTTCAATGATCTTTCAATTATAGTAGTAGTATCATCTAAGTAGTTCTAATTACAAGAAAACTTTTTAATGTTTCAACATAGTTATTTATTTTGTAACATTAAAAAGCAAGTTTTCTTATAATTAGAATTGTTCATAAAATGTTTCACAAGGAACCAACCACAAATTCAGTTAAATGTATTATCTAAGGTATTTTTTTCCAAAAAATTATTTTAAGAAACATTTTTTTTAAATTATGAAAACTAAACATATTCTCATGTACACGTTATTGATATAAATGTCAGTTTTGACCAATATCGTCTTCATCATTTGGTATGTCTTCAATTTAAAGTTTTAGATAAGTATTTTTATTTAATAAAAATATTTAAAGAATCATTTGTTTAGAGTGATACAAGATCAAGCTGACTTTGGCTTGAACTAAATTGGCATACATCACATTATCCTAAATCATGAGGCTTAAACGAATTATTATAAAATTAGCACATAGTCTAGGAGATAGCTACATATATGAGGCCTGGGATATAACCTGTTGGCATTGCTGTTATGTTTTAGCAAATATTTTTCTGAGTATTTTGTCTTATGTAAGTCAGACCTGCCCCCCCTGACAGTTTTGGCGATAGCCGCCTTTGGGGCATTTTTTCTCCGTGCAATTGGCAGCACTGGCGACATCAATTATGGCCAAAATTGGAACGTAGTATAACCCTTTCTGACCAGGCGGAAAATTTTCGTTGTCAAAGCTCATTGCTGGAAAACTATATGCCAACATTTTCTGCTTGACCACTTTCCAGATTTTTTGGCCAAAAATTGAACTTTTGGCCTAAAACGGGCTAAAACTGGTGCTTTTCAAAAAAAAATGTTGGCACCTCAGATTTGTAGTTTTTGTACCAAATATTAGTCTCTGTGAGTGCCAACATTTCTTTCTCACGCTCATATGGAAGACTAGCCAAGTGGACTAAAAAGACCAACTGGAAAAGAAAGCCCTCAATAATAATGTACATAAGAAGTGATTCAGGATTCGTGAGTGTTCAAAAAAAATGGTGATTATTATGAGGACATGAACGCGAATGTTTTTGAGGAATGCTTTGGAAAAATTCTTACAAAGGTAGAACCCGAATATGTCGTTATAAATTACAGAGCCCCGCAAAAAAAATTTTTGGAACTGCTATCGAGACAACTGTATCCCTGTGTAATTTTCGACGGTGAATACGAATCCGAGGTCAAAAAAATCCCCAAAATCAACCCCTAGCGCTAAAAAACACTTTCTAAACAGGGTAAAAATGACTTAACGCTCCACGAATAGTCTTAAATCTCAATAAATCATTTTCTCGATTCCCATCTTGATTATTTCCCAGAAAATTTAGGCGACTACAGTGAAGAGCAGGGTGAACGCTTTCACCAAGATATATCAGAAATTGAAAAAAGGTACCAAGGAAGATCGGACGAACACATGATGGCAAATTACTGTTGGTCCTTAAAAAGAGAGTCTGAAAAGCATAAACGGCAGTCGGTCAGAAAATCATTCGAAAACAAATTCAAAAGATATTACAAAAAGAAAGAATAAATTTAATTGAATTAAGACTACGGGTAAATTTTTGCTACTTCATAATATGGGAACTTTTCAATTACGTTGTCAAAGATCCTTCTTAAATAAGAAAATGCAGATGTTTTGCTTTTCTAAAAGATACTGCAACTATTTTTTGAATTTCTTGTTATGTGAGGAGTAATTTTCACCCTCTCATGGGGATGTCACTGAATGACTTTGGTGCATTGCAAGTATTCACCTCCAAACTGCAGTGCTGCATATCTTTAGCCAATTTGAGCATCGATTAAAATAGAAATCACGATGACAAAATTTTTTCCCCTATTTTCCTTGAAATTTTAATCTAGGGATGGTTTCCGCCACTCTAGGGGTAGATTTTGAGCATCGCATCGGAACTAATGCAGTTACTCACTCTTTCCAAAAAACTGGGCATTGCAATCACTGCATTTTTTTAAGTTTCCTGTTGTATGAGGGGTAGTTTTCACCCACTCATGGGGGTGACCTTCAATGGAAAGTAGTGTTAACTCTGTGTTTATGCGTTATATACTTGAATGTTTATATTTAATTTGGTTTATTGAGATTTAAGACTATTCGTGGAGCGTTAAGTCATTTTTACCCTGTTTAGGGAGTGTTTTTTAGCGCTAGGGGTTGATTTCTTTGACCTAGGATTCGGATTCAGCGTCGAAAATTATATAGGGATACAGTTGTCTCGATAGCAGTTCCAAAAATTTTTTTTTGTGGGGCTGTGTTATGGATAACGCACCGTAGCACAACCGATTAATTACCAACCAGCGCATGGCGAAAAGCGCAAATTCAGACCTGGTTAGATGGTAAATGTATCCTATTCGATCGTGCTTAAAATCGAATTGCTAACCGCTAACCCTAGAGCAACAGCATTTGCTGATATATAAGAAATATGTCGTGGATGAAATGGCGAAAGCTATAGTTATTGACGTATTACTGCCGTCTTACCATTATGTACGTTTATCTGCTATTTATTTGATTAAAATACCGCCCATTTTTTGCTGTCCACGCTTATTGCATAGACTATATCTGACTGCAAATTTTTTGCCAGCCATGTATTTTTATGTAACTAAAAATTATTTTTCCTGTACTATAAAATATGACAAAACAAAAGAGTAAGCTTAATTCCGAGAGAAAATGTTATTCTACAGTAATACCATTTGTACCTTAGAAACCAGTCTTTATGACATTACGAGATCAAATATTTATTGTACTTAAGTCCCCCACACATTATCGGATTGACAAAAATATCCCTGTTTTCCATCCTGTTGTTTACTTCGTACTTCGGTATTTACTGTTTATGTTATTTTTCTCGGAAATAATATAATCTTAAAATCAGTTCACGAAAGCGTCCACAAAAACAAAGGAATGTCTCGCTGAAGGCAAGAAGGTAACGTTTCTGTTATTTTTCATGGGAAAAATATGATATTAATATTACCCTCGGAATAAATCTACGAAAATAACTGATTGCTTTCTGAGAAAGCCAAGAGTATAAACTGATGTAACCGTGGAGTATTACTTATCTTACTGACAGACGCGTGTTAGACACCTTATACTTTGTTTTATTTCGCTTACAGCCTCCAGGGCTGTAACAAGGGGATGTGTTGGGCGGGGCGCGCTATAAAACGACGTAATAGCAGGTTTCAATTTATGTTAATTGTATGCTCATTGCAACTGTCAAATAAAGTCGCGGTACGAAAAAATTTACAGTTGTTCAAGATTTCTACAGTATGTCCCCGGATTGTGTTTGCGATAGGTGTAAAATACAAAAAAAAAAAAAATAGTACGGCTTTCATTTTCTGCAGTCTCGGTCTGCTTAACGTAAAATTGATTTTTACCAAATTTCAGTTAAAATGGGATCTAACTCGCGAAGTTAATCTAAGAAGAAAATAAAAGAAAATAAGTAATTGTAGGTAAACTGGTCTTTCTGTTAATTTTACGGAAAAATTCTATTTGGATGAAATATTTGGCATTGAAAATTAGAGCCAAGATTTGAGCACTTGTCTTTGTAATGCTAAAAACACCTGCTTATTTTTATATGAAAAAATAATATCCCATGCGAAGAACGGGTATAGTTCTGCTAGTATTACATAGTTTAATAAAACATTAAATCGTACCTAATTTTTTTTACATCGTTATTCCAAAGAATATTTTTTATATTATGTATTGTTCTCATTTTTTAAAATTTTTATGGTAAGTGTTAGGTCAAATTATAATGACTAGTTAAAATTTCTCGGCCTGATTCCATACCGCTTTGAATTTTAAACTAATCTAACTAATTTGTGTTCTCACTTATATTTTTGATGCAAATCGACGTTTTCAACACTTTCAATAAAAATATTTATATATGTGTATATAAACCAGTCATCTCGCTTTATTCAAACTAGATATTACTCTGACTATATTTTCAATAACCGCTCTTCAGCACTCAAGCTACCGCGATACGGCCCTGAGTGACTGAGACCTTCCTTAGACACCTTATACTTTGTTTTATTTTACTTAGTCTCTTAGACATATTGGAAATGTTCTAATGGAGCGGATAATTGAAAAAAGGCACTAATGAAACATCATATCTTACAACACGAAAGCAAAAGTTATTTTCAACCGGCGCTAAGTTATTTATTACTGCCTTACACATGTTCTTGTAAACGGTTGATAGTGGTTTTTCATCATCGAATTATAACATAATTAACTACGTCCCGGCTCAACCACGTTTGGTAATGACAACGACAATTATTTATTGTAGTGACGTGGTTGGTAATAAATCAAAAATGTAAGATAACTCTTTGGGAACAATTTTACAATAGGGAACTGTGCAATAAATGTACTTGGTTTTGAAGTTTACCAGTACCTGGAAGTAATAATTCGAACCAGTTATAAAAGGGGCATCGTTTGATTTAATTGCTTACAAATCAAAGTTAGAAATGTTTACCGAAATTTGGCCAATTTTGGCTATTACAATCTAGACATTGCCGACTAAATACCATCTTCCAGTTTTACAAGAAATGTTTATATTTATAATAGTAAACAACCATCTCCCAATAACATTAAAAATGTCTCTTCCAAAAAAAAAAAACAATTTAGGAAGGGTAATAAAAACCTGAATTGATAATAATACAGTAAATGTATACATCCTACCTGATGTCAAATCAGGTATCTATGCTTTTTTAATATGTTGTATAAGATTACAAATTAATGTTAAGTCCAAGTTTACAACCTCGGCAGACCTCCGGGTCTTGGTCAAAAATCCAAAAAACTGTGAGATTTTTGTTTTTTTTTTTCAGTTTTTGGATATTTTGACACCCAAGGTCTAATTTTTTGGTAAAAATAATTTAGTGTTTTTTAAAAGTAGACTAAATTTGCTACAAATTGGTACAAGAGCGGACTCTGTAGATCAAATAGTATCAAAGTTTTGCAAAATTTTCATTTTTCGACGTTTTTAACAATTTTTAACTTAAAAATCTGTGAAATACGTACAGATGGGGTCAGAGGGGGGGCAAAAAATGCCCCTCCCCCCAATATATAGTACTATTATAGTGAATGGATCGGAAAAGAGGAAGGAATATTTTTAAAAAATATATAATAAAAATCAGTTATAAACAGATCATATACTTTTTAATATGGTGTCATACTGCTATGGTGGATAATTTATGAATGGTAGGCACACAATTTTTGATGTTTCAAAGTGCTTATAGTGTGTAGCCTCTTCCATGAATGCGTTCCATCCCGGTATGTTTTTTTTTAGACTCTTACCACAGAGCCATGAGATTTCCGACGAGAGTGGTACCATACCATTAGATAGTGGATGTATGCTGTCAACGTTGGCAATTTTGATTGTCGACAAACCTCGATTGTTTATATGTTGGAAGGTATCCAACTCCATAGAAAGATTTCGTTGTACAAGTTGAGAAGCAGTACCCTTTGTTACACGGGAAATATTTTCCTCGCGACATATCGAATCATAGGGACTTACCATCATTATACCTCCCAATGCGTGGAAGGTACCCAATCCATCCAACGTGTTCACATTGAAATCTGCATTATCAAATGTGAATTGCAAAAAAGAAATCTGCTCAAATCGTAGTTTGTCCGGTCGCATAATGGCCGAGGTTTCAAGAATTGTTGTTTCCTTTGACAATAATTCAACAAGATGTTTGGAGCCGAACTTGTGATATAAATATACACCAACATCATGTAGTAATGAAGATACGAATGAGCGAGGCCTCACTGCCGATATTAATGAGTGTGAGAATCCAACACATTTCTTACGCCATTTATCCAGACAGCCTCGTTTATTTCTTAGGATTACTGTATCCACGAAAAGCTGCAGAGACTCAGGAATTACAGAACTTACATATTGCAAAAAGTCATCGGAGGGCGTGAATTGACTTGTGTGATAAACTTGTGAACGAATATCCTCTCGTATGACAGCAGCTGCCCTTACTCTTCGTGAGGATTTGACTTTGTATCTTCATACCAAAAATTCGTAAGTATTGTAGCCAGTATTTTTGAAACAAACAACCGATGTTTTATTCACTGTATCGGCAATCACTATGTCTTCTCCATATTTTTGAAACAGGCGATTTTCGATATTTCGATAGCAGGCTTCTCTCCGTCTAAATGGTCAATGAGTTCCGCCATTGACAGAGTTTTCATCAGATAGGAAAAAATTTGTTCCATGGTCTCATCGACAGTGGGCCACGAGCTCCCCTCTTAAGCCCTTTTAAGGGTGGTCTGTATGGCTTCCTCCGATGAAACCGATGATATCTTGCATTGAGTGCAACCTAATCAGTTTCATCATAAATACGGTCTTTAATTTTTAGAACCCATTCGTCACCTCGTTTTTCAGCTGCTCTTAAGATGTTTGTATTCACATACATCTTCTCAACAGTGATCACAGTATTTCTTTTTTCTGGATTATTTTTTTTCTGAGTTTCAATAAATTCTTGAGTTATTTTATCCCCGCATAAAAAACACTGTTCTTTAAAGTTAAAAGATACCGGTAACAGCATCAGACCGCGGGACTTGGTCTGGTATACAGACGGATCAAGGACCGCGGAAGGTACTGTTGCCGGCATATATAGCGATATGAGGAACTCTCAGTTCAGCACATCGCTAGGAAAATACACTTCTGTCTTTCAGGCAGAAGTATACGCAATACTAGATTGCGCAATAGAAAACAACAGGAGAGCCTATAAAAATAGGCAGATCAGTATTCTAACAGACAGCCAGGCAGCTTTAGGGGCACTGTCAAACCCCAAAGTGACGTCCAAACTGGTATGGGAATGCCAAGAAGAACTAAGAGCCCTAGCGGACCACAACAAGGTAACCCTTCAGTGGGTGCCGGGACACGTAGGAATCGATGGCAACGAAAAAGTTGACGAGCTAGCGAGAAAGGGATCGTCAGCTCCATATATTGGCCCAGAACCGGCCCTGGGAGTGCCTAAAACCACAGTACGGGGCCAAATGAGGGACTGGATCAAGAACCAACAGAAAGAATACTGGGACAAAATAACCGGATAACAACATGGTAAAACCTTTATTAAGGAACCATCCAGAAAGAAGACTGAAGAACTGCTGTCACTAAGCAGGAATCAGCTCCGCATAATCACTGGCTTCCTAACAGGGCACTGCGCCCTGAAAGGACACCTTCACAAAATGGGATTATTCAACGGAGACCTAAAATGCAGACAATGCAATAGGGCAACGGAGACATCCTACCACATCCTGTGCGACTGTGAGGCTTTGGATCACAGAAGACAGGCAATATATGGACAACCAAGATTGAGTCCAGAAGAATATGAAGCCAAACCAGCGATGGGGTTGTACAAACTAGTGTAAGGGACCAGAGTGCTGGATTGGTTATCATAATACAAATGGGAGAATATTACAATAAGCCCAAGAGGCTGCAGTGATTCCGGAAACGTAAGTTAGACGGCTCCCGAACAAAAAAAAAAGTTAAAAGATTCAGAGGAAGCTCTTGTAGCTGTCACTGACTTCATACCTGTTTCTCCACGTCGAACAGCTGCTGTAATTAATTTGAGGTTATTGTACCTCTTTTGACACGCAAGGTGCATGGAAATATCATAGACAATCGGCCTCAGATGACCGTTAGTGAAAAAAAAAAAAAAACGGAAAAATCGCTAAAAATGTCAAAATATAAAAAAATTGCAAAACTTTAAGGAGCTGTATCTCTGATATTATTTGAGTCCACTTTGTAGCAAATTTAGTCTACTTTTAAAAAGTACTAAATTGTTTTTACCAAAAAAGTAGGCCTTAAGGGCCAAAATCAACAAAATTAAAAAAAAAAACAAAAATCTCTCCGTTTCTTTGAATCTTTGACCAAGACCCAGAGGTCTGCCGAGATCGTAAACTTGGATTTAACAATTAATTTTTATTCCTATACAACATATTAAAAAAGCATAGATACCTGATTTAACGTCATGACAAGGTTACTGAATTATAATAGCTATTTGCGATATAAGTGGGATAAAAATATTATTATCTCAAGCATGTGAATTTAGCACGACGAGGCCGTTGGGCCTCGACTTACGTGCGATAATAATATTCTTATCCCACATATATCGTATAAAACTTTATTAACAATCATTAGAAACTCATCAAATCCATCATATTCTATCATAAATAAAATAAAATCAGTTATTCAGAACGTAGGTTATCCAGAAACAATAATTTTAAATGGTGACAACAGTCGTCGCTTACGACTGGCTGGAAGTTGCATGATCTGTACGATATTGTCCATATTTACTTTATTTTCGAGAGCAATGATTGATGCACGTGAAAGAACTTTTATTATGATTAAGCCTGATGGTGTACAAAGAGGACTCATAGGAAAAAATCATCAAAAAAATCGAACAAAAAGGATTTAAGCTTGTCGCTCTCAAATTTGCGTGGCCTTGTGAGGAACTTCTCAGGAAGCCCTATGCTGATTTATCTGGACTACCATTCTTTCCAGACCTAATGTCATCTGGACCTGTCGTTCCTATGGTATGGGAAGGTTTAGGTGTTGTGAAAACTGGCCGTGTTCTTCTTGGAGCAACAGATATAGCTGGCAGTGTTCTTGGAATTATCAGAGGGGACCTTCAAACCGGGAGGAACATCTGCCATGAATCTGATGCCGTAAGAACTGCACAGAAAGAAATTTCTCTATGGTTTTCTGAAAAAGAAGTAATTGGCTGGAAACGAGCCGTAGAAGGGTGGGTATAAATTGAAGACACAAGTGTATGAAGGGTCCATGTAACAACAAAGTGATTTTGAGATAATTGAGACAATTTATAAATCAGATATTTTAGCATTAGAATCAAATCTAATGTACCTGGGGAAATTTCGTGCACTTAAAATCTTCGTTCATATAAAAAAACTCGTTTTTTTCGAAAATGTCACGTAGATCCTTCATCCACTTGTGTCTTCAATTGTTAATTCTAATGTTCAATGTTTTGTATAGGCTGAATACTATTTATAAGAAATAAAACGGCTACTAAGGATGCGGTTCTTGTCAACAAGTTTATTTATCAAAAGTTATATACGCGCACAAATGAAGTCATGTCCGATTCAGATATTCCTTCAAATATTGAGGAAGTCGCCACAAAAGTTGCTGCATCTCTTTTACCAGATAAATCAAGAGTTAAATATGAATTGACAATATGGCCGCTATGAGGTAAGTTTGAACGCATCCGAAAAGAACAAGCTGAACGTGTGAATCTACACCGATGGTTCACAAATGGATTGTGGATCAGGAGCTGGGATCTACTCAGAAGAACTAGATCTACACTCGACAACACCACTAGACACACATACCTCTATATTCCAAGCCGAACTAGTTGGAATTCTGCAAGCGGTAATAGAAACCACGAATGGATAAGTCAGTGGTAAAACAGTGCGCATATCAACTGACTACTTATATAATTGTATGACATACTCTGAGCTGGTTCTGCAAATTAGAAAAGCCCTAGACGTACTCATTCAAAATAACAGCGTCCAGCTCCGGTGGATGAAAGGACACGATGGAATTCAGGGTAAAGAGGAAGCGGATGCTTTAGCCCGCAAGGGATAAGGGATCTGAGAGCGCTCTGCACCCTAAGTGTAGTTGGTATAATCTGGAGGACGAGCATGTGTTGAAAAGAGAATCCATACTGGGGGACTTCTGGCCCAGTATGGCCAGAATAGGATGCGCCCTACCGGGCTTTCTCCTCAAGTATATCACAAGTGTTGATTGGTTTGAGGTCATGCCGCCACCTATGGGGGTAGTACGGTGGGTTCACCCATGAGGCCCACGAGGCCTGAATGCACGTGAGAGCAAGCTCACCCTCTCCAGAATGCGGTACGAGAAATGGTGTGTGCAAAAAAAATAAGTAATGTAAGTAACGAGAAGGATTTGTTTGCGTATTTTGAGCATTTACTGAAGACTCAGAAACTTTCCTCTCTCTGGGTATATTATTCGATGTTGCAGAATATTAATATCCATGAAAAGAAATGTGGGTATCAGCAAACCTATACATTTAACTGCAGTTTTGGAAAGAAAATGTGAAGTAAACGGCTTAAAAATCTAAGATTTTAACTAAGCAGAGCATATCTAAGTATTTGCAAGAAGCTGATGATAACACAGTTCTAATGAACAAAGTTGTGCTCATCAATTTGCAGGGGCATGCAGAAGAGAAGAGTTGTCAAAACTACTAGTAGAACATGTAACAGATGAGTCAGTGTTTTCGAGTTATAATACCATTCACGAGGACAAGAATTTCTCAAGAATTCTTTGTAGCATCAGAAGTTATAGAAGGTATTAAATGGTAGAGATTATCCGAAACTACGTCAAGCTGCGTCCTTTGCACTATGATCATAATCGTTTCTTTGTGTTGGTATGGTTGAATGGTAAATATACTCAGCAATCTGTAGGACTGTGCGGGAATACCGAAGAATATGGCTTTATTCCCACATTATCCAATCTTGAAGGATATACTGGCCATCAGAAGGCCATCTGCTTCAGTGCTAGCTGATACTGAAGTTGATATTTTAACTGTGAAGAGGCACAGAAGGTGGAGGCCAAATACAGTCGCTGAAAGATACATCGAGAGTTGCGAAGAAGACAAGAGGATAATTGCTTCAAATATTCTCCGTGGAAATATGGCAGCGATTCATAACTAAGAAGTGAGGATACATTCAACTTCAAACTAATTGACTTTTGATACTAATTACACTAATTGTAGTAAATGCGTTGTTAATGTTTATAATAGTTTTACATATTGTCTTGAGAAGTATATGAATAAATGGTTTTCTGAAGTTTGTTGTTTTATTACCTCATTACTACACTAGTGCGACAACAAATTCATTATGACACTAGTGCTCTAATATCGATACTTATCTAACTAAAACCGGTGAGATAAGTGTCTCTTATCTAATTACTATAGATAAACCATATTATAAGGAGTACTAGGAGTAATAGGCGTGATGATATATTTGAATGATTATTATTATATTGTACTGTCTCTAAAGTATACTTTTATTTGTGTCGTTTATGTAATCTTTTGTATTGTTTATAATATTACAAATTACAAATACTGTTTTGTGTTATATTTAGTAAACTTTGTCAATAAGAATTATTTCTTTGGACAATAAAGCCATGGGTCAATTTTTTTTTTCTAATCTGAGATACTCCCTGTATCTATTCGTTATGTTGTACATTTTCATATTTTTGTGTTCATTATCAAATACCCTCAACATTTTCCATATCTGTGTCGTACAGGGTGATCGCCTGTTAGTCCAGTCAATGAAAGAGTAGTAGAAAACATTGAGGAGGGGAGAATTTTTCTCTTCAGGAATAAGTTGAGAGTAGTTAGGAGGTAAACGTACTAAAAGTCCCCGCACCTTCAGGGGGAGAGGGAGGTGGAAAGGTTCCTTTTTTCGATTCTTCGTTTATAACTCGGAAACGATGCGTGCGTCGTACGAAAAAAAGGTAATCTATGCAAAATGAAACCTAATTAAATTTACCACAAGAATGTTTATATTAATTTTCTTCCTATGTGTTATAGTTTACGAGATATTCGCCAGCGAAAATCGATAATTAATAAAAAAAAAATCAATTATGTACCTTGAATATTTCTATCAATGCGGTTTACCATGGTCTGCTAATAAATCACAGTCACAAAACAATCTTTATTTTACAACACTGGACGTATTTACTAACGTAATATTTCCTTAAATATACAGTGTGACTCACTTAAAATGAAGATACCCTTATAACTTTTTAATTTTGTTTCCGATTTGAATCAAATTTTACTCAAGTATAGAACAAATTAGGATCTACCTATGACCAGAAAATGATTCACCTGCTATAAAGACAAAGCCACCTGCGATACCAAAATATGCTGAAAAAAATAAAACATTTTGAGTGTTAGAAATTCTAAAAAATTCATCCGATCGGCGCCACAAACGTACATACATCAAAATTTGATTTGGTTATTGATGGAGGATTTCTCATACATAAGCTCATCTGGCAAAGAGGATCCTCAGTTTCCGCAATTTGTGGTGGCGACGTGAAATTCGTTAAGACCCATCATTATGATTTTTAATCTTTTTCCTCATATTTGGTATCGCAAGTGGCTTGCCTTTATAGCAGGTGAATGATTTTGTGGTCATAAGTAGATCCTAATTTGTTCTATACTTGAGTAAAATTTGATTCAAATCGGGAACAAAATTAAAAAGTTATAAGGGTTATCTTCATTTTAAATGAGTCACACTGTATATTTAAGGAAATGGATAGAT
The DNA here is from genome assembly GCA_936432065.2 of Rutpela maculata. Lineage (NCBI taxonomy): Eukaryota > Metazoa > Arthropoda > Insecta > Coleoptera > Cerambycidae > Rutpela > Rutpela maculata. The sequence continues at coordinate 361,050,183 of OW386285.2, forward strand.
TTCGACAAAATATTACGTTAGTAAATACTTCCATTGTTGTAAAATAAAGATTGTTTTGTGACTGTGATTTATTAGCAGACCACGGCAAACCGCTTTGATAGAAATATTCAATGTACATAATTGATTTTTTTTATTAATCATCGATTTTCACTGGCGAGTATCTCGTAAACTATAACACATAAGAAGAAAATGAATATAAATATTCTTGTGGAAAATTTAATTACGTTCAATTTTGCATAGATTGCCTTTTTCCATACGAAGCGCGACGCATCGTTTCCGAGTTATAAGCGGAGAATCGAAAAATGGAACCTTTCTACCCCCTCCCCCCTGAAGCGGCGCACAGTGGAAAAAAAAAGCCTATTTTGGTAAAAAATCTGCCTACAAGTCAAATCTTAATCAATTTGGATCTACCTTGGCTTAAAATGTAGGTTATTGGCTACACTTTCAGAGTATACTGCCTAAATTGCGAACCCCGATTTCCTAACCTCAAAAAATGTATCAAATATGAGAGTAATCACTTTCTTCTATTTCTACAGGTCAAATCTTGATCAATTTTGACAATCCTGGGGTTCATAATTTAGGCAGTATACGCTGAAAGGGTAGCTAATAACCTGCATTTTAAGCCCAGGATTGTCAAAATTGATCAAGATTTGACTTGTAGAAATAGAAAAATGTGATTACTCTCATATTTGATACATTTTTTGAGGTTAGTACATCGGGGTTCACAATTTAGGCAGTATACACTGAAAGGGTAGCTAATAACCTACATTTTAAGCCTAGGATTGTCAAAATCGATTAAGATTTGATTTGTAGAAATAGAAAAAAGTGGTCATATTTGATACATTTTTGGAGGTTAGGAAATCGGGGTCTGTAATTTAGGCAGTATAGTCTGAAAGTGTAGCCAATAACCTACATTTTAAGCCAAGGTAGATCAAAATTGATTAAGATTTGACTTGTAGGCAGATTTTTGTCCAAAAAAGGCTTTTTTTTCCACTGTTTGGAGGGGGGGGGGCTAGGGGCGGGAACGTTTAGTATTTTTACTTCCTAACTACTCCCAACACATCCCTGAAGAGGAAAATTAAGATATTAGAACTAAAACTGAAACTTCAGGTCTGAACTAACTTTACATAGATTAAGAGATATATCAATTTTTCTTTAAAATGTTATTAAGGTATTTTTAATAATATTATTTGGATGATAAACCTAAAAACGATATTTTTCACCGACTTCAAAAAATTCAATTTAATTCAATTCCACCATGTATGTTTTTTTTATATATCTGTTCAATGATTATTCTCACGTAGCTTAAGCGATTTCTGTCAAACCTGTTGCAATCTTTAGGCTATGGTCCGGTGGTGATCCCCTACTAAATTTATAGAGCTACATCTAGTGTAAGGTGAACAAAAATTGTAAGCAATTTCTTTTAACCGACTTCATATTACGAGAATATTCGAATATTTAGCGGAGTCACCGGTAATTTCAATAAATTCACAAACAACAGGGTATTGTTTTCCTGCTAACATTCTACCCAACATAAAGAATATTTCACAATAGTTTTCTTCACTATGTAGAAGTTAAATGAATAATAGAAGCTACTGAAAACGTTGAAAAAAATTTCAAAAAATATCTCTAAAATGTAAAAAATAAAATTTAACTCAGTTTGCTAATATCTGTCTACCTATTAGTGGAAAGTAGCGAGGACTGTACGTTATTACCTAATATCAATCTGAAATCGGTGCAAAACGTATTTTAAAAATTAGATACTTTTGCACCGATTTCAAATTGATATTAGGTAATAAGGTACAGTTCCTTTCTACTTTCTACTAATAGGTAGACAAATATTAGTAAAATTAAGTGAAACTTTATTTCGTAGTTTTTGAGAGATTTTTTGAAGATTATTTGATTATTATCATTGTTATTATTATTATTATTATTATTGAAAGAAATATATTTTTTTGTATACGTTATCTCAGGGACATCACATAAAAGCGAATTGAGTCCTATTAGGGCAAACTGTTAATCGTCAAAGTCAGTGATAGATCATGTTTTGGGGATTACTTTTACATTTTTCTTGCGGTTCTACAGATATCTGTTAAATATTGTCACCATAAATCTGCGTAAGTTCTCGTTGTCTTCACTAATTTATTTTACAAGAAAATCTGCGCGCACCAAATAAAAGTACACAAACCAAGAGTCCGAAGTCATTCATGGTGAGGTTGTGGGGACCGAAATCGTTTTCGAAAGCCAATTTAGTTGACAGCAAAATTTCGACAGAAATTAATTATCTAAATTGGCCTTTCGTGTTATGTCAAAAATGAAAAATAGATACTAAACGATTTATATTTTGGTTATGTTATTAATAACCCCTTTTCGTAGGATAAACACACAGACGAAAATGTACGTGAACAGCAATTATTATTTATTTTATAGTTATGATGATTAATTGAGTCGGGCCCAATTAAGGGCGGGCCTGTTACTATACCGAGATTCTAAGCTCGCGATGATGTGATTATAGGAGTTGTGGTGCCTAAAATGCACAAAATTGTCAATTATTTGAAAAAAAATTTAAATCTAATAAAATTTAATGTATTAATGTCATGAAAATATTTCTTACGCACATAAATTAAGAAAAAAATGTGTAACCTTTTTCAGGCTAAAATGAGGCAAAACGGTGAACCCAATATTTTTGCAGATTTACATGAAATTTGATATAAGGAGATTTCAGGATTCCCTGATAATGAGCCTGACATTAAATTCAAAACGATGAATATGTTCCTTTACTCAAATGAGGTCACAGGCACACTTTGGAAATATTTGTCACAATTGAAGAGCTAAGTGGATAAAGGTGTTATGTGACATTTTTGAAAATTTTGAGATTTCTACACAGACAATTATTTTAACTTATAATCTATCATTTCAATAAGTTTTTGGGATAATAAACCATTCCTAAATGCGTTTTAATGTTTGATAAAGGTGTTATGTACGTATGGTTTTTATATAATTTAATGGATACCACCTTTATCCATTCCTGTGCGATATTAAATTGTTTTAATCCAAAACACTTTGCTTTTAAAGTTATGTTATATTGACAGTAATGTGACAAGTTGTGTTAAGTGTTTCTTAGTATTATAGTGAAAATGGCCAGTCGTAGTAAACTGATATTACAAATGGCAATGAATAAACGATTTCATGAATCATGTAAGATGTTTATAAATTGGCTGATATTTGGAAATAGTACTTATAGTGTTTTAATCCATATATTCATTTCGTTCAATTTCGAAATGGTATGAGATGGTACAAGAGTCGAGATGGTACTTGAGTATCTAATTGCTGTGAACACATTTATACCTTTTGGCAATTCAGCAGAAATCAGTCACATAGTGGCAATTTCTTCCTAGGCAAGTTTTAATAATGTTTTTAAAACAAAACATTATCAATATAAAATGCAATAATAAAATACGAATTTACCAAAGTATTCTAGCAAATTAGTCTGTAAATCAGAAATACTGGAAAATGACGCTTTGCGGTGTTGATTTTTCTACAAACATTTTTATGCTGATAAGTAGAAGAGGGCTGGACCGTAGACATTTTGATGACAAGAGCAAAACTGATATCTGGTATGGCTTCTACCCACCCAATATTTTGAAAGAGCATTAAATTGTTTAAGGCAAATCTGGCGAATTCCGAAATTCTTGCGGAAAAAATAATAAGTATGATAATTACGCCAATCAAGTCAAAGGTCATTTGGGTTTGGAAGGTTATCGTTTAAGAATTACAGGGTTCGCTATGCTTACATCTATTGGGTTAAAAAAAAATAAAAAAAAAATAAAATAAATAATACTAAAGAATACGGAGAAAATTACAAACTAGCTTTCGAACAACAAAAGCGTGACGGTGCAAAAGTTACAGTAGATAGAACGATTTGCTTTCTTACTTTAGATCTTCAGCAAACCATGCCGCTGTCAAAATTAAGTACATCGAAAGCATTTTGCCTTCGTCAAATGTGGTTTTACAACCTTGGCATACATACATTGAGGAATACTGAAAAAAAAAAAACGTTCTTTTTCACATGGACTGAAGATATGGCCAGCCGTGAAAGCCTAGAAATTGCTAGTTGCTTACATACCTTTTCACAAATTTACAATGAATATTTCCAAGAAAAGATCGATCACATTATAATATGGCCCGACTCCTGTGGTGGACAAAATAAAAACTCCAATATCATTACACTTTGCCAGTTGTTGATTTTAAAGTGAGAATTTAAAGTTATCGACCATAAATTTTCGGAGGTGGGACATTCATATTTAGATTCAGACAGAGACTTTGGCAGAGTCGAGAAAATTTTAAGGAAACATCATAACATCTACGTTCTGGACCAGTATCGAGAAATTTTAAGAACTCCCAAAGACGCCGTTGTCATAGATATGGAGAATCATTTCAAGGATATTGATGGAATTGTCAAAACTCAATTTGTACAACAGGAAGATAAACTTGAATAGTGAAAAGGTTTATTTTAACGACGGTATAAAATGGCACCTATGGGTGCTACTATTTCATCACTAGATGAAATGACTCCATTTTACAAAGTCGATATTTTAAAGAAAAGGAATATGCATAAGATAAATTCCGACTGTATTGCTCTAACGGTGTTTAATGAAAACAAGGACAGCCTAAGTGTAGGAAAACCGGCCAATATTAAAGAACAATTACCATTCATAAATGAATGGTAAGGCCGTATTATCACAACATACTTGGAAATGACCAAACTGTGGCTCAAAACCGTAGAACTGTCCGACTACCTAAAAATTGTACAATGTTTTAATAATAATAAAATATGTTTAATTTCTTAACACTTTTATTCACTAATTCCTTATTCATTTCAGAGAAACTTATGAACGGATAAAGGTATTATGTACATTGATTTTTTAAAATTTTCGAAAATAATGACAACTGACAACTTTAGTTATTTGTCTCTGAAAAGTACATCAAATGTCAATATCATCGCAAAATGTCGTTATAACAAAAAAGTTCTCGCCTAAAAACTTTCGTTAAATTACTCAATAACGTGTTTTTGTGACATAACACCTTTATCCACTTAGCTCTTCAATTATTACCTTTAAGGAACAATAGAGTCCAAATTATACAGTTGAGTCACAGTTGACCTATTGGAAATACTGACTACTGACAACAACTAATTACCACGAGGGACATTAAGAGGGACACTAGTATTCGTTAGTCTTCAAAGACAAAAGCTATGTTTCGGTTCCAACTAGTAGTGCTCTAGGATTGTTCTCCTCATGCGCAAATTAATCCCCGTCATACGAAAATTAGTAAATTGGTTTGATTACTAATATTATGCAAACCATGTAACCTCAACTCAAGAGTGCAATTATGCAATTGTCAATAATAAAGTATGCAGCATGTTAAAATGCTCATATAAAATCATATAAATATTCTACTATATATAAATATTCTACTATTATAGAACTAGAAGAATATTATATAATATAGTGTAAAAGTGTATAGTGTAAAAGTATTTGTAAGATTGATACAAGAGAATGAGAAATGTAAGTGATAGTTTGTCTAAAAATAACAATTTTCTCGAAGAAAATAACAACCCGGAAGGATGTGATGATTTGTCATAATTATAATATTTTTGGGTGATGAATTTGTGTTAAACAATGTTCTAGAAGATGAGAGGTTAAGGTGAGGTGTTTGGCGTCAAGAATGGAGTGCTCCTTCGCCACAAAATTATGTTACTATAAGGAAGATAATTTAATGTTATCATTTTAGGCATGATTTTCATTATTTCTCCTCAGTTTCTTATTTAATCAGTAAGGTGACAATAATTTCTACAAGAAGTAACAGGGTCACACACAAAGACTGGGTCAAGAGTAAACACAATCACTACTGGAGAAATATTCCAGGAAATCGACATGGGAAAACACTTATCAATGGACCATGTTCAAAACAAACTGAAGAACTGCTCACAAGGAACAGGATCCAGTTGAGAACCATAACAGGTCTTTTGACGGGACACTTTCCCATTAAGAAGTACCTGCATTTAATTGGAAAGTTTGCTGGTGACCTTAACTGCAGACTGTGCGGTAAGGTACCAGAAACTGTAGAACATATTATACATGACTGCGAGGCGTTGGTCCGCAGAGTATAATATCTACGGGCAAACACAAACAGACCGGGAAACCATCAAAACTCGTCCATTCTCAGACCTGTATCACCTAGTCAGTGATACAGGAATATTAAAATGGACAGTTTAAACTAAAAACAGGGAGAGCACAATAAGCCCAGGAGGCAGCAGTGCCCTCGGAGTATTCTTTACAGACGAGCCCTCGGAGAAGGGGTTTTAGTCAGTTGGAGGCTGACACCCAGAACCCATTCCAAGTTGGGATGGGCAGCCCGTGTGGGTTTCCCCGCCTCGCAAAAAAAAACTGGGACACATATTTTCACGTTCAGAGGTCGATCAGGGCGACTTGTTAATAATATACAAACAAGATAGACCTCGGAATGAAGGGGATTTTAACATGAGGAGAAGACAACAGTAGGTACTACATACTATATAATATACATATTAAGCAAAATACTCATATATTAACACGCATATAAATTTATAAATTAATATGTGCATCTTTTAAAAAAATATTAAAGCCTTATGGATTTTTATACAATTTTTACTTAATAGGATTGTTAGATTTATAGGTAACTGAACTTGTTCTTTGAGTAGTGTAGATATCAGTTTTATGGTAGCCAGATAGTTACTTTTACAATTAAAGAATATATGATTAAGGTCGCCGATTGATATGTTATCACAAGGGCAATAAGGAGTAGAAGCGATTTCAATATGATGGAGATGATGGATGAAAGGCGCATGATTTAATTTTAGTATAACTATTGTTGATGTGTAGTGTTATCAATAGAAGTATTGGAGGGTAGATTAAGGCGAATTGGAATTAATATTCCTGTGTCATTGCTGGATTTTTCAACAAATTCCGTCCATAAATTCTCCCACTTGAACTGGCTGTGTTTTCTGAAATGACATTGTAGATCAGTTGGATGAAAATATTGATGTTCTGCTCCTGTATCCTGCATCTTCAGCTAGTTGATCAACCATTTAATTTCCAACAATTCCTGAATGGCCCTTTACCCAAATGAACTGAATCATAAATCCTAAATTTCTTATTTTGTTATATAAATGTGCGATATTAAATACGGCTCTGTTGTCATAATATTTAAAGGAAAAATGTGCTTAGAGTCACATATAATGTTGATATTCTTTAAATCTTTAGTATAACATTCTAGTACCCAATATAACGTTTGTTCAATAGCAATTGCTTCAGTAATATAAATAGAGCACTCCTTGAGAAGCTTATATTTTGCAGAAACTTCTAATTGGGAGACATAGAAAGCACAACTCGTCCTTAATTCAGATTTTGAGCTATCCGTAAAGATATTTAACGATGGTAAATTATTATATAATACGGATTTGAAAAACCTGATTTAAATATATATTATCGGAATATATGGCGACATCACTGTATGGCTTTGCAGAAGTAATTTTAAATCATATCGAAAAACGGGATGTTGCAGTGTTATTAAATTATTAAAATCATTAGTTTCCGAGAAAGCCTCTACTAAGGATAGATTGTTACGTTTTTTCCCAAAATTATTTGGTTATACAATCTATACTGAGATGACAAATTTTTTCGTTCAAACAGCTGTGATTTTCTATGATTTTTACCATACATTTTTTGCTTATTTGCTCTCTGCGTAATTTTAGTGGAGGCTGTTGTGCTTCGCATGATGTTCCAGAAGATGGGTTTTATAAAAATAGCGATAGTCATTCTCTGAACACCCAGTAACGCTAAGACTTGCGGCAAATTCTTACACATCTAGTTCACGGATGTCATGAAAATGACCAAACTGAGACATTTGACCCGGTTGACATAGTCATAAAATGTAGAGTTTTTTACTTTAACCCATATTTCCCTAATTAGGGAATATGGTTCTTAAAGTCGAAAACATTTGGTAATTTCATCTTCGGCCTAAGGAAATTTAATTTATAGGTTCATAATTGAACACTGTCATCAAACTTTCAATTTTTTAGAAGTGCAGTGAGCCATATTTACAGACAATTATTATTCGCAACTAAAGTTCTTCATTGCATGATGAGAGAATGACACCCCAAAATCATTTTATAATAATAATAATAATAATAATAATGAGTTTATTTCCATAGACTATTACAGTATTGGAATTGTCAAATACAAAATAGAACAAAACAAAAAAAGAAAAAATATGTACATATATATGCATGTATATATAGTTAGAGGTAGATTATACAACATATGAAAAATAGACAAACAAACAAGGAGATGTACAACTAAAATCTAATAAAGGTATAACAATAAATAAATAAATGGGTGAAATTTTAATTATCACAGCATTAGTAGGTACAAATTCTAAGATCAGATGGAGAACATTAAGTAAAGAGGTAGTATTCCTCGTAAGAGTACAAACAATGTTTCGCTAGGAATCTTTTTACCATCTTCTTGAAAATCACAAAACTACTTGCATCTTTTATAATTTGTGGGAGGTGGTTATACATTTTAATTGAAGAGATAAAGGGCCCTCTTTTTGACTGCTCTAATCTATGGGGCGGTACAAAAATATTTTTTTGCGATCGCGTGCTGTATTTATTAACATCACCACATTTTAAAAGACTATCAATGTTTTTCCTGACAAAACATACAGATTGCAAAATATATATACAATAAATGGTGAGTATGCCATGCTGTTTAAAATAATCTCTGCAGGATGTATTGTAGGGAAGTTTAAACATACTTCTCACAATTCTTTTCTGCACAATATGCAATATTGCAAAACCGAGTAAATACATCCGTAATAGAATGTTTTCAGTGTGTCAGCTTCAACAATGTCCCTTATTTGAAGAAGTGCAAAGTTTAGACTAGCCAGTTTTTTCGTCAGATTCTCAATATGAGCCTCCCATGACATATTCATATCCATATGTACGCCTAAGAACTTCGTAAGATCATTTTGATGGAGATTGTGATTTCCTCTGACCAACAGGCTAAAGTCCAACTTTGCACGAATCGGGGAAAACATTAAAAATACAGTTTTTTGCTGATTTAGAATCAGACCATTATTGCGACACCATTGTGACATTTTATCAACACATAAGGTGGCATTTTTGCTTAAGAGGTCAACGTTAGGAGCAGTTATGATAGAGGAGGTGTCGTCTGCAAAAAGGGTTAAGAAGCAATTATTTAAGTTAGTTACTAAATCGTTGACGAAAATAATGAACAATAATGGACCTAATACACTGCCCTGTGGTACCCCTGTCAGAACGTTAACACTATCTGAAAGACATTTCATACCATCATGTACAATTGTTTGAGTTCTCTCCAATAAGTAGGACTTTATCCATTCCAATGCTGGGCCACGGATACCGAATATTTCAAGTTTTTTTAACAACAAATTGTGATTTATGGTATCAAAGGCCCGTGATAGATCGAAAAAAATGCCAGCTGATAGTAATTTTTCATCAAAGTTATGTAGAATTTTCTCATAAAAGGAGAGAACCGCATCTTGTGTTGATTTATTCTTGCAAAACCCATATTGCCTAGGGGTTAACAAGTTATATTTAATTAAAAATGAATTTAATCTGATCCCAAATGCCTTTTCAAAAATTTTTGAAAATATGGATAGGAGAGCTATCGGTCTATAATTTTCCATGGAATGAGGATCATTTTTTTTGTAAACTGGAATTATTAGCGCTAATTTTAACTGTTGTGGAAATTGTCCATTTTCGAAAGATAAATTTATGAGGTATGTTAGGATACTAATCAAATAAGTACTAACTTCCTTTATTAAACAACATGGCACATCATCTGGGCCTGACGATTTTTTCTTGCAAACAGAGTTGATAATATCAGCAACCTCAATCTCTGTAATGGGCATTAAATACATAGTGTTATTATTAACTTCTGGTGCATTTGTTACATCAAAAGTCTTAAGATTAAATGTGGAGGTAAGTTCACTTACCGAATCGATGAAGTATGTGTTGAAACCATTTGCAATATTTTGAGGTTTAGTTAAAATTTCATTTTTCAAATTAATTATTTTGGAGGGAAGTTGTTTTTTATTACGACCAACATTAGTGTTTTCTCTAACTATACCCCACATGGTTTTAGATTTGTTAGAAGAATTTATTATTTTGTTTTGATAATAAGCCTTTTTTGAATTTTTTATATTTTCTAGGTGATTAATTATTAATATATTATATCTTAACTTAAGGTCTGGATTATTTGATAATTTTAATTGTTTAGAAAGGTCTCTGATAAAAATACCTTCTTCAATAATGTTTCTGGTAATCCAGGGTTTCGTTTTGGTAGTTTTGCGGTTTCTTTTTAATTTCACAGGGAAAGCTATATTAAACAAACTAGAAAATGAGTTATGAAACACTTCAAATTTTTTATTTACATCAGGTTCTAAGTAAACCTCCTGCCACATTTCTTTTGCCAATAAAAATTTAAAATAGTTTTTATTTTCATCTGAGAAGTCTCTTTTCCTGACATTACCAGAATTACTTCCCGTTTGCGGTAAGTCAAATGTTAGTAATTGAGCATTATGGTCAGATATTATATTATCAATCGTTTTTGTTGAAATTAAATCTGTATCAATGTCAGAAAAAACATTATCAATCAGGGTTTTTGAATCTTTCTGAACACGTGAATATTCAGTAAAACATTTATTGTATCCAAAAGATGATAGTAGATTTAATAAATCACATGTACCTTGATTATTTAAAAGAAAATTGCAATTAAAATCACCACAAATAAATTTGGGACCCTTAATTTTAAAGAAGTATGTTAATAATTTTTCTAGCGAAACAATAAAAGTTTCGAGATTAGCATCAGGGGATCTATATAAACAATTTACATTTATATTAACATTATTAACACTAACCACAACAGATGTCGCTTCGAAGATTTGTTCAGTAAGACCAAATTTTGTGATATCCTTGACACTAAAAGAAAGATCCTCTCTAACTAATATGGCGACACCGCCTCCTCTTGTATTTTCTCTACAATAATAGTTAGCAACATGATATTTGTCGATTTTAAATGACTTGGCTTCATTAGTAGAGAGCCACGTTTCTGTGAGACATACAATTTCGGGATAATTCAAAGTATGTAGCAATATATTTAGTAGATTGCCCTTTTTTCTAATGCTGCGCACATTTAGATTAAATATCTGGAGATTATAACTTCCAATTTGCACTTCTTTTATTTTGCATTTAGATTCTAAGAAATTTCCATGTATAGGATCGTCAGATGTCCGTGGCATAAAAAATTAGATTTTTCAAGTTCGACACTTAGCGGCAAATTGTTGACAGGCTCTAAAATTGAGTTATTAAGTACAACACTCTCAGGCAGATCATTCGCTGGTTCACTAGATGTAGCAGTTTCATTTGGCCCGATGCTAAAGTTGTCACTAACGTTTATGTAAGTATCTCTATTACCCCCATTAGTAAGCTGGAGACATCATGCGTTCAGTTGTCATCTAATGCATGTTTCCTCCAAATAATTATTCAGCCATTCACCAACACGCAATTTAAGTACCCTTTGTTCTATATTGTGATATAAATACGCCTTTAAATAGGTCAATAATAGAAACATTCACCTTAAAATTACTACAAATAAACTTGCTAATGGGGCTAGCTAACATTTCACTGCTTTAACGTCTTGAACAAATTGCCTTTGCTTGCCTATTCTCGACTTCGAATTTACTTTCATTCCTTTCTCCACAATGGTAAATCCGTGGAGAATTTGAGGAAAATTTGCCTATCACCAAATTGGTAAACTAAATATTCTGACCTAATAGCAGGTCGAATTGAAGTAATTATAACTATAAATGTTTGTAGGACCTCATTGTCGAAATTGGGTAATAAGGTTCAATTAACTGGGCAATGGTGAAATCTTCTTTCATAACTTTTAGGGACCTTTTTTGAAGGCGATTAAATTTTTCAATTTTTCTTTACATGCCATTAAATTAACATTAATTTGTTGAATTAATTTGATAAAGTTTTCTTAATATTATTTAAATTTCTAATAATTTCGATTTCCACTGCCGTTTCTTCACTGTTGGTAAATTATTTATATCAAAAAAACAATAACTACAAACTTAAAAAATAATAATTTGACCAATGAACTAAAGGTATACGCATAGCACTGGGATAAAACAACTTTAGGGGATCTTTTGGTTATCAACGATTTCCTATTTTTATCAAACTATGATTATTAAGGTTATCAGAAAACTACAAAGTTTATAAATTATCTTGACAGATATATTTCTGTTTTAGGCGGGCCATAAATTAAAAGGAGATCCTTCAACTGTTTACTAAATACTAAAAGAATATTTTCAATTTGAATTCTTTAACACAACTTTGTGATATGCGAATTTCGAATGTTTGTCGTCCCAAGCTAAACAAACCTCAAGAGCCACATTTTTACGAACAATTTGTCGCATTCATTAGAAACTAACCGCTTGTTAATCATATCGATAAACCAGGGCACTATCGCTTTTCGGGGCTTTCGGTGTGCATATTTAATTACCACCCGAGATAATGACGGTCGTGTCAACATACGAGGAGGCCCTTTTCCCATTTTCAAGTATGCAGTGATGAAAAGCAAAAGTCAGTGTGGGAGCCCAAACCATCAGATGCCAGAGAGCTCATAAATTATACAGGCAGCACATGTTTTGACAAAGTTTTAACATTATCAAGACACAGTCGATACATCAAAGTGGAGTAAATGTCCATTCCCTATACAGTAATTATTCATTCGTACTCCCTTTATGAGCATCACTGTGCCTTATGAAATTAATACAGGCAAGTGTTTTTGATAGGTGGATGGATGGATGGATGGTGCATCTCTCCCCTTCGAAGATGCTGCTGCCTCACGGGTGAAACTTTCGATTCATGAAAGTGTTGAGTAAGGGAAGATGACGAAGCTAATCTCGTTGAGGGCCTTAGGAATATAATTAGGTTATTTAGATTCATTACTGCGCCATTCACGCTAGTTCAATACACTATTCATAAGTTCGGTGGGATGTTAATGCACTTTACGTATAAGGAGCCAGCAGTATTTCGCAGACCATCCTAGTAGATAGGTATATATAATTCACATTTGGCTTTCTGAAGGGCACATGCGCAGTAAGTATAAGATAAATCAACAATTTTGCCGCCGACGCCTAGATTACTTCCACAAATACCGAAATACATAAAGTGTGTATCGCCAGTCAAGCTGTCATCATCGGGAGATAATTGAAACTAAACTTAATATAAGGAAATAGCCCATTCATATCTTACCCATCCAGTAACTAAGCAGAGTATATGCCAACTACTGAGGCATTGTTACTCTCTTTTAAAAGGAGATGTATTTTCTTGGTTTTTAAAAAAATTATATACCAGAAGAACAATTACATAAGATGACTAAAAAGGCGCCAAATTATTTTCTGTGCTCAACATATGCTCTAGAGCCAAAGGTAAGTGGTGATAGTAACAAAGACCATTAAAAAATTACTACAAATTTAATAAATACTGATAAACCCAATATACACGAACAAAGATGTGTGTTACATACAATAAAATTCAGTTTAGCATCTTACTGGTTACAAAGTATGTGTGATTCACAGCCACACTAAAAAAAAATAATTTTTTGGCCTGGATACTACACTAGTATATTCCCATGTATTTTCGCGCGCTGAATTCGAATCCGAGGTCAAAGTATGTCTTTAAAAAAAAATCAAACCAAAATATTTGATAACATGTTTTTTTATCAACTGAACTCACATTGGACTTAGACTAGGCCCATAAGTAGGAAATCCATCTCTATAAAGTGCAAGAAGCATTTCATGTAACAATTGGGAAAACAACGTTTTTAGGGTATTTCGCTGAATACGAATCTACCTGTTGCCAAAGCGAAATTCAACAACCAAAACTGTTGCCCTATATCTCCCTTGTCCGTTGGGTTAAAATAATGATCTAAACGTCTACTTAGGGATTTTCTCGGATGCCAAAAACAATGCAATACTCAAAATTTACTTACCTTAAGTTTGGAGTGCATGGGTTCCAAGATAGCGCTCAAGATGGCCGCCGAAACTTTGTTGTGTTTACGTGCGCTCCGTGCGTCTTGTTGTATTTGGAGTGTCCCACTGCCAAAAGATTGGAAGAATTTCTACCAATGGGGGAAAATAAGGCCGACCTCGCCCGCTTCCTCTCTCAAGAACTTGACTCAAAATTACTTTGGGGCTGTCGAAGTCGTTGTATCCGGAGAGCTCACATAAAGAGGATGTGCGATCAACCAACCCCGAATCCGATGTCAGTGCCCTAGCTGCGACACATGAAGAGGCCGACACATGCGTTGTACTACATACTGTCCACTCCGATGCTGACAACATCGCCGTCATGGCCAGGGATTCCGACATCTGTTTGCTGCTGATCCATCACTTCGACAGAATGACCAGCTCTAAAGTGTGGATGATGAGTGGCACAGCGAAAGAAAGGAAGTATCTCCCAGTCTGCAAAATTCTTCCTAATGCTCAAAAGAAGAACGTCTTGGCGTTCCACGCAGTCACGGGTTGCGACTCGACATATCACCTTGCAACGATAACGAAGAAAGCAGCGTGGAAAGTTTCCAATGGAACGGCCTGCCAGCTTCTGAACAACCTAGGGCACTCTCCACTAACTCCCTCATCAAAGGCCAATGCAGAGAAATTCCTGGTACAGCTCTAGTTTAGTAAAGTTTTTTTTTAGGTGTTTCAGCAAGTCCAACTTCGCTTTATTTAATGTTAAGTCGTTTCTACTTGTCTGAACAGGTGGGCAAAGACGAATCCAGCGGGGATGAAGCCAAGACATCAGCTTTTCGGTGTTGTGAAAAAGCCGGAAGCTTTATCTCCAACAAACGATGCGCTGCGACTACACCTCCTAAGAAGCCATTACCAGGTAAAGACATGATGGCAAGCGGCGGCATACTGTGAGTAAAACCAGTTGCTTTTCGGCACTGACAATTTAAAAAACGTTTCAGGTGAACGTGTGGGGAAATGCTCATCAATGGTCTATCGGTGGTGTTTATGTTTGTTCTGTGATTTTAAGGGTAATAAATTATGTATTGTATCATTAGCTACTAGTCGACCATCCTAGCATGGCAAGTAGCCGCGCAGAAAGAGAAGAAATATCGTCACTGTTGGACAGAGACAAACAAGCTAGCTAGCCAGCTAGCTAGCTAGCTTAAGAAGCTTAAAAAGCTTAAAAAGATTGTTTGTCTCTGTCCAACAGTGACGATATTTCTTCTCTATCTGTGCGGCTACTTGCCGTCCTAGGATGGTTGACTAGTACTTGTCTTCATTCTGGTGGTGTACATATTAGTTCATCTTCACTAACAGAATTCATCATTTTTGGCCCAATTATTACTTAACTTGATTTGAAAACGTCGAAACTATTCAAACATGTTAAATCACCTTCCTTCCCTGAATAATAATGGACTGTTCTATTTCACCGTATCGGAAAAGAATTTCTTTTGGACAGAGCCACCTTTGTGTCGCGCGTTACATCGATTGGGCAGGCTAGGCATGAAGATGAAGATAAAGGAGATTGGCACTGTACTTAGTGATATATAATAACTCACTCATTATAACTCCGCTGATTGTTTATGGATACTATTAATTTTTCAAAAGCGGTTCAGTAATTATAGTCCGATACAATTAGTGTCCTACCCGGAACAAATTAACATCCAAATGAAACCAAGCCAGATTGTTAGCCATACTAAAAGTCCCCATGCCTCCGTTTTGCATAAGACCCTTAAATTCGGTCCGTCATCTTGCATTTTGGGACTTATTCAAAAAAATTGATTATATCTCTAAAACTATTACAAATTAAAAAAAAGACAAGAAACAAAAATTAAAGTACATGGAAAACTGCATTAAATGTTGGTGTTTATACATACCTATCTTTATTTAGTAAAAAGTTGAGGCCGATTACATATTACTGATTTTAAAGTTTTAAGCTGATATAGAGTAAAATATAGTAAAAATTATACGTTTTTTATTTTAATGGAACATTTTGTACTTTACAATATTAATTAAAAAAGAGAGCAAAAACATTATTAAGAAGAGATTTGAACAGAAGATATTGGCTTTTCTACAACTCCATAATTTCCTACAGTCGCTCTTACAATTGCAGAAAATTAACTTTAAGGCTAGGATTTTGCAGAGTGAGAGGGAAATATGCGTTTGTTTTCGATTTATTGTAAATATTTCAAAAACTACACATAGTGTAATCTTAAAACTGCTTTAGATACTTGCTATTGTTCTAAAGAATACAACTATATATATTTTTCATTATAAATTTCTGTTATATTTAAATATCGTAGTTTGTCAATGAAAATAGTTCCTAATTTCATTATTAAAGTATGGCATTTGGCTATATACAAAATTAATGATAAAAACTATATATGGTTGTATTCCTTAGAGCAATGGGAAGTATCTGAAATTATTTTAAAAATTATACCATTTATGATTTTTTAAATATTTATAATAAACCGAAAATAAACGAATATTTCCCTCCCACTCTGCAAAATCCTAGCCTTAAAATAAATTCTGGTGCCACTGGTATCACTGTGGTCTCAGGCACAAGCACGCCACCTTTTTTTCTCCATCCCCATTCCTCTGGGTTAAGAATGTTCCTAAGCCATTCTTGAACCTAAATAATGGAATTTAGCAGAATCTGTTGTTGCGGGGTAATACAGCTAATTCAAAATTATTGTTTAGAGTTTGGCGCGCCATTAAATTATTAAATTTTGTAAATCGTAAATCATTTAAAGTTGTTGATACTTTTATTTTACCATAAATGTGTATCAAAAATTCCTCTCCGACTTTAAAAAGATCGTCCACTTTAGCCTGTTTGTTCTTATAAACACTAACTAAGTTTTGAAGGTAACAGTCTTTTCTCAATATTTCCATTGCTTTTAGTTTCCCTTGTTTAAAAAGACATGAAGTGGTGTCACACCCCGTCGGATCCTGAGCTATATGGGTGGAGGCTTCACCAAGACCACTACTTATGACCCTTGAGCACGTCCCCAAAGCCTGTACGAATATCCTAGCCTGTACTTGTTCATTCCAGTGTCTGAGTACAATGTGCACGTGCAAGAAGAATAGACTGACTTGCACCAAGTTATGCCACCGCTCTCGACAATGTTTGAACTCCTTAAATGGTTGATTTCTTATCTTCCTTGCAACCTTGCCATAAGCTAAAAACACTTGAATGATTGTTTTACCTTCTTTGCAACCTTGCAATAAACAATGTTTGAACTTTGAAATGGTCGTTTTTATATCTTCCTTGCTTTCTTGCTTACTTACGGGCAACAAAGTTTCGGCGGCCATCTTGGGCGCCATCTTGGAACCCACGCACTCCAAACTTAAAGTAAGTAAATTTTGAGCATTGCAATGTGCTTGGCATACGAGAAAACCCCTAAGCAGGCGCTTAGATCATTATTTTAAGCCAACGGACAAGGGAGATATAGGGCAACAGAGTTTTACCGGACTTCCGGTAAAAATTTCGCTTTGGCAACAGGCAGATTCGTATTCAGCGGGGTCGAAATACCAAAAAAAAACGTTGTTTTTCCAATTGCTACATGCAATGCTTCTTGCACTGTTCTTTTTTGAAAACGTGTCTAGTCTATACAGTATTGATTTGAGAAAGTGACTTTCAATGCATGGCCGCAATGTGTTTCGTAGGTAGATCCCTAGCCTCAAAAAAATGATCGAAATCAGTGGCGGCTCGTGATATTTTCTGCAGAGGAGGCTTGATATTTTGAAAGACAATTAACTTGCAATATGATTACAATTTGTACATTTCCCCACCACCCTCGAGGTAGTACAACGGCGCGTTACATTTTTTTGTCGTGGGTTGTTCGCCAGGATACCGATTCACGACTTGAGAGAATAAAAGAATAAAAAGAAAAGGAAATAGAAAATATAATGAGACGAAAAAATCATTCTCATGAAATTTCCGTTCCTACGCCTCGAGTATCGGTATCCAAAGGAGCCCTACTATCCCACTTATAATTAAGTTATAACTTAATAAAAATCAAAATAGTTTTGGAAAAAAAATTAAAGTATTTTCCTACAAACAAAAATTGTATTCATTATCACTGCCAGAGTGTAAAATTATAACTTTTAATAAAAATTAAAATAGCTTTGAGAAAGAAGTTATATAAAAAAATATAACCGCGGAAGAATTAAAAAATATTTCCTAAAAAATAAATAACGCAAATAAATATTTTTTCTAAAATAACAACTATATTAATCTTTGGTGTAAAGCCTAAATATTTTTATAAATGAGTGGTAACCTGCGATTTTCGGAACTAGCAAAATGGTTGATTACTTCATCATAAAATGAATCGTGTTTCTTCAATTCTGACAAAAAATGTTTTTCTATTGAAATAAGCGATACATTTGAGAGGCGGTCTTGACTTATTTTGTTTCTAGTAAATGTTTTTATGCGTTTAAGTGCTGAAAATGATCGTTCTACAGAAGCTGAGGTTACTGGAATTGTTGACACTAATGATAAAAGTTTGTACAGTTCGGGTAGACAGCTTTTTAAATTATTATTATATATATAAGTAAGCATTTCTTGAGATGATTTTGGATTTGCTAAAAGTTGCTGGTCAGAATACAACACGCATAGTTCATTTTTTAACGAAATACGGTCAAAAAAAGGATAATGGTCCATTAATTTCTCCATTAGACTGGTAGGGAATGATTTAGAAAACGCTGTAAAATTATTAGGATTTACTAAATCGTAACATTGCAAAGTATTTAAATCAGAAAATCTAATTTCAATTTGGACTATAATGGTGTCTAAAATTTCTATAAAAATTTGTTTGTAATGTATATCTGCCCTGTCAAAGTTATATGTTGTCTTTCTTTTTTTAAATTGTGGCCCTGGCTCATCATCTACGTTTTCAGTATTTTCTAAAAAAATATTGTATAAAGTATTGAAATGTATTTCGTTATTGCGAAATTCTTTTAATTTAGATATAAGTGACTTAAGTCTATTTTTAGAATATGTTATATCAGTTAGTTTATTCTGTAAAATTTGGAAAACAACATCAGTTTGCTCAAAAATCATGTTAAAAGCTTTTAGAAAAAATATGAAATTTTTATCCAACAATAACGATTTTAATCCGTAAGCTGCTCTTAAAGTCTGAGCGTCATTTAAAAAATCTTCACTTTCCGAAATAAAATTAAAAACGTCAATAAGTTCTTTCCTGTATTTGTCAACAGTGAAAACAACTCTAGATGAAAAATTCCAACGAGTGGGAGCGTTTGTCGGAATTCTATGTTTCATATTAATTGTATTTAAAACATCAGTTCTTTTGGTAGATTTTGAAAAAAATAATTCCGTTACATGCTTTACTCAGAACTAAATTTAATTGATGTGCATAACAGTGAATGAAGTAAGCTTGAGGAGCAATATCTTTTATTTTTGTTTGGAGTCCATTAAGATGCCCTGACATAACTGCAGCGCCGTCATAGGTTTGTGCTATTAATTTATTTTTCAAATCAAATTTACCAAATTCGTCGATTAATAATTTAAATAAACTCTCCGCGTTTCTTCCACTACTCACATCAAGAAAACCAACAAACCTTTCAATAACTTCGCCGTGCATTACATATCTAAAAATTACGGAAAGTTGAGATTTACAGGTAATGTCCGTCGTTTCGTCAATTTGCCACGAGAAAAATTCGCAATTATATAGTTCTTCATAAATTTTGCCTTTAATAATCGAGCTAACACTCTCAATTAGATCATTTTGAATTGATTTAGATGTTCCGGAAAAAATAGTGGCGTTATTCAAAAAGTTCTCTAATTTTGGATCATACATTTTTAAAAAATCTATTAGCTCTTTGAAATTTCCTTTATTGCACGAATCGCGTTTTTCGTCATGCCCTCGGAAAGAATTTTCTTGCGAAGATAAATATATAACGGCATCAATTAATCTCTTTAATATTTCCCTATTTTCACGGACCTTTTCATTAAAATTTTCTATTTCTCTCTTATGTGCAGATTCCAAATAATTTACAATATTTTGTTTACCAAATATTTCGAATTTAACGCAAGATGAAATGTGCTCCTGGGATTTTTCGTGCTTTTGTAAACCTCGCGACAAATTTTTCAAATTATTAAACCCGGTCCTGCCCCAAATTGAGGATTGATCATTAGTGAATAATAAACATCTCCAACAATATAATTTGTTTCTAACTGTTGATGCCGTTAACCACTCGATTTTTTTATAATTGTTATCACAAAACCCTCTGTTTTGTTTTCCACTTTTAAAAACTAACGAAGGCATTGCTGGTGTAGGCCTAGCAATTCTTTTAATTCTTACCTTTTCGTCGTAAGTAAGAGTAGAAAATCCATTTAATAACAAATAATCCACCACGTCTGGACAACAAGAGATGTTGTTGGGAATATTTTCACCTAGAGCACTCATTTCTAGCCCGCCTATCAAATGTTTTATGTATTTTAATGTCAAGTTGATCTTAACCGGCTAAACGACAAATTACCACTGACAGTTCGTTTTCCTGTGAATCACCTGAACCAAATAAAATCGAGTACAACAAATATCAAAGGGACCGCTGCGAGTGAAAGTACTTGTCTTCTCTATACTGTGCCTGAACTCCTGAACTGCACATGCGCTATAAAGAACTGAGGACTGAGGCTAGCGGCCTAGCTTGTCTTATTTGAAGTGTTGCTAGACAACGCAAAAGTAATGCAAGGTCATTTATGTTAAAACTAAATGCCTTGAAGTTGGAAGCTATTTCGTATAAGCCTCAAGCGAAGCGCTCTGTTCATTCAATGAAAGACCGGGTCGCCCGGGAAATATGCATAAAAAGACAATCCGGACTGTGACGTTATAGGTATGTTTGTGGAAAGGAAATGCAGAACTTTTTTATACACTGAAAATTAATTAATGAACTATAAACAATAAACAATATTGAAAATTGAGATATACCTAAGTAGAAATTTCTACAAGTAAAAGATATTAATTTGGAAGATTGCAAGATATGTTGCTTCTTCCAAAGGGAGGCTCAGCCTCCCCTGCCTCCCCTGACGAGCCGCCACTGATCGAAATCACTCAAAAATGAAATTTTTATATACTCCATCAAGATTTGTGAAACAAACAAATCAATGTAATTTCTTTTCATACATTTTGAGTCGGTTGGTATCAAATTACTTTTGAAAATTCCCTATACAAGCGATGACTCCTTCGAGCAGCTGATTCGAAAATCCCATTTATGATTAGTATGCTCTCCCGGATAACTCAAGAGAATAGTTACAAATGCTAATGTATCCGACTGATAAAATCTCGAACATTTATTTTATTTTTAGCTCTAGAGGAGAATATTCACTCTTTCCTTTTATGGTGTCGCTGTCTTTTACATTCAAAAGATCGGCGCAGAGAGTCTTTTGCGTTTTATTCCTCTTGAAACCACTTTTCTTTTTAACGTCCAACATAAATCAATCGTCATATTTATATCTCACCTTCCTTGATATATACATTCCATTTCCTTGATATCCTGATAGAATCACTCTCACTATTCTTCGCAATAATACCCAAGATTTTTCGGAAAGTAATATACATGTGAATTTTCAACCATTTCCGTTACTATTTCTTTGTAATTTTCAGTCGTATTATTTCCTAGAAAATTCTTCAATACATTCTGATTTTTGGTCCATTAAAAATTGTCTTCTTCAATTTCACATCTGAAATATTTGAAAGTGTTAGTTATCTATACTGAAAACAAACACTACCTGTATGCAAAGCTTTAACGTAAATACTTTACAAGGCCCAAATTTATATGAAAGGTGGAAGAAGGTCTTTTGAAGGATCGACCAAATACTTGTTATATCCTTCAAAAGTTCTTATCCCACCTCTTCATATAAAGTTGTTCCTTGTAAAGCAATACGTTAAAGCTTTGCATAAAGATGGTGATTACTTCAAGCAAATTCAACAAATGTTTCCAAAAATTTCAGATGCGAAATTGAAAGAAGGAATTTTTAATGTGCTAACTCCACTAATAACTACTATTGCTCTGTCGGAGTAAAATTAACCAACAATATCGTGGCACCAAATGAACTTTTAATTTATCTGGTTTATATTGTGGTGGAGTTTGACAATGTCTACATCTTAGGTTATTAACAACAGCACGGTTTTTCTTCTATTATTTTTACTATAAAGAAGTATCAAAAGCAATATTAACAATAAATACACATAAGATAAACTAAACTCAGTGAACTTATTGTTTCTAAGCGAAGCCCATCAGTGGCGGTCCCAGGATTTCATTGGGGGGGGGGGGGGGGGGGGCGAACTAGAAAAAAAAAATGAAGAAGGAAAAAAATTGTTGTGTATTTAAAATAAGATACATTCATTATTCATGAAAACATTGAAAACCAAATAAAATATAAATAAAAACAAATACGTTTTATCGAAAACACTTTTATAGTTTAAACTGTATTTTTTTCTAAAGCAGGTGCTGTATACAAACGAGCATCTACATCATGCTATATATTAATGAGAAACAGTGTTTGAAATTTCTTTTTTTTATTTACTGGCTAATTACAGTAACAAAATGGCGACTTTGTTATTAAAAAAATGTGAAGGCACACATTGCTTCGGTCATAACTTCTTTGTTCTTTATGTAAAATAAATTAAAAAAACAGTTGAAAGCTTAATTAATAACCTATTACTCTACCTATTAGCATTCTTGACGTAGGTGAAGATATTAAACTCTTACTCTAAATAATTATCTTATGAACACTTGGATGCCAAATATAAACTTAAATATCTCCGAAATTATTAATCCTACATCATTATCAATAAACAAAAAATATAATTCATTCCCAGTTTGTACTTTCTGTAATTGGTCTGTAACATTTTTTCGATAAAGCAATACTTTTCGAGATACTTCACGAAAGCCGTTTGGAAATGTTTTTTTTTAAGCTAAAATCGCAATTTCGAAATCGTTATAACTTAAAAACTATCAATTTATGTAAAAAATTGCATAGAACCTTTCCTTCTTCAAATTTGATTCTTTTTCAGCTCCAATAAATATATATATTTTTTAAGTGCCACCCCCTATAAATTAGCAAGCCCCCGCAGAATATAGAAACTTTTCTGTGAAGCATTTACTGCCAAAAATTAAAGAAATCCGTTCAATATGACATTATTCCGAATTTTGCATATTTTTTACCTCTAGGTACTGTGCTATAATATGACTTGGCAAATTAATTATAAAAATATATAACTATACTAAATGGTCACTAAAAGTAAAATAAAATAAGATCATGTTAATACTATACCCGCTACCCACAACATCCACAATTATTATACATAGACAGCATGTCTAGTATATAGTCACTAATTAGTTTTAGTTTCATATACTTAAAAAAACAAAATTTTCAGATGTTTTTATTTGATAGTCATATTATTGAAGAAACACTAAGCCAATGGGGGGGGGGCGTAGGACCGCCACTTAAACCCATTTAGGTTCATTTAAGAACCTGTCTATGGGCAATTTTCATTTAAATTTAAATTTAACTACAATTATTAATTCTATTATTTTTAGTTCTTGTTATAATCAGTTATAGCATTCTTTTGCAACCCTGATCACTTTCCTACAGATATTTCAGTATTTATTAAATCAATTTTAGTTAAACTGTTGTTAATGTATGTTTAATAAAACCATTACGAAACTACTGAAAGTTGTAGTCTGGCATTGACGATTGCGAATGCCTATTAAACATGAATAACACGGTAGCTTATGTTAGATTTAAAAGTCTTATTTAAAATTGATGCTTGAATACTTCATTTTAAAATTAGGCCAAATTCGTCATATTTTTAATAAGACAAGTTAGGTATCGCCGATTGTGAATACCCAGTTGAACAATACTTAATCTCAGTGGCATCAAGTAAGAGTTAATTGTGCCATATCCTGACAAAAATGCTAACAAAATTTTCGCAGTCGGTCACGCTCAACTGCAACTTTGTTCCTACTAGACATACATGGTGAATAATTATGCATATCTCTCATATCCAGCGACGTAAGCAACTCGCTTGATATATGAGCATAATAAAGGTAATTAAGTAACAATACGGAGAAACATTGCCATAATTAATTATCTTCACCTAATCTACATAGTTTGATTTATGAACAACGGCCTAATAAAAAAATATTAATTAATTAATATATATTTATATTTAGATCTCCACTAAGTATATGAGAGTAAATTGAGGGGAAAACATTAAAAAATGATGCGGCCGTATTTAAAGAACTTGTTCAATTGCATAATTGGACTGGAACACATTTTACGATATTGAATAAAAATTCACAGGAAAAATTTCACAAATATATTCAGATTTAAACAGAATTTTAATTGGGAAACTCTGAATTAAATAATCAATGAAGAATGTAATTTAATAATTAATTAACTCGAAACGAATTTTATCCATAGTTAAAATTCAGCTGCTATTCTTTCTCTTTTCGTGAGCATACATTGTATTGATTTTCTTTTGAATACACTTTATTAAACTCTAATATAAATTCTATTTTATCAGTGATAATAAAAAATATTCACACCGTAGAAGGATTCCTCAAATACCACAGATAAAATATAAAAAGTTAAGTAGATGTAAATGTAAGCGTTGTACTTTTCACCGGTATTATTTTATAATTCGATTAATATACATAGTATAGTAACTAGAGGTTTTAACTTCGAAAGAATGCCATATCAAACTGATTTCCTTCATTCTTGACAAATTAATAGTAAATACATCAAGAAAAAGTTTTTATATTACGCGGCGACTTACTAATCTATATGGGGTGGATGCCGCCTCTTTTCGGGGGAGCTGAAAGCAGGGCCGGATTATCCATAAGGCTAAATAGGCTATAGCCTAGG
This sequence comes from Rutpela maculata, assembly GCA_936432065.2. NCBI lineage: Eukaryota > Metazoa > Arthropoda > Insecta > Coleoptera > Cerambycidae > Rutpela > Rutpela maculata. The sequence continues at coordinate 361,075,243 of OW386285.2, forward strand.
GGCGCCGAACGCGAGGGGGCGCTTCAGCAATTCAAAACTAACTAATTTTGTCTCCCGATGGCCGACGGATGACATTTACTATTTACCATTGAGCTTTGAAAATAAAATGTATTGTAGAGTCGTATAATGCATAAGGGCTGGCGAAAAAAGCAGCAACAAATATTCTTGGGATAATGAGCGTAGAAAATTGTTTGTTTAAGCAAAGACAAGCATAAAAAGCTTTTGTACCCGCCGCCGTCTTATCTGGGCCGAAATTAATAAATTTGTATAAGCTTATGTATATTTTATGTAACTATTTTGGTTGCATTTTATAATTTATCCATATTAAAAATTATAAATATCAAAATACCTAACTATTCATTTACTTATATTTAATTTTCAGAGATATCAGAATCTGAGAGAGAAGTAAATAATATGAAATAGAAAATGTTCATACGTTTAAAGTAATTATCGATGTCTGAAGTTTTTATTGTCGTAATCCTTCCGGGTATAGCCTGAGGCCTTCCTTCAGGACCAACCAACCGACCTTCACGGTACATTTTGAAGATTGCCATGCGAACTCGTAAAATTGCTGGAGCCAACATTGTTGACGCTTTGAAGACGTTGGAATTCCAGCAGACCAGCTAACTTTTACGAGTTGTCATGGCAATTGTTAAAGTGTATCGAGAAGGTTGGCTGGTTGGTTGGTCGGGTCGTCTGTAGACCTCTTTATATCTGCGTCGCGTCGGTACTTTTTTTATACAAGACAATTATTTATTTGTTATTTGATTATTTTATTTTGAAAAAATTATCGAACTTATTACCTCTGTATTGTATAGTTCAGTGAAGAGATGTTTACCTAAACCCGTGGATACTACAAAAAAATACCCGACCTGCGCTGCACTTTATATAGGGGTCTACAAACGATCCAACCAACCAACCGACCTTCTCGGTACACTGGATATTGCTATGCGAACTCGTAAAAGTGAGCTGAGACGCTTTGAAGACGCTGGAATTCCAACAGACCAGCTAACTTTTACGAGTTGTCATGGCAATTTTCAAAGTGTACCGAGAAGGTTGGCTGGTTGGTTGGTCGGGTCGTCTGTATATCTACGTCGCGTCGGTACTTTTTTTTTATACAAGACAATTATTTATTTGTTATTTGATTATTTTATTTTGATAAAATTATCGAATTTATTACCTCTGTATTGCATAGTTCAGTGAAGAGATGTTTACCTAAACCCGTGGATACTACAAAAAAATACCCGACCTGCGCTGCACTTTATATAGGGGTCTACAAACGATCCAACCAACCAACCGACCTTCTCGGTACAGTGGATATTGCTATGCGAACTCGTAAAAGTGAGCTGAGACGCTTTGAAGACGCTTGAATTCCAACAGACCAGCTAACTTTTACGAGCTGTCATGGCAATTTTCAAAGTGTACCGAGAAGGTTGGCTGGTTGGTTGGTCGGGTCGTCTGTATATCTACGTCGCGTCGGTACTTTTTTTTATACAAGACAATTATTTATTTGTTATTTGATTATTTTATTTTGATAAAATTATCGAATTCATTACCTCTGTATTGTATAGTTCAGCGAAGAGATGTTTACCTAAACCCGTGGATACTACAAAAAAATACCCGACCTGCGCTGCACTTTATATAGAGGTCTACAGACGATCCAACCAACCAACCGACCTTCTCGGTATATTGAATATTGCTATGCGAACTCGTAAAAGTGAGCTGAGACGCTTTTAAGACGCTGGAATTCCAGCAGACCAGCTCACTTTTACGAGTTGTCATGGCAATTTTCAAAGTGTACCGAGAAGATTGGTTGGTTGGGTGGTTGGATTGTCTTTATACCTTCCGCGCCGGCCTCATTGTTCGTCCGAAAGTGCGAAAGCGAAAAACGCTTTGACCGGCGTGTGCCAGCTCAATTTTTTGTGCCAATTAAGGAAATGTCTACTTCTCTTATATGTTCCTTTCCAACTATATCAACATTTTACAGGATTATTTATAGGAAAATAGAAACGGAAAGAGATAGATATTATATATTTCCGCTCCTATAGTAATGCCCCTGCTCTTTATTGTAGCCGCTGGCCAATCAGGGCCGGATTATCCATATGGCTAACTAGGCTACAGCCTAAGGGAGACAATGTAATATTTCTCCCCTCCCCCGCTCGTAAATTTCAAATTTGGACAAAAAAATATTTTTCCAGATTTCTCCCCTCCGCTCATCATTTTTTTTCATATTTCTATCCCCCCCCCCCCCACCCTCACCACGTCAATTGTGAATCTGGATTAAAAAAAAATTTCCCCCGCTCCTCAGTTTTGAATCTGGATAAAAAATGTTTTTTACATTACATAATTAATTGAAATGATTTTTTGCTTGTTTCAACATCACAAAAAGTAAAGAAGTTGTGACTGATACAATGTGTGTTTTCACAATTTTTCTAACAAAATGTCGCCATTTTGTTATAATTAACTTTTTCTTTAAAAATGCTGTTTTTCGTTAATATGAAGCATCACCTAGATGCAATATTTTTTTTGTCCGTTTAAAATACTTTTTAAAAATAAATATCTTGTATTTCTGCTTACATCATTGTTACAAAATATTATTTTGGGTATTCACCAGATAACTTTCAAAGAAATCATTCGTTCCTTTTATATATCATTGATCTAAATCTGACCAAGCTAGAATATCAACAAGGAGTTCCCTTACGAACTGACTTATCAATTTCTTTGTTGATATTCTAGCTCGGTCAGATTTAGATCAATGATATATGAAAGGAATGAATGATTTCTTTGAAAGTTATCTGCTGAATATCCAAAATAATATTTTAAAATACATCGACCATATTAGAGCCGCCATTTTGAATTTTTTTAATTTCGACTTCAGATTCATAAATATACCTGTCCTACGTTTCAAAAAAAAATTAGTAATACTTTCTCAAATATTGAATATTTAAATTTAGGGTGGTTCTCACCCCTTGAGGGTAAGAGCAAGTATCCGAACCATATAGAAACTGAAGACGATAACTTTTACTACAATAATAAAGAAAAATTATCATTACATATGAAATTATTCCGAAATCTTACATATTTTTACATCTAGGTACTGTACTAATAATGATATGGAATTTTTCTTCTCCACGAGTGATATTTCGTTTTATTCACGTCTTGCCAGACGTTTTGTGACTCATTATCTAGTTGGCTTCTCTTTGCGGTTTGACAAAGCGGGTTCCTCTCATGGAAAGGAATCCGCCACCACCCCTGGTGCATCTCCAACACCAGATTTCTTCGAAAAATAGAATGTTAGAACAAACAATAATACGTAAGCTGTGTCACTGTAGGGCTGCGAACTAGAGAAGCAACTAGAAGGAGAGATATAGAGAAAGGAGTAAGGAAAGAAGAAGAAGGGGTTAGTCGTCACGTGATTTGGGTAAATAATTTTAGCCGAAGACAGTGTAAGAATAGAGGTATAGTTTAGAAAGCGGTCTAAGACATCTGCGAAACAACAAGGGTATTGTTAGAAGGTTCCTGTGCATTGGACCGTCGATGATAGCGCATACGTCACAGTTTGGATTTTGCCTTTTGCCCATCTTGAATAAAAAAGCCGAAAAGTCACCACTACCAGAGATAATCTAATAGGTTTTGGGATTAGGAATCTCTTATTGCCTCAGCCAACTGGGTGTATCTGGAGTTAGGGAATGCGGGAATTGACCTTTTGTGGGGGTATCCCAAGAGGTCTGTCAAGCCTAAATGAAATATAATTCATCAAACACAAACTGCTGGATGTTTAACCTGACACCAAGGAGAATCGTAGCTGATGTTATGCGTAATCCACTCCAAGATATTATATGCCGAGCCAGCGTGGCAAAAGGTGACAGAGAACATGAAACTCATAGCAAGACTGTCAAGCGCACAGCGCAAAATGACTATTAAGACATGCTCAGCATACAGGATCATTTCGCAAAAATATCTATTAAAAGTAATTGCATTCAAAGATAAGCAGTACCCCACAGAAAGCCTATTCAAAGAAGTTGATGATTTGGATATAAACTTATTGTATATAAAATCTGTACTTGTATTTATTCACAAACGTAAATCACTCTTAGATTTTAATATCAGACATATTTATAATACTAGACATAAAGCTAATTTAAATATCCAGATTCCATGTCACACCAACCCAGCGATTCATTACTTATTATGGATCGAAATTTTATAATCTTCTACCTGCTCATATGAAAGAATATAATAACATAAATTTGTTCACAAAAAAAGTCTCTGTGTATATAAAGGAAAATAGGTTAGTTTTTATTAATATTTTGTCACATCATTAGCCATGTGGATAATTTTATTATATGAATATGCATTTATATTGTAATTAATTTCAAATAAGGAATATATTCATTTGTTTTGATTTTTTTTTTCATTTAAATTTGATATGTAGCTATCTTATTTATATATGCGAATATAGTTAATATAAATTATTTTATTATAGGATTGTAAATTGCACACACACAGGTTTTACTTAGGTGTACATTTGAATTTATTGTAACGTTAACCTTAAAAATATATCTAATTAGATATTACATGTATTAACTAAAACTGATGGAAAACTAAGGTCTCTTTAAATTGATTTGCTATATTTTATGTAATACCTAAAAATTTTTGAATAAATTTGATTTGATTTGATTTGATTTGATTTGATTTGATATTTGATTTGAGCCGCTTTGAGGGGTTATAGCAGGAGTTCCAATAGAATTCCTGATAATCGAAAGACATGAAAAATATACAGCGCTAGATGAAGTGACGGTAAGAGCCCACTAGATGGCAGAATAAGTGGAGGCAATGAAGATATGGGCGGTGGACATACAACTTGGTACCCGATATCGAGGTATGGATTAACAGGCCGTATGGTGAAGTAGACTACTACCTAACACAAGCACTATCCGGGCATGGCTACTTTAGAAAATACTATATGATCGCCGGAGAGTGGAAACAGACAACTGTACCTATTGTAATGAGCAAGATGACGCAGAGCATACGTTGTTCCAATGCCCAAATTAGAATGAGATCCGGGAAATATACACCCGCGAAAGAAGAAGACCATTTAACGCGGCAAACATGATGGCCGATCTAATATCGACATAAGAGAATTGGAAATGCGCCTACATGGCAGTAAGAAAGGTAATAGAAAGTAAGGAAAGAGATGGGAGACAGACGTAAACGAGGCGAAATGTTTGGGCGATTTCCCCGCCGACGTAATGCGCAAGCGGTTCCAGTGGGTGAAGTGAGAAGAAGGGGAGAAATTTTAGTGGGTACGTCCTCCCCTAAAAAAAAAACAAACTAGAATCATAGCTATCACATGTGTCAATTGGAATTTGGCATAAACATTCATCAGCAATGAGGTGTAGCGGAGGGGTCTTTGCCATAATGCAGAGGCTTTCGATAGACGTGAAGCAGTATGCTCTGAGTATGTTGCACAGACACGTAGCCTGAGCTTGGCCTAGTTTTCTTTAATTTCTGGGCATGCTTTGGGTAATAGCGAGGGTAATAGTCTAAGGCGTGGCCAAAAATGGTAATGGAATTATAGGTTTTATTACGTCTGACATAGTATCACACCATGTATCTCGGCTGTCTATTAGGCGCACAGCTTCCTTATAGCTCTTTCCCATGAGTTATTTATGACATTAACCCAATGTATTGGAAGGCGCCCTCTTCGCCTCTTGCCGTCTAGTTTGCTCCGAATTGTCCATAATGTCTTCTCTTCGAATAATGTGGCCAGAAATGAGAGGATTCTGGAAAATACGGTGCTGGAGATAGGTTTTTGGGAACATCTTTCTTAGAGAATCGAGCTATAAACGTGATGAGCCGTCCAGGGAATTCACAGCAAATGTCTCCAAATCCACATCTCGAAACCAGCAATACACTGTTTGCCTGCTTCCCTAACGGTCCATGCCTCATACGCGTAAAAAAGATGGAGAAAACTGGAGCATTAGTAAGTCTGATCTTCGTGTGTTTCGTGATATTTGTGTCACACCAAATTTAGCTCAACTGACAAATTAACAGTCTTGCCAAGTATTGTCCAAGGTTTGCCATTTTGTTTATTATCTCACAGTAACCTATTCTTAACGTGTCTGGGGGGTTATTATTGGGTCAGTTTACAATAATAATTTTTGTTTTGTTGTAATTTACCCTTAAACCATAATCAGAGCTTTTTGTTTGCCCATGATGTGTATGAGCTTATCCTCGCCTGCTGCAACTAAGGTGGTATCATCTGCAAATTTTAACTTAGTAATCTTAGCTTATTTTCCAAGATTTTTAAAAAATAAAAAGTACAATTACTGCATTTTCCTAAGGAATTTAAATCTTCAAATAGAAAGACAATTGATGTTAAATAAACAAGATTACACAAAAAACTAATTAAATAAATAATAATACCCTCATGTTTTAGCTCAGATATGCTATTATGTAAGTCTTTATTTGCACCACGTGTTTATAATTAACTTCTTCACATTTAAAAATTGCTGAAATTTAACTAAACCAATCATATTCTTTTGAATATGCTGTATATTTGGTAAGTACCATCTTGGATGGTCCATCTTGTAGCAATATGTAACAATGCTTTGAGAAGACAGAAAATAAAACCATCTTGATACTGTGTTTCTGAGATAAGATTGTTTTTAAGACTACACCACTGTCTATTATTATAATAAATATCGTTATCATTTTTTTTTAGTCACCCTTCTCTGTGGCCCCGACACTCACAGAGGGGAGCTGGTAGTACCGGTAGCCACTCCCCCAGTGACTATAGGGTCCGGGAATCGTGTGTCCTGAGTAGATGTAACGAACCGAGGATGACGGCCCTCTGCATTCTGCCGGCTAAGATCTCTGCCGAACTTTAGCATGCCGGTATGATCTTCAGTTCCGAAGGCAGTGTGGGTCTTGCTCCACTGAAGGCGCCTATAATCAATACCATCAACTTAACGGTATGGCCTGGATAAATTCTGCGGAGTTCGAAGAGCAAATCTCGATATTTTGTCCGATTTTCCTCCTCCTTCAAGACAATGTTGTTCTCCGCGGGAGACGAGGACCCTACAATAGACATTGTCTTGAGTTGGTGATCGAGGAGGACTACGTCAGGTTTGTTGGCTTGTATCTGCCTGGCGGTGGGAAATGAGTAGTTCCAATAAATTAGACACTTCTCATTTCCCACAACGGACTCAGTATCCCTCGGAGCGTAAGGCAGCACTGGTGTATCATCTATCCCATACGAGTGCCTTAAATGGTAACAAAGCACTCGCAATGTACCGACGTGCCTATGGATATAGGTCGAGACTGCATGTCGGTCAAGCCGACAGCAAATGCATCAGAGTCTCTGGCGCCCTGCGGCAGGCCCTCCAGCTGACATCAGAGACCTCTATAGCCATGACACGACTACGATAGACGAGAGTATTGAATACACCATCCTGGCAAGCCGTCATGAATCCCTTGGTCTAAGACTTCAGTTCGGCTGACCTTTAGAAGGCAAAGGTCAGCCTTTCGGATAAGCCAAGGTTTTCTATATTTTTATAGAAAACTCCATACGTTGGATTATCCGTGTGAAGCTACAGAAAGATGTTGTGTTCTGCAGCTTTAATTTCGGTGATAGAGTCGTGATTTACCCGCTTGACGTCGAAGGAGAGTCCAAGATCATCGGCTGCTCTCTGTGCTGCCTTAAATAAAAAGGCTTCTACCTCTCCATTTTCATGGTCCCGGACCATGCAGAGGAGGGGATCCGAACTCCTGATGACATTACAGGGTCCATCCCGAACTACCCTAGTATGAAAACTCTCCAAACTCAAGAGCTTACAGCCTCTCCGATGTCGCGGGAGGTATAGCCGTGGAACGAACGATTTAGTATGCAAACTCTTATTGACATGCATCTTCTTGCGGGTTCCTTCGTCGAGGTGACGCAACTCCTCTCGACTCCATTTCACTACTTCAAAGGAGTAGAGAAGGATGGAAACGGCAGGCATGTTGGTAGCAGACATCTTGTACATCCCCGACATTATCATTATCATTATTATTATTGTGAGTATTATTATTATCATTTTTATTTATTGACATATAAACAAGGTATAATGATACAATAATTTAAAACTGTTGTCCAGTACAACATAAAGCGTTTTTAAGCCCGCCCAGTGCTCGTTATATATTTCAGTAATAAAATAGAAAAACAGTTTTTCTGTCCGGTTGACTAAAAATATTCAAAACAAATAATTAATGTATGCCATGGACAAAACAATTTATATTCCGGAATATTGATGAGACGGATAATCAGTTTAGTATGATACGGCACAGGCGTATATCCACACGTGTAAAAATTACAAATTGCCTGAGTGTTGAATATCAAACAATGCATGGCCAGCGCCGCCAGTGGCGTTGCTCCATAGATTTACAGAAATTGGAGTATACATCTGTGCATATGGGTAGGCATGTCTAGAATAATAGTTATGTGCGTTAAAATGCAGATTATCAACAAAACTTTTAAACACTGAGAGTGAAATTGCGCGCGATCCCGCTAAATTTTGTTCTTTTGGTCAATGCAAAAGAGGTAAATCTAGAATTCCTAGAACTGTCACTTATACAAAACAATTGACTCGCCCCAAGAGATAGCAGACAGTTTTGCAAACTTTTTTTCGAGTGTATACTCTGATTTTGACCGTACTCATACAAACAATTCCATCTTACACATATCCGAAGCAATAAGCATTAACCACCGATATCCAAAAAGCATTTGATCAGGTAGATCACTATTATTATCCAAGCTAAAAGCCTTCGTATTCTCAGACACCTTGACCTTGCTTTTTACATCCTACTTGTTTTCTAGGGAACAATTCGTAGAACACGGTGGTCACAGATCTCGAAATTACTTAGCTATGCCAGGTGTTCCACAGGGCTCAAACCAGGAACCTTTCATGTTTTTAATTTTTATAAATGTTATAACGTCAACAATTAATTGCCACCAGCTAGTTTTTGCACATGATCTCAAAATCTATGCAAGCGTAAACAATTATAACGACTGCTAATTTACAAACTGAAATCAATAACGTTTCTGTGTGGTGTTCCAACAACTTCCTTAAGTTAAATATTGCTAAATATAAGATAATGACAATTATTCTTAGGCAAAACTCCATAAAATTTGTTTGCTATATTAACAATTTTCCCTTAGAACGTTGTTCCGAATTTAAGGAACTCGGTGTTATATTTGACTGTCAGCTAAGTTTCAAATGACCAAATCAAATCTAAGTTACTCGGATTCCTTGTTAGAAATTGGAGCTGTGACTCAAATGTTGAAAGCTTAAAATTATTATATTTTACATATATTCGATCGAAACTAGAACATGCGGCACTCATATGTTTTCCTACTTACCAAAACTACATTTTATAAATTGAATTTATGCAAAAAAAATTTCTTAAGTTTGTGTTTTTTCAATTAAATGGTTTTTATCCTCCGCGAGGGACTGACAATGCACTTTTATTAGATATGTTTCATATAATCTCACTAAGCAAAAGAAGGAACTGCATTGCTCTTTCTTTTGTGTACAATATTGCAAATAATATTATTGACTGTTCGTCCCTTGGTAATAAGCTTTGTTTTCTGGTTCCTCGCATGAACTCACGTGAAAATTACTGTTTTTATTGTCCTCTTGGTCGAACTAACCTCATGCGCAAATCACCAATTTTTAATGCGTGCAATATATTTAATTCAATATCTGGCGTCTGTGACATTAATCATGATAGCTTAAATAGGATAATATTCTTATGTCTAATCTTAATAATAATGTAGTAATATACTCCACGATTTTTCTTTCTTTTCTTTACACTTTTGTATTTCTTTTATTTTTATATTGGCATTATAGTTTTGTAATTCGTATTATTGTTTCTCTTTTAATTCATGTTTCCTGTAATTGGGTACTTATACCTGTTGGAAATAAAGGTGAATTTATTTATTTATTATTTATTTAAAACTTTACCTGGCACTAACTGTGGTTCAGATTACCAGCTGCTTATGTGCTCTTACTCGTAGAAGCTGAACATGTGTCGAAAGTTAATACAAAAAACGTTTACACATCATAACTGATTTTTCCAGTCTTTAAAAATGAATTCAGGGAATATATAAGTAATATATAAATGAACTACAAATCAGGAAGTACCTGAAGCCTCAAGGTGTCAGCATGACTTTAGGATCGAAAGAATATAGCAGACTGATGCTAAGAATTCGGCCTCTTTTTCGGAGAAATAGATCATTCATATCCACGAGACTCTGTAAAAACCAAAGTCGTATGACGAATGGTAAAGGTGATTACATGTAAAAAACCTAAAAAGTAGTTAATTTAAGCCGGTCCTAGGCTACCCCCCACCATTTTTCGGTGACGTCACAGGGTGGGAGGAGCCACAGGTGGGGTGCGGGGTAAAGGGGGTGAGAGGGGGTGAGCGGCAAGGGGAAGCGGTGAGTCACACACCGGAAGAAGGGTGAGGGTCGTCACACATGAATTATGGCTATTCGTCACGCATGAGTTTTAACGAGGGGTGCAACAACCCCTCTAGTTTAAGCGGGTCCTAGGCCTCCCTCCACCAATTTTCGGTGATTCATACCGGAAACACGAGGGCTGGACCCCATTGATGTGTCATACATGTCTCAACACGTCACGCATGAATTATGCACCCCTCTAGTTTAAGCCGGAGCTCGGGATCCCTCCACCACTTTTCTATTACGTCATTCCCGGTGAGTCACACACCTGAGGGGTCGGACCCTATTCGTCACGCATGAATTATAAGGGGGACAAATAAGAAAGGGTGGAATCCTATGGTGACTAATACCTGAGGTGCGGGGGAAGGTTTGAGGGAGCCAGACAATCACTTCCGGTGAGTCATATATAAGGGGTCGGACCCTATTCGTCACGCATGAATTATGACCTTGGGGGACAAATAAGAAGGGTGGAAATGGTGACTAATACCTGAGGTACGGGGAAAGGTTTGAAGGAGCTAGACAATCACTTCCGGTGTGTCATGCATGATTCACATATTTTGACCCCTTGCTATCGACCTCTCACTACCAACAATTAAATTTAATGATTGCTTTATTTTACGTGGAGCCACTATAGGAAAAATATAATAGCTTTTTACATATAAAAAGATATTGCGGCAATAAATAGTACATATGTTTTGATCCCACAATAGTACAGGGGCCAACGACACTTTCAATTGCAATGTTTATTTAAATTAGGTTTATTTTTTTCGATAATATTAATGTAACTAATTCACAAAACAAGTTCTACCGCTTTGTTAACCAATCAACGATTTAGAAGCAAAATTATTAATTATTTACAAATGACATTCTATTTTTTGTTCCCATAAGCCCCCGAACTATACGTATTGATTATTTCAGTCCACCCAATAAACGAACACATCACTTTACATTTTTCAAGTGTGATTTAATTGACCAGAACGAGGGCGTTGGGGTAGAAATATGAAGGGTTTTATTATTCATTTTAGTCAAACGTCTCATTTATTCAAAACCAATTAATTTGTTACATGCAAGTTTTTTCATATTTGAAAACATAAAGCATAATACATTGTTTCATGCAAAATAGATTCTTTTCTGTAATTTTTAAAGTCCTTTTCAAACAGGTACAAGTAAGACTAATTAAGCGTAACGAACCCAAACAAATAGGGCATATTCGCTGACACCCCATGGAATTGTCTATTTACGAGGGTGATTATGTATTGATTTTTGTCTAACAAAAAATTTATTTAATTACCGTAATCTACTGCAGAAAAATAAAGTGTAAGAAAGTCAAATTGGTCTAGAATTGTTTTTGAACCCTTGCATTAAATAATAAAAATGCTATAAGTATAGGAATGTTTCAAAGCTCAAACATCTGGTGCATAAGTAGGTACAGGTAGATTTTATTGCTTGAGGGTCGGAAAAATGCCAATCTAAAGAGAAACTTAAAATGCTTTAAAACGATCATTAACATATATTTACCAAATACAGGGTGTTTTGTTGATTTTGGCTAGAACTGATTGCGTGACTTTATGCCATTATGAAATTTGGTATTTTCATGGCAGAGATATATGAATCATGCATGTAGTTGGGTGGGGGGTCGACTTTACTATAAATATAATGAAAAAGCAGTAAACGCTCATTACTATTTGAGCTTTCATACAGTAAAGATAAACGTATACGTTGTGAATTATTTCAAGTGATTTTTTTCTCAGTGCTGTTTGAAGTGAAGAACTAAAAGTCAGTGTTGTGAATTATTTTACAATTCTTTCGCAGTGTTGCTGAGCTATTGAATTATAAAAATGTTTTCGTGTACAGATTGCGGCAAAAATTTCGCACAGAGTAGCAGCTTACGACGCCATCAAAGGCAATCATGTTCAAAATTGCAAGATGCCGCCGGGCCTTCTTCAAAGCGGCCTAGATTGGATCCAACTCCTTCAACAAATATGCAGACCTGCAACTGCTGTAATGTGACATTAACCGCAGCTCAGATGACGGCTCATAAACGAACGTTACAGCATAGAACAAATTCATGCACTCCTCTAATTGATGGTGTAGAAATTGTCCAAAGTGCTTTCAAAAGTCGCATCGTAACATACAGGGTGCGCAGCGAAAGTAACCATATAGATTATACGACATTTTTTAATGAAATCAGGCCAAAAATTTTAAATCTTCTTCAAGAAGCATTGAGGATTCATAATGCTGTAAAAGTGAACATGGAAACTTTTGCAAGATACATTCTTCCAAGTCAGGATGTGGGAGATTTAAAGTGTTTTAATACCAGCAATGCAATTTTGACCGAGTCTATGGACTTAAACGATGTCTTGAATAGTTTTGTGGAGGCCATCATTACACAAGCTACCGAGTTTCAAGAATGTGATTCTGGTATGTTAATATTTTTTAAAACAATATGGAGAGAGTTATTAATTATTATTTATTTTTAGGATGGACTATTGAAAGAATTGAATTTGTAGAAATTAATGTAAACAAGTACAGTCCTCTTGGTGGTTCATCATATCTTAAATTACCGAAGTACATTAGCAATAAGAAAGCTGTGGTAAATGTGGAAAATCAGGACCAGTGTTGCTTTGCTTGGGCTGTAACATCGGCGCTGTATCCCGCAAATGGCCGTACATCGGAAATCATCTCATATCCTCATTATTCAACAGTGCTAAATTTAACAGGTATGAGTTTTCCAGTAAAATTGCGAGATATTTCAAAATTTGAAGAAATGAACAATATTTCAATTAATGTATACGGGTTAGAGGAGAAATTTGAAAATAACAAGATAAAATATGAAGTTGTTGGACCTTTGCGTTATCGTGAAAAACGGTTGAATTATCATGTAAATTTGTTATTACTTTCTGGAGACTGTGGTGAAACTGACGAAAATCATCGCTGTAATAACGATTGTGTTAATAACCATTATTGTTGGATAAAAGATTTGTCAAAATTAGTTTCCAGCCAAATTTCCCATCGTGAACATAAAAATTATTTATGTGATGGCTGTTTAGTGTACTATAGTAAGGAAAGTCAGCTTCTTGAACACCAAAGAAACGATTGTAATCATATTTATACAACTATGCCAACGACAAAATTCCGTATTGATAAATTTGGTAAAGAAGTACCTGAAAATATATTGAAATTTGAAAATATCGAGAAACAAATGGAAGTACCTTTCGTGGTATATGCAGATTTTGAATCGATTTTGAAACCTATCCTTACGTGTGATCTATACCCCGAGCAATCATTTACAAATAAAACTTTTAAACATGAACCATACTCCTTTGCATATTTTATAAAGTGTTCGTATGACAATTCCCTATCTAAATTCGAGTTGTACCGGGGGTCTGATGCAGCTTCAGTTTTTGTAAGTCGTATAGAGGCTGATTTACGAAACATATATCATCAACACATGAAAGATATAGTGCCAATGGCAAAATTGACGGTACAAGAAAAGCAAGATTTTGAGAATGCGACCGTATGTGGCATATGTGAGAAACCTTTCGATAAAGATGATGTAAAAGTTAAAGATCATTGCCACTTGTCTGGCAAGGTAAGATTTGCTGCTGCACATTCTATCTGCAACCTGAATTACAAATTACCAAATTTTGTACCTATTATATTCCACAATTTGAGCGGCTATGATTGTCACATGTTCATCAAAGAGTTGTGTAAATATAAAGATAGGGTCGGTGTAATAGCACAAAATAAAGAAAAATATATATCCTTTACAAAACATCTTTACATGCACGACTATGTTGACAAAAAGGGGGTTACAAAAAAGAAATTTTTACAGTTACGGTTTATCGATAGTTTTAAGTTTTTAGCTGCATCATTGGAAAATTTAGGTGCAAATTTAGATGACGCTCAGTTGGAGGTAACAAGGAGTTTTTACAATGATAATAATAAATTCAATTTAATGAGGCAGAAGGGTGTATTCCCTTATAGTTTTATGGATAATTTAGATAAGTTAAATAAAACAGAGTTACCATCGAAGGAGGAATTTTACGATAATTTAAACAACGAACACATATCAGATGCGGACTATCAGCGGGCTAAAGACGTGTGGGACTTGTTTCAATGTCAGACTTTGGGTGATTACTCAGATCTATACTTGAAGTCAGATGTACTTCTGTTATGCGATGTGTTTGAAAATTTTCGTAGAATTTCTTTAGATAAATATAAATTGGATCCGGCTCAGTACTATACGGCTCCTGGATTATCATGGGACGCCATGTTGAGATTGACTAGAGTAAAGTTAGAATTGTTAACTGATATCGATGTGATTCATTTGTTTAAAAAGGGTATAAGGGGCGGAATAAGCCAATGTTCAGAAAGGAAACATATTGCGAACAATAAGTTTCTACCTAATTATAATCCCAATGAACCAGCATCGTTCGTTACATACCTAGACGCCACGAACTTATATGGACACAGTATGGTTCAGGTATTACCTACAGACAACTTCTCGTGGATGTCTGATAGGGAAATCGGCGATTTAGATATTATGAGTATCTCGAATAATGGTCCTATTGGGTACGTTTTTGAGGTAGATATTCATTATCCAGAGCATTTACATGACTTGCACTCAGACCTTCCCTTTTTAGTTGAAAATATCGCACCCCCCCGGTTCAAAATCGAAATTAACAAAGTTGATACCAAATTTGAATGATAAGAAAAAGTATGTAGTACACTATATAAATTTAAAGCAGGCTATTACTAACGGTCTGGTTGTTACGAAAATACATAGAGTTCTTAAATTTAATCAATCACCGTGGTTAAAGAAATATATCGACTTGAACACCGACATGAGAAACAAGGCGAAAAATAAATTCGAAAAAGATCAATACAAATTAATGAATAATGCAACATTTGGCAAGACGATGGAAAATGTCGACAATAGATCAGATATAAAATTAGTCACACATTGGGAGAGTATAAGGCGCAGTATAGGAGCAAACAAATTAATATCTCGACCAAATTTTAAAACATGCTCGATATTTACCGATGATTTTGTAGCAATTCACATGGGTAGGCAAAAGGTTCTTTATAATAGACCAATTTACATCGGATTCTGCGTCTTGGAATTATCAAAGACGGTATTGTACAATTTTTTCTATAACGTAATTAAAAGAGAGTTTGGAGATAATGCGAGTTTATTATATTGCGATACCGATAGTCTGATTCTCAAAATTCTGACGGACAACTTTTATAACTTTATAATAGATAACCGAGAGAAATTTGATACTTCAAACTATCAGGATGGAAATATATTTAATATCCCGAAGGGTCCATCGATTTTGGGAAACTTTAAAGATGAATTTCCCTCGGATCCCATAATTAGTTTCTATGGTACGGGAGCAAAAGCATATTCCGTGCAATCTGTTGGTAGCGAGTTAAAAAAAGCCAAAGGCGTAAAGAGATCCGTAATTAAAAAAGAATTGTCAATAGATGACTATAAACATATTGTCGAATAAGGCGGTTTGATATATAGAAAAATGAATACATTTAGAAGCTACCTACATGACGTTTATACAGAAGTAAAAAATAAAGTCGCATTATCTCACCATGACGATAAACGATTTATAATACCAAATTCAACAAAGACTTTACCGTGGGGACACTCTGATATACAATTTTATCAGAGTGATCCAGAACAAAATATACAGTGGGCAGTATCCGCCATAAACGATATCGAACATAGTTCTGTACAAAACCATGTCGAACCTAGTTCTACACGAAATGATAAGTTGGATGAATTGCTTGCGGCAATTGCAGAATTAAGCCAAGAATAAAGAACTTTATGCCTATTTAACGCAAAGGTCCAAAAACAATTTAGGTTACTATTTTTTGTACTTTGACCATATTATCCTCTTAAAATATGTATAGCTGGAGAACTCATTTAACTGTATTTTTATTACACCATAGAAAATTACTTGTAAATAAATAATATTTTTCAATGTGTTAAAGATGTAACTTAAGTTAATTTTGTAATTATAATAGTATTTGTAATTATTAATAAAGTATATTCATATTGATGTCTGTCGTGGTTGCATATTGTGAATGCATGTGTACATGACATATTGTCATAATATCGTAATTGTAGCTGTATTTATAGTAGTTGTTAATAAAATATATGAAAAGGTAATATTTTGTTTTACGCTATTTACTACATTCAAAAATAGAATAAGAGGTGAATTTACAAGACAGTGGTACCTGTTGGGGGTATTGGAGGTCTCTGTTATAATTAAACAACATTCATGTGATAGATACATTTATTATTAATTTTTTGTACATAAACAATTTTACATATTTTACACGATAGAAGTATTATCAATCCAAGAGTTGTGTTCATTAGAGAGCCCTAACCATTTTACATACATCTTCTTCCGTCTCCTTCTTAAAACCTTCTCCACCAGGTACACATCTGAGTGTTTAGTTTTTTGCAGCTCCATTTCATAAAAACAGCCTTTTATTGGTTGACCATGCATGTCTTCAAGTAAATACGTTCTAGGATTCGTTACGTTTATTTTGACGACTTTGAAGAGTTCAGTAGAAAAGTTTGGTGTATATCCTTTATCAAACACAGCTTTGTATTTACTTATTCGAACTATGTCACCAAGATGAAATTTAGGCTTTAAAGCAATACTAATATTATCATAAGCACTCAATTTTGTGGTTGGTTTTACATCAGCAGGTTTCATACCAATTGTACGATGTACTTTGTTGTTGTACATTTTTGTAATGTTGGATAGAATGTCAACCCATTTGTACTTTCCTCTGACTGAGAATTCCTTATACATCCAATTTTTTATTGTTCGTATTACTCTCTCTGCAATTGCAGCTTTTTTTGTACTATACGTAGAGTAATGATTAATG
The DNA here is from genome assembly GCA_936432065.2 of Rutpela maculata. NCBI lineage: Eukaryota > Metazoa > Arthropoda > Insecta > Coleoptera > Cerambycidae > Rutpela > Rutpela maculata. The sequence goes on from OW386285.2 coordinate 361,092,665, forward strand.
TTGTGTCTTTTCATTAAAGCGGGAAAGTTCCTATTGTAAAATTCCGTACCCTGATCGCTTTGAAGATTTTTAGGCGAATAATTTGATTCTTCCAAAATGCTTTTCATACCCTTCGTAATTTCTATACCAGTCTTATTTTTTAAGGGTCTAGTCCACAGATATTTGGAATAACAATCAATCACTACGAGAATATAGTGGCATCCCTTATTGTCATGGGCATATGGCCTCATCTCAATCAAATCCATTTGCCATAAATCACCATAGCCTCTTATTATTGTTCTCCTTCTACGGAAATTTCTTCTACAACCCCTATGCAATTCTTTAACAACTTGTAATTTAACATTACTAGCCATCGTATTTAGGATTTGGTTCTAGCCGCTTCAAGTATTTCAGCCTTCGTTTTAAACGCTCTCAAAACAGATGGATCCGTAACTGTATCAAATATTTCAGACTCCACCTGACGTATTTCATCAGTCCTTTTAGCATCTACCGTAGCTTTCTGAAGTGTTTTTGACGTTAGGATGGGATTGATTGAAGTCTTGCTTGCTTGAGATTCTTGGATAATATGATGATACATGTTGTTTATTGCAACATATAAAGTATTATAATTATCATCGGATAATTTCTTAATCCCAGAAATTTCTTTGTCAATATATCTTCGCATTTCATCAATTATTTGGGTATTTTTATTGTGCATAAACGTATTATAATCAGACATCTGCTTCTCAAAAAATGCAGTGTATGATTTTTTAATGTCTTCCATGGACTTGATAATATTTTCATCGACATAGTTACGAGTTACACCATCTCTTTGATCCAACGGATCACCAATATTCTTTAAACGCTTATTCTGAATATCAAACTGTTTATCTGCGGTGAGGACAAAACCAATGCCTGGGGGTCCTCGCACAACTATTGATTTATTAATTGCACTTCTTCGTCGTCCAAACTTGTCGATTGTGTTGTTTACAGCAGCCATTTCAGTTTATATCTGATATGATTTAAGCTTGTCAAAGTATTTTATATGGAATAGTGAATTAAGTTATTTCTTGACGATGCTATCAATATTTTCTTCTTTAAATTTCTCGAGTTTGTCATTAGTATATTTTTTCATTGCTTCTATTATTAAATCGGTCACATCATTCATAGCTTTATGTATGTCATCGAGGAATGTGTCGAAGCGATGATCAACATAATTACGGGTCACACCATCTTGGCCATCTACTGGTTCTCCAATGTTCTTTAAACGTTTACTCTGAATATCAAAGTGATTATCGGGTGTAAGGTTAAAGCCAATGCCCGGTGGTCCACGTGAAACTAGGGATTTATTAACGCTACCTATTCTGCGTCCAAACTTGTCAATTGTGGTCTTTACACTAGCCATTTTTATTTACTTCTGATAGGATTTAAGCATTTCAGAATATTTTATACTGAATAGAGAGGGAGTCAAAATAATTGTAATTTCGCTAGTAGATTATTCCTTCTTTTCTCAATCCATCCAATATACTATCAATTTCGTTACTTACATTGTTGTTACCTGCCATTTTTAAACTATGGAGTAAACGTAAACGATTCACCAATTCTTTTGGTTTATTCCAATATTCACTCCTTTGTGACAAATATTTTCCGTTTTTTCTATTAAAGTTTTCCATTTGATCTTCTTGTTCCAATACCTTAGACTCTCGTTCGCTGTGTACTCTTTGTATGTGGCATTTTAAATTATCTTTCCTTTTAAATGTTTTAGTACACAAACCACACTGAAAAGAGATGGTTTTATGAACATTGGTATGTCGACTTAGACCACTAAACCAAGAGAATGTAGCACCACAAGTATTACATATATACATGTTTACGTCTCTGTTGTTTGATATTAAATGGTTAATATATGGCGGATTATTCTAGTTTTATTAGCTTACAGTTATCCTAGTCATTTTTTCGTTCTTAGTTATCCCCATTTATCCCTGTTTTATCACTATTTACCCTGTTTCATTCCTGTTTATCCCCGTTTTATCCCCGTTTTATCCCCGTTTTATCCTCGTTTATTCCTGTTTTATCCTTATTTATCCCCGTTTTATCCATGTTTATCCCCGTTTTGTCCTTATTTATCCCCGTTTTATCCATGTTTATCCCCGTTTTATCCATGTTTATCCCCGTTTTATCCTTATTTACCCCCGTTTTATCCTCATTTACCCCCGTTTTATCACTATTTATCCTTGTTTTATCCTTATTTATCCCCGTTTTATGCTTATTTTGCTGTGGTATGAAATTTTAAAAATAATGCACATGTATAATTTTAATTCTTTATTAAGCATTTCCTATACAAAGCTAAAAATTACTTATAACTTATTTTAAACAGAAATGTTCACAATAACATATTTATGTTTCGCTAATAGATTATTCCTTCTTCTCTTAATTCCTCCAATATACTGACTATTTCGTTCCTTACATTGTTATTACCAGCCATTTCTGAACTATACAGCAGACGTAGACGATCTACCAACTCTTTCGGTTTATTCCAATAGACATAATCCACACCCCCATTATTGTATAATTTCTTAATATGCATACCCGAACCTCTTCTAGATCTCGTTATTACTGTAGAAAATAACAGTGGTTTTATAATTTCACTGAATTTCTTCCATTTCTTTACATTCAAACCCATACTTATATCATAATGGTTATATGGTGCTTTTGTCTTATTTAATATTTGCCGATATATTTCACGCTCATCGTCTCCCATAAAGGTCTCATCACTACGTAGTGCTGATGGATATTTCATAAATATTACATCATACAACTCTGAACTGCCAGGATACTTTCCCACTCGTTTATTACCATGCCACAATGTGATATTTTCACCAGAAAAGCGTATTTCGCTATTACCCATTAGTAGTTTATCTGTGTTGGGATCTAGACGCACACCGTATACAGTATCATATTTATGATTGCCAGACTTTAACTTTTCTATATGTTGTTTGATCACATCATCCTTTTTTTCTGCACTGCCAAGGGTACTTTCCGAACCTGGGGTGCTCATTAACGATGATCTCGGTGGTGTTTCCATAAAATATGCTTGACTTGCATTATTCTCGTCATCTTCATCACTAGTGTCAGGTGTTGCCTTAAATGTACTAGTACTAGCTCTTGCACTCTCTGGAGTTTGTGTTGGCTTTTGCGTTTGTGTTGGCACATTGTTTTGTGATTTTGCCTTTGAAGCGGATGATAAAACTTTTAAAGGTGTGGTTATGGGTTCATATAACTTTTCCAACGTTAGTTTATCCTCAACATCCCTATTCTTGAGAGAATTAAATTTCTTACGTACGGACTCGGTAGCCTCAACTAATTGACGTTTCAAACTTATTTCAGCACCCACATCTCTATCCATATTGTCTTTCTATTTAATTTCACCGATGTATTCCCGATGCTGTCTGCAGATCGATTGAAGTTCTAATTACAATTGTTTATGGATATATGAAACTGTCAAGACCTTTTCTATATCTCCCTGCATTTACTTCTCTGTCCTTGTCAATTACGAGAAACCCATATCTTTCTTTCCAACATTCTACACACATTTCTTGAAATTTTTTAAAAGATACATCTGGTGAGACATGATCAGAGAAAATGTGATGTAAATTCATGTCATCCTGCTTGAACAATGCTATAAAATTTGCGTTATCCCTCACTAACTGCTTTGGCACGCGAGAATATGTTTGTGCCAGATAAAAACAATCCACGTTTCTATGGCGACCCATTGAGAAAAACGCACGAATTACATCTTGTTTTTCACATATAACATCGTCAAATATAAATATAGAATCAGGTTTAGCATCGGATGGTTGCACTATTTTCGCATTATTACTGAAGGTGTAAAATCCTAGTCCCTTAATAGGTTCCAATATCTTGCGCAAATACTCATACTTGGGTTGATATAGAGACTTTGAATATAGGTATATATTTGCAAAACGAAGCCCAAGAGGATGAGTAAGCAGAGATATAAGTAAATTTGTTTTTCCGCATGCGCTTGGGCCGATTAATAGTCCACGAATAGCTGAAGGAAGTAACGGTCCATGGCGCGATTTGACTTGTAACCCACATCCAACTTTTTCATCTAGATTGTCTATAGCAAACTTTTGTCTCTGCTTCACAATGCGCATCGTAGCACGGTTCACGACTATATAAACAGACACATGCATTACAATTGTTATTTAAATGTTGTCAGTCAAACAGCAAACAACTAAAAACCGCCATTTAAAGGCTGGTAAGGGGATAGTGAATTCCCTAATAAATAAGCTACCATTTGAACTGCATTTACCTGGAGGTTATCAGTACTGTGGTCCCGGCACTAAATTACAAAAAAGATTAGCGCGAGGTGATCCAGGCATAAACAAGTTAGATTCTGCATGCAAGCAGCACGATATTGCATACGATCAAAACACAAGTGATTTAGCTGCCCGACACAAAGCAGACTATCAGCTTGAACAAGCTGCTTGGAAACGAGTTAAATCAAAAGACGCAGGTATTAAAGAAAAGGCAGCCGCGTGGTTAGTTACAACCATAATGAAGGGGAAACAACGTCTCGGTATGGGTTGTAAGTCAGCAACATCTTGTAAAACAAAAGGAAAAACTATAATGAAAAACAAAAAGAAAAGTGGGCAGAGTCTTAGAAAGATAGCTTTTGGTGCAGGAATAGTGCGCAAAGTGCGTGACGAGTTGCGTAAGACCAGTGGTAAGCGATCTATTGCCAAGGATACAAGAATAATGGCGCAAATGGCGCTTCAAGCAGCACGACGTCACATGATGGCGGCTGGTGGAAAACGCAATATTCGTACACCTAGGATTATACCAGTTCCGAAAGTTGGTGGAATTCTACCCTCAATACCTATTTTCGCTGGATTATCGGCTTTAGGGAGTTTGGCTGGAGGTGCAGTTGGTATAGCCAAAGCTGTAAATGATATTAAAACAAGAAGAGAGGAATTGGCCGAAAAAAATCGTCACAATAGACACATGGAAGAGATTGCTCTAGGAAAAAGTGGTAAAGGATTATATTTGAAACCGTATCGTAAAGGATTGGGTCTCTACTTAAAACCACAAAGTTCAAAAAACTACTAGACACCCTACCTCGGAAACCTCTGAGTGACATCAATCTTAAATATTATGTTGAGAAGATGAAGATACCATATTTCCGAGGTACACATCTACCAAATTCTGGACCAAATCATAATGAATCCGCAATCATAAATTTGGATAGTATAGATGGGCCTGGAACACATTGGGTGGCATATAAAAAACGTGGCAGTCTAGTCACATATTTTGATAGTTTTGGTGATTTACCCCCTCCTAAAGACTTGATCCTGTACTTGCGCAAAGGTTCAAATTCTACCGATAAGATATATTATAATTATGAACGCCAACAAAATTTCAACACAGTGTGGTGTGGACATTTGTGCTTAAAGTTTCTTTCTTCAAGAATTAAATAAAACTTTATAATGGCTTCTGTGACACCATCAATGGATCGAGATGCTATTAAACGGATGGGCCACTCATTAATTGCATTCTCTAGACTACGCAGCTTGCTGAAGATGACGAAACAACAACTTTCGGATATGCCTAAAGAAGTAATGATTGGATGTGCCTCCCATGAAATTGCATTAGTGTGGGACAAATTGCCTAAACATCTTCAGGAAGATATTGATATTTTAAAATATCAGTACTGTCAAGAACATTATTCTAATGATGACGTTAGTGGTATTGATGTTAATGATGGTTCACCACCTCGAAAAATATTTTGTTGTTACTGTAAAGTACGTGATTTGAATGTAGCATCAAATAATAATGACATATATGTATCTCCATCGCCTCCCAAGAAAAGAAGGTTATATCACAATGATTGCTGTAAATCACAATAAATTCATACAACAATATCCAAAAAACATCAGTCATGTCGCACACCTTCACCTTGTCTAGCCGCTCAAGCGAGCTCAGTGCAGAATTTTATCCACCCATTGAACTAGATATGGGTAGTCGATATGGACTGGGATTAACTGGATTTTATTCATACAACTCTATATTTAATGTAGACGAGACAAACAATCGGTTTTGTTATAGACCTGGTCCAAAACTACCCCTCGTATACAAGCATATACCATATGGAGCCTATGAAATTGATGAAATATGTCGAGCGATACTGAAAGCTATACCAGCTGATACAGAGGAAGAAAAAGAAAAATTATTCCAGCTACGAGCAAACAACAATACGTTGAAGTGTGAAATTTGGTCAAAATATGGAATTGACTTTTCACAAGCAAACTCTATTGGCAGTCTGTTGGGATTTGAACCAACATACTTACATCCAAACCAGAGCCATGAATCAACACTCCCTGTTGATATTATGAAAGTAAGGATGGTACGTGTGGATTGCAACATTATTTCTGGAGCGTACCTGAATGCCCTAAAATTCCGTACACTCTTCGAGTTTGACATAGATGTTGAACCTGGATACAAACTTACCAGGGAGCCAGCGAACATAATATATTTGCCTGTTAGACCTGAAGGGCGTCAGTTTATCGATAACATTACGCTACGCATATTGGATGACAACGGAGATTTAATTAATTTTCGCTGCGAGAAGATTATTGTAAAACTAGAACTGAAACAAATTTAATATAAAAATGGGTTTCCGGTATAACCAGCAACGATTAATACAACACCGACAAAATATGATCAATGATAAAAAGAAGAGTAGTTGTGGAAAGCGGTTCATTCAACCTGTGCATCTTAAACAGTCAAGACCTAGATTGTCAGCTAAAGACCGCGCATTTCTCCAATCCATAGGTCAAAAATTAATAGAAAATTAAACAATGGAGACTATAACATCTAGTGAGAAGCTCGAGGTGTTTGACGAACCTGTGTTTGACAAGTCACTTGCTAGTTTACATGAGCATACATATAAACCATATGGATCACCGTATTATAATAATTCGGATGAAATACGCATTCCTATCAATTTTCAAGACCTTATACTCGACGTTGCAGAGAGTTATATTTATATTGAAGGAAAATTTACCCCAAGTGATGCTACCAAGCGGTGTTATCTATCCAATAATGCACTAGCTTTTCTCTTTGAGGAAATCAGATATGAAATGGGTGGTGAGCAAGTAGCTGTCATTAGAAAGCCCGGTATCACTTCTACAATGAAGACTATGGTATCATATGGACAAACACATCTCCGATCACTTTTAACCACAGGTTGGGGTCTGACCGAAGAAAAGCAAGATATTTTAGATACTACCAGTCACGTATTCAGTGGTAGGCTGCCTCTTAAATACATCATGGGTTTTGCTGAAGATTACACAAGAGGTGTTTTAAATACAAAGCAGGAATTAATTTTAATCATAGCTCGATCATTTAAAGATTGTTACATTGGTGAAGTTGATGCGGGCCTAGAAATTAGCAAAATTGAGTGGAAGATAAAACACATTGTGCCTGAAGATAAACAAAAGCTTAAACTATTAAATAGAATTAACAAGGGCGGTAATTATGCTATAGTAAAGGTGGCTTACCGCATGTGGGATCTCTATGAGCTACCTACTTTGCGTGATACATCATCTGACATATGGGCTGTTAAAACCACTAACAGCCTTGAGAGACCTCGATATATCATCATCGGATTTCAAAACAATGGCAATTCCAATGATAGAACCAAAGACGCAACAAAGTTTATAACTGCAGATGTTAATAATATTCGACTATATCTGAACTCTGAAGTATTTCCATATGAACGTTGGAATTTGGATTTCGATAAGAAACTCGACTCGGCAGCCTACTATGCATATGAGAACTTTCAGCGAAGTTACTATGACAAAGATATGGGCGAACCCATGATGGATCTTGGAGAATTCAGAAAATCTCCATTATTTGTCATAGATTGTTCCCGCCAACCAGATGCAATTAAATCGTCCACTGTAGACAAAAATTGAATTTGAAACACGAAAGACAAAGTTTCCCGGACAGACTCGAGTATATGCTCTTATACTTCATGATGCTTATTTAAGCTATAATGCATTGGATGGTTCAGTCCAGAGCGGTTTTGCTGCTGCCAAATAAAACTCTAATATGAAATATTATATTGATAAATGTACTCTAGCAACTATTCATTCACAAATGTATTATTAAATTGAAATAAATATTAGAATAAAACTTTTTTTTAAGTGCACTTAGTGATGTAATCAGAAATAGGTAATAAAAATGAATGTATTATTTTAATGTGTGTTTTAATTGCCCCTAATTAGTCTTAATTACATATAATCTCTCAAGTATTGGTTAACTTTATTACCCTGAAATAGTAAATTAGTGAAAAAAAAACAGTGTATTTCAGTAATTTCTTTATATATATTTAACACTTTTTACATATTTTTCAATAGAATACAATGAAAATAGGTAAATACAATTAAAAGAATAATATTTGTAATGACGACACAAGCAGTCTCTATTGTGATATGGGGAACTTGGAGACTAGCCTTCCATCCCTCTATTCTCCAGCTGCTCAGCCGATAGCAAAAATCTATGTTCGGTATTTTCAATTTGTAATGCCACCATCTGGAATAGAGTCTCCATACAGTTCTTGCATAAACTGACATCTCGATACGCATATAATTGCATAAGTTCATGAATGAAAATGTCATCACACACCTGCCCCAATTTCCATGTTAACTCATTCTCTGGACAATAGTCTGTTGTCTCACCACGTTCTCTCTTGCGTACTGCATCAATAACACTATCGTTGTATAGGTAATTAATACACTCAATACCTATCAACCTAAGATTAGCTGGTAAAGATTGTGTAATCCAATGTCTAAACACATGATGACAATGTAGACATTTATTCCATTCGATAGACATGATTAGACTGCTCACTTGAATTAAGATGCTTGTTCAACACTCGCTGTTTAACTCTCGAGTTCTCTACTATGTGAGAATAGTTCGGGCAGTATGTTAATGGCAATATTCTCCCACTATTATTTCAACTGTATTCCATTTATTATCTAATTAAAAAATTAATATAAATATCATTCATCAATTATAATCGAATCGTAACATGGCACTGGTTCTTGTACCGGTATGCATCGGACCTAAATATGTCAGGGTGTATTTACCACCAGATGAATTCATTTTATTGATAAGATCATCAGTTATAATTTCTACAACTCGTTTTGGTAAAAATGATTTAAATGTTGTAATTGTGCTTTCCTCAAACAGATGTACTACGATTGATTTTCCAAACCGCGTATTGACCAATGACATTTTCTTTATGATGTATGGTTTATTTAAGTTTAATGATGATAGAGGCCTTTGCTCTAAAACCTCAGTATTCTCATTGATCATTGCATTAAGTGCCAATAAGTCATAATCAGAAATGGCCATGATAATAAATAAATATACAGTTGAATAATAAATGCAGAAAATATTGCTCACCTGAAGATGACTGCACAACACTCACTTTTCAGCTCTAGAGTTCTTTACTGAATAGAGATAGTCCAGATAGCACCGAAAAAGAATTGCGGAGATTAATAATTACTTGGAATAATCCAGACGTTTGCACAACACTAACTTTTAGTTCTCGAGTTCTTTACTATATGACAGCCCAGAAAATACTGAATGTTAACTATTCTTCCACTTCTGTTGCAATACATTTATAATAGTAGAGTCAACCCCACTACCTTCCCCACCTCTCATGCTCGCGCAGCAGCTTGTTAAACTATCGATCGCCTCGATATGACTCATGCATGACACACCGGAAGTGATTGTCTGGCTCCTTCAAACCTTCCCCCGCACCTCAGGTATTAGTCACCATAGGATTCCACCCTTTCTTATTTGTCCCCCTTATAATTCATGCGTGACGAATAGGGTCCGACCCCTCAGGGTTCAGGTGTGTGACTCACCGGGAATGACGTAATAGAAAAGTGGTGGAGGGATCCCGAGCTCCGGCTTAAACTAGAGGCATAATTCATGCGTGACGTGTTGAGACATGTATGACACATCAATGGGGTCCAGCCCTCGTGTTTCCGGTATGAATCACCGAAAATTGGTGGAGGGAGGCCTAGGACCCGCTTAAACTAGAGGGGTTGTTGCACCCCTCGTTAAAACTCATGCGTGACGAATAGCCATAATTCATGTGTGACGTGTTGAAGGGTCCGACCCTCACCCTTCTTCCGGTGTGTGACTCACCGCTTCCCCTTGCCGCTCACCCCCTCTCACCCCCTTTACCCCGCACCCCACCTGTGGCTCCTCCCACCCTGTGACGTCACCGAAAAATGGTGGGGGGTAGCCTAGGACCGGCTTAAATTAACTACTCTAAAACATGATGAGTTAAGGACTCTCAATATTCTAAGAACTGCCAAGGACCCCTGTTGAAGTTTGGCGCCAATACCGAGAAGAACTTTAAAAGTGACCACTCTGAGGCAGAAGACGATTGACAGAACTACGAGAGTGAACCTTCAATACTGAAATCGAAAGTGGAGGCAACCATACAAAAAACTGGCAAAGCAGTTAGATAATATCATAGCCGAAGCACTTGCTTGTGAAGATGAGTGAAAATTCTTCACGGATTATTATGAAATTCAATAGATTTCTATTCTGATTTTTTTTTAATGCCTTATTTATATTAACGTCCTGGCGAAGTTTAGCTAATGCTACTCTACCACTTAACCGGGACGGCGAGATGAGATACGGTCACCCATTCAAGTGTCGGACTCGCCCAGCGTGCTTAATTTCACCGATCGAGTCCAGTCACTGAAACTGGTACCGTACCTCACCTTTTCTGATAATAGACGATCCGTTAAGAATGGCTAACTGTAGAGTGTTTGCGTATGCAAATGTATATATGTAACAAATAAATTAAGGAAAGGAAGACGTATCTATTCTTACTACAATGCATAGGCGATTAGAAGGGATAGGTACTGATGCCTTACGTTGACACACGATAAGGTGATAAAAATAAGATTTCATGAAATGTGCGGCGTGCTGGGCGTAGTATATCCATCTTACTTTTCCTATTTTCTTTGTTTTCTTTCTTACTCTCGCTTATCACAGGATATATAAAACTACATTTGTCGATTCTGTATACGTACATACGTAACTAGGGGTGGATGGGACAGGGGGGCAAACGGACAAATGCCCGTCAGGCCGGTGGCTCTGGGGCCGGGTAGGGCCGGTCCGAGGTAAATAGTAATTTGTTCCGGCGGATAAAAAACCGGACGGCCAAAGAAATCTAAACTTCAGCTCTTTTCCCTCCTTAGAACGAAATAAGTCTCAGATGTGATTTTCAGGCTGCTATCTTAACAACTCGGCTACTGACATAAATGCCAGATGTCATTTATAAAAAGTTATTAACCTAATAACCTAATTTTGCATGTTCGTCCCAAATTCTGCAATAGGGATCTTCATTCTTTTTCTTTTGAATTATTTTTTTTATGTTTAGACGTGTTTATGTAGACAATATTAGTCATAATTATTATTGATTATTATTTATTGTTATACTGTTAAAATGTTTAAATTTTTTATTTCGTTCTTTGTTTTTCAATGTTAATAAATTTTAATAAAGTGTATGGACGTTTAGTGGCGATTTTAAAAATGTTACCAAGGCGGTAGCATTCTGCTTCAGACCGTGGTTGAGTCAGACCACGTGTTAGTACTTTGAACCTTTAAATAATGTTTGCAATTACATGAAAAAAAGGAAAAGTCGATTGATGAAACCTATTTTTCGAAAAAAATGTTTTTGCTACTTGAATTTCTAATTTTTCATTTTAGAGCGTTTGACCCGAGGGGGCAACCGCTGGCGAAATTTTGTATACCTAATACCTATTCTAGAAAAATACCCTTTATTTCCCCTTTAGTTCCTTGTAATTCCTCTGATTCCTCTAATTCTTCAAATACCTATATTTTCTCCTAATACCGTTCCAGAAGAATCTAGAAAACCTCAAAGTGGGGGTGGAAACGACGTCCTAGGGGATGAAGCACACAATTTTTGAAACTTTATGAATTTTGTCCGATATATTACAATTTTAACTGTTATATTACTAAAGTATTACAAGACATCGTGCAAAGTTTCAATAATGAAAAAGCTAGTCATGGAGAAATTTTAGACGTAGGAGAGCGATTTGTTCCAGCTTTATTCAAATCTACCTCCGCAGAAAAAAAGTCTAGATGTATACAGATTCATGACTTTTAGCAAACTTGTTGGTAAAGCGAACAATACTGTAATATTATCAAAACTATCAACAACTTCTGCTGCTGCTCGGCAACACTCATATCGCGTTTTTTACCAAATTTAAACATGGAAAAACGTTGCGCTAGAAGCTACTGATTGGGAATGGAAAAAAGTTGGAGGTATATTAATCCGAACTATGACAACAAAAGAACCGGCTCCCGAATCTGTTTTAACACTAATTTCTTGTTCATACAAATTAGGGTGCGAAAACAGGTGCAGTTGCGGAAGAGCAGGTTTACGTTGCTTCACAATGTGTTACCATTATCACGGACAAGCATGCATGAATGTCGAATCTATAGAAGACGACGAAGATTAATTAACGTAAGTAACCTATTGATAATCAGTGGATTCGGCCTACAGAGGACAACACACGCCAAGTACTTTACCTCTGGGTTGGCGTGGAAACAAGTACAATATACAATATTCTCGCTTCTTTAAAAATCGCGTTATTTTATAGAGAGGGTGGAAGTGGTACATTTATTATAATTTTAGGCGGAGTTTAGTAGCTACTGCTTTAGCGTTAAGCATTGAACTTTAAAGTAGATTATAGTAAAGATTACAATTATTGTGTTGACCGGAACCAACCCTTATGTGTGCGCCTTATTTCCCACGGTACTATTAATTTTAGGGGAAAAAGTGTAGAGACACTTTTTATAGAGTATTATACGCGGAATAATTTTGTTTATGTATTTTTTTGTATTTTTATCAAAAAGTGCACCGTTCCCGAGATAATCTAGAAAACCTCCAAATGGGGGGTGGAAACGACGTCCTAGGGGATCAAGCACACTATTTAGGGGTGGGAACTTTTCGGTTTAGTAATTCTTTTGCTATCTTTAACATTTCTACCAATTTTCAAAACTTTGTGAATTTTGTCCGATATAAATCGTTATATTACTGAACTAGAAGTCCATAGTCTCATCGTAGTTTAATTAAATTAAACATTTTTTTCTTTACTTGCTATTTTTAGCGCTAATCTCGGCGCTAATTTTTTTTACAAACCTAACGTACTTTCTATAAGAATTGGCATGTAATTCTTCAAGATAAACATTCCATTTCAATATTTTTACGCGTCCAAGTATGTACTTGTACATCAAATTAAAGCAAATAAAACAACTTTTACAGTATACATGACAAAAAATACAATCACAATATTAAATTAAGTAATTTTGTCTATTTCAAACACAATTTAGTTAAGATAAAATAATAATACCCAATACGCGCCGATCGAAAAGCCAACATAGTAGGGTCACATATGGTAATAAGCTATCCTTCTTAGTCTTATTATTCTTGGTAAGTAACTATATATTTTGATAGTTGTCGGCAATCGACTAACAATTCTAATATAAATGATTTATTTTTATTACTTACCTAAGCCCAAGACAACACAACGCACCTGTTTTTAACTAACGTAATATAACGTTCTTAACACAACATAGCCTCATTTAAATTCTGATTTAGATGAGAGCATACGCAAATCTCATTTAATACTTTTAATTCCCTCCTAATACTTATTTTTCCCTCTTAATTCCCTTCTAATACCTCGTAATAATATTTATTTCCTCCAAATTTCCTTGTAATTCCATTAATACCTGATAATTCCTTCCGAAATACCTTCAATTCCTTCCTAATTCCTCCGATGTGTACACTATTTCCCCTCAGCGGTTGCCCCCTCGGTTTGACCTTGAAAAATACAAAATTTTCGCCTGCGGCACATTTTTTCCCCTTCAGCCTTGGCCCACAAAAAAAATGTGCTTCTCTGGTCCACTCTTTAAGGTTCTAGGTCCGTGCTTGATTGGGCCGTTTCCTTAAAATTGCCAGGGCCGGTTGGATTGACCCCATCCACCCCTGTACGTAACGTACAGAAAACTGACGGAGATGTATTTCAATTTTCAATAGCAATTTTGGAACTTAATAATAGTTCAAATCTAAAAAATGATACCATTTTTTAGAGTAGATTCAGAATTATGCTAACAAACATTAAACGTGTATAAATAAAAAAATGTATCTCAGAGATTAAAATAACTTATGGTAAATAACAAGACAGATAAAAAACAAACTATAATGTTTTTAACATTATCTATATAAAAAATGAAATACAAAAGGAAAGACAAACAAGTTCAACTAGTTTCTTTGGTAATATGTTTTTAAAGCATTCAGGCAGCAATTAAAAATGTCTATATCACCACAGATTGCGTTGTGATTGTCGCATATTACATAAATGGGTGAAAACTTTAGGATATTTGTACGAGGCGTAGCTAGGTAAAATACAGAACTATTACGGGACATTGTTCTGGGGATGCTAAAAGATAGTTTTGACAGTAATGTTGGTACGTCAATAATATTTTTAATGATTTTAAAAAGAAACATTTGGGACAAGCATTCTCGCCTACGACTTAAACTACCTAAAGAGTACTTATCCAGCAGGTCCTCTTATCCAGCAGATCGCTGGGTAAGTACCTTCAGATCTGAAATACATAAATTTCAGGAATTTGCGTTGACCCGATTCTAACTGGTTGACATGTACATTATAGTGTGGGGTCCAAACAAGTGACGCATATTCAAGCTTGGATCTGACATAGCAGCAATAGAGCATCTTAAGCGTATCTGGATTTGAAAAATCACGGGAATTTCTAACTATGAACCCAAGTGTCTTGCTGGCTTCTGATACTATGGTGCTAATATGTATATTAAAAGAGAGGTGTTTTATCAAAGATAACACCTAAGTCACGTAGTGTTTCGGGTCGATGAAGTACATTATTGCCTATATTATAATCGTAGAAAACTGGTATCAGCTTACGTGTAAAAGACATAACATTGCATTTCTGCGAATTTAACGGAAGATTGTATTTAGTACACTTGTTACTAATTTTGTTTAAATTTTCCTGCATAAGAAGACAATCGTCAATGGTATAAATTCTGGAAAAGAGCTTCAAATCATCAGCATACATTAAATAATTAACTTTGTCTGTTAAGTCATCCGCTATGTCATTAATAAATATTGTGAAAAATAGTGGTCCAAGAACCGACCCTTGCAGTACTCCAGAGGTAGCAACGTATTCGACAGACTTCAATCCATTGAATGTAACATATTGGACTCTGTTTGACAGGTAAGACCTGAATAATGTTATCAAGCTATCAGAAAGTCCGGCATAATTTAGTTTTCTAAGCAGCATATTATGGTCAAGTCTGTCGAATGCCTTGGAGAAATCAGTATAAATTATGTCGGTTTGGGATTGATCGTCGATGGATTCCGAAATAAATTGTGTAACACAAAGCAGATTGGTGGTTGTAGAGCGCCCTTTTATAAAACCGTGTTGATGAATAGTGATTTTTGTACTGATTTTATCATAAATGACATCATGTAGCAGAAATTCAAGTACTTTTGCAAAATTACATATTATTGAAATGGTGCGAAAGTTTGATATGTCAGATTTTTCACCCTTTTTAAAAATTGGACAAACTTTAGAACGTCTCCATATATCCGGAAAATCACCTTTTTTTAAAATTAAATTAAAAATTGTTACTAAAGGTGTGGCAAAAATACACGCACAATCTCTTAGCAGAACTGCAGGTATGCCGTCTGGGCCAGTGGTCATTTTATTTTTTATTTTTTTTAGTGCTTTTCTCACATCATCCTCCTTAAATTCCAATACATGTATTAGCGAGTTATTATTAAAGCTGTGTCCGTTTTCTATATCTCCCATGTAATCACTAGGAGGTGAAAAAGAATTTTGAAAAAGTACGCAAACGCATTTAGTATTTGGACAGGTTCAGATAATTCATTTCCATTATATTGCATTACATTTGTTATGTTATTTGTTCCCTTTTTTATTAAGAAGTAACAAATCTCGCGTTCTCGTCACTTAGAAAAGCGGAACTTTACGGCCCCCCGAATAAAGATTCTCTCTATATCCTTCTTATATTAAAGATTAGGGAGAGGCGACGCCGACGCCTCTGGCCGTAAAATATGCTAAAATTAAATAGATTCCAACGGAACGTGCCTCCCAACGGGGCATTTTGCGCGAAACCACATGTACTTGTGACAACGACAGGCGTACCACACGGCCGTTATAATACCTGTGCCCCGTACCGCACCCTTAATTAACTGCTAACAAATTTCCGCTTTTGTGCCGGCGTCAGCCGAAATTGGCCGCAATTTGTGTTTTTACCTAGGGTGTAATCTATAATCTTACACAGAGTTGTTTCATGTTTCAGGTGAACAAAATCCACGTTGTTATCTCGACAATTTCAACTTATTAAGAGAATTGCGTAATAAACATTAACTCATAAAACGATCAGCTTGTTCTAAGGAAATGTTACATCATAAAAATCACAAAAATATACCCACTTTATACCACAGTCAAATTAAAACAAAGGAAGGGTGGCGATAAGGCAATTTTTTGCCCTATTTGAGAACAAGCGAGAAGCACTTTGATTCTTACATATGTCAAAGATTTTCTGTTCTCACACTACATATTTAAAAATCTTAGCCGTGCTCTTTTATACTCGGTGTACAACCAAAAGCACAAAAAAAAATGATGATATTCACGTATTTTGGATCTTTATCGATGGTAAAAATTCGAACTACGTAAAATGTATATTGTTTGTCATACCATCAAATGTTGACGTTTAAAAAACTAGTAATTTTCTTATCTTGCCTCGTATTTAATAAAAAAAGTGTCGTTGTGGGGGCCAAACAAGGGCCTTCTTTCGACGTTTGACGGAAAAAATTGATGAAGTTTTGAAACTTGGCAAAGATGTTCATTAAGGTTTACTATTAAACATACTAAAAGTCTACAACTCAAACTGTTGTGCTCGAGCCGCCATCTTGGAAAGATGGCGCTCTGATTCAGTTTTATGCTTATATTTCTATCCCGGGCTAAAGCATCCGCTTCCTCGTTACCCTAAATTCCATCGAGTCCTTTCACCCAGCGGAGCTGGACGCTGTCATTTTGTGCATTTTGTGCGAGCACATCTGGAGCCTGATTTTTCCTGAATTCTCAACCGTTTGTACTATCCTTTAATCATTGATAAGATTGTAGGTTTACGTGCCATACTTGCAATTTTAATGATCTCCCAATGATACCATCTTGACTGTCGAACCGTTGGTCAGTATACTATGCAGTATCTTTATGTTTATAGAATCGTATCAAAGGTGTTACAACATTCTTCACGTGTATTTCTCTCATGAAATGTTTCATAACCTTTTTATTTACTGATAGATTTTCTCCGAGGTTCTTCCTCTAGCTAACACTAATTTATTCACCAAATTTCAATAAAATTGAACTTTTCTTGCTTAAGTTATTTATTTAACCTGAACGAGGCGTGACGGGCGGAAGGGCAGACGGACAGATGAGCAGACTGACAGAAAGACGGGCTTATGGCGGACATTTCGAAAGGTGTTGCAAATTCTATGACTAACACAGTGATATCACAATTTTTTTCTCTACGAGCGATACTTACAATTTTTGAAATGTGTCGATGAAATGCAATATACCCTTTACATTCGTATTTCCAAAATGCCCAGTCAATGAACGTTCAATAAGGGGGTCTAGAGGGAAATGCCGAGATCACAATTTTTGACTGAGGGCTGTGTTTGGACTATTTAGGAGGTAAACATACCAAAAGTTCCTGAACGTAGGATGTGGAGGGGGGGGGGGGGGCACCAAGAAGGTCCCGGTTTTTGGTTTTTCGCTCATATCTCGAATACGGTTAGCCCTTATCAAAAAGTGGATATATGCAAAATTAAAGCTGACTACATTTTCTACAATAATGTTTCTATTAATTTTTCTCGTATCTGTTATGGTTCAGTAATGAAGTGTATATCTTTTGACGGTATTCTAACTTTATTATAAATTGAAAATAAATTTTAATAATCATCGTAGAAAAAAAATTCTTGTACAGATATCCGTTTCACAGACTGAACTGAAATATCGAATAAAAAATGTCTTTGCGTCTGTAAGTGTGTGTGTGCGCGTATATATCTATGTGTGCGTGTATACCGTTTCTTGTAAAAACGATAACTTCTGTTAGATTTGAAATATTTGATTTCAGTTTGGAACGTATGGAAAAAAGCAATAGTCCAAACACAGCCCTCTAGTCAAAAATTGTGATCTCAGCATTTCCCTCTAGAAACCATTCATTGACTGTACTAAAAGAATATAATAACAAATACGAAAAAAATGCATATGACATTTTTTGTAGATAATTTTATATAAACATAATTTCGATATCGCTAATGGTTAGAGAGATATAAATAAAAAACTGAAAAAGAGCGCCAAGATGGAGGCTCGAGCGCAACAGTTTGAGCCGGGGACTTTTAGTGCATTTAATAGTAAACCCCAATGAACATCTCTGCCTAGTTTCAAAACTTCATCAGTTTTTCCCTCTAATTTTCCTTATTTGACTGGAATATTAAGCTTCCTAGTTCAGCGGTCAATTTTTTTTTTTAGATGTAAACTAAAATTACTTTAACCGAAGAGTTTAGAAGCTTATCCCGCGATGAAATAAACAACTCTTTTGATTGGTCGAGACACAAGATAGAACCAAAAATGTGAGAAAATTTTAAAATTGTAAAATAATATTTTTTCGTGTAACTCGCTCTAATTCAAAACTGAGACAACAATTTAACCTCAAATTTTTACCGTATTATCTCTCCATATTTGTTAACAAAACGTGTTAATATGAAGGTAAAGTTTTGATAACTGTAGAAAATGTGATTTTTTTTTTCTACGGCTTTGTTCAAAAATATTGAAAATGTACAGGTGCGAATATAACAAGACAGAAATTTTTTTATCTTGTATAATAGATGCCAATTCTATATCGAGAAGAAATAAAGATAGGATGGGAGTAACTTTTTCATTTGAAACTTTTTTTTAAGATAAGCAGTTTTCGAGGAAATTGCAATTAAGTATACCGAACGCCCTCGCGGACAGGGGCGTAGCGGAGGGGGCAAATTTGAAAAATAACCCCCCAAAAAAGTTGGCTCACTACGCCCCTGCTCGCGGACTGCACAGCTCAGATAATGACGTAAAAACTATATGAGTTAAGGCGCGTTTGCACGCATCCAGTAATTTAGTCAAGTCGTTTAGTAATTTAGTACTCGACCAATGCAGACAGCGTGTTTTAGTCGAGTGACTTAGTGGAATGCGCTGTCCGCATTGGTCGAGTACTGGTCGAGTACTAAATAACTAAACGACTCGACTAAATTACTTTATAGTGTTATTTAAGATAGTCGTTCGCAAGTCGCGACAGCGACCGAGATAGGCGACAGAGACAGGCGACAGCGACACCACCGGTTCATTGTAATTCAATTCAATCTCGTTCACAGCGTGCGACAGCGACGCGCAGCTCGGTGGTTGTCTCGCCCTGTCTCTCGCGGCCTGTCTCGCCTCTGCTCTTGGAGCGGTAGTGTCGCTGTCGTCGAGTGTCGTCGAGTGTATTTGCTCTGCAAATAATGGCCTCGTCAGTGAAAAAACTCAAAATTACTTCATTTCAGACAAAATCGAACGCTTCTTCATCTCAAGAAGATGAAATTTTAATAGAATTAGTGAATTAAAAAGGCGCTAGTCTAAAATTACTGTTCCATTTCTTTCTCAGTTAATCGCAAAACAAATTAAATTAAAATTATTTTGTAATTAACCTACAATATTTCTTTATATAAATGTGATTTTGACAGCTTAAAAGATCCCTTCCTTTTTCGCTTTAGTACGTTGGGTACATGGCTATATAAGCCAAAAAGCTGCACTTTCATAATGATCCGTCATACACTTTAATTTATTATAAATAATTATTTAACACGGTCACACGATTTTTCGCCGACCATTTCCCGTTTTCGGTGTCTATGGGATAAATAAAACAATCCTTTTTTCTCTCAACTCACTCTAACTCAAAAACTTAACAATGAATTGGTCTCAAATTTTCACCACATTATCACTGCATATTTTTTAACAAATTATGTTAATAGGTCAAATTTTAATAAAAGTAGAAAATATGATTTTTTTCTAAAGTTGTATTAGGCTGTTGCAGGGGCAAATAGAGCAAGCGAAAAACTTTCTAATCTTTCGAAATAGATACCAACTATATCGAGAAGAAATGAAAATAAACGAGGGACGCAACTTTTTATTTGAAACTTTTTTCTGGGATTGACAGTTTTCAAGAAAACTGTAGATGACTTGATTGTTGGCCGGATACCGCAATTATTTTCTACTGTCAATAAACAAGTTCAGGGGCGGATACAGGATTGACTTCTGGGGGGGGGGGGTACCGGAAATCTGGAATACCCCTTATATACGCTTTTTTAGCCATATTATCTACTAAAAATTAATATTAGGTATATTTCACACTTCTGGGGGGGCACGTACCCCGGTGCCTTCCCCTAGATCTGCTACTGAATAAGTTATGTCGATTTATTGAACCTTTAATATACCTGACTGTTACACATTCGATAGGATACTCTTCGCAGTTTTTTTTGTGAATAATATCTTAAACAACTAAACTGCAATCTACAGTGCGTCTTTCAAGTTCGAGTGACAACGTAAATTTTGTTACTTGCAGGTCTTGTAATATCGCGTAAGTTCAACA
The DNA here is from genome assembly GCA_936432065.2 of Rutpela maculata. Classification (NCBI taxonomy): domain Eukaryota; kingdom Metazoa; phylum Arthropoda; class Insecta; order Coleoptera; family Cerambycidae; genus Rutpela; species Rutpela maculata. The sequence continues at coordinate 361,113,513 of OW386285.2, forward strand.
GCAAACGGTCTTAATGCACTGATCTGTCGCACGTGTCAAGAAATGAATGTAATTCTTGAGCAAATCAATGGAGAGTCATTAATGATTTGTAATAATTACATGATAGAACACTTTGGCATGTCCCGCGCTATTGAATTAAGTCATACTGCGAAAACGCTATTTTACAGATGCAAAATGTATTTTCTTAATGGAAACATTAAAGAATCCGGCAAAAGAATCTCGAAGAAAAATTGTTAAAATTACTAAATAATAGAACACATATTTTTCATTTTTGACTATCTATTTTCATGAATGACATCAGACAAATGCACTGTTTTATAATTAAATGAATTAAAGTGATATATTACATACTGCTACTGTTTATCATGTTTAATTAAATGAATACAAATTTAATAGCAACTAATATAGTTATAATCCGTTGAAAAATCAACGGCGCAAAAGATCATATGCGCTTATATCTTACATTAATTATTTTGGAGGTGTTTTCACCAACATTTAAATCCATAGCCCTATTGCAAAATGAAAAAATGTCTTTGAATTCTATGATATTAGAAAGTTAAATATCTGTCTGTATAATTTCAGCTTCCTGGGTTATGATTTTCGATGTATTTTTAGGCAGACATCGGACACGCGGATGCTGCGGGCTCGATTTGAAATTGGCCAAAGCTATGCGCACATTAGGTCAAAAAAAAGCTGGCACGTACCATTTTAATGGATCCATTTCGACTTTAAACACAGAGAAATAATTATGCAAGAAAATGTCTTGGGATCAATCAATAGTTATTCGAGTGTATTGGTAGTTAAGATCGTGATTCATTCGTATGTTTGCATACAACTTCAAAAATGTTGACTTGTGTGCAAAACCTTTTGGTAATGTATACACTATATATTATACAATGTGTACAATGTATATAATGTTTATACAACTAAGAACTTACGTTTCAAGCCCAAGAAATTTTGCAACACTGACTACGACCCCTTGAAGGCTTTTTTGTTTGGATATTGAAATATACTATTTTCAAAAGTTTTGGATATCAGTTTATCATCTTTAAACCCTTCCCCCCATAATTGAGAGTTAAAAGTACCCGAGATCACTTATTTATTATTTTTATATAGGAATAACAATTATTAGACTTTGATCTTATTCCATTGAAGGGTTGGGGGTAAATAGGTAAAACAAGTAAGTGTCCATAAAACTGAAATTTGGTGTATGTATAGAAAGCCAAGGTCTATAAAAAAATTTTGGCATCAGCAACCTACACTATCACCCCCATTATCACCACGAGCCCATTTTTAAACGGAGTAAAAATAAAATTATGGTTCAGTGTGTGCACAAGAACCAAAAGTGTTATTTCTTTTTTGGCATTAGCCACCCACATTACCGCGACCTTTTAATAATGAGGTGAGGTGCAGCCGATGGTGGGGACCTGCATAGGAAGAGACTTATATAGGAAATCTGGATGCGGTACTGGTGATTAATAGGCGGCGGTTTTTTAAATATAAAAGGACTATTGTGGACTATAATAATTTGGAAAACAAGCCTCAGTTCGCTGTACTCAAGCTGTTACTTTACACTTGAAAATTATAATATGAGACTCTTAACTAAAAAGATGAAATGTATCGAACCATTTGTATTTAAGATTTATTTAATAATTTTTTTTAAGGTTCAGCCCACCATATTAACTCTACCATCTTGTTTTTGCAAATTCTAACATCAAATTCGTAATCAGCTAGTCCAAAAACTACATATATCAATTTTAGTGTACGTACTGAGTGTTATGAATTTTGGCCAGCTATTCGAGAAAATTCGCCACTGTACGATCGGACTTTTCGTTCTTTCGTGATCGTGCTTACAAGAAACGTGATAGACGGACAGACATATATTTTGAAAATATACTCTTCGTTTTAAAATAATTAAAAAATCTTTTAATGCGATGTTAATTTACAATATTCACATAAAAAAGTAGTTTTCGTAGTATGCCTACACAATTTGTGTGTCAAGAGTGGGTTTGGTTTTCGGTACGGCTGAAACGGATCGGTCTGAAAGGGTACAGTTAACTAACTACATTATTAACATTGTTCATATTATCGAGAAAGGCTTAAGGGGCATTAGGGATTGAATTATTTAAGATACTCCAACACATCCGCACACTTGATCTCAACTTAACAGGCCACAAGATACAGAGAGCTTGGAAGTTATAATCTCTACGAAATCTCTCTTTGTTATCCCAACACCGGGAGTACACTTAAGGACGCCGCATTGTCCTTGTGTGCCAAAGGGTGTTAAAAGACCCATATCAGGCGTTTCAGATCTCGCACCGGACATGAACCGACCGAATAGAGACCGGACTCTACACGGGGCCTTTATCAGGCCACATTGCCAACATGCTAAACCCTTTTTAAATTATAAGTGTCATTCTGCTCGTGGTGTGGTTAATAATGCATTAGGGCATTCTTTTTTAATGAAAGACATATTGCTCGGTGAAAATTGACAAGATTTACGGGGCGATGGGCTATTTTAACAAGTACTTCAGATAATTTTGACATGACACTTCAAAGCGTATAATACGAGTAGATAAAGAATTCCAGAGTGGTGGTTTTTAAACTATAGTGTATACAAAGAAGTGAATATTAGTATTGAAAGTTGTTCAACTTAAGGTCGGCGATCGATGCATGAATAACCGAGAATAATATTCAAGGAGATGGGAACTTTTAATGCGATTATTTTACTTGGCAGCCAATTTTTTGTTTGCTGTGGTTTTTGCTGCTGACAGTTGTGATTTTTGATCCAGTGCGGTCGCCATTTATGTAGACTATTCACCAATTTGATCTTGAAAATCGTTGCCCAGTGTTCACTTTCGTGGTGGTTGTTTATACAATACACTGTTGTAAAACTATATGATACATAAATAAATAAACAAATAAATACATAAATAAATAAATAAATAAATAAATAAGCCAATGAAAGACATTTTTTAAGATCATTGCACCAATACCTGCATTTTTCTCGAGCAAGTTGCCCAAAGCTAATATACCTCATGTAATTTTTACTTCCACGTCCAGTGGAAGTATAGTAACGACAAAAAAATTTTTAAAAATTTTTATTGTCCAAATAGGCTTAAAATGTCATGAAACATCGAGATTTTAAGTTTGAGCGAATACAAAATTTCTGTCTGTCGGTCTGTCTGTAACTTTTTTTTGTGCGCACGTTTACTCTGAAACCGTTTAAGATATTGACTTGAAATTTGTTACACATATGTACTTTAACGAGATCTAGAACTAGATTATATTATCATCTTGTTCCGTCGAAGGGTTGGGGGGTAAATTGGGGTAAATTTGGGGTAAATGAGTAAATCAAGCAGGTAAGAGTCCATGAAATTGGTATTTAGTATATACAAGAGAAGCTGAGGTCTCAAAAAAATTTTTCGCATTAGCCACCCCCATTACCACCCCCACCTCCTTATTAAAGGGGATGAAAAAAAAATATGATTTAGTGCATGTGCAGGATCCAGAAACCTCAAAATATTTTTTACTTCATCCACCCCCACTACTACCCCCCCTATCACCACCCCCACCCCACTACCGATGTGGGGTATCGTTTTATGGGTTTTTGGGGTAAAGGATTTCAAATATTATATTATTAAAGTTCCATAAACAATTATTTTCACATACAAAGTTTTTTCGTTGTGAGTGACTTGGATAGAGAATCTGGATGTGGAAGTAGTGATTCCTTGGGCAGCGGTTTTTAGTAATATATAGATAGATATAGGCTGACCCTTACATATCAGTAGCTATTTCAATTTTCCTAATTGTGTTTCGAATTCATAAATTGTAAGCTAGGCTTTTCCAATTTAATGAGACCTTCGGACAAAAATTACATGTAGAACTTCTAATATAGCTCATATAGGGACAAGTTAAACATAGCCTTAGAAACGCAGTTACAAAATAATTATTGCTGCAGCAACAAAAACTAGATAGAAATGCTTACTAAGCAAGCAAATCAATTATTACATGCCTAGTAACAAATTATATTTTTTTCCTCTGAATTTCTGGCCTTGGAATATAGTCCTTTAGCTATGTATATTTAGCTACGTATATATCGTAATACATATACACATATATACGCACACATATATTTTTATTAATATTTTTTTCCTATTAGACCATAAAAAGTTTCTAACCACAACGAAACTGAATCCTGAAACCAGCGCAACTACCAGGACTTATGGACAAGGGAGACATTATTCTTGCCCAGGGCGTTTTTAGACGAATACAAGTAGACCACGGATAACTAGGTTATTACTAAACACAGGTTAGATGGAAGGAAAACGAAACTAAGCTAAGAATTACCCTAGCTGATATGCTACTTATATTTTTACATTAATTTTATTCAAGAACTATGACCAATTTAAAAATAAAGAAATTGTTTGTAATTAATATAGAAGAAAGCCACATAGGGAAAAACCGCTGCCCAAGGAATCACTACTTCCACATCCAGATTTTCTATCCAAGTCACTCACAACGAAAAAATTTTGTATGTGGAAATAATTGTTTATGGAACTTTAATAATAAAATATTTGAAATCCTCTACTCCAAAAACCCATAAAACGTAGTATCGGTAGTAGGGTGGGGGTGGTGATAGGGGGTGGATGAAGTAAAAAAATATTTGTAGGTTTCTGGTTCTTGTACACACACCAAATCACATTTTTTTTTCATCCCCTTTAATAATAGGGTGGGGGTGGTAATGGGGGTGGCTAATGCCATTTTTTTTTTGAGTCCCATGCTTCTCTTATTTATACTAAATACCAATTTTCTGGATTCTTACTTGCTTGATTTACCTATTTACCAATTTACCCCAATTTACCCCCAACCCTTCGACGGAACAAGATGAAAATATAATCTAGTTCTATAGATCTCGTTAAAGTACATATGTGTACTATTGTGTACTGAATTTCAAGTCACTATCTCAAACGGTTCCAAAGTAAACGTGCGCACAAAAAAAGTTACAGACAGACCGACAGATAGACAGAAAATTTTTTTTTCGCCCAAACCTAAAATCTCGACGTTTCATGACATTCTAAGCCTATCTGAACAATAAAAATTTTAAAAATTTTTTTTGTCGTTACTATACTTGCACTGGATGTGGAAGTAAAAGTATATATAAAGGTAAATTAAAGACACTCGCTCTGGAAAGATATTAAGAAATGTACTTGTGGTAGTGATTCACCTCAAAATAATAGCACGTTAATAATTTAGGACGTCAAAACCATACATTAAAATTCGTAAAAGTTATTCAGCCTCTCAGAGTACTCTCTGCATTATTTAATTTTCAATTTTTTTAAATTAAAAATAAGAAATAAGTAGGTAAATATACAGTATGTTCACAGTTAAAGTGGATAAGAAGGTAAACTTTTTGTATTTCTCATTTTATGCGGAACATTTATTCTTCATAAAAAGTTTTGCTTTCGTTAAAAATATAGTTGTCATGGAGTAAGTTAACATGTCATGTACAGGGTGTTCAGAAAATTAAAAAATCTTAAAATTATGTAAGAGTCAACTACGGTCAATTTTAACGATATGAAAAACTGTCACTAAGAAAAGTTGTTTAGAATTAAAATTTATGTCAGAATTTCAATTTGTGAATAAATCTACCTAATTCGCCTTTTTTTTTAAATTTTCATCAGTATCAAGTGGTATGCGGTAAAACTTCCGGTAAAATAAAAATTATTTTCTTCTTACAAAAACTATTATATAAGCCAGCTAATTATACTTGTAATTATATTAAACTATTTTGATTCTTAACAGCACTGAAAAAATTTATTAGGAAAATTTATTAGAAAAATGTATTTCAAAATTCCAATTTGTTTATACATCGGCATAATTTTACTATTTTAAAAACCGCTGCCCAAGGAATCACTACTTCCACATCCAGATTCTCTATCCAAGTCACTCACAACGAAAAAACTTTGTATGTGAAAATAATTGTTTATGGAACTTTAATAATATAATATTTGAAATCTTCTACCCCAAAAACTCATAAAACGATACCCCACATCGGTAGTGGGATGGGGGTGGTGATAGGGGGGTGGTAGTGGGGGGTGGATGAAGTAAAAAAATATTTTGAGGTTTCTGGTTCCTGTACATACACTAAATCACAATTTTTTTTTTCATCCCCTTTAATAAGGGGGTGGGGGTGGTAATGGGGGTGGCTAATGCCAACATTTTTTTTTGAGACCTTAGCTTCTCTTGTATATACTAAATACCAATTTCGTGGACTCTTACCTGCTCGATTTACCCATTTACCCCAAATTTACCCCAATTTACACCCAACCCTTCGACGGAACAAGATGAAAATATAATCTAGTTCTAGATCTCGTTAAAGTACATATGTGTACCAAATTTCAAGTCAATATCTTAAACGGTTCCAGAGTAAACGTGGGCACAAAAAAAAGTTACAGACAGACAGACAGACCGACAGACAGACAGAAATTTTTTTCTCGCTCAAACTTAAAATCTCGACGTTTCATGACATTTTAAGCCTATTTGGACAATAAAAATTTTTAAAAATTTTTTTGTCGTTACTATACTTCCACTGGACGTGGAAGTAAAATTAAAAGAAAAATTGTATAACAGGAGTTAGCTTGTGGTTGACACTGACATTTATTTATCCTCGATTTGCTATTTTACTGTACAACATCATTTTCTACTTCATTAGTAATAACTATTGTAAAAATACTAACTTTACAGCAAAAAATGTATCTAATATGGTGTTATGGAATTGGTGAGTCTTGATATAGGAAAGTAATCGAAGATTTTAATTTAAAATACCCAGGCGTGTGTTGCACAGTCGATGATGCCAGCACTCTGTTAGCATTACATTCAGTGGAGAAACATCCCAGACGAGCAGAATATTTGGAAGTGGTTAAGAAATCTTATATTCAAAAAATTTTAAAACGCAATAAGATAAATCCTTACAAACCGATTTTTAACCACACCTTACAGGCGACGAAGCGTGGATTGGAAGCATGAGTATAAATTTTCATAAAAAATTACCTTTACAGATGAATCCACTTTCTCGACTAATGGGATTGTAACTTGGAATCATAGTCAATATTGGAGTGATGTTACTCCCAATTTTGGAATACAAAATAGGCAACAATGATTTAAAAAAGTAAATGTTTGGTGCGACCATGGAATTATGGGGCTATATATTTTTGATGATACTTGCAACAGCAATAGTTATTTGACTATGCTGTAAATTTTTTTCAGTGATGAATTAGAAAATTTACCGTTGGATAACCTCAATTCATATTATTTTCAACAAGATGGTTAAGTCTGCGGCAAATGTTAGAACCTGGTTAAGGAATAAGATTGATGACCGATAGATTGGTCGGTATGGTCCAAATCCATGGTCTCCGAAGTCCCCCGATTTAACAAATATGGATTTTTATTTGTGGGATCGATTGAAACAAATTGTATACAGTAGCCCTTTAGATAATAACACTGATCTGTTGAAAGACCGCATTAGGGAAGCTGTTCAATCAATATCCTTCCAAGAGGTTAGAGACAGTTACAATGCTGTCAAAAATAAAAGTTGTTTAACATAATTACGAGTATAATTAGCTGTCTTATTTAATAATTTTTGTAAGAAGAAAATATTTTTTATTTTGCCGTAAGTTTTGCCGCATAATACCACTTGATACTTTTGAACATCTTTAAAACAAGTCGAATTAGGCAGATTTATCCACAAATTGGAATTTTGACATAAATTTTAATTCTAAACAACTTTGCTTAGTGACAGTTTTTCATATTGTTAAAATTTAAAGTAGTTTACTCTTACATAGTTTTTAGGTTTTTCAATTTTCTGAACACCCTGTACTGTCGTGCGCAAAAAAAAATGGGACAAGTCTTATAACGTATTTTTGCAAAAATCTAGATGTGTACATCTAACTTTAATTTTTGTGACCTTGTCAGTTATTTGTCAAAATTGATTGCAAGTGTGCAAATAGAGACAGATTTACATTAGAAAAAAATAGTTGTCCTATTTTTTTTTTTGCTCACGACAGTACATGACATGTTAACTTATTCCACGACAATCATATTTTTGACAAAAGCAAAATTTTTTATGAAGAATAAATTTTCCGCGTAAAATCAAAAATAAAAAGGTTTACCCTCTTATCCACTCTAACTGTGTACATACTGTATATCAATAAACACTTTAATATAATAATAATTCCTTTCTACATCATTCACTGTCGCGCATACTGTCTGAAATATGCTACTAGATAGGGCTACTAGAACCTCATTTAATTTATATTTCTAATAGTAGTAATAGCGGGACCGGCAGTGCTCTCTCTGCCATTACACGTCACGTGATTGGTCTAAGTGTGCAGTAAAGATACCTCAGCTGCTTTGAATCATTCTATGTATTACAATATCCATGGTTCCAACGTGCTATTTTGTTTCTTGGTTATCATTACCACAGAAGACCTATACCAGAAACGACTCTCTGCCTTCCCGCCAATATTGAATTTTTATGAAGACAGCCATCTTGCTGGTGGTATTGTCAACCTATAGGTCGTGTGCGCTGACGTCACAGATTCTGAAACCTTAGGAAAACAAACAGCTGTCATCGAGTGACGTACCGATTGAACATGTTTTAAAGTATATTTTGCCGTTTTTGTAATATTTTACAAATTATTTTGGATAACTTAACATCCACAACTATCCTTAATTATTTCGTGTTGTGAATTTTGTTCGTTAATATGGAGATAAGTTTATATTTTACGAAATCGTCCCATAATGGAAAAAGTTGGTGTCATCGAATTAAATCCCTTATATTTTGAAAAATGATGAGTTCACAACAAATATTGGTGTATTTCATAATATTTCATCTAGAGATATTGTAAATTTCTTGGTTTTTGTGAGAAATGCGTAGACAAAAGGATGAGTTCAAGACATTCAAAAATCTTGAAGCTATTTGTGGTTGGGTGAAAGAAGTAGGTACCTACTATCCAAGAAATTTACAGGATAAAAGCTTTTTGCAAAGGTAGGAATCAGTTGTCGATGATCAACACTTTTTTCAATATATGTTTACCTAATTAAATGTTGCTTAATGAATAATTGCTAACATACAAATTCATTTTTCAGGTTATGAACTCTTAGCTTCGCATCTTCAACAAAAGCCATCGACTTCTTGGACTATTGCTGATCTAGATGATCCCCTTCAGTACTCATTGTGATTGTGTTACTAGTCTAGACAAGATTCTTTCACTATCCAGTCTTTCCTTTCAATTTTTTAACAGTAAACAATGGCTATGGCCGAAGGCTTAACTGTTATGAATTTTGTGAAAAATATATATAAACTAAAGTACTGTGAACTACTTGAAATGTGTAAAAAGGTGTACACAATTTCTTCCAGTGGTTGCCCCATTACCTATGATACACCTATAGATTGAACTATACAAACCATTATAATTTGAGCAAGAACTTTTTCTTATCGTGTGTTATTAATGTCATAAATATGTCTAACGTGTATTTTATTAAATACGTATATTCACTTTTTATTGTTTTATTTATCACTCGTATTATTGTTGTTAGCAGTGAATTGAAATAGTCAATTATGTTGAACCTATATATACATGCATCTTTGCATCTAACTGAAATTAAAACAAAATATACTTACTAAATAACAAATTATTTATTATCCAAGGTTCCATTAGTACTTATAAGATGAATCAACAATAAACTTCAGGAGATACAAAGAAAGATCTATTATTGCAATAAAAAAATAAATGATTATGTTATACATTTAAGTATACTAATATCAAGTAGTAACATTTGTAATTACATAATTCAACGAAATTTACAGCTACAATTTGACAGTTTCAAAGCCCATTCGGGCATTATTTATGTGCTCACTGACTTTAGATCACTTTCAGTCTTAGTTTCATAGTTTTTGAATGTTAAACAATCCAACACTGGGTTTTTAAACACCACACAACATAAGTACTTTAAAAGGACGTTTAGCTGCCAGATCAATCGCTAACGGCACTACTTTGAATTTCCTTAATTTATGCACTATATCAGATATCTGTGTATTTTCCTCTTGATGTGATTTAAAACAATGTTTGCTATTACATTGCTTTCTCCCTCGGCATCAACTCTGCCCTCGTTCAACTAAAATTTAAACACAAGAAATTGTTATTAAAAATGCTGACAAATCAATATAAAGTGTTATTTTTTTACCATGAATTGTTTATTGTTTGCTTTAGCAGTAGTTATTATCACAGGTACTTTTACTTTCACATTTGTGTTTTAAGTTGTATCTGATATTAACAAAGAATACCTAACTGGGCGGATCATCGTGGTCTTGAATTACGGCCGTCTTTTCTATAACATAAATCCAAACTAAAAATCGAATTCTTAAATCAACAAGCAACAATTTACCATTAAAAAAATGCTTGGAATACCCAGTAAAATAATTCCTTTTAATTGCTTGATTATTGTTCGTATTGACATTGGATATAACATAACCACAGACATAACCTCAACAGTGCGGTGAATGTGAAACAAAACAACCGAATACGGCTGCTGCACTCTGGCGGAAATAATTAAACTATCTGTTCCCATTATGGGATATTTGAATTTCCCGCCTGATACCACCAACAAGATGGCCGAAGGTCACCCCAATTTACCAATGAAAGGTGCGTTTGCACGCACCCAGTAATTTAGTCGAGTCGCTTAGTAATTTAGTACTCGACCAATGCGGACAGCGTGTTTTAGTCAAGTAATTTAGCGGAAAGCAATTACTAAATTACTGGACCGTTTCTCTACTCGACTAAATAACTGGATGCGTGCAAACGCACCCAAGCATCGAACGTGCCTCCGACAGTGACGCTTCTGGTATAGGTCTTCTGTGTCATTACTCTCATTACATTTTAACTATAACGAATTCTACGGACTATAAGTTTCTGCAGCTGTATTTATTAAATATTTATACCTACATTGTTTATTATTTGATGAGTTGCTTTGGAAATTCATATTTATGTGACGCAAGTGATGAAATTGAAAAATAAGGCCGTAAACACAAAAAATGTCAAGAAAGCGTCTGGAAACAGTTGGCAGCAAAATTTAATAAGTATTTAATTAACTTATTCCCGAAATATTCTCCCCAAATACAACTCGTAATCTTTTTCCGCTAAATCTAGATCTTTTCCGTTTAAAAAAAGTTGTAAAATGGGATTTCTGTTGAAAATTAGCCACAATAAAAAATATATATATAATGGCGGTGTTCAGCAGTATCAGTTGCATACTAATTTTAGACTATAACTGTTCCACTATTATATGCATATGAGATATGAGATGTGAATTATATATCACTATTAATGTGAGCTTAAACACTACCTATACTCAAGAATGGTCTTAAATTCAAAATCTTCAACGTCCCTGTAGCGCAGAGGATAGCGCGTTGGACTTCTAATCCAAAGGTCGTGGGTTCGATCCCCACCAGGGATGCAAGTGGTATTACTTTTTGTTTTTTTTTAATTAATATGATTTATTAAATAAATACTTTACAATGTAAAAAACTTACTTTGTTTTGTACATTTTTTACTCCACCAAAATTTGTATTGCTCAAATAAGCTGTTTGATTAAGAAAAAAATAAAATTCTATTATATTGCCTATATTTTATTTATTTTATGCGATATAGTATATAATTATTATAAATTAGTGTAAATGAGTTCATAAATAACTCCATGGCATGATGACCTTTTAAATTGAATAGGGTGCCACTTTTATTCTAGATGCCATGACACATTGGTATTGTATCAGTCCTTTAAACCGGATATTTTAATAACGATAATGGCCAATGTCAGGAATATAAAAAGAACATTAATAAAAAAGGAAAAATTAATGAAAGCCTGAAAGCATTGTACATACACCTATTCCAATTTCAAATTGGGGATGAAAAATGAGATCATATACCAGTCGAGATTGGCCCTAAATTAATTGAGAGAATAAAAATTGATGATCTTGTTTCATGTAAACCCACAAGGACTCTGTTTTTCGGTCCGATATGATGATGATGTTTAATATTGCGTGGGTGCGTAAAGTACATATATAGTAATGTTGGCATCAGTGATTATCGATTTGGGTATTCCCTTTTAGATAGTAGATCAAATATTATTGAACCTTAAGAAAGTGCACACAAAGCTATAATAATTCACTACAAAGAAGTGCTGATACAATAGGCACCTTGCATTAAAATTAAATTTGGAAAATTATACTCACAAACGTATTCTATATCATTAAAATAAATGAATAATTTAAAAACTAAAAAACATGCTTTTATAAATACTGCACTAAAAAGCAAAAAATAATCATCAAACCTGTTCTCTCTGTGTACCCCGTAAGGGCCTTAGTGTAAGCCGTGTTTTTAATTAAGTATAATATTTGAGTATAAAAGCGTGGGGCGTTTTTCATTTAATCTAATAGACTAAGAGCTAGTGAACATTTCGCGCCATTACTTATTACTCGAAGTAGGCTAAACATTTGCCAAAAGGTTGCCAATCAAAGCGCAGTATTATCATATCCATGATTTTTAAAGTAAGTTTTATTCGTAAGAAAGAGAGATTATTATTAAAGATTAAGATCAGAATTTTCAATTTTTCAAAGAAAATTTGTCGTAAAAAATATATAGTTTAGAAGATTTTGCGCATTGATTGATCCATTATAAAATTTCAGTCCGAAAAAATTAAATCTTTTTTTTTACACTTCAGCTTACATCTCGAGAATCAAGTGAGATAACAAAAAAAGTCACTGAATATCTTTTATAAAAAATTAAATTGCCAACGTAAATGCTCATATGCATTTTTTAAGTAAATGAAATAGTTAAAAAAGATAACGTGGATTAATAGTACAGTGAATGAAGGTAAAAATCAACTATTACCTCCGATTTCGGTGAACCTCCATCGATTTGCATGAAAATTTGGGATTGAGTATATTTTACGACATATGCTCGACTTGCGCTTTTTGCATTTTAGGGTTGTTAAAAATGGGAAAAAATGCAGATTTAAGCATTCTGGCGTAAGTAATCTCGTTTAATTAGACAAAATAAATATTTTTCAACACTTATATGCATGATTTATGATTTTAATTAATTTTTAAACCCTTTTAGCAACCACCCCTTAAATCGAAAATCATGAAAAAATCATTTTTTGTATTTCTGAAATAGGAAATCGCATATTAACAAACGGTTTGTCTAATGTTTATGATATAATTTTTGGTTGACTGTGAAATTTCAACCCTTAAAAACCACCCCCTTAATGCAGAATCATTGAAAAAATTGGTTTTAAGAAACTTTAATCATTTGAATAATACATTACTGAATTGAAATCTCATTTACTGAGTATTAAAGTAATTATTTATTTATTGCGAAATTTCCCACCCTTAAAAACTACCACTTGTCATAAAAATAATGGAAATTTTTTTTATCAGCTTTAATATAGCTTTAATTATTTAGAATCTTTTTTATTACTTATGATAAACTTTATTAATATATTTCAAACTTTATTAATATTATTCTTTCCACATTCCCCAAACTACCCTTCGTGCACAAATTGATGAAAAAGGATAATTTAACGTTGAAAACAGTTTTTTCAGTGCTTATGTGACTTATAAAAGTTTAATTTATTAATTAAGAGGAAAATGTATTAAAATAAATATTAAAATATATGAAAAGTTTATTCATTTTTTAATTAAATAATGTTTCATAAATTAATCAAATATTAATAGTACATTAAATTTAATTTTTCACTCTTCATCAGAGCTCTCTTCACCAACTTCTCCTTCTTCATTAATTGGAGGGCTATTTTGGCAATTGTCCCCACTGCATGATCAGCAGGTTGCATTGCAAAATAACCCTACTCTTCGACACTCGCAAGAAGCGCCGCACCCTTTTTTGCAGTTGCAAAAAATCATTTTTAACACGACACGACACGTCTACTTCTTACTATCTATCTTTTTAGCTATATATGCATACAAAATCTCTGCTCAAAAAATTTTTCCAAGAAAATGTTATTGGTTTTTTTACAATAACTCCGTTAATTTTTATGATATCAGGTTCATCCAAAAACCATTTGAAAGGTAATTTCAAGGGATATAAGATCGTATTAAATTTAATCTTTTAAAACCCTTATTTTTTAAAAGATAAAAGGTTAAAGGGCCCCGGTTACATGTTTCTCGCAGTAAAATTTAGGCTTTAAACGTTTCTCTCTCGGTTATTTTTTATCCTACAAAAATAAAAAAAAAATTAAAATCTTTGTTAAAAAAAAAACTCAAATTTCGTTCTCTATTATTTTTTACGTATATCGAGTATTTTTGGAGTTATTATCAAAAGAAAATGAAATTTACGAAAATTTGAAAAATTCTGATTTTTTTAAATCATATTTTTTTTCAAAAATATGCATTCTAAACCGGTCAAAATTTTTAAAGTCATTACTTATGCTAAAATAAAGAAAGTCTTATAGGGATTACTATAAATTTTAATTTTTGTGGAAATGGCGTAGGTTTTATTTTTCACTTATTCCTAAAAAATTCGAAAGGGTCCTCTTATTTTCATCATAACTTGCTTAATTTTGATGCTATCAACTTCTTCTGCAGCTCATTTGATAGATATTTCTGAGTACTTTGAAAAGTGTTCAGTAAGTATATTTTATAAAATGCATCGTTTTCCCGTTATTTAAGCTTGAATACTTAGATTTGAGTACTCGCCGAAAAAAAATATACATTCAATTACCTATAGCTCACTTTGAATTAATATTAAAAGATTTTTTAAGGAAGGAATTTCGTTTTTTTATTAGCTTCAATTTTGGTAATGACAACTTTTTTGTAAAAACTTATAGTTTTTGAGTTATTTATGAAAAACCGCTTTAAAACATGCATTTTTTTCACGAAAAATCAAAATCTTTGATCTTTAATAACTCAAAAAGTATTGATTTATTTTAATAACTTTATATAACAAATTTTGCTTAGAATTGGTCCCTCTATCGATTCCTAGGGTTATTTTTCATAAAAAGTTTGCAAGATGTGCTGCTCCGAATTTTTGTCTGACAGTTAAAATACATGGTCAAAAAGGTCTCTAGAATAACATATTCAATTGTCAGACAGGAGCAAGTAATAAAAATTTCACTTCAAAAATACATGTTTGAGGTGTTCTTACACCCTCCGCTGCCTGAAATTTTTGTCTGACAATTTGTATGGTTATTCATATACCTTAATTCAAGCAAAATACAAAGTTTCAACCCACTTTCAATAATGAAAATTTCGACTATTTTACGACTTTGGGATGTTCTTACACCCCCTGCTGTCTGAATTTTTTGCCTGACAATTTCTATGGTTATTCATATACTTTAATTCAAGCAAAATACGAAGTTTCAACCAACTTGCAATAATGAAAATTTCGACTACTATTTTACGACTTGGGTGTTCTTACACCCCCTGCTGCCCATCGCCAAGTCGACACGTTCGAGATGGCAACTCATTACCCCTATGGCAACCTTTTGACCGTAAAGTATATCCAATATATTTTGTTGGGACCTATGCCCAAGGATTTCCCACAAATTCTACGACATGTCCACAGGGACAGTCTTGCGTATTGTATATAAGAAAATGCGCACTTTCAAAACGCAAAAAAATACTTGTAATGATGAGTTTCCAAAAAAGTCACCTAGTTCTCCCGCTAACTGATAACCCACCAAATGAATGAAATCAAACGGATTTAGCACCGCTTGAGCTCAGTCAATCCAGGATTCGATAGAATTCATCATAGCGGCGAAGATCCGCGTGGGCCGATCCACGGGCTATCGCGCCTGCATATGTCCGCACGGCCGCCAACACAAATGAAATGGAAATAATTGCTTATTCTCGTGCGCAAGAATTATTTGTAATGAGGAAGTCGGTGTAAAACAACGGGGGACCGACCGGAACGTTGAAAACCATTAAATCTGATGAGCTCCGTTGGAAAGTAATGTCTGAATAAATGGCAATCGTTGTATGCAGCTTTTCATCACCCTATTGTTCTAGTGGTCATTCGTATAATTGATTTTACACTACGTTTAACTGTGTTGCGTTTGTAGTGTTGTCGGCACTTTCAGCGCCCGGGTTTGTTCGAAATTTATGTTTCGGAATAAAAAAAAAGAATCGGAATAAGCAAGGTACATTCAAAAAGTAACTTTTACAGGCAGATTTTACCCAAAGTAATTTAGTGAGGTTAAAGATTCAAGGTATATGATAGTATGGCAATGTTAAATCAATATATTATAAGAAAGATGTCGGAAAATATTAATATGGTGCAGCTAAAATAATTTCTTCTAATGGCGAAATTTTAACCAAAGAGAAACAATTTTTTGAACACTGTTGAACATTCAACAATTACAATCTGAATTTAGATCTTTTACAGTAATTCCATATACAGTGTGTCCCAGGATAGATGTAACAAGAGGTGTAATGGACCAAAAATTTTGGAATGGTATTTGGGAATTGACTCCTGCTTGTTGTAAAACTAAAGTATACCAAAAATGACTTGATTTGGTGTTCTACAGGGTGTTTTATAAGCAAAGTTGTAAAATTCACCACTGATAAAGTACCTTTAGTTTTCAAAATATGAAAAAATTCCACTAAGAAAAGTTATTTAGAATGAAATTTTATACATCTGTACTAAATTTCAGGAATATAAAATTATTTTTTTGAAACTTCCATAAAGTTGTGTAGGAGCAAATGTTAATCATCCACTGCTTTTCTCATAGCCTACTTTTAGCTTCTACATAACTTTAAATATTAATTCACAAAAAATAATTTCTATGTAGTTTTAATTGAATGGTTCAAAATAAAATACTAATTTATTGAAAAAATGGGAAATTTCAAAAAAATAATTTGATATTCCTGAAATTTGGTATAGGGGTATAAAATTGCATTCTAAATAACTTTTCTTAGTGGAACTTTTTCATATTTTGAAAAATAAAGGTGCTTTATTAGTGGTGATTTTTACAACTTTGCTTATAAAACCCCTGTAGAATACCAAATCAAGTCATTTTTGGTATACTTTAGTTTTACAACAAGCAGGACTCAATCCCCAAATACCATTCCAAAACTGCAAAATTTTTGGTCCATTACACCTCTTGTTACATCTATCCTGGGACACACTGTATATATGCAGTTTTAGTTTTAAAATACTCAATAAGATATTCTAAAATCTTATTTCTAAGGCTACTTACGAACGTAAACGGCCTGAAACTGATTAATAAATAGCCCTTATAGGAGTACAGGAACCCACCTAGAAAAAAGCCACATCCATGCCTCTCTTTAAAACTACTATTAAAGCTTTCAAGTATCACTGAATTGTCTAAATCATTATTCAATATCTGAAGAATATTATAAAACCATACATTATAGATGGACTACTTATAAACGAAGTATTGGGAGTCCTAGTAGTGGGCTAAAATTTTCAACGAGGGTAAGCTTACTGTAAAACTGGGTTAGATAGTTCTTAAAAGTTCATGCACTCTCTAAAAACACAAATTTCAAAAACTATATGAATAATTAATTCTTTTTTTCGGTGACTTAAAAATAGCATCCGCCCATAATATAGCTCAGTGTTAGTAAACTGAAAATATGTTTATCAGATAAAAATTAGGTATATTTTTTGTTAAATCTGAAATGTATTCAATAGAGCTGACCGTTTTACATTGCCTGACTTCTAGAAATAATGGTATGTATGCATAGAAATAATGTATGCATAAACCCTATTAGTTGTGAATAATTCTACTTGAAACTTGTTTTGCCTTAAAAATTACTAGTTGCCCTTTAAGAACGCCGATTTATTCTTGTAGAAGTATATTTCAAGTCTCATTGGTTTTAACGCATTTATTAAAGCGTGTAGGCAACCTATTTTAAAACCTATTCTAAACCCAATTAATACAACCGCTTTGATTTTGATATTTTGCCAATTTTGAAAACCAACGATATAGATCATATGTCATATGTCATATGATATGTCGTTGGATAGCTAATTGAAGTGATTGAATAATGAAATAATTTACAGAGTATTCCATTTAAAAAAAAAAACAAAAGTTATGTCTACATCTCGAAAACTGAGGCATGCATAATTTTCTACCTATCAGCAACGGATTCTACTCAAAACAGGGCCTTAAGAATGTGTTACTCGATTTTCGTTTCGACTCTTGGTAATTGAGATATAGAGGTATCCAAAAAGCCAATATTCAAAAAACGCTCTGTAGCTCGGTAGTCGAAAAAGATAGACGATCGCGGTTGTTTGTTTCTCGAAAATCGAGCTGAGAACACCTATATTGGTTTTTGTCTAACTGCCATAGTTTTAAACAAAACCCCAAATCCCATCTACTTTGGTCCACCCTGTACATCGGAGTACATTATATCACAATAGTATATTACGTAATGAGTGTTGTAAGAAGCATATTACGCACGAATGGAACAGTTACGCACGATGCCGCGTAGCGACGAGTGCGTATTTCCATGAGTGCGTAATTGCTTTACAACTCGAATTATGTACGATACTTTACCTACGATCATATTTATTTATATATTTAGTAAAATCTGAATTTAGTTTACTAGTCAACAATATTATTCAACAAATATTATGTCAAATTTGACAGCGTTTGAAAATTACGTAGGCGCATTTGTTTTTTTAAATCCCGCGTCAGGGAACTAAGCCACCTATATATTTGCATGTCCCGTGCGTTTTGTTTACCGTGCGATTTGTTTACAGTGCGTTTTGTTTACAATATATAAAATTCAACTTACATAGATGGCAGGTAGTGTGTTTTTTACTATTTACAGTAGTGATCGTAGGTAAAAGTGTTTATTACATTGGTTGCAAATTGTATAATAATTTATCTAACGATATATCACCCACTGCTAATATTTTTAAGATAAAACTGAAGAAACTTTTTAAGTAGAGGTGGATGCATTTTATAGATAATTTTTAGTATTGACAATAATTTAATTGCTGTTTCTTTATGTTTGCGCTAACAACTGTGAAATGGATATACATAATTTGTGTGTGGAATTTTATGCTCTTTGTAGTATATTTTGCATTATATTTTATAGCATGTTCATATTACTCATTTTAATAATTGTTGATTTTTTTTTGTATTTAATGTATCTACATCTAGTTTCATTGATATAAACACATTTACCTACGATTACTACTGTAAATAGTAAAAAACACACTACCTGCCATCTATGTAAGTTGAACTTTACATATTGTAAACAAATCGCACTGTAAACTAATCGCACGGTAAACAAAACGCACGGGACACGCAATTATAGGTGGCTCATATCGCTGACGCGGGGTTTAAAAAAACAAATGCGCCTACGTAATTTTCAAGCGCTGTCAAAACTGACATAATATTTGTTGAATAATATTGTTGACAAGTAAACTAAATCCAGATTTTACTAAATAAACAAATAAATATGATCGTAGGTAAAGTATAGTACATAATTCGAGTTGTAAAGCAATTACGCACTCATGGAAATACGCACTCGCTGCTACGCGACATCGTGCGTAACTTTTCCATTCGTGCATAATATGCTTCTTACAACACTCATTACGTAATATACTATTATTTCTTTCTTTCTTTCTTTCTTTCTTTCTTTCTTTCTTTCTTTCTTTCTTTCTTTCTTTCTTTCTTTCTTTCTTTCTTTCTTTCTTTCTTTATTTATTTACGTATTTATTTATTTATTTATTTATTTATTTAATTATTTATTTATTTATTTATTTATTTATTTATTTATTTATTTATTTATTTACTTACTTACTTACTTACTTACTTACTTACTTACTTACTTACTTACTTACTTACTTACTTACTTACTTACTTACTTACTTACTTACTTACTTACTTACTTACTTACTTACTTACTTACTTACTTACTTACTTACTTACTTACTTACTTACTTACTTACTTACTTACTTACTTACTTACTTACTTACTTACTTACTTACTTACTTACTTACTTACTTACTTACTTACTTACTTACTTACTTACTTACTTACTTACTTACTTACTTACTTACTTACTTACTTACTTACTTACTTACTTACTTACTTACTTACTTACTTACTTACTTACTTACTTACTTACTTACTTACTTACTTACTTACTTACTTACTTACTTACTTACTTACTTACTTACTTACTTACTTACTTACTTACTTACTTACTTACTTACTTACTTACTTACTTACTTACTTACTTACTTACTTACTTACTTACTTACTTACTTACTTACTTACTTACTTACTTACTTACTTACTTACTTACTTACTTACTTACTTACTTACTTACTTACTTACTTACTTACTTACTTACTTACTTACTTACTTACTTACTTACTTACTTACTTACTTACTTACTTACTTACTTACTTACTTACTTACTTACTTACTTACTTACTTACTTACTTACTTACTTACTTACTTACTTACTTACTTATTTATTTATTTATTTATTTATTTATTTATTTATTTATTTATTTAACGTCGGCCTATTTCCGTGAGGGGCTAGCGTTGAGGCGTCTTGACTCTACCCCACCAACAGCCTCTCCCTCCCCCAAATCCCCCCCTCTGAAGAATCCAGCGAGATGAAATGTACACAAATTCAATCATAAAAATAAAATTCGTTATTCCATGTAGAAAATTTTTCATCACACTGACATCTTGAAGTTTTTAATGACATGACAAAGTATTGTGAAGCAGGTTTTTATAATTACTTTTTCTGCATTATTAAAAATGTAACTTTCGTATCTGAAACAACATCATGCTGCCTGTTAATTATTTTAAACGGTTGTACATTAATAAACACAATTCGCATAATTGTCTCTAGAGTGCGATTAATTTATGTAAACTCTCGCGAGTTTCTGTATCCCCTCTCGCCTAGCACCGGTAGGTTGGGACGCTTCACGTCTCCGCTACGTTTTGTAACGTCTCAGTTTTTAATATATTGTAAAATGAATAAATAAAACGAATGAGATACAATAATATAATCCCTTGACATGTTAAAACATTAATATTCAATAAATCACTTTTATGGTTAACGGTTAATGGACTATACACGTATTTCGATACTCGCTTGCCATAACATCTGGCCGCTACGTTACTCTGCGTAGTTCCATTGCGTTTTTGTAACGTAGTCAAATTAAGATTATACAGTGAAATATAAAATGACTTACTTTTGACATGTTAACCACATTTAAATAGAATAGGGGTGAACTAATTTGGTAATTTGGATTTGGTACTTCGACCAGGCGTTGCCTATCTTCCGGCAACTTCCTTAGCCACACTTCCTCCTACGACAACTTACCTCTACCCTTACTCTTTGTCTTTCCTCAACTTTACAACTTCAATTCCTCTTTTCCCCCACTTTATGTTTGTACAATTTTGTTCTTTTATCCTTTTTGTTCTTTTCGTCCTCTTTTTGTTTTTTCTAAATCCCCTCTAGGCCGAAAATTTCTGATAAATCCTAATTTTTTAAACCATAGCTTTTAACCACTCTACCTCCCTTGCCGGCGCTCAGACCGCAAGGTCGTCATTCATTCGAAAGGATTTTTCGTTTAATTCTGCTTTCCCGTATTAACAATTATAAATTTTGTAAATGTAGTGCCAGTGCTAGTTTTAAGTTTTATTAAGTAGTTTTAGGCTCATAGGAGCACATTTTTATTTAGTAACCTAGTTTTAAGTCTGCCTGCTGCAGCTATTACAACATTGTCGTCAAGCCGAACCGGACCCGTTCGACCCAACCACACATTCACCACGGCCACGTGCGCCATGGTTGTCTGGTTGGCACCAGGTCGAGCTCCGGCTAGGCGCATATTTGTATCCCAAACAAAAATAAATACTTTTTGAATTTAAATTGAGTTGGTATTTCGATACGTACAGTGAAGCAACGTTCAGCGCGGTTAATACTTGGCTGGGTGACCCGTCTGGGGAAACTCGGCGATATAAAGAAATAAATATTATTATTTCTGTAGAAATTTGTTTCATGTCTTTATTCAGTCCTTCTCCTGGTAATGGTATTTTTGAACATCTCTCAACGGTTCCAATCTACATGTTTGTTCACATTAACAAATTTTTGAGAACACTATAATATTACTAGAAACATGCTTCTGTTACACAGAATCAGTACGTCTTCAATCTTAGAAGTCTACAACTAACAGCATTATTGAACGTATTGATCAAGAGTGCAGAGTTATAGAAATATTTAATGATTTGGCTAAGGTCGACTTGTATGTGGCAAATGAATCAAATTGCTAAGGTCCCTCTGGCTGGCAGACAACATTTCGCTACTTATATTATTAGGTATATGGTGAAATATCTGATGAGAAGTATATAAAAGTTGGTGTGTCTCAGGGAAGTGTTCTGAGACCCTTTTGTTTTTGCTGTATTATAATGATATTGGACAGTGTAATGTAATTTTTAAAGCAGAATTTGCTAACTTAGTATATCATAAATCTCTAGAAAACCTTACGCTTTAGGTCAACGCAAATATTCTGGCAAATATTGGTGAAATTTCAAAAAAAAATTAATAAAAAAATTGACAATGGACAGTTTCACGCATACTGTGAAACCGTTTATAAAATTAAATCAGAAAGTAACTAAGCAAGTAATATGCTTTAAATTATTTGAAGTACATATTGAAGACACGTTGCTATGTGTCGTAACGGTCTTAAATATTATCTTGCTCTTAAAGTGCAAGTGGAAACCACTGAAAGTAAGAATAAGTGTAATTTTTTCTAATGTTGGTTCAATTATTGGAAAACAATGTTGTGGATATTCTTCTACGAATACTGTCAATAAATTTTCTTATTAGAAAAAAGAACAATAAGGTGTATGTTTGGTATGAAATTCGGGGAATATTACACAACTTTACTGAATAAAGTTTTGACATTTTCATGTTCATATTTTTTAGATACTTTGAAATTATTAAAAACAAGTTAAATTTATGATGTCCATATAATGAAATTGCACATATTTTCTAGCCAATATTTTATGCGAACAGTTTTATGTAACAAATTGCCTAAAAACGATTTAAGTAAAAATAAATAAATAAATAGATAAATAAATAAATAAATAATATAATGATAATAATAAAATAAATCTATGTTCAAAATAATTCATGACAAAATACCAAAATATATTCAATTGCACACACGAGTTTTTAATTAATATATTTTATCAATATAGTATTGTGATTTACCTATCCATTTTCTATTCTGTTTATATTTCACGATTTTCTTTGTAATCAAATGGATCAATAAATGTGTTTCATTTTATTTCATTTATTTTCAAGAATATTCGATAAATAGAATTAGGAAGTTTTTGCAGTTATTGCACTTAAAGATTTATGTTAAGTTAAATAATACTACCAAGTAGTAAACGAAATACAAAAGCTACCTCGATATACTCAACATTTGTGCGTTCGTTTATAATTTTCAAATTTAAAGTGTTTTTACGGAATTATTAATAAGTAACAACATTTCAAAACAATCATCTCAGTGAATTTCAATCATACTATCCATGGTGTAATCCTGGTAGTCCCCAAGGCTTAATATTAGCCCAACTATTATTTTTACTTTATATCAACTATTTACCTAGTTACCACAATCTACACAGATGATACGACTGTTTTAATATAAGATGTTACGTAGTAGGAACTGTATCGTAAAATTCAACCGCCCACCTTAAGTTTCTCCATTTCTGTATTTTGCTTCATTATCGGATATACATTTTTTTAACTACTTGTAATGCAAACATTTAAAACAATGTTTCTCTGATGACGGTAAAAAAAACCGAAACGTCGAAAACTTGATCTTCTTTCGCTGATCGAAAAAACTCAAGAAATAGGTTAGATCTCTAGTAGATTTGCAGGAAGCTTATTACGTGCCTAAGTCAATGACTTTTAATGATCGTAAATACCGGCTAGTTATAGGGCAACATTTCTTAAAACCAGAAAATTATACAGACATTTTGTTACGCTTGTAAAAATCAACAAATATTAACCCTTCAAGGTACAGTATTTAACAGAACCGGTATGTTTTCAAGTAATTATTTGATAGTAGGTATCGATACTCCCAAAAATAATGTTTCATTTGTACAGTACAGTGTTATTTATGACCAATAAATAATTTTTCAAAGTATATTACAGGTAATCAAAAAAGAGATATAAAGTAAAAGCCAAATGGATCTAACAAAAGGTGCCCAATTGTTAATGGCAAGGGTTAGATCAATGAAGGTACTAATAAAATAAATATTTAGGTGCTTGTAAGCTAGAGCACAAATACTTTGAATAACGACTAGTCACTATGATTTATTTCTCACTATTACAGCGGATGGGCTATAGAAATATTGCCTCTTTTAATACCTTCAACTTTCCAGCGATATTGATATTAGTTGCTTTTATTTCAAATGGTAGACACCATTGTATGTGGGTTTTTTTACAAACTTTATTTTTTGCTAATTTTAGGGCTGTAAAAAAAAAGGAATAAATGTTCTGTTTATTAGTTTAGGTAAAAAATTCACTCTTCATAGTCAAATAGACAGCATGTCAAGAAAATAGAAAAATAATGAAATTAGCTCTATATGATGAAAATATTCTTAATTCGAGTTTTACAGAAAATGTTATTTACCCAAGTTTGATGTAAACTGAAAAAAAATTACACTATGTCATGCAGAATAAAATATGTTCATTTCATTATTTTCATTTCAAATAAGCTAAATTTTACAATAAAATACATTGGGAACAAATTACCTAATCTTTTTGGTTCTACTAATGATGCAAAATTGCTGTATTAACTAATTTGGAGAGAAGAACATTGTACTTTTATTTCTATGCATGATTTTTCTAGACAGGGGCGTAGTTAGTCGCGAGAAGTCTAGGTCTCAAAATTTTTTTAGCATCAACCACCCCCATCCCATTATTAAAGGGGATAAAAAAATAAATAAAAATGCGTTTTAGTCTGTGTACAAGAACCAAAGGCCTCAGAATCTTTTTTAGTGTCAGCCACCCCCCTACCACCCCACTTAATGAGGCATATCTTCTTATGGGTAAACGGTTTCAAATATAATATTATTAAAATTCTATGAATAATTATTTCCACATAGTGAAGTATAAATATAGTCTCAATTTTTCTCTCGTTGTAAGAGACTTAGATAGAAAATTTGAACGTGGAAGTAGTAATTCATTAGGCGGCGGTTTTAAGTCGGCAGTTAAACATTAGCTGTCCTATGTAAATTTAAAAATGGCAGATTTTTTTACTTATATATTTTTAGCCGCTCTATAATGTGGCGTCCTTTATTTTTCTTAAATATTCATTCTTTAATATGAAAAAATATAAAAAAATGAAAATGTGGACTTCCCATCCCTATTTGGGGGTGAAAAATGTAATCGATTGATTTTTAAAGAACATTTTTTAATACTTTTACAGCGAGGAATTCGAATATTTTTAATTTTTTTAAATAATTGTTTATTGAAAATTTGTAGACAATGGGGTATTTTCCTATTTTTTTTTATTTATTAATATCATAAAATATGTATAAACAAGCCTTCCAATACAAATTTCCGTGAAAATAATTATCAATTTTTTGAGAAAACAAGAGTTAAAATAAATGGCGCGAAAAGCGTTTTAAATTGGAGAAGTATGTAATCTTCCAATGACGTAGGTAGTCTGTGTTGATTTGTAGATAGAATGGTTTTATACAAAACAGTGTGGTGTTGCCAAGTTGAAATTTCTTCTCTAGTTTTAGTAAAGATAAATTAAGAAAACGGGAGTATGAAGCTTATTTATTAGATCAATGTTAATATATTTATCCACAAAATGTAATTTTGTGATGTAAAAAATAATAATAGGCGTGGATTATTAGATGTTTTAAATAATTTTTAATGCCGATTAGATTAAAAACATATTTCGCAATGTATGGCAACAAGGTCAAATGACAGATGTGTTCGATGGACCTTAAATACACAAAATCAGTCCCCTCCTTTTTTTTATTAAAATGCTTAATTAATAATTCAATTTTTTTATAGAATTGTGAAGAACTGTCGTCGAATTATTTATTGTCCTAATTCGTAGTCTCGTGCTTATAATCGAGATGAGATGATATTTTTCAAGTCAAGATCTTGCTGAGTCGAGACGAGATTGAGAATTTAATTTTTTTGTAGGGTTTAAAAATCAAGCACCATTAAAATTTCAGCTAATAATCAGTATGTGATCGAAAAGGAATCTGCGAGAAATTTAAACACTTTTGATGCCAAAAAGACACTCTTACAAACTGAATTTTTATATTTTTACAATGAATAGAAACATTTTATTAAAACAATAATATATTTTCTTTATTAATGAAAATTATAGAAATGCATAATTTCACAATTTTTGTACAGGGCCTATAAAAAAAACCTAGAAGAAATTACCAAATATTACACATGTACAAGAAAAAAAACCGCTGCCCAAGGAATCACAACTTCCACATCCAGATTCTCTATCCAAGTCACTCACAACGAAAAAACTTTGTATGTGAAAATAATTGTTTATGGAACTTTAATAATATAATATTTGAAATCCTCTACCCCAAGAACCCATAAAACGATACCCCACATCGGTAGTGGGGTGTGGGTGGTGGTAGAGGGTGGTAGTGGGGGTGGATGAAGTAAAAAAATATTTTGAGGTTTCTGGTTCCTGTACATGTATTAAATCACAATTTTTTTTCATCCCCTTTAATAAGGAGGTGGGGGTGGCTAATGCCAAAAATTTTTTTGAGACCTTAGCTTCTCTTGCCTGCTTGACTTACCCATTTACCCCAAATTTACCCCCCAACCCTTCGACGGAACAAGATGAAAATATAATCTAGTTCTAGATCTCGTTAAAGTGTACCAAATTTCAAGTCAATATCTTAAACGGTTCCAGAGTAAACGTGCGCACAAAAAAAAGTTACAGACAGACCGACAGACCGACAGACAGACATTTTTTTTTCGCTCAAACTTAAAATCTTGACGTTTCATGACATTTTAAGCCTATTTGGACAATAAAAATTTTTAAAAATTTTTTTGTCGTTACTATACTTCCACTGGACGTGGAAGTAATTACCGGAAAATAGTACTAATGCAAGTTGTCGCTGAAATGCGGTGGAGTTATTGTAGCATTATTACTTATTACACAAATATTAAGATCTCCATTACCAAAATCAATCAAATCATAGCTTATAGATTTAATTTTTACTATTTTATTTTACTTTTACTTTCTCTGTTCCTACTTGCACTTTATTGAAGACATCGGTCTATTTGCCAGTAGACAACTCCAATTGACTGGTCAGGATACCATAAATACTGGGATATTTTTCGGCTTGCCTTGATTACATTTAAATTACTCGACCATTTTTTACTGCTTGCTTATTTAACCCTTATATAATATCATAAACACCGAATATCATACCTAAAGCGTCAATTCATGGTTTTTAAAGGTTATATTAGATACCCACCCTTTTTAAAAATTACCCTTTTTTACAAGTCAATTGCACCCTTTTATGATTAATTCTTAAAACTGTTTTTAAAAAGCATTTCAAAATATAGGTGTGGTAAAAATAGACATCGTAAAATAAAACCCAACAAAATCAATCTGCTATAAAGTAATTGCTGAACATATTTATCCTTCTTTTCTGTTTGAACTATTAGCGACAGTTTTAATATTTTCTTTGCTTAATTTTAAACTGAATAAAGGAGGGTCTCTAAGGCCGTTCTCGGCCTAATTTATTTCTTGAGAAAAAAACTCGAAAAACAATTGTTTAGTATCTACTAATAATATTTAATCGATTCTACCCCAAACGAAACTTTCCTCCACCCTCCCTTTACCCCCTGTCACCCCTCCTCCCCTCTCCCATCTCTTCCAAAACAACGAAAATACACGTACAAAATCAAAAATATCCTTATTCAGCAAGTCATGTTAAAATATTTCAATGACTTGCAAAAAAATCAACTGAATGCTGATTATTTAATAGTTTAGGGGGGTATAAATATGGGAGGTGAGTGCGGGAAAGTTTTGTTTGGGGTGGAATCGATTAAATATTGTCAGTAGATACTAAATAACTGTTTTTCGAGTTTTTTCCTCAAGAAATAAATTAGGCCGAAAACCGGCCTTAGAGACCTCCTCCTTTTCTATACTTTCACATATGATTGTATCATGTATAGATGCGTTTATTTTCTTGACCGTTGATATAAAATTAAGTTGATGTATATCCTGAAATTTTCGACCTTCATAATAAAAATTACTAATTTTCATACGTTTCAGTTTATTCTACCATCCTCAGAGAAATTAACTAATATTATTAAATTAACTGATGTTGTTAAGTTGTGTAGTGCAATTTAATAATATTAGTTAATTTCTCTGACGATGGTTGAATAAAGCGAAACGTAAGAAAATTAGTAATTTTTATTATAAAGATCGAAAATCCCAGAATAAACATCAAGTTTATATGATTGTATCAAGCGTTAACATGAATTATTAATCTGATAAAGATTTAATGAAACAAAAGGATAAATTTTATGTACACTGGAGTGAGGAGAGAAATGCTTATTGCTTATGAAAATCATGATATAATAGGAAGTAAGTGTTCACCTTGAAAGATATCAGCCTAATTAAATCCCCAAGCCCAATTCCCTTGAAGTCGTTAAAAAGTTTTGGAACTATTAAACTTGAAAAAATTAACCAAGAAGCGACCCCACAGTATCATAATTACTTGCGCAAATGATATTTATATTACAATATGCTAAAATCTTCAACATAAAACCACTTGAAGTTTCAGTCTGGTGTCGCCGACAGCAAATATCTGTTTGGTAACATTTTGCTAAAATACGACTCAATTCACTTTTACGAGGTGTTACTGAGATTAAGCACGCAGACAAAATCTTGTTTACTTTTATTGTTAAAACACGTAAAGTTCCTTCTAACCTGAAAGACGTATATTCGAGTGTCGATCGTGTACATCTTCGAATTTTTGTGTGCTTATTTAAAAAGCTTAGAATGTTTTGCTTCAAAATTATAATAAATCATAGTTTATATAAAATATAACAAAAAAGGAAATTGCTTCATGAACAATGAAGCAGCCATGTTTCGGAATTATTGCTCCTCATCAGCGTAGAATACCCTAAAGGACAAGATCTGGAACAACAATTGAATAAGTCTACTTGTCCCTTCGTGTCTGTTGAGTATATGGTGTGATTTTCTTTTTTGTATGAACTATTTAACCCTGTGACCTCCCATCCATGTGTTTAATTTGGAAAGTTGAAATGAGCAGTGCACATAGGGCACTATGTGCCGACTGTTTTGGTCCAGATCCAAAATTGGGCCCGGCAGACACGAAGAAATAAATAGAGTACCTTAATTATTGTCTCTGATCTACCCTTTCCAGATTCTGTTTTTTAAGTTATGCTACGCTGATAAGGAACAATAATTTCGAAGTTGCTTCGTTGTTCCTTCTTTAGGCTATAAGGCGCGATTCCCTTTTTTGTATCTCTTGCTTAACCCTACGATCTCCCATCCATAAATCATAACAGTTCACATGCCATTTAATTGGCAATCAGCCGATAAATCGCATACGGCACCATTTCTATAGAAAATATTATAGAGGTGATTTTTGAAAATGAGCCACCCTTAATAACTCGAGAACCGTAGACAGAATAAAAAATATTGATACCTTTCAAGAATTAGAAGAACATAGTCAGTGGCGGCTGGTGAAATTTCAATAATAATAATAATAATAATATTTATTAACCACACAAAAGATACACATGGTACATATGGCATGTCAATATAAAAACAAAATAAAACAATATAAACAATACAAAACAGTATGTTATATAAAAACAATACACATATAAATAACAAATACATGTATAAAATTTGTTTTTCATTTTGTCATAAAAATATGTAATATGAAATTTATTCTAATAATAAATAAAAGGATTATCTTCGAGAAGATCTAACTAGGATATCCCGGATACAAACTCATCAATACTATAAAAACCGCCTTCCAGTAAGATGGTTTTAACTTTTTTTTTAAATAATATAGTGCTGCTGATTTCTCGCACTGTGTTTGGTAGTGCATTGTACAAATTGACACAATTATACCATGAGGAATGTTCGAACGTGGTAGTTTTATGAGCTGGAATGCTTAAGAGTTCCCCATGCCTAGTGTGATATGGGTGGGTATTTGCTATTTGAACAAACATATTAAAATTTTGTTTAGTATACATTATACATTTAAATATGTATACGGATGGTAGAGTTAAGATGTTCTTTTCTTTAAAAACTGTTCTACAACTTTCCCTAGATCTTAAATTGAATATGAAACGAATTAGTCTTTTCTGTAGAATGAATACCCTACTCATTTCTCTGCCGCATCCCCAACCCATAATATTTAATGAGATGTGTGAGTAGGCCAAAGCATAATAAATATTCAGTAATCCATTTTCATCCAAAGTGTTTTTCATTTGCAGGATGCCAAAATATGCTTTGTTCAATTTTTTACATACAGTGTCAATATGATTATCCCATGATAACTTACAATCCAGTACAGTACCAAGATATTTCGTTTCATCCTTCAGTTCTATACCCAAGATATTAAAATTTGTAGGTAGTGATTTTCTTATATGAAAATTCATTACTACAGTTTTACCAGCATTTAATATTAATTTATTACTATCACACCAAGCGCTTAAAATATTAATAATATTTTCAGCCTGTAACTGAATTTCATCCACACTAGTTGCCGTTGTTGAAATAGTGGTGTCATCAGCAAACATCGTAACATGTCCTTCATTTCTTACATAATCTGGAAGGTCATTTACAAATAACATAAATAATAAAGGCCCCAGGACCGAGCCCTGGGGAACTCCAAGTTTGACTTTATGAGTCCTTGAGTTTGTATTATAATAATTTACTATTAATGACCTTTCTTCCATATAAGATTTGACCCACCTTAAAGCAGTATTTCTAATTCCTAGATGATACAATTTTGATAATAGTATATCACAGTCAATGGTATCAAAGGCTTTGGATAAGTCAAAAAACATTGATACAACATACTTACCAGCATCTAAACAGGAATATACATAATTAAGAAAATGACAGGAAGCCGTTTCAATCGATCTACCTGATCTAAAACCGTGTTGCGATGGCGTCAATATATTATTTTCCTCTACAAAATTAATAAGACGGATATGAAAGGCTGTTTCTATTATTTTAGATAATGTGCTAAGTATAGATATCTGCCTGTAATTATCAATGTTTTCTGGACTGCCTTTTTTAAAAAGTGGAATAACACGTGCAATTTTAAAAACATCGGGAAAACAACCCTGGCAGAACGACTGGTTTATCAAGTACACTAGTGAACAAACAACATGATCACTAATATGCTTTAGCATCCGTAGAGATATATCATCAATGCCACAAGAATTTTCATTTTTTAAATTACTAATTATACTCATAACTTCTTGTTCTGTGACGGGTTCAATAATAAATTCCAATTTACTTTTCTCTCTAATTGAAATACTCGGTAGGGACATGTTTTGCCCGAAATGCTCCGCCACCTTATGTTCGGCTACAGTGGAAAAATAGGAAGCGAATAATTCACTTACTTCATAAGATTCAGATACATAGTCCGCATTGTACTTAAGAATGATATTTGTATTTTTCTCATTATTTCTGCCAATTTTACTATTTATAATATTCCAGGTTTCCCTGGTTTTATTTGAAGAATTTTTAATTTTTTCATTAAAATATTTCTGTTTGGCTACTTTCAATTTTTTTTTGTACTCTTTTTTTCTAGCTTGATAAGCGATTTTAATTTGATTACAATTTAGAGACTTCATAAGCCAAAACATATTTTTTAGTCCCTCACTTTCTTGAATCAGTTCTTCAGTTTTCCATCTTTTGTCATTTATTTTACTTTGTATACAATTTCGTTCTGTATACTTGACCGGACAACAAAAATTAAGATTCCAATATTTTAACCTCCCCACAATAAAATTGTGGGAGGTTACTACAATTAGTCCAAAATCGAAAATTGAGATAACATCAAATCTTTACGTTTTGAGGTCCCAGGAACCCAAAAAAGTTGTTTTTGAAAAATGTCTGTGTGTGTGTATGTGTGTGTGTGTGTGTGTGTGTATGTCTGTTAGCACGATAGCGGCGAAGCCACTAAACGGATTTGGATGAAACTTTGCATGATGGTTTCTTTAGTGCTCCAGAAGATCTGAAAAGGTTTTGGTTGAGATCGGATTACGTTTGTTGCTGTTTTGGCACAACAAGTTGTTTATTTTATGATTACTTACAATTTGTAATCGAACTATTGAAAAGCAGTAAAAATTCCGATTTCAACGATATATCACACTTGCACTCTTTAGCTTTGGTTTCCGTGAAAAAAATTAAAAACCAAATAACACGCTTCTTGTGTAAAATATATTTTATAGTGGAACCACAGAATACAGTAACTGCACAGAGGCGAAGTCTTTGGCGGTTCCTTTCAGTTTTGATGGCTCGTTTTCTGTGACCTTGCGTACCAGTTGCGTCTACACCACGGTGTATTAAATAGGTGGTCCGGCACTTTCCTATTATAATAATGGCTTCGTAAGTGCATGGTTTCTATTTACTTTAATAGATGGCGCGAGCAATAAGGTCCTACAATTACCTGGGCATGTGCATCGTATAACTAACACAACCTCAAATTTTAAGGTGTTTTCGTTTATTCTCATATTTAATGTTTGTATAGGCATTTTTAGCTCGGAGCCATACTGGCTTCAAGCAAATATTTAAAATTTCACGCAAATAATTTTTCAATATTGTTGATTAATAAAAATAGACTGCTAATTATAGGTTAGATTCCTAACCTGCAAAAGTGTCTTATTTTATTGTGACAAACTATTTAAAACTTCATACATATTACGTTGAACTTGACTTTGGTTGAAAGTACAGGAACCAGGCAGAAATTTTAATAATAGCTACGTAATACCTGTAAATCTTAAGAAATCTATATTTTTGAGGTTAGCTGTGACGACACGTGCAATACTGCATGTAGTGTTACATATATTCTTTCAATGTTTTAATTTAGCTACTTAATGTCAGATGTCACTGGACTCTTGTCAAAAAAAAGAAGCCGGGAATGTATGCAACACTGTATGTACGTATACACGGAACCTGTAAAATTTTCTATCTATGGGTAAGTAATGAGAGAACTTATTGGTCCTGCCATTTATTACAAACTAGTTAGAACTTTATAAACATTACATTGAACTAGATTTTGGTCGAAAGTATGGGAACCAGGCAGAAATTTTAATAATAGCTACGTAGTACTAAATTTTAAGAAATATATATTTTTGAGGTTAGCTATGACGTCATGTGCAGATCCCCATTTAAGGATACACTGAAAAGACAGTGTATTTCGAGTTGGATTGAAAAAGATTACGATTTGAATTGCTTATAATCGGCGCCTATTTTCAATTGAGTTGTACGCTAGGTTTTATTTATGAGAATTTTAATTCTCGGTTAATGTTTTCAATATCCCAAAATGAGTGGAAAAAAAAATTCACAAATCCAAACTTAACACGATAAACATCAACAGTGTCAAGATAAAAGTGAGGTTGATTGTTAAACAATTAAGAAATGGCGATGAGTATACAAATTTGGTTTTGGCGGGAAGGCTAGCCTTCGCCTCTGTATAGTTACTGTACTCAGTGGTCTAACCTAACGTTCAATAGACTAGTGTGTTAAAGCGTGCAGACTGTATGCTGAGTAAATTTGAGTGTCAAGTGCATCGAGACATTACAAGTTTTTTCGACGTTCATAAAGCCCACGGAAGGTGTGAGAAGCCTTCGTGAACCGCTCACAAGCCCTACAAGTATAAGCAATCTCACCGGAACGTTTTCGGTGAGTTTTTTCCAATAAAACTTCAAAAGTGACATCATATTTTAAAAACTATTTCCGCTACTTCCGCCATCCCGCCATCCCGCCGGAAATTCTTCCGGCAACATAACCTAAAAATAGTGCTACATAACTTAAAAATAATTTAAGACATTGGTACCAACCTAAAATATTTTTTCGAAAACTGTCAAAAACCAAATTCCCCCAGAAAAACATTGAAACCAAAAATTTGACAGCTTACTTCCCCGACCGATTTAGTGAAAAATCGGCCGAGGCCAGAAGATAAAACAAAATATATCAACTCAAACTTAAACGATCCACCATGAACACTACTCCGGCCACATCTGGCAGGGAAGCTGTCCACCAAGAGTTATATGGTTTTTCCAAAAGATGGCCATCCCTACCACCCATTACCAACGAACGGATGTTTTCGTTTAGTTGTTTCCCGTATCAATAATCAAAATTATTAAGTGCTCTTGCCTACGAACTTAGTTTTTATAGTGTTGTGTTTATTAACCTCCCCACAATAATTGTGGGAGGTTACTACAATTAATCCAAAATCGAAAATTGAGATAACATCAAATATTTACGATTTCGAGGTCCCGGAAACCCAAAAAAGTGGTTTGTAACTAATGCCTGTGTGTTAGCACGATAGCTACGAAGCTACTAAACGGATTTGGATGAAACTTTTACATGAGGGTTTCTTTAGTGCTCCAGAAGATCTGAAAAGGTTTTGGTTGAGATCGGATTACGTTTAGTGCCGTTTTGGCACAAGTTGTTTATTTTATGATTACTTAGAATTTGTAATTGAACCATTAAAAAGCAGTATAAATTCCAATTTCAATGATATATCACACTTGCACCTTTTCGATTTGGTTTCCGTTAAAAAAATTAAAAATAATTCGTTATATGCGCACATATGACAGCATCCAAAAAATATTATTGGTATTATTGTTAGGGGAAAACGTATTTTGCCATCTGTCAAAAATATTTGGGTTGGTAACCTTTGTGAATGTTGATTTATAGCTTATGGTACGTGACGTCACAGCTAACCTCAAAAATATATATTTCTTAAGATTTAAGAATATTACGTAGCTGTTATTAAAATTTCTGCCTGGTTCCCGTACTTTCAACTAAAATCTAGTAAAGTGTAATGTTTATGAAGTCCTAAATACTTTGTCCTAATAAATATTATATATAGGACTCTTTTTGTGGGTTAGAAATCTAACCTGTAATTAGCAATCTATTTTTTTATTAATCAATCATTTTTAGGTCACATGGTTTTGACAATTTTGACATTTTGCTTGAGGGACAACAACACGCAGTTTGCGTGGTTTTATTTATTTTTTTCTGATTTTCTTGAGAAACTGTGTGTGTTTCCGTAATAATGTCATATAGTGAATATTATCCAACCCTTATGGGTGATGTAAAGTGTCGCTACGATGAGAAAATCAAAATAATAGACAATATTGACCCATACACCCTTGGAGTGGAGACTGGAGACCTTTCTGCAGATTTGTCTATTTTACCTTGTGTGTCCGTAATTAATATGGTAAATTACTTAGTGTCGACTCACAGCTTCTTCGCAGATCAGCAGTTAAAGGCATACAAATCTTTACAAGCATATAAATATTATGAGGCTGGATTTGTGCAAGAAGTTTGTGCAAGAAAGATAAACTCAAATGTATTCATTGTTATGGGCAAGGCAAGTTTACATTTAAATAACTAAGTGATAGATTTCAGTGATATATTATCCGTATGTAGTATTCAATAGACTCTGCCAGAAAGTGATTTCTTTACCTTTCTCCTAAGCTTTTTTACATTCAAAATAAACCTTATCTCACAATCGCACCTTGTCGCAAAAAAAGATGGTGTTTTATTTTTATTTCACATTTAAAACTGAGATTACTTCTTTGTTTACATTGGAATAGAAAGTTTGGTTAAATATGGTCGACTTATCGTGACGTCATCCTAAGATGGTCTATATAGAAAAATTATTTGCATGAGTTTTTTAACTATCTGCTCGGAGTCACTGTGGCTCCAAGCTAAAAATGCGTAGTCAAACATTAAAAATGAGAATAAACTTGAAAAACTTAAACATGTTATGTCCCTAAATATATTTCATAACCTAAAAATCAACATTCGTAAAGGTTACCAACCCAAATATTTTTGACAATGTCAAAACTTATTTTAGTTGTTTTTTTTTAAGGTAATAATTGTTTATAGCCGTGTTCGGATATTACGTCTGATTGATGCGACACGTCACAATCGTTCATTGCAAATCGAGCTAACTGAGCTAAATCTTAAACGTTCGAATATTACAAAATAAAGGCCTCGGACGAAGCTCGACTTGCTCAACCTTTTTGATCGAGCAGGAAGATTTTAATTTGATGCATGCGTAGTCTGCTTGAACAGTCCATAATGTTATTGACTTGTTGAAGTTAGAGTGTCATTTGGGCTAAATTCTGTGTTATTATTTTTTTTTCATTATCCAATATTTTACAAAATCTTCGAAACGTTATCTGTTAATACCCTTATAATATCCGGCAATTGATTAACATGCAACATAAACAAACATGAGAGGTTATGTTTTAACAGATTGCTTGTAGTCCGCTTCAGTTCGTTCGATATTTGTTGATGAAATAAATGGCTCCAAAGTCACGTGTAATTTATCTGTTTGCTTAGTGCTCTGATTTCCGATGTAATATCCAAATACAGCTGATAAGGATCCACCGTGTGGGGAGGTTCCAGCCGCTTCCAGTAGCTGCCGATTTTTTTTTCTCGTCTTTGGCACATGGGACCCATACGAAATATGGGAAATAACATCTAGAGAAGCACTTCTCTAATAAAAAATTTGAAAAAGCAGTTTGAGAAATTTTTTTTAAAAATTCGGTTGCCCTCCCTGGCCCTAGGGATTCCTATCTAATTTTTTTTTGTCATATGCATTTGACTTTTCATAAAAATACAATAGTTTATGAAAATATTTTCATTATTAACTGAGATCCAACGAATTGAAATGTAATTTTTTAAATCGTAAATTACAAAATTTCATAAAGTCCAAAACCTATTGTTGTATTTTTATGAAAAGTCAAATGTATATAACAAAAAAAAAAAAATTATACAGGCCAGGGAGGGCAACCGATTTTAAAAAAAATTTCGCAAACTGCTTTTTCAAAATTTTTGTGGGGTCGTTAAAGGAGTACTTTTCTAGATGTTATTTCCCATATTTCGTATGGGTCCCATGCGCCAAAGACGAGAAAAATACATTGAAATTTCACCAGCCGCCACTAAACATAGTGGCTTCACTGGAGTCGAAAAATAGTCTGGCTCTATTTGTATAGAGTTCCAAGCAAAGTCACTGAACATAATGTGAAAAAGTTCATCGAAAATGAACCCTCATTTAAGGACCTAGAAATCGTAGTGTGGTAATTGCCTACAGATAATAGTCAAGATAAATATTTTATGGTTAATGCTCCTTTTTTAAAAAAAAGAATATATGACTAAAATGGATTTCTGGCCAAAGGGAGTAGGCGTGATGTGTTATGAATTCAAAAAACGACGTAAGACGAAATAAAAATCAGAATTTTATATAGCAAGCCACCTAGCTGATGAAATCAGGCAAGAAGAACTGTCTAGTACTACGTGTTCCATTTAAATGTGATTTTTGTATGCAGTAAACGGCATTTTCTTAAATATCAAGGGGGACACATTTTAGTGGGAAGAGTTGTGATTCAAAACCCATCCTCTCACCCCCAGCTATCACAATTTTAAATTTCAAATTGCACCTAATTTTCTTCATCGATTTTTAATAGCAGAACTTTTTTGGATGCAATCGTAAAAATAAAGTGTGATCTTAAAGAGGAAATAAGAAATGGCGCTTTTAACTGTTGTAATAGTCCTATATAGACTAATAAGTTTGTATCACATTAAATAATTTTGAAGTGGGGGTAGTTTACTGTGATGGGAATTATTTTTAACATATCGGCAATTGTCAGTGTGCGCCTTCCAAATGTAAACAATGACGTACACATTACCTAGATTTTTATGGCCAACGAGTTGTTAAGCCATCACTTCTTTTTTATAAAGATTCATTCATTCGCATTCATCTAAAAAAATTTCCGCTACAAGGTAACAATTTATTTTTACCATTGCATCCCAAAAAAGTTCTGCTATTAGAAATCGATGAAAGAAACACAGGTCATTTGAATTTATAAACTTGAAGTGGCTGGGGGCGAGAGGATGAGTTTTGGATCACACCTTTTCTCATTAAAATGTGTCCCTCTTGACATTCAAGAAAATGTCGTGTCATTTACTGCATACACAAATTTTGAACAATTCTCGGGTTATTAAGGGTGACTCGTTTTCAAAAAATCACTCGGTATAATACTTTCTATAGAAACGGTCATATGCGTTTTATATAAAGCATGACAGTTTATACGCCTTTGACGATCACACTGTATAACGGATATGGTCTAATTACTCCCATTTCAATAGACCTTATTCTAGTATACTATTCACATATGTTCCAAATTTCAAATAAAAATTTCAAGTTCAACAAAAGTTATAGTGTTTATATCAAACGGTCTACACAAAACTACACATACAACATACACAAACATTTATTCGACTTTGGGGGTGTTAAACGGATTTCTCCCCAATTTCTCTTTCTACGATGACTATAAAATGTTTTTGACCGGCTATAATATACCTTTTTAATTCAAGCAAATTGGTATATATCAAGATTTTCGCAAGCAAAACAGACTTCGTTCTTCACATCACGGTGAGTAAAATGACCCCTTCCCTTAATAGGCCCGTTCGGCGTTTTTTTTAATTTTAGAAATCGAAAGTAGAACACTTTTTAAGGCAATTTCCAAATTTTTAGGTTTTTATTACGATATATTTTGAGGTTTCTGGTTTTTGTACATACATTAAATCACAATTTTTTTTCATCCCCTTTAATAAGAGGGTGGGGTGGTAATGGGGGTGGCTAATGCCAAAAAATTTTTTGAGACCTTAGCTTCTCTTGTATACACTAAATACCAATTTTATCGACTCTTACCTGCTTGATTTACCCATTTACCCCAAATTTACCCCAATTTACCCCCCAACCCTTCGTCGGAACAACATGAAAATATAATCTAGTTCCAGATCTCGTTAAAGTACATGCGTGTACCAAATTTCAAGTCAATATCTTAAGCGGTTCAAGAGTAAACGTGCTCACAAAAAAAAATTACAGACAGACAGAAAATTTTTTTTGCGCTCAAACTTAAAATATCGACGTTTCATGACATTTTAAGCCTATTTGAACAATACAATTTTTTAAAAATTTTTTGTCGTTACTATACTTCCACTGGATGTGGAAGTAAAATGACGAAAAAATAATTATCGGTAACAATCCCATTGATCTACTGGCTTATTGGTATGATCTAGTTACGTTAAAATATATGACAAATACATCTTATTATTTAAATTACATTTGTGAGCAATAATACAGAGATAACCACCTCATATTGAATCCTCAAAGGAAAAAGAATTGAAAAAGGGTAGATATGATTTACAAATGGTACTACTAGGATATTATTTTATTATTCTCTGCTTTGGGTTTAACATTCAGTTCTTGAATTTACTTAAGTAATCCATAAAAATATTTTACGAATCTGTCATAAACAAATTAGAGTTGTAAAACGACTTTTTTAAAAGGGGTATCAGATCGCCGCTAAATTTTGCTTAAATTTTTAGGGGTAATATAAAGTATATACTTAAGAAATAGTATTTATGACATTCTTAAATCTTTATTGGTTTTAACAGACACCATTCTAATTTTTATAACGGGGGTAACAGTGTAAGTACCAAGTTTCACCCCTTTTCTACCTCATTCGGAGAAATTATGCTATGCATGATACAACAAGTATAAGCTGCAATCGAGCGTGACCGACTGCGAATAGATCAAATAGCTGCAACATGGCGCACAAAATTCACTTTTACTTAGTGCCACTAAGATTTAGTACATAGCCAATATCTTTCTATTTTACTTCCACATCCAACGGAAGTATAGTAACGACAAAAAAAATTTAAAAAAATTTGTATTATTCAGATAGGCTTAGAATGTCATGAAACGTCGAGATTTTAAGTATAAGCGAAAAAAAATTTCTGTCTGTCT
This sequence comes from Rutpela maculata, assembly GCA_936432065.2. Taxonomy (NCBI): domain Eukaryota; kingdom Metazoa; phylum Arthropoda; class Insecta; order Coleoptera; family Cerambycidae; genus Rutpela; species Rutpela maculata. The sequence goes on from OW386285.2 coordinate 361,153,675, forward strand.
GTCGGTCTGTAACTTTCTTTGTGCGCACGTTTACTCTGGAACCGTTTGAGTTATTGACTTGAAATTTGGTACACATATGTACTTTAACGAGATCTAGAACCAGATTGTATTTTCATCTTATTCCGTCGAAGGGATGGGGGTAAATTGGGGTAAATTTGGGGTAAATAGGTAAATCAAGCAGGTAAGAGTTCATAAAATTGGTATTTAGTATATACAAGAGAAGCTAAGATCTCAAAGAAAAATTTGGCATTAGCCACCCCCATTACCACCCCCACCCCATTATTAAATTTAAATTAAATAAATTTTTTTCATCTTAAAGGGGATGAAAAAAAATTGTGATTTAGTGTGTGTACAAGAACCGGAAACCTCAAAATATTTTTTATTTCATCCATCCCCACTATCACCACCCCCACCCCACTACCGATGTGGGGTATCGTTTTATGGGTTTTTGGGGTAGAGGATTTCAAATATTATATTATTAAAGTTCCATAAACAATTATTTCCACATACAAAATTTTTCGTTGTGAGTGACTTGGATAGAAAATCTGGATGTGGAAGTAGTGATTTCTTGGGGAGCGGTTTTTATTATTCAAATAGACATTCGCAATCGACAACGTCTACGGTGACTTTTCATTCGGTTCGTATAGTCTTATTAAAATACAGTTTAAAGTAAAACATGCTAAAGTATAGCATGAAGAAAGCAACCATGTTGACAAAAATTCCACAGGAGTATAAAATAACCATGTGGGATGAGTCTACTATGGCTGATAAATTACCCTGAAGCTTTAGATACATTCTTGAAGGTCTACGAAACAACAACGATTGAGTGGAGTAATGTTGTTGCTTTCTGGCGATTTTAGATTCTTTCAGTAATCGCTTCAATGAAATGTTCTCGCATTTGGAATTGTGTTGAACGTGTGATTCTTTCACCAAAAATGATACTACATTTTATATAAATGACATTATTTTAAATCAAGTAAAAGGTAGAGAAAGAAATTTGATGTAGTGATATGGGATGAAATTTCCAATTATACGATGTAAAGAACCGAAATGGCCGAATTCCGGTTTCGATGCAATTTACATGAATATCAAATTTTTAAATGGGACAACCTGTATATTTTCACATACTTGGATCCTGTTGGCCAAAATACATATGATTTTACTCTCAATTATTATTTTTGATTTAAAAAAAATATAAAGAAAAATTATCGAAACATTTCTTTTACTTCCACATCCAGTGGAAATATAGTAAAGACAAAAATTTTTTAAAAATTATTTATCGTTTAAATGGGCTTAGAATGTCGTGAAACGTCGAGATTTTAAGTTTGAGCGAAAAAAAATTTCTGTCTGTCGGTTTATCTGTAACTTTTTTGTGCGCACGTTTACTCTGGAACCGTTTAAGATATTGATTTGAAATTTGGTATACATATGTACGAGATCTGGAACTAGATTATATTTTCATCTTGTTCCGTCGAAGGGTTGGGGGGTAAATTGGGGTAAATTTGTGGTCAATAGGTGAATCAAGCAGGTAAGAGTCCATAAAATTGGTATTTAGTATGTACAAGAGAAGCTAAGGTCTCAAAAAAAATTTTGGCATTAGCCACCCCCATTACCACCCCTACCCCATTATTAAAGGGGATGAAAAAAAAATGTGATTTAGTGTGTGTACAAGAACCAGAAACCTCAATATACTTTTTACTTCATCCACCCCCACTACCATCCCCCTATCACTACCCCCACCCCACTACCGATGTGGGGTATCGTTTTATGGGTTTTTGGGGTCAAATATTATGTTATTGAAGTTCCATAAACAATTATTTCCACATACAAAATTTTTTCGTTGTGAGTGACTTGGTTAGAAAATCCGGATGGGGAAGTAGTGATTCCTTGGGCAGCGGTTTTTTAATTATAAAGGACACCGCACGTTTTATAGGTAAATTGGTGGCTTATCAAATTTAATGAATTTTTATATGTTATAGTTCAACTGATTCTGAACAATAAGTTCCTCTGACAAAACTTCAAATTATGGATGGCTCCAAAGACTGGACCTAGTGGACCTACCTCTCGATCTGTATCAACGATTTCTCAAAACTTACTTCAGGTATTAAAGTGATAACTGCTGGAAATGAATAACCAGACCATTTACCATTATTTGGTCTTAGATTGATGTCCTTGAGCTTCCGGTTTTGCCGGAAGTGACATCAAATCACGTTTTTCGAATGCACAACACCCGTTTACTTCAGTTTAATACATCACATATAAAAGTAGTTTTATTAAAATTCACTAGATTAGTAAATAAGTAAGTACGTGTATTGATCGATAGAATATTGATGCTAGTTTGATACCGGGTACATCATAATTATGGTACAAATTAAAGTTGATTTTATTTTTCAAGATGTTAAATTGCAGTTGTGTCTAGTCAAGGAAAATTAATTATTTGTGAGACCTTTAAGTATAATGGACAATTTGTGTTTATTTTTATAATACATTAAACTTTATTATTTTCTGTAAAAATTGCATAGCTGATTGTATATATTTTATAAATATTTACTTATTTTAATCATTCATTAATAGAAATCAAACCAAAAAAAACTTTATTTCAAATTAATTAAACCTTATTAATGCAGAAAATAAACCCACATAATGCATGTTAGGTTTTATAATAAGAATGACTCAACTTTGAATCTTAGAAAAGCCATCGGAATGCATATACAGAGAACGGTAGGCAAGTACGTACAGCGGGCCGGGTTTTAGCATGCGATACTCGTCTCGATCGATCCACCACCATTTAAATTCCTTTGTATTGTTGCGCATTCAATCTGCTACGTATACGTACTTGGATGCCGTTATCTGTATATGTAATTCCTGTTCCATTTGTCATTTGTTATAATTTTGTGACATATTGTCTTAATTATACCACCACTTTTTCTTATTATTAATTTGCTTGCTGGTTTTGATTGAACTGATTGATTGTTATATTTAGTGATGGCATTTAGAAATAGAATAATATGTTTTACTTGTGAATTTGCCGGATTACCACAACAAACGGTACTTCTCAATGAATTCAACGACGAAAAAAGGAATAACTTCCTATTTTACTTAAAGGTCTCACAAATAATTAGTTTTCGTTGACCAGACACAACTGCAATTTTACGTCTTAAAAAATAATCAACTTTGTTTTGTACCAAAATTATGATGTACCCGGTATCACGCTAGCATCAATATTCTATCAATCAATGCACGTACTTACTTATTTACTAAGATAATGAATTTTAACAAAGCTACTTATATATGTGATGTATTAAACTGAAGTAAACGGGTGTTGTGCGTTCGAAAAATGTGATTTGGCGTCTGTTCCGGCAAAACCGGAAGTTCAGGCACAGGGTTCAGGTCCAGTCTTTGGAGCCATCTATCGGAGAAACTGTCCATAATTTGAATTTTTGCCAAAGGAACTTATTGTTCAGAATCAGGTGAACTACAACATATCAAAGATTCATCAAATATGACATTAAAAAGATAAGGTAGACATTATGCATATCATTTTCTTCGTAATTTGAAGATCTAATTAAATAACAGGTTGTTCCATAGGAGTTCCATTTAAAAAAAAATAGTTGAAAAACCAATATCGTTGAATTCAATGAAGAATAAATAGTGTTTAATGTTAGTATCTGAAGAGATAATATTTTAAAGGTACTTGCAGACTGATTTTTAACAATTTTGGCAAAATCGCGGCCTTCTATGATAAAAACTAAAAATTAAAAAAAATTATATTTTTTTGAAATCAAAATAATATTTGAGGGTCAGATCATATGTATTTTGGCCAGCAGGATGCAAATATGCAAAAATATATATAGAAATTTGATTTTCGTGTCAATTGTATCGAAACCAGAAGTCGGCCATTTTGCTTTTTAGCATCATATAACTGGAAATTTTATCCCATATCACTACGCCAAATTAAAAAAAATCCATTCTCCCAATCAAAAGTTACGAGAGTGTCCCTATCGGTTAAGCCACCCGGTATAAGCTCATTGATACTCTTTAAATGATAATGACTGTGTTAATTATCCAACAATATTTCTACAGTCCTTTCAACCTTTTGGATTTCCACCCAAAAATTAAGGCTTAAAGTTGGAGCATCCATGCTTAAAATTTAAATATCCTCATACGTGTATTGGAACCTGAGAGATACATAGATATATACATTAATATTTTAGAAGATTTAATTTTTTTATTTTCCATAGTTTATTTTTCTGCTGTTTGTGAAATCCTATATATAAATATTCTTTGGTATAAGCAAACAAAAAATAATTCAATAACAAATTTTACTATGGCATTATAGACCGTCAGTTCTTTTGTATATAAATACAAAGCATTTTTTTATTCCATGTTCAATAATAAAGTTTGGAGTCGTTGAATGCTGAAAAGAGTGCTCCGTCAATTACAACAGCAGACAACAAAATATGTTACTTTGTAAAAAACAACTTTATTGTACTCTTTAAAATTGAATTTCAAGGGACCGCCCCTTCCAAGCGAGCCAGTACAAACAATTGGTAGAAGCGAGTGTTGTGCTTTCACTATTTAACATATTTAAATCAGTTGTAGTATTAGCAAGCGGATTTTTTCGACAAACAAGTCGCGCTTGTTCCACTCCGCAAAATGACCGCAGGTGAAACGGGTTAATAGAAATAAAACCGTTTACTCACAAAAAGGAGATCACGATTCGTGCGGCGCGCAGCGCACTATTCAATTTGATTTCTTTTGTTTCGCATTGATAAGTATCTGTTCTGTATATACACGCTGACAATACACCGAGATTAATGGCGACTTTCTGGACAATGGTGAATGGAGCTATACCGGCCCCATACACAAGAAGGCGCGTACGTGCATTTGTTATACCGCCGCCAGGCTAAATGACCAGTTGTAGGTTTGCTTTATTCCGAAAGTACTAACAAAGGATCTTACAGTGGCGGGTCGCCTTGACTACGCAAGTGATAAAAAAAACATTAAAACAACACGTATGATTCTAGCGTTGATAAAAATTCCATTTATTCCCGAATCATAAGAATGTTTAGCAACCCCATGTTCCGCAACATGTTTGTTGAGATATTCTATAAAGATTTCAGTACGCCACGGAGGCGTACTGAGGCCACGACGAAAAAAGTTTCAACTTAACACGTCGAAATATCAACTTAACATGTCGAAAGAGTGACCAGAAAATTCGCCCAGTTTCTAGCCCTCGAATTTTGTTTCAAACTAAGTGCTAAACAGAGCTGGGCAAATTACTTTGAAAAAGTAATTAATTACAAATTACAAATTACTAATGTTAAAAAGCAATTTGATTACTAAGTAATTAAATTACTATTAAAAAAATGTAATTAAATTACTAATTATTTGGTAATGGTAATTGAATAAATAAATTACTTTTATAATTACTCTACAGCTTCTACATTTGTTATAATGGAAATGGGAGATGTTTAGTAAATTATAAGATCATTTGTTAGTGTACAAATAATTATAATTATATACAAATACTGAATAATACGAAAGGAAGATATATCTAAATTTTTTATTAATCAGTAAAGACAGTAATCACAAAAGAATGAAAATCTATAACTAAAAACAAATATAAAAACCGCTGCCCACTTCCACATACTGATTTTCTATCCAAGTCTCTCACAATGAAAAAAAATTTGTACGTGGAAATAATTGTTTATGGACCTTTAGTAATATAATATTTGAAATCGCATACCTCAAAAATCCATAAAACAATATGCCATATTGGTAGTGAGGGTGGGGGTGGATGAAGTAAAAAAAAAATGAGGCCTTTAGTTCTTCTATATACACTAAATCACAATTTAATTTTTTCACCCCCTTTAATAATAGGGTGGGGGTGGTAATGGGCTAATGCCAAAAAATTTGTTGACCTGAGCTTCTCTTATATATACTAAATACCAATTTTATGGAATCTTACTTGCTTGATTTCCCTATTAACCCCAATTTATCCTCCAACCCTTCAACGGAATAAAATCAAAATATAATCTAATTCCAGATCTCATTAAAGGTGGCGGTGCCGTGCTTAAGAAAACGATTTCGTAACTCGACAATTTCTTCTATATCCCTGAACCGATTGAAAAAATTCTTTGATAGGCCTTTAGAGAACTTGATAGAATGATACCAGACTATCGAAATCAACAAACATTTTTTTTGAAAGAAAAAAAATTCCTTCTTTAGTTTTCAATAGCCTAGTACCATTCTTTAAAGTTGTCTCTAAAGGCCCATCAAAAATTTTATTAATCGGTTCAGGGATGTAGGAGAAATTGTCAAATTATATTCACCGCACCCGCACACATGCGTGTACCAAATTTCAAGTCAATATCTTAAACGAGATTGTGCTCACAAAAAAAAGTTACAGATATGAATAGTATTACATGTTTATGTTTCCTTTTAATAGGAATGTAAAGTAATTTAAATACTCTAAAATAATTTAATTACGGTAAAACAATTCAACTCTACAGTATTCAAATTATTCTAGAAATTTGAAATTATTAGAGAAGTAATTTAAATTACATGAAGTAATTTCTATCGGTAATTAATTACTCTGAAACGATATTTTCAGAGTATCGCTTGAGGAATTAATAATTTTTAAGTACAATTACTGCTTTGAAAAATGTAATTCAATTACAATTACTTTTAAAAAAAAAGTAATTAAATTAGTAATTTAATTACTTTAGTAATTAATTACTCCCAGCTCTGGTGCTAAATTATTGTTAATAATGAGAACACCCTGAATACAAAATATCAACATGAGCAAATGTTTAGTTTTTGAGATATGAGGGATTGAAGTTGTGCTATGCGTGATGCTATCAAAAAATACACAGCCCCACAAAAAATGAATACTAATCAGCTATCACAGAGCAATCAAGATATTCTTAGTATTTTTCGACGTAGAATTCATATCTAATATCGACGAATTTCTATATCCATTGATTAATTCAGAAGGGCCAAAAACATCTCCTATATAAGAATGAAAATAGGGGAAAATTATGCTATTGAGTTATAGAGCTTCCATGAACAGAAATATAGTATAAGTCTATTGGCTGAATGCAAGAACGAAGGTGTTGACTAGGGCTTACACAAAGTAATTGAGACACACGTTTAAGAGGGTGAAAACTACCAATATTATGCAAAACTGCTTAAAAGATTCAATAACTGGCGAAAAAGCTTGAACCCTCTAAGCTTTATTAATAGGAATGAACCATAAATCTGTTGCGACCTAGTACACGAAAACAATCAATTACAGGGTAAGAAACTACCCTCATCTTGAATTATGAGCTTGAGTCAGAGAGAAAATAGTGAATGTACCAAATATTGCATTTTGATTGCAGTAAGTATGAATGTGGGACGACAACTAGAATTTTTGTAACTATTTTATGACACACCTACGATGGGATAAAAGAACTGGACGAAAACTTATTGGTGGGTCTTCACCCCCTGACCCTCGTCGGGATCATTTGGGGGATGAAAAGGAATCAAGAAGCCCTGACATAAGAGAAAAGCACTCTTGGAAACCGCTACATCAGTATTTTATTTTATATAATGCAGCGATTACGAGATTGCTCCGATATTCATCCCTTCGCACTCTTACTCCCTCATAAAATTCACTTGAAGGTTAAAAACGGACCTATAAACCATGGCGTTCGGGAAAGGGACACTTACCTTTATATCAGATTTTTCTCCATACAATATAATGATTGTAAAATTGCTCAGATTTCCACCCTCTAACCCCTCTGAATTTCTCTAGAGCGATGAGAAAGAATCACGAGGCCATGACATTCCTAAAGAGCACTCTTGAAAACCCTTGCTACAGGATTTTCGCTAATGCGATGTCTCTGATATTAACCCCCTCGCACCCCCTACCTTCTTATACAATTCACTTGAAGTTGGAAAACAGACCATTAGGACATTAATTTTATGGAGAGCGCCCTTAATTATCCTTGTGACAGAATTTACTTTAATGTAATATTATCACAGCTATATAAATGTGCGTTGTTTTCTCACCCTTCATGGGTGTGTAAAAAAACTATTGTGAGAATATTGGCTGTCGTTTCAGATCCAGACATACTGCAATCAGAATGCAGTATCTGGTATATTCACTATCTTTTCACCGACCATAATTCAAGATGAGGGGTAGTTTTGCCCCCTGTGATGGGTTGTTTTCGCGAACTAGGTTCATTCATTAATAAAGATTAGAGGGTTCAAGCTTTTCCGCCAGTTATTGGAGCTTTTATACAGTTTTGTATAATATTGGGGTAGTTTTCACCCTCTTAAAGGTGTGTCTCAATTACTTTATGTAAGCCCTAGTCAACACCTTCGTTCATGCGTTCAGCCAATAGACACACTATATTTCTGTTCATGGAAGCTCTATAACTCAATATCATCATTTTTCCCTATTTTCATCCTTATATATGGTCCTTCTGAATTAATCAATAAATATACTGATTCGTCGATAATAGATATGAATTCTGCGTCCAAAAATACTAAGGATATCTTGATTGCTCTGCCATAGCTGATGAGTATTCATTTTTGTGGGGCTGTGTATTTTTTGATAGCATCACGCATATTACAACTTCAATCCCTCATATCTCAAAAACCAATCATACGCTCATCTTGAAATGTTATATTCAGGATGTACTCATTATTAACAATGATTTAGCACTTAGTTTGAAAAAAAATTCGAGGGCTAGAAAATGGGCGATTTTTGACGTTTCAACCTCCGATTAAAGAACTTATATCTAGATACATAATGGTTATTGATTTATTTGTTGCTGAAAGACTCACAATCTAAGGCACTCTTCCCATAAGTTGCTGATTGGCCCATCGGCCCATTCGCGGCAGTTTTCTACACGATCGGTTCATTTTGATTATCATAATCTCAGTTTGACAGTGTCCGCCATTAATGTCAATAAATGTTTTTCGTGTTCTCCGACCAAAAAGTGATGAAAAAGTAATTTTATTTTAAGTTGTGATTTGCTTAATCCCTAAGTGATATTCTCTATTCATATTTACACAGTTTAGTGAAAATTTAATGCTACATGTTGAAGTGCTGTGCCGTTTGCAGAAGGCAGTTTAGAAAAGAAGAAAATCGGTTGTTTCATAAGTAAGTAGGTCATAGTCGTAACATGATGGCGTTCAGTTTACAGTTGTAATCATAATATTATAAATGATATCCTTTCAATACATATTTCCCTTGAATAAAACATCTCTACCTATTATATTTTTTAAATCCGAGGTTATGTTCATGGGGGTTAACCAACAATTATTACATAAAATATGTACAATATTGTACATTTTCCCTTCTATACATACCCACCACTGTTGCCTATGGGATGTGATGTTCATCTATCCATTTTAATGGACATATAATGTGTCTATGTTAGGAGCAAATAAGGTATATGAAGAAAAGATAGCCATTATGCATCTAGATATAAGTTCTTTAATCGGAGCTTTCAACGTATTAAGTACCATCTTGGTGCTAAGACTTTCGCGAGGCTGGCGATCTGGCTGCTGGATTCCGGATTTTCTTCCGTGTTCACTTATTGAGAGCCTGACTTTCGATTATCTTGTCGTAGTCTTCTTCTGAAGCGAAGTGAGCTCTACTGGGGGGGAGCTCCTCTAATTATACAGGTTATCAGGAGGCGTGTTCTAGGTCACTGCTCACGTGGAAGTCAATGTTCCGCATTAACAATGATCCAGATAACTAACTATACAAAGAAAAGTCATTATCTCCCATACGAATCAACCAGCATTGTTCAAGGTTTACAAGAAAATGGCTATGGAAGAGGAGTCATATACTGTGAATGTTTCCTACAAGAATATCTACAAGACGCAGAGTTTCCTTTAAATGTATTATCATCAGGCGAGACTAGGATCACGCATTGTGGTGTTTTCAATAGGTACAACACATACTACTGGAGTATCCAAAATTTTCACACATAATTAGCCAAAGAAGGTTTCAAAGTAAATTTGGGTTTAATGTCTGGTGTGTCACCATAGGTAAACTTGTTTAAATTGTTCATTAATTATTATAATTCATTTAAAAAAATACTTTCCAAGTAATCGTACTATTCATCATGATAATTTGACCGATGCAAATTATTTTCGAATGTTACAAGAACAAATAATACTAGCTCATTTTAAATTGACTGTAGAAGATATTAACCAGATTTGGTTTCATCAAGATAGTTGTCCAGCACATAATAACGCCACACGCAATACTTAATTTCTAATAATAAAATTATTGTAAATAATGGAAATGTTCTATATCCAGCCATATACGTTGAAGTATTTTTCTTGGGGGCATATACAAGAAACAAAGTTTATGCATTTGGACCACCAGAAAATGTACAAGTTTTAGAAGAAGGTGTAAGAAATACTTTTTCTGATGTTAACAGAAATACATTAAGAAGAGTGAGTATTAAAGCGATGTCAAAACTGTATCGCTGAACAAGGACTACGTATTCACCAATTAAGTTAGGTTTGTTTTAATTATATATTTGTTAATTTTATGTTGATGCTAATAAAATAGACCAAGCAACGAATGATTATAGAGGGAAATTTTAGGGACAGAAGACTTGACTTCGGAACTTTGTTTGGGCTAGTCTGGAGATAAACATATCAAAATTTCCCACTCCTAGGTGGTGAGCGGGGGGGAGGGGGGTACTTTAAAGGTCCCATTTTTTGGTTTATCGCTTATATCTCGGAAACTATGAGTCGTATGGAAAAAGGTAATCTATGCAAAATTAAGCAAAATTAAATTTCCTATAAGAATGTCTATATTCATTTTCTTCCTGTGTGTTATAGTTTACGAGATATTCGCCAGCCAAAATAGAAAATTTAAAAAAGGTATTTCTATCAAAGCGGTTTACCGGTCTGCTAATAAATCACAGTCACAAAACAATCTTTATTTTACAACACTCGACGTATTTACTAACGTAATATTTTGTCGAAATCCATGCATTTCCTTAATTATACAGTGTGACTCACTTAAAATGAAGATGCCCTTATAACTTTTTTATCTTGTTTCCGATTTGAATCAAATTTTACTCAGGTATAGAACAAATTAGGATCTACTTATGGCCAGGAAAACATTAGCCTGCTACAAAGGCAAAGCCACCTGTGGTACCAAAATATGCTGAAAAATATTAAAAATCATATTAATGAGGTCTTGACGAATTTCACGTATCCACCACAAATTGAGTAAACTAAGGACCCACTTTGCCAGATGAGCTTATGTATGAAAAATCTCCCATCCATAACCAAATCAAATTTTGGAGTATTTACGGTTGTGGCGTCGATCCGATGCATTTTTTAGAATTTTTAACATTCAAAATGTTTTTATTTTTTTCAGCATATTTTGGTACCACAGAAGGCTATGCCTTTGCAGCAGGCGAATGTTTTTCTGGTTATAAGTAGATCCTAATTTGTTCTATACTTGAGTAAAATTTGATTCAAATCGGAAACAAAATAAAAAAGTTATAAGGGCGTCTTCATTTTAAGTGAGTCACACTGTATATTTAAGGAAATGCATAGATTTTGACAAAATATTACGTTAGTAAATACGTCGAGTGTTGTAAAATAAAGATTGTTTTGTGACTGTGATTTATTAGCAGACCACGGTAAACCGCTTTGATAGAAATATTCAAGGTACCTAACACTTTCTTTTAATTTGGCTGGCGAATATCTCGTAAACTATAACACATAGGAAGAAAATGAATATAGACAGTCTTGTAGGAAATTTAAAAAGACCATTTAAACTGTCATAAAATTCGTCAATGTCCCTATTTAGCCGTTCTTGTATCACTAATAATAACCGAGATAGCAACGCATGTATTCGCAATTTGGGACACAGTGTATGTTCAATATTCATTTAAAATTAGTTGCCGACTGCAAATACTTTTTTGAACAATTAAAATAAAAAAGATATTGATTGTGTACGTAATTTCAGTGGCACCACATAAAAGTAAATTGTGCCGTATTCCAGCAAAATATTAATGATATAGATATTTGCAGTCGGCCTCGCCAACTGCGACTTCTACTGATTTTTCAAGATCATGTCTGCTTCACATCTCTAGTGTTGTTTAAAGTGGTTGCATACACACTCTTCGAATGTAATTCATAACATCTTCCAGCAAAGTACAATGAAAAACAACAGAAAGAACATTCACCATTGTATTTGCTAGGCTAGGTATTTCTAAATATAAAGTGACAGAGTAAAATTCAGTTTTTAAAAAATCATAACAATAAATGTCGACCATCTTGCCTACAGTACTCCTCCAATCTGGGCCTTCAATTTTGAAAACTCGTCGACACATTTCAACAGGAATATTGGTAATGGCCTCCCGAGTGTTAGGGGGAAGGGGATACCACCTAATCTGGAAATAAGCACGCCTGGAAACAATTCACGTAGACTGGTCATTGATGCTGCTGCTGTGTGTGCCGTGGCACCATCCTGTTGAAACCAGGTCCAATTGGCGTCATATCAAGGAAACTTCTGAAGAGCCGGGATAAAAAAAGTGCGAATGTTGAAATGTGTCGACGGGTTTTCCAAAATTTAAGGACGGGGTTGGAAAAGTGCTGTAGGCAAGATGGTCGACATTTGGATAACGTGGTGTTTAAAAAATAAAATCCGCATGTATGTAGTATCTTAATTTTAAAATAAAATCTTTTAAACAGTTTAAATAACTTTGTTATGATTTTTTAAAAACTAAATTTTACTCTGAGTCACCTTGTATTTTTCAGTAAAATACACATATCCAGCTAGAATTTCATTAACACGAAATAAACACGCCGGTCATATAATTTGATGATGATATCAAACTGAAAGATAGAAAACCCCATAATTACTACACAAAAAAGCCCAATTAGGCTATAATTATATGACCACTGTATCCAGAGAGTGTAATTATTTATTATGTAAGATAAAAATTCACATTGGGCTTGGCAAATAGAGTAATTTTCTAGTCAGGGTTTCATACAAATTAGGTAAAAAATATTTATGGTCGCATGCAGTAATCACCGATGCGTTGAAGTTAAATGAATGCCTTGGAATTTATTTTCATAATTATTATGTGGATTTAAATGAAAATAATGTGACTATTCGGAGAATTTTATTGCATCAGTCACTCAACGTTTTGAAAATATTATTTCATTCAATCTTCAGAGCTTGTGACAACTACAGTTTGCTGGCATTGATATCACACACCAGTGAAATAATGCTCTATACTTTTCAATCCAGATATAGTGATATTTACTATAATAATAAATTTAGAATTTAATTGAAAAGATTTATTTCAAATGTGCACATTCATGTAAAAATAGAAATTAATAATATAATTTTGTTATTGTTTTTTATCATATCCATGACGATATTTAATATGTAAGTGAATACGCTACATATCCTCCCCCCCCCCCTACAACGAAGTAACCAACTTACCAAAGTATCAATAATAAAACAATGAGCTTTAAAAAAGAAAAGTCAGAAATGACGGATAAATGACATTAGTAAAAATGAAATAATTAGTCCATAATAATAATTTACATATTCAATTATAGATAATTAATGTATTTAATATTTAATAGTTTTCTTTGGTCACTAATTATTGTTCACCAATCATGGTTTATACAATATTCAGAAAAGATTATGGTTTTGACTTCCGAGATCACCAATTATGGCTTTAACTTCGGGGTTACCAATTTATGGAATTAATCCATTTAATAAATATATCTTCATTCATTATAATAATAATAACTAATTCAATAAAAGAATATTTTTGGGAATGAAAAGGAAAGTTCACAATCAAACGTCCTATATAGCCTCAAGATTGAGCATCTTTCATTAATTAAAATTGAATATTAAAATAGCAAGAAAATAATTGATACATTGATACTGACGTAGGGAGTTATATAGGTATAGTACTCACTTACACACGCACAAAGTAAATATCAATTTATACGGAGTTATTGCTAGTCCAAGTTTCATGGTTGGGGAATTCAGTGTGTCGCCAAGGTCATCAGGATGCAGCGGGGAATCCACCAGCATCTATAACGTTTCTAAAATCATGACTTCTTGTAGGTTCCGTTTATCAAATACGAATTCATTACTTGCAGTCATGGGATCTCAGCATACGGCATATTTAAAATGTGGATACCTTGGTCCTCGGATATTGCATCTTATTTAATCATCTTTGACATGTTAATGACTTTGACGTTGCGATTGAAAATTCCATAAATAAATTGGTACTTGAAATATTATTTTGTATTCCATTTTGTCTCTTCTTTTGGGGCTCGGGATACGCGCTGCAGTTTCAGCTTTGGGTAGATCCACAATTTTAAAGCCATCAAAAGGTTCTGATCGACTTCAGAAAAACAAGGTTGAAAATAAGTTCTTGCTGTTTGTTCATTCGGGGTCACCAAAATATAGTGATATTTACTATAATAATAAATTTTGAATTTAATTGAAAAGATTTATTTCAAATGTGCACATTCATGTCTTGATAAATACCTCCTGAGCAAGCAGGTTTTGTTTAAAGAACGCGGTACTATACCTTAGTTGGGAAAGGAGTTTAGTAATAAGTGAACGAACGTGATCAGTGGGTGCAGCAGATCCTATTAGCGTTTAGATTTGGAAGAAGTATAATTTAAAATAATGTTTACAAAGGCTTATCAAATCAACGTCGTCGCTCAATGACATGTGCCAATAGTGTCATTGGGAGTTCAATTCATCACTATCCTCCTTTTACAGTTAATGTATAGACAATAAATACTAATTTTATGGCGACTTATCAAAAAGCCAAACGAATATGTCCTATGTACTTTCTCAGACTACAAGTAAGGCTTTCTTTCTACGACTATTGAATAATTCATTAACTATCGATATGTTATTGAACAAGTAATAGGGCTCATTACTCACGGCCTGGGTAGATTGAAGATTGTCGCTCGGCTCTTTTAGCCCTTCTTCACATCGTAAGATCTTTTGTAAAGTACCCTACAATTAGTTGTTGCCTAGAACTCCCAAGCTTTTTACAAATTCTCCTGTGGGCTAATTTCCCTATCTTCAGACGTTAGTTAGTAGACCTTTTTTTGTTACTTTAGCCTAGTGCGGACTGACATATTGCATTAGCTAAGAATATGTTCCGCAGTTTCTATTGTAGTATCACGGTATCTGCACGTATCATTGTCTCCCTTTCCATATTCTTAAGATGATGGTTTCAAGGGGCAATGTTAAAAGGCCTGTCATCAGCCTTATGTCGGACTTTTCACTTGTCTTTGACCTGGAATATTCGTCCAGTAGGACCCTTTCTGTTCTTTTTTTCATTTTTGGATCTCATCCGTTATGTGTCAGCTAACTCTCATTTCCTTCTATTCCCTCATGCCCTGGCACCCACATCAAGGTAACCTTGTTGTTTTTTGCCAGTCGCTTCCGGGATTGTCTGCATTCCCAGGAAATTTTAGACTCGAAGGTGTAGAACCTGAGAACTTTTAACAGTACCTGGCTGTCTGAAAGCATATATAGATCGTTGTCCTCCAAATGCCTTTATTTATGCATTCCTGGGCACACAGATCTATAGCATGGATTTCTGCTTGGAAGATGGTTAGGGTCTTGCCTAAGACTCCAGATAGCCTGCAATTAGGCCACGCTATGCCCACGCCAACCACTTCAGCCATCTTAGATCCATATGTGTACCAGACACTGAACTCTACTATTATAAATGGAAGGCCAACATAGATATATGCGCGTGAACCAAACACGGCAATTACGCCACAGATTAAAACTCAAAATGTGAAGCCACGCGTCGACGCAGTAGAGAAATTGATATCTGTGCTTGAACCAAACGGCTGTCTACGGAAGTTATGCGCTGACGCGATTCTGTGTTTTATTCGTTTCCCATAGATTCCGTAGCGTAAGTCTTGGATTAGATGAAATTTCCAGTGTCACTCATTTTATTCTTTGTTTATTTCTGTCATTTATAGTTGATTATTTTGTGAAATATATTTTGTGACTGTTAGAAACAGTTAATTGAGACAATAAGGTGCAATCTTGTATGGTACTGTGTTGCAAGAATCGTTGCAAAGTCCCGGGTTTTAAACAGTTGCAGTAACAATAAGACCGGCTCTGGCGTATTTTGTAGTGCGATTGCGCTCCGCTTTACGGTCGCCATACTTGCGCGAGGTTCAATTTCACGTAAAAATTGGTATGGATATTGACCTTCCATTTATATAGTAGAGTTCAGTGGTACCAGATGAGTGACCTTTCTTCAACTGCAGGACTTCAACTCTGCTCGTCTGACGGCCGTGGGTAATAATTCATTACTCAATGGGCTAAAAGCAATCACGAGAGTTCATATTCATTATTCAACAGTTTTTGAGGAGCAATCACAATAGACAATTTAAAGTTCAAAAACATATCACGTATGCCATAACTCAATTAAAACTGTCATGCGCATATAGATTTCTTTAAATTTTAAAATTACCCAAGTAACACAAGATGCTTTATTATTGGTCTAAAACACATCTATGATATCTAATGTACATCTACGTCGACTTTCATCTACACAATACATGTTATAGACATTTTTAGATCTCTGTTTATTTACCAAAAAAACCAATAAATACGACGTATAAATACGACGTCTATTAGCTATCTAATTTATATCTAATTTGAAATAGATTAATTTAGATATTTAGATGTACATATGATATCTATACTTTTAGTAGATTACTCTGTATGTTAGGAAATAATTTTCTAGAACCTGAAGCCTCACACACAAAACAAATAATTTTCTGTGCTGCCTTTTTTATGAGCCTTCCTCAAGGAAAAGAGAAAGTGTTATTTAATCTTATCGACTGATAGATGTTACAAAGAAACGATAGTTAGTTTTGTTGGTCACCAATTAACGATATTACGAGTAGATGAACGATTAACACGGTCAGGAACGGCATCAGGAGGGGTCGAACAGAGAAAAAATCTCTGATAGCTTTAGCAATTTTTATATCCTTCAAAATTATGTAGTTTCGCAACGTATTATGGTACCATTTGAAGTTTTCAAGCTGGGTTCATTGAAAAAAAAGAGGGTGGCATACGATAATTTTATTTCCACATCCAGTGGAAGTATAGTAACGCCTCGAGTAACGCAAAAAAAAAAATTGAAAATTTTTCTTATCCATGAAACATTGAGATTTTAAGTTTCAACAAAAAAAAAATAGTTTCTGTCTATCGGTCTGTCTGTCTGTAACTTTTTTGTCCGCACGATTACTCTGGAACCGTTGAAGATATTGACTTGAAACTTGGTACACATATGTATTTTAACGAGATATGGAACTGGATTATATTTTGATCTTATTCCGTTGAAGGGTTGGGGGGTAAATTGGGGTAAATGGGGGTAAGTAGGTAAATCAAGCAACTAAAAGTCCATAAAATTGGTATTTAGTATACAGACTGTCTATTTTACGAGGGCCACACCAAATATCTAGCTTAATATCTATTGTAGAGGAATGAAGTTTTAGAAACAGTTATCCCATTTTTTGTGAGCTATATTTCAGTAAATAGAAATTTGAAATCCATAGCCTACTTTATGAGATATATTACAAAAACCTGAAAAATAGGAAAACCATAAACGGTTATAGCTTCCTTATTTGAGGAGATACGAAAAAAGTTAAAGGAATGAAAGTTGACGGCAAAGACAATAAGAATAATAACGTGTAACAGAAAAATCGAAAAATGCAGTTGGCTTTGACATACGCTCTTGTGCAAAAATGAAAAATACAAATCTCAAAGTAGGCCATGACGCCATTAATTCCGTTATTTTTTTCTCTTTCCAACGATATATAACATGTCACAGAAATTTTAACCGATAGTGTCAATATTTAATATTTTACGAATACCACAATTCATATAATTGAATCGTAACAATCAGCTGTGCCATAATAGTAAAAATTCACTTCATAATAATTATAATTCCGTAATTATTTATTACAATTTAATACAAACCAACAAATATCTCAAATAAAAATACAAGTACAAAACGAACATCCAAAGAAAAAAACGAAAAACTATGTATAACAGTACTACCTACTACTATATTGAAAAGAAATTGTGTGCATTCTGACACATAAACGTGCTCTACGAGACACGTCACGCATTACATTTTGGAGCATTTCAGGAGTAATTGCCTCACATGCGTTTCGAATTCTGGTTTTGATGTCCTCAATATTTTCAGGGGCAGTTTGAAATACCTTGTCTTTAATGTAACCCCAGACGAAAAAATCCAAGGGAGTAATATCTGGTGATCGAGCTGGCCATAGAATGGGTCCATAGGTGCCTATCCAGCTATCTGGCATAACTTGATTTAAATAATTTGTACATATTACAGCAGTGTGAGGTGGAGCCCCATCTTGTTGAAAATATGAATAATTTAATCTTTCTGCCAATGTTAATTCATAAAGAAAATCTTGAAATTCGTTTTGCAGGAAATTAAGGTATCTACGAGCGGTTAATTTGCCATCATAAAAATAAGGTCCAATTACTTTAGTCCCTAAAAGACCCAACCAAACATTCGTAGAAAATCTTTCTTGGAAAGCAGTCTCTCTGCATCAATGTGTATTTTCTCGTGTCCACTTATAATGCATATTTCTATTGAAAAATCCATTATTAGAAAAATTTGATTCGTCCGACCAAAGAATTTTGCTACATATCAGCGCGTCATTCCTTTTTTTATTTAATAACCATCTACAAAATCTTACTCTCCTTGGCTTATCTCCCTCATTTAAATGTTGAACTTTCCTCATTTTGTAGCATCGAAATCCGTTTTTTTTCAATATTTTTCTTGCACTGTCTTTTTTTATGCGACAGTTTCTCTGAATTTGTCTCAAAGAGGTTTTCTCATTTTGGTTAACATAATTCAATACTCTATTCACTTTTCTTACATTATCCGCAACATGCGCTCGCCTTACTACTTTTTTTGAAAATGAACCGTGCGTTTTTAGATTTTGAACTAACTTCCTAAACATAGTTCGATTTGGCTGCGGAGCATCTGGAAATCTATCTCCGTAAACCGTGACTGCCATCTTAGCGTCAAAATTGCACTGACAATAAATGCTAATCATATCGAATTTGTTATTATTGGTGTACACCATAATTACTGTTATAAAATTTGTCTTAGAACTCGACAACGCAACATACAACATACAACAGTGACAATCTGTCAAATTTGTTAATAACTGTATACATTGTTTTTCACTAATTATGGCACAGCTGATTGTTACGATTCAATTATATGAATTGTGGTATTCGTAAAATATTAGATATTGACACTATCGGTTAAAATTTCTGTGACATGTTTTATATCGTTGGAAAGAGAAAAAAATAACCGAATTAATGGCGTCATGGCCTACTTTGAGATTTGTATTTTTCATTTTTGCACAAGAGCGTATGTCAAAGCCAACTGCATTTTTCGATTTTTCTGTTACACGTTATTATTCTTATTGTCTTTGCCGTCAACTTTCATTCCTTTAACTTTTTTCGTATCTCCTCAAATAAGGAAGCTATAACCGTTTGTGGTTTTCCTATTTTTCAGGTTTTTGTAATATATCTCATAAAGTAGGCTATGGATTTCAAATTTCTTTTTACTGAAATATAGCTCACAAAAAATGGGATAACTGTTTCTAAAACTTTATTCTTCTACAATAGATATTAAGCGAGATATTTGGTGTGGCCCTCGTAAAATAGACAGTCTGTATATAATAGAAGCTGTCTCAAATTTTTTTTAGCAATTAGCCACCCCCATTATGACCCCCACGCCCACTACTGATATGGTATATCGCTTGAAGTAGGCGATTTAAAATATTATATTATTAAAGTTCCAAAAACAATTATTTTCACAAAATTTTTTCGTTGTGAGAGACTTGGATAGAAAATTTGGACGTGGAAGTAGTGACTCCTTGGGCAGCGGTTTTAACAGTGTTCTTCAGCTTCTCCCTTGATAACAAACCGACCTATAGTTCAGTAAAATTAGCTCCTTTCTAATATAAAGTGAAAAAATTATGGTATCAATGAAACTAATATAGATTCTCATTTTCACTTACTCTTCCTTCAACCGATGAGCGTACGTCTATTTTTTTTTTTTTTAGAGAGAGGGAAAGAGCATTTCTTGCTAATATCTCAAAAAATAAGCAATTTATCTCAAAATTTCAAGAAACCTGTTCTAAAGTTCATAAAATATTTGGTCATTTGAGACTTGTCATTTTCATTTTCGCTAAAGATTGAGCGAGATACGTCTGGATACAACCTAAAAGGTAATTCTTCGTAGTGAATTTTATCAGCTTAAAGACGGTACAGTTCATTTTGTTCTCATTTACTTCAATAAATAAAACAAATTTGAAGACATCAAAACTCTATAGTCCCCCACTTCTTTATCCTTATATCCTTATATTACTGTAGGCGCAAAAGGGCATTTGCTGCTCTTTAAAATTTAAGACTATTTTTGCATTTTTTTGTTAATATTAGCAACTAACAATTAGAGGTGTATTGAAAAAATATTTAGGATCTGCAAAATTTTCAATTTAACTGACCCCATTATTGCAAAATACATTATTAAAACGTGCGATTAAAAAATTACAAGTAGTAGTCATTTGATGTATCCCTATTTTATTTCCACATCCAGTGGAAGTATGGTAACGCAAAAAAAATATTGTTCATGTCATGAAAAGTAGAGATTTTAAATTTGGGAAAAAAAGTCTGTCTGTCGGTCTGTCTGTAACTTTTTTGTGCGCACGATTACTCTGGAACCGTTTAAGATATTGACTTGAAATTTGGCGCACGTTTGTATTTTAACGTGATCTGGAACTGGATTATATTTTCATCTTATTCAGTTGAAATGGATGGGAGTAAATTGGGGTATATGGGGGTAAATAGATAAATCAAGCAAGCAAGAGTCTATAAAATTGGTATTTTACTAAATATAAGAGAAGCTATAAGGTCTCAAAACATTTTTTGACATTAGCCACCCCCATTACCACCCCCGCCCCATTATTAAAGTGGGTGAAAAAAAAATTGTGATTTAGTGTGTGTACAAGAACCAAAAACCTCACAATATATTTTTTTACTTCATCCACCCACTACCACCCCCTATCACCACCTCACCCCATTTCCAATGTGGGTTATCGTTTCATGGGTTTTTGGGGTAGACAATTTAAAATATTATATTGTTAAAGTTCCATAAACATTTCCACATAGGAGAGTGTAAATATATCAAAAAATTTTTCATTCTGAGAGATAGAAAATCTGGATGTGAAAGTACTGATTCCTTGGGCAGCGGTTTTTACAACAAGAATACTCAAACTTGAGACAAGAATGTTTTTTGTATCTTTAATATATCCTGTCAAAAAATTGTGTTGACTGCAGGGGTGTGTTTATTTATATATTTCATACATTCGGCGATTTCCTTTATGTTTCCTATTCTTATCGAACTGTATTTTCACTCAAAATTATATTTGATTTAGATTGAGAGATATTCAGGTTGGCTAGATTAGAAACGAAACTATTGTATATAAAAAAATTCGAAAATTTTTTTGCAAAACTCTGCACGCGACAACAAAAACAGGTAACATAAACACAAACTCTTTACGCGGCAAGCCCAGACCTGTATATAACTAACAGACCTCCGAAACACGATCCAATCCCGCCGAAACAAGTGTTCCCGAAGAATTTATACCCATCAAATTAATCATAAATGCCTTAATAGCATCCATCCGACCAATAAAAATAAATAAAAGTTGTTAATCTCACGAAATTAAAGCTGTCATGAGCGTTCTCCGCGAGCACGCATTTCTTCACAACTTATCTCAAAATAGGCCGATAATTCCCGCTTTTTCTGATAATCCCATTCATTCGTTTTGATGGTTGTTAATAAAAAGCGGGGACGGATAGCATCACAGGCAGCTGGTGCATGACAACTGACAATCTAAATGTCGTTAGATGCGATAAGAAGTGCGCTTGTAACTTACATGACGGCCTGACAGGTTACATCAAATCCAATACAAACAGAACGGAGGCCCGCTAATGTGTTGATCTTACCCTTACAGACACGAATTCACTTGTCATCTGCGCTTAACGTGGATTTAAAACGCTTCTTGGATCGTTGCCCCGTGCAAATTTATTTATAGTTAAACACTCGACAAACAAAAGGAAAAAGTTGCAAAATCTTTATTGCAAGATGTAAAAGGTTTGTCAGAAACTGTTAATGGATCTATTTAGATAGTATATTTACATATCCAACAAGCACACCAGTCATATAAATGTAAATCAAATGACCAATCAATCATATAGTGTGACCCATTTTGAATGGAAACGTGCGTCTATTATCTGATTTTAACGGAGCTTTTTTTTAAAAGATAGACCATCGAAAACTCTACTTTATGTCAAAAATTTACAGATTATTTCAATTTTCAAGACCTACCTGATTTTTTTTTAAATGTCAAAAATGGACATATTTGATTAGAGACTTTTTTTATATAAAATGTAACTATATTATTGGATTCAGAAACATTTCAAATGGGTAAATCCAAAATTTTGAAGGTGGCCCTTATTTATACTTGACGGAAAAAAAATTATCGAATTTAGTTTGCGGCACCCTCCACAATGGTTCCAATTTCTAAAAAAGTAATCCCTTGAAAATCTGAGTCAAATCGGTCAAGGGGAAAACGTGCCGTGCCGCAAGCACCCTCAAGATTCTGAATTTCTTGAAATACTCCATATTGAGAAATTGACCCTTTCTAAAAAGTAAACAATAGATAGGTAAGTGTTAACTCATAATAAACAAATATAAAATAGTTTATCAGACCTTTTTCCCAAGAAAGCGGAAAGTCGTTGCTAGAGGGAGTAACAGTGAATCATCTGGAAGGGCTTGTTGTGGTAAAGACAGTACAGTTTTAACAGTATCTCACTGTCTCTTGTACTGTGACGAGTGCCTATGAAATTCAGTGATTTTAAAATGAATATTTTCAATTATTTAATTTCGATATGGCGGGAATTACTTTGCATCATGATAATCGAGTTTATCTTCTTGAAGATTACACTCATGCGACCACTAGTAAACTTTCATCTAATAAACAAGTATATTTCGATAGCACAGTTACAAATACAGGAGTTTTTAATGGTAGCTGTGTTCTACTAGAACAATTCCTAGAAAGAGACCTGCCATATCCACATTTATGAGTTGGTCCTTAGAGTTCAAGAAAAAATTTGGAGTAACAAGCGGTCAATTGGTTCCAATTTTTCAAAGGTTCCAACAGGAATGGCCCCAAATTAATCAAGAATATTTCAAGTATGGGTTTGAAGACCCGTTGTTAGCGACCACCTACAAAATACAGGTGAAATTTTTCCACTTTATACAGCGTACTTTTGAAGATTCAGAACGTCAACCCCGAGAAGATTATAGGGAGTTTCTGGAATTAGCATTCATATTGTTGGGAGAAGTTCCTCCATGAGACATCTTTTCGTGCTACAGGAGCGATGCATCATGCCCCATGGAAGGCAAAAGTCATTTATACTTTAAAGATTTTTTTGATTCGGGATTAATTCCATTCAGCGGCGTCAGAATGAAAACATATATGAGATATTTCAATGTTCGTTATTAAAGTTTACTTAGAAGCTTGGTTCTTAGCACCACTGACTGGCAACTTCAGCTCCATACCAAGATTAGTGTTTTTTTAAAAAAACTTCATGAATATAAATCCACGGATCCGAGCAACAGTACACAAATTTAAAAACCACTTATGGCACCTTGCCTTAGATAAAAGTTATTTGAAATGTTATGATTTTGTAAAAAAAAAACTGAAAGTCGTCAAAGACGTGGCGGAACTAGGTGTTAAATTATTCAGCGATTACAATAGTTTATTGACAAAAGGCGACGAGCAAAAACATTATGTGCTCCGAGTAGTGTCTGATTATAGAAAACGATTCCCCGACTTAAAAAAAAGAAACTTTGCCCAACATGTAAGGGATTGATGTTTCCTTTATAATTAAGAATTCGGTGTTATTTTGTTATTTTAAAAAAAAAATCTGTCGCAAGGAATTGATAAAAAAATCGATTCAACCTGAGCGTGCATTAAACCCATAACAATTCTATTGTATAAAAAGGGGGCGTTGCGGCACCCCTTAACGTAACCCGATCAAGCTAAAGTTTTACACAGAGTATTTTTTTATGGAATGGAACCATTCTGGGGGGGGGGGGGGTGCCGCAAAAAATATCTAAATTTGAAAAATAAGGACCACCCTAATTGAATAATGACAGATTTATGATAAAATTAATATAGGTAGTTAGTATTTTATAATAACTTTTACATGATTTCTTCTAAAAATCGAAGTAGTCCATGAAAAATAAACAAAAGAAAAATAAATTAAGTGGATAATTTTAATAAATATTGTCTTTTAAACAAACTTAATCATATTGGACTTAAAAACATGCATGAACAATTAAAAGTAATAATAATTAGGTAGTTAATAAACAAAATAACAACACATTACAACATTACACTAAAACTAAAACACAATAACACAATTCATCTTAAATTGTTGTAGTGTCTACAAGGTCGCCGTTTATTTCGATGCACTTGTCGAATCGTTTTTTAATATTTTTTACATCTTGTATTTGTTGCCGGAAAACTTCTGTACAAGCTTGTCTTATTCCTGCACACAAATCTTCTCTATTACTCGGGCGTGACCTGTAAAATTTATATTTTATTAGGAAATCCATCGGTGTTAAGTCCGAGGATCGGGGTGGCCATCCAATTAGCGGGCTACCTCGGCCCATCTATCGATTAAGAAAGTTAGCGGTAAGCCATCTGGTAACCACAATAGCATTATGGAGAGGGCTGCCATCTAATTGAAAGTGTAGATTTACTCTTTCTTGTATTGAAAGTTCATGTAGCATATTCCAAAATCCGTTTCTTAGGAACTGTAAAAACTGCATGCTATTCATATTACCTTCAAAAAAGAAAGGACCAATGATTGTTTCATTGAGTAGAGCACACCAAACATTAACTTTTTGGGAATATTGTCTTTTACAATTAATGACCAACTCTGGGTTTTCTCTAGCCTAAAACCTAGAATTTTGTGAGGATACCACCTCGTTTGTAGTAAAAATTGCCTCATCGCTGAATAAAATAGTTTTTAAAAAATATCTGTTAAGATACTCTCCTTGAGCCTACAAGCAAAATTCCATCCGTCTTTCATCGTCACCAGGTCCAACATATGTAAAAACTTGGGTTTGAATAGTTTTATCTTCTTTTTAAGATGTCGGCGAATATTTTCTCTAGGTAAATTCAAATCTAAGCTAGCTGCCCTTAAGCCGGGGCCACACATATGGTATTCGCCGATTTCCGAATAACGAATATTTGCTATTTGTCGAATATTTCAGATCCACACATATGCGAAGTAGTAGTATGGCGGCAAACACATTAAGGAATCCAACGACCTGTCAAAATTTGGCGTCATTGGCAAATAATTGGCAAACATGGGTTCATTTTTACTAAATTCCGGAAACGTAGCCAAGCCAACAGAAAAACAAAAACGTTTAACGAATGAAAATTAATGTTTGCCCTCGACTCCATCAGGCGCCATATTGGATGTCACGTGGCTTGGATTGCCTAATGGAAAGCCCTTAGAAAAGCCCTTTTACTGTTTGTATAAAGAAGGGCTGAATAGTTTAAATAAACAGTTTGGGGTTAATAAATATTTTAGGAGTATTAAAGGTGCATGAGGTACCACAGAAACTAGGAGAAAGCAAGTGTGATGCTTACGAGGTTTCCAATGGGATGTGATACCGTTTCCTTTTTTTCTGGCCAAGGAAAAGTTACTGCTTGGAAGACATGGACGATAAATCCAGAAGTAACAGAAGCTTTCACGTTCATTTCAAGAGAATATTCGTGATAAAATTTTAAACTTATTCCAACGGTTTTTTGTTTTAATATACTGCAATACTTCTGCCTGCCCACTGAAGTAAATCAGGCACGAAAGGAACTGTTTACTTCCAAGAACAGGACAACGTGTAACATTCCCCTTTCCTATCTTCTTTATTTACAGTGACCATCCTGTATACTTTTCTATAAAGGTATATCCGGTTTCTACATCAGCAATTATGTCAACTACATGACAGATTATTTAAAAATAATATGTCTACTTACATAATTATTGAAAAATCTTATTTTGGGTATTTAGCAGATAACTTTCAAATATTAGTAGGTATGCTTTTAAAGGGCAGAATATTTACTAACGTAATATTTTGCCGAGCTCCTCTATACATTTCCTTAATATAAGGAAAAAAAAACTAGACTGCAACCAACAGCTATTCTCCGGTCTAATGCCCCGCCGAGTGCTGGATGATTACAAATTACAAGCCTGGCCACGTTAAGTGCAACAACTATGTATTGTCACAAAACGCTAAAGCTTGGATTGCAACAAAGTATGTCAAAATCTGTCAAAGTTTTTCGGCTGGTGTTTGTTGCAATCGACGCTTTAGCGTTTTATGACAATACATAGTTATATGCTGCCCAGCTTGTAATTTGTAATTCAGCGCTCAGCGGGGCATTAGTCGGAGAATAGCTGTTGGTTGCAGTCTGGTTTTCTATTCCTTGTATATCATTCGTTTTTTCCATATATTATTGATCCAAGCCTGGCCACGATAGACTATACCAACAAGAAATCTCCCCTACGCGACGTCTTATCAACTTCTTTGTTGTCGTTCATGTACTTGATATCTGAACATTCAGAAGACTGACGAAACTGAAATAAATAATTTTTTTTTAAATTTCAATCGGGCTTTCAAAAAGGCTATAATACTACAATGGTTCTAATTAATGTTATGGATAAGATTATTAGCACATTAGAGAAAGGAAATGCAACTGCACTTGTACTTTTGGACTTTTCAAAAGCATTTGATACGTTATGTCATTATTGGCTTTGTTTCAAACTTACGTATTATAACTTTGACACTACTTCTGTAAATTTCTTCAAATCTTATTTATATAACCGTAATCAAGTAGGTCTTTTGGACAAATAAGTTCCAATGTGACTTCCATCACATCAGGTGTTCCGCAGAGCTCCGTTCTGGACCCAATCCTATTTTTTATTTACACTTCCGACATTCTCATGTTAAGTATTATCATACGCAGACGACACGCAGTTATCATACTCTTTTTTCTCAATTGATATTGATGTTGTTTCTACGGAACTAAATGCTGATCTAAAAGCTATATCGGAGTACTCAGAAAACGATGATCTCAAACTTAACTCAGATAAATCTGCTGTAATGATTTTCTTACCAAATAATCTAGAAAACTTAAATATATCCATGTGCACTTACTTATAGACAATACCCCTTTGAAGTTTGTAAAGAAAATAAAAAATGTAGGCTTAATATTCGATAATAATTTATGTCTTATCGAACATGTATCTCTTTTAGTAAAAAAATGCTACGTTGCATTGAAGCTGCTGTATACAAATGTGTTTTAAATTTTAAGATGAGAAAAAATTATGTGAAACACTAGTGCTTCCAATATTGCATTATTGTAATATAGTTTAATTTCTGTGTTTAGATAATTTAACAAAAAACCAGCTTCAACATATTCAAAATACTTGTTGTAGATTTGTATTTAGGTTAAAAAAGTATGGTCATGTTTTTAAAAAAATAATCGAACTGGGTTGACATAAAATCGAAAATTTATCATTCAACACGTTGACTGCCATGAGTATTCAATTGAAAACACATTAGGTGAGTCTAAGGTGTCACGTGTATACAGTGTATCCCGCTTTTCATAAATCCACCCTAATATCTCAGTTATTAATAATGCGATTTTCTTCAAATTTGGGTGGTAATTATATGTTGGAAGAATGAATTATTTGGCATAGTAAACATTTTCATTTTTCATTGGCGTGCGGTTTTAGGGGGTAAAAAGAGGTCGATTTTTAGGCAAAAGGACATTAGGGCCTATTTTAGATAAATTTTTCTATCATATTTGGATTTAGCATGTCCAAGAACGCCTTAATCCATATTCTCCATGATCTCAAAAATGGATTATGGCAGAAACGAAAGATTAATTAATTTCTTAATATATCAGTTATTAATAATGCGATTTTCTTCAAATTTGGGTGGTAATTATATGTTGGAAAAATGAATTATTTGGCATAGTAAAAAATTTTCATTCTTCATTGGCGTGCGTTTTAGGAGGTAAAATAGGGTAGATTTTTTGGCAAAAGGATATTAGAGCTTATTTTAGACAAATTTTTCTATCATATTTGGATTCAGCATGTCCAAAAACCCCTTAATCCATATTTTCCATGATCTCAAAAACGGATTTTGGCAGAAACGAAATATTAATTAATTTCTTAAAAAACACTTTTTTAATTTTTTATAACTTTATTTAATTGCTATAACAAACCTAAAAACAACTTTTTTTAAATTCTGGTCTCTTCAACATAACCACCTTCCAATAAAATACACTTTTCAACACTTCAACCGTTCAATCACTTTTCTTAAAGTTTGGGGAGTAATTTCTTGACACGCTTGCCTAATCCTACGACAAAGCTCTTGTCTGTTACGCGGCCAAGTAGCATACACTTTATTTTTCAAGTACCCCCATAGAAAATAGTCACAAGGGGTAATATCAGGCGATCTAGGGGGCCACGGTTCTAAAGGGCTATTTCTACCTATCCATTTCATAGAGATATTTGCATTTAAAAAATTTCTAACTATCAGAGAATTGTGCGCCGGGGCACCATCTAACTGAAAGTATACATTTTCTCTCTGTGCTAAAGGCATTTCCATAAAAAAATCATCTTAAATCATTTTGTAAAAAATTTAGAAAATTTTCTGCGTTGAGGTTATCTAGGAAAAAGGGGTCAACAATTTGTTCGTTTAATTGCCACACCACACGTTAAGAAGGGTTGTTGAAAAGTGTATTTTATTGGAAGGTGGTTATGTTGAAGAGACCAGAATTTTAAAAAAAGTTGTTTTTAGGTTGGTTATGCAATTAAATAAAGTTATAAAAAATTAAAAAAGAGTTTTTTAAGAAATTAATTAATATTTCGTTTCTGCCATAATCCGTTTTTGAGGTCATGGAGAATATGGACATGCTGAATCCAAATATGATAGAAAAATTTGTCTAAAATAAGCCCTAATAACCTTTTGCCAAAAAACCTACCCTATTTTACCCCCTAAAACCACACGCCAATGAAGAATGAAAATTTTTACTATGCCAAATAAATCATTTTTCCTACATATAATTACCACCCAAATTTGAAGAAAATCGCATTATTAATAACTGAAATATTAAGGTGGATTTATGAAAAGCGGGACACACTGTATATTAGAATACACAATCTAGTTTAAACATATAGAACAAAAAATACTCGTGGCCCTGACGACCCTATTACTGAATTTGATGTGGCAGTCAACGTGTTAAATGTATTTCTTCATAGACTTCTGTTAACTTCATTACCCCATACCTCCGGGAAATATTTTGCTTTGGATATGACATTCATAATATGAACTTATAATCTCCAACTAATCTTGAGATTCCAAAATATAGATTATCGCTATTTTGTCGTTTATTTTCCTATAAATTGGTAATGCTTTGTAATAGTCTTCTACGCCAATTCAGATCTTTTTCTGTAAACAATTTTGGTAAACATATCAAATTATATTTTTTCTCAGTACAGTGACAAAATTTATCTTAAGTATTTTACTTATGAGCCGGTGAATTTTTTTGGTACTAATTTTTGCAGTCAGCGAACATCGATAAGATTGTTCAGTTAGTGATACCAATCAAGAAATTCTGAGCCTGGCAAAAATTTTCCGGTGGATTGATGAGTGGAAAATACAAATGAGTTGAACTTATTTTTCTAGTTATGAATCTTGTAGATTTACTTAAGTAGATCATAAAACTTGCTGAAAAAGTAATCTGGCTATCTCCAGTTGAACAAAGTAAGTCTGGCTGAAGTGTTTCAATAAATCCGCTGATCGGAAAGTCAGATCGATTTCTCGGATACGTTATCATTATTTATACTGGTTTGAAACTTATTATATAAATTTATATTATCATGGAATATATTTAAAAACAAGTCTGGCTGACTTTTGAAATGACCAAGTCTAGCGGCACCTCGGGATTTTCAGAAATAAAAAATTGTTGCCCTTATTTTCACAGTCCTGAAAATTTTTCCCATGGGAGTATCTAAGTCTATTGAAAAAAAAAAAACAAATCTGGCTGTTATTTACAATCACCAAAGCCTCGCCAGACTCTCTCGAGGTTTTAAATAGTTCGCGTTTAATTAGGTATGCTCTGAAGTTCATAAAAACTTTTTGGGCCTTTAAATAAAAATAAATTCACTCTCAGTCTATGCTTAATTTTTGATGTCCACCATTTTTTCGCTAAAGTTAATATTTATTGAGATATTTGAAAGAAACAAAAATTTTACGTTTTTTCATAAATCTCTTTATAGTTTAAAATGCAATTTTTTTCTAAAGCAAGTGCTGTAAACGAACGAAAAAAATTGAGCGTCTAGGTTAACGAAAAACAATATATAAGAATACATTTTTTAAATTACTGACTACTTACATTAACAAAATGGCGACTTTCTTTTATTAAAAATATGTGAAGAAATTACCTATATGTCATAGCAGTGTTTGACGTCACAATCAATGGCGGCGCGTAACAAGAATAGTTTTAATAATGCAAACTTTTGTGAACTATGAGTTTTTTAATGATATTAGTTTACGTTTGTGAGTATTATTTTCCAAATTCAATTTTTATGCAAGTTCCTTATTAACAAGATCGTTCCCACTACCCCCACCTGAGAGGAGTTCATCACATAGAAATGCAGCCAGCTCAATATCATTTAAAATTAACAATCTCGCTAAGAAAACGTTAATAAAAAGCTTAATAACCTGATTAAAACTCAGGAAAGTGATTTAAAACTCATTTATAACATCGGCATGGAGGACTTCACAACCTGAAGCGTGTTTACGTTCCACTCATTTATTTTTTCCCAGTTTAGCATATTAATTGGAGCCAAAAAAGCATAATTAAACGCCATAATAGAAATGGTAATGAGTCAGTAGTTGGCCACAAGCCAAGCCGAATCTTAATGGACCCGATTAAGACATAGCTGCCATTAACAAGAACACAACATGTTATGCAGTGTGTCTTCGGGTGGGGACTCAGATGGTTTATTTTATTATACTTTTTGGAAAGGACGTGCGCAGAAATAGATATTTAAAACAAAGTAGTGTTATTCGTGGAAGGTAAAACTTAGAAATAGTCTAGTTCTGATGAACAAGCGTATAGAAATATATGTTATATAATCGTAACGAAAAGTAAGGTTTTCTGCATTTATTTTGAGCCCGAGTCCCACTAGCACGGATAGTGTCATTGTAGCATGGCTTTTAATTAAAAAGCAAACAAAATACATACAAACATAAAATAGTAATTTACGTTACAAGACCGGAAAGGGGTGTTCTGCAGGTCGACCCAAGCAGATTCCAGGGCGAACCGTAGGTGAGTCCTGGAAGCTTGGGAAGACCTGCAAAACACTGTTTTTCGGTTGTGTAACGTACA
This sequence comes from Rutpela maculata, assembly GCA_936432065.2. Lineage (NCBI taxonomy): Eukaryota > Metazoa > Arthropoda > Insecta > Coleoptera > Cerambycidae > Rutpela > Rutpela maculata. The sequence goes on from OW386285.2 coordinate 361,185,340, forward strand.
ATATTTTTTTCGGCCTACACTGACGTATAAAATCAATTTGGTATTATTCTTTTAATAAATTTTCTAACAAATACAACGACAAACAATAATAATTAATTAAATAAAATATTTTTTCGACCGACACTATTATACAACTTCAATTTCTGCTTGTAACGCTTCAAAATCTGAATCCATATTTTCCATAACTTGTGAATTAACTTTTGAAAACTCGTAAAAGTGTATTCATCTATTTGACACTTATCTTCACAATCAACACAAGTTCGTTTCCACAGCAACGAGAATAACGGGGATCGGAATAGTATATTGTGTATTTAAGTGTGAAAGCAATACATTCGTTTCTGAAATCACAATCAATATTATTATAAATTAAAAAATTTGTATTAATGCATAACATTTCTTCATTACAATCTAACTGCTTATAGGGGAAGTAAGGAGTCGGAAAGTATACAAAATTGTGCTAAAGTTATGAAATCTATTCCCCTCCCTCGAAAACGGGAAGTAAACGTCTTTAACAAAAAAAAAGAAGCAATTTTACACCCCATGACAGGGTAGATTTCACCCCCAAGGGCGTTTGCGGTCTACTGCCTGACATCACCTTTCACCATCTGTTATATCCCCATGAAAAAATTGAGAATCCCTGCAAAAATAGTCGATGCCAAGCTGTTATATGAGAAATAAGCAAGAAGGGGTGGTTTTTGACCGTTTCAGGGGGCGCGCATGACTAAAAACTTTTTCCACCTTGTTATTCGTGTTCAGCATAACTTTAGCACAATTTGCCACTTTTTAGGGAAAATCCCGACTTCTTACTTCCACTATTACTAATAAATGTAATTTTAATGTGAGTTGGTTTGTCTGCGTGTATTTATTTATTCTATTCCCTTACGTAAATTTGATGTTTTCTGTACAGTCTGTAAAATGCATAAGTAGGCAATTCCAGTTAACTGAACGGATATATTTCATATACTAGGATGGATGTGAAACCGACCAATCACAGTTCGTGTATTAAGTACAAAGACAACTATTTGTTTTTAAAAATTCAAGTTAGTGCGTAAGCTGTCAAAGTAATAGTCAGTGTGTATTAGGGCATCTGCACGTGACGTCACAGCTAACCTCAAAAATAAAGGGAACATACGGCGCGCCGCCGGCATGGCAAGTCAACGCGTTATGTATTGTGACGTCACGGTGGACTTCAGCCGAGGCGAAGTATTCAAATAAGAAATTGAATAAGTTCGTGAGTTTTTCAGATATAGAGATAATTTTTGTTTTTGTTTGACTAGTTATCTGAAAGACTACTAAATGAGGTTGAATGTACATGCTATTTCTAAAATAGGAAACTTCCTAATTAGCAGTCTGTTTTTATTAATCGACAACATTGAAAAGTTATTTGCGTGAATTTTTGGAGCCAGTATGGCTCTAAGCAAAAATGCGTATACAATAATTAATATTGAGAATAAACTTAAAAAACTTAAAATTTGAGGTTATGTTAGTTATATGATGCACACTTTTCAAAAATTTGTAGTTTTTTCTTAAGCTGGTCGTAGAAAAAGTACACTGTACAACTGGAGTGGATTATCCATATCGCACTCGAAAGATTGAGGCACTATCATATCCACTCTTGTTGCACAAACTATTATACTGTCTAAAATATACATAAAAAACCGTACGAGAATGTTACTTTCCCGGCCTAGGCTCACTACTGCATTTGAGCCATTAATTTAGTGATACGATTTTGCAGAGTGAGAGGCAAATGTGCTTATTTTCGGTTTATTATAAATATTTAAAAAATCATAAGTGCTATAATCTTTAAAATAGTTTCAGGTACTTCCCATTGTTCTAAGGAATACAACCGTATACAGTTTTTATCATAAATTTTGTTTATAGTTAAATGTCATGCATTAACAAGCTAAAAACGTACTCTTCGCCAATTTACAGAGCTTTTTATATAATTGTTACACATTCTATAGGATACTCTTCGTAGTTTTCTTGTAAATAATGTTAGTTTTTGCACATCCTAAATTTTGTGATACCAACTTTGTTGTGAAAAAAAAAAATGAAAAAAAAAAAACATCCGACCTGTCCGGAATTTGAACACACGATCTTATTTAAAGTTAAAATACAAGAATGCGCCTAACCGGAGCCTGGCCCGGAGCCAACCAAACAACCACGGCGCGCAGCGCTGTGGTGAATGTGGGCTGGACGAGGCAGGTCCGGTTCGGCTTGAACAGTAATAAATGGTGGAACAGTTGGCACTCCTATCCGCCTGGGGCGTGTTTAAAAACAACAATATCGCTAACTACGCTGCCCACATGGGCCTACAACTAACTAAGAACTAAAACTGTAAATTATCGTTATTACGCGCACAAGACACTGAAAAAAAATTTGGATTGCTGACACGGGAAAAAGCTCAGCGAAGAAACCCGTTCGAGGTAATTACCGCCCTGGTGGTCTTCCTGCCGTCAGGAAAGTAGAGTATAAAGAAGTTGTGGTTTTTTAAAGGTTGAAATTTTCAAAGAAGTTATTGGCCGAGGGTTGAATTTAGGGAGAAAGGGACAAAAAGAACAAAAAGATAAAACAATGAATATACAAGGTTGAGAGAGGTTGAGGTTACAAAGTTGATAGATAAAGATAGAGTAAAGGTAAGTTGTAGTTGTGGAGAAGTTAGGCTAAGGGGGAACTTGCCTGAAAATAGGCAACGCCTGGTATGGTAATGGGTGTTTCAAATTAAATATGATTGCATTATGCGGTCTGATGTGTGTTATGTTGCGGGTTAGCGGACTATCGCCTGGTTTGAATTCGTAAAATTTTTGCGAAATCTCTTTGACGTAGTCAGCTAATGGGGTTATGTCGTTACAGCGGGCGTACAGATCTCTGAGGTGTATCTGCCCGAATCAGAAATGAGGCGCATAAATTTGTGTTCTAGAACACCGAGTTTTTTCATTGTCGTGGCCGAGATACTGCACCACACCGGCGCCGCGTATGTGATGGCCGGCCCATGGGCGCAGCCAGGGGGGGAGCCATGGGGCCCGGGCCCCCCCAAGCCGTCTTCCATGAGCCAAAAAATAAAGAAGTATAATCTCTATCAGTACAAAGCAGTATCCAAATTACTCCTTGAAATAAATATTTTGTAATTAATGCCAATATTATCTAATAGAAGAGTCTACTACTCATCCTCTGGGGAGGCCGGTTCTATTGACCCCCCCCCCCAGATGAATTTTCTGGCTGCGCCACTGGGCCGGCCTGATCACCATCGTGTATAATAATTTTTTATTGGTCCTGTTTAGTGCGCTACCCCTGACCATCAGCGGATACAGACTTCTGGACATGGAGTAGACTTTCCGTACAGTCTCGTTGATGTGCGTGTTGTACGTCAGTCTCTTGTGTAAATTAACCCCAAGATACTTCACGCACAGTTTAATTGGCGACCCCCCATCGAAATAAGCGTTAGAATGCGGTTCTCAGTGAACCGGCGCGTGAAGAGAATAGATTCCGACTTCTCGGCGTTGATCCGAATCTTCCACTTGTCATAGAATGCCGTGGCACGAGCTACGTGCGCCTTCAGCAGCATATTCGCCGCCTGAGCGTTGTGCGAGTGCACGTACATGGCCCTGTCGTCGGTGTACTTGGCAAGTTTCGTATTAGGAAACTCCGGAAAGTCGGAGACGTATAGATTATACAGTTTAGGTGACAGGCACGACCCCTGGGGAACGCCCGCGTGAATGTCCCGCCGAGTTGATAGTTTGTTATTCACCCTGACCGGCAGCGATCTACCTGTCAGGAAAGAGTGAATAAGTTTCGTTATATATATGGGAAAGTCCAGTGAATTCAGTTTGTATAGAAGGCCCGGGATCCACACGATATCGAAGGCTTTCTCAATATCGAGGAGCACCATAACGGTACTCTTCCCGAGGTTGCATTGCACCTTGACGTCATTCACGATCCTGACGACCGGATTGCAAGCCAAAAAAAACTTCAGCCACTGCACCACCACAGATTACTGCAAAAATTGAATGTCTGTTGTATATATCTTTCGAGAATCATATTTTAACGCAATAGATATATTATTATGAAATATACAGTGTGACCCATTTAAAATGGAAACACCTTTATAACTTTTTTATTTTTTGTCCAACTTAAACCAAATTTTACCAAAATATAAAACAAATTAGGATCTACTTATGGCTAAAAAAACATTCGCCTCCTACAAATGCAAGGCCACCTGCGGTATCAAAATAAATGGAAAAAATAAAGAAATTATCTTAGGCATTTTTTATCGGAAAACTTTATTAATGAAAGTTGTTCAGAATTGTCCATAAACCTAGTGTCCAATTTCAGCAATACTGAAAAATATTGAATTTTGTTTTTGAAGTCCAAAATTTCGGCAAAATTTAAAAAAAAATACAAATCACTTGATAACTACCTGACAGCTTGCGTTTAATTCCAAAAAAATGATATAATAAGAAATAATATTAACCCTTTCACTGCGCACGGCCTAAATGCCGTGGCTGTTGCAGTGCGCAATTAATTTGCTGCTAGCGAGTATAGTCGTCTGCAGCAGTTTGGTTCGAAGGAGTATTTTTTTTTATTTCTTTTTTTCAGTTAAAAAAAAATTGTCACAATAAAGCATGTAATTTTGAAAAAAATCATAAATCATAACGTATACAAACTAAAAAAAGAATAATTTTGATATGGTACTATGGTAAAAAAAAAAAAACAAAAAAAAAAACAAAAAAAAAATTTGCTGCGCGATTGCAATCAGCCGATTCTCACCCATAAACCTGTACACCGCGAGAAAATCCGGCTAGAGCAGTCAGATCCTATTTAATTTTGAACCGCGAGTTATCTCGTCTGGAGCAGTTAACCCGTTGGCGAGTATACTCGTCTTGAGCAGTGAAAGAGTTAAAATGATATTTTCGGACTCGGACATTGTTTTAAACAAAACTTCAATATTTTTCAATATTGTTGAAATTTTGGACTCGCTTCAGAAACAATACCTCTTATCTCCATTTTCGCTAATTTTTTTAAATTTTTTATTTAAATTGATGTCCCCTCCTATGTTAAACAGTTCCTAACAGCGGTTCTCTCCAAGATTAATATTTAAACCTAAAACCTACTTAAAAGAATCAATAATTTAAGAAAAAAATAACATGCAAGTTTCAATAATAAGAGAAATTAGTTTTTCTCGTCTACTGTAAAATTGCTAATTTGGAGATAAGAGGGTATTGTTTCTTAAGCGTCGCAATACCGTTGAACTCAATGAAGAATAAATCGTGTTTAATGTTAGTATCTGAAGCGATAATATTTTAAAAATACTTTCAGACTGATTTTTAACAATGTTGGCAAAATCGCGGCCTTCTATGATTAAAACTAAAAATTAAAAAATCTATATTACTTACTTCTTATCAAGGTGTTGCGACAAGTTTGCCAACCCTGTATATCATGGTATGCATTTTATTCCGCAATATTTTTAATGGCATTGAACCTCTTATTAAATTGGCTTAAATGACAACTTAAAACCCATTAGAGAACAATTAATATTTATTGCTCTCTGGGTCGACTTTCGAAGAAACCCATTCTATGGTAGATGCAGTTTCTAAAGAAATAAAATAATGGAAATGAAATTCTTGGCGCATTACATTTTACATTTCAAGCTTATTTGCAGATATGTACATACATTATTTAAGAAAGGAATTTACCTTATAACTATTTTCTGCTCCTTTGTTTTACGCTGCATAAGAATTTCAGATTGAAATTAATAATTTAGGAGCACGGCATTGTCATCCGAAAAATATTCGCATTTTAAAATTTAAATTTCTCTCGGAATGTCTAAATTTCAACTAAATACAGTATTCTCCGGGAACATTTATGTAGGAACGATGTGTCATAACTAGAAGGGTAAAATTGAAGGCACATTTTATCCATAAGCGTTCGATGTCCCTGGCCATATAGAAAAAAAATTTACTGACATACGTTATGATGTCATCAGCATTATTTTTTAAATGGCAAAATCATATATTTTTGTTTATCTTCTTGTAGTTTCATAGAATTAAACAAATTTAGGGGGTTGATGTTCCAATTAGTTCCAACAGGGTGGAACGATCATGCCTAAGAGGCAAAAGAAGTGATGATATCAGACGTGCCATACAGCACAGGGAGGCCAATTAGAATAATGCATCCCAACTAGCACACTAGCTTTATAAACCAACTATACTGTTATATAAGTTATTTGTTACATCTCGCAAATGTACATTTTGTCACAATGTCACAACGAAGATATTTCTGTTTGGGAAACAAATTTGATGTTTTATTTCGTTTCAAGAAAGTTTTTAAAACAAATTATTAAAACAGTTATATTAATGATTAAATTTTAATTTTGTAAACGTTTTTACAAACAATTTTATAAAGCAATTTAGCAACTGAAAACAAATAGCTTTATAATAGATCCATGACAGCCTTCAAAGGCATTTATAAAATAGTTGTAAAAACTTAATGTTTTAATTTCATAAGTGCTCTTTTTTAAATCCTCCAAAACGTTTTCGAGATAACATTAAAAACAATTCAACTCGTTTCAAATCATTTAAGAAACTATTTTATATTTGCTTAGGCTTAACTAGATAGTCTCCTTGAAAATTAAAAATACTTTAAAAAGATAACATATCCCATTTAACACAAAACGCTACCAAAATTAACAACATAAAGGACCCCGCACCAAATACATGGGAAAAGTTTTGTAATTTTGAGAAAAGGAAGTTCTCGTTGTCTGGATGAAACTTTCAAATGTAACCTGGGTCTGAAAACCCGCCGTTTCCAAGTTACAGTCAGTCGAAAAATGTAAATGTATAAAGTAGGGATTGATCAACAGTGGATAATAGTAACACAGCCATGCAAAAAAAATAAGGTTTATTTTCCAAAGGTGAAAGCACCTATCCCTATGTTTTTTGGGCCGCTGATTCCAAATATCACGTCAGAAATATATGTTTCACTGCTCAGTTTTTCGCAAATTGACATTTCATCCCTAAATTCGGGGTTAAATGGCTATTAAATCTAACAGAACGACACGCGTTGAAATGAAATTTCTGAATCATTTAAAATGGCTCTCGCCACATACTCTCACTGTTCTATTGTACCACGGAAACGATGGTGGTGATTTTTCCATAATACGCTTATGAGGGCAGACGCCAAAACAACCCCCGGGGGTTATAACCACCTCCTCCCTGAATAACAAAACATTCCGAAAATTCTGCAAAAGGGCTGAAAAACAGTTTCCTCCAGTTTTCGAGGGCGAGTAACGCGAATAACACAATAATTGCCTATACTCCTAAACTGCCTAAATGAAAAAAGACGACCCCTCGTTCTGATTTTCCCGTACTACGCTTGTGAGGGCTCGACAGATCGGGGTTATTCCAGGGAACATTGATAAGTCGAGTATCTTTTGACCAGAAGACGCCTAAACAACCTCCTTGAATGACAAAACATTCCGAAAATACTGCGAAAGAAGAACGGTTTTCTCCAGTTTTCGAGGGCGAGTAACACGATAATTGCAATAATTTCCCCCACTCTTCTTGAACTACCTCTATTCTAAATGAAAAAAAAAACTGACCCCTTGTTCTGATTTTTCCGTACTACGCTTGTGAGGGCTTGACAGATCGGGGTTATTACAGGGAATATTGATAAATCCAGTATCTTTTGATCACGAGACACCAAAAAACTCCCGGAGGTTGAAACCACCCTCTCCTTGAATGACAACTCTTTACTAAAATACGGGAAAGAACTACCCCCTTTTCTAATTTTTCCGTATTATACTTGTGATCACGAGACACCAAAAGAAGTAATTCATCATAATATCTTTATTTTTTAAGAGATCGACACCATTATGAATCCTGCGTGGGTACACGTTTTACTTAAGGTACGCCAGGGCTCTTAGGTGGCCAAGGAATCGGTCGGTATCTTCCGACCCATTTATCCTCAAATTGTATATTTAACCACTGACGAAAAATGGGTGTGGAATAAGGTAGAATTTATCTTGTTGGAAGTACAATTTAATTAACTTGCAAATAATTAACAAAAATGGTATTGAACCTGTGAAGATGTTGATGTAGAATGTTGATTAAATTGTGCTAAGAAAAATTGGTTCAATGATTGAGTGAGTGCACACCAAACGTTGACTTTTCTCGAATACTTTCTCCAACGCTGTATACGAAAATTTGGATTATCACTGTTCCAATATCTAAAATGTTGCATACTAACTGGCCCATTAGTACAAAAGGTTGCCTTATCGGAAAAGTTTTCAACAAAACGTCAATCTTTAACAATATTTTCTTCGATCCACAAGCATGCCCAGAAAGTCTTGAATCCATCGTTAACTTCTATGGTGTGACTGAATATCAGTTTATATGAGCAAATCTTATTTTGCCTGTTACAAAAATCTGATTATCACCAATTAAACTAAACGACAGTGATAAAAATTTAGTGTGTAAAGAAATGTAATTTTCTTCATTATCAGTGAGCACTAACCTGATAGAAAATCATGAAATAGTATATTGTGTATTTAGGTGTGAAAGCAATACATTCCCGGACGACGATGCAAATTGTTGCAACAAGCATCGAAGTCCGGGAATGTGCTTTCACACCGAAGTACACATACTATTTTTTCTGAAATCACAGTCAATATTATTATAAATTAAGGAATTTGTATTAATGCATAACATTTATTCATTACAATCTAACTGGTCACTAATAAATGCAATTTTAATGTGAGTTGGTTTGTTTGTGTGTATTTATTTTTACTGTCTAAAATATACATAAAAACTGAACGGAAATGTTACTTTCCCGGCCTAGGTTGGGAAAGTAACATTCCCGTACGGTTTTGTTGATCGTTGCTTGGCAACGGATCTTTTCCGGTCTGTTTTCTGATAGTTTCTTAGCAACGGACTAAAATACTGGAATTGTGCATTTTTCGATCTGAAATCGCGCCGAAAATGTAGACATTGCCGATCGATTTCAGAAAAACGAATTTTACGGAGTCTGTTGCTATGAGACGAATCACATAAACAAGAAATTATTATTGTTCCCTAATATCACGTAAAACGTCATTTAAAATTCTTTCCGAAAATATTGGGAAATTATCCATAATCAAATCAAGTTTTTTGTATAGCCCTGTAAAGCTGGCAACGATCTGTTAACCGAAAGCAGACTTTCTCAAGAATAATTTTTTTTTCGTAAAAGCAAGAATTAAAAGTTTTTTAGTTTCTGGATTCCATCCGTGGACACACGGTATATGTAAAACTTAATAAGGCCTTTAGAAATTTTGATGCTAATGTATATGTATATGGTCAGTAAAATTACTTTCGCAGTTAAATTTTGATTTTGGAAACGTGTATCGGCTTTGTAATCAAACTGCAAATTATTTTTGTGATATGTTAACATCATACTTTTACTTTACATAAGATCGCGATAACATATGACAACTACTATAGGGCAATTAGTATTCCCAAAGTGATAATTGTGACAACTAAATAACATTTCAGATTTATATACACACATGTACACGTCCCCATCATATTAAATTGACACCATAAAAATCTTTCTGAAAACTTTTATAAAACTGATATATTACTGTCGTACAGTGATACGTGCATAAAAACTCTAAAACTCGCATAAAACAGTTATATAATCGATGTGGGTTTCTTTTATATACTTTATAAACGACTTAAAATTTTGTGAAACGGTGCCTATTTGCGTTTTATACAAATGAAGGAAACATTTTTATGACAAATCATATTGCTTTATGGACGTTCTATGGTTTGTTATATACCCACTTTTGTGCTTGTTGATGGATGATAAAACGTCCGGTAAGACAGTGTGAAAAATAATAAGAAAAAAATCAAATCAAAATAGAAGTATTAGAGTACATTCAAAGACGTCAGTGAGTGAGCATTCGGCCAAAATTAGCGACACATTTGAATCTAAAACTTTCGTTAACAGCGCCAGAAACCACTTGTAGTAGGAAATCTAGTGCTCGCTAGGAATTACGAAATTGGAGAAAAAATATATTTTTGTCAAAACTGGGAGAAACATGAAAATATAGTTTTTATTTTTCACTCACTATCCCGTGAGCAATTAGAGACATTGATCTCAAATTTTATGAATTTTTTTTATTGAAGAATTGAAGCGACAAAAGCACCCAAAATTTTGTACGCCAGATTTCCTTTAAAAAAAAAAATTGATGAGCGGGGGGGAAAAATCAGAAAAAAAAGTTTTTGAAGAGAGTAGAAATCTGAAAAAAATTTTTTGAAGAATTGTTAAAATAAATAAGTACTCCACATTTGCAACTCGGAGTTTTACTTCTGATAACAATGATTTAACTATGGCTGTTTGACACAGATTAGCAATTATATTAGATACGGACCCTTTGATACGTAATATGATGTAACTGTTGTTTCTCAACGAATTAATTTATTGAAAAGGCACACAAATTATTTTGTTTAAATTCAGTTATTAATTATGAAGCAGGCATTATAAATAATAAATTCAAATATTTCATTTAGACCAGAAGTGTTTAATTAATAAACACAGTAAGATTTAGAGGCTAATAGGTACATTATCAGAACAAATGTGTTTTTGTTGCGAATAACTTATAGTCCCTTGAGTTTTTACCCCAAAAGTTTTGCGACCGGACCGCAAGACATTAACCCCCCCATTTTCGAAGTCGGGGAACACGATAGTGACAATATTTTCCGACCTACCGTCCAACCACTACCCCTAAATCGAATCCGATTTTTCGAGGCTAGGCTTGCAAGGGATTGTCGGATCAGATTTTTCTTGGTCAATTTGAATGAAATAAGTAAATATTGACCACAGGTGAAACTACCCCCACCTCCAATAACGAAGTGCCACGGAAACAACGAAAGTCAGCTGAAAAGCGGTATACCCCCGTTTTCGAGGGAGAGGAATATGATGGTGATAATATTTTCCGACCTATCTTTCACCCACTACCCCTAAACCTGAGAGCCAACCCCCTTTTCCGATTTCCCGGTGCTAGGCTTGCGAGATCTTGTCGGGTTGGTATTTTTTTGGTTAATTTGAATAAAATAGGTAAATATTGACCACAGGTGACCTAACCCACCCCGGGAGTTGAAACTACCCCCACCCTCAGCAACGAAATACCACGACAACAACGATAATATGCTCTTATATTTTATTAAAAACTGCTGCCCAAGGAATCGCTACTTCCACATCCAGATTTTCTATTCAAGTTTCTCACAACGAAAAAAATTTTGGTACTATATTTGCACTCCACTATGTGGAAATAATTGTTTAGGAAACTTTAGTAATCTAATATTTGACATCGTCGACCCAACAACCCATAAAACGATATGTCACATCGGTGGCGGGGGTTGGATTAGAGGGTGGTAGGAGGGGTAAGAAGTAAAAAAAATTGTTGAGGCCTTTGGTTCTTGTACATACACTAAATCGCAATTTTATTTTTTTCACCCCCTTTAACAATGGGGTGGGGGAGGTAAGGGGGTGTCTAATAGAATTTTTGGAGACGTTAGCTTCTCTTATTTCTACTCAATATCTTAAACGGTTCCAGAGTTACGTGTGCACAAAAAAAACGGAAAATATTGTCACCATCGTGTTCTTCGCTCTTGAAAACGGGAGCATACCGCTTTCAAGCTGATTTTCGTTGTTTTCGTGGCATTTAGTTATTGGAGTTGGGGGTGGTTTCAACCCCCGAGGTGGGTTAGTCAACATTATTCAAATTGACAAAAAAATCCGATCCGACAAGCCCTCGCAAACCTAGGACCGGAGGTAGTTTTCAGGTTTAGGGGTAGTGGGTGAAGAGTAGGTCAGGAAATATTATCACCATGAACTTTTGGGTCTTTTGCCCTTTTCTGGTTAATCTCAAGGGACTATTAGCGCCGAAATTCGTTTAAGATTTAGATTTTGAGGTTTCGCGATTTTTTTTTTCATAATAAAATATTTCCTTTTGGAAAAAATAAAAAGCTTATTACGTCTGTCAAAGACAATAATTTCATAGGCATACAAAATAATTAAAAAAGTGGTCTGTTTCTGGTACTCCAATGGGTAACCCCTATGTATTTCGACGTGTTGAATACAAATCAAGTGTCCATTTAGTTCCATCATCCACCATTATTTGATTAATCGCGAAAATAACCTAAAAGGTAAGTCATAATTTAGGTTATTTTCGCAATTTACTAAAAACTGGTAGTTGATGTAGCTCAACAGACAGCATGTCAAATGGTGGTTACCCAATGGAGTCCTTTTATGTGTGTGTCTGTTAATACATTTGCATACGCGATTTTCTATAAAATGGCGGAGGATCTGGTGATATTCATATCCCAAGGAACAATTTAAAAGTCATTTGGACTTGAGGAAGTTTTAAGAAAGGTTTGTCAGGGTTAGGAAATAGTCATGTGCTTTATTGATGTTGTAGTTAAGGCCTTTTAGGTTTCAAGTATACTTGCTCTTAATAGTAAGTTTTAAAGCATTCTGTAAGACCTAATTATAGAGCTAATTTGCTTCTAGGATAATATGTATTTGTAATGGATTTATTATAACCTACATAAAACTCTCCATAAAGCTAATTAGTTTTATGAACGTCTTAAATTCCATTTAGATTTAAAGAGGCTTTAAATTATTCTTTATGGTTTTAACATATTTGCAATAAATGCATTTTAAATCCTTTTTAAAACTAGACATTTTCAATGCCTATTAGCACTTATTAAAGGCCATTACAAAACTAGACCCTTAAAACATCCTTGATAAATGTTGTGATGAAACCGTTATGAAGAAAAAAAGGCCTCTATAAATCTAAAAGGCAAATTTTAATTCCATAAAACACTTTCCAAAACCTCAATAAAACATTTATTATAAAAATAATAAACAATATGTCTGCCTGAAGTGTCGTTGATGCATGTGTGTGTGTGTGTGTGTGTGTGTGTGTGTGTGTGTGTGTGTGTGTGTGTGTGTGTGTGTGTGTGTGTGTGTGTGTGTGTGTGTGTGTTAATTAAAAGCATTTCACGACTTACTGATGTGTAATTAAGTCTTTTTTGGAAAGATGGAAGAAAATAAAAAAGAGTGGCCAATTTAAAAGGACTGTTAAAACACACATACAAATTATTTTGAGGTTAAGTTTTAAGTTTTTTGTATCAAATGTCAACGTCCCAAACGTTTTATTACAGCTTTTATCAAGTCCATGTGATCTTCGCCAAGTGCATTTGCATTTTTGTAAGGAAGGGATTATTTGTGATAGTATACAAAAAGACTAAAAGGGCTTCATTTAGAGTAAATGTTCTAGGTCATTACCATTATTAGAATATATAGTTTAATGAGAGGACCAGTGTTGCCAGATAAAAAATTTTAAAAGTTATCAGACGACGCTTTAAAAAGTTACTAAATCTTACTAAAATTTCACTAGATTTGAAGTTAAAGCTCTCTTTAATTTTCAAAAGTTGCAGTGTCTGTAGAACACATTTTCTTGAGCTCTCTGAGCACAGCATAGCTTTGAGCGTCCTCTATCTGCATGATTATTTCGTTGCCAGACTTCGTACTCTGTATTGTATTAAATGGTTTGTAACTAGAAAGTACTGTTTGTCTACGAGACGCTAAAGGGCAACGAGCCCAGGCTATTCGATTGTAGCGATTTACGGTCGATAAACTATACGGTTACTTCAATTAGCAGCTTTTAGACGAGAGAGACGCGCGGAGCGGGGAATCGAATGAAAGATATTCTGTTAGGGTCTACAGTCTACGTCAGCTGTAGACACTACAGGCATCTTTGTCTGTGTCTTTTGCACGGAAATCAGATATGTCTGTCTTTTTCATTCGATTTCCCGCTCCGCGCGTCTCTCTCATCTAAGAGCTGCTGATCGAGGTAACCATAGAGTTTACTGACCGTGGTAGCGATTAACGTGAACAGTTTTGTATTAAATGGATCGCAACTCGAATGTAATATTTGTCTACCTACCAGTAGAGGGCAATAAATTGGATGATTCAAAAATCATTAAAAATGGGCATTTTCATAAAAGTTTTCACTAAATCCCTAGATTTAAAAAAAAATCACCAGATCTAGTGAAATTTCTCTAGACCTGGCAACACTGGAGAGGACTGTAAAATGACAATTAGGTTTTTAGTTGGCCAGCCATGTTTTTCTTGTTATATAAAAATATTCAAGGTCAATCTCACAATTATAATTATCAATAATTATCACTTTTTCGTTAGCAAATTAAGGTAGAATTACAAGAAACGACTGAAAATTACCGTGGGAACCGAGAAGCAGCCCACTTTTTTAAATATGCTGATTACGTGTGTCTATGCAAATTTTGTATGGATATTAAAATCATTATTATTTCTGAGGGGCTCTTGTTTTTTGGGCCTTTCTTATGTAGTTTTAACGATAAACTGCCGTTGGTTTTAATTTTCTTGTCATACCTGATGGCTTTTTATTACCTTTTAAATCGGCCTTAGAGAGGTTATAATGCTCTACGCTTTATACATTTCAAATTCCATTTTATCTTCAATAAGTCTGATGGTGTGTTTGCTTAAATCAGTTTAGAAAAAATAAATGCAATAATAAAATTATTTGGATTCCTTCGTGGACATCCTTATAGCTTCTCAGTTCTAACATGGACTTATAAGAGTTTTAAAAACCAGTTTTAAGGTAGCCTTCTAGGTGTTTTATAGAAATGCAGGAAGCTAATAGAAAAGCTTCTGACAGCTTTAAAATAGGTTTTAAGAAAGGTTTTAAAACGGTCCAAACAAGGTTTTCAAGAGCAGCACTATGCCTCACTAAGGAGTTTTATGATGGAATTTAAAAAGGCCTTAACACCCTTCATAAGGGTGGGCCCTTTTAGTCTACAAGTCGCTTTATGATGGTATTAAGGATATTGTTGCAGCAAAATAGATTTTTCAAGGCATTTTATAAATAGCTTTATAGCACCCTTGTATACATTTAAGAAACTAAAATTGTTCCTTGGGATATTACATATATTACACAGGCACACAAAAAAAAGTTCTGTTTTTGGGGCTTCATTGGACAACCCCCATGTATTTCGATGCGTTGAATACCAATCAGGTGTCCGTTTAGCTCCATCACCCAAGAATTTTTAGTAAATCCCAAAAATAACTTAAATAATGAGTTCTTTTAGGTTATTTTCGCGAATTACAAGAAAATGGTGAACGATGGAGCAATTCTAACTCCGGATTCGAATTCAACGCGTCAGAATACATAAAAATGAGTTGGTCTAGTCAAAGGAACAGACCACTTTTTTAATTTTGTGTGCCTGTTTTTTCATTGTGCGCTATGTTTATGAGTATACGAATTGCTTGCTGCAAGAGGATGATTGGCCTAAAAAGTAAAAATGGCAAAATTGGTCATACAATTATGATATTTTTATCATATGTATACAGTATCACCAATGTCCTTGAATTTAATCTAATAATAAATTATCTTGTATCTCTTTGGCTCATTATAAAATTCTCGCTTGTCTATTAAAAGTGGTAGGTAACTGTGATTCCCTTTAAATCCCTGTGATTGTCGCACAACATGCACCACACCTTTATATTGATAGTGTAAATAAACATTTTTGATTTTGTTCTTGAATACATTAAATCAGTCTTATTTGGAAACGGCTCTCTTTTTTTATAAAACCGTGTAAAAAACACAGGGTTTTTATTAGAAAATAACTGTTTATTTTGTAATTGTGTGCCCAATACTATTCAATTCAAATCCATTTTTGCATTAAACGCATTTTTAAAGTATCAAAAGCCTCATTACTTGTTGTAACGTTTATAATAGATCTCAACTATTGGCGAACGATCGCAGTGCCTAATATTTAGGAAACAAGTTGTATGGTGTCACAAATGTAAATAAATATCCTTTCTTTTTTTGTACTATAATACTTAAAGATTTAATCATAGCACGTAAACGCGAAGCAGACTAAGTAAGAGATATTGTATACAATATACTTTTATACCTGTTTGCATCTCACAATGTACGAGGTCGATGCTCCAGTAAATTATAATTTCAATGCTTAATATAAGTATTACCTGCAGGCAAAGCAGAAATACCCAGTAATTAGTACATATTATATCATTTTTCTGTATCAACTGTTGATTTGCATAGAAAACAAGTTCAGCCATTTCATTATATTCTCACATTAACACGAATAACAGTGAAATAAAAGCTTACCAGACATAGAGACGTGGAAACTTCGCAGCCAACGTCACATAAAAAGCGCACACACACAAATTCATAATACACCTTGTCACTGAACAACACAAAATGTAAATTGAACGCATATTATTAACGTTATCTAACCAACTTAAACACCCCGCTAGCAATACTGCAACAATTAGATAGGTATGCACTGTCGCAACCGTCACGATCGTCTTTTGTTTTGTTTGGGAAGCGTTGATGAGTTAAGTGAGCCCCCGGCCTACTAAGTTTTTGCATTTGCCACAAGCAAATTTCATTATCTCATTTATCTGCTACAAACTTGCAAATGACGGTTACGAATCAGTAATAACAAAATATTTGCGAATTATGCTCTAGTTAATAGATTGTTTCACTGACGTCTACAAGGGCAGATCTAGCAATTTCAATAATTTTTTTCTCGTCCGTGTCGCATGGGACCCATACGAAATATGGGAAATAACATCTCGAGAAGCACTTCTCTAACGACCCCAAAAAAATTTTGAAAAAGCAGTTTGCGAAATTTTTTTTCAAAATTCGGTTATCCCCCAGGTCTAGGGACTCCTGTTTAAAATTTATTTTTTTTGTCATATGCATTTTACTTTTCATAAAAATACAACAATACGTTTTGAAGTTTATGAAAATATTTTCATTACTAACTGAGATACAACGAATTGAAATTTTGTGATTTACAACTTAACAAATCACAAAATTACATTTTTTGAAGCCTCTCTCTAGACTCTATTCATTCCTATATTATTATTGACTATCAATTTTGAAATTAGGCCATTTAGTGGGACCAATTTTTCCAATCCATTGAAGTGGGTAAATAGTATTTCACTGCGGACTAAACAGGACGAATAAAAAATTGTTATATACGATGGTGATTAGGCCGGCCATCACATACGCGGCGCCGGTGTGGTGCAGCATCTCGGCCACGACAATGAATAAATTTAAAGTCCTAGAACACAAATTTATGCGCCTCATTTCAGACTCAGATAGGTACACCTCCCTCAGAGATCTCTATGCACGTTGCCACGACATAACCCCACTAGCGGACTTCGTCCGGGAAACCTCCCAAAAATTCTATCAATTCAAATTGGGCGACAGTCCGCTAACCCGAGACATCACACGAATCAGACAGCATAATGCCATACTTTTCGACCTAAAACACCCATTACCATACCAGGCGTTGCCTATCTTTCGGCAACTTCCCTAGCCAAACCTTTCCTATACCACAACTTCCCTTTCACCACCCTTTAATTTAACCACCTTTTACCTCAATCCCCTCTCTATTCTCTTTATCCATTTTGTTGTTTTTGTTAAATTTTTGTTCTTTTTGTGCCTTTTTGTCCTTCCAAATCCCCTTTTGACCAATAACCTCTAGCAAATCCCAACTTTTAAAATCACACTCTCCCCTTCACCCTACCTTTCCGGAGCGCCCTTTAATCAAAGTTTTTAAATCTAGCTTTAAGTAGCTTTAAGTGTTTTTAAACTTAGTTTTTAGTTCTTAGTTATCTGCAATTGTCGGGCTTAAGTTTTTTACTGTTAAACAGGAGGCCTAACCCCCCATCACTTGATCTGTTGTTCAAGCCCAAAGCCGACCTCTTTCCACCCGACCACTTATCTACCACGGCGTTGTAGACGGAGAGCCAGGCCCAAATCAATTCTCTGAATTTACTATGCCTGGTTTTTTGTCAGTTGATTACAGTAGTTGTGTACACAAACATACTTCGGTCAGTCAAGCGAAATCGAGAACAGGTGTCTCAGGTACGCCTTCAAAGGTGTCACAATTACGGAGGTAATAAAATGAATTTACTATGGCTGAAAATCGTTATGCACATTAGATATTGCATATAAATAACAGTTATGTCAGTCAGTCAGTTGTATGTGGGGACGGAACTGGTCAATCAGCCCCAATGTATGTACAAAAAATAAATAACATGCAATTCATTTACTATACTTCAAAATCTCTGTGAAGGTATTAAACGCTATATTAATCATAAATAAAATGGTCAGTCAACCATCTTGTGGGACAACGCCCGTCAGTCAGCGAAATAAAAAAAAAAATTTCGCGCGCGCGATCGCTGTGGCAGGCGGTGGCTCGCTCTTTTCCTTATTATTACTTAACGAACTGTTAACTAACTTTATTTTAAAGTGTAATTGACACTAATGTTAATAATATACATTTTGTAGATAATTAAATTTGTCCTAATTACATTGAATAGACCATTATGACAAAAATATTGAAAATGTATGCACTAAAAAAATTATATTTAACATGTATTATTATTATAAAAAGACTATTGCAACACTATTACAACTATTACAACAAGAAAAATCAATGAAATATTTTTGAAATATAAAATATAAAAAAACGGTTAGAATAATCACAAACTTGGGATATAGAGATGCCGTAAGGCAAAAATTTATTGTACTGCAAATTCTAACATCCCCCTCACTTTACATACTTCATTGCTTAGTATATATCTATAATCTATAAAAACATACACTCTTAATTTATAACTACAATACAAGGAATGTTGATAATATTGCAATTGACTTTAAGAGATTAAAATCTAGTGACTGTGGTTTTAATTGTTACGGCCCCAATTTTTATAATAAAATTCCCGACTGGGTAAAAATCTTACCGGAGGCGGAGGTGAGATATAAGCATCTGGTGAAACAATTTTTAATAAAGGAAGCCTTCTACAGTATAGATGAATTCTGAAAATTTGACATCAAATCAAAGCTGACGGAGATCAAATAATTTTATTATGTATTTTACTATTATGTCTACGTGATAGGTATAATTAATGTATCATCATTGTTTTTATATATGTGTATGTGTGTAATCTATGTGTGTGTATGTATATGCATTTAGATGTGTATATGTATAATGGTCTATTCAATGTAATTAGGGCAAATTTAATTATTTACAAAATGTATATTATTAACATTGCTATCAATTACACTTTAAAATAAAGTTAGTTAATAGTTCGTTAAGTAATAATAAGGAAAAGAGCGAGCCGCCGCCTGCCACACCAATCGCGCGCGCAAATTTTTTTTTTCTTTCGCTGACTGACGGGCGTTGTCCCACAAGATGGTTGACTGACCATTTTATTTATGATTAATATAGCATTTAATACCTTCACAGAGATTTTGAAGTATAGTAAATGAATTGCACGTTATCTATTTTTTATACATACATTGGGGCTGACTGACCAGCTCCGTCCCCACATTCAACTGTCTGACTGACATAACTGTTATTTATATGCAATATCTAATGTGCATAACGATTTTCAGCCATAGTAAATTCATTTTATTACCTCCGTAATTATGACACCTTTGAAGGCGTACCTGAGACACCTGTTCTCGATTTCGCTTGACTGACCGAAGTATGTTTGTGTACACAACTACTGTAATCAACTGACAAAAAACCAGGCATAGTAAATTCAGAGAATTGATTTGGGTCTGGCTCTTAGACTATTGCGTGGTGGTGTGGTCGGCTCTGAATCGGGGCTCGGTCTAGGCGCATTCTTGTACCCGTAATGTTGAATAAAATTGTTTTGGATTGGATTGGATTGGTCCTTACTGTAATATTTTTTTGTAATTTTTTTGCTCAGTTTGGTATGAATTGTCTTGTACAAATGAACATTTATCTCACTTGTCAGTCGTTAGTTATCGTTTGTATTAAATTTAAAATATTTCGAGTTTTACAAAATGAATTTTAATAAAGCGGAACTGGTAGATATGACTTTTGTTTTGGGGGAGTCGGACAGAAATTGTTTGCTTGTCAGTAGAATTTATAAGCAAAGATATCCTGAAAGAAAGATTCTTGATGTTAGCAGCTTCCAAAACCTTCTCGATAGATTTGTGGAATCTGGAAATGTCGAATATAAAAAAAGTGAAAGAATAAAATTTGTTGTGAATATTAATCAGAGAGACGTATTCTCGTTAGTAAGAATATCATATTCAAATGCACCAGGAATTATCTGATGACGATTTTCAAAGGCGTCTACAGTTTTGTAATGGGGCTAGAGAAAAAATGCAAGATGTCACCTTCTTTCATAATGTTCTATTTACTGATGAGGCAATTTTTCATAAAAATAGATTTGTTAAATAGGCACAATTTCCATTATTATGCTTCGGAAAATCCTCACTTTTTTAGGCAAGGTGATAACCAGCATATAATGGTCTATAAACGTTTGGGGAGAAATTATTAGAGAACATGTAATAGGGCCACATTTTTTTGATAATACATTGACTGGAGCTATTTATCTTCATTTTCTTGAAAACTATGTGCCACAATTATTGGTGAATCATTCTGAAAGGATTCGAAATGGGATGTGGTTTCAGCAAAATAGTGCTCCACCACACTATTTAAATGCAGTTAGAGACCACTGCCGTAACCAGGTTATACATTCAACAGAAACTAACACAACTCCAAAGACTCGCCTGTTTGGGAGTCACAGGAGCAATACGCACTGCAGCTCTGGAGGTCCTTCTGGATCTCGTGCCCCTTCACTTGGTGATTGAGGCCGAGGCTCGGAAAGCGGCCTACAGGCTGAGGTGTGGTGGTCAGTGGAAAACCGGAGGAGAACAATTAGGGCCCAGGAGGGTCCCTTCCGACGTGATAGGCACTCACTCACTTCTGGAGGCCAGGAGTGATGACATGGTGCCTTCCGTCTCCTTCTCGGAACCATTTGAGGTTGTCATCCCCAAAAGGGAAGACTGGAACCCACTCGAGGACATACTCAGGCCTGCCGATATCGTCTGGTTTACAGACGGATCGAGGTTTGAGGAAAGTGCTGGAGCAGGGATATACGGTGAAAGGCCCAGAGCTGAACTTTCTTATGCCCTGGGGAAATTCGCCATGGTATTCCAGACCGAGATCTTCGCTATTTTGGTCTGCGCACAGGAGAATATCCGAAGGAGATATTCCAACAAGCACATATATATATATATATGTAGCGATAGTCAAGCGGCCCTCAAGGCCCTTGCATCAGTACGGACCAAGTCAATATTGGTTCAGAACTGTAAACAGGCACTCTGTGAACTTGGCTCATCCAACTGGGTCAAGCTTCTCTGGGTGCCAGGACACAGCAACATTGAGGGTAACGCTCTGGCCAGAGGGGGCTCTCAGAGACCTTTACTGGGTCCGGAGCCTGCTCTCGGCTACCCTAGATCAAGTGCCAAGAAGTCAGTAGAGAGCTGGACACAGTCCCAGTTCTTTGACTTCTGGGCCTCACACTCAGGACTCCGGCAAGCGAAGCTCCTAATCTCAGGGCCCTTGCCGAAGAGATCAGAACAAATCCTGCGATTAAGCAGGAGACAGGTCAGAATCGTGGTAAGTCTTTTGACTGGACACGGCTCTTTCAAAAAACACCTGCACACTATAGAGGTGGTCGACAACCCCGACTGCAGGTTCTGCGGGGATGAGGAGGAGACTTCCATCCACGTCCTTACTTGCGCTAGTCTTATGAACTTGAGGCACAAACACTTCTGCATTGGTTTTCCGGTGCTGGAGGAAATAAGGAATGCCCCTATAGGAAGGATTTTGGCCTTTGGGCTAGAATCCGGCCTAAATGGAGGATTCCAATAAACTCGTAGCGGTAGCACAATGGGCCACAAGGCCTGAGTGCGGCGACCCTTCGTCGCCCCGGTAAAATAAGAAGAAGAAGAAGAGACCACTTAAATAATACCTACCCACTTCAATGGATTGGAAGAAATGGACCCACTAAATGGCCTGCTAGATCCCCAGATCTTACAAAAATGGATTTCGTTTTATGGGGAAATGTGAAGGAAATTGTTTATAAAGACTCATCAACAACAGTACAAAATATGAAGGAAAGGATAATAACTCCTTTTGATCTGTCACAATTTTAGGAACAGTAGAAACCTCATTTCAAAAGCGCATAGAGTGTCGATTAAAATGGGCAAAATGAGCACTTATTATAATTTTTTCTAATGAATTATTTGAAGAAAACTCTATTCTTAAGTTTATTCTCGGATGTTGTACTTATTGCTCAATAAAACGAAAGTGATGTCTCGTAACTAGCGTTCACATAAGTTTCTCTTAAAACCCATAATTGTGACTTTGGTGATTTTTTCAATATGCGTGTACAGATGGCATT
Organism: Rutpela maculata; assembly: GCA_936432065.2. NCBI lineage: Eukaryota > Metazoa > Arthropoda > Insecta > Coleoptera > Cerambycidae > Rutpela > Rutpela maculata. Next base: position 361,207,690 of record OW386285.2, read on the forward strand.
ATTTCAATAAAAAAATTGCTTACATCCAAGTGGTTGAGAGATAATCAATAATAATATAGAAATGAATAGAGTCTAGAAAGAGGGTTCAAAAAATGTACTGATATACATAGCATTCCGTTTTAAAAAAAGGCACTTGATCCTGTAATTTCGTCTTGGCTCGCCCTGTATATTCGAAAATAATTTCTGGTTTTAGACGTTTTTATCTAGTTTACTAGTATTTTTAAGCTATTGCATAGCTTCTATCGCGGGCCTTGAGCGCGGGGACCGAATCCAGAAATTCCGTAACGAAAAAACCTCACGCTCCCCACTCCGACGGGCAAGGAGGTGTGGCTTGAAGGCCGTGCATCGTCTAACGTCGTTTCAGTTTGGCAGTCTTCGACACGGCGTTGTGTGCGTGCGATTAGACGTATTGTACGACTCTACGAAACTCGCACGAATCGAGACGAGCTGCTCCGAAATCGGACGAATACATAAGCAGCTGTTTATGAGAAAGTATATAGGTGTATAGGTATTTATGTACAACAGTGAATAGCTGTACTTGTAAAATTTGTGTATAAAGTGTTTTGAATATGAATGAACAAAGTGCATTTATTATTAATGAAGAAAGTCATTATTTAATAATAGAAAAATTTGTTTTCTTATCGGTCACCACGCTCAAAAAGTGTAACTTGAATTAATATCAAAGAAAAAGCAATACTGCATGAATAAAATAAATAAATAAAATTATAATTGCATAAGTTGATACAAAATGCTATGCAATAGCTTTACCGTGGCAGTCCCCGAGTGCCACACGTCTTTTTTTTTTTTTAAATTTCTAGCTATCGTAGAACCCGAGATATCGAAGTCCAACTCAATATTGCCCCACCTTTATAAGAGAAGCTAAGGTCTCAAACAAATTTTTTTAGCATTAGCCACCCCCATTATCTCATCCATGTCATATCAAAGGGGGCGAAACAAATAAAATTGTGATTTAGTGTGTACAAGAAACAAGGGCCTCAACTTTTTTTTTATTTCTCACCTCCACTACCCCACTACCAATCTGGCTTATCGTTTTAGGGTTTTGGGGTCGACGATTTCAAATATTATATTATTAAAGTTCCATAAATAAATAATTAATTCCACATAGTGGAGTGCAAACATAGTTTGAAAATTTTTTTCGTTGTAAGAGACTTGGAAAATAAAGTTACTGAACACGATAATGTTTTTTTGTATTAAAAATTGGCATTATACGGTGAGCTTCAAGTTTATTTATTATAAATCCATCTCTCCTCAAGGGCCCACAGACAGCAGAAGAGGCTTCTGTCATCAATTTTACACATCTTTCAGATGCCTGAGTGTGACGGGGCAATAATCTGAATTTATCTAAAATGTCTTTTTCCACTAGGTTTGGCTCTTTAATTGCCTAGGAATTTCCGAATCTATTAGTTTTGTTAGAGGGGGGTTCAGTCATATTTTTCCAATCTATTAATTCTACATAATCTTCTGCCTTAAAATTTAATACGGGCACTTAGAAAATACGATGAGGTGTTTCTAATTTTCAAAATTTAGCGAAGAGCTAATTCTCTTATATGTCGTCGTTCATCTGCCAGCATGGTAAGTAAAATATTCTCAGAGTGTCCAAAGAATCCATTTCGTTGAATGACTGGGTCTACGATCGATTTTAAATTATAAATATCGTCATAGTTTTATAGTGTCATGTAAATGCTTTGCACCATAAATATATACTGGTAGTGTTTTTATTTTGAACCACATAGGAGCGTATACTTTTAAAATCAACGTAGTTAAGATCACTAGATTTTCAGACGGTACTTTGATGCGACGTACAACTTAAGAATTCGATTAGCTGTTGTAAGCCACCTTGATGGAAAATTTGTCCTGGAATTCTTTTAGACAAACTAGGGTCACAGAGTCCTTTATCAATAGCGTTACAAATTTCCATTAAATATAACTGATCTGTACTCAAATTTTCTTTAGATTTTGTTATGACAGGTAAGGTGCATTTAAATTGATCGAAAACCTACAATCGGAAGTTGTTCACAATTTTTAAGAGATTTTCCAATTGGTCCAGTGAAACTTTTAGGGTCAGTTGTTGTGCCATTAAGATATTGATGAAATATGTCCTACGTATTTAGAACCAGGTAACGTACGCTTACACGTGTTGACAGTCGAGCGCAGGAAGAAGAATTCCGTGAAATATGCGCAAAGTGGGGGGAGAAATATTGGCGATAACAACGTTGAGAACCAGAATAACTTAGTACAATTTAATTATTGAACTTTTTACTTTAAATTAGGACATGGTTAGTAATCATAAATGCATAAAAGCGGCCATTAAAAGTAGGTCTTACATAAAATCATATTTTTATTTTTTGTAAAATTTTCATCGGCTTGGGGCAGTATTTGTAAAAATAATTTTAGATGATAGAGCATCAATCCCTCATCCCGCGCAAACGATTAAAGCACATATATTTTTCTTTCATATAAGCGCGCTCCACCCATTGTACATTCTGTAAAATTTAATATACTTTTCAGTAACTATAAATCTCCTGTTTACATCATTCTTTGTTTGCTTAAGTTTCACAATTAATAACGTTCCAGAATCATCAATATCGTTCTAATGTTACCTGGCTGATTTCAAAAATTTGACAAGCTCCTGTAATCTCAAATACAACAACCTTGGTCATTAAATAAACTTCATCAGGAGCATTATTTAAAAAATCACTATGTGTAGTCGTAAAAATCGAAGATTTCTTGGGCATGTAATATTTTCCATTTTGCTTCAAAAATGTAATTAGTTTGCAATATTTTGAAATGTCTACATTATTATTGGATTGTAACGTACTTTTAATCATTGAATAATTCGACCACACTGTTGATGGCTTTTGATGTTGCGCCAATTCCGAAAAATGAGCCAATAACACCGTCTCCGAGAAAGAACTGCATGTCTTTTTCACCTTCCATTCCATAAATCTTGAATACGCGGGTTCGTAAATTTTCCGCGATTTAGCTGGCAATAATTTTAGTGACTGCTTCTACTAATTCCGGTGGTGTAAGAGAAAACTCTGAATCAGAAATATCCATTTTTGAACTTTGAATATAGTTCAAACAATAAAGGAAATGTAGAGTGCATGAGCAGGGACCTAAGCGATTCCTTTAGAAAGCTGTTCAGGGTGTTTAGGGAGTGAACATACTGAAAGTCCTGACGTCTAGGAGGTGAGCCGGAGGGATGGGGGCACAAAGAAAGTCCCACTGTTGATTTTTTCGCTTATCTCGAAAACGGTGCGTCGCCGTCGCAGGGAAAAATTCTTCTTATACCAAATGAAAGCTCATGAAATCCTCTACAACTTTCGTTTTATATATTTTTTTCGAATTCCCAGCCGTTTTCGAGCTACACGCTCCGGAAAAGTGAAAATTTTCGAAAAACAGATTTTTACCTGAAAAATAGAAAATTGTATTTTAAAGATGATAAAAAAAAGTAGGACCTCCGGTGCTTGTAATTGACACCAGGGTGTCTCCTACATGTTTCCATCCCCACTCTTGAGGGGGCAGTTCATTCCCGAGTCACTGCTGCACTGGGTGGTAGGTGCGCCGGGAATGCTGTTTAGCTGCGCTCTCAGTTGGTGGGAGGGAGCTGATGTCAGGCTTAATATTGCCACTGACCTCGTGAACAACTGGAAGCGGTACTGGTTGAGGGAGGTCTGTCTTGCTGGTGCCCCATACCATTTGAGGAAGCAAATCTTCCCAGCCTCTTCAACCTCTCGCCTTTAGTGGAGGAGGGGTTGTAAAAGATCACTGCCGCTTCCTTGATTATTTCTGACTTAAGTACAATTTTGAGAAGCCCACCTTGTTTTTCATTAAAGTTGAAGAGGTAAAAATCTGTTTTTCAAAAATTTTCACTTTTCCGGAGCGTGTAGCTCGAAAACGGTTGCGAATTCGAAAAAAGTATATTAAATGAAAGTTGTAGAGAATTTCATGAGCTTTCATTTTGTATTTTTTCCCTACGACCCACCATTTTAGAGATATAAGCGAAAAAACCAAAAGTGGGGCTTTCTTTGTACCCCCCCCCCTCCGGCTCACCTCCTAGACGTCAGGACTTTCAGTATGTTCACTCCCTAAACACCTTGAACAACTTTCTAAAGTAATTGCTTAGGTCCCTGTTCACGCACTCTACACCACCTTTAGGTCATTCGTTGACTGGCCTAATATTCAAAATATCTAATAAATAACTTATAACTAAGTTCGCAAATTTTTAAATTCAATTGACAGATATTTGATTACTTTAAAGGTTTCCTTAGCAACGCAGGTCCAATGTCGCTATAAGTACAACAGCCTACCAGTTTAAAACTTCAAAGTTTTTCTGACTTAAATATATTGTAATAATATGTTTTTTCAATACTAAATCGTCGTTTTTCCCGTTACAGAAAAAAATAGTGTATTATACACTGGTAAAAATATTAGATTTTAACTCTCGGTGTTTTGTCTGACAAACACAACCTCGAGCTAGAATCTAATACTTTTTTCCCTTGTATAATAAATAACTATTTTTTTGTGTATTTATTTAACGTCGGCCTATTTCTACTACCAGAGCCTATCACCGTCGCGAGGAGACCAGCCACCCCCAACCTGGAAATTTCGCTGAACCTCTTCTCTTTCGAAGAGTAGAGATCTTTTATTTGCCTAACATTTAATAGACAAGGGACCAACTGCTTTACATTCCCTCCGAAGGATGGTATATCCACTACGTAATCGTCGTCTTGAAATTACATAGCTTCCGCTAATATACAAGCCGCTAAAAGGTGGGACGAGATCGCTGTGATTCCCAAGATGGATTTCACCCATCCAAGTACTAACCGCGCTGAACGTTGCCTCACTGCAGTATCGAGCTACATGCACTGTCAAGACGCCTTTACGCTCGCCTCCCTAAAGAATATCTGTAGCACTTGTTAACAACAAATTCTAGAATAATTGGGCTGCACTTGCATCCAGAAAGAATAAGCTTTCCACTGGTTTGAAAATAATTAGGAAACGTTAAAAAATAAGCCTGTAAATGCGTTGTGAACATAAAATTAATCAACTTTCAGTAATAAAAAAAAGTTTGGGAAATAATTTTTAACGCTTTTTTACAGTCGCGGACTGAATGCGCTCTCTACATTTAGATGCGCAAGGCCATTCCAGATAATGTACATATTTTTTCAAAACCAATGCACATCCTGACATTTTAGAAGCGTGGCTAGATTCCTGACTATTAGTAGTAGTAAAGAACAGAAATTTCACTAAACGAGGATTAAAGAAATTTGAAGAATAATAGCGCATGCAATCGATAACTTTGTACCTTTTGTTTGCAGCAACCTCAGCAGTTAGTTGGTTTCCTGCTCAGCTCTCGATAAAAAAGTAATGAATGGCTTCGATCTTAATCCTTTAATAGCATTATTAGATAAATCCACTTAATATTTATTGTTCCCTAAAAGGATAAAGTTGCATTGTCAGTGAAAGGAAGCTATTATTTTCTCATTTTTCCCTACCAAATATTTTTACAACGCCGTCTGTTGATTTAATATCTAATGTAAATGTTGATCAGGTCGCCTTCGTCTGGCCCCGGTTTTTTATACATCCATCAAACATTCATGAGGAGATTATATATTTGAAATATTTAAAGAAGCATCTGTCAATTTGTGTTCTCGTTTTTTTTTTAGGATATCAAAATGCTGTTGGAAGAACGAATCATGTTTCGGAGGTATTAACGTCCGTCTAGATTAAAAAATATAGTCAAGCAGTTTACCGGATAAAAAAACTAGGTAGATACCTACTTAAATCGTGTCTATTTTAGCAAAGCCTGATTCGGTCATTGAGCTTTTCGTGGGAAAAAGCTCAAACGTTATGTTGATACTTTCTGCCATTTTGGAGCCCATGGATGCAGAAACAAATGTTCTGAGTTTGATCCAACTTTTATGAAATTAATTAAAGCGCTTAGTTTGATAACATTTATTTATATTAACACAACTGAATGTTAAGTGGGATAGTATATATCCATATAATAGGGAACTTGCATATGTTTTTTTTTAATTTCATTAGAGTGTTTATTTATATGGAAAAATAGGCTATGCCAAATATCAGCCTTTAAATTGCAATATTTAATTTATAATAAACAAGCTAAAAACGTACTCTTCGTCAATTTACTGAGCTTTTTATATATAATTGTTACACATTCTATGGGATACTCCTCGCAGTTTTCTTGTAAATAATGTTAGTTTTTGGACATCCTAAATTTTGTTATACCATCTTTGTTGTGAAAAAAATTATATGAAAAAAAAAAAATATCCAACCTGTGTGAGATTCGAACACGGGACCTTTGGATTGCCAAATTGCCAAATTGTGTATTTTTTATTCTATTTAACTAATAAGGTTAACATTTCATTTGTATCTCATTTATCTCATTTTACAATCATAGATACAGCATTGCGTCACAGATCGCGTGCTAGACACGAAAAGTGACACAACGGGTGTTTTGGCAAGTGAGATCTCCAGAATATGTTTGTATAAATATGAATGGTCCTTAGGTAGCTTGACCATATTAAAGAGAAACATATCAGGGGATTTCACATCTCAATAATTTATTTAGTTTAAATGAAGTGGAGGGTAATAATAAATATGCAGGGTAAATGTACTTAAAAACCCTGCTGCAGGTGTCAGAGTATAAAAACGGGCATTTACTCTAAAGAGCAAATTTCTTAGATGGTATAGATTTCTGCGAGGGGTCAAGAGGGGTAGAAGGAAAGTGTAGTAAGAAAGGTGGTTTTGAGAGGGAGGGTTTTTCAGAGAATTGTGTGTTTTATGGGTGTTTTGGATTGCAACGCAAAGCTTTAGCCGCTGCGTCACCAGCTATTGCTAAAAGAACTGATTGTGATATATATCTTTCGACAATCATACATAGGTATTTCAACTCGTACTTCTATGAAATATATATTAGTAAAATTCATAAACAAAAAAATATATATTATGGAAACAATATTTCGCAAGATTTCCATTTTAGTACAAGGGACAAAAATTAAGAGAGTTTTTTTTTTAATTAAATAATTAATAACTTTTTTTATTTACTGATCGATTTTCTTTAAAAACAATAGTGTTCTTCCTCTAGCTAACACTAACTAACTTTCTAAATTTCAATATAATCGGATTTTTCTTTCTCAAATTATCGTGCTTACAAGAAACGTGACGGACGGACAGACGGACATTTTGAAAGTTCCGAATTCGTTCACTAACACAATGATATGAAAATTTTTTCTCTACGAGCGATATTTACGATTTTAGAAATGTGCCGATCAAATACAATATACTCTTCGTTTTTGCGAAGAGTAAATAATAATTGTATGTAAGTTGTAATCGCCAACTATTAATTTTAAACGATGGAATGGCGGTGACGTCATACTGTGTGACGGACAGGGAACAGTAAACTGCAGCCACTATGGTCACATTGACATTGAGGCTGACAATTTTAGTGGCGGTGTCTGTTTACATTTTGGTGTTTATTTTACGTTGCAAAAAGCCCAAACAAGGAAAATACTTAGAAAAATAACATTACAAATACTGTATAGTGCCAATGCGCCGCAATACGTCAATAATTATTCTTTCCGATATAGGCCAAACAAAATACATTTATACTAACTGAATTTAACAGAAATTTTATCCTGAATAACAAGAAACTTAAGTCTTGCACTCGGTCTTGCTTTGTCCAAGGAACATTTTATCTACAAGCAGCAGGATATAGTTGTCTGTCAAAAAATAAACATATTTTAATCTTTTTTATTTTTTAAGTTATACTTTAAAAATCAAATAATTTTTCTATTTTGAAGGCGCCTATTACTATATTATACTATACTTTAGCCAGGAATGGAGGTTAGCAATAAATGCAGGTGACCAGTACGTGCAATAAATCCTATTTAAATTTGGAGGGGGTGTAGTTGAAAATAATTTTTACAAAGACTTATTGACAGTTTAATTCATCACTATATTCCTTTTACGCAGACTAATAGCTTATAGTCTAAGAGCTAGTGAACATTTTTCTTTCATTACTCGAAGTAGGCTAAAAACTTGCCATCTGGAACGTTTCGACTTGGCGATGGGCAACAGGGGGGTTGTAGTCGTAAAATAGTAGTCGAAATTTTCATTATTGCTAATTGGTTGAAATTTCGTATTTTGCTTGAATTAAGATATATGAATATCCATAAAAATTGTCAGACAAAAATTTCAGGCAGCGGGGGGTGTAAGAACACTCTAAAGTCGTAAAATAGTCGAAATATTCATTATTGCAAGTTGGTTGAAACTTCGTATTTTGCTTGAATTAAGGTATATGAATAACCATACAAATTGTCAGACAAAAATTTTAGGCCAGGCAGCAGAACACCTCAAACATGTTTTTTTTTACGTGAAATTTTTATTATTTGCTCCTATCTGACAATTGAATATGTTATTCTAGTGACCTTTTTGGCCATGTAATTTAATTGTCAGACAAAAATTCGGGGCAGCGCACCCTGTAAATACGTTGCAAACTTTCCTCTCGGCCGGCCGCCAGTAACCTCAAGCGCGCCATATATTTCAAAAAGAGATTTCGATTTCTATGGTGCAATGATTTTGTGTTTTTTTATATTTTAGAAGTGATTTTAAACAAAAAAAAAAGTATAAAAAGTATTGATATCACGCTGAATTTTGAAGATACACTCCATTCTCCGATTAAACAATTAATCCATCTTTTTAACTATATCATTTATTAAAAAAATGCAAAAACGATTTAATTTTTTCGGACTGTAATTTTATAATGGATCAATCAATGCGCAAAATCTTCTAAACTATATATTTTATTGAAAAAATGCTCACAGTCTTTTACATACAAATTTATTTATTTTTAAACAAAAAATTTCCAATGACTGTTTATTGCATTTCGCTTAGTTAATATATACTAATATTTTTTAATATATTTTAATTATAAACTTCAAAGTCCGAAAAAATTATACTTCAGCTTACATCTCGAGAATCAAGTGAGACAAAAAAAGTCATTGAATATCTTATAGAAAATTAAATTGCCAACGTAAATGATCATATGCATTTTTTTAATAAATAAAATAGTTAAAAAGATATCGTGGATAAATTGTTTGTAAAAAACTTACAACCCCCCCCTGCTGCCTGAAATTTTTGTCTGACAATTTGTATGGTTATTCAAGTAAAATACGAAGTTTCAACCAACTTGCAATAATGAAAATTTCGACTACTATTTTACGACTTTGAGGTGTTCTTACACCCCTTGCTGCCTGAAATTTTTGCCTGACAATTTGTATGGTTATTCATATACCTTAATTCAAGCAAAATACGAAGTTTCAACCAACTTGCAATAATGAAAATTTCGATTACTATTTTACGACCGTTCTTACACCCCCTGCTGCCCATCGCCAAGTCGAAACGTTCGAGATGGCAACTCATTACTTCTATGGCGACCTTTTGGCAAATTTTTAGCCTACTTCGAGTAATGACGCGAAATGTTCACTAGCTCTTAGTCTATTACAGGGATTCCCATCAGGTGGTCCGCGGACGATGTCTTAAGGGTCCGCGAAATGTCACTGAGATATTCAATTGTTTAGTATTTTACTTGACTTGCAGTGGTAGATTCTACATAATCTTCATTTTAAGAAGAATTTAAGCTTTTAAGGGGTCTTTGTCAGTATAGCGACCGATGAGGGGGTCCTTGAAAAAATCTTCTTGGGAATCCCTGGTCTATTATATTTAATATAATAAATTAAAAAATGTTTATTTTTGTGAACTACTGATTTTTTAATGATATTAGATTAGGTTTGTGACCATTATTTTCTAAATATTTATGCAAGTTCCTTGTTATGCCAATGTATAAAAAAATAACACCTGCAAAATATCAAACCAATTGAATACGTGCTGCCGACTAACAAGTGAATATCTGCATCTAAAAAAATTTATTTTTACTTTTTAGTAGTTTTTTCAAATAAAAGCTTTTTCTTAAAAATATTTTTTTTATATAATTTTGTTAATATTCATCTTGCATCCTGGGATGCGAAAAACTGAAATACTCTTAGAGCGCGAGATGGTTTCTATTTCACGAATATCTCGATAAATATAAGTAAATCTGTACAAAAAATTCTAAAACTTCCCAATGTCTCTGGATACTTGATTTACACAAAAAATCAATTGACTTTAGTACTTTAATTGCTCAGAATAAAAACAAAAATGAACATAAAAATAAGCAAAAAATATTCTTTTTGTTTTTTATTTTCTATAATAACAAAAAAAAACATTTTTTAACACACTTTTATTAAGTCGTCCTGTAACTAACTATCTATCTATGTAATATGTATGTATGTAAGTGAAAAAGTCAAGGAACCACTTCTAATTGTTGTATAATCATGAAACTTGGCAGTTATGTGTAGCTCTGATGACAATAAAATAGAGTATACTCAATATTATAATATGTTCAAAATTGCCGCCGCCCCAAGATGGCGGATTGTCATTTTCCTTACTTTTCTTCTTGATATGGGTACCAAAAGAAAGAGCTTGATAAGTAGAAAACAAATATTTGATCAAAACTTGAAAATTCAAAAAGGCGGCGTCAACATGGCGGATAGGTTTTACGCCACGAACACAGTGAACGCCGCGCCGGTTACCTGTTTTCAGGTAGTCGGCGCCGACCCGCGCTTATAAGCTTTGAGAATGATTGCATGCATTTAAATTGGCAATAGCACAGTAGATGCAGGTTCCGATTAGTCGGCGCTGGTAGTCGGTACCGACCATTTTACCGGAAGGATTATTTAGTTCTTTCTTACCGGCTGCACGCGCTGGTTTTCTATTGATAATGGATATTGAAAGATTAATTGCTGCCATATTTGTAAGAGATCCTATATGGGATAAAACACATAGATTTCACTTTAACAGGGTTCAGACTTTACATAGCTAAAAAATTCCCTGAATTTTACAGGTTTTCTATGACAAAAAAAATATTCTTCGGTGGCAAATAATTATTATCATTATGTTAAACGTAATTTTAGGTAATCAAATAATTTTTACTTTAATTTTCAATTTGATAAAAAATAATAATTTGCGGTATAAAATCGACATTAAGTGGACGAACGAAGGTTGCAGTTTAAAAATAATTTAAAATAACAGTGGGAGCTCCTAAGTAATTTATTGTTTTCCATTACGTGACTCAAAATTCCATGATTTTAGCGAAATATTTAAATTTCCCTGAGATTTCCATGATTTTTTTAGGGTTTTTAAAATTCCCTGAATTTTCCAGGTTCTTCAGATTTCCCATAAGAGTCCGAACCCTGTTTAATAGAAATGTGTTGGATAAATATTGGAGGGAAATTAGTGATGAGTTGAATGAACTGACAAATTCGCCTGCTTCTACCTGCATTTACTGTGTTCGCTTCAAAAGCAGGCAATAGGCGCCGATCGGTTCCGAATTTTGGAAAGCAGAAAACCTGCCGCCACTGTGTTCGTGGCGTAAGCTTTGAGAATGATTGCATGCATTTAAATTGGCAATAGCACAGTAGATGCAGGTTCCGATTAGTCGGCGCTGGTAGTCGGTACCGACCATTTTACCGGAATGATTATTTAGTTCTTTCTTACCGGCTGCACGCGCTGGTTTTCTATTGATAATGGATATTGAAAGATTAATTGCTACCGTATTTGTAAGAGATCCTATATGGGATAAAACACATAGATTTCACTTTAACAGGGTTCAGACTTTACATAGCTAAAAAATTCCCTGAATTTTACAGGTTTTCCATGACAAAAAAAATATTCTTCGGTGGCAAATAATTATTATCATTATGTTAAACGTAATTTTAGGTAATCAAATAATTTTTACTTTAATTTTCAATTTGATGAAAAATAATAATTTGCGGTATAAAATCGACATTAAGTGGACGAACGAAGGTTGCAGTTAGAAATAATTTACAATAACAGTGGGAGCTCCTAAGTAGTTTATTGTTTTCCATATTGTGACTCAAAATTCCATGATTTTAGCGAAATATTTAAATTTCCCTGAGATTTCCATGATTTTTTTAGGGTTTTTAAAATTCCCTGAATTTTCCAGGTTCTTCAGATTTTCCATAAGAGTCCGAACCTGTTTAATAGAAATGTGTTGGATAAATATTGGAGAGAAATTAGTGATGAGTTGAATGAACTGACAAATTCGCCTGCTTCTACCTGCATTTACTGTGTTCGCTTCAAAAGCAGGCAATAAGCGCCGATCGGTTCCGAATTTCGAAAAGCAGAAAACCTGCCGCTACTGTGTAGACGGAGTTATCAATTATTGTCGGATTCGACTGAAAATCGGTATCTGTGGGTTGTCGAGGTTGCAGATCACAATTATTCGATCCAAATTTTGAAGTCAAAATAGTGGACAAGTTTTCTAATTTATGGTCTAATTCGAATGAAAATCGATATCTGGGGATTTAAGATGTCGCAAATTATAAATATTTAGTCGAATTCTTTACATAAACGTCGAAAGTGCCAAAAAAAAATTAGAAAAAATAAATTAATAGTTTAAAAAACTAAAAAAACAACTTTTATAAATACTGCACTAAAAAGCAAAAAATAATCTTAGTGTAAGCCGTGTAAGTATAATATTCGAGTATAAAAGCGTGGGGCGCTTTTCATTTAATCTAATGCCTTCAGCGTTTTAATTATCGAACCTGTTCGAAAAACGCCACACGCTTTTATACTCAAATATTATACTTAATTGCGAACACGGCTTACACTAAGGCCTTTACGGGGTAGGGAGAGGAAACAGGTTCTATGATTATTTTTTGCTTTTTAAGGGGTCTACACACGATGCAGCGGCAGGGACCCGACATTGTCGGTACGCTTTGAAGATAATTGGAATTCCAGCGGACCAGTTCACTTTTACCAATGAGTTCAAAGCATGCCGACATGGCTGGCTCCCTGCCGCTGGATCGTGTGTAGACCCCTCTAGTGCAGTATTTATAAAAGCGTGTTTTTTTAGTTTTTTAAACTATTTTATTAAGAAATTCTTTGTAACAGTTAATAATTATTAATAATAATATCGAACAACAACAATTTTAATAGGACTAACTTTTACATTGTTCTCTGCATCGTTTCATCCGCAATGTCGTTCCAAATTTCAAATGCGTTTTTCTCGAAAGCTGTTAATCCTAGAAAAAAAAAATTCGAGTAGCCGATTGCCTCCATCCATTATCTCTATTTTTTCTCCCTATATGTGAAAGATAAAAAGTTTCCTGCTTGCTATATTTACCTCCGCAAATTTTCACATTTCATCGACAATGTCTTTGAAAAAAATAATTTTCTAGATTTATTAAAATTTGACTGTCATATTTACACATTTTACAAATATATAGTGACAGTGTTGTAGAACCTCGGAGAATCGATCTAAGTCGAAAATCGAACATTTTGGCCTCAAAGAATATTTGATAGCAAAACAAAGCAGATCCTGGCGTCTATGCAAAAATTTTACTTAGAAACCATTTTTTTCATATATCCTCCGACGCAATAGACAAAAAGTTCGGAACCGAGCCAACAGTTGTGAATCCTCTTGAGTCAAGTCGATTGCTACCACATAATCTCCATTGTATGGAGTCCCGTCTTGCCATGTTTAGTAGACAAATTCTTACATATTGATAGATAGGTTCTTGCACACAATATTGTATATTTTGAGTTACCTAATATGGCCCACATGTTTGCTATTCAGAACATAGATCAGATCACAGAAGTTTAAGGGAGGAACTCTATAAAAGTAATTAGGGAATTAAGAAGTGATAGATCCATTAGAAGTGTTTAGAGATCAGATCTGTGCATGGTAAGGCGGTGGAGATTTTGGAGGGAGTAGTAAGCAATCCATGGTAGGTACGAACTTATATACCTTTCTAATCTATTACAGCGAATCAGTTCGTTGCAATATTAATCCATCAAAAATTATTTTTGTCAGCACAACTGAGTGCTGACGCGCTAAGTAAGAATAGAGCACATAATCAGTAGGATGTGCAAATAAATCAGCTGTAAAATTTTGAAAATGCGTAAGCAGTCAAGAAATTAGTACAGACATAAGTAAGTAAGTAAGTTCTTTATTCATCATTTTAAGTCATACGTATGACTTATGAGACTAGTCAGTACAGAAAAAAAATACAATAAAATATAAGTCATATTAAAATAATAATAACACATAACAATAATACCAACAAGTACTAATAAAATAAAATAATAATAATAATAAAACCTATGATTTTGTATACTCATCCGCAGAGTAAAAAGCATTACTAACTAAGTACTTCAACAAAGCATTTTTAAGAGTCAAAATGACCAAGGTGACGGGTGAATTTATTAAAACAGTTGATCCCTTGAAAATATGGGAATTTTGGCACACACTTAGCCGTGAAAATGAGGTCCGAAATTCGTTAAGGCTGCGTGTATGGTAACTGTGAATATCCTTATTTTTTAATAACAAACTTTCTTGTCTTTTTATATTAGTTACAGTTAGAAATATATAAAGCGATGGTACAGTTGGACTATAAACACTTTGATATTGTGAGACGAATTTCCCTAAAAAATCAAACCATAGGACAGTTTAGATTGAACTAAACCAAAGTAATGCCAATTTTAGTACATTTAACGAGACAGAGGACTTCAGGTACAGAATGATAAAACATTACTTACTTAGTTTGCTCAGTATATTTTCGATGTGACTTTCCCATGTCATTTTACTAACTACAGTTACTCAAAGGAATTTTGCCTTATCTGTATGAACAATTGGCTGATGTTCAGCCTTAATTAAATTACCTGAGTTATGGGCAACGTTCTTTGGCAGGAATGACATAAAAACTGTTTTACCAGCAATTGGCACCAGACCATTGCTTAAGTACAATTTAGAAAACTCATCTACTGATGTATTAGCTTTAGTGACTATGGTCTGTAACGAGCTGCTGGAAATTAAAAAGTTTGTATCGTCAGCATAGATGATCGCTACGTTAGGTATTAGGCAAGAATGAGGCATATCATTCACAAATATTAAAAAGTACAATGGACCGAGAATAGAGTCCTGAGGCACACCAATGGTCACTGGTTTATACGAATCAATTAGAATAGTTTGCCTTCTGTTATTCAGATAAAAACTGATCTACTGATGAGCTAGTCCACGTATTCCCAATCTAAAAAGTTTTTCCAAGAGGAAATCCTGGTCGACTGTGTCAAAAGCTCTACTAAGGTCAAAAAATAAAACTATTGGTTGTTCTTTATATCATATGCAAAATGATCGCTCCAAAATGTAAAAATATACAGAGTATCCCGTTTAAAAATTAAAAGTTAGGATCACTTCAGGTGAATCTGGAAATTATAGAAACATGACAATTAGATGAAAAATATCGTTTTGCTAATATGTGGTATATCTATGCCATGTTTCATCTCGATCCGTTAATAAATTTAGAAATGGCAGTCGGAAAGTGATCTCGTGGACACCCTGTAGTGTGCAGTATTTTGGTGTATGTGGAAACTAATGGTATTTTAGTGTAATGTATTAATAAATATCGTTTACTACACCCCATTTCAATTTTAGGATATCTGTGGGAAGCACATTGTTAAAATCGAACATAATTCCACAACAATGTATTCTGCGAATAAAATCTCTAACGCCTTCACAATAAATACCGTAATATGTGCCAAGTTAAGTACATTATATGATTAAAAGGGCTATAATGGTGTTCAGCGAGTAGAATTGTATGACAGGCGGCCGTATTTCGACCGGTAGTCGCATATCAAAGTAGACCCTCGTCAGAAGAGCCCGTTGTATCGTTCATCATCTCGAATAGCATAGGACGAAATCCAGCGCCTCATTTGCACACAATGCAATGCGATATCTCTAATTAGAGGTTACAGTTAACATTTAATGATGTAGCCTGGACCCATCTCCGACAAATGTATCGTGGACTGGTTTTTAAGTACGCCTCGATTCGATCCAAACACTTCCACCATTACTCAACTTATTATTTATGGTTATTGTTTCGTTATGATATTATATTACGACTACTAGACTGTGCTGAAGCTAATAATGTAGCCGTTTTTTACGCAGTCATGGTTGGCAGAGTATGTGTAGCACAATAAGCCTTATAGAAAACTTGCGAGATCGTATCTTGAGTTCATTCATTCATACAGATTATTATATGGGAGTTTTTAATGAAACAAAATGAGTAAGTCCAATGGTTTTACACCGGAGGTAATGGACATTGGTGATTTGATATTGCTGACTAAACATTGCGTACTGATAAATTTGTAAGTAATCCGAGTGTATAAAGGAGTTATTAACCTGAACTGAAGTCTTTTTATTTGCGGCTACATTTCTGACGACTTTCAATATGTTATTTTACGTTTCAATGGCTATGTATTCTCACAAAATCAGTTTAACGGTTAAAAATCCTGAGCTTAATCGGATTGCGCTACGACTACTTTATATTTGTCTAGTAAGCGAGAAAAGAAGAGTTTTTTGCAATATACAGTGTGACCCATTTCAAGTGGAAATACCTTCGTAACTCAGTTATTGGTCATCCAATTTCAACCAAATTTGGATAGGTATCAAAGATCTTTACTATATCCTTTTTGAGAACAAAACTTATTTCAGTCATTGGTGTGCATTTTTATTAAAAAAAAAGATTTTTCGAGAAATCATATTATACATTTTTTCGTTGAAAAACTAATGCAATATTATTTATCAGCATGCTATAGAACCTCTATATTCAGAATTTAAGAACATTTTGATTTTCGGTTTTCGAATTATGGCCCACTTAAAATTGACTATTTTAAACATTAAATATTCAATAAATTGGTAACGAATTTTTTTTCGAAATAAAATTATTCTTTGTTAGCGGCCTGAGATTTGCAAGATCGACAGCTACCGCGGCGGGAGGCTGAGAGGCGCATTGTTTGGGTGATGACATCATCGTAAGTGCCTTCTCAGCAAAAACATAGAACGCCAGGAATTGGATTTGGCAGTGGAGAGACATTCGATAGTAATCAATATAGCATGAGACATTGTTATTCAATATTTAGTGTGTATTGGTTTATTTTATTATTATTATATTTATAATTTTCATCCGTGTTTGCTTCTTTCTGATAACTCTTACATCTCAGAAGTGCGGATAAAGAACAATCAACAAAACAAAACATGAATCGACCAGTGGTCAACGCCGAGTTCATCCCGGGCCATAGTGAGTACACCTGTTGCTTCCGCCGAGCTGACGGAAAGGTCCCACACCCCGCCGATGACAGTTGAACACATGCAGAGACAAATCGAGCAGTTGAAGGAGGTTGTAAGTACAGGCTCATTTTTTGCTGATAAGTTTGTTAATCAAAGACAAAATTGGACTCTTTATAAAGATGACAGATTACTGTCTAATTTTGATCCAACCGATGATAGTCAAAATATTAATGACTGGCTAACCAAAGTAAATGAGTGTGCACGTATGTATTGTTGGGATGAGTTAACCACGATTTATTTAGCTTTGGGTAAATTAAAGGGAATTGCTAGAGTCTGGTATGATGGTTTAAAAACTACGCAGTATTCGTGGGCTCAATGGGAAAATTTATTAAAAACCACATTTCCTAGTAAATTAAATTTTGGTCAATTGTTTCATGACGCCGCGTCTTACAAAGCTCAAATTGGGCAAGATTTGCATGCATATTGCTTTACGAAATTGACTAAATTAAATAAGCTACGGCTACCATTAACAGACGAACAAATTATTGATGTCATTATAGATGGAGTTCAGGATAACCAGACTAGGTTAACTTTGCGAGCAGCTAACTGCTCAGCATTCGTTGACTTTGCAGCGTACATCAAAAATTTTCCAAGTGTTAAACAAGAAACGAGCAATAAGGCACGTATTGAAAATCGACAGCGAGGTTTCGATGACAAGAGAAAAAGGAATTCTAAAGAGTCTGACCAGTTAATAGTTAAATGTTATTCGTGTAATGAAATTGGTCATAAGCGAAATATTTGTCCAAAAAGACGAAAACTTATAGCAGAATGTTCTTTTTGTCATAAATTAGGTCATGAAGAAAGCACTTGTCGTAAAAAAAGGTTCAAAGAACAAAGTAACTCTAATAAAAAGGTGAATTTTATCGGAACTGCTAATGACAGTATATATCATAAACGTGCAAAAATTAATAACAACACTGTTAAATGTTTCGTGGACCTTGGCAGTGAATGTACGCTGATAAAGCAATCAGTTGCTCTTAAATTTGATTTGACTCCGACTAGAGTAAGCAAAAATATTGTATTACATGGTTTTGGTGGTGCGTCATTGGTACCGCAGTTTCAGTGTCAGGGCCTTATGACCATTGATGAAGTAAGCCTTACCGTAGAAATGTATATAATTGAGGACACGTACATGTTTGTTGATTTGTTAGTCGGACATAATTTTACTGAGGACGCATCTGTGTTGATTATTAAAACACAAAAACAATTAATGATTACAAAACTACCGACGCATGCTAGTTTTGCTACTAGTTCGAATAAATTTACAGTTAATCAAATAGCTGAAAACACAAACATACTCAGTTTAGAAAATATTAATTGCGGTGAGATTAATAAAAAACAACGACTGAAATTGTTAAAATTGCTGCAACATTTTAGGTCTCGGTTTTGTTTTAATTTAAAGGAAATTGGTCATACGAGGTCGGCTGAAATGAAGATTGAATTAAAATCTAATAAACCTGTTGTGTATGCGCCTTACCGATTATCTATCACGGAACGTGAAAATGTAAAAGGCATGATAAAGGACCTTTTAGATGCCAAAATGATTCGTGAATCACAATCAGAATATGCAAGTCCAATACTATTAGTCCGCAAAAAGGATGGTGGAACTCGTATGTGTGTCGATTTCAGAGCACTAAATAAAATTACAAAAAAAATAAAGTATTTTTGCTTTTCCACATGCTAATAGGTTTGTTCAATCCCGCATTGAAGTAATTGTTATTAATATCTATTAGGGTTCTGGATCCAATTCTGAGCTGATTGAGGACAACCAGAGTCATCAGGATGGCCGACTGTTAGCGGCCTGAGATTTGCAAGATCGACAGCTACCGCGGCGGGAGGCTGAGAGGCGCATTGTTTGGGTGATGACATCATCGTAAGTGCCTTCTCAGCAAAAACATAGAACGCCAGGAATTGGATTTGGCAGTGGAGAGACATTCGATAGTAATCAATATAGCATGAGACATTGTTATTCAATATTTAGTGTGTATTGGTTTATTTTATTATTATTATATTTATAATTTTCATCCGTGTTTGCTTCTTTCTGATAACTCTTACATCTTTATTTTTTTCTACCACCCCATATCATCGATATTTTCAAATTCGGTAATCTTTAATTCCCGAATAATTTACAGGTCTGATGACCCAAAATTTTTCAATTCTTGGCATTCGAAATTTTGAAAGTTTCGATGATATGGGATACTAGAAAAAGTGAATTTAAATAGAAAATGAGGAATGACTTTTTTTCTAAAAAAATTTCGTTACCAATTTATTGATTACTTAATATTTAAAATAGGTAATTTTAAAGGGACCGTAATTTTTTTTTATCTATTTATTTAACGTCGGCCTATTTCCGCTACCAGGGCCTATCACCGACGCCAGGAGACGAGCTACTCCCAACCTGGAAATTTTGTCGAACATCTTCCCTCAAGAAGAGTAGGGATCTTTTACTTGCCTAACATTTAATAGACAAGGGACCGCCTGCTTTACATCCCCTCCGAAGGACGGTATATCCACTACGTAATCCTCGTCTGAAATTACGTAGCTTCCGCGTTAACACTGATATACAAGCCGCTAGAAGGTGGGACGAGAACGCTGTATTTCCCAAGATGATATTACGACTACTAGTCGACAAGTACTAACGACGTTGCTTCAACGGAATATCGACTGACATTCACATTCAAGTCGCCTCTACGCTCGCCCCGGGGACCAAAAATCAAAATGTTGTTAAATTCTGAAAATAGCGGTTCTACAGTATACTGATCAATAATATTGCTTCGGTTTTTCAACAAAAAAATGTATAATATGATTTCTCGAAAAATCGACCCTTTTTTTCTTAATAAAAATGCACGCCAATGACTGAAATAAGTCTTGTTTTGCTCAAAAAGGATATAGTAAAGGTCTTTGATACCGATCCATTGAAATTGGATGACCAATAATTGAGTTACGAAGGTGTTTCCACTTAAAATGCGTCACACTGTATGTAGTGCAAGCTGATCATTATTAAAAAATATTTGTTAGAGTAATAGAACGAGAGCCCATAATGCAAAAAGTGTATATTCGAACTCTTCTGAAATTGATATGATTAGCTAATTAAACATCGGAGGTCAAAAAAATTGAACTGGCTTATCAGTATAAAGTATAATGGGACCTTAGAACTGATCATTCAAAGTGTTAATAAATGCTGGTGCAATTTATTATAGCATTCAGTTTAAGAGTTGGTTTAAGGGCTGGAAAAAATACTAATGTTTCCGGAAACTAGGTATCACACTATTACAGTGGATGAAAGTGACTGGCACACAGAACCAAACATGTAATTTTTAACGCGCCAAAATAGGTCATAGCATTCAGGCTGCTTTTTGCGTATTACTTATTTTTACCGAGTTATCACAAAATGGACATACTGATTTCCAATGTAAATAAAGTGTTTTATAAAGCCCCGGAGCGCGTACGGTTGTTTTGTAAAATTTTTCCACACATATTGTGTCCTCTTCTAATAAACCACAAGACAGTTCATTATTTTATTATCTCAGCCCGCCCTTGTTATTTACGTCATGACGCCCAAGAGTACTACGTCTGGGTATTACTTTTCTTTCATTTTTCACAGGTATTGCAAAAATCGATTTACTAACTGCTAACAATAAGTGATTTCAAGTCTAGAACGTTTAAGAAAATTCGGCCCGGACTTCTGTCTCCTAAATTGCATTCTCGACCTGAAAAGTACACTTACAGTCAGGTATGTAGTATACACAGGGCCCCCATAAGGGGGAGAGGGGGTCATTAGGTACCATGGTACCGGGGTCCGGCTAGACCAGTAAACGCAATATTCGCTCATTAATTATGAGACCTGGACAAAAATTTCTTTTCACATTTCTCCCCCCCGCTTTTCACATTTCTCATTAAGCGCGGGGGCCCGCCAGACATCTTGACAGTTTTTTTTTTCAAATTGCTCCCCCGCCCCCCTTTAATCAGTTATTAAGTGCGGGGGGGCCGTCAGAGATAATTTCTCCCCCCCCCCCCGCTCATCAATTATTAGGCGCGGACCCGCAAGTGAATTGAATTTGGTACCGGGGTCTTCTGAATTATTAACATTGTCAAGATCATTTTAAGGAGTCATAATAAGGTGGACCTTCCCAATCAGGAACATACGTCCACCATCTATAACCAACTGAGTTATGTATCTCAGTAATGGCTCTAATCTTCATGATCTTTTTTAATTCCTTTGAGATTTTTATTCTGAACAAAGTAATGCCTCTACATATATTTATGAAAAATCAGAAACGAGCAAAATACATGCAAATTATTAAATTAAAAAATTTTCTGTTCAAATTTTTCTGTTCACTTTATTCAAATTTGTATAAAAAAAACCGCTGCCCAAGGAATCACTACTTCCACATCCAAGTCTCTTACAACAAAAATACTATATTTGCACTCCACTATGTGGAAATAATTGTTTGTGGAACTTTAATAGTATAATATTTGAAATCATGTTCTCCAAAAACCCATAAAATTATATGCCACATTGGTAACAGGGGGTGGTGGTGGAGGTGAATGAAGTGAAATAAATTCTTAATGAGACTTTGGCTCTTGTACACATACTAAATCACACTATTTTTTCACCACCTTTAATAATGAGGTGGGGATGCTAATAGGTGTGGCCAATGCCAAATTTATTTTTGAGACCTTAGCTCCTTTTATCTTTACTAAATACCAATTTCATGGACTCTTGCTTGCTTGATTTACCTATTTACCCCCCTTCACCCCATTGTCAACTCTGCAACTGAATGAGATCAAAATAATCTAATTCCAGATTTCGTTAAAATACATTTAAGTCAATATCTTAAACAGTTCCAGAGTAATCGTGAGCACCAAAAAGGTTCAAGACTAACAGACAGACCGACGTGATGGCAAATTTATTTTGCACAAACTTAAAATATTGACGTTTCATGACATTCTAAGCCTATTTAAACAATGAAAATTTCCACTTTTTTTTTGCATTAATATACTCCAACTGGATGTGGAAATAATACGCAGAAAATGGCATGACAAAGATATAAAAAAAAATTGTGTGCCGTAAACTACACAATAGGAGTAAAGCCTCTACTTCAAGCATTTTCTTCGAGGAAGACTACTTCGCGTCCATACTACCCAAGGTAACCCACTGTGCATCCAATTTACTCGAGGAAACCCACTGCGCATTCATACCACTTGAGGTAACCCACTGCGCATCTATAGTACTCGAGAAAAGCCACTGCGTATCCATACTACTTAAAGTAACCCACTGCGCATCCATACTACTTGAGGTAACCTACTGTGATCTGTAATACTCGAGAAAAGTCACTGCGCATCCATACTATTCGAAGTAACTTTAACAACATAATATTTGAAATCGTCTACCCCAAAAACCTATAAAACGATATGCCACATCGGTAGTGGGGGTGGGTAGTGGGGGTGAATAAAATAAAAAAAAAATTGAGGCCTTAGTTTCTGGTATACACGCTGAATTGCATTTTTTTTTTCACCCCCTTTAATAATGGCGTGGGGGTAGTAATGTGGGTGGCTAATGGCAAACAAATTTTTGAGACAGCTTCTTTTATATATACTAAAAATATCAATTTTATGGACTCTTACCTGCTTGATTTACCCATTTACCCCAAATTATCCTCCAACCCTTCAACGGAATAAAATGAAAATATAATCTAGTTCCAGATGTCATTAAAATACATACGTGTACCAAATTTCAAGTCAATATCTTAAACGGTTCCAGAGTAATCGTGCGCACAAAAAAAAGTTACATACAGACCGACAGATAGACAGAAATTTTTTTTTTGCTCAAACTTAAAATCTCGACGTTTCGTGACATTCTAAGCCTATTTGAGCAATAAAAATTTTTTAAAAATTTTTTGTCGTTACTATACTTCCACTGGATGTGGAAGTAATACATTTTAAACAACAAAATTTTGGTAATGTTTTAGCTACAATATGTTTTTTCGAACAAGCTTTCTCTTTAATATAATAGCATCAGCATTTGTTACCCGGCTTATTAATATTATTAACAAAAAAATTTCTTCGGACAGAGTTATTTTTTGTTCAGAATATAAGTCTAAATCAAATTTAAAAGCGATCATGAAAATCGGATGAGCCACTCGGAGATACATGATTGTATCAATATACAGTGCGTGTAATTGCGGATTAGACATGTACATCCACGTAGCGCGAGAGATGTGACAACCCAGAAACAGCAAAACCCGCCTGTCGGCACTCGACTACTGAAGTATCCCAGCTCTGTTATTTCATTTTAGTCAACTGGCACACGCGATGTTGCAATTCTTACTTCCCATGTCTAACTTGCCATTACACGTACGGTATCTCAATATAAGAATAAATAAAATAAAAATATGGCCATTATTTGATTTTTATTAATTTATTTTAGTTATTTTTATATTGTTCAGGAAAACCCATCTAGGCATCAAGAGCAGGACAAAATATAGAAGCACAATGTACTCACTGAAAAAAATGTACCTCTTGAAAATGTATTTATAGTATGTTTCAAATAAATGTACAAAGATAAGAGTTTTAACACAACGGCTTCTCATTCAAAATAATTGTCAAATGTAACGCGCTGTGAAACTTGGCGTAGTAAATGTGACGTCACATCAGTTGATTCACAATTCACTGGCTGGCAGCAACCTCCCCCTTTAATAATGGGGTGAGGATATTGGTGAGGGACTTACATTGGAAGAGACTTGGATAAGTAATCTGGGTGTGGAAGTAGTAATTCCCCAGGCAGCGCTTTTTTTTAATTCGCTACCAAGTGACTTAAAAGCATCAAAGTTATGACAGCAAACTACGTAAAGAATTACCTTCGCATCTGCTAAAGGTGTGCACTATTGTTTTAAAGATAATATTAATGGAAGTATGCTATTAAGCAATTGTTAAGAACTTACTATAATACACGAATTTGTTTTCTAGAAATAGACGTTGTGTATATGTGTCATGTTTGCCTGCGTCAAATGAGCGATAATAAACATTACAAATATATTGCACGGTTCCAAAATGTGGCAGTACATCAGTGAAAGTTCCTAATAAGCTTTTTATTTCCACAATACTGCTGTGGGGATCACTATAATGTACGTATATTTCAAATCAATTTGTTACTTTTATAAATAAAAAATTTATATAAATGATAAATGACATAATTTCTGGTGTACAGTTTAGTTCTACTCGCAAATAAAGAATAATTGTTCATTGTATAATGTTTAATCTAGTTTTAGTTTGTGGTCTGTCATATCCACAACTGAATTCATGTATGTAATATAAATAATTTAATTCTGCCTGTCATATACTCGAAACTGAATCTAACGAGTATTAATATTTCGAATTATGGTAACTCTCCCCTCAAAGTTCATATCATAATCTATATGGCAATGAATGATTCTGAAAGTTACCTCCGATGGCTACTGAAGTTGGAAGCCACTAATCGCCCTCTGAGCTGGGACATCATGAATCAAGCGACCCAGTCACTCGTCTACACGTAGTCAGCGATGTCTTTCGGTTCAAAGAATTCAGGCTGTTGTCTATGCTGATTGATTTGGTGATCAGTATCGGCCGTTCGCGATAACGATCTTAGATAACAGAGGGACATGTGCATACCTGAAACAAAGAAATATCAATTATTTGTTGAATACATTATCGTCCCACATAAGACCACGATCAGGGCCGTGCTGAGGTGGAAATTGCCTGGTTAAGTATATTACTGAACATGACAATACAGCATAAACTAAAGAAAATCAAGAAATAATGACATTCGAAAACATTTTATTTTTTTTTTAAATTAAACATGTGTTTTTTAAAAATTTTTGATAATCTACAGAGATGTACAGTAACAACTGTCTCACAATTGTCTCACATTTGCAATATACAGTAATTAATATGAAAATCCATGTAAAAATATTTGAAAATCTACCTGACTCTGCTCTGGATGTATTAGTTTGTCTTATAAACAATTTATTTTAAAAACTGCATTACTTATATACCTAATTTTATAAATGTGGAGCCGTATCAGATCTTCCTAATCAACTCATATCGTTAACTTCTACATTAGCAAGTATTACTGACAAACTAGTAGAAAAAAGAGTTTTTGAGTTGTATTACCTAGAAATTTTTTAAATAACAATAAATCTGGATTTCAACGCAATAAAAGCACTAATGAAGCAATGTTTTCTTTCCCAAATGGTTTACACTGGCATACATGGAGGAGAGGCTGCTGCTGCTATATTCTATGATTTGTCTAAAGCTTTTAGTTATGTTCCAGATAAAATAATGGTACAGAAATGATCGTACTACGGTTTCAGAAGCATGGGTTCAATCTTACCTGTCAACTGTCTGGCCGTAAGCAAATCGATCGAAATCTAAATAATTTTGATTTTATATAAACTCTGGGGTACATTAAAGTGCTGTTCTTGGCCCAATTCTGTTTTTATTATATATTAACGACTTAACTACGATCAATATTACAAAACAGTTCACTCTATTCGTCGACGATACCACCGTATTGTGGCCAGAGCTGGGCAAAGTACTCATTTAAACTACTTCAAGTATCAAGTGCCAAATAGTTAGTTGCATCAAGTATCAGCTACTTTCCAAAAAGCAGAATACTTCAAGTATCAAGTACTTCGAGGTAGTACTTGCAATTTTGGGTGTAAGTACTACTTGTACTACTCAATTAGTCATTTAATTCTAACAAGTACATTTAAATACTTCAAGTATTTTCTTGTTGTATCAAGTTCAAGTACTGTTTAAAAGTAAAACACTTACAAGTACATTCAACTACTTCGTATAGCACTTTGGGACTTGGAAATAGTTGAAGAGGGTATATTGCCTATCAACATTCGATATATGCCAGCATTTTTTCTCCGTGCAATTGGCAGCACCGGCGACATCAATTATGGCCAAATTTGGAACCTACCATTAGTATAACACCTTCTGACCAAGCGACCAAATTTTTGGCCAAAAATGGGCTAAAACTGGTGCTGTTCAAAATATTGGCACCTTCTCAAACTTGTAGTTTCGGTACCAAAGAATACCTGAACATATTAACATATAATATCAACACTCTCAATATAGGACTACATGTGTATTACCCTCACCAGCGACATCAATTATCTCCAAAATTGGAACGTAATATTAGGATAACACCTTCTGACCAAGCGAAAAATTTTCGTTGTCAATGCTCCCATTTTCCAGATTTTTGGCCAAAAACGGGCTAAAACTGGTGCTTTTCAAAATATTGGCACCTTCTCAAACTTGTACCAAGGAATACCTGAACACATTAACACATAATATCAACACTCTCAATATAGGACTACATGTTTATTACCCTCACACTATGTCTGTCTAATACAAACCAAAGGCAAATGCTCTTTTTAGCAATAACGAATAACTGCTCTTACCAGTCTCTGCAGGTTTCAACTGGATTGTAAACTTACTTGCATACCTAAGGTACTTAAAGTAGTGATCAAGTACTTTAATTACTTGAAGTAAATTGTAACGTACTTTAAGTACTGTAATTTTGTTAACAAGTACTAAGTACTAATACTATTCTAAAATATCTTGCAAGTACCAAGTACTCATTTCTTCGGGTATTTGAAGTAAAAGACTTCAAGTAATAAAAGTAATTGAAGTACAATTTATACTACTTTTACTTGAAGTAGTGCCCAGCTCCGATTGTGGCATAACAAAAAAATATCCCTCAGGAAACTACAGGCTCTGACACAAAGAAAATCAAATATTGTTGTAATTTGAACCTATTAAAAGGCTGTATATGTCTTATTTATTGAACTACATCTAGAATAGAATTGTTTTCTTTGGTGTATGTAGTGATCATCTCACACAAACAATACTCATACCGCAAAATTCGATATTTATGTAAAGCTAGGGCTCGTGATTCATGCAAATGATTATTTGTAGCTAACAGAATTTTGACAGTAATATCACTTTTTATTCTGGATACTGCAGGTTTAAATACAGATAATACAGAATTTTTTTTAATGCCATCTCAATTTCAGAATAGCTGTAAATAATTCACTTATTGTGAAACCCTATTAATATTTATAAGAATTCTGTGACGATACATTTTAACATTAAGGATAGGATTTTGCTGAGTGAGAGGGAAATATGCGTTTATTTTCGGATTATTATAAATATTTAAAAAATCATAAATGGTATAATCTTTAAAACACATATTTCCCTCTCACTCTGCAAAATCCTATCCTTGATATATAGATGTGTGAAAGTGCTTGTTTGAAGATGTGTATTGTATGTCTACTCGTATATTGTATATTCTATCTGTTATTTTTTTTTAAACTTTGTCAACATGGACTTATATTTTTTATAATTAATTGTTTGTGACATATTCATGATTTCTTATATTTGTTGGGTATTTTGCCACTGTAAAAATATTTGAAAATTTTGATGAAAGAAACGTTAATAGTCTTCGATTTAATTTTGTGTCATTATCATTTAACATTTTTGTTTCAGTTTATATATTTTTAGGTGTAAGACATTTTGAACTAGAAGTATTAAAAACCAGCCTCTGTCTGATCCTTTTGGCGTAGAGGTAGATTGTCCCAACGGTTTCTGAAAAAGTAGATAAAAATGAACATATGTGTAATTTTCTTCATATTGCCTATTCTTATCGAACTAAATAGTAGAAATGTTGATGAGTCAGTGAGTGCGCTTTATACGTACAGATTATTTTCAAATCTATTCAAATTAGAGAACATAACATTCACAGGTGGACATTCTAAAACATTTGTTCCAGGTTCATTTAAATAATAAAATAGTATAATATGTGCATGGCATTCATAAGAAACTGACTTGGATATATATACAGACATCTGGTCATCTGTTTATTAAAATTCTATTCGAGTAATCCAATGAAAATTTTAAGTATAAATATGTCTTTTATATATTATAATAGTATTATACCAAGAAATTTGTTCTTGTATTTTTAAACGGTCTTCCATAATTCCCCAACAGAATTTAAAAAATCTTCAAGATTACTTTTTCTGACTTAAAATTACCAAGCTACACAATGATGCAATAGTTGACAAGCACATGGTAAGTTTCAGAGTTTTGTTTTAATCCGTCTGGAGATATTGTCAAGAAATCGATTTCTCTGGATAATTTTAACATTTTCTATCTGATTAATGAAATGTTTTAAGACATTTTATGGTAGAATATTTTGGACTTAATTTTGCCAAACAATCTCCCTTCCTTATGGAGTTTCTGATATAGCCACGGGAACACATTTCGATGTGCTGTAATCAATCATAGTGCAAAAATTACCAGAGATGTGCCGAGGAAACTCCATATTTAATAAAAGTCTGTAAAAGTTATGTAAATAATATAATTGTATGTACTTATTTAGTATCAAAATGAAGCTTGCATCATCACAAATCAGATTTCAAAATAGCTTATCAATATACCCAGTGGGAAGTTAGAAGGAAAACTTCCTAGAAACTCTCCGTTTTGAAAACTCCAAAATTTCCCAGGAAGTTTCCTTTCCATTGGATATATTGATAGGCTATTTTATGGTAAAATCTGATTCGTGATGATGCAGGCTTTATTTTGATACCAAATAAGTGCATACAATTATATTATTTACATGACTTTTAACAAATATGGAAAGTCTAATCGGCACATCTCTGAAAATTACACCCTTTAACTCAGACACTTTGCCTATCAAGTACTGTCATTACTCCGCTTTACATTTGGACTGTGGAAAAACATTAAAAGTTTACTAGGCTAAACCATTATCATTACTATTTAATCTCTTTATTAGATATTCTCATTCTGTATTTCAGAAATTTTTTATTTGGTATACGATTCATGTTTAGAATTTGAATAAGAACGTCAAAATCACTTATGGCTTGGAGCGTGTGGAGCGGTCGGTGACGGTCACATCGATTACCGTAATATTTCTGGCTATCATTGTGAATGGTGATCTCCGAGAAACAATTGATCACATTATGTTTTAAATTTGACTTTCGGCTTATTAGTCTATGTAATGAAGGCAGAAATAGTGTAAATATTTCGTGCACAGACGAGGTTACCTCCCCTCTCCGTTTTCGAGGGTGCTGAACACGATGCAAGTGGTGGGGGAAGTTTTTAAGCGCCACGACCCCCTGAAACGGCCAAAAACCACCCCTTTTATGGATCCCTTTATGTGTTCATATATAAACGGGCCTGGGGAGTGATTTATCGACGGGTTATGCTTGAAATAACATGAAAGGGGATTATGGAGTAAGTAGAATCCAGACAGCAGACCTAGGGATGAAAAATCATTTTTTTTTTCAAATGATTCGGTTCAAACACGTATCCTCCCGTTTTGGGAGCCGCTGATCACGGGAAAAATATTAATTTTTAGCTCCAACCTCTCCTCAACGGGCAGAAATCATGCTATCCAGGATTTACAGGTTTTTCGACACATGATCTTTATTCCTGTGCATATCATTTCATTCTTCACGGAAGAGAATGTGGTAGCGACCCTTCCAAGAGGTGTAGAAGTCATTAATGACACTTTGAATTGTCAATACGCCCTCTCCCGTTTTCGCACTGAAACGGCAGATGAAGAAGACGAAGAGATCGCGTGCGATGTGCATTTTTTGGACTATGAGGATTGTTATGCTATTTGTAAACGACCTAGGTTTTTTTAATTAATTGTAAGCAAATAATTTATTTTGTCATAAAAATATTTTCATGTAATTCTTTGGATAAACAACATTGCCATTGACGACAAAATTTATTATTCATTACTCCCCGATCATTATATCCTACTCAGCAACCTACACAATCATCGCCACAGCGATAACTGGTGCATGAGGGTGAGTTTCCGTTCATTATAGGGGTTGAGGAAAGTCGGAGATGAAGATGAATATTTTTACCGTGATCAGCGCCTGCGAAAACGAGGGAGGGCGCGTATTAACGATCCAAAGTGTAATTAATAAATTTTTTGGAAGGGTTGAAGTAACCCCCGAGGTCGCTACCACATTCTTTTACGTGAAGAATGAAGGGATATGCACAGAAATAAAGATCATATGTCGAAAAACCTGTAAATCCTGGATAGCATGTTTTTTGGTGAGTGAGGGATGGTTTCTGCCCGTTTGAGGGATGAAGAGGGGTTGGAGCTACAAATGAATATCTTTCCTGCGATCAGGGACACCCAAAACGGAAGGACACGCGTTTGAACCGAATCAATTGAAAAAAATGATTTTCCGCCCCTCGTCCTCGTGAGGGTTTAATCAACCCCCTAGGGCTGCTGTCTGGATTCCACTTACTCTATAACCCCCTTGCATGTTATTTCAAGCAGAACCCGTCGATAAATCACTCCGCAGGACCGATTATATATGAACACATAAAGGGATCCATAAATGGGGTGGTTTTTGGCCGTTTCAGGGGGGTTGCGGCGGTCAAAAACATCTCCCACCACTTGCATCGTGTTCAGCATCCTCAAAAATGGTTGTAGAGGTAGTATCGTCTTTGCATGAAGTATTTACAAAAAAGTCGTCTTATAATGCTTCATTACATAGACTATATAATTACTGATATGTTGTTAGAGTTCTATAGTACTTATATTTTATAGAACACCAGGAAAAAAATACTAAAATCAGTTTGGGAAAATTGTGCATGTCAATAGATTAAAATATATCTGTTATAGATGTTGTGTGTGTGTGTGATGCTATTTCCATTGTGAGTTCTCATGGGGATTTGGGAGGTGTTTGGAACATGTGTCGCATATTGGAAGTATTTGGTATAAAATTTTGTGAGTCTGTGGTGTGCTGTCGTACATTCTGTCGTATGCAATGGTCAGTTCTGATTGTTCAGGCTTGTATGTAAAAATATTTTGGGCATTTTCATAATGATACAATCCGTGGTCCGCGGTGGTTGAATTAACGTATGCATCTCCTCAATGTTGATATACCGGGTGCGTGTCTGCAGCTACGTTACATACAGCGGATCCATATGTAATGATCAATCTAAAGATTACTTTATAAATTGCAAGTTTGTTATCTGTCGATAATTTACTCCGCCTCGCACTAACAGCTGCATAGGTCTTGCTTATGGCCGCTGTCATATGCGGACCAAAACGCAGTCTTTTGGTAACCCCCAAATAGTTTATTGTCTTGTTTTCTGTAATGTCCTTGCCGTTGATTTTCTGTTTTGCAATAAATTTGCAATGTTTGTAAATTTCCTGTTAAATGCTGTCTCCGTCTTCTGTTTCTGTTCGTCAATTTTGATCTTCCATTTTTCATAGTAGTCGGTCAGTTTAGTCAGGTAGCATCGTATTTTTTGAGTGGTAGTTTGTGCATGAATGCTGCTTTGACCGTGTAGTTGAGCAACCCATGCTCGTTGGTGTGATAATGAGTTGTTTACATGCATTATTATATACTTGTCTGAAATAAAACTCTTAACAGAGATTTATGTGTTTGCTAATATATGTAAAGGCCGTTGTGCCTCATTGTATCAAAGGCTTTCTCTATATCGATGAGCATAACCGCCATATATTGCTTTTTTTGTAGCTATTAATGATGTCCTGAACGACCTTGCTAAATGAAAGAATGGTGCCGTGTTCGCTTCTGAAGCCAAATTATTGCATTGGAATCAGTGATTTTTTCTGAACGAATTCATTTATTGTTTTGACTCTTACTACAGTAACTAGAGGTTTTGACTTAGGAATAATGTCATATTGAACGGAATTCGTTCATTTTTGGCAGTATACTAGTAAATGCTTCACAGAAAACTTTCTATATTGTGCGGGGGCTTGCTAATTTATAGGGGGTGGCACTTCAAAAATATATATATTTATTGGAGCTAGAATCAAATTTTAAGAAGAAAAAGTTCTATGCAATTTTTCACATAAATTGATGGTTTTTAAGTTATAACGACTTCAAAATTGCGATTTTAGCTTTAAAAAAAAAGGTATTTCCAAACGGCTTTCGTCAAGTATCTCGAAGAGTATTACTTTATCGAAAAAATGTTACAGACCAATTACAGAAAGTACGAACTGGGAATTAATTATATTTTTTGTAGGATGTAGGATTAATAATTTCGGAGATATTTAAGTTTATATTTGGTATCCCAAGGGTTTCGAAATCACCTTTAAGGTTTAAAATGCATTTTTTCTAAAGCAGGTGCTTTAAATGAGCAAAAAAATTTGAGCATCTAAGTAATGCTACATCTTAACAAAAAAACTGTATTTGAGATACTTTTTTTAAATTACTGGCTAATTAGAGTAACAAAATGGCGACTTTTTATATAAATAAATATAAATACGCACATTTTTCCGTCATAACTTTCTTATGCTACAGGAACGAGTAAAAAATAATTTGAAAGCGCAATTAATTGTCTTTAATTTCATTTCTTAGTATGCGTGACGTAGGTGTCACGATTTCTGAGATATTTAACATTTAAATTGCATTTTTCGTCTTATAAACGTTCGGACGCCATTTGTAAACTTTCATATCTCCGAAACTATTAAATCATGTAAATAAATAAACAAGCGAAATTCA
This sequence comes from Rutpela maculata, assembly GCA_936432065.2. Lineage (NCBI taxonomy): Eukaryota > Metazoa > Arthropoda > Insecta > Coleoptera > Cerambycidae > Rutpela > Rutpela maculata. Next base: position 361,240,555 of record OW386285.2, read on the forward strand.
TTATCAGTTTGTGAGCTTTATTTTTGGTCTCTACCAATTTTTCAATAAAACTAATATCTATTGAGATATTTGGAAAAGGAAGAAAAAAATACGTTTTATCGAAAATAACTTTATAGTTTAAACTGTATTTTTTTCTAAAGCAAGTACTGTATACAAACCAAAAAATTTGAGCATCTACGTCATGCTATTATATTAATGAGAAACAGTGTTTGAAATTCTTTTTTTTTAAATTACTGGCTAATTACAGTAACAAAATGGCGACGTTGTTATTAAAAAAATGTGTAAACGCACATTGCTTCGGTCATAACTTCTTTGTTTTTTATGCTAAGAAACAAATAAAAAAACAGTTGAAAGCTTGCTTAATAACTGTTGCAGAATGAAATCCTAAATTTTATATTAGTTTGTAAGTTCCCGCTAGTTATTTTTATTTTACGGTTAGTATTTAAGTTGGTATTGAACATGAGTGCGCATGGGATGGTAGGCAGTGTGTTCCAGAACTCAGGAGGGAAAAGACACAAGTTAAAGATTTTTAGTTAAGATTTACTGTTTCACTCTTTGTTTTCAACAAGTTGTTATGTAGTGTTGGATTTGTGTCAAGGAAGGAGGAGATTAAATGAAAACAAAACCAAATAAAAGTGTTTAAGTTTCCCACCTCACAAGCTATATTTACCTGGGAATTTCAAGCAAACCCCGTAATACAGTCCACCCCTCCCCCGTTTAGCTCTCCACTAAAGTTACTAGTTACTAGTGTTACAATTTCTGAGATATTTAACTCTTACTCTAAATAATTATCTTATGAACACTTGGATGCCAAATGTATACTTAAATATCTCCGAAATTATTAATCCTACATCAATAAACAAAAAATATAATTAATTCCCAGTTTGTACTTTCTGTAACTGGTCTGTAACATTTTTTCGATAAAGTAATACTTTTCGAGATACTTGACGTTTGGTAATACCTTTTAAAATCGCAATTTTGAAGTCGTTATAACTTAAAAACTATCAATTTATGTCAAAAATTGCATAAAACCTTTTCTTCTTAAAATTTGGTTATAAATTAGCAAGCCCCCGCACAATATAGAAACTTTTCTGTGAAACATTTACTATTACACTGTCAAAAGTGAACGAAATCCGTTCAATATGACATTATTCCGGAGTTTTGCATATATTTTACCTCTAGATACTGTACTATATGAGCTTTTCGGTTATTTTTGCCATTATGTTTAGTAGGGAGACAGGTCTATAACTACTAGGTACACGTGGTGGCTTTCTTGGTCTCAGAATCGGTATGAGGTATGATAATTGTCATTTTCCACCTTTATAGAAAGTACTGGAGTTTTATTATTGGGTTTATTATATATGTTAGTTGCTTCAACGCTTTTAGGGTAGGTGTTTAAGGGTGATATTGGGAAGAGAATCGGGGCCGGGTGCTTTATCATTCGGAGTCATTTTTATTAATTTTTGATCTCATTGGGAGAAGTTAGGAGTTTCGCAATTTATTGGGTGGTACGCTGTGGTGGGAGGAACAGTTTTGGGAGTTGGATGTAATTTGGTCTTGGAAGGTGGAGGAGTTGGAAGTTGTCGTGTTGGAACATTGCTGACTTGTTGCTATTGCTTCAGCTTTATTTAGGCCCATTGTGTATTACTGTTGGCATTTGTCGATGTGTCGTACGTAACAGCATTGTCATTTTCCATAATGTGTTGTCGCGTCTTGTCAGTGTTTATATTGTTTTACTGCAGGTCTCTTCTCTGTGCTTGGATAATTTAGTTTTAATATTATTTTGTAAGTGGTTAGTTTGGTCCTGTCATTGTTCCTCCAATATTTTTGCCATTTATTTTTTATTGAGTTTTTAAATTTGATTAAATTCTTAATTTCATCTGGAATTACCTCTTTTGTGGGTTTAATGTTTATTAGTCTCGTCGTTTTGTCTCGTGCGTAGCGCAGAAGGTCTGTAAATCTTTCGAATTTCTAGTCGAGTTCTTCCATCGTGTTAATTTGGTTGTAAATTGTTAGTTTGTCTATACTAAGTCCGTTAACATTGGAAGGGGATATTTGAAAGTGTGAGCAAGTTATGGTACTTTTTGTTTTTGTGAACTTCTCTAAGAAAAGGTTAAGTTGAATCAGCGCCATGAATTTTTCGAAAATAACTGCTGGCAGCTAGTTCAAAAGTGGGCTAAAGAATAATTCTGGCCAGGACTATAATGATTCTATTCCGAAAGGGGGCCGCAATTCCATATTAAATAATTATAAATATAATAATAATTATATATATTTTTGAAATAATATATAAATGGGGGTTTTTATAAACTATTCAAATTTCTCATCGATACAGCCCTGGCCTCGATTGGTAACTTTGATGAAGATATAATAAATGAGGCTGACTTGCATTTTGTGGAAAGTCGATAAAAACAACTGATTATGCCCGTTGCCTGTACGTATACATTGAGGAACGGACTTGGGGAAAAGACCGGTACGGTAGGAACATGACTCGGGATATGTGGTAATAAGGATGGTAATTTTGGTTACCCTCGGGGTGCCACTTAGTTGTCAGAAAACAACTTAACCTTTCTTCAAGATTGATAATGTAATTATTGTAGTCACGATTTATTATAATTCGACGATTTTATTCTGGGTTATATCGGTACATGTTATTTGTGAGGTATTCTGTGAGTCCGTCTCAGGCGCCCACTCTGACATTTCTTCGTATCAACGACTTATTCCCACTGCAACCTCTAATCCTTTTTTAATATCGGATTTCTCAAGAGAATTAAATGCCGTATATTTTTAATAACCCTGTATAACTTAAAAACAAGTTGTTTTTTAAAACCTATAATACATGCATCCAATTATTTGGTTATGTTTTGTCTAAAATAGTAAATTTCTTTCTCACTCCATTATATATTTGATTACATATTTGAAATATTTTCTTCGCCTTGTGAATATCGAAAATCGAAATTATGGTATTGCAAGGATTTAATGAATGCAGAATATATAGGTATAGCCGTATTTTCATTGAATTTTGTCGTTACGCTCACTCCCTCTCAGTTTGTCTACGCACTTTAGATATACCGGGTGACAACGAGACTAGGGCTATGCTTATATCTCTTTCAATTTATTAACGGATTTAGATGAAATTTGGTATATGGACATTAGAGCTAATTTCGGATAGACAGGCCGATATAGTCAAAATGGCCGACTTCCTGTTTCACCGGAAGTGCCATCAACTTTGATTTTTTAAATACACCACCCAGAATGTTTTATATTTTTCGGAATCTGCAACTCAAATTACATAGAATAGCGATGCCAAATTTACATTTTTCTCGAGTATCTTTTTTTCTCCAAATTTCTTTTTTTCGTAAGGCCGTGACTAGGAAAAAAATCTATTCTAATTGATTCTAGTAACTCATATTAATAGTGATTTCATCAATTAAATGGCTAACAAAAGCCTCATAAACGAACAAAATTTGCCAAATGTGTTTTTTGCGTAAAAGTCATATTTTTTTAATTCATGCCATTAAATAGCTTTAATTACCAATCCAACGATATGTATCATGCACCACTTTATCTTTGTTTAAAACTAAATGATATTAATTTACTACATTATTTGCAAAATGCTTACTTTCAAGCAATGAATAACGTACGTATGTATTTGAAAACATAGGAGGGCAAGAAAATAAATTTTCTAATGTCATGTCTCTCGTAAAATAGTCGAATTTGCAAATAAACTGATAAAAAATGTTCCTATGGATTCAGTTTTTAAAATTATTTATTTTAATTAGGTAACAATAAACGGGAACAAATTTTAAACACAGAAATGATAATTAAGTTAAATCACATTTGGTTAAGCTTAGTTTACGAAAGACATTTGCACAATAACTACTACAATTAATGAATTTAACGTAACAAGTATTTAGCTATTTTCAGGAACAGTATTTTTATAGTCCAATAAATAAGCTGGAAAATGTGGAAAAGTGGTGGAACACCAATTTGAAAAATTCCTTTTTTCACGTGTTCCCTAGACCCTCAGGAACATTCATCAGCATTACCTGCATTACCTCCGAAAATGCGAAAGTTTGAAGAGCCTCAAAAAGTAGCTGTCATAAAAAAATTTATAAAATTAATATTTCGCATCGGAAATGGGCTCCAAGAGGTTCTTTGGGTCGCTGATCATGAATCCGAGGTCCAAATTGAGGAATTCCATATTCCAGTATGGAATTTGTGCCATTTTTAATGAAAATTCCACTTTTTCTGGCGGAAATTTCAATATGAATACTGTGCTGCGGAATCATGCGGATCATGAGTTTGAGGTTCAAATTAAAGAATTCCATATTATGTACTGGAATTTGTGCCATTTTCCGTGTCGAATTTCACTTTGAAGAAAAAAATTATGTATGAATATTACGAGCATTTCAAATTAATATACATGGCAATTATTTTATAAACACTGCAGGAATGCACGCAAATTTTTTCTTCATTCAAGTGAGGTAAGTGATTAAAAGATAACAATTTTTATAAAAATATAGCATTTATTGTGTTGGTATAAAATGTGGTATTCTGTGTGATAAAGTAGTTATTAATTTATCGTTATTATTTTATATAATTTACACCATTTACATCAATCATAATCTGAATCATATTCGAGAACTGATAATTCAGGAGTTTGAGAGCAATATACGCCATTCTTGCGACAACCACAAGCTGCTCCGCATCCAGTTTGGCAGCCACACATTATAGCATCCATAAAAAATTTAATTTTCCATGGCACGTATTCCAGTCTGGAATATGGAATTCTTAAATTTGAACCTCAAAATCATGGTCAGCGACCAAAAAACCCCCTAGAGCACATTTTCGTGGAAAAACGTTAATATTTAAATTTTTTCTGAAAAAATAGAATTTTTCATGGCACGTATTCCAGGCTGGAATATGGAATTGCTCAATTTGGACCTAAAAAACCCCCAAGAGGACACTTCCGCAGCACAATATTCATATTTAAATTTCCGCCCGAAAAATGGAATTTTCATCAAGAAATGGCACGAATTCCATACTAGAATATGGAATTCTTCAATTTGGACCTCGATTCGTGATCAATGACCCAAAAATCCTCCTAGAACCTATTTCAGAGGCGAAATATTAATTTTATAATTTTCTTTAGGACAGCTACTGTTTGGGGCACTTCAAACCCCCCTAACTTTCTCATTTTCGGAGATAATGCAGGGTCTCCACATTTTACACTTCTTTCCGGCTTATTTACTGGATACTGGAACATCGTATATAAGTAAAATGATGCAATATTTAATTCATTATTTTGATTGTCAGTGCTCAATGATATGTTCAAATTGTCGTCAATTTTCCCCAACATATAATCTAGTCCTATTTATTGTACACCTTAAGCGTTTCTTAGCTCGGTATCAGAAATTTCTTGAAATGCGCGTTGAACTCTGACTCTTAAATCATCTAAAGTAGTGGATGGTCTGGAGTAAACTTTATTCTTAATACCCCATACATAAAAATCACCAGGAGTGAGATCAGGTGATCGGACCATTTATTCCAATCCATCTATGTCCGTAAGTGTTACTCAGGTATTGCCGAACAATGACAGCATTATGAGGTCATGCTCTATCCTGCTGAAGGAACATGTTTTCTGTGATGTTCGGAGGTAAATTATTAATATAATTTTCTAAAAGTCCAATATAACTTGCACTTAGGAAAATAGGTCCAATAATTCTCGTCCCTATAACTCCTATCCAGACGTTGAATCCAAATCTTTCTTGGAAATTGCCTTCTCCCAGCAATCTAGGATTTTCTTGTGCCCAATGCCTTGTATTATTTCTGTTGAACATACCATTGCTTGTAAACCTAGACTCATTTGAAAACAGTATCTTTCAAACAAAATTATTATTTAAGTCTTGATTATGTAAAAATCAGTGACAATATTCTAATCTTCTTTCTGAGTCATTTTCATATAAATGTTGATGTAAATTATATTTATAGGAGCGATATTTATGTTTTTTAATATTTATCCCAGTTCGCGTTGCATTCGTTTTCTAATTCTCGCAGTGAGGCTAATGGAGAAAATTGAACATAGGCTAATACGTTAATTTCTGACTCTTCATTGATGATAATCTCGTGATTTTGATTAGTTGGTTCCTTTCTAAGTATTATTTCCAATTTTCTAAAATAAGTTCTTGATGGATGCCTCCTTAATGGAAAACGAGCAACGTACATCATACTTGCATTAATAGAGTCTTTGTGACATTCCCCGTATATTAATATTATATCGATTTGTTCATTTCGAGAATCATGATACTAATTAGGGATTGCAATTTACCGGAAGTTTTAATAACCGGTAAATCGGTAAATAAAAATGTAAATAACCGGTTAACCGGTATTTACCGGTAATTTTTAGAATGGATGATTAGGGTGTCGAAAATGGCAATTGTCTTTTTCCATGTACAAAATTATCTAAATTTAACAAAAAACATTTTTATATACGTATGTATATTTAATATAATGAACAAACAAAAGGTTTTTTTATCAACAGTAAAATCACAAGAGCTTTTTTTTATCGGATAAATTTCTCTTTGTAACGAAATAATTTAGCCAATCAGTGATTTTATAAGAAAAACTGACATGAAAAAATCGCGAGACCGGAGGTCGAGCGATTTTGTCAAATGTCAGTTTTTCGAGCAAAATTACTGATTGGAAGAATTTTGAGTTGAAAAGAAATTTATCCATAAAAGAAAAGCTCAAGTGTTTTTTGGCAAGATAAATTAACGACAGAATATGTGAACGAACAACAACAATAATTTATTAAAAATAATTATAATTTTTCCAAAACGACTCATATTGCACAGTATAATTTCCACAATACTTAAAAATTATAGCTCACAGTACAGATTTTAAAGTGACGTGCGACTACTAGATGTACTCTGCTTTTGAGGAACAGGCATTTTTATCGGTGATAAAAAACGATGCACCTTTTTTTATCGCTGTCAAAGTGACAAAAATGTGACTGTCAAATAGACTTTTTTATATAGGAGTTAATTTATCAAAAGGAAAAAATATAAATGAAACAAATTTAAATAAATAATTATTCTGTAAATAACAAACATATCCACGTAAAATAACAAAAATTATAAACATAAACTCAAACAGAGCATTTACTGAATACCTAATCTAAAAATACAATATTTTTTAAAAATAGCCTGTTAAAGGGGTTAGTTTTTCAAAGCTATATCTGTTAGTCGTCTGATATTTGTGCATAGAATACCACCAGCTGAAGATGCATGCCCTTCCTCAATCGATATTGGTGGGTCGATAAGTTAATAAAAATTGGTAATAACATACTTCTAAATGTATTCCACAGATATTTGCGGCAGTGAAATATTCAATTTTCTATCGTAAGATATTGTCAATGTCTCTCTTGTATTTCTTGGGGCTTGGTGTTTGGAGTTTCCTTTTTATAATATTATTTATTTATTGTTAAAAGTGCTCGGTGTTGGGACAGTCACTCTGTATTTAGTGAATACTAGTCAGTGACATAAATAGAAACGTTGAATACGTGACATATCGTAAGTTCAGAGTTTACCGAAATAACCGGTAAAAAATTAAAATAACCGGTAATTATCGTCATGTGTTTTTTGTCCTGATAACCGGTTAACCGGTTAACCGGTTAACCGGTAATGCAATCCCTAATACTGATTATTATTTTCCATTTTGGAAGAAATTGTTGACTGCACTACCACAATGAGACGACAGTTGAAACTGAAATTATTTTAATGTTTTCCATGGCTACCTACTATAAATCAATAATTTTTAGTTTTAGGCAGAGATAAAGTGGTACATGATGTATATTGTTGGATTGGTAATTCAATTTTATATTTAATGGCATGATGGCCCTTAGTAGGTGCCATTTAAAAAATATAACTTTTACGTGAAAAATGCGTTTGGCAAGTTTTACTTTCATGAGGCTTCTGTTAGCGATTTAATTGATGAAATCACTATTAATATGAGTTACTCGAGAAAAACGAAAATTTACGCTCTTCTATGTAACTTGTGTTGCAGATTCCGAAAAACATAAAACATACTGGGTGATGCATTTAAAAAATCAAAGTTGATGACACTTCCGGTGAAACCGGAAGTCGGCCATTTTGACTATATCTGCCCATATCCGATATTGGGTCTAATATCCATATACCAAATTTCATGGACCTAGTCTCGTTATCACTCGGTATATATTCGCACACTGTTTATTTCACTCAACGGCGTAGAGTTTTATGTGTATGTTAATGACACTCCAACAGAACTCAGACAAATCAATTGACACCAAAATTATCAGAATCGGTGCAGCCATTGTAAAGTTATCACGGAATGAACATACGTACAAACAAAGGAATAAACGCCACTACTATACCACTTCACTTGGCGTAGTCGGGTAAAAAAGTGAAATAATGGTCTATGAGAATGTTACTAAATATCAATCTTTTATTCTACATTTTTTCATTTTTTTCGCAACAGCGTCCGAGTACATTCATATTTTCTCTACGAAGCGACATTTTTTATTAAAAAGCGCGGAGGAGAGCTACGCTTCCTGAATATACCACAGAAACTGAATTTTTAAAGCCCCATACTCGACTTCACCAAATAATAATAATAATCGTCCGAACTTCCAACTTCGAATTCGACGCGTATCTCAATTGTGATCTATAGTTAAACAGGCCAACCAGAGATCCTATATTCATTACGGATGTTGGTTTATCTTGCCAAATATGGAGCGCACATCTTGGCATATACAGTTGCGTTTCTAAGGAACCAATTACCCATTACCCAGTTCGAATGGTCAGTTCCTACAAAGGGCTATCAGCTACATGGATTACGAATATCGGTAGTAAATTACGTGCATTACCATAATACCCTTTTATCTATGCAGAAGCTTGTTGGGGATATGTAAGGCATAAATGCGCCTCCATGTTGTTGTAAATCATTTGTTCGCAGGCCGGTAATAGCTTGTTGCGTCGGTTTACGGAGTGTTCGCAGTACATAAAACCGTGTACTACTTCTTAACAACAATAAGTTGAATTAACCATACATGCCAGAACTATGCTCATGCCTTTCAGAGGCTGGCAAGCGGTGAACAGGTATCGAGATGTTCAGTTTGCATCGTTAGCAAATGCCCAGTTGTATTGAGTATGACGCAACGTCTAGTAAAAGTAAACTGCTGGAATTCTGAAATGTTAGTGTGGTCATTAAATCAATACACTGCCCAAACTTGTTAGTAGATTTTAACTCTTTAATTTTACTTCCACATCCACGTACCTGGTGGAGCGAAACTATAGTAATCGTAAAAAAAAATGTTAAATTTTTTCTTTGCTCAAATAGGCGTGAAACGTCGAGATTTTAAGTTTGAGAAAAAATAATCTGCAAATTTTATACGCACCTTTTCTCAGAAACGGTTTACGATAATAACTTGAAATTTGGTACACCTATGAATTATAACGAGATCTGGAACTATACTCCGTGCAAAAAGATTAGACAGTGAAGGAATGCGAGTTGGGGCTAACAAGGGTGTAGCGGCACGCCCGCCCCATGACCGCGCGCAGTGCCATACGCATTATAAAGCACGTGCCGCTCCAATGTTAAGGTTCCCAACTCGCACGATGGAGGAAATGGGGATAAATAAGTAAAGCAAGCAAATAAGAATCCATAAAATTGGGATTAAGTGTATGTACGAGAAGCTAAGGCTTCATTTTTTTTTGCATCAGCCAAAGTAAATAAGTTAATCTCGATTTTCAACTAGTGGGAATTTTATGGCTACCCAAATCAAACGATTGGTATATGGTACCGGTGTCACTAGTCCTGCTAAAGCTTTATTGCATTCGGACGTACGCAATATTAAATTTGAACAAGTGTATAACTATAGTGACCGTCTTTAGAATTCAAGGTATATACTTTATATCTCCAGTATTGTTACCCCTCAAGTATAAGATAGAGATAATTTTAAGATATGAATTTTATATTTTAAGGCAGAAAAATTGGAAATGATTTTATATACTTACTGTACTTATATTTTTGGACGCACTATTAATGGAGTCAAAATAAAATTTGAATGGAATTTTCTGGCTACAGCAATTTTATTATTTTAATTTGTTGTAGGTATAATAACAAGTGCCCTGAACAATTTTTTGTGAAATCCGTCCATTGCTTCCTGTAGAATTTTAACAATTTATTTTTCAACACAGAAACTTTCTGCTATTTTCCCTATTATCTCAGGTCATAGTAATCCGATCGCAAACATAAAAATACCAAACTCTTCGCTATAAAATTATGAATAAGACTAGGCATATGAAGAAATTTCTTGAATATTTGTAAATTTCTAAAAAAATAAAAACCACCAAAAATTGCCTTTTTTTTTTAAGTTTAAGAAATATGATGTAATAATCCATCAGTTTTAACGAAAGTTGGTGGAACCATGCCCTTTATTGAACTAAACCTCCGTGCCAAATTTTAACGCAAAATATTTATTCAAACGGCTAAAAATCAACAATAATTTCGAAATTTCCATCGCATTTTGTTTAAGTGCATCGACTCGTAGTAGGACAATTTTTCTTTTAAAGTGTAGGTTTTTACATGTACTTTACGGTGGCGTTTGGAAAGAAAAAAAAATTAAACTTAAACCAATTTTTTGGAATTTATGGAATTATGGATATTGCACGTATAAACAATTTCAAATAACTACGTGATTTTTTGGTGAAACCAAAAACGATAAGCGAATTATGAAAGTATATGAAATAATCAACATTTAAAAAAGAATGATGTAATAAACATATTGATATATTTTTTTAAAATTTGCGCATTTTGTTATATATTTCTCTCTCTGCTAGTTGAAAATTACCCACAACTAAAATTTACATCGCATAAAGGACCCTTGAGGACATAAACGCACGTTCGAAAAAAAAATTATCTCCCCACTCCTTGAATATTGTAACTAGGCAACTAACTCAATTAATGGTTTACTCCATTTTCATCATATCGAGTCCTTTTTTTAACATTATTAGTCTTTTTTCGTATATTCTGATAAGGCCCGTGCGGTGGCTTTTTCAAAGGTGAGGCCATGCTTTCGAATGCCGCCCCAATCGCTATACCCATATTACTAATAAAAACACATATTTTTATGAAGGTATTTACTTGCTTGCAGAGCCGGATTAAGGATTGGCGCGCCCCCAAGCTAATGAAATATTTACGTCCTCTTATTCATAGATGGGGTTATGGGGTCCCAAAATGCGCCGCAGACGAAACATTTTTCAAGGTCAAGCGGCCTGATATTAAAAGTTAGACATTTTAATATAAAATTATATTGTCTTCGAAAAGTATAGGTTTCATGAGCGCAAGGCATAAAAATATAAAATATCAATAAAAAATGTTTTATTATAAAAAAATTGCAAATATTTTTCTCTGAACTATTCATAAATATTAAATATTATAATAATAATAGATTGAAAATAAAACTTATATTCGTTATATTCGTGACTTCTTGCTTGCGAACTATGCCATAATGTATTCCTATAAACAATTCTGTAAAATATTGCTACGGTGCGGTGTAGAGGTAATACATTCGATAATTCTATCAAAATAAAATAAAAAAGTAAGAAATAAATAATTTCCTTGTATTTTCCAACAGTTTAATGATGAACGGTAAACGTCCGCCGTCGCCCTATTTTGCCCCTTATGTATAAACTGGTTCTGCTTTTGTTTGCATTTCTTATTACTAAAAAAAATCTTTAGGGTCACCGCCTGAGGCGGTCGCCTCGCCGCCTTACCCAACCGCACGGCCCTGATTCTGATTCTTTTATTTAACAAAATATGGTTTGTTAAGTTTTTGTTCATCAAAAATTCAACAATCTTTATTTTTTTATAATGATTTCGGCTTTTTTCATATCTGATTTTCCGTTTCTTTTTAAAATGTTTGTGTTTTGTGTTTATTTTCAATTTTTAATGTATTGTAACGTATAATTTGTTTAGCCGTTATTTAATTAAAATGTATTTAATTGGAAATTTTAATCTAGGTAGATTATTTCTATGTTTAATAAAATAATTCAAGACAATATTGATTATTTGCGATGTGTTATTTGAAGTACGAAATAGTGTTGGTAATTGAGCTACTTTTGCTTCGTTGCTTCAGAGTAATATGAAGAAATGCTGTTTTCGCTAGTGTGATATGAAATGTTGTGGATTTCTAAGTGTAGTCCCGTGTGATTCGTGGAACCCTGTAGGAGTTTTTTGGCAGAATCTTTTGCCATTTTCAGTTTTTTCGCTGATCGTACTACTGTTTCTCGTTGCTCAAACGGAAGTGACGTTCTCCTTGTGTTCTCTGGGCAATAATACGAAGCATCAGCTGGTTTGAATTATTTTTTAAAAGCTTTTATTTAACTTGCAATGTTTGTTTGTATGTTTGTTGGTTTAGGTCAAATCTTGCAAGCTGAATTTCGACTAGTTCTAATTAAGCTAGAGCTTTGAAATTTGGCACACGTGTATAAGTCCGGTGGCATTGCAACATAGTATAGCCATTATCGGTCTAAATCCAATATGGCGGACGCCCCAAGATGGCGGATCGGCTTTTTAGTCATAACCCCCCTGATATGGGTATCAAATGAAAGGGTTTGACGAGTAAAATACGATGAACAATGTGACGTCATTCTAGATCCAATATGGAGGACGACCCAAAATGGCGGATCGGTTTTTTAGTAACAACCCCCCTGATATGGGTATCAAATGAAAGGGTTTGACGAGTAAAATACGATAAACAATGTGACGGCATTTTAAATCCAATATGGCGGACGTCCCAAGATGGCGGATCTGCTTTTTAGTCACAACCCCGTTGATATGGGTGTCAAATGAAAGGGTTTGATGAGTAAAATACGATAAAGTGTGTGGCGTCATTCTAAATTCAATATGGCGGACGTGGGAGAGGTGGGGAAGGGGTAGAAAGAGGTGGGAAGAGGTGGGAAAGGGGTGGGAAGAGGTGGGAAGAAGTGGGAAAGGGGTGGGAAGAGGTGGGAAGAAGTGGGGAAGAGGTGGGAAAGGGGTGGGAAGAGGTGGGAAAGGGGTGGGAAGAGGTGGGGAAGCGGTGGGAAGAGGTGAGGAAGGGGTGGAAGGAGGTGGGAAAGGTGGGAAGAGATGAGGAAGGGATGGGATGAGGTAGGAAAAGGGTGGGAATAGGGTGGAAAGAGGTGGAGAGAGATGGGGAAGGGCAGGAGAAGTGGTGGAAAGAGGAAAGAAGTGGGAAGTAGTGTTAGAGGGGTGAGAAGACGGGGAGGGGAGGGGTGGATGGCGGTGGCAAATGAAAGGGTTTTGTCTGTCTGTTTGTAAAATAAGTGGACTAAAAAGTAAAAAATAAAATTATATAAAAAAAGCATTTTTAAGAAAAAGCTTTTATCTGAAAAAACTACTAAAAAGTAAAAATAATTTTTTTTAAATTCATACACATGGAAACCAAAAGCTTTGGAGGTGGTCAGTTGAGCAAAGTAACTATGCAATATCACTATATGACCGCCCCCAAAGCTTTTGGTTTCCATGTGTATGAATTTAAAAAAAATATATTTTTACTTTTTAGTAGTTTTTTCAGATAAAAGCTTTTTCTTAAAAATACTTTTATATAATTTTATATAATACTTTTTATATAATTTTTATATATTTCTGAAATATCCATGCTTACAAAAAGATGTGCAAGTTTTTTACGATCGACAAGCTACAACGGCAAGGATATTTGCTGCTGGCATAAGTTATATCGTAGCACTGTATGGTTCAGATCCAATGAAAAACACATGTTTATACGTTCTGCGTTTTGAATGTTTTAAAAAATGCACTTCAAAAACATCATGCAAATTATCTGTTCTCCCACCAACCGAAGAAGCTGCAAACGAGCATCATTGAGGGTGTATTTTCAAATACAGAAATGATTAGGATTTGCAGATAAAAATCCTGAAGAGTATGGTTGGAAAGATATCATAAATGGATTAATGCCACTGACAACAACAAAAAATCCTTTGCCATATAATTTATGAATTCCTTATTAGTGAATAAGGTGTATTTTGATCTTTAATTTGACTCCACTATATGTACTATCAGCCACTATAATATCGGGAGAAAATTTTGGACCACCATTTGCGTATTTTACTTGTTTTCTTAAAAATACATTTGATGTTAGTTAAATAAATTTTTAATATTGTAATTACGTATTATTTTAGGACTGGCTATAAACATTTTACATGTGACATAGTTCAGTAAATATGTATCTTATTTCCCTATGCTGGGTTACAAAGAAGAAAACCAATATTTTGTAACCCGCTGTGTATAAGGAAAATGATAAAATGTTTGTTGTTTTGCAAGCGCGATACATTGTGGAGACAATAGGGAACGAATCTTCCTATTCACAAAGAAAATGCGAAACGCATTATTTATTAAAATAATTCTGACAACATCCTTATCACACAAGGAGACTGCCAGACATCTGCATGGGAAATTAAATTTTATATATGCGCGTACACGTCCCTCTATTTTCGTGATATATGTTTTATTCACAGTTTGAATGGCTGGAAATATCATTCTTGTAACGATACAACATGAAATTCCTTTCAGAAATCACAACATTTTTAATATAATTTGGTACTTGTCGGGATACCAACTAGGAGTTTTATTGAAGTAGAATTCACAAAGTGTGTGTGAAAGACATGATTATATTAAAAGCTCTTTCGAGCGATTTCTAAAGTTTCTTTAGAATTAAGTTTTGCAACGTTCCTAATAAAAGATTTTATTTAACACAGGCTCTGTTGTTTTTTGTCATATAAGAGATTGTCGTGTGATACTAGAAGCTGGTCGGCATTTTCACTGTAAATCTCTAATACAGAAATTGTACATCTCGGTGTTGAGCGTATTCTCTTCTCATCTTATTCACAACGAGTTGCTAGACGTATTGTTATTTATGAAAATTATTCTACTTTGCCCCTGCTCGCTGTGTAGCATGTCTGACAGCATCACGCCATGTGTCGCAGTTGCATGTTAGGCGATTAGCGTCTAGCACCTGAATATCACTACGTGGCCAGCACGCGCATTCGCAAATTCAATCGCTTGCCAACAGCTTTTGAATGTTTGGGGGTGGCTTGGGGGGGTTACATTGAGAGAAAAATGTTGGCACTCACAGAGACTATTCTTTGGTACAAAAACTAGAAGTTTGAGGAGGTGCCAACATTTTTTTAAAAGCATCAGTTTTGGCACGTTTTTTCTGGAAAATGGCAAGCAGAAAATGTTGGCATATGGTTTTCCAGCAATGAGCATTGACAACGAAAATTTTCCGCCTGGTCAGAAAATGTTATACTACGTTCCAATTTTGGCAATAATTGATGTCACCAGTGCTGCCAATAGCACGGAGAAAAAATGTTGATCGCCAAGATACCCTCTTTAACTAACACCAAACCCCAAAGTGTCAGGGGGGAAGTCTGACTCACATAAGATAAAATACTCAGAAAAATGTTTGCTAAAACACAACAGCAATGCCAACATGTTATATCCCAGGCTCTATATATATATAGCTATCTCCTAGACTAATATTACTAAGGGTCGGAGAGAGACTTTCCATCCAGATGGAGGAAAGCGAGGCTCGTCCTCATTATTAAAGGGAACGGAAAACCAGAAGAACCATCCTCCTACAGGCCCATCTGCTTGTTGGATGCCCTGGGAAAGGTGCTGGAATACTTAATCCTGGGAAGGCTAGAGCTGCGGTGTTCCACAGGGTTCGGTACTCGGGTCAACTCTGTGGAACATTATGTTCGACGACGTCCTACGGATTCCCCATGCAAATGGGGTCACCCTTACGGGCTACGCCGATGATCTTGCCCTAACCGTGACTGGAAACTGGACGGTGCTAATCGAGGAGAAGGCGAATGCCACTATTGAGAGATTAGAGGAATCGCTGCGGAGCGTAAAATTAAAACTTGCCCCGGAAAGAACCGAAGCAGTGATGATCACAAGGAAAAGAACTGTCCACCCTGTCACCATCAGGGTTGGACAGATGGAAATTAGACCGGGGAATGGGCTCGGAATCTGGCTGAACTCAAAACTAACATTCAGGTGTCACAGGGGCCAAAGGCCAGCAAAAGAAGAGTGCTTTGTGGCGTGGTGCATTCAGTCATATTATATGCCGCCCCGGTCTGGGGATACGCCTAATGCCAAAGTAAGCCTGGCAAGGATTCAACGGCAGATGGCACTAAGGGTATGCAGCGCCTGTCGGACAGTTTCGTATGAGGCAGTGCTGGCCAGTGAATTTACTGGTCAAGGAAAGGGCAGAAGTGTACAAAGGAGTCGAGAGAGGAACCGTCAGGGAAAGACTGTTAGAAAGATGGCAGAACAGATGGGAGAACGCCCATACAGGAAGATGGACTCACCTCATGATTTCTACAGTCAAAGAGTGGGTGGAAAGGAAACACGGAGAAGTAGGGTACCATCTCACGCAGGCCCTGACAGGTCATGGCTGCTTTGCCGGCTACCTGTTGAGAATAGGAAAGCTGGACTCTCGAGAGTGCGCATATTGTGGCGAAATAGACGATGCAGAGCACACAGTCTTCCACTGCAACATATGGGTGGAGGAGAGACGAGGCATAAATCGTCTAGGGCCGGATGAGCTTGTGGAATTCATGCTGCAATCTGAAGACAATTGGACAAAGGCCGAAACAGCTATTGCACGGATTGTCGTGCATAAAGGAGAAGATGAGAGGAATCCCGACCTATACCATTTGCGCAATTAAAGGGAATACAGGGAACAAAGACAGGGGAAAAAAACAACATCTATACATCGAACAACGATTGACGTGTATCTTGAAGAGAAGCGAGAGCGGTTCCAGGATACATCATACACCGAAGAGGGTTGGTTTTAGAGGGTATGCCTAGAGGTGAGACCCACACTACCGTCCAGGTGTCCATAAAGGATTTCCACCCCGAAAAAAAAAAAAAAAGACTAATATTACTAGAGTAATAAACAAAGCCTATGCAACTCTCAGTCAACTCTATCCTTTGCTTAATATACGCAGCAAGCTTTCGATCGACAATAAAATATGCCTTATATAGTAATATTTCGGCCAATGTTGACCTGTGCCTGTGTGTTAGGGAATTTTATTTCAGTCACACGGTGCCTTAGGGTACAGCGAACTCAAAACAATCTGCTACGTCTATTAACAAGTTCACCTAGGTATAGAAGATTTACATAGGCTTACGAGGGTGCAAATGCTGCGCCAATACATCGACGAGATTTCTCAAAAATTCCTAATGTACAAATTCTTTAACTCTGACTTAACCCGAGTCTTAACACATACAAGAAGATACGATAACATTCCACATGTCCATAAGTTTTTACACAAACGATTTACCCAGAAATGACTTTTTACCCTAAAACCCTCACTTCCCACAAACACATAGATTTAACAACCACAATTCCGTATCCACTTCCCATTTCCTGATACCTTCCTTGAACCCTTGCTGAAACACTATACTATAAAAATTAGGCACATTGTGCAATAACACATTTTTTATCTATTGGCTATTTCGAATAGTTTTTTTTTTATTTTCCCTATAAAAACTTCTTATATGATAAGATTACCAAAGCTCGAGTCGTCTCATTATTTTAAGTTAACATCCAAAATTAAAACGCAAGTGAGCTGTAAAGAAACGTGCAATATTTTCTCTCATTAGAAGCATTTTTGCCAAAACACCTCACCGCCGCGTGACATCGCGTGGTTCCCGGGTCTGTTCTCACGTAGCTTTTTCATATATCGTATACTAATTAAATAAATGCTTATTCAGGGCTCCATATGTCATTGATAAAACGGAGAGGAATGATAGATGAGTTGATTTCCAATCAAAATAACTACGCACATTGTACAATAACACATTTTTTATCTATTGGCTATTTTGAATAGTTTTTTTTTTAAATCATTTTCCCTATATAAACTTCTTATATGATAAGATTACAAAAGCTCGCTCGAGTCGTCTCATTATTTTAAGTTAACATTCAAACTTAAAACGCAAGTGAGCTGTAAAGAAACGTGCAATATTTTCTCTCATTATCGTGTTTAGAAGCATTTTTGCCACAATACCTGACCGCCGCGTGACATCGCGTGGTTCCCGGGTCTGTTCTCACGTAGCTTTTTCATATATTGTATACTAATTAAATAAATGCTTATACAGAGTGTCCCATAAGTCATGGATAAAACGAAGGGGAATGATATATGAGTTCATTTCCAACCAAAATAACTACAAATGTTATCCAATTTTTGATGATTCAAAAGTTATTTCAACTTTTGTATTTTTGTCCGCAATCGCCTAGTAAGTTTAGTAAGAAAGTGGTACAAAAGACTGCAAGTTTTTTTCGCTCTTTTTTTTTCCTTAAATAGGTTACTGAAGATTGTACCTTTCCGATAGAAGCATTTTTATAAATTCTAGTTAGCAACTGTCAATTATAAAAGATCCAAAATCAAAATCATCCAAAATTGAGAACACCAAAAAATTTTACGATTTAATGTGCGCATCAAAAGTTGTTTTGCGCGCGGAAACTGCATGCCAATGAATTTCCGCTGGATTCTTTGTCACGGCTTTTCGTTTGGCACTATTGGCATCCATTTTAAAATAAAAGAAAAAAAACAAAAAAAAAACAAAAAAAATCGATTTGCACACCCTTCTGCACGCGACGACTGCCTAAAATTTGCGTTTCTGGCATATTCATGGTAATTTCATTCATATATATACGATTGGCATACATTTTAAAAATGTTGCACCTGACTGGTCATGTACCGCCAGTCTAATATTCAGACAAATCGACTGGGACCCACTTTCTATTTGTTTTGTGCGGGGTTCTTTCTTCCGTGTATGATGAGAGAGCAACACACTAAAATTGTTTTACTTCCCCATTACTATCTATAACAGTAACTACGGCTGAAGGCATCAACTCTTCCTCTATTTTGTGATATAAATAGTTCTTTATTTAGGTAACAGATAGGAAACAATTACCTTAAAATGACCACAAATTAACTTACTAATGGGGCTATGTAACATTTCACTGCATTTAACCTCTTGAACAAAATGCCGTCACATGCCTATTTGCGACTGTGGATTTACTTTAATTTTCTTTAATTTACCTTAATCTACCGGTTTCGTGAAGAATCTGAGGTAAACTTGCTTGTCTCTAAATTGGTAAACTAAATATTCAGACCTATTAGTAGTTCGAAAAGAAGTAATATTGACTATAAATGTTAGTTGGATTGATATATCACCTAACCTAGGCAAAATTCTCTTTAGACACACACTGTACGGTGCAGTTTAAATATCTTGTATATCTCCCTATTTCTAAGTGCTTCTTCAAAAACCTTACTATCATTTTCCCTAAAATTATAATATAATTGGTTTGTATAAAACATGAGGGCTTACACGCCCCTGGCCGCCACCCTGCTATTTTGCATAGATTCCAAAGTCTAATACAAGTTATTGTGTTTAAAGGAACGTCTTACTCACACACACAGACTTTAATTCAATATTCGAGTTCAGAGTATTATGAAACGCATGCCCGTACTAAAATTTTCTTGCATAATCGTTAAAAAATTTTATCCGGTTACAATACTGACCATATTATATTATATTTTAGTCGGTCGAGTAAGCAAAAAAACTACACTTTTTGCAGAAGTCACCAAACTTGCCGTGCATCATGTCCAGACCCATTGTCAACGTTTAGGAAGGGGAGCCACCTGAAACCTATCCCTCTAACAAAATGACGGTCATGTTTCCCAAAATGGCCCCCATAAAATATAAAGTTTTTAAATTATTTTAATATAATAAACTTAGGTGCCTAATTGTATGTTTTTATGGATGCTGAATTAAAAAAAGGCTCTAAAACGTTGTCAGAAATCCGTAGGACGAAATATCCAACATGGCGACCAAAATGAGTGTAATCATTGTAACGTGATTTTTTTTCTTTTTCGGCTGATGAATACTATATAATGTTTTTCTATAAATTTTAAATTGTATTATGGAGGTAATAGTTGACTTCTAATTAGAGGCAGTAAATGAAAGACAAATATTTTTAAAGAAATGGCACAAAAATTTGGAAAACAAAGTGAAGTGTAAAATATTGGTTGGTGTGCAAATCCAATCAAAACCCAGATTCTTCTACAATTCTACATCATCTACGAGCATGTCGTCTATGACCACATCATCTATCACCATATCATGTGGAGTAGCTTCTTCCGTCTGTCCTTGGCTGAAAATGAAAAGTAAAACCATCACACATTGTATCATTGGTATCAAAAAAATATTTAGCGTGTACGCTATCAGTTGTGAAATCGATTAATTTGTCTCACGCTGAAAACAAAGAACTACCTAGTCGTGTTGGTGCAATTTTTGCAATCGACACACAGGAGAGGTAGACATTCTACTAGCGAGGGTCTACAGCTGAAATTTGAACTTGAAGAGCATGCTGCTTTGCATCTGCACATTACAAGATCACGACAGCCCTGCCATATCGTGGGAAGAGATGTCCACTTCACTAGCCAGTTTAACTCAACTTTCGTCCACCCCCAATTATCTGGATTGTCCGCATGTGGGTTCATGCACTGACCCCAAATATGGCCACCCTAATAAACAGCTCTCAAAGCATGCTGTCGGAGTGCATCTGATGTTGGAGGGAGTCGGTCAAACAGTTTCTCTTCAGAACTAGAAAGAATATGTCTCGCCTTATTCAGAGTCATGCAAAAGGATTTTTTGTGGTACATGCGAACTACAAATTGTTCTAGCTCATGGAGCACATCCATTTGCAGTTCTGGAAGTGGACTTGAAATTGCAATAAAAGCAGAAGTAACTTTATCGTGGCACTCCATGTGTTCCAGGTACTGAGTTTACCATGGTATGCAAATGCTGAAACAGTCACATCCTGTGAATGCGTGGAAGCCCCTCAAAGTGACCGATTATTCTTAACCAAGCGCCAGGGCAATGGTGTGAGCAGGGATGTATATCTGTTTCTGTCCAAAGTTTAATGAAATCCATAGTTCTTCAAAGCAGACTTGGTAGGGACTGTTTTCATACATGAAGAAACTTTGCATGTCAAATTTTCTGTTCATACTAACAGTAGGACATCTCTGAAAGAGATGTACGTCACTTCACAGAGTTTGAATAGTGCTTTTTCCAGTACAGTTAATTTTCTTTGGCTTAAAAATTCTCAGTTTATGTGCCTTCATAGGTGCAAATATGCTCACAGTGGATCCTTGAACATGTCTATCAGAAACAAATTATTGGTACAGTTCAATACCATTTCGTTCAGAATCTCTCAGTATTTTTGCTGATTCCTCATCAGAAACAGTGCGAGTACCCAGTGATATTAGGCCACCTGAGGTTTCCTCAAAAGGATTACCAGCACTCTTGAAGCTTGTCTTCAACTTATCGATCTCATCCACTAACTTTTCTTGAAACTGCACTTGAGTACTGTCCATGATGCAATCGTTTGTGTCCATACCGTGATTTCGTTTGACTTGTGAATTCATTAACTAATCTATGTATTTCGAGACCTGCCCACCCCTGCAATGCAGCTGGATTCTCAAGAATGCCGACAGCACCCCGTCATCTTTTACAATCTTGTTGTGTTGCTCAAGGGCCTCTACTGCAATAGCATTAAAGGGGTTCCGTATAACAAAATTTCCTGCCTTATACTCGGCATGCACTGCTGATGAACGTAATGAAAGCTCCTTCAAGTTCTTTACATGGACGGGTCCGCCAACTTGCATAGTGAACATGGTCTAGTAGAAAAAACCACGGCAACATTGCCTTGATACACTCCTTGAAAATAAATAAAAAAATATAAATAAATTTAAAACAATTAATTGTTAATGAAATAAAAAACTAAAATTTTGTGGTGGCCATTTTGGTCGCCATGATGAATATTTCGTTCTATGGACTTCTGACAACGTTTTTGAGCCATATTTTTAATTCAACATCCCTAGAAACATATAACTAGACGCCTAAGTTTATCATTTTAAAATAATTTAATTTTTTTGTGGGCCATTTTGGGAAACATCACCGCCATTTTGTTAGGGGGTAGGTTTCAGGTGGCTCCCCTTTCTGAACATTGACAATGGGTCTGGACATGGTACACGGCAAGTTTCGTGACTTCTGAAAGAAGTGCAGTTTTTTTGTAAAATATGTTGCTTAAATAGACGACTATTTGATTAAATCAAATATGTATAATTATTTCCATTACCGTTCTTAAATAACCCTCCATCGAAGAACAGTTACACAAAAATCTATTCCATGGTTTTTTACATATTGCAAGTTTTATGATACGAGCTACAACCACTTCACTTTGATGAATTTAGTTTTATCAGAAATATCTTAAATAACGTCGAAATAAAGGAATGAAGCGCAAAAAAGAGCTATTAAATCTGTATTTGTATTTAATTTTGTTAAACGAAAGTGTCGGCGGCGCCTTAACGTTATTATCACATTTTAAAGAAGACGACGGCGGCTGGCGAAATGTCTAAGTAGACGTCAGCCGCGATTCCCAGTATTCGTGAATACTTAACAGTTCTCCAAACAAAGTAATGAAAAATTACTGGGCGGAAAAACGCGCTTTCTTTCTTTTTAAATAAGAACTCACTCTTTTAAACTTTGTCGCCTACGTAATTAAACTGAAACTTTTCTCAAATTCTTAATTAAAAACTTAATCTACTATAAATTACAATTAGATACTACGTTTAACTTATCTGAAAAAGTTTTCGTCTCCTTGGAGGAATGTTTTGTAGGATTCACTGTTCGCCGCTTTATCTTCTCACTTGTACTCAATGAAAAGATAAATATTAAATTTATCTTGCAACTTATGCTCGACTTAACATTAAGATAGAAAGCAAATATATTCTGAAAACTTTCCAAAGGGAACGCATTCGATATGATAAGTCAACAGTAACACAACACTGAAGTGAACAAGACGACGTGACGCATGAAATAATAATAATTTGGGATTCCTGAACACTAAATATAATCTTTAACGAAAACATAATACCTATTAAAATTAAGTCATCCTCCCTCTAGATGCCTTTTGGGTAAAAAACTAACAGGTAATAAAATATAGTTAAACTGTAAAAAGTGAAGTTTTCTCCTTTGATATTTCCTCATTACTTCCCAGTATACCAATCTCAAAAACCTAGGGCTCTCTTTTAAAGATTCATTCGGTGGCAATTTAGACACCTAGATTTGATACTCGAAAATGGTAGGCTGATACTTATGACACCTCATCTTAAATTTAGTAAATTCGTTTCGTGCATGCATATATCTTGGATAGTCCAATAACGATTTCTTGATAATTTTAGGCTTCATCTTATTAAAAAGAAGTGTGTCCCTTTCAATTCTGCTTCCTCTTTCGAATTTTATTGGGCGCGAATCGAATCATGTGACCTTAGGAGCTAATTTAACATCTAATATTTGCACTACAAAATATTAATTAGGTATTATTAAACAAATCACAACTTACAAACTTTTTATTTAATGTGAAATTATCTACTTTCTGTATAATGATACCTCAATCTAGTCACGTTAATATTCTATCTAGGTAAACACTTCAAAATCATTTCGTTATTATTATTATACGTAATTCTGCGTAGTAGTGTACATCCATGAGACATTTTTTATATAGTTAAAGATGTGTACTAAGAGTCAAGGAATATGGTATTATAAGATTGTGCACAAGAAACAATTTATCTAAACGGATACCAGTGACAAACTGAATGCCGAAAGTCAACACTTCTTCTATGCAATGTTCTAGCATTGAAGACTTGGGGCTAAAACAAACAATTTCTTTTGGTTGATGATGATGTCCAATTGTCCAGTTATCGATATGTGTAGGTATTAATTTTGACTGATGGAGAATTTTAATTTTTTAATTTTTCCTCTCAATATTGGAAAATTGATAACTGTGCGTAGGTCCCTTGGAGCAAGTTAACTTGCATTTTTAAATGATTTTATTTTCTCATATGATATTCTAAGAAATAGATTCATATTGTGGCGACCGGTGTGATAAGGGGGTAACAAGAAGCTGCAGTGAGTCAGTAGTCGAGAGGCGATCGTGTAGAATGAATCGGAGGGTATGCGAGATTGATTAATATGGTTGGTATTTTTATAGTCGAACATTTCTTATAGTTGTTGTCCACATAGTCATGTGAATAAAGAGTTGTTATTTGTGTAGTTAAGTGTTTAATACAGCATAAAGTTATTGGAAAATAAATGGTTTGGACGAAAACTAAAACAGTGTATCTTCTTACCCTTGTAGGGTAGCACACGTCATATCTTTAAAGTAGCCAATGAGGTATTTCTTCTTATGATCCTTTCACCTCATGGAGAATAAATAAACCTGTTGGATTTTCCGCGGAGATGGATGGATTTATATTTTATATTTTCTTTCCGTAATATCGACATAAACCACATTGGTGACTGACAGCTGATTCGCTCAATTCCATTTTTTTAAATTTAGTTTTGGTGATATATATCAAGTAATGTTATTATTTTAACGATTACTGCATAATCAATTTAAACCAAAACAATAATTTCTTAAACAAAAATAAAAAATAAGAATACGCCTGTCTAGACACAGATTTCAAATGATTTTATTTGGCGGGAAATAATTTAACCAATCATAGACAATTTTCGCTTAGATTGTAACTATCTTATATGAATGCCAAATTGTGTATTTACTTTACATTATTTTACCTTAACACTTATATTTTTCTCAATATCTTGAATATCAATAAATATTATATACATGTACATATTTAGAAGGAATTAAAAGGTATTTATATTTGTTATTATGTAAAATTTATCTTAAAAATGTAAACAAAACTCACGGCGAGGATTATGTGGCAACATTTCTTGAGTGCCGCCAGCTGTCAATTCTTGTCACAATACAAGTGAAAGAAGATTTATTTGTTGTTTGTTTATGTAGCGTTTGATTTTTTTACTTTATCAATAAACTATTAAGATGGAGTTGAATTTTGTGAAAGGAGATTCGTCAAATTTGCCCAAAGTTGATTATGACTTGATAGATTATTTCTATAACAAAATTTGGATTTTTGAAGAGCTGGGATCAAAAATATTAGAAGCTTGCCACCAAGTTCTTCGAATATCAATTTTTCGGAAGCACTTATATTGGTGTTTCCACATCTTTTTAGAAGATCCCTTTTAAATGACATTATCTACTATATGTAAATTACAGCAAATACCTCGATGAAAGAAACTGAAATGCTTCAAATCAACACGACGGCGACGTTAGAACACATCTGTCATTTGACTAGCCGTTGACATTGTTGTCTTGTTTTGCTAAATATGTTTTTAAAAATTAATCGGCTTTAAAAATTACTTAAAATATTTAATAATTCACGTCTATTATTATTTTTTGTATGAGAAAATTAAATTTCGTGGATAAATATATTAAAATTGATTTAATAAATAAGCTTTATACTTCTGTTTTCTTCAAATATCATTACTAGAACTAGAGAAGGAATTTCAACTTGGCAACACTGTATTATATTGTATTTGATCGGCACATTTCTAAATCAGTAAATATCGCTCGCAGACAAAAAAATTTGATATCATTGTATTAGTGAACGAATTCTGAACAACTTTCAAAATATCCGTCTGTCCCTCCGTCCGTCACGTTTCTTGTAAACACGATAAATTAAGAAAGAAAAATCCGATTGTATTGAAATTTGGACAATAAGTTAGTGTTACTTAGAGGAAGAACCCTATTGTTTTTGAACAAAATCGATCGGTAAATAGAAATGTTATTAATGATTTAAATTTGAAAAAATTCATTTTTGTGTTTTTGTAATTGAATAAAAATCTGGTAGAATGATATTTCACTTTAATATCTAAATATTTATATTATAAATATTTATATATTTTACAAATATACATTTCAAAATGTAATATACAACCGTGAAAATATGATTTTAGCTCATGCTTTATAATGTAAAAATTTACATTTTTTACGTGTAAGGTGGTGGTGTAGTTCTTACGCTTTTGACTCGGAATCCCCCTTTATTCACCTCATTTTTGTCATTTTATTAATTTTTGTTCTTTTGTCCCTTTTCGTTCTTTTTCCAAATCCCCTTTTGACCAATAACTTCTTGCAAATCCAAACCTTTTAAATCATAATTTCCCCTTCACCCTACCTTTCCGAATGTAGGCAGACCATCGGATGAAGATTATGACTTGTTCAAAAGGGTTTTTTCATTAAGTTTTTCCCGTATCACCAACCAAACCTTTAAAAAACAGTGCGCGTGTGTTCGTGCGCGCGCCTCTAACCACAGTTTTGTATTTAGCTTTAATTAGTTATAAGTGTTTTTAAACTTCCTTTAGTTATAAATATCCAAATTGTTAAGTTTAAGTCCTTTTTCTTATACAGGAGCCCTAACCCACCCATTAATTGCCGTTCAAGCCCGAGTCGAACCCGTTTCATCCGACCGCACATTCACCACGACGCTGCGCGACGTGGTTGTGCGGTCGGCTCTGAACCGGGATGTGACTCTGGGGCATCTTTGTAAACCTAATTATAAATAAATACTTTTGAATTGAATTGACTCGGAACCCAAGGGTACCGGGTTCGAAACCCAAATGGGGTTTGGTATGTTTTCTCTTTTCACTGACAAAACTAATCCATTATTGTTATGGCTATAAAGTTGAATAAAGAATTTGAATTTGAATTTGAATTTGAATTTGAATTTTCTTTTATTTTTACGTTATTTTACACGGAGTCTTTTACCAACTAAGTTCGTACTATAAAATTAAAAATGTCTAAAACTAACACTATTTACAAAAAACTGCGCAGAGTGTCCTATAGAATGTGTAACAATTACATAAAAAGTTCAGTGAACAGGCGAAGAGTACGTAGCTTGTTTTAACTTCTGTTTTCTCAAAAAAAATGATAATTATTTTCGCGGAAATTTGTATTGGAAGGCTTGTTTGTACATATTCTATGATATTATTCAATAAAAAAAAAATAGGAAAATACCCCATTCTTTATCCACTTATAAGAATTTCAACGTCAAGTAAAGCTGTTAACCATTTTTAATTTGTTTTTACTATATTTCAGCAGATAAGATATATGTGAGCTTAACTATTCTATAGTTATAATAAAGTAAATATTGTATTCCCATAGCTTTTATAGTATTGTATATCCAAGTTGGATATCAACTCTAAATATATATTTTATAAGCTACAGCTACTTCATATTTTATTATCTTTAATACTCTTAATTTTTAAAATAAAAAAAAAATAATTCAAGAACCGTTATCGTTATCGTCAATTTGTATTGAATCATGTCCTTTGCTTTCCATAACTCAGAGCTGTCACAGTAGCAAAGCAATGAAAGACTGTGATAAACTACCTACTCTGTAAACCTTCCACCACTTTGGACAGCTCTGTACTCCTACTGCCACAGCTTTGAACATAGATGTTAACACCTGTGTTAAAAGCTAGCTATACCCGTAAAAGTGCGGATCCGTTAAAAACTGTATCAGTAGAAATACAAACCTGTCCAAAATGGTGAGCGAGGGTACAGAGTAGTAGTCCTTTCATTTCTTCCCTACTTGTTCGCAAAATTGTGGGTATCTTTTGTTTAGAATTATTATTTTTTACCAAATAGGTGCCACACTGCAATTCTTCTAGAGTCAACATGAATAATTAAAGATCACATTTATGAGAATAATTGAGTGTAAATGAAACTCGCGAGCGTGCACTGACTGCTATCTAGGGTAACTAGGTATTAATTATCGTTTCTAGAGCGCTCATCATCTAATTAAATAAAACAAATGGTGTTGCGGTCGAAAGCGGAGAGGTATTAGCTCGTAATCTAATTTGGGCCGATACTAATGCACGCGTCCACGGTCTACCAAACAATTTTCCCGATTAGCATATAATCGGGCATAATAAGTATGCATATACTGCCCAAGGTATGCGCCATTCTGGTCTATATGGCCGTTCGGAACACATTCCAGTAATAATCTGCATATATCGAGAGACGGCGTTGCCGGAAAAGAGACCATCCGCATTTTATACGACCTATACGTGTATCGTTTCTCGATATAAACGGTGATTTGACCGAATATATTTCCGTAAATCTTTTCTCCATTTCCCCAAAGTTGGAGCAGAATTGACTATGAACGTTCCATTCCCAGGAAATATTTATTTATATATTTTAATATCTCCGTGGCGTTTAATTCAATTTCGGGATGTGAACAGGGTATTAATTTTTCTCTTTACATATAATAATGCGGATCGTATCACATCTAACGTATAGTATAACCAGTGATCGGAATTTTGGGTTTAATTTCAGGTGCGTCCTTACAAGGATTTATTAAAATGTGCATACATTATTAGTTGTAAATATGTATACATGTATTCTATTATGCCAAAATAAATGAGAAACTCGTAAGGTAGGTTTGTATTATATATAATTTCGATTTAATTTTGTAAGAAAGAACAAACTTAAAGTTTTTGATGTAAAATTTTAAGTACCTACCTATAATATGCGTCACTGGAATTGAACCCAAATTCCGATCATTGATTATAACCGGAATAAATCCAAGTGTAGGCGCCAACTTCTAGGTTATATTGGGTGATTCAATTCAAAATGCTCTGCCGATTAATAAGCAACTGAAAACT
Source organism: Rutpela maculata (assembly GCA_936432065.2). NCBI lineage: Eukaryota > Metazoa > Arthropoda > Insecta > Coleoptera > Cerambycidae > Rutpela > Rutpela maculata. The sequence goes on from OW386285.2 coordinate 361,269,289, forward strand.
AAGCACGATTTTGGATTTGGAACTCCAGTTAGTAGATAGTAGTAGTGACTATACCGGGTGACATAGGAGATATGAAACACCCCGTCGCATGTTTGTTTAAAAAGATATTATTTTAAAATTTGGTGTGCTTATATAATGCGTGATTGTCCTTTTTTCAGTACAAGCAAGAAATTTTTTGTACTTCCGGTTTCACCGGAAGGACAATCTATTTTGTTATTTTAAATGGCACTCCGTATATGTTTTTTCCTACCTGATTCTCCTTAAGTTTCTCTTTTCAGTTATGTATAGCAAGATGGCATTCGTTTTTAAAATGCCTGGTGGAAACCATTTTACTGCATTAAGTCAAGTTGATTGGCTATGGTATGAAATGTAGCGGTAATTAATGCTTAGTGTGCTGAGATATCAAAACAACTCTGGTACACAATTTTGGGTTTCATATTTGTTTTGTTTTAGTCAGTAGCCGAAGAGACTTTGTAGAATTTTTATATAAAAAAAAAATCTCTAGACTAAATCCCCGAAATCATAAAAATTACAATAGAAACACTAATTTTAAATTTGATCCATTTCTAAAATATTTATTCATATTTCACTTTTATCCAATACAATTCATCGTTATATCTTATAATGCTTGCTTTTAAATGAAATTGTTATCGAAGATTCGTTGTAGACTGTAAATTAACATTATTAATACAACAAAAATATTTAGGAGGCGACGGAAACAATGAAAAACGTGAAAAAAGACACGTCACTATTATTGTTTGACAAGTTATTATTGTTTGGCAGCAACTTAATAAGTGTTATTGTTACGTTATAAAAACCGCTGCCCAAGGAATCACTACTTCCACATCCAAGTCTCTTACAACAAAATACTATATTTGCACTCCACTATGTGGAAATAATTGTTTAAAGAACTTTAATGGTATAATATTTGAAATCATGTACCCCAAAAACCCATAAAATTATATGCCACATCTGTAATAGAGCTAGGGGTGAATGAAGTAAAAAAATTCTTGATGACTTTGGCTCTTGTACACACACTAAATCACACTATTTTTTCACCTTTAATAATAGGGTAGGGGTGGTAATAGGCCATTTTTTTGAGGCCTTAGCTCCTCATATTTACTAAATACCAATTTCATGGAGTCTTACTTGCTTGATTTACCTTTTTACCCCCCTTTTACCCCAATTTACCCTTAGATGAGATAGATCAAAATACATAGATCAAAATATAATCTAGTTTCGTTAAAAAACATAGTGTGCCGTATTTTAAGTGAATATCTTAAACGGTTCCAAAGTAATCGTGAGCACCAAAACGATACAAGACTAACAGACAGACCGACGCAACAGACAAATTTATTTTGCTGAGATTTAAAATATTGTCGTTTCCTGATATTTTAAGCCTATTTAAACAATGAAAATTTCCAATTTTTTTTTTTTGCGTTAATATACTTCAACTGAATGTCGAACTAATACGCAGAAAATGGCAAGACAAAGATGTAAATAATCGTTGTGTGCCGTAAACTACACTCATTCATACTTCTTGAAGTAACCCACTCGCATTCATTTTACTTGAGGAAACCCACTGCGCATCCATATCACTTGAGGTAACCTACTGCGCATCTATAGCACTCGAGAAAAGCCACTGCGCATCCATACTACTCGTGGTAACCTACTGCGCATCCATTGTACTCGAGGAAAGCCACTGCGCATCCATACTACTTAAAGTTACCCACTGCGCATTCGTACTTTTTTAGGTAACCTACTGCTATCTATAGCACTCGAAAAAAATCACTGCGGATCCAAAATAGTCGAGGAAAGCCACTGCGCATTCATACTACTCAAGGTAACTTTAACAACATAATATTTGAAATCGTCTACCTCAAAAACCTAGAAAACGATATGCTACATCGGTAGTGGGGGTGGTGGTAGAGGGTTGGTAGTAGGGGTGGATGAAGTAAAAAAATATTTTGAAGCTTTTGATTCTTGTACACACACTAAATCACTTTTTTTTTCATCCCTTTTAATAAGGGGGTGGGGGTGGTAATGGGGGGTGGCTAATACCAAAAATTTGTTTGAGACCTTAGCTTCTCTTGTATATACTAAATACCAAGTTTATGGTTTACCCCAAATTTACTCCAATTTACCCCCCAACCCTTCGACGGAACAAGATGAAAATATAATCTAGTTCCAGATCTCGTTAAAGTACATATGTGTACCAAATTTCAAGTCAATATCTTAAACGGTTCCAGAGTAAACGTGCGCCCAAAAAAAAAAGTTACAAACAGACAGAATTTTTTTTTTTCGCTCAAACTCGAAAATCTCGACGTTTTATGACATTTTAAGCCTATTTGGACAATAAAACTTTTAAAAAATTTATTTGTCGTTACTATACTCCCACTGGATGTGGAAGTAAAACAGGTTCAAGAGTAATTTATTATGTATTCAAGAAATGAAAAAGTAGACATGCTATTAATCTATGGCGAATGTCATAAAAATAGCAAACAGGCTGCTGATTTGTATTCCCAAAGATATCCCGACAGAAATCATCCACAGAACAATTATTTTCTACGAGTTGAAGATCAGTTTAGAAGCGGACCAAATAATGAACCTGAAAATGATTTTATTGTTGATGAAGAATCGAAAATTAATGTATTGGCAATTGTCGAAGCAGATCCCACGATTTCGGTAAGGCACATTGAAGAAAAGAAGAAACCGGTATAAATCGGGAAACCGCTCGCCGCATTTTGAAAAAATTTAAATTTACTATTGCAATTGGTTTTTTGACAGACACAATTTCGACAATAATTTTCATCGACATATTCTACATTCCGACGAGTTTAGGTTCACTAATTTGGGTTTATTTAATTGCAACAACACATGTTATTGGGCTCAAGAAAATCCAAGATGCATGAGGAAAAGTGCATATCAGAAACGATTTGGTTTTACCGTCCGGTTAGGGGTACTTGGCACAAGAATTGTTGGACCAATAATTTTTGACGGACCATTGACTGGTGAAAGGTATGTACAATTTTTGCAAACCCACGTTGAAGACTTTTTGGACCAAGTGCCTCTTAATATTGGCCCAATAATTTTTCAACAAGATGGAGCTCCACCACAGTAGTAGAATTGCTGTCAATTACTTAAATGGAAGAAATGGAGAATGGAGAATGGAGAAAATTGGATGAGGACAAATAGATCAGATGGCCTCCAAGATCATCGGATCTTACGCCACTTGATTTTTTCATATGGGGCCATCTCAAGGAAATAGTTTATAAAACTCCACTGCAAAATAAGGAAGACTTGGAAATGAGAATTAGGTTAGCAATAAATGAGAGTACTGAATTGCAGTTAGAAAATGCTTAGAGGATATTGTACCAAGAATTCAACGCTGTTTTGCTGCAGGGAAAATAATGGCCAACATTTTGAGATTCTTCGATAACAATTTTATTTAAAAGCAAGAAAATCGGACATAACAATGAATTGTATTGGGTAAAAGTGGAAGATGAATAAATATTTTACAAATGGGTCAAACTTAAATATTGTTTCTATCTTAGTTTTTATGATTTCGAGGAATTAGTCTAGAGGTTTTTGTTTAATATAAAAATTCTACAAAGTTTCTTCGGCTACTGATTAGAACAAAACAAATATGAAACATAAAATTGTGTACCAGGGTTCTTTTGATATCGCAGCACATTAATTACCGCCACATTTCATACCACAGCCAACACTTAATGCAAAAAAATGGTTTTCAGCAGCCATTTTAAAAACGAATGCCATCTTGCTATACACAACTGAAAAGAGAAATTTAGGGAGAATCAGACAGAAAAATATATATATAGGGTGCCATTTAAAATAACGAAGTAGATATCACTTCCGGTGAAACCGGAAGTGGAAAAAATGTCTTTGCTACTAAAAAAAAGGACAATTACGCATTATATAAGTCTACCAAATTTCAAAATAATATCTTTTTAAATAAATATGCTACGGGGTGTTACATATCTCCTGTGTCACCCGGTATTTTGCTGGTTAAGTGGACGAGCAGAAGGTTGCTTGTAACTTCTGAACCTCGCCGTTTATAAATTTTACAACTTGCATGTTTACAATAAAGACATCTATTATTATTATTATTATTTATTTTTTAATTTTTTTTATTCAGAGTCTGCCCATTTTCGCTACCGAGGCATATCACCGACGCCAGAAGACGAGGTACCCCCAACCTGGAAATTTCGCCAAACCTCTTGTTTGTCAAAAAGTAGAGATCTTTTACTTGCCTAACATTTAATTCAGACAAAGGACCGAATGCTTTACATTACCCCCGAAGGATAGTATACCCATTACGCAATCCTCGCCTTGAATTGCATAATTTTTACGTCTATAATAATCTTCAACATCAGTTTGATATCTTCCGCTGAAATGTAGCTGTGATAAAGAAATTGCATGAGCTAAAATTTTTGTTTTATTTTTATATTTATCTTATATTTCTAGATTTCTTTCTTATATATTTGTAAACCCTTATTATCTCATGCCCTGTAATTGGAATGCTTTGTTAGGTGTTAGGTAGTATATTGTTATATAAAACTAAAATAAATAAATTACTATTTTCATTTTGTACATATTATTATGTAAATTTGATGTAAGCTAACATTCTTCGAATTTGAAAATGTGGTATAAAATACCCACTATACAGAAACGTTAGCAAACTTATTAGATATTTCGCTTAGGTACCACATCGTCACACACGAGCTCCACTTATAATTATTACACAAAACCGTGGAGAGATAACATAACCACATGCGCCATATCCCATTTTATGTACCTGGTAGTCTTTTAAAAGTAAATTTTAGCGCGTATGAGAGCCATAAAGGCGCAACCTTATAAAACGCAAAGTAATTCAATTCTCTCCACACACTCGTTCCTGCAGATTATAATATTCGTCCATAACAACGAGTGCTAAAACTTAAGTACTTTAAAACAATTTTCTCGAGCTCATCTCGTTTGCCGTTTAAATGCTTATTAAACTACGACAGCATGTTTCAAACTTAAATTATCAATTATAATCCTCATCGTAAATAAACAGCATATGGGGCTGTCGTCGACTTATATGGAGCAACATACCGGAATGATCCTGAACTTATCAAAGTAACAGGCAAGTTCAAGTCGCTTGGGAATTCATTGTCTTCTGCTGTCTAGAAGTTTCTCCGCCACGTCGCTCCCCGGAAATAAAAGAATATCGGCTGCAGAATTTACTGGCCGGGCTCTGGTAAGGTCAGATTAATACGAGACGAGAAGTTGCAGTCAGACGTGGTTGACTGAGAATATTTATTTGATTAATATTTTGCTCTAATACGGCACCACAATTCACTTTTACATGGTATTGATATAAAGCAAAATCGATGACATTTAATTCAATAAAAGAAAATGCCAAACTGCAATGAAATTTGACAATCTGATTTTTGACTGATTGACCAGTGTATGGTAGGCATTGCTGCCACTCCCGGGAAACAGACCGCCGGACTGGCTATTTCTAAACTGGATGAGGTTTGGGTCATGCTCTGTTGATGACGTACACTGGACGAAATAGTTACCCTAATATGATACAAGTTCTATTTTAGTGGCATTAATTACTTACAACTTGTTTAGAAACGCCCATAGTGCTATATATGTTTCCGAGGTAACTAAATGAATAAACTGTAAGTCTATATTATAACAAATACATTGAAAATTATAGATAATAATAAAAACACGTTTTAAAAGATAAACAATGACATTAATTTATTTAAAACTTATAATTAACTACCAGGTACGTTCATTCACTTCCATTTTCAGAATCGGTCTCAATCAGAAAATCTTTTTTTTTTGTAGAAATAAAACGTTGTGATAACAAAGCAAGCTCTTCATTGTTAATAATAGAATAGAATAGAATAGAATAGAATAGAATAGAATAGAATAGAATAGAATAGAAATTTATTTGACCAAGTTATATATTACAATACTTTTGGCAAGTCAAGGGAAAAAAATATCACTATTTGATGGATTCAGAGATGCGTGCAGTCACATACACATTAAAAATAAAAAAAATTAAAAAATAGGTACAGACACAGGAATATTTATATAAAAACACGATAAAAAACATACAATTACATAGATATCTTAAGGAATGGTGTTTTCATTGGTAATACATTATATATTACGGTAAATTAGATGCCAAAGGGGGTTTGCATATATTCCTCAACTGAATAAAAATAGTTCGTAAGGAAATGCTTTTTCATTATCACTTTAAATTTATTATAATTATTCAATTTTTTTAAGTTATTAGGTAGGCGATTAAACAATTTAATATCCAAAGAATTTTTAGTTTACTTCGAAAGTCGATAGTGTGGTGTTCGGAGATTACCTTCAGATCTAGTGTGATAATTCTGAACTTCAGAATTTGTTGCAAAGTGATTTTTATTTTTATAAATTTCTAATAACGAGACATAAATATATAAACACGGCAAAGGCATTATATTCAGGATTTTAAAAATTGGCTTACAGTGGTCTTTGAAGCCTGCACCAGCCACTATTCAACAGCTTATTTTTGAAGCCGGAAAATTTTGTCCGCGTAACAAGAATTACCCCTCAGCAGTGTGCCATAACTTATATGAGAATGGAATAGTGCAAAATAGCTCATTCTCAGAGTCTCCATTGATAACGATCTCGTCAGATTCCGTAATACAAATACAGAGCTCGATAGTTTGCAACTTAATTGAGCAATGTGTGAAGACCAATTTAGTCTGTCGTCAATGGTGATGCCGAGCAAATTTGCGCTATTACCTTTAGTAGTTATTCGACTTGTAGAAAATACTAGGTTTTGCGTTCTTTAATCATTAAGTTTTAATTTACCAGATGTAAACTATTGTTTGGCTTCAGAAAGTGTCGGCACTTTTCAACATGAGGTCATCCATGTCTGAACCTGAATTTATTATCGTTGTGTCGTCTGCAAATGCAACACAGGCGTTGGGAAACGTGTTATGGGATAGCCCGTTTATATATATATGTATATATAATAAATAACAGAGGCCCCAAAACTTGAGGTACTCCGTGAAAAACTGGATTAAAATCAGAAAAATTATTTTTATGCATACAGTTTGTTTTATGTTTTCTAAATATGACCTAAAAATGTTTGAGATAAACCTCTGATTCCATAACACTGCAGCTTCTTTAACAAGATATCGTGAGAGACATGGTCAAACACCCTTGAGAGAGGGTTTTGGTGTTATATGAAAATGCTATATTATTAGTTTTAGACAAAGAACTTGTAAGAAGATTAGAAGAAACTAACAATCTATTGAAAAATTCGTTATTGTTTGAATGCGAAAATATTTTCTTGTAAGGATTTCTTTATATCAAGAGCTTGTAGTGTCACTTCAGATGATATTGCCGTAATAGTTATTCATTCTGTTGGTGGATCTTTTTTGTTTTAACAATTATGTCATATGTGGGATAAATATTGGTATTGTGCTCTTTGGCTCCAAAACGCATCAGATTTTATGAGTGTTTAGTTAAACACCCATCAACAAATAGCGCATGTGTTTCTTCTGGTGAATACCGCACAAGCTCTTCAGTGGGATATTTCCATGCTCTTAATTTTTGTGACTATCTTAGGAGATATTTCACTGATCTCTCTAACTATATTCACTGCATCTCTCGTCCCGATAAACGTAAAGTTTGTTGAGACACTATAGTTGATTCCTCTTTAGAGTAAATACGTAATCAAGGGTTTCATTTTTCCCTTTTCCGATGGTGCCGTTAAACCTTTAAATTCTTTTGTTAATCTACCGATGGCGAATTTAGATGTTTCTGAATTTGAAGTTATAGCAAAGTTATCTTTACACCTAACCATTCAGCTTCATGAAACAAAAACACTTTTAGGGATTCCTTAGGCTTCACCCATTTTTGAAACACGATGTCATTGAAAGCATTTATTTGCCTCTTAATATTTTCAACATTTTCGTCTTCACTCTCTGTATTCACACTCATTTTGCCGGCGCCAAACTTCAAATAGCTCCCTACGTGATATGGATACAACGTCAGCGCCTAAAATAATTTTGCACTAATGTCAGAGTGTAGCATGAGCGACCAGATGCGATGATATAAAGCCTATCCCAATATTCCAGCAGTTCTCAAACAATATTTTTTTAAATTTTCGAGATTTTTGTTTATTTTTTTTTCTCCAAAACTGTGGGCTTTAGGTCACATATTATATAAGTTTTTTTTTTTTGTCTAGTTGTTCCCCACCACCAGTTGTTTTTAATGATATGAAGCTAATTACACCCTGTATATGTAGAAGAGGTTTAATGAAGACGTTTTTTATCTACCATCTAAATCTGTAGAAATATACAGGGTGTTGTATTTAAAATAACAAACTTGGTGTCACGTCTGCAAAAATGATATTGGGCAGGCAGGCCCAAAAATGCCACTTTACAAATAAAAATCGAGTGATTCGAGCGTTTTTGCGGAAAGAAAAATAGGTAAAATTTTATTGAATTTATTCCTATCATCGTGAACTCACTGTATAATTAGTAAAATTGCCACCTCACCCTTGATATGGAGGCAAGGATAACCCCTCTCTGCCAGCTAGGTTTTAATTAAGTTCATTAACTAATTTCGGTCGTGAAGCATATTCAGACAAATCCGAAATTTCCGTTCCACAAATGCAACCGCGGATATGCAATAAACTAACAACTTTTTAATATTCCCGTTGAGCGGCGAGACCGAAGCAGACCATGCCAAACCGCAACTACGTTGTAAACACTTCCATGAAGATGATATTTAATTAAAGTTGTGCCGTACTCGAAACTGTAATGTGCTAAAATAAGTGCGGAGGGGTCCGATGAAGCGATAACTAAAACGAGAACTAGAGCTGACATCAAAAGTCTTTCTTTATTATTCAGCGAAATGTTTTTGCGAAAGGTCCTCTCCGCTTTTTCAGAGCGGGAGCTTAATGAAAACTGCTAGCTCGAAATAACTGATTGAAAATTTATTCTGAAAGCTTTTAAGAGCCTTACGGCTGCAATTATGAAAAATTTCCTTTATCTTCGATATTCGTTTTGCTAGTTTTCGTCAATTATTTACACTTCCAAAACGGGGAATTATCGACTGATCCACTAATGACGCTGCTAAATAGGCTGATCGGCAAACTGGCGAATTATATTCGCAGAGAAAATGCAGCAAATCAAAAATAAAAAGTTGGGACGGGCTGTTTAATTCTTTATTCGTCCTTTAAATTATGAAATATCCCTTATAGCCTAAGAGTCCATGGCACTCAAAGTCAGGGGCCGGAAAAAGATCCAGTCCGCCAAGAAGATCATTACCATCTTTAAAAATTCATGTTTCATTTACACCTTTATCAAATAAAAAGAAAATACTTTTTTTCTCAAATAAACCTTTTTTGATGTACAGAAAAGACCTGTTCATAGATGTAAAAGCTTTACGATTCTGTTCTTCAGTTTGTTTCTTTCCTCACCCCCAATTTTCTCGTTTTCTCGTGCACAAGTATTAGAAAGTGAACACTTGCCAGACTAAAATGCTCAGCACTAAGAACGTTCCATCTGTTCAACTTGTGGATTCCGACGATGAAGATGACTCTGCCCCTATCTTTGCCGAACGAGTTGAGGAGCTCTCTCTCCACCTGCTCAGGGAGTCACTGAGAATTTCTCAACGCCAGGCCGTCGAAACAAATGAAACATAATGTAGCAGGTTACCTTTTTAACATGTGTATATTATCGTAATTACTACATCTATTTTTAATAAAAAAAAAAGAAGAAGAAACTAGTTACTGTGTGAACTGAGTATGTACAATGTGTACATCTATTTTTCCTAAAATTCATTTTATTCGAAATGTTGGTATTATTAGCCCAGACGACAGAGATCATTTTGTAGTGAAACCCACAAAAAGTTGCAAACTTAATAATTTTTTTTTAATGAGTTCGTGAAAGTGTATAGAATAATATCCTGAAAAGTTTACATTTCGCTCGGATGCAGAACATAAAAAAAATGTGAAAAAACATTTTTTTTTATCAATTTTTTCAAAATTTTTAAATTAAGTCAGGCTAGAAAAAATCAAAAAATACAGGTGGGTAGACCACGTATTTTTGAACAAAAAATGTTCTAATAAAATTTATCGCTAAAACCACGGTTTTCCCGGAAAAAAATAGTGAAGTAACTTTGTCACTCTGCTCGGCCAAACGCACGGTTAAATGCATACTACGGAACTTCTAAAAATTCTCAGCAGTTCTAACAAGTAAAATAAAGCTTTTTTCTCTTTCTGATTACACATTTTTAACATTTAGTGACTAAGAGGATAAATAGGGAGTCTGAAGGGAGAATATATAATTATGAAAGCATACAAAGACAACACACATAGCGGCTGAATCGCTCGCCTGAACTTTTACGTGCCTTCACTGCATTGTATTTATTACAGTTACACCTATCCACATTTCAGCTATATCCATTAAATTCCTTATACATTTGTTAATGTATTGGAAAAGTTCCAATTTATATTCAAAACAATCAAAGATATTTTCATAGTTATAAGGATAAGATCGTGACAATCGCAATTTCTTATCATGATATGATTAATCATATTTTCGAAAAAATGCATAAAAGTAAACGAATCTGTGTTTGAACATTCGAAAAGTATAAATTTTTTTCAAAATAGTGATATTTTATTTTTTCCAATGGGTCAATTTCTCGGCAAGTTACAGCCTCCAATATATATACATTTATCAAGAGAATCATCAAGCAATTAAATTAAAATGATTTGAGATGTACTTTTTTTGAATCCACGTTACTACAATTTAATAAACCATAATAATCGTACATACTCTTTAACAGTTCTCAATGAAGAAAGAATTTTTTTTCAAGAGCTTTTATTTTTTTCTATATTTTTTATTGCGACGATTGAGTTCGGGTGTAATAATATACAGTGTGTCCAACTAAGTTGGCACCATATGGGAAACTTTTTTATTATTGGTTTTATGAAAAAAAGTTATTCCTGATAAAAAGTTTTGCATGGCCTAAAACCCAAAATGAAATAATCAGATATCAATTTTTTGCAGTCGTATACGGGGTTTGTCGAAAAATGTAAATTTTGCTCAAGAGTAAAGTAACTTTATTTATTACAATATCGACAATTGTTATTAAGAAAAGTTGATCCTAATTGAAAACTACGGTCAGATATCCAATATTATCCATCTACCATGAAAAAACGATCTTTAATAATTTTTGGGTATAATATCTATTTTTTCATGGTAGATGGATAATATTGGATATCTGACCGTAGTTTTCAATTAGGATCAACTTTTCTTAATAACGATTGTCGATATTAAGAAAAGTTGATCCTAATTGAAAACTAGATATCCAGTATTATCCATCTACCATGAAAAAATAGATGTTATACCCAAAAAGTATTAAAAATTGTTTTTTCATGGTAGATGGATAATATTAGATATCTGACCATAGTTTTCAATTAGGATCAACTTTTCTTAATAACGATTGTCGATATTGTAATAAATAAAGGTACTTTACTCTTGAGCAAAATTTACATTTTTCGACAAACCTCGTATATGACTGCAAAAAATTGATATCTGATTATTTTAGTTTGGGTTTTAGACCATACAAAACTTTTTATCAAGAATAACTTTTTTTCATAAAACCGATAATAAAAAAGTTCCCCATATGGTGCAGACTTAGTTGGACACACTGTATACATAAGCACATTTTTCCCATCCATCCTTTGCTTGTATTGTTTGAAACAAAAAAGCATCAGAAAGCTACAATTTCCATCTTTTAAATGAACCAACACTCATATCGATTGAACAAATTCTGATTTAGTGACATGTAATTCAGTGCGTCGGTGTCATAGTTATGCATATTCAAGCGCGTATACGCATGGATCTCGCTCCGAGTTATAACGTTACACTTCACTATTTTTTTCCGGGAAACCGTGGCTTTAACGATAAATTTTGTTAGGACATTTTTTTTCATAAATACGTGATCTTATTTTTTTCCAGCTTGATTTCATTTCAAAATTTTTAAAAAATGGGTGGAAAAAAATTTTCCTTTCACTTTTTTTATGTTTTGCACCCGAGCGAAATGTAAACTTTTCAGGATATTATTCTACACACTTGCACGAACTCATTAAAAAAAGTTTACACAGTTTGCAATTTTTTGTGAGTAAATACCTTCGTCGACTGGGCTATTATGTCATTTTCGAGGAAACTGTTGGGCCTATGGGCATCCTTTTGAGCTCAAATTAAAGCTTAATAAATTTACTACAATTCATTGCGTATAATTTTCCCCGTGGGATGAGTACTTTTCCCGATATTTGGCAAGATACATCACCAACACGAATTTTTTTTTACTTCTTTCAGAAGAGGCTTTCGTCTCCTATCATGTCCTTACTTCGTGCATGCTCATGCATTTTCCTATTTCAAAGGCTTAAGATCGGTTTATCAATGCTTGATTATCTCTATCTGAAAGGTTACATTCGAGAGAAAAATTATTACAAAAGTTGTTTTCTTATATATCTCTATTTAATAATAATTTTATAACTCCCCACTACTTAAATCATTTTAAATTATCAATTTGGATTCAGACCAAATAAGCGTGCCAAATGATGCAATTATGGCCTTAATAACAGAAATATATAATGGTAAATAAAAGTATAGCGACAGCTGCTATGTTTCTATATCTAGCAAAGGCATTTGACACTACTAGTCACATAAAGCTTCTGGAAAAATGAGAAATGTACGGTGTCCGAAGCTGTTTCACAAGGCATATTTTTTGGCCCGTTGCTTTTCATAATGTACGTAAATGATTTGTTTATAAACACTGATAGTGATGGTGTTAATAAAATAGCCATCGACCCATCGACAGGCATTTGAGTGGATTTCATACCACTTGAGACCCTGATTTTATTATTAGTCTATCCGTGGAAGAAGCCTTGAAGGGGCAGACATGCTCAGTGTAGCCCAAGCTCAAGATTCCTAAACAATGCACTTAAAAATAAGTGCTTTTCATATAACTCGACATTTGTGTAGTATGTTGGGTGGATCTAAAAAAGCCTCAAGCACCCAGTGCCAGTGGCAAAAATATAGGGTGTAGCTGAAAGCTAGGTAGAAACATTTTGGTGCATTCGAAATTGTTCATTTCATATCAATCAAAATCGGTCTTCAATTAAAGTTTGTGAACGAACTGTAGCATTCGCTAGTTCTGGAACTTTTCCAATGGGTGCTATTTATTAAGCAATCTATACCTACTCTATATTAGACCACATTAAGTAAGGTCTATTCTATAAACATGTATATCAAAGTGGCAAAATTTCGGTTCATTTGAAACCCTACAAGAGGAGGTTAAATTGTTAATTTTGGTTAAAATTAACTGGGTTTATTTTAAAATTTCATGCAGCTGATGAAAATTAATTAAAACAACTTTGAGACATCCTCGGCACGAGATGTTAAGTTTCATCCTTTAAGTGATAATTTGCTAGTATAGCAAAAAAAATTGCGTAGTTTTTTTTATGTGAATCAATGTTTTCACTGATGAATTGTCTTTGTCTTGATCCTAGCGATCACGGAAAGTGATTTAATGCAGTTTTCCTACTCACAACGGAATCAAGAATAACCTTAAATTCGCTACTTCACTTTAGCGCCCTTGCCATTCTAGTCAGTGGACTTAGCGCGTCGTGGCTACACGAAGGGCAGTACAGACGCGATGAAAGCGGATTCCTTTTGAAGAGCACTTACTATAACATGGGTTAAATCCCATTTATAATTTATATTATAACTTTGGAAAATGTTAATCTGATACTACATAGATTAAAGAAATAATTTACTTTCGTATTTACCTGGCTAGCTTCTAAGTTAAAACTTACAATTGTAGCACAGTTTTGAAATAAAACCCAACATTTAAAATATATTACATACATAATATATTACATACAATTGGTAGAGATATAAAAGATATATAGCAAAAAAATGTGCTGACGATAGTAATATTCTACAAACAATTTTTATAAAATGTAACGTATACTGAGAGACGGACATACGTAATAAAGTAATAATATAAGGTAACCTACAAAAGTAGGCAATAATGCTTGACAGAAAGTCACAATTCATCAAAACTACAAGGTGTAATCAACAACAAAACATAATTAGTTGGCCATTACGTAATATTACTCTACGAAAACATTACACAAAACAGTACTAATAAACAACATGTGGTGATACTTAAATCAACAAACAAATCTCGAAATGTAAGTAAAAGTATTTACAAAAGAAATGGAATGATATGCATCGTAGCATATTACTTGAAGAGAACATTAACAAAAGTTTACAAATAATAATAAACATATGTTTAACAGCAAAGATAAAGCACTCGCGAAAACAATTTGTTTGTCTGTTCAAACAATGGGATGGACACGAGAGTTATAACATTCCACAACGCCGTGAAATTAACCAAAAACACATAACACATGTTGAATGATGCCAAGTGTAGTATCCACAGCTATGATATCTAGAGGAAAGCAAGGGATATAGCCCTTCGATACAGCAATTCGCTGATAGGCACAACGGAGAAATATAAATGTTTTTGTACTTACAGAAACTCCTAAAAGCTACCTATATATTGGTTACAGAAACAAATTATAGGTGTAACTCGACCAAATTGTGCATCTTTACCACTGCTAGGCAAAATAAACCCTGTCACTATTTTTAAACTGCTAATTAAGGCAGCTATAACTACACTAACAAATTCTACATGTAGTTCTGCACAACTTTACTAGACAAATTCTTGTACTGAACTTCTCAAAATTAATTGATAAAATTCACCATAACAGTTTTATTATATAATACACAAGTGGACATCTAGGGCCGAAGCCCAGAGAAAAGTAAGTCGAAAGTATTAATTTGTCATTCTATATGTCTCAAAGTGCGCGTAGGATTACAATTCCCTCACAACTCATTACGTCAAGTTTGTGCTCTCCCATTGGAGAAATGTCTAACATTGAAACCCTCGAAGCAGTTATTCCTGCGTAATATTGTTTATATAAAAGCGCCTTGAAAACAGTGGCCCCGTTAGGTATTTTTTCGACAAAAATATTAAGTAATGTAATTTAGCAAATTTTAATGATAATAATAATAATAATATAATAATATAGTTTATTTGGATTCAAGTAGGTACTTACATAATGTGCTATACAATACATGTTGACATATATTACAAATAAATAAATAAGAAACTCACAACTCACTGTCTGTGAGTCGTAGACTGTCTATGAGAAATATAAATAGAAATTTATTACTGGCTAAAAAGTTAACCGTTACAACTACTCGATCCAGGCTAGACTTGTTGTGTTGGTCTCTGACAGGACTTCAAATATATCATAGTAACAGGAAGCTATTAGATATTATCGAAAAATGCACCAGCTTGTGTTATGTGAGATATTACGCAAATATATTTTGAATTCGTGTAATTTTAAGATTCTAATATTCCAACAGCTTCAAAGAAGTGCCTCTTGTGCCATAGAAATTAATTTTTTTTATTAATACATTGTCTTTTCGAACTGTTACTATCAAAATTGAAAAAACTCAAAATACAGGGCCGTGTAGAGCGGGTGTGCGAGGTGTACACCTCCGTCTATTTCTAGGGGCGGCGGCCGGATAAAAGGGCCATGCTTATTTATTTTTTTGGGGCGCAAAATTTAAATATGCAGAGGTGTAATTTTTCCAAATTTCTCCCCCACTCATCAATTTTTATTTTCGAGGGAAAACATTTTTTTTCTTTGGGCGCAAAATCAGCTGCTTGCTGAAGTTGGAGGCGGCATTTTAGATTTTCCACACCAGCAGCCGAATCTCTAGAAATGGCCTGTCAAAATATTATAGATTATAAATAAAACGATTTTAATTGCCAAGAAAATAGCAAGTTAAACAAACAAAGCTTTAACGCAGGAATAAAAAATTGGAACTAAGTAGACAGGTATTTCCCTTTAATAATATTAGCATAGTTAACCACATAAAAAAGTAATTTAGTTTTATCAGTCGACCTCAAGAGCATCTGCTACCGTTCAGATAAGAGCGGGATGTGGACATGTGATGGCCCATTAATGTCTTGTTGCAACAATTTATTACTAATTAATCGCCTCTAAATATTCCAATAAACATGTTATGGCAAGTGATATTGAATGTTTGCTCTTATATCCTCCGTCAGCCATAAACGGCGTATCAATTTTAAGGCGCATTAAAAACGCTTTAATTGGTTTCGACAGCAAATGTAGTAAACATTAAATGATTTATTTGTTTAATAAATACTATTAATATTTATTCACTAATTTTAAACTATTAATTCGTTGTCAATTTTGAGGTAGACGGTATAATAAAAGTAGCCTCAAATGTGCAAAATAAAGAAAAACATTAGTGGTTCAACAAAATTATGCATAGGTGTAGTATATACAGTGTGTTCACAATAACAGGAATAAATTCAATAAAATCTTATAATGGGGGTTAAATCGCATTTATATTTATATTGGATTATTTCACTCATTAACGCTATAGCCAATGAGAGCCCGTTTTTTCACAACATTGCACCAATAAAATGTCATTATTAGTGGTAATTCAAGCTAGATCGGCTTTTGACAGTACCAACATGCAAAATTTATCGCTCTAATTTTTTATATCGCTGCAGCGGCAAATACTGCGATAATTTTTTGACGTTTTGTTTCGTGAAATATTTTCAGCAAATAGGGCAACTCACGCTTTTAAATTTTATCTGTAAATATCTTCTCTAGCTTATTACTAATTGTTAACTTACCTTGTAAATTCTAATATTGTATTATGTACTAGCAAACGTAAACACACCACATATATAGTAAACAATCGTCAGTTCTAAAGAGAAGCCTGTCTGAAATATATATATAGGCTATAACCCTTGCCTATCTGTAACTATTTCAATTTGCCTACTTTTCAATCAGGTAACAATAATATACAAAGATTGTACTTAATATACCTAGCTCATAATACAGGGACAAGTCAAGAACAGCGTTCAATAGCTCAATAACGTAGTTATAAAGTTAAGCAAATCATTTATTATAAATGTCAAGTAAACACAATCGCTCTGGAAACAAACTAAAAATGTACCTAGGTACCTACTTACATACGGTAATCTATCAAAAAGTAACTAGTTGAATCAAAGCTGTGCAATATTTTAATTTGCTGTATTTAAAATTCACTCTGCCTAACGAAGCAAACCTCAACATAATTTGTAAACTTCGTAAGTTAAAAATAAGGATTAAACACGTAAATATGAATCAATGAACAATTATTATGGAATATAACTCTAGTAGTGGTAGCGCTAGATGGCGCTCTCTATGTCAATCTCGGAACCATGAGTGTATAGTAATAAATAGGCGGGACATCGGGAATAAAGTAGTGCTCGCAGATTGAAGATGTAGTACTCTCTCTATCGTTCCTCGTCATATTGCACCTCAGAAACGCCTGAAAGATGTTAAGCCAGTCTATATATTATAATATCTAAGGTTTCAACTCGTTTTATTTACTAGTTGCCATAGAAACGTCACTAGATTATTTTAAAATATAGGGAATCTCCATTGTTTCTACTGCGTTTGTTTCAGATTTGTTGTTTTGACAATATGAGTCAGTTTGGAAGTATTTCTGTATATCAAATTAATGAGGAAATTGAAAATAAAGGTCAGTAAACTCTAAAAAGTGACAAGAAAACGTCTGAAGGCAATTAATGAGAAAACATAGTATTGAAGATGTACTTAATGAATTATTTATTCGTGAAATATTCTCCTCAAATACCACTCGTGCTTTAAATTTTATCTAAAAATTTTTTCTCAAGCTAAGTTGCCCCTAGTTAATATAACTCGTGCAAATTGGCAGTTTATTATCAAAGATTAAATCCCTCCCGCTAAAGCGGTCGGGATTTAATCAGATAATAAACTGCCAATTTGCACTCTTTATATTACCAGGCAACACGCCTTCGAAAAAATTTTCGATAAAATTTTAAGCACTAGTGATATTACATACGAAAATTTATTTATACCACAAATTAAGAAAACTGTAATTAATCTGATACTACGTAAATTAATGAAATACTTTACTTTTGTATTTACCCGGCTATCTCCCAAGTTAAAAATTACAAGTGCAGCATAGTTTTGAAATAAAACCCAACATTAAATATATAACAAATATATTACATAAACTCGGTAGAGCAAAGAGATATACAAGGTGCGGGCAAATAAAATGTGCTGACGATAATAATATTCTACAAATAATTTATACAAAATGTGACGTACACAGAGACAGACTGAGATAAAAAGGTAATGGTACACGGTACTCTAAAAATGTAAAACAATTATGCTTGGCAAAAGGCAACAATACATCAAAACTACAAGATATTCTCTAACAACAAAAGATAAATAGTTGGCCAACGTAATATTACTCTAAGAAAAATTAAATAAAATACTACTGCTAAGCAATATGTAATTCCAAATAAAAAAAATCAATTTTTAAACTTAGGTAAAGATAATAACAAATGAAATGAAATGATATGCATTGTAGCATATTGCTTGAAAATTATATTACAAAGATTTTCAAATAAACAACATATTGCGTTTAACAACAAAGATAAAGCACTCACGAAAGCAATTTGTTTATCTGTTCAAACGGGATTGACACGAAAGTTACAACAACATCCCACAACGCTGTGAAATTAACCGAAAGCACACAACACATGTTGAATGAAGCCAAGTGTAGGATTCACAGCTACAATATCCAGGGGAAGCAAGGGATATAGTCCTTCAATATCGATTATAAGCACAACAGAGAAATATAAATGTTTTTGTACTTACAGAAACTGCTAAAAGCTGCAGGAGACACTAATTATACACTGGGTACAGAAACAAACTATGTTATCAAGCTTAACTCGACCAAATTGTGCATCTTTACCATTGCTAGGCAAACTAATCTCTGTCACTATTTTTAAACTGCAATTAGAGCAGCCATAACTACACTAACAAATTCTACAAGTAGTTCTGCACAACTTTACTACACAAATTCTGGTGCTAAACTTCTCAAAATTAATTGGTAAAATTCATTATAATAGTTAATTCGAAAACACACAAGTTGACGACTCCTAAGGCCGAAGCCTATGGGAAAAGTCAATCAAGCGCATGAATTTATCATTTTATATATCTCAAAGTCAGTGAGGATTACAATCCCCTCACAACTCATTATGTCATGTTTGTGTTCTCCTATTGGAGAAAGATATCTAGCCTTGCCGTCTGCAAAGCACGTTTCCCGCACGTTATTCTGGAATCTCTAAAGAGTCTGGTAAACAAAATATCTTAAAGACAGTGACCTTTTCGACAAAAATATAAAATAATGTAATTTTCGCATGTTAAGATAAGTGTCAGTGCCTTTGCAACCTTTTTGCGTGTAGTTCCTTCCAGTGATGTATATTTGCGTAAGATATTACCACAAAAAGTTTTAGCCTCAAAAACTTCATAATATCTGGGAATTTTTTGTTTTTTCGAAAATCCGAAAAAAATTTCTTTTTCTTAATCTAGTGGACCAATTTGTTTGTATTCCACATATATTGTAAATCTACTCAAGATAATTTATTAATGATATTTTCAGTAGATCTTTTCATGAAGAAAAAAAAATTGAAGCTTTTGAATTTTTTGAGAAATTTAAATACGTACTTAGACGTTAGCGACCACCTCCATTTTTTTCCTAATTATACACCACACAATAAGCTACAGCATATATTTTTCAAAAACTCTGTCGTCAAACTGGCAAAGATAATGTTACGTGTTTCCCCTTAGTAAACACCCTGAATCGTGGGTTCAGAAATTATAACACCAGGGTAACACTAAACAATAATGTATTAACTTACGTACTAATTACAACAAATAAAGAAAAAGAGTATAAATTGGTTAGAAACTCGATATTATTAAAATTTTTTGGAGCAGCCTACGTATTTTACTTCCACATCCAAGTATTATAATAGTAACGACAAAAAAAATTTTAAAAATTTTTATTGTTCAAATAGGCTTAGAATGTCATGAAACGTCGAGATTTTAAGTTTGAGCGAAAAAAAAATGTCTGTCTGTCTGTCGGTCTGTCTGTCTGTCTGTAACTTTTTTTGTACGCACGTTTACTCTGGAATCGTTAGAGATATTGACTTGAAATTTGGTACACATATGTATTTTAACGAGATCTAGAACTGGATTATTTTCATCTTGATCCGTCGAAGGGTTGGGGGGTAAATTGGTAAATTTTGGGTAACTATGTAAATCAAGCAGGTAAGAGTCTATTACATTGGTATTTAGTATATACAAGAGAAGCTAAGGTCTCAAAAAAAATTTTGGCATTAGCCACCCCCATTACCACCCACACCCCATTATTAAAGGGGATGAAAAAAAATGTGATTTAGTGTATGTACAAGAACCAGAAACCTCAAAATATTTTTTTACTTCATCCACCCCCTACCACCCTCACCCCACTATCGTTGTGGGGTATCGTTTTATGGGTTTTTGAGGTAGAGGATTTCAAATATTATATTATTAAAGTTCCATAAACAATTACAAACACATACAAAATTTTTTCGTTGTGAGTGACTTGGGTAGAAAATCTGGATGTGGAAGTAGTGATTCCTTGGGCAGCGGTTTTTTGAAATAACGAGATGTATTTTTCACAATACATATATATTCTACAAAACTCCATTTAAACGGTAATACATAATAAAAAAAAACATGTTATGCTAATGATATATTAGTCATCTTCATCACTGTCCTCATTTATTGTAACACTGATATCTTCTGCGAATAATTCAGACAGTTTTACTAATGGTTTCGGAATGTCGTCAAGAAACCTTGCATATGATAAATTCATGTATAAGTAACAGAAAACTAAGTTAGTTAGTAAACACGTAACATTATCTATCTTTGCCAGTTTGACGATAGAGTTTTGTGAAAAATATATGTTGTAGCTTATTTTATGATGTATAATTAATAAAAAAAATAGAGGTGGTGGTCGCTAACGTCTAAGTACGTATTTAAATTTTTCAAAACATTCAAAGCCATCAATTTTTTTTTCTTCATGAAAAGATTTCCTAAAAATATCATTAATAAATTGTCTAGAGTAGATTTACAATATACTATATAATATACGTGGAATACAAACAAATTGGTTCACTTGATTAAGAAAAAAAATTTGTTCCTTATTTTCGAGTTGCCAGTGAGGCTAAATACCTAGGAGTCGTTTTTGACCAAAAACTGACATGTAATACCCATATCCAAAAAGTCACACAAAAAGCAACGATTGTCCTGGGAAGGTGCAGGCAGATGTGGAAAAAACTGGAGTTAAACCCCATGATTATATACTATGCATGATAACCTATGGATCGGTGGTATGGTGGACGAAAACATTGCAGCTTGGAGCAATAAGTCTATTAAGTGGCGTATAAAGGCTTGCTTGCCTGTGCGCCACGGGGGCCATAAAAGCTGCTCCCACGGCTGCTTTGGAGGTCCTTCTAGATCTGCCACCACGACACATTTTCATCCAGGGGAAAGCTCGTTCAGTGTTGCACAGGCTAATGCAAGGCACAACGCCCACAAGGCAACAACACGGAACAGAGCACCAAAAGTTATACTCAGAGCTAAAGGTAGACCCCATTCTGGGAATGCCCACGGACAGCATGGTCTCAAAGTATAACTTCTCTAAAAAATTTCGAATCAAAATACCAGACAGAGAGGACTGGAAGCATGACCCTCCGATATCATGACAAACAGTCTGATATACGGACGGCTCCAAGACAGAACATGGAGTAGGAGCTGGGATTTACCGGATAAGGTCGAAAACGGAAATACCGATAAGTCTAGGAATACATGCCACAGTATTTCAGGCAGAAGTGGCCGCTATACAGTAGTGTGCAAAGGAAATAATGAGGCAAGGAACTGTCATTGCCAAGCGACAGCCAAGCAGCAGGCAATCGATTCCATGCCGGTCGACTCAAGATTAGTATGGGATTGTATTAACACCCTAATGGACCTAGGAAGTCAGAATAAAGTGACCGTGGTCTAGGTAACAGGGTATGAGGGACACAGGGGAAATCAAAAGGCTGATGAACTGGCTCGAGAAGGCTAAGCCATGCAAACGATCGTCCATTAATAAATGGGTACAGGACAAATCTCTAGAATGGTGGAAGAGTTTCCCGTGACAGAGATAGGCTAAAGAGTTGATTCAAGAACGATCGACCAAATTCGCGGAAGATCTACTATGCCAAAATGGAAAGACCATTATGATAATAGTGGGTCTTCTATCTGGACATTGTAGGCTCGATAGGCATATGAGTCCAATGGGCCTGGTAGATGATGCAACATGCAGATTCTGTCAAGAGGAAGAGGAAACCTCAGTACATGTGCTGTGTCACTGCGATGGCCTAGCCAAACTGAGATTCCGACTACTCGGTGAGAAAAAAGTAAGGGCAGATAGCTATACTAAGGAGCTCCTATCAAGGATATGGAGTAAGGTTCCGGAACAAAGGATAAAGCTGGATAAGGAACTCTAAATGAATTAGATTTGAAAAATCTGGATAAAACCAATTATTTTAAACAAATAACACAACTTTAAGTCAATATTATCGATTTCAAAATTAATAATGACGTCGGAACAACGAGAACAGACATGTTTCCGAAATTTGAGAAAATTTTTTAAACTTCCAGTCGCTGTAATTTTTAAATAATTGACTTTGGAGGAAAATTGTTTGAACAAAAGTTTGACAGCCAATCAACAAGTAATTACTACGTAGTAATGTCATGTGAGCGAAGCGGTGTAGTAGAGCGACGGTCGACAGTTCGATCCGATTGTGATAGATCGGTTTGCCACAAAAAAATCGAAAATTGGATTTTATTTTATAGCAGTTGGGAATAAGTATTTTTTATTCTTTAATATGTTGAGAATTTAAATTTTTAATTTTTATTTTCTGAATAATTTTTTTTGAATCTTTAAAATATTTTATTTAGTTCTTCTTTGATATGCACTTGAATGTAATGAAATGTATTTAATTTATAACATCATTAGATAGGTTGCGGGCCATATCTACCACTATATATTAGAAATAAACTAAACAGTAATTTTCTTTAAAACAGTATTATTAATTTAGAATTAATACCATCTATATTTAACTTATAACTTTAAGTATAGACCCCCTTACCTTCGGAATATATCCATCACTTTACATCGAATTTAATTTTTTTATCTTTTTTTATTTTTCTTATCGATATTCAGATAACATATTATACAATTTTGTTGCAAGGCAGCCAAACATTTTTTTCCAATCCTTTTTGCATTTTCTTTAATTTCTAGATTGCCTTTCTGCTTATTTGTGGTGTTGTGTGCATGTGAGATAGCGTTGCTTTCATTCTCTTATTAAGTTGATGAATTAACAAGCAATAACAAAACATTTGCCTAACATCAAATAATTTGCTTTCATTACATAATGCATCAGTGGGGTAGTGGGGTATAATGGGGTACAGTGGGGTACAATGTACTTCTTTTAAAAATGATTTTAATGATCCTTTTTTGAATATTTCCAAAGGTTTTATATATGGCACACCTACCCACCACAGCCAATTGTACCATATTTTATGATTGACTCAACCAGTGTTTTATAAAGAACTATTAAAAGATTAAGTTTTAAAATGTCTTTGAGTTGTTTAAATTTATATATGAGCCCCCTTAATTTATTCACTACTGATTGAATATGATGGTTTCATTTTAAGTTTCCGTCTTTTACGATACCTAAATATTTTAGTTTTTCAGTGGACTTAATTACTATTTAGTCTTCTTGGTCCTTTATTTGAATTTTTTTATATAACGGCCTATTTATGTTTTGTGATGTTAAAGGTAAGTAATACGTTTTTAAGTAAGTAATACGTTTTTTTTTTGTAGTTAAGGTTAGGATTTTGCAGAGCGAGAGGGAAATATGCGTTTAATTTCGGTTTATTATAAATTATTAAATAACCAAACATAGCATAATCTTTAAAATTGTTTTAAATAATTGCTATTCTAACGAATACAACTATATTTTTTTTTATTGTAAATCTGTTGTACTTGAATATCGTAGTTTATCAATGAAAATAGTTCCTAATTTCATTATTAGAGTATGGCATTTAACTATATACAAAGACTATGATAAAAACTGTATATGATTGCATTCCTCAGAGTAATTGACTCTATTTTAAAGATTATACCATTTATGATTTTTTAAATATATATAACAAACCGAAAATAAACGCATATTTCCTCCTCACTCTGCAAAATTCTATTCTTAATAGTAAGTTTTTTACTGTCAAATCTATGTTTAGTATTTTGTAGGTCTAATTCTACTATTTCTTTTAACAATTCCCAAGATACAGATGAGTAGAAAATGAAATAATGGTACCTGCTGAGTTTAATGCAAGTATATTATATATATAAATAGTAAATAGTATAGGCCTAGTACAGTCCAATTTGTCAATTCGGTGTTCACTAATTACATTATTGATGACACCCCAGAACTCCGTTCTTTCCAGTATATTAGTTGCGAGTGTGAAACAGTATCGAACGCCTTAGTTAATATTAAGATAGAACTAATAGAAAATGGCGGTCACAGAGGGACAATATTTTTGTGGAAAACATTAATAATTGGTGCCCCTCATATTATATATAAAGAAAAATCCTGTAAGAGGTATTTACGGGTTAAATGGCAGATTGGACTGCATTGTAGGAAAAACCATTTTGTCTTTCTAAAACAATATAAAAAACCGCTGCCCAAGGAATCACTACTTCCACATCCAATTCTCTATCCAAGTCACTCACAACGAAAAAACTTTGTATGTAGAAATAATTGTTTATGGAACTTTAATAATATAGTATTTGAAATCCTCTACCCCAAAAACCCATAAAACGATACCCCACATCGGTAGTGGGGTGGGGGTTGTGATAGGGGGGTGGTAGTGGGGGTGGATGAAGTAAAAAATGTTTTGAGGTTTCTGGTTCTTGTACATACACTAAATCATAATTTTTTTTCATCCCCTTTAATAAGGGGGTGGGGGTTGGTAATGGGGGGTGGCTAATGCCAAAAATTTTTTTGAGACCTTAGCTTTTCTTGTATATACTAAATACCAATTTTACGGACTCTTACCTGCTTGATTTACACATTTACCCTAAATTTACCCCAATTTACCCCCCAACCCTTCGACGGAACAAGATGAAAATATAATCTAGTTCTAGATCTCATTAAAGTACATATGTGTACCGAATTTCAAGTCAATATCTCAAACGGTTCCAGAGTAAACGTGCGCACAAAAAAAGTTACAGATAGACAGACAGACCGACAGACAGACAGAAAATTTTTTTTCGCTCAAACTTAAAATCTCGACGTTTCATGACATTTTAAGCCTATTTGAACAATAAAAATTTTTAAACATTTTTTTGTCGTTACTATACTTCCACTGGATGTGGAAGTAATTAGTGCCCGAAACGACCAAAAAAGCTTCCTGGGCGAATATAATATTGTTTAAAAATATCAATGACTGCGAAAACCGATGTAATGAAACGAGCCAGCAGCAGTGGTAGCGCTTTGCACTGGAATCATTCCAAGTTTTTGCAGCATTTTTCTTAAGCCGTCGCGGTCATACGTCTTCGCGGTGCTTTGATCCCTGGGGGAATGCAGATACTTCACAGCAACCGAACTCTGTTCGCGGGTAATTTAGTTCGAGTATGTGTTAATCACGATGTCCTGATATATACCTTCCTCCCTGACGGCTCGCATTTTAGTAAAAACATAAATTTTCTTTTTCACTATTTTAATTGCTTTGTTTCTTTCAGAAAGGTAAAATATCTAAGTATATAATCCTTAATGCTCCGTTTCAACGCTTCTTTTGTTAATGGCGGCCACATAAATCTAAGCGTAAACGAATGTTGATGTTATTTTATATATGAAAGTGTAGACAGTGTGTTTTGCCGTCATAAAAATAGTTCCCAGACGGGACCGCAATGACTAGAGTTCATTGTTTTTCAGTGTACATACTTCACATCTTTTTTCCTGCGATGAGTGATCAGGTTTCACATAGTTAAACTTAAGGCAATTCAGCGGGATGGGACTTAAAGCAAAGGAATTCCGCTTGCCAAATTACTGGAGCATTTTGGTATTTGTCATAAACATAATTTTTATGTATCTGATATTTCGTTATTTAGTAATTTGTGTTGAATATTAGACAATAATGAACGTAACAATGCACGTAAAGCAATTATTGCAATAATAAAAAATATAGTTGAAGATGGAATTTACTTCAATTGTTTCTTTCATTAATGAGGTAGTATCATGAAATCTTTTGATTTTTTGAGACTGTTGCAACTATCAAATGTCATAATTAATTTTAAGATAACTAGATTAGATGCACATATAAACATATAAAATCGGTATCTGTGGGTTATCGAGGTTGCAGATTACAATTATCAGGTCCAAAAACAAATTGTTTGTTTTTTCGAAAGTGCCAAAATTCTCTCCTTAAATATAAGACTAAAATGTAAAAAAAAATTAATAGTTTAAAAGACTAAAAAAACATGCTTTTATAAATACTGCAGTAAAAAGCACAAAATAATCATCGAACCTGTTCTCTCCGTTCACCCCGTAAGGGCCTTAGCGTAGTAGCTTAGTGTTTGTGATTAAGTATATGTGAGTATAAAAGCGTGGGGTGCTTTTCATTTAATCTAATGATGTCTTCAGCGTTTTAACTATCGAACCTGTTCGAAATAGCGTTCGAAAAACGCCTCACGCTTTTATACTCAAATATTATACTTAAATACAAACACGGCTTACACTAAGGCCCTTACGGGGTAGACAGAAACAACAGGTTCGATGATTATTTTTTGCTTTTTAGCGCAATATTGTTAAAAGCATGTTTCTTTGGGACTTAAGACAATCTTGGAATTTTTGTCTGTCAGTAGGTAAGCTTGGAGTAACATTTAGTTTTTATTTCATCGAAATCGGTCTACTCTAAGCCAAGTTTTATGAAACTCGGTTTAGTAGAACCGGCAATACAGCTTGGTCTCTACAATAAGGGTATTTTTTTTTCAATTCAATTCAATTTATTCACCTTTAAGTACCACCATGGTAATTACAATTGTTGTACAATAGATAAGCTATGTCAATTTGAACAAAAATTCATAAGAAATACACAAAAAATATATAAATATAAAAATATATATAAATTGCACGGCATAAACTTTCATGATTAAACTTCTGTAATATTCAGAATGCTGATCCCAAGCAACAATTTTGGTTTCTTAAATATATACAAGGGTGCTACAAAACTATTTATAAAAAGCCTTGAAAAATCTATTTTGCTGTAACAATATTCTTAATACTATCATAAAGCGACTTGTAGACTAAAAGGGCCCACCGTTATGAAGGTTGTTAAGGCCTCTTTAAATTCCATCATAAAACTCCTTAGAGAAGCTCTTGAAAACCTTGTTTTAAAACCTTTCTTAAAACCTATTTTAAAGCTATCGGAAGCTTTTTTATTAGCTTCCTGCATTTCTAGAAAACACCTAGAAGGCTACCTTAAAACTGTTTTTTAAAACTCTTATAAGTCCATATTAGAACTGAGAAGCTATAAGAATGTCCACGAAGGAATCCAAATAATTTTATTATTGTATTTATTTTTTCTAAACTGATTTAAGCAAACACACCATCAGACTTATTGAAGATAAAATGGAATTTGAAATTTATAAAGCGTAGAATGGCACTATAACCTTTCTAAGACCGATTTAAAAGGTAATAAAAAGACATCAGGTATGACAAAAAAATTAAAACCAACGGCAGTTTATCGTTAAAACTACAAAAGACAGGCCCAAAAAACAAGGGCGCCTTAGAAATAATAATGATTTTAATATCCATACAAAATTTGCATAGACGTGTAATCAGCAAATTTAAAAAGTAGGCTGCCTCTCGGTTCCCACGGTAATTTTTAGTCGTTTCTTGTAATTCTACCCTAATTTGCTAAAGAAAAAGTGATAATTATTAATAATCATAATTGTGAGATTGACCTTGAATATTTTTATATAACAAGAAAAACATGACCGGCCAACTAAAAACCTAATTGTCATTTTACAGTCTTCTCATTAAACTATATATTCTAATAATGGTAATGACCTAGAACATTTACTCTAAATGAAGTCCTTTTAGTCTTTTTGTATACTATCACAAATAATCCCTTCCTTACAGAAATGCAAATGCACTGGGCGAAGATCACATGGACTTGATAAAAGCTGTAATAAGAACCGCCTCCAAGACGAACCGCGTTGACATTTGATACAAAAATCTTAAAACTTAACCTCAAAATAATTTGACAGTGTGACGCGTGCGTATGTGTTCTAAATATACGTGTACACACGTGCTTATTATTTTTATAATAAATGTTTTATTGAGGTTTTATGGAATTAAAATTTGCCTTTTAGATTTATAGAGGCCTTTCTTCTTCATAACGGTTTCATCACAACATTTGTCAAGGATGTTTTAAGAGTCTAGTTTTGTAATGGCCTTTAATAAGTACTAATAAGCATTGAAAATGTCTAGTTTCGAAGAGGATTTAAAATGCATTTATTGCAAATATGTTAAAACTATAAAAAATAATTTAAAGCCTCTTTAAATCTAAATAGAATTTAATACGTTAATAAAACTAATTAGATTTATGGAGAGTTTTATGTAGGTATGATAAACCCATTACAAATACATATTATCCTAGAAGCAAATTAGCTTTATAATTAGGTCTTACAGAATGCTTTAAAACTTACCATATAAGAGCAAGTATACTTGAAGCCTAAAAGCCCTTAACTACAACATCAATAAAGCACAAGAGTATTTCCTAACCCTGACAAACCTTTATTAAAACCTCCTCAAGTCCAAATGACTTAAAATTGTACCTTAGGATCCTACCTCAAATATCGTTTACAAAGAAACTTTTTAGTTAATTTCAAAATTCCACGCGAACGAAGTCGCGAGCACAGCTAGTAATTAATAAATAAATGTGATAAATAAATATGTTTAGGTGTAGTATTGATTTCTTTACTCATAGCAGAATCTCTTAGATTGATTATGACATGACATTTGGAGAAGGTGAAGAAATGAGTGTATTAGACTATGGGCTGGAAATAAGTGACTCGGGGAGTCTGGAAACGACTGCAAAACTAAATCAAGCATGCACATGCTCTATTTATAAATGTCCCCTTTTTATATCAGGGTTATGAAATGTTAACAAGGGATATGATTTATTTTACCTACTTTGATTTTATTAGGGACCCAGACACGAGTGTTGCCTCTATGTAGAATATTAGCAGTAGATATGTTTTAAATGCCTTCGGATACCGGTTTACAATGTAGATAATTGGAAGTTTTTTTATTAAGCAGGGAGATAATAATGTCGTTATGTCCTTGAAGTGGTTACAAGTTTACTGAGGGTGAGATTTTGTGCACACAGAATGATTATTTGAAAAAAAAAACACGTTTGAAAAATGTACGTGCACTATAAAAAAATAATGAAAAAATGTGAAGAAGGACGATAACATTTTGCATGTAATTACCCTAAAAAAATGATTTAAAAGATGTGACTGAGGACGATAATATTTGATATGTAGTCAATACAATTGTCAAGGAAGAAAAATATGAAATATATACAGGTGGTCACTCTAAAAACTAATGAAAAAAAATGTGACGAAGAACGATAATATTTCGCATGTAGTTAACACAAATGTCAAAGAAAAGTATAAAAAAATATACAGGGTAATCACTTTAAAAAAAGAATAAAAAAATGTGACAGATGATAATATTTTGCATGTAGTTAACAGAAATGTCAACGAAGAAAAACATGAAAATTATATAGGGTGGTCAATATAAAAATAATTGTCTTGAAAATAATATTTGGACTGTGGATGGCACAATTACCAAGGATGAAACGTGACATTCTTTTAGTGAAAAGCATACATGGTGATCACTCTAAAAATAATTAAATAAGAAACGGCAGAGGAAAATAATATTTTAGATGTAGTTGTCACTATTACCAACAAGAAAACCTGATATACTTTTAGTTAAAAAAATATACAGGGTATAGTCATCCGATAGAAAAGATAATGAATAAAAGAAAGATGCTAAATAGAGAGGGAAGTTTTGCATAATTATTTTTACAGATTTTATTAAATTATTTTATTTATCCATATTACATTTTATTGGAAGTCAAATATTTTGTAATAGAGTTTCGTCGCCAGTTAAGTAGGTATGTGTAATTGAGCCCATTGGTTTGTAGTGTAGTTACCTAACTATTTCCCTTATTATTTGTTATATTGTTTTACATAAAACTAGATCCCGAGGATTAAAATTAAATCCGTTACTTAGGTTACATAATTAATAAGATATGATACATATGTATATGTGGTAATGTTTTAATGTAAATTTTATCTCCAAACCTTTTAACTACATTAAACCACTTTAAAATAATATTTGTTTTTGATTATGAGGAACCTCCATAATTTGGTGACCCCGACTGTAGCCTAGAAAGTCTCCTTGATTTGATAACCCCCACCTTATCACGCATTCCGTGATTTTGTCTTCATAAATTGGTAGACCGAAGCTCAACCTGACGTTCACGTAAATTGGTAACCCCGAAACTCTCAAATTGATTACTCCAACGTCCAGATATTTTGGTGACCCCGACACGAAACCTTCGTAATAGCTGCTATACTATCCTTGCCACAATTGTTTTATCATCAAGTACATTGGACAGGATACAGATTTATGTAATTTGATTATATTGCTGCCAGACATTCTTTGATGTTGAAGATTGGTAACCACAATTGAAGTTTTAGAAGATGAAGACCTTTTTTTAATAGAAGATTTTTAAGTATTATACTAGATTTGGATAATTTTTAAATACGACTTTTGATATTTTTGAGATTTGGACCGTTTAATAGAATAATTTTATAGAAGATTACAAGACTGGAATTTACCTTTTGAAATTATCAATTATTGTACATGGTTAGGTAGGTACCCTATAACCTTTTAACTACATTAAACCACTTTAAAATAATATTTGTTTTTGATTATGTGGAACCCCACAGGCTTATTGGGCTATTCATTCACATGAATGTTGCTTATGACTAGGAATGCTCAATAAAATATATAATATACCTTTATCCCCTATTTTACCTCAAATTTAGAATTAATTTTTTCAAAACTATTGAAGATATTTCAATGAAATTCATAGGAGACGTTGATATGAAACAGCTTTATATTTTACATTCTTTTTATGTTCTTATTACGTCATTTAGTAGGTACATAAAAAAAATAATTTAATTTTTGTGGGTGCTGTTTTGAGTGACACCTACCAAATAAATCTGTATTATTTAACACTAACATAATTATCGTGTGTAAAAATTACTTCAAGGTCAGATTGGTGGAAGATGCTTAAAAATATAAACCTAGGTAGTGAAGTGTGGGGACCTAAACCATTTAACTCCTACTCATTTGGAAGCTAATAATCGAAAAAAAATACTACTAGTTTTAGCTTGGCTCTCAATTATTTTTTTTGCTTAAGAAGTATTGATTTTATTAGACAATATGGTTAGATCATTTTAATTAATGCACAGTAATATCTCCTCAGGAAGGGACACTAGCGAAAAATGTTTTATGCAAAAGTTGTTCCGTTCGAAGGGGGACATCTTTTGGGCACAACAATTTTCCACCCCCCACCCCCGATGAGCGGGGTGGGGGGTGGTGGAGCTAACTTTTGAATATTTAATGGCACTCTCCATTTTTGATCACGTATTCTGATTCTACGAAAAAAAAAAAATACATTTGTACCAAACATTTTCTTCTCCTCCCCACCCCGATGAGCGGAGATGGGGGTGTAACTTTTGAATTCTCAAAATCCCGCAGGCGAACGTCTCTGAAGTAGGGCATTTTTAGGAAAAATGTTTCAAACAAAAGATATCCTTCTCTGAACTAAACAACTTTTGTTTCAAACATTTTTCCCCTGCAGGTTTTTGAAAATTGAAAAGTTACCCCCGCTCATCAGGGGAGGGGGAGAAAAAAATGTTTGGTACAAAAGTTATCTAATTTCTTCCGTAGAATTAGAATACGCGATAAAAAATGGTAGGTTGTCATTTATGCCCAAAAGATATCCCTTTGAATGGAACAACTTTTGTCTGAAACATTTTTCACTAGTGTCCCTTCCTGAGGAGATATTACTGTGGGCAGAGCTGGGTAAATATTTTGAAAAAGTATTTAAATATTAAATACTAAATACTTTCAGAAAATTGAAAGTAATTAAATATTAAGTATTTTCAAAAGATAAAAGTATTTAAATAATAAATAATTAAACTTAGTATTTAAATACTTTCTGATATTTAAATATTTTGAAGCATAGTTAAGTGTAAAAATAGCCTTTAATGGCTAAACTTCGCCAAATTATAGTTTCTATTTTTGTAGAAATCAATAGACTTATTATTATCATTATCATTATTATTATTATATTAAATACTATTTGACTATTTTAGGTTTCATGACTTTCATGACCTTCTACAACACTATTTTAATACCTCTATACTTAATCAGTTCTAGTTTGGACTTTTACTAATCCGTAGAGCCAGTGGCGTAGCAGAAACTGAGTGGGTTCCCCCGCAAACGTTTTCAGGGCCCCCCTCTCTATAACTAGTGGAAAATGATAATTCTCATCTTCATTACTATTAGGTTCAGGTTTATGAATTTTTGAATTAGTTAATCGTGTGATAATTTAATTAGGGTTAAACCCACACTAGGTATTAAGTACATAATAAAACAGCAAACAATTCGAATTTATTGCTGTTAGGTAGACTGGTCGCTGGTCGGCCATCCGTCAATGTGCCCCCCGCCAGCTGGCCGCCCCCCCCGCGCAGTGTGAGGTCTGCGGGGGTGTTTGTTACGCCACTGCGTAGAGCTAGACCTTTGCGTAGAGCTAGACTTTTGCGTCTTTCGCAAATACCCAAATAAAGCACAGCGACTATCTCACTAGTTCAACTGTTCTCTATCACAATCACAAAACATATACAATAACAGTTGACACTTACTGTTTATGTTTGCACTCAACCAACTTTCTGGGAATGACTGAAGACTGAATGATGCAATGTATCTATTAACTACATAGTATAGTACATGTCTTGATTATTGACGAGTATCTGCCTATCTCCTTGGTGTATTTGATTATATTTATTTTATTTATTTAAATACTTTTGAGATTCAAATACTCAGAGGGTTTTCAAACATTTCTGAAAGTATTTAAATACTGTCAGAAAAGGATGTAAATACTTTCCAGTTATTTAAATAGTTTAAGTGTTTATAAATACCTTCAGGATCATTTTCACAAATACTAAGTAGTAAATATTTCAGATAAAGTATTTGCAAGTATAAATACAAATATTTGCTGCAAGAAGTATTTAAATACTCGGTATTTAAATACTTTCTAGTATTTAAATACTTATGAGGTATTTGTAAGTACATATTTGCCCAGCTCTGACTGTGGATTGATTAAAATGGCCTAACCATATTGTCTAATAAAATTAATACTTGTTAAACAAAAAGGAAAAAAATTGAGAGCCAAGCTAAAAGTATATTTTTTTGATTATTAGCATCCAAATGAGTAGGAATTCAGTGGTCTAGGTCTTCGCATTTAATATTTTTTTGTATGCCAGTAGTGTTATTGTTCATTACCTAGGTTTATATTTTTTTAAGAACCTTCCACCAATCTGACCTTGCAGTAATTTTTACACACGATAATTATGTCAGTGTTATATAGTATAGATTTTTTTTAGGTGTCACTCAAGGGGTTGATATAAGAACAGCATCCTCAAAAATTAAATTATTTTATTAAAATACTAAATGACGTAATTGTATATCAACGTTTCCTATTAATTTCATTTATTTATCTTTAATAGTTTTGCAAAAAATTAATTTTAAAGCTGAAGGTTGTTACCTCATAACTCTGGTAATATAGGGGATAGAGGTTTATTATATATTTTATTGAGCATTTCCTAGTGACAACCAACATTCATGTGAATGAATAGCCCAATAAGCCGCTGGGCCTAATTCCACATACTTAACCGGCGAAACTCTTTGTATACCACACAACGTTCATTTTTTTTCATAAACATACATTGAGTACATTTCATATTTAGGATATTATTTTTAGAATGCATGTGCAGTGAAAAAGTGCTTCAATGGAGCCTTTAGGGTTAGGTTCTTTTATTATACTCTTCGCAAAAACGAAGAGTATATTGTATTTGATCGGCACATTTCTAAATCAGTAAATATCGCTCGTAGAGAAAAAATTTTTATATCGTTATGTTAGTGAACGAATTCTGAACAACTTTCAAAATGTCCGTCTGTCCGTCCGCCACGTTTCTTGTAAGCACGATAACTCAAGAAAGAAAAATCCGATTGTATTGAAATTTGGAGAGTAACTTAGTGTTAGCAATAGATTGGTAAATAAAAAAGTTATTAGTAATTTAAAATTTAAAAAAATATTTTTTACATTTTTTTATGGTTTGTAATAAATAGAAACCTTGCGAAATGTTATTTCCTATCATTATTTTTTTTATACATTTTACTAATGTGTTTCCTAATAATCACAATAAATTTACTAATAGTACATATTACACTCATTAACAATTTTAGTAATAAGAAATGGTGGTGTAGCGGCAAGAGTTTCGTCTTGGTCCGGGTAAACAATACCTATTCAGAGTCGTATAGACTTTCAGCGGGGGTACCTCAAGGTTCCGTTCTATCCCCCATTCTCTTCAATTTATTTATTTCCGATATACCAACCCATCCTACCACCAACCTAATACTCTACGCTGACGACACAACACTGTACGCAAACAGCTTCTACGGACAGACTGCGACACAAAAGATAAGGTATCATACCATAAAACTCCTAAAATACTACAAACTGTGGAAGGTTACAATCAACCATTCGAAATCGGAAATTGTGACCTTCCACAGAAAATTTACTAATACCAAAACTATAACAAAACTCAAACTAGACAACCATGACATCACCGAACGAAAAACAGTTAACCTACTAAGACTCACACTCGACACAAGACTATCGTTTGCACCTCATGTAACTAAAGTTATTAATAAAGCCTATGCAGCACTTAGCAAATTATATCCGCTAGTTAATAGACGCAGCAAATTATCCATTGATAACAAAATTTGCTTATATAAGGTCATATTCAGACCTATTCTTACATATGCCTGCGCATCTTGGAATATAATTTCAGATGCGCAGTGCTTACGCCTGCAAAGGACGCAAAATAAATTGCTGCGTCTATTAACTAATTCACCTAGGTACATAACCATTGCGGAACTGCATAGGCTAACACGGGTGCAAATGATAAGAGAATACATTGACGAAACTGCCCAACAATTCTTTATGTACAAAATATCCAACTCCCAACTTACACAAAACATGACAAACATAAGACGAAGCCACAACGTACAACAGACACATAAATACATTTACGAAAGACTTCCAATTTACGATACCCCACTGGCTGACTGACGTAATCCCCCTTAAAATTCACCATCCACATGAAAACCACATCCCCTAAAACCCAACATACCTAAAACCTTTCCTTATACCCCCCCTTGACCCCTCGTTGAATTCTATAATCCATCTAATAATTTGCTTCACACGAAGTAAATAATTATTTTTTTTAACTATTGACAGCAGAAACAGGGTTTTTTCTTTCTTTTCATAATACATATTTAAAATACAGAGTCAAAAAGTCGTTAGCCAGAACAGCCGGCCGTTACGTCACTCGTGCGCTCAGACGCGTACTTGTTACGTATCGTTAATTATATTGATTGTAAAATGAACATAAATGAAATGATAAAAAAATGACCTGTAAACCATATTTAAACAAAATAAAAACAATGTAAATTTGCAAATTGGCAATCCAAGGGTCCCGGGTTCGATCCCTCACATCGTGTTTTTTTTTTTCATATATTTTTTTTTCATATATTTTTTTTTCACAACAAAGTTGGTATCACAAAATTTAGAATGTCCAAAAACTAACATTATTTACAAGAAAAATGCGAAGAGTATCCTATAGAATGTGTAACAATTATATAAAAAGCTCAGTAAATTGGCGAAGAGTTTAATGCTTCCACTAGTTTAATTTTGATATCAGTTTAAATGTTTTATTTGTTCCTTATTATAACGGATCCATTTAAGTTTCCATCTACTACTACACCTAGAAATTTCACAGTTGCCTCTACTTTAACGAATATTTATTTTATTTACCTAATATACATTTTATTTTGCTGCTATAATATTAAATTTTATTACCACAGACTTTTGATGGATTGAGAATCAAATTATTATTTTTACAGGAAACGTGTTTTGTTATATCTCTTTGAAACCAAGAATCTCCCGTTACTTTATTACTTATTCTTTATGACTCATATCGTAACTGTAATAAAGTGAAAATAAGCAGTTCAAAAAAAAAATACAATTCTAATCTGGATTACACGTAATTTTCTATTATTGGATAAATATCGTCATAATTTAACTTAAGTACTTTTTACCCCTAACACTTCAAGTAATTGCAACGATTATTCACCATCATGTCACCCTTGCATCAAGCAAAACCCAAATTTATCACGATAAAAAATGTACGTCGACTTTTGTTATTCAAAGTACGACATTGCTTACAAAATTTCCCTAGGGCTCCTCTAGCAGAAATTCACTTTGCCTTAGTTACGGCGACATTTCAGTTCAATCTGTAACCTGATATTTCTGGCTGAGAAGGTTGTATTTCAAAACAAAAGGATGCGCCAAGCTCCAGCTGCCTACCTTTCCATTAAATTAGCTTCTGATGGACCCGTTTAAACATTTAAAACGATTAACTAAATATCTACTCGAATTACACTCACAAAAAAAGTCTCGAGAGGGCAGGGTTAAGGCAGGCCTTCTTGTTGAGCTGGTTTTATTGTAGAAAAAATGGTATAGAAGCAGAATGGTATCGTAATATCAAAGATATCCACCAATTATTATATTTCTATTCAAAAAACTTTTTTTACTCGACTTTAAACAAGATTAAAAAGGGGGGTTATCAATTCGACCCATCTGCATGTTTTTTTCTAGTATACGTTCACTTATTAGTCTATGTAATGAAGCATATTATAAGACGACTTTTTTGTAAATATTTCATGCAAAGATGAGATTACCTCCCCCACCTCATTTTCGAGGGTGTTGAACACGGTGCAAGTAGTGGGAGAAGTTCTTGACCGCCGCAACCTCCTGAAACGGCCAAAAACCACCCCTTTTATTTACCTTTTATGGATCCCTTTATGTTTTCATATATAAACGGGTCTGGGGAGTGATTTATCGATGGGTTATACTTAAAATAACATGGCAAGGGGTTATAGAGTAAGTGGAATCCAGATATCAGGCCTAGGGGGTTGATTACACCTTCCCGAGAGGTGGAAAACCATTTCTTTTCAAATTATTCGGTTCAAACGCGTATGCCCTCGTTTTCTGGGTCGCTAGTCACGGGAAAAATATTCATTTTTAGCTCCAACCCCTCTTCACGTTGGGGGTTGCTTCAACCCTTCCAAGGGGGTAAAATTCATTCACCTTCATCTCCGACTCTCCTCAACCCCTGAAATGATAAATATGTATGTACAGAAGAGAGAGCAGATGACGATGACGATGATGATGATGATTTTTATTTTAATTTAATCCCTGAAATTGTTTTAAACGATTCCGATCCAGATTCGTTCACTGAAATGGCGGATGATGAAGAAGAAGAAGAAGAGATCGCATGCGATGTGCATTTTTAGGAATATGAGGATTGTCATGCTATTTGTAAACGACCTTAGGTTTTTAAAATTAATTGTAAGCAAATAATTTATTTTGTCACAAAAATATTTTCATGTAATTCTTTGAATAAACAACATTGCCATTGACGACAAAATCTATTATTCATTACTCCCCGACGAAGAAATCATTATATCCTACTCAGCAACGTACACAATCATCACCTCAGCGGTGGATGAGGGCAAGTTTCCGGTTGAGGAGAGTCGGAGATGACGGTGGATATTTTTATCGTGATCAGCGCCTGCGAAACCAAGGAGGGCGTGTTGACAATTCAAAGTGTAATTAATGAATTTTACACCCCTTGGAAGGGTTGAAGCAACCCCCGAGGTCGCTATCACCTTCTCTTCCGTGAAGAATGAAGGGAGGGGTAGTTTCTGCCCGTTTGAGGGAGGAGGAGGAGGCTAAAAATGGATATTTTTCCCGTGATCAGCGATCCCGAAAACGGGGGCATACGCGTTTGAACCGAATAATTAAAAAAATAATGCCTATGCCTATGCCCTATGCCTGCTGTCTGGATTCCGCACTTACTCTATAACCCACTTCCATGTTGCTTCAAGCATAACCCGTCGATAAATCACTCCCCAGACCCGTTTATATATGAATATATAAAGGGATCCATAAAAAGTGGTTTTTGGCCGTTTCAGGGGGTTGCGGCGGTCAAGAACTTCTTCCACCACTTGCATCGTGTTTACCACACTTGAAAATAGGGGGGGAAGGTAATCTCGTCTTTGCTCGAAATATTTACACTCTTTCTGGCTTCATTACATACACCATTATTACTATGGACTGGCATAAGCGATTTCTATAAAATCTTTGCAAAGTCAAATGTAAATAAATGACGTGATGTCATGACTGGCATGTCAACCGACAGAATTAAATAGTGACATCACATGCATTTTCCCACGCGAGTAGAATTTCACTCTTTTAAATTCAATTTTATGCCAAATTCAACATATTTCAATGAAATTAGTGATCAAAATGGTTGTTATAATAAAAATAGAATCTTGTTTTATTGATATTAAAATTTATGCGTATCCCCTATTTTGTCAACAATTTATGATGATCTACAACATCAAATGCTTTGCTGAGATCACGAATGATCCCAGCAGTACAGTTCTCCTGCTTCAGTATACTCAATATATATTTTAACTTTTTCAATATTTTTTTGGGGGATTAGAACAAGGATATTCAAGCCAGAGGGTATAGACGAGAATGTTTTAATATATTTAATACATTCAACTCTCAAAAAACCTTTGATTTGTGTTGAATACAGATACTACACCTACTCATATTCTGACACTCCAACATAACTTGAAATGTAATTTGTAAATTTAAAAATAACATAGTTTACGATATATCATGCGAAACTTCTACTCTTGTATGCAACTGATTAAAATGTATGTACTTACTTCCTACGTCCCACTTTAGGAACTAATCATCCAACTGTAAGTATGCCCCAAGTTTGAAAACGTCGTGGCTTAAACTTTCAAAACATTTCTCTCTCTCAATATCCGTTTGAACTAAAATAATTCAGATGAGGATATTGAAATGGTAGCTTTCTGAAATTAGTCTAGATGACATCGTGAAATAAAATGCATAGTTCATGTATGTTAGTAGGCATTGTGCAAAATTTTTCAGATCTTTATGGTTATGTAAAATAATGTAATATAATGCTTTCGACATAGTATAATTAGTGCAGTTGAATTGATTTTTTTCGGCGACAACATTCCACGTGAAATTTTATTGTTGATTCTTATGTGTTATGGCCTCCTGATTACAAAAAAAAATATTTGTGCTTAAAAATTCCTTGTGCGTCAAAAGTTATATGCACTTTTTGACGCGCTTTCACGTATTTTCAACTTATCTGCTTAATATATCTTGTACTAAAAATGGGGGCGAGCGTAGAGGCGACTTCAATGTGAATGTCAGTCGATATTCCGTTGAAGCAACGTCGAGCGCGGTTAGTTCTTGGATGGGTGACCCATCTTTGGAAATACAGCGTTCTCATCCCACCTTCTAGCGGCTTGTATATCAGTGTATACGCGAAAGCTACGTAATTTCAGACGAGGATTACGTAGTGGATATACCATCCTTCGGAGGGGATGTAAAGCAGGCGGTCCCTTGTCTATTAAATGTTAGGCAAGTAAAAGATCCCTACTCTTGTTAAGGGAAGAGGTTCGGCAAAATTTCCAGGTTGGGGGTAGCTCGTCTCCTGGCGTCGGTGATAGTTCCTGGTAGCGGAAATAGGCCGACGTTAAATAAATAGATAAAAAATAAATGTACTAATAATCGGACGGGAATTTTAAAAATACTGGCTTATTTGGAATAAAATTCTTAAAAAATATAGACCTGTCCGATATGTATTTGTCAATTCGCCATACTGGAAAAAAATAGAAAACACCAAAAATGGCCGAAAAAATCAAAATTGAATATTTTTTCTATAAGAAGGAGTAATTTCACTAAAGTCAGCAAAAATAAAACTTATTCATGGTCAAGTATAATGCACCAATCCCGGACACCGTATGTCAAATAGAAAGGTTAAAGATGGCGGACGAAATAAAATTTTGAATTCTTCGTCAATTATCAAGAAGGTATTGTACGTTTTTTTTTTTCGATTGTACGTCATTTTAAGTACTTTTATGGGAAAGAGCTTTTTTTTAATTTTCAAAAAAGTGCATTTTTCCAATTTTCAAAAATGGATTTTCTTTGATTCTCTTTGATCCTTGTATTTTTTCACCTGATTTTCATCGAAATCTTATAACTTCAAAAATTTAATACAAAATGAAACTTTAAGAAAATTTATTAAGCATACGCATGGTAATAATAATAATATATGAATATATGATCAATATCATTTGATATGCTAAATAACTTAGGAGAATGTAACGGACCATTGTTAGAAAATAAATATGTTGACAAACTAGTCATATTGTCGATTAAACATTTATTTTTCAAATCAACAATTAAACCAAAATGAGATAAAAAGTCTGCTCCGATAATCGAGACATTGATATCTGCAGTATTAAAAACGAAAGGAAATAACCTACGTAAGTTTAAATCAATTTTCAAAAATTTCTTTCCGAAGGTATTTATAATATTAGCAGCTGTCAGTACAACATCGGGGTTCCTTTTAGTATCTGTTAACAGATTCCGAGGTACTATTGATAAATCAGCGCCTGTGTCAATGAGAAATTCTAAGTTATTAGCATTATCAAATATAAATAGTCGACGTTTAGTATCTGAAATATTAACGTCAGTTGTCAAAATATCATTGACTTTTAGTCATCTTTGATTGTCGATTTTGACATCTTTGGCGAAAGTGCACCAATCTCCGAGACATTTAAATGCTTTACGACCATGAAGTTGGTGGTAATAGCAAACTTTGGCATTAGAAGGATTATATCTAAAGCTGGTACCACTTCGACTATTAGAACGGGGCCTTGAGCTTCTGCGATTTCTTGAGTCGAGTCGACTTCTACAATTATCGCAAAAGGTACTAGAAACTGTAGGAGCAGCGGAAGTTATTGAAGAAACTTTAGATTCAATAGCATGTAATTGAGATGTAAAGATTTCTTGTTTGTGTAACACCTGATTTAACGTATCTTGAAATGTTGCGATCAAACTTTTTCGTAGAAACTGTGGGATCAACGCTACAAATTTAATGAGAGGTAAGGGAAATCATAGAATTTTGACACGACTCCCATATTCGATCAGCAATGTCGATCAAAATATTCTCCGTAGGAGGTGTTATTGATATGACTGACTGATTCTTTTAAATGATAAATGGCAAAACAATTCACTTACCAAATAAATAAAGCTTTGGGAGCAATCTTCCTGAGGAGTCGTCCAAATATATTTTCTTGGGAGTTGAAGAAATAGATTCCAATAAAATATTGTGTTGATTCAGGCTAATACTTCCAAGCAGATGACTATATATTAAGGGATATGATATTTCCAAAAATCAATTTATAGCATGCGGTATCCTATTCCACGCTTCTTAGGATGTTCGAATCATTGACATTTATAAATATATATTATTCCAAATTATACATTCAAGAGTTATGAGTGAAGGTGTTCAAGGTGAGTTAATTTAAATCTTCCGGTTTAGACCTTCCGTCGGGATCATCAATTAATTGGAAATGTTGGGATTATCAATTTGCAGGAATCACTGGGGAATATCAATTTATAGACACTCAATTTGTATATGCTCTCTTCAGGGGTTACTAATTTATAGATGATTTTATTTGCTTTAAAAATATAACTCTGGAATGAAGCCAGAGAAATACCAATTTTTTAGACGTTTCTATTCGGGGTTACTGGTATAAGGTATTCTTTCTCGGAGTCACCAATTTATGGGAATATTCTTTTCGGGGTATTCTTTTTCAGGGTATTCTTTTTCCGGGTATTCTTTTTCGGGTATTCTTTTTCGGGGTCAACAATTTATAGACATATGGATTAGTTAAATATATATCTATAATTAAAATGTGTATTTCTGAAGACTAAAAGGTGTTTTGGTTTAACATTTGATTAATACATGTTTGTTTTTATTTAAAAATTGTTATTATTTTATTTTTTCTTTCTTTCTCTGGTTACTTGAGACTTGGTGAAACTTATATTTACTCAGCAAGTGAACTGATCGCCACAACCAGCTACCTGAATATATTAAAGCCTATAATAAAAAGAAATTTAAAAGGACATGTAAAAAATACCTAGTAGACAATTATACCACATTTCTTCAACTTTTGGCCTAACCAATAAAACAAATCCTTCCTCACCCCCCAAAAAACTACCAACTTTTATAAATAACCAAGGCAACATTTAAT
Source organism: Rutpela maculata (assembly GCA_936432065.2). Taxonomy (NCBI): domain Eukaryota; kingdom Metazoa; phylum Arthropoda; class Insecta; order Coleoptera; family Cerambycidae; genus Rutpela; species Rutpela maculata. Next base: position 361,312,132 of record OW386285.2, read on the forward strand.
TATAAATATATATTCTCATTATCTTCCTCTGTCTTCCTGTTTCACTTTATTTAACAGCTATACAGCTATGAGTTTTAATATATATATATTTTTTTTAGAAAATGCAACGAAATAGAGAAAGATAAATATGTTAAACACATGAACAATATCACAAAAATGTAAAAGTTGTAAAAAAAAATGTTGCAGTAATAGTAATTTTGGGCGCAAATATTTTTTTCGTAACCAGGAGGTCATAATACATAAGAATCAACAATAAAATTTCAGGTGGAATGTTGTCGACGAAAAAAATCAATTCAACTGCATTATAAGTTACTCTACTATATGCACAATTACACAAAGGTATAAAGCGCCAATAAAACGCGACACGACATTTATCTCTATATACATCTGCATAAGTACAATATCCAGTAAAACATCCTGCCCGAGGTGTGAGCCCCACGACGAACGAACAATTCACTTACCAACCTCCGATATATCTAAAGCCACCATTGAAACACAAGCTCGCAGATCGCATTGCAAAAGAAAAATAAAAGGCGGCAAATTTACCGACCGAATGCGATAGTAAATAAAGACGCGATCTGAAACCCGATCACATGACACGTATCCCCAACACCTCTGACAAAAGGTCGGTATTAATCACAGCGAAGAACCATTCAAATTCAAATGCACCTCAATGCATGTGTCAGGAAGTTTGAGCTACCGCATTGACATGTATAATATTTGGACAGCCCCGGCGTACAGTTATCAACACGGCATTAATTTAAATTGAAAGGGTCCCGATTCGTTTTTAAATGGAACTCTTTTCACCCCGGCCCGGCTCAAGTGCAAGACTGGCTCTTTTTGTTGCGTCAAATAATGTTGTGTTCAAGGCCGCAGCTCGATTTGAATGAGGGTATTTGAAAAACCTGCGGCAAATTCTCCATCGAGTTTTTATTAAAACCGCTGTCTAAGGAATCACTACTTCCACATCCAGATTTCTATTCAAATTTTTACTATTTATTGAGTATTTCTGTCGAGATTTCTGTAAATATATTTAAAAATTTTAATGAAAGAAATCTTAGATTATAGTACAGTAACTAGAGGTTTTAACTTCAGAATAATGTCGTAATGAACGGATTTCGTTCATTTTTGGCAAGTTAATAGTAAATGCATCAAAGAAAAGTTTCTATATTAGCAGGAGATAAAACAAAAATATGTAATTACAGATCTGTTAGTGTCATTAATAATTTTGGAAAGATTTTTGAGAAATGTTTGAAATCTCGATTGGTTAACTTTTTCGACCAAAATAATATCATACATGAACTACAATTTGGTTTCTGTGCAAGTAAAACAACTAGTGAGGCTATGTGTACGGTTATCAAGGATATTATACAGGGTTTAGATACAAATAAAAAGTGCATCGCGGTTTTCTTGGATCTTGCAAAAGCATTTGACAAAATAACTGAACGTTATGGTATCCGTGGTACAGTGTTAGATGTCTTACGCAGTTATTTATTTAATGGAGCACAATTTGTGAAACTAAATGAAACTCTTAGTGAAACAAGGACAGTTCTTGGTTCGATACTCTTCCTGGCTTATATAAATTCTCTATTGTCCTTAAAAACCCAGGCAAAAATTGTATTCTATGCAGATGATACAGTTGCTATCTTTTGTGAGAATTCATGGCCTGAAACTAAAACAGCTGCACAGTTAGGTATAGAGAGAATTAAGAGAGAATTAAAAATTGCTACTAGTATAAAAATCACAGGTATGAAAGACGAAATTAAGGAGACAAATGAGATCAAGTATTTGTGTATAATTATTGATAAACATCTAAAATGAAGTAATCATGTAGATTATTTGACGAATAAGATAAGGAAACTTATTTATAAATTCTACCAATTGCGAGAATTTCTTTTACGAAAACTATTGTCCCTTTTCGAATCTCTTATTCATTATGGTATTTTAATATGGGGAGGAATGTATAAGAAACTCATTACAGAAACTAAATATAATCCAAAATTATATATTAAAAATTATATTTAGGAAACATAGACCGTATCATACAAATTTACTTTATACTGAAGATATTTGTAACATTCGATCTTTATAATTCCACAGTCTATGTATATATGCATTTAAAAATAAAACCTTCCAGAATTATATATCTTCAACATACCATACTCGTAGCACTGTTAATGAAGTTCCATCCACCCCGAGATTCAACAAAAATATTTCTCACAGATTTCTAATATACACACTGCCAAAAGCTTATAACCTTTTGCCAATAGAGGTCAAGCGTACTAAAAATCTAAAAAAAATTTCAACTTTGTCAAAAAAAATTATTTTTCAACAGTATAGTGTAAATGAAATTGAAATCATTGAAATACACTTGTTACATAGGTAACATTATATAGATATAGGTCAGTATTCCGTACACTTCCTATGCTTGACCATCAAGATAAATATTTCTACTAGTTAAATCACACACCTCTTACAGCACAACACAAGTGTCACTTAGGTGCTTTTATTCACATTTTGCAATACTTATATCTAAACAATTACGTCACATGTACCATTCTTTGTAATTTTTACTCCTCGGAATATATTTATCTGAGGAAGAAGTAGTATAATATCTATTTTTTCCTTTTTTGTTTTTTATTCTCTTCTATTGTAAGTTGCAAGTTTGTATTTTTATAATAAAATAATAATAAATTAATAAATATTTTGCTGGGGCTTACTAATATAGGGGGTGGATGATATGCCACCCTCCGTAGGAGACAGAATGGGCCTCTGGCTCATTCTTGTTGCATCATAAAATATTAATACAAATATACAGGGTTGATAAAAATTTAATTAAAGTTGGACATAAATCATAAATTTCTTAAGAAAAATTGTCATTCCTGCCGGTAACGATTACACATTCCGGAACTTTTGGTACCGTCTAACCCCTACTAAATAGAGGTTTCTGAATATCCGGGTGGCCCATATCATAACGTGATGAGTCATTTTGAAAAATGTGATTTGAATGAGTTTACAGCACCCTGTATGATGTATTATTGGACATATTGACGTTTTAGTATTTTTTATATGAATTACATTGGAACAAAATTAATTTTAACATATTCGCAGCCATCTAGATTGATAACTAAAATTCGAATTATTTTTCGTGCAACACTGTATAAATTGTTCAAAATAGTATAAATTTATTCAAAATGTGATCTTTATTTCAAAAATTTAAAAACATACAGGGTGTTCCATTTAGAAAAGATTATTGGGGCCATTTCCGGTGAAACCGGAAGTGATAAATATGGCGGATAGGTCTCAAAAAGTTGGAAATCTTACCTAATTTCACCATACAAAATTTCATTCCGATATCTTTAAAAACAAGGAAGGTACAGGGGGTGGCCTACTATTCGTTTACACCCGGTATATCATCACTTCAATTTTTTGTCCGTTTAAAACTCTTGTGTTAGAATAAAATTTCCATCCGCCATATTAAAGCCGTCATTTTGAATTCTTTAATTTGGACTTCAAATTCGTAATCAACGATTCCAAAATATAACTATCCTGTTTCAAAATTAAATTAATAATACTTTTTCAAATATTGAATATTCAAATTTAGGGGTGGTTTTCACCCCTTGAGGGTGAAAGCAAGTATCTGCACCATATAGAAACTGAAGACCTTTTAGTACAAAAATAACCCATAAAGAAAAATGATCATTATATAAGAAATTATTCCGAAATTATACAGATATTTTACCTCTAGGTATTCTGTACTATTAGTCGGAGGTTGGTTTTTAATGTTTCTGATTAGTACAAAATGCCTCACACCTAAAAATATATAAACTGAACAAAATTGTTAAATGATAGATAATCCTGTAATTAAAAATTAAATTGATAGCTGTTAAAGTTTCGGAAAAATGCGTTCTATTTCCGTTTTCAAAACTTTGAGTCTCAGCACGTCAAACATGAAGTTTTGTTGCTTTTATCTGACCTGTTATTAATATCATTGACATCAATTAACTTAATTAACAGACTCTTTGCTGCTAAATTGCAGTCATGGAAACATAACTATTCTAATAATTTTAACAGATCCATTTGGAGCAGAGGTTTTTAAATATTTTTACAATAAACAAGAAGAAATCATGAATATGCCACAAAAAATAATTATAGACCATATTTCCTATTCTCTTCCTACCCAAGTTCCCCACTACCACCCCCACCCCATTATTAAATGGGGCAGTAGTGAAGGTGGCTAAGTCCAAATAAATTATTGAGATTCTTGCACATACACTAAATCATAATTTTATTTTTTGGGATCTTTGCTACTCGTACATATACTAAATATCTCAATTTTATGGACTCTTACTTGTTTTACCTATTTACTCCCAACCCTTCAATGAATTAAGATGAAAATATAATCTGATTCCAGTTGTTAATTTACTTCTAATTTTAATTGTTGCATTATTTTGTTTTTTTAATTCAAGATGGAACCTAAATTTCATATACATTTCGGCAATTGATTTAATTCATAAAAGTTTATGGTTATCGATATCTTCTTGAGAATATATATGGTCATTCATTGTTTCAGAGTTACATTTGCTACGTTTTGAAATACAATTAGTCTATGTAATGAAGGCAGAAACAGTGTAAATATTTCGTGCAAAGACGAAATTATCTCCCCCCGCCCGTTTTCGCTAAACACGGCCATTTATGGATCCTTTATGTTTTCATATATAAACGGGTTACACTTGAAATAACATGGAAGGGGGTTATAGAAGTGGGATCCAGACAGCAGGCCTAGGCTGCTATCTGGATCCCGAGGAGTGGAAAATCATTTTTTTTTTTTCAAATTATTCGGTTCAAACGCGTATCCCCCCATTTTCGGAGTCGCTGATCACGGAAAAATATTCATTTTTAGCTCCTACCCCTCCTCAAACGGTGAGTGAGGGGTGGTTTCTGCCCGTTTGAGGGATGAGGAGAAGTTGGAGCTAAAAATGAATATTTTTGCCGTAATCAGCGACCCCGAAAATGGGGGCATACGCGTTTGAACCGAATCAACCCCCTAGGCCTGCCGTCTGGATTCTACTTACTCTATAACCCTTTTCCATGTTATTTCAAGTATAACCCATCGATAAATCACTCCCCAGACCCGTTTATATATGAAAACATAAAGGGATCCATAAAAATGGGTGGCCGTTCAGGGGGATTGTGGCGGACAAGAACTTCTCCCACCACTTGCATCGTGTTCAGCACCCTCTAAAACGGGGGGGAGGGGGAGGTAATCTCGTCTTTGCACGAAATATTTACAAAAAAGTCGTCTTATAATGCTTCATTACTAAGAGTAAATACGTATTGAACATTTTTTTACAATATAAGATATGTTGATATTGGTGTCAAACTTCCCTCTCGTGAAAAAGGTACCACTTTAGACACTTGTATAAATAATTAATGTATCTGTTGGCATGTACTAAAGTAATTCTAGCAGATGCAAAAACACTGAACACCACCTAGATGCGTGTATCGTCAAGCAAAACGGCATTATTCCTAAATTTTAAATCGTCATCCTATGATGTCAACATAATTGACTTAAGAAATGAGAAACTGCTGCCTAAGGAATCACCACTTCCACATCCAGACTTCCTATCCAAGTCTTTAAACGTAAAACATTTTGATACTATATTTGCACTGCACTATATGTGGTAGAAACAATAAGTGTTCACAGAGAGAGCTTTAATTATATAATATTTGAAATCATCTACTATAATAACTCATAAAACGATATGCCACATGGTTCGGGAAGGTGGTGATGCCAAACAAAAATTTGAGGTATTTGATTCTCGTACAATTTAATTGTTTTACCTCTTTTAATAATAGTAAGAGCATGGTAATTGGAGTGATAGTGGGAGTGACCAATGCCAAAAAAATTCTTAGGCCTTGGCTACTTGTACATACACCAGGTCCAAATTTTATGGACGCTTGCTTACTTTACTTATTTACCCCAATTTACCCTTTAACCGTACGAAGGAGTAAGATCAAAATGTAATCTATTTCCAGATTTCATTATAATACATACCAGGTGTACCAAATTTCAGGTCAATATCTCCAAGGTAATCGTGCGTTCAAAAAAAGTTAGATAGAATGATAGACAGACAGTCAGTTTCACTGACACACAGACCGATACACTTTTTTCCTCAAACATAAAATCTCGAAGCTTCATGACATTCTAAGACTATTTGAATAAAAAAAAACTCAAATTTTTTCTTTCTCGTTATTATACTTTCACTCCACTACGTGGATGTGGAAGTAGTTATACGATGACAAGCTATAAAATATTCGAAGTTTTTTATTTACTATTTTATTATCCCATTCTCCATATCTGAAACAGACTTACCATCTCCGCAATAATCACCGCAATAAAGGAGATAATTTGCTGAGAACGATTGAATGAAGTGTTTCATAAATTCCACATTACTTAATCTTCGTTAAAAGCTGTCCCTCATTTCCTCTTCGTATTAGATTATTTTTTATTAACGACCTTCGCTTTCAAGTGGTACTTCACGCAGCATCTCGCATCTGCCATTGTTATTAGTTCCTTCAGCTATAAATAATTTGTGATGCGTTCATAATAACTTAATTCAGGCATATGCCATAGTCTTTTATAACAATTGCGGTTCACCCCGCTCTCGTTGCCGCTATGATTTACAACCCCCTCACAGAATAGATGTCGTTGCAAATAGTCGGGGAGCGAGGCCCTCGAAGTATGTAAAATAAATGAGGCCGATGCAAGTCGCGAACATAAAAGAAATGCAAAATGACCTGCCGAATTCGATTAAAGAGGTCACGACTCTCTTCGAATTCGAAGATCTGTTAAGTTATGTAGAAACATATTCCATTTTTCAAAGAAATTTTAACTTACTGAATAAGCATCAAGTAACATTTTTGAAAGTAATTCCGACATTTTAAAATAAAAAATTATGAAAAAATTTCACCGTACGAAAAAACCTGTGTTTTATCAATGACTGAGATATTATTAACAGAGATAGTATATTTTTCGAGGTATAACGGATTAAAAGCTGGTACGGTCAAAATCTCTTTAAAAAGTGGCATATTTTCGAATATAACTTAGCAGATCTTCAAAACTGTTCAACGAAAGTTATTCAAATTTAAGTAGTCACATAGACAATAGACACATAAAGAATACAATTTTTTTTAAATTTTGCTAGGTCATCCAATCCAAAATATTCGCGGTTAAAGGGAAGGCTCAACATATTTGAATTTTGTAATGGCTAAATACATCTGAATCCTATATTAGGTAGTATATTCTGCACAAACACTCAATAAATACATTTTTGTTCTTCGATATATATTCACTTATAGAACATGGTACATTTGCAGTTGCACAAAAACAAGCCGTGCTACAAATGAAGTATTTGCAGTAGCAAAATGGTGTATATTTATGAAGTCTGGCTTCTCATGTGTTTGTCGTCAAGACTGCTATTATGATGTAATCCAAATTTAATAAGATTTGGTATTTTTGGCCAGTGGCGTCCTGGCAAATTTTATTTGGGTCCGCGATTTGGGCTTAGGGGGCCCAATTTTTTTTCTTTGCAGTGAGGAGAATTTTAAAATTCAAACTGATATTTTTCGTATCGTCTGCCGTATTTCTTTCAGGCAAGTGAGTAAAGCCAGGGGAGTGCAAGCTATTTCCCTTGTACGGTCCTCATGACGCTCATGCCTTCCAGTTAATATTATTTATTGTTAAAAAAATGTTATATTACTGAGAAAATTGAAGCACCTTTTTTTTATTATTTATTTATTTGACGTCGGCCTATTTCCGCTGCCAGGGCCTATCACCGACGCCATGAGACGAGCTACCCCCAACCTGGAAATTTTGCCGAACCTCTCCCCTTAAGATCTTAAGAAGAGTAGGGATCTTTTACTTGCCTAACATTTAATAGACAAGGGACCACCTGCTTTACATCCCCTCCGAAGGATGGTATATCTACTACGTAATCCTCGTCTGAAATTACGTAGCTTCCGCGTATACACTGATATACAAGCCGCTAGAAGGGGGGGACGAGAACGCTGTATTTCCCAAGATGGGTCACCCATCCAAGTACTAACCACGCTCGACGTTGCTTCAACGGAATATCGACTGACATTGAAGTCGCCTCTACGCTCGCCCCATTGAAATACCTAATTCATATATTAAAAAATATTTATTTACAAAAAATAAACATCTATTATTTGGATTAAAATACATTAAGTAACAAGTAATAATTTAAAAAATTTTCAGAAAAAAACAAAATATAAATAATTCATTTCATAAAACAAATAAAAATCATATTCAAAAACAAAACAACAAAATATAAATAATTCTCATAAAACAAATAAAAATCACATTTCTCATCGTCATCTTAAAGTACCTATGAAAAGCTACAATTTGAGCCATCGTACACATTTCTTGGTCTGATGGCAGGATTTCACAAGGGTGCAAAGTTTTAGAAACAATTGTATATTTGAGCCGTTTTAATGATCATTTTGATTTGAAATTTTAAGTGGTGATTGTACTTTATAAGGGCTATATTTCTCCAAAATTTCATTGAATATTACCTATTATTTTTGAAAAACAGTGATTTTTGTTTCGAAACGCATAATTTTGCAATATACATATTTTTTTTAAATAGTAATAACAATGGATTATAGTTTATGTACTTTTATTGTAGAGCTCATAACGAACATTTTCTTTCTCTTTGTTGTTTTCCATAGGACTTATAGATATCGAAATATTCAAAGAAAACCGATGGAAAACATGGTCTAAAAAATTAAATTGTTTAAATAAACAATACGCCAACCTCGCAGAAACTGCAAAACTGAACTTTGAACTTAAGTTGATCCCCTGAACACGTTAAAACAAAAAAATTGTCCTGTTCAGACAATTCACATTGCGAATTTTCTAGCCCTAATTTGCAGTGGCGTCTCGTGATATTGTCTGCAGAGGAGGCTTGATATTTTGAAAGACAATTAACTTGCAATATGATTACAATTTGTACATATCCGCACCACCCCCGAGGTAGTACAACGAATTTTTGGAAGATTGGAAGATATGCTGCTTCTTCCAAAGGGAGGCTCAGCCTCCCCTGCCTCCCCTGATGAGCCGCCACTGCTAATTTGACTCCACTAAAATAAATTTTTCAATTGTTCATTACCATGTTTTATTGATCGGATGGGGGGGGCCTAAAGGTTCTAGGGCCCAGTCCGCGTTTGCGGACCCGCGGACCGAGCCAGGACGACACTGTTTTTTTCTAAATTAAGTAGGCTGTTTTGTAAACGGTGCATTGTAAATACGCTTTCTGAATATGACAATAAAATGCGCTTTCCTTAATTGGTAAGTGCCTAGAAGTAGAACATAAAAAGCAAGAATTTAGGTTAATGCAGATATTTGCAATTAATACAATCAATATTCCTTTAGATGGCTTAGGCCTGTTTTACAGTTTGGAAATAAATGGAGTCCTAAATGATCCATATTTCCAGTAAATTCTGGACGGTCATATAAATAAAAAATTTTGCATGCATTTATTAGGCAATCTTCAATAATACATGCGGCATTTTCATTAAATTCACCAAACTATGGGATTACCAAAATTAACTTTTTTTGAAATAAGCAGGATTAATACTTTACATTGTTCTGCAAATATTTATGGTAAAAATTCGTCAAATCTTTTCATGCTATAACCATATGGTTAATAATAAACCAGTTAAAAACAAAACTATCTATTTTTTAAATACAACAATATTTGCGATAATGTATCCTAAAGAACTAACAGTAGTGAACTAAATACTTCATATTCACATAGACCGTAATATAATGAAAACCGCTGCCCAAGGAATCACTACTTCCACATCCAGATTTTCTATCCAAATCTCTCACAACGAAAAAATTTTGTATGTGGAAATAATTGTTTATGGAACTTTAATAATATAATATTTGAAATTCTTTACCCCAAAAACCCATAAAACGATATATCACATCGGTAGTGGGGTGGGTGGTGATAGGGTAGGGCGTGGATGAAGTAAAAAAAATATTTTGAGGATTTTGGTTCTTGTGCACTGTACACACTAAATCACAATCGTTCCTCATCCCCTTTAATAATGAGGTGCGGGTGGTAATGGGGCTGGCTAATGCCAAAAAATTTTTTAAGACCTTAGCTTCTCTTGTATATACTAAATACCAATTTTATGGACTCTTACCTGCTTCATTTAACTATTTACCCTCAACCCCCATTTATCCCAATTTACCCCCAACCTTTCGACGGAACAGGATGAAAATATAATCTAGTTCCAGATCACGTTAAAATACATACGTGAACCAAATTTCAAGCCAATCTTAAACGGTTCCAGAGTAAACGTGCGCACAAAAAAGTTAGACAGACCGACAGACAGATTTTTTCACTCAAACTTAAAATCTCGACATTTCATGACATTCTAAGCCTATTTGAACAATAAAAAATTTTTACATTTTTTTTGTCGTTACTATACTTCCACTGGACGTGGAAGCGTTGATTGAACAGTCCTTTTCACTCAACGGTGGAAGTAAAACTAACTGTTGCTTGACAGGGTTAAGGATTGCGTGTCAGAGTAATGTTAGTGTTACAAGGCATTTTACTCACTTAGTATAACATTATTTAAAAAAACGTTCCAAATAAAACAAAATTCTCGTTCTGTCAGCTATAATTTACTCGCTTCTATACTTTTCCAGTGGAAGTATAGTAACGACAAACATTTTTAAAAAAATTTTTATTGTTCAAATAGGCTTAGAATGTCATGAAACGTCGAGATTTTAAGTTTGAACAAAAAAAAAATTTCTGTCTGTCTGTCGGTCTGTAACTTTTTTTGTGCGCACGTTTACTCTGGAACCGTTTGAGATATTGACTTGAAATTTGGTACACTTATGTACTTTAACGAGATCTAGAACTAGATTATATTTTCATCTTGTTCCGTCGAAGGGTTGGGGGGTAAATTGGGGTAAATTTGGAGTAAATAGGTAAATCAAGCAAGTAAGAGTTCATAAAATTGGTATTTAGTATATATAAGAGAAGCTTAGGTCTCAAAAAAAATTTTGGCATTAGCCACCTCATTATTAAAGGGGATGAAAAAAAATTGTGGTTTAGTGTGTGTACAAGAACCAGAAACCTCAAAATAATTTTTTACTAGATCCACCCCCACTACCACCCCCTATCACCACCCCTACCCCACTACCGATGTGGGGTATCGTTTTATGGGTTTTTGGGGTAGAGGATTTCAAATATTATATTATTAAAGTTCCATAAACAATTATTTCCACATACAAAATTTTTTCGTTGTGAGTGACTTGGATAGAAAATCTGGATGTGGAAGTAGTGATTCCTTGGGCAGCGGTTTTACTTCCACATCCAGTGGAAGTATAGTATAGTAGAATGTTACGAAACTATAGTAGAATGTTATGAAACGAGATTTTAAGTTTGAGCAAAAAAATTTCTGTGTGTCTGTAACTTTTTTTGTGCGCTCGATAACTTAGGAACCGTTTATGTTATAGAGTTGAAATTTGGTATACGTATATATTTTAATGAGATCTGGAACAGGATTATATTTTCATCTTATTTCGTTGAAGGGTAGGGGGGTAAATGGGGTAAATAGAGGTAAATAGGTAAATCAAGCGGGTAAGAGTCCATAAAATTCGTATTTAGTATATACAAAAAAAGCTAATGTCTCAAAAAAATTTTTGGCATTAGCCACCCCCATTACTACCCCACCCTATTATAAAAGGGGGTGAAAAAAAATTGTGATTTAGTGTGTGCACAAGAACCAAAGGCTTCAAAATATTTTTATTTACTTCATCCATCCCCACTACCACTCCACCTATCACTATCCCCACCCCACTACCGATGTGGGGTATCGTTTTATGTGTTTTTGGGGTAGAGGATTTCAAATATTATATTATTAAAGTTCCATAAACAATTATTTCCACATACAAAATTTTTTCGTTGTGAGTGACTTGGATAGAAAATCTGGATGTGGAAGTAGTGTTCCTTGGGCAGCGGTTTTACTTCCACATCCAGTGGAAGTATAGTATAGTAGAATGTTATGAAACTATAGTAGAATGTTATGAAACGAGATTTTGAGTTTGAGCAAAAAAATTTCTGTGTCTGTAACTTTTTTTGTGCGCACGATAACTTAGGAACCGTTTATGTTATAGGGTTGAAATTTGGTATACCCATATATTTTAACGAGATCTGGAACTAGATTATATTTTCATCTTATTCCGTTGAAAGGTAGGGGGATAAATGGGGTAAATAGGTAAATCAAGCGGGTAAGAGTCCATAAAATTCGTATTTAGTATATACAAAAAAAGCTAATGTCTCAAAAAAATTTTTTGGCATTAGCCACCCCCATTACTACCCCACCCTATTATAAAAGGGGGTGAAAAAAAATTGTGATTTAGTGTGTGCACAAGAACCAAAGGCTTCAAAATATTTTTATTTACTTCATCCCTCCCCACTACCACTCCCCCTATCACTACCCCCACCCCACTACCGATGTGGGGTACCGTTTTATGGGTTTTGGATGATTTCATTTCAAATATTGTTAAAGTTCCATAAACAATTATAAAGTTAAAGTTCCATAAACAATTATTTTCACATACAAAATTTTTTCGTTGTGAGAGACTTGGGTAGGAAATCTGGACGTAAAAGTAGTGACTCAGTGGGCAGCGGTTTTTATCTGTACACTGAAACAGCAACTCTTTAGCATTAATATTTAATTTTTCAGTCATATCAAAATAAATGTTATTCTTACATACATCGTTGAAAAGCGAAATGTTTAAATATTGTAATACTAAAATAACAAATTTTGACGATAATATATCACACATACCTATAGAAGAGTGAGAACGTGAAAAATGCGAAAATATTATTTTTGGTAAAAAAAATAAAAATGTGCAATTTCTTCCCATTTCACAATTCCGAATCAACTAGCGACCTCAAAAATATGTTTAATGCGGTGATTTTAGAAAAGAATCATCTGTCTGTTTTTGTAATTATGTTCGAGCATAGCTTGTGTCGAATTCAGAGGTCTCGTTCTTCGACTATATCATGTACAATTGTATAACCCCCTTACAGAATAGACGTCGTTGCAAATGAAATTTATTGCTAGGAACAGGCCACAAAGGGGCGGCTTTGTCATTTTTTAACTCATTGTGCGGAGTTAATTAAGAGACTATTTCTGATAGAACTTTTTTGTCTGTCTGATAATATATGCTGCGGGTATTTTAATTCAACTGTCATTTAGGTGTCGCGCAAAAATACACAACAACGCGACAAAGTTTTAATTTTTGCTTAATTACGGCCTCGAAAGGATGGCATCCATTCCATTAACGTCACTCATTATTAAAGTAAAATATGTTTTTGGTTGATAAATTATTACATTATAATGAAAAGTTAATTGCCGCAAAGTTTCGTAATCATCCAATATTATCCAATTAATTATTGTTTTGATTAATTCATAATCAAATCGTAATTATTAATTAAAATCATATATTATTTAATTAATAATTACAATGACTACATTCAAATAGTGATATAAATTTAATGTTCCTAGTTACAACGCGAGACGGCCACAGTTTGAAGCTCATAACTCAACAGTGGATTGTTTTCGTAATAATTATTCATTGAAATATATATATTTTAATGAATTTTCAAAACTACGACAGCATTGCTAAGAGCTCACGATAATTTATGGTCATCCACAAGATCATTTTTGATACCGTGCGTGTAATTTCCCATTAGGCATGTACATTTACGTAGCGCGAGAGATTTGACAACACCGTCAGCCGTAAATTCGTCCGTCGATGGAGCATTCCAGCTAGTGATGGGCATAACCGAGTGATTTCAATAACCGAATACTAGGTATTCGAGTGATTTCAATAACCGGATAATCATTCGAGTGATGGTCACTTGAATGCTATGCATAACTTACAAGGTTATTTAACAATTTTTGTTCAAATTCCGATTCATAAAAAATGTTTCAATATTTCCATGGAAAAATCAGTCAATCAATCAATTTTTGGGAAAAGTGTGTACACGTTAAAATGATTCTTTATAAAATTGCACATAGTTTGATTATTCTTGACATAATAAATATAGATATTACAAATAAAATAATTATAAATAATAGGTAAATATTTAACCTAATATTTATTTTAGAAACATAGGTTAGTGTTAGTAATGGAGGTTCACTCGTTTATTATACGATACGAGTGAACATTTAATTTATTTGTGAGAGTGATGAGTGATATGACTGCTTCAATAACTGTTTAACATTCGGTTATTTTTCACTCAAGTACTCGTTGACAATAACCGAGTAATGCAGGTTATTTCAATAACCGGATAACCGGTTATTTTTCACTAATTCCAGCTCTGTTATTTCATTTCAGCCAGCTGGCACGCGCGATGTTGTAATTCTTCTCCCCATGCCTAGCCCGCGACTACACACACGGTATAAAGGAGCAACCATTGGAAATTATCACCAGAGGATGGGAATCACACCTCTGCCTACGGAATTGAACACGATCATACAAACATCTCACCATACAATAATAACACTCTGCAGCGTAGAATACAAATACTACGCACGGTTTCTACTCGAGCAACTAGAGAAACAAAATGGACCGCACCGGCAATTACTGCACAGTGGTACTTTTATTGAAAACAGACGTCAAAAATCGGTAACCTAGCCAATTTTTGATCAAAATTTACTTGGTAGAGTTAAGTATTTGAATATGCTAAATTCAGTTTTGCTGCAGAATTTTTTTTCAATATGGCGGCTTCAGAATTTGGGTCAGAGGAAGCAAAAAAGACGAAAAATTCAATAAAATAACCCAGCCACAAATAAAAGTCCTGATCCTGGAATTTGACCCGAGTAGTCCAATATATTTTTCGACGCCGAATTCGCATCCAATCTTAAAAAAGCCCAAACACCCTCAAAATTTTGAGCTGGACCGAAAAATCACCCTTAATATAGGGTAAAATCGCCCCTCATATATGGTGACAATAAGTACATGCAAAAAGTACTCCTAATGTTTCAAATTTAATTCTTGGGGTGACAATCGAGTAAAATGGGGGTTAAAAGAGGTGCAAAAATGAAAATTTGACAAAATAACTAATTTTCATTCTAAACTTATATTTATAGCAGTTTTGAAGGTTGAAGATCCCAAATTTCTGCATACTAGAAGCCAAAAATTTATTCTTAAAGTGAAAATCGAGTAAAATAAAGGTTGACGGGGGTGCAAAAAAGAAAATTTGACAAAATACGTCATTTTCATTCTAAACTTATATTTCTAGTATAGGTTGATGATTACAAATTGCATTCTTAAGGTGAAAATTGAATAAAATGAGGGTTGAAAGGGGTGAAAAATGAAAATTTGATAAAGTACGTAGTTTTTATTCCAAAAGTATATTTCTAGGAATTTTTGAGGTTGCTGATTTCGAATTTCAGCATGCCAAAAGCCTAGAATTTATTCTTAAGTTGAAAATAGAGTAAATTGATTAGTGGTTGAAAGGAGTGTAGAAATAAAAAGTTGAAAAAATACGTAATTTAGATTCTTGTTGAGTTCAAGTTCCAATCCCATCTCAGAAAAACCCATGTGCCCTCAGCCCATGAGCCTTTAGCGAATAAACAACTCTAAAATAGGGTATATCATCCCTGATTTGTGATAACAATAAATACATGCGAGAAGTAGTTAACAAGCGCAAACGTGTTGTATTTAAATATAGATTTTTGGTATATGGCAAAAGATTTTCTACTCTGAGGTGGTTAAGCAGATAGAGGAAAACCACCCTAATATAAAAATAAAATTCATGAGAGTGGTTAAATCCACTCTAGTTTCTATGGGTCGCGTGCGCGTGACGTCACAGGTCCCAGACCTTAGGAAAAACAAACCGCTGTCATTAGCTGTCAAATGGCGACTGACTGAACCTCAGAATTAAATTTTTCCTAAAATTAGAGTTTTTATCGATATTATATCATACAAAATGGATAGCTTTTATTGTATTGGAAGTGTGGCAATACGAGACAACATCAGTTTTTATAAAATAACGTCGATTTACAGCCAGAAGAGGTTAGGTTAAACAATTCCAGGCAATTAAAAGACATGCTTTAAGTTGTTGCATGTTAATGCAAGAATGATTGCGATAGTAATAACTGCTGCTTAAACAAGCAATAAACAATCCATGGTAAAGAAAATTAACATTTTATATTGGTTTGTCTCTATTTTTAATAACTATTTCTTATTTAAATTTTAGTTGAGCGAAGCATGAACTGCACGGAGGGAGAGTATATTTAAGAGAATACAAGTCATAATTAATAATTGACCTACATAAAATAGTAAAATACATGTTAAACATTTTATATAATACATTATAATAAAAAAATTACAAAAATTACGATTTGCGTAGTCCAATCTATAGGTATATAAGGTATAGACAAGGGGTTAACCGCTGGAAGAAATTGTGTACATTTTATTAAATACTTCAAATAGTTTACGTCAGTCTTTCATTGTTTATTTTATATAGTGTCTTTTTCACAAAATTTACAGCGGTTAATCTCCAACCATAGCCATGTTCATTGCTAAAAAACTAAAAGGAAAGATTTCCTGTTAAGTGGTGAACATGTTTTGTCTAGACTGGCAACACAATCCCAGTGAGCATTAAGGAACCATCTGAATCTGCAATAGTCCAAGGAGTCAATGGCTTTTATTCATGATGCTAAGAGTTCATATCCTGAAAAATTAATTTCTGCATTAGTAATTATTTATAAAACAACATTTAATTAGGCAAGCATATATGAAAAAAATGGTTGATAATTCTTACCGTTGTAACAAGCTTTTATCCTGCAAATTTCTTGCAGAGTACTTCTTTTACCTAACCACACACAGCTTCAACACTTTTCAATGCCTTGAATTCGTCCTTCTGTCTACGTAATTCTTTAAAAAATCAAGTAATTCGAAACATTCCTATGTGTAACATTTGGAAATACATCGATATTTGTACTAAAGTATTTTTTTCTCAAAATACAAGGATTTAATTCGATGGCAGCCGTATACCTAACCTCTACATCAGGAGACAATTCTGCAAAATACGAACTGACCGTCATCCTGACGAACAAAATTGTTTATATACCAGTATTAAGAGTAGTTGTAGATGTTAAATAATCCAACAACAAGTTCTTAAATGGCACAAACACTGCAAAATTCACTTTAAAGAAACACGTTTAATCGGCAGATTTCTCAATGACAGCTGTTTGTTTTTCCTAAGGTCTCAAAATCTGTGACGTCGGCGCACGCGACCCATTCAAAAATTTAGAAATCAAAAACTTCCGCATTTTCCATATTTTAATAATAATCATATATTTTATTTTTATATAAAGGTAGCTTTACACTCATATGTACTTTGACAAAAGGAATCAACTTTAAGTCACTCTAATTCTACATAATTTCGAACTTTCGAATCTTCATGTTTTATGTCATTTTTTAGCATTTATATATATTCTATGATGGTATGATGGGGTATTTTTTATCCTAATCTAAGAGTAGTTGTGCCGCCATTGTTTAGGGAAAATGCTAGATATAAAACATAACCCTCTCCCTTATTTTGATATTCTTTACCATTCATTCCAATCAATCAGTAAATCCTGAAATGTGGGTTACTTTTGCCTCGGTGGCTTCCTTCTATTTTGGGGGTTGCTTAACCACTTTAGAGTAGAAAATCCTTTGCGATATACCAAAAATCTATATTTAAATACAATACGTTTGCGCTTGCTAACTACTTTTTGCATGTATTTATTGTTAACACAAATCAGGGATGGTTTACTCTATTTTAAGGCTAAAGGCTCAAAATTGGGGGGAGGGCACATGGGGTTTTCTGATATAGGATTCGAACTTGAACTCAACAAGTTCAAAATATAATTTCAGAATCCAAATTATGTATTTCTCCAACTTTTTATTTCTACACCCCTTTCAACCACTAATTTACTCTATTTTCAACTTAAGAATAAATTCTAGGCTTGTGGCATGTTGAAATTTGAAATCATCAACCACAAATACCCCTAGAAATATACGAAAATTACGTGTTTTATCAAATTTTCATTTTTACTCCCCTTTCAATCCTCATTATACACCAGATGATTGGATAACTCTGGCAACATGGAACGTCAGAGGATGCATACAAAGAGCTAAAAGGGAAAAAATCGACGAGGCCTTGCAAGCAGAAAACATCGACGTTGCATGTATACAAGAAACACACATGATAGACGGAACACCAATCACACAAAATTACAAATGGCAACTAAGCGGGGGGGGGGGTGTCAAGAAAAGACCAGCAGAGGAGTTGCAACCAGACGGGAGAGGCCCATCGAAATAAGGACGGAAAATATAAACGAAAACATAGTCACGGCAATCATACAAAATGGAAAGGAGAACATCTGCATGATAGGAGTCCACGTACCCTCAGACAAGAGAGCAGGAAGGGTATTTAGCCAGCTAACTCAAGAAACCAGAAGAAACGAAAAAAGAAAAATGCCCATCATAATACTAGGAGACTTCAACACGCATATAGGAAAAGACGATCAGACGGAGGAGGAACGTTAAAGCAAAAAGGGCAGCAGAGATAAATACAGACCACAAAATTCTATACGGAAAACTGGAAATAAACTACACAGTACCTGGAATATTTCTCTACTACAGCACGAAGACTTTCGGAAGAAATACGGTGAAGAAATAGAAAACCAACTGACAGGAGAAGAATTAGACTGGACATCAATGGGCGCAAAAATAAAAATTGCAGCAAGAAAAACGTTAAAAAGGGACAGATCACCTATGAGCCCGACAAGAAAGGAAAAAAATGACAAGTACGAACAGCTAAAAAAGATGAAGGCCACAGGCGAACAACAGCCGATGGGGAATATAAACGAAAAACTAAAAGAAGCACCGAGGGTAAAAAGGGAGGCGGAGAGAAACCACGACGAGGAAAAATGCAAATCATTCTTCGAAAACATAGAAGCACTTCCAACAGGACAACGACTAAACCAAACCTTCAGATATCTGAAAAAATATAGAAGAAACAACAGTACCCACAGGAGAAGATACATACCAATGCAACATTGGATCAAGAAGCTGGAGGAAGAAGAGAAAGCAACTAAAGAACGAACAAAACTAATAAAAGAAACAGACCACTGGCCCTTGGACAAGCCACCATCAAAAGACCAACTGCTAGAAATAATAGCCAGAGCTAGAAGAAACACCGCACCTGGATTAGATAAAATAAACAACGAGTTAATACACTATGGCACGGAAAAGCTAAAGGAGCAAACCCTAGAAATCATCACCAGGGTATGGACAGAAACACACCTCTGCCTACGGAATGGACCAAATGGACCAATGGACCAAAAACCAACTCGCCACAGACCATAGAAGACTACAGAAGAATAACACTCTGCAGCATAGAATACAAATACTACGCACAATTCCTGCTCGAGCAACTAGAGAAGTACATTGGAAGACCGCCAGACTACCAGACAGCATTCATTAAAGGCAGATCAACGGACGACCACATGTACACCACCATAATACTGGAAGAAAAATGGAGAGAAGGGAAAAACAAAAAATCTGGGAAGAGCTGATGGGGACATCAGCCAACTACCCGTAAAAACAATAAGACTAAAGCAAAGACATAAAAAGTCAACATTAATAGAAAGAAAAACACAGTTACAAAAAGGATAGAAATGTACGCAATGAAGTACTGGGGACATGTTAAAAGGACATCATCAGAAAGCGCTAATATGGAACAGCAACAAACTAAAAATAAGGAGATTATGCTACACGTGGAGAACAACAATTGAGAGAATCAGGAACAAACTAGGAAAGGACCAAAGATACTGGGCACGAACAGCGAGGAAAAAATTAATACTATAAGAGATCGCAATGATATATGCTCTTCTAAAATCGGAAACTGAGGAAGCAGAAGACTGAGACGAAGAACTCTGGAGGCAAAAACACAAAAAGAGAAGCCTAAACACTACGTCACGCCACAAAGCGGCAACGATCCTCACAAACACATACACTACCCATCCCACACTCTTTTGCCATACCTAGCCGGTCTAGCTGGGAGTGACAGCAACGCCTACCGGACGTCGATAAATTAAATTAAATCAAATAAAAAACAATTTAGATCGATATACATAAAAGAAAATAAGTTGTTGCTTAAATGCCTGTAAAAATGACAAACAGTAAAATATCTTTTACCGTTTCATCGCAGATGATTGGTTGCCCCCACTGACCTCTATATATTAAATGGATAGCCTATACCATAGGGATGCGCGTGAAATTTTAGCCAAAATTGAAGAATTCAATAAAGGCGAAAGTCGTCTGCTACGGGGCTTTACGTCTTGCGCAGTATACCTGTTTTTACTTCTGAAGTTAGCAACACGTTGATGGCAACGCGTTGCTAACAAAGAGGTCCGGCAACGATCAGGTAGGAAATAAGTTTTGAGACATTATTGGAAAAATAAATCTATCATAAATACATGATTGCCTCAAAACTTATTTCCGTTGCCAAAAATTAATTGACAACGTGAAGTTGGCAACGTGTTTCCAGCAACGAGTGGCTAAGTTCACTCTTCCTACTGCGCAAACTCGGCAGCCCCGTGCGCAAATTGTATTTGTACCATTTTTCAGCTCACACATCGGCTATCCATTTAATATATAGAGGTCAGTGGTTGCCCCCCATGCGGTTCCCTTAAACCACAGCCGACTTACTGTATTTATTTACTAAATCGTAAAAATTTACGTTCGCATCCTCTTTTATTTAGCATCTTCGACATTTCTAAGTGGAACTCATTTTTTCGTCAAGTCTGTTTTTATCTCAAAAAGACATAAATTATTAAGGGCCTTAGAGTAGGTCACAGCGGGGAATTTTTCTCACGTATTTTTATTGTAGAGAGAAGCAGAAAATGAGATGAAAGATGTAAGCCAACATGCACCTCTAGTGGCGCTATTTTATAATTTATTATTATTAAACCTGCGGTACTCCCAAAGCGGAGTGCTTCTCCAATATTAAAATATGCCCTTCTTTTCAAATACAAAATATATTTTTTTATACAATATGCCGAGCCTTGTTTTTTCTTGTACGAGATCGTTACGAATTCATTTTGAGAGACGGTGTCAAGTCGCATGATTTGTGCGCGGAGGATCTTTAATATTGCCTTAGTAAATAGTTTCTAAAATATTGCAGAAAGACAAAAAATAACTAACCAAACTAAAGACAAAGAACTGAGTGTAATTAATAGTTATTTATGTACCAAGGGTCGTAAGTGCACTTTTTGGTCGAGAATACAGTTTGCAATCCGAGTCCAAAAAATCACACTGTAGAACCCGCGGTGCATATTATATTTTTCGTCATACCCATTAGTACAGTACATGGAGGTAAAAAATATGCAAAACTTCGGAATATTGTCATATGGAACGGATTTCGTTCATTTTTGGCAGTATAATAGTAAATGCTTCACAGAAAAGTTTCTATATTGTGCGGGGGATTAAGTGCCACCCCCGCTCAGGGGGTGACACTTAAAAAATACATGTATATTTATTGGAGCTGAAGTAGAATCAAATTTTAAGAAGAAAAGTTTCTATGCAATTTTTCACATAAATTGATAGTTTTTAAGTTATAACGACTTCAAAATGGCGATTTTAGCTTAAAAAAACGGTATTTCCAAAAGGCTTTCGTCAAATGGCGTCTGAACGTTTATAAGACGAGAAATGCAGTTTAAATGTTAAATATCTCAGAAATTGTGACACCTACGTCACGCATGCTAAGAAATAAAATTGAAGACAATTAGTTGCGCTTTCAAATTATTTTTTGCTCGTTCCTGTAGCATAAGAAATAAAGAAGTTATGACGGAAAATGTGCATATTTATATTTTTTTATATAAAAGGATCGCCATTTTGTGACTCTAAATTAGCCAGTAATTCAAAAAAATTATCTCAAATACAGTTTTTCATTAAGATGTAGCATTACCTAGATTTTTTGCTCATGTAAAGCACTTGCTTTAGAAAAAAATGCATTTTAAACTTTAAAGGTAATTTCGAAACACTTTGATACCAAATATAAACTTAAATACCTCCGAAATTATTAATCCTACATCAATAAACAAAAAATATAATTAATTCCCAGTTTGTACTTTCTGTAATTGGTCTGTAACATTTTTTCGATAAAGTAATACTTTTCGAGATTCTTGACGAAAGCCTCGACGAAAGCCGTTTGGAAATACCTTTTTTTTCTAAGCTAAAATCGCAATATTGAATTCGTTGTAAGTTAAAAACTATCAATTTATATGAAAAATTGCATAGAACCTTTTCTTCTTAAAATTTGATTCTATTTTAGCTCCAATAAATATATATATTTTTTAAGTGCCACCCACTGAGAGGGGGTGGCATCCACCCCCTCTAAATTCGCAAGCCCCCGCACAATATAGAAGCTTATCTGTGAAGAATTTACAATTATACTGCCAAAAATGAACGAAATCTGTTCAATATGACATTATTCCGAAGTTAAAACCTCTAGTTACTGTACTATGAATCATTAAACCAGAAAAAAATTGAGAAAAACTATAATTATTTGAGTAAAAGGTAGCGATGCTTATCGTCAATAAAATAAATTTAGGACGTGGCTTCTAGTCAAATGACAACTACTGTCAAGATAAATTAAAGCATATCATTAAAATATAGTCCAGTCAGTGGGGACATTAAAAGTCGAAAACCTATTAATAATTATAAAAGCTTTTAAATTTTGAGAAATGATTGAGTAAGATATAAAAACAATAAAATTCATTTTTGCTGCTGTTTTCAAAGTCCAGAACATTATTAAAATTGCAAAAAAGGGTAATTTCACAATAATTTGCAGACAAAATTCCAAAAGAGTAGCAGAGTCGTAAAACTATTTTTTGTGGTATATCCCACAAATAATGAGATTAGATATACATTTTTAAAAAACTAATATTTTTGTTAATAACTCGATGACAAAAATCTCAAAGGTGCAGCAAATTGCTACGAAAGTCTCAATTATTTCCTCAATTATTTCCCCTTTGTCTGTTGCACGGAACATAATTTTATATATCTTAACAGTGCAATCATTGCACTGTTCACTTTGTCTCTGTCCCAAATATAACAAAAGTTTAAAAATTGGTTAACAAATATTAGATACAAATTATTACATCTTATACAGGGTGAGTCATGAGGAACTGTACATACTTCTACCGTAAGTAGAGATACCTTAGATAAATACCAAGTGACCATTAAAAAGTTTTTCCCTTGTTCCCTTTCTTTACTTTCATACAGAGTGATTTATGAATTTTGTCCAAAAATTGTTTTGGTCATAACATTTTAGCGGTTAATCCGATTTGCCCCATTTTGTACAAAAATGTACACTGTGGCCTAACAATCATCATACATATCCAAAATTAAAAATATCCAGGGACGGTTTCAAAAAAAATTGTTGGATTGCTTCGTATACGATAGTTCACCCTCTATATGATTTATCTAAAACTTGATATGAAATTTGTATAGGACACAAATAGATAGTAAAACTTGGGTATTTGAAATTTTTGTCACACTCTCAACAAATTTTTTTATTAACAATCAATTTCAAGTCAAATGGAAAGTTTGACAAAATGGAATATTTTAATGTAGACTAATATTTATTAATACAAACATTTAGCTAAAAAAAATAATATCTACATACCTCGTGCCTAAGTTCAATAAGTACCATTTCATTTTAATAAATTTCCAGGCGAGGTCTTCCATGTTTATTTACAATACGTATGTATTTAACCCTTTCGCTGCGGATGACGTAAAATCCCGCAAATTATTTGTGGTCTTGTGGTGCGGGTGACGTATTTTTTCACTGGTTGGTTTCAGGTCCTGGACTGCGGCAATCATTTAATTTTTTCAGAGTTCAAAGTTTTCACAGTCAAACAGTTATATATAAAAAGGGTTTTATTATATGTATAAAAAAAATATACATATGTACCCTAAAATCAACTACGATAATATTAGTACACGAGCAATAAATAACCAAAACATAGAAATTCCATTTATGAATACTAAATTAACACAACACTCTATCGTATACCAAAACTTTACAATCTCTTGCCAATTAACATACGAAGTGCACAAACAAAAATTAATTTTACAACCTTGGTTAACAAATGGATTTTACATAACACATCATATCTACAAATTTTAAAATGAATTAAGATGCATACACCGAGCTATTGTCTCAGTTTACTTATAATGTATGCTATCAGGGTACCCAGTCATCTTCCACTTAATTTTGTTATTATCCACTTGCTTATTCTTCTTATATACAGGTACTTTATTAGATATACATTTATATATTAACTTCTTCTTCTTTGCTTGTTGAATAGATATAACCACTTGTTTCTTTTAACCGTTTTTAATAAGAATTTATATGTATATATGTGTTTATAAGCGTATATGTGTATGTACATAGATATAAGTATATTGACATGTATTTATTCATAGTCTAAATTAAATTGTTTAATAGTTAGAACTAGAATAAGAATGTGTAAAAACTATAAGCTATTTGGAAGACAACGAAATTAGACGAGAAAAATCAAGTTGTAAAAAAAATTGGAAATTAATTGATGATAAAAAAGTCAGATTGACAAAAATTCAAGAAAAATATATTTGATTAATAATAATGAAGAAAGATATGCTCACATCAGTTTCGATAATAAGAATTTAATTATCTAGAGGGGAGAATCCAATAAGGGACATCATTAAATTGATTATGGAAGAAATAAGGAACCAATGTCAAGCTTGGTGAAACACATGAGAAAAGGTATTTTCGTGAACGTTATTCCAATAAACATTTAACATATTGCGTTATTTTAAAGTTATATAAAAAAAGGACAATTAATTTATTTTAACCTGGAAACTTCGACAATATTTGTTAGTATATAAGACTTTAATATATAAGTTAGCTGTCGGTTAGGGCATTAGGAAAAATGAACGTAATTGTTTGACTCTTAAATCAATTTAATAAATTAGTGTTTTAATTCTGAATATTTTTTATCTAATATATTAAAAATACATTTGATCCCACTTTTTGGCCCTGAGAAAGAGAAAAATTAAAATTTAGAAAAATAAATAAAATAAATTTAGTAAAATTTAAATCAAGATAGTACAATATGTATATATATTATATGAGCTAACAAATTGTAAACTGCCACACACGAACATTTGTTTATGTGGCATGTACATCAAATCGTAGCACTGAAATAGTATTTAAATAAATCAATCAAATCAAAATCAAATCGGACGATTACGCTGTTGAATATTCTTTGTACATGCGTTAACTTTCGTGTAATCGCCGGCGGTCCCCACTCCTTTGCATTTGACCTCCTCCAAATACGTGGACTGTACTCTTTTTACGCAGTTGTTTACGTTTATTTTACACGTTCAGTTCGTTGTGTTAGTTTGTAATGAATAAGAAAGATTATTTTTTCTTTAAATGTGTTTCTTTTTTATTGTCAAAAGCAATCCTAGGCGCACACTAGTGGTGTGTTAGCCGTCCAATAATTTTTGATTCACATGTTGCAACTGCGGGAAGCGTACATATTCGCGAAACGTGTTTATGGTTTAATTGCGGGAAGCGGAAAAACACGCATAGGCTGCCCAATGCCGCACACAGGGCACGGAATACAAAATCCACTCTCGCAGTGAAACGGTTAAGAATTATAAAAAAATAAAAGGAATAACGAAAATATCAAAACATTTTAAACATTATAGAAGAAATTCAACAAAAAAAAATATTTCGAAAAATTTACAGTTTTCGTTAAAATGAACACTTCGGTTGGACACTTTAAATGGGGGAAAGTTAGATAACACAAATTTTACTACTTATTTCTCTCCTTTTTGGAAGCAATTTGACTAATTGGAGAAATCACATACAGAGGCAACTTCTTAGATGAACCCCATCAGCCACAAGACCTGGCCTGGAAATTGATTAAAATGATTGTACTTATTGAACCTAGGCATGAGTTATGTAGATATTATTTTTTTTTTGGCTAAATTTTTGTATTAATAAATATTAGTATACATTAAAATATTCCATTTTGCCAAACTTTTCATTTGACTTG
The DNA here is from genome assembly GCA_936432065.2 of Rutpela maculata. Taxonomy (NCBI): domain Eukaryota; kingdom Metazoa; phylum Arthropoda; class Insecta; order Coleoptera; family Cerambycidae; genus Rutpela; species Rutpela maculata. The sequence goes on from OW386285.2 coordinate 361,338,364, forward strand.
AACATTGATCGTTAATAAAAAATTTGTTGAGTGTGACAAAAATTTCAAATACTCAGGTTTTACTGCCTCTTTGTGTCCTATACAAATTTCATATCAAGTTTTTAGATAAATCATATACAGGGTGAGCTATCGTACACGAAGCAATCCAACAAATTTTTTTGAAACCATCCCTGGATGGTTGTTAGGCAAAAGTGTACATTGTTGTAAAAAATGAGGCAAAACGGATTAACTGTTAAAATGTTGTGACCAAAACAATTTTTGGACAAAATTCATAAATCACTCTGTATGATAGTAAAGAAAGGGAACAAACACTTTTTAATGGTCACTTGGTATTTGTCTTAGGTGCATCTACTTACGGTAGAAGTATGTACAGTTCCTCATGACTCACCCTGTATTAGGTTTTAAAAAATAAATACCTATTATTTCTGCTCACATCATTGTTAAAAATTATTATTTTGAGTATTCAGCAGATAACTTTCAAAGAAAAACATTCGTTTCTTTCATATACCATTGGTGCAAGTCTGACCAAAATAGAACATCAACAACAGTTTCCCCCACGAAACGACTTGTCGACTTCTTTCTTACTATATCTAACATTAAGCATGAAAAACAATAAAACACCACTCTTTTTATATATTGACGATTCAAGTCTGATCATGCTAATATAGTACAAGAAGCCTCCTTTACGAGGAATTATTTCTAGTATCTCTACCTAGAGGACACTACATCACAATCAAACATTTGTTACATTTCAAAACCAAAAAATATTAAAAAGCATAAAGAAAACAGGTATAAAATTTCGCTCATCGCATGCATGTCCCAATAAATGAAGTATTTCATATGTTTCCGATTGATTAAAACCTCTAAACATTGTACAATCTTTTTCGTTCTCTTTATAACTCGTCAGGAGGATATAGATCCAATTCGAAACAAAAGTTACTATTAAAAATGGTTACTATGGAACGGAACCTTGCAAAATTAATAACCATAGTGATTTTGCACTTTTTGTACTTTTGTAATTGCAAAAGTTTAGCAAATTGATGTTTACAATATTTGGAACAATATTCCTTACGTAAATAGAAATTTGCCACTCTAATGAAAGTACGCAAATCATGTTTCATAAATATACGTGAAATATTCGGTTGTTAGCATTTTTTTCGTTCCAAAAAATGAAGCAAAAGTTTTGCAAATCTTAGAGGGATATTTAAACACTAATCGATATTTAAATCAAAGTTTGCGGCTCCATGAAAATACCAAATTCATGTTCTTTGACCCTTGACCTTCATCTGCCTTTGAAGTATTCGAGAAAGTGTGCATTTTCAAACTCTTTTTCTCAAAAAAATACAAAGCTAGGAAGATGAAACCAGTTGCATATTTTGAGGAATACTTTCGAAAATTTTTTTAAAATTTTTCCTCGAGTGTTAATAGTACAAATGTTATTTTGTAGCATAGTTTTAGAATACTTACACCGACCAAAAAAATACAGAATATTGTTTGATTCATCTATTTATACCACACAAAGGCCCATTAAGATCAAATAGGCGCTTTTTGAGTAATAATTTATTCATTCTTATTTTTGATTTGCCGAGAAGAAGTCATTCTTTATAAAAAGTTTTGCTTGTCATAGGCAGTCGTCATCAAATTTAAGATAAATTATCCATGGTATTCTAGAAATTGAAAAATATGAAATCGACTTACCTCGAATAAATTGAATACCCTGTATAATTTATCTTAAGTTTGACAATTGTTTGTGACTTTCTAAGACACGCAAAACTTTATATAAAGAATGACTTTTTCTCGGCAAATCAAAAATAAGAAAGTTTACCCCCATAGGGGAACATATTGTATACTCAGTGAATAAATTATTACTCAAAAAGCGCCTCTTTGATTTTGATGGGCCTTTTTGTAATGTAAGTAGATAAATCAAACAATATTCTATATTTTTGGTTGGTGCAAGTATACTAGAACTGTACTACAAAAAAAACATTTGTAATATGTATGATTATTTTGAACTATTAACACTCTAAGAAAAATTTGAAACAAATATAGAATATTCTCGAAAGTATTCCTCAAAATAAGCAACTGGTTTCATCTTCCTAGATTTGGTAATTTTGAAGAAACTGAGTTTAAAAAATGACGGCGATCGTGCCTACTTTCTCGAATACCTCAAAGACAGGGTCAAGGTCAAGGGTCAAATACCATGAATGTGGTATTCTCTTGAAGTACCAATATCAGTGAATATAATATTTCAGACAGTGGCCGTGGAGGCCATGCTTATCTCGCTAGACCCTTTTGTGTATTTATTTTTACATTCTACAGTCTCTTCTGATAATAATAATACTGAAACAGTATTATATATACTAGTCCAATTAATGAATGCCCAAAAGGGATTGTAGAGAAAATTTTGGAGGGGAGAATTTTTCTCTTCAGGGATGTGTTGGGGGTAGTCAGGAGGTAAACATACTAAAAGTCCCCGCCCCTAGCCCCGCCGCTTCAAGGGGGAAGGGGGTGGAAAGGTTCCTTTTTTCGATTCTTCGCTTATAACTCGGTAACGATGCGTCGTATGGGAAAAGATAATCTATGCAAAATTAAACGTAATTCAATTTTCCACAAGAATGTTTATATTCATTTTCTTCCTATGTGTTATAGTTTACGAGATGTTCGCCATCGAAAATCGATAATTAATAAAAAAAAATCAATTATGTACCTTGTATATTTCTATCAAAGCGGTTTACCGTGGTCTGCTAATAAATCACAGTCACAAAACAATCTTTATTTTACAACACTGGACGTATTTACTAACGTAATATTTTGTCGAAATCTATACACTTCCTTAATATACAGTGTGACTCACTTAAAATGAAGATACCCTTATAACTTTTTTATTTTGTTTCCGATTTGAATCAAATTTTACGCAAGTACAGAACAAATTAGGATCTACTTATGACCAGAAAATCATTCACCTGCTATAAAGGCAAAGCCACCTGGGGTACCAAAATATGCTGAAAAAAATAAAACATATTGAATGTCAGAAATTCTAAAAAATGCATCTGATCGGCGCCACAAACTTACATACGCCAAAATTTGATTTGATTATTGATGGGGGATATCTCATACATAAGCTCATCTGGCAAAGAGGGTCCTCAGTTTCCGCAATTTGTGGTGGCTACGTAAAATTCATCGTTCGTAAGATTAAAAATCAATATGATTTTTAATCTTTTTCTTCATATTTTGGTACCGAGGGTGGCTTTGCCTTTATAGCAGGTGAATGATTTTCTGGTCATAAGTAGATCCTAATTTGTTCTATACTTGAGTAAAATTTGATTCAAATCGGAAACAAAATGAAAAAGTTTTAAGTGAGTCACACTGTATATTTAAGGAAATGTCTAGATATCGACAAAATATTACGTTAGTAAATACGTCCAGTGTTGTAAAATAAAGATTGTTTTGTGACTGTGATTTATTAGCAGACCACGGTAAACCGCTTTGCTAGAAATATTCAAGGTACACAATTAATTTTATTTTTTATTAATTATCGATTTTCGCTGGCGAATATCTCGTAAAATATAACACATAGGAAGAAAATGAATATAATCATTCTTGTGGGAAATTTAATTACGTTTAATTTTGCATAGATTACCTTTTTTCTTACGACGCATCGTTTCCGAGTTATAAGCGATGAATCGAAAAAAGGAACCTTTCCACCCCCCTCTCCTATTGAAGCGGTGGGGCTATGGGGTGGGGACTTTTAGTATGTTTACCTCCTGACTACCCCCAACACATTCCTGAAGAGAAAAATTCTCCCCTCCAAAATGTTCTCTACAACTCTTTCATTGACTGGACTAATACACATTTGTGGGCATTGCTTGTCAGGGTTGAGTGATTGATTGATTTACCAGCGTGCGGTAGGCATTGCTGCCACTCCCAGGTATACAGCTGGGCCTGCTACGTCCACGCTAGGTTGGATTAAGGTCGCGCTTGTTGCCAGCAGCGAGAGCCATATGGCGAATGAGGGATTAGGTATTTGTGAGATGCGTTACCGCATTGTGTCGTGAGGGAGCGTTTAAGCTCCCTTTTTGTGTTTTTGGACTTCTGCCTTTTCTGACTCTTCTTGTGAAATATGTTGCCGTGTTGTGTCGCAATATGGAGTGTTTATGCTCCTCTTTTTGTGTTTCTGCTGCTTCAAATCTTCTTTTTCTGAGTCTTCTGATTCCTCGGTTTCCGATTTTTGGTGATATATTGATACGATTTCTTTGTAGTGTTCATTTTTTTATCCTAATCCTCTCAGTCGTTGTTCTCCGCTGTAACACGGTCTCCCTATTTTTAGTTTGTTGATGCTCGGTGCTAGCGCTTTCTTCAGTAAATGTCCTTTCCTTGGATATGTTCCCAGTACTTTATTGCATATATTTCTATCCTTTTTGTTAATTGTCTTTCCTCCTAATAGTGTTGATGTTTTATGTCGCTGTTTTCGTCTTGTTGTTTTTGCCAGTAGTTGGATGATGTCCCTTTCTGCTCTTCTCAAAAACTTCTTCTGTTGGCTTTTGTTGTTGCCGCGTTTTTCTTTCTCCATATGTCATCGTTGGCCGTTTGGCGGCTATGTACATACATTTGGTAAGGTCCCATGATAATTTATTTTTCTCAGTAAACGATATGATTGCCCTTGTGAGTCTGTATGCCGTTTTGATTATGTCTATTATCGTTTCTTTCCGTTCCAGTTGGTTCGTCATGTCTGGTCCTAGGTACTTCAATTTGTTCGTTGTTCTTAGGAAGTATTCGTCTATTTTGTGTTCCTCTCTGCTGGTCCAACTTTCGACGGGTCTCGCTTCATTATTAGGCTTTTCTTGAAGTTTGTTTTCAGTCCAGATGTGTCCTGCGGCGATTAGGAGATCATCGACGTATATGTGGTGTGTTTTCATAGAAAATACCATTTTTCCGAAAGAAGCCTGCTCCACACATACCTCTTGAAGTGCTGTGAGAATTGACGCAATATATCAACAATGCCTCATTAATTATTTCAGGTTTAATTTAAATTAAATTCGTTTGAATACTTTTAATAATTATGAATGTTAATTAATAATGATGAAAAACCTCACTTGAAAATTTTTAAGAAAGTGTTATGACCATACTTTAAGGGTAATGCATTTGATTATTACGGGTTTAATTTATATTAAATTCGTTTGAGTAATTTTAATAATTATATCAAAAAAGGTTAACATAAAAAATTTATATGCTTTATGAACAATATGTCATTGATTATTTCAGGTATAATTTAAATTAAATTCATTTGAATATTTTCAGGGTTGGTACTTAATCACCTATATTAATGTTATTCTTGTGCAGAAGCTCTTCAACGTTTACTTATTTAAAAAGTATCGGCTTGTTAGAGCGAGCAATAATAAATAGGTAATACATACGCTTTTTTAAGAGTACCGGACTCTTAAAAAATCAGCAAGATCAGCTTAATATATTAGATAATTTTAGCACTAATTAGCAAATAACTGAGCTATATTCTCAAAGTTAAGATCCCATACTATAGCTAAATATAAAAAACTATTTGTTTGGGATGGATTTGTAACTTTATCACTCGGAATACATAAAAGAATAGTCACCATCATTTTACATAGGTATATTTCAAAAATTATTTCTCGATAATTACCAACAAAATTTGCATATATTTTTATATAACTGGAATATTAGATAACCCCGGAACTGAATCCATAATAAGATAAAACACCAAACTTCACAAAAAACCACAATACACAGCGAAAATAAATTGAAATTAAGATCCAAGATCAAAATCCATAGTTACAATTATTGTAATAATCGTAACCTTGGATTTTCATCTTGGATCAAGTTAAACTTGCCTTGAAGTTAGTTGGTACAACTCGCCCTAAACAATTCAAAATTTGAACTGATAATACACTCGCTCCATTCGTTGAGAGGATTGGTTTAGAGGGTAGGGAGGCTAGATAGTCAGTCTATTCATTAGGTGAGTTGCAATTAGAAGGACTAAAACTTTTATGATTTAGGTTTTGGCTATAGTCTAGGTGCCCGCCTACATAAATTGCAATTTATACATATCCTCTTATTACTTTTTGTATGGCTTAATTGCGCCTAGTCTACCACATTTTTACTCTGCGAAAATTTTCGTAAACGCGACTTTCCACCTCCCATATTTCCGAAAGACATGCATTTCCCGTTGTATGAAAAATGTATAGATACTGTACTATCACAAAATGTAATCGCAAGAAAACTTGATGAAACGCGCGAGAAAAAAATTGTCCGACAAAAATTTTGGAACGTTAAGTGTGTCATCCTAAACATGCCGAAATAATGACTTAAAAATTTTGTGATAACCAGCTGATTTTTTCAAGATTGTTTAATAAAAATATGTATAATCCAATTTTCGAATTGTCGGACAAAATATATTTTCCGATTGTCCAGTCCGACGCGGGGAAATCGTCGGTTTCATGATTACCAAAAATATATTGATAACTGTCGGATAAAAAAATATAAGACCAGTACCTAATGTGTTGTACAACATTAATATATAGCCCGGGTAGTTTCGGGGCCCCCGCTAGGAAAAATATTCTGGTTCCGTTTTTTTTGCATAATCTTACTTCAAATAGTCCCCTTATAATAAAAACCGCTGCCCAAGGAATCACTACTTCCACATCCGGATTTTCTATCCAAGTCGCACAACGAAAAAATTTTGTATTTGGAAATAACTGTTTATGGAACTTTAATAATATAATATTTGAAATCCTCTACCCCAAAAACCCATAACACGATACCCCACATCGGTAGTGGGGTGAGGGTGGTGCCAGTGGGTGGGAGTGGGTGGGTGGATAAAGTAAAAAAATATTTTGAGGTTTCTGGTTCTTGTATACACACTAAATCACATTTTTTTTCATTCCATTTAATAATGGGGTGGGGGTGGTAATGGGGGTGGCTAATGCCAACATTTTTTTTGAGACCTTAGCTTCTCTTGTCTATACTAAATATCAATTTCATGAACTCTTACCTACTTGATTTACCTATTTACTCCAAGTTTACCCCAATTTACCCCCCAACTCTTCGACGGAACAAGATTGATTGATTGATTGATACCAGCGTGCGGTACAGCTGGGCCTGCTACGTCCACGCTGGGTTGGACTAAGGTCATGCTTGTTGCCAGCAGCGAGTGCCACATGGCGCATGGTAAAGGAATATGGGATGGGACGTGTAGGTAATTTGTGAGATGCGTTACCGCATTGTGTCGTGAGGGAACGTTTAAGCTCCCTTTTTTGTGCTTTTGGTTCTGGGTATCTGCCTCTTCTGAATCTTTGTGTGAAATATGTGTTGTGTCTTATTGTGAAGTGTTTATTACTGTTTATGCTCCTCTTTTTTTGTTTCTGCTTCTTCGAATCTTCTTTTTCTGAGTCTTCTGATTCCTCGATTTCCGATGCTGGGTTGGATTTGAGTCATGCTTGTTGTCAGCAGCGAGAGCCACATGACGCATGGTTTTTTCATTTTTCCTCTCGCTTTTCTTTCCCAGTTTGTTTATGATCCTCTCGATTGTTGTTTTCCACGTGTAACATATGGTCTCCCTATTTTTAGTTTGGTGCTGTTCAGTGTTAGCGTTTTCTTCAGTAGGTTTTCTGCTGTCCTTTTTGTTTTAACCTTCTTGATCCTTTCCCTTATCTCTCTGCTTACCAGAATATGGTCTATTTGTGTGATTGAGCTTCCATTAGTCCAAGTGTTAATGCATGTTTGACTTTTACTCCATGTATTTCTTATTGTTAAGTCAAACATGTGTGCTAGGTTTTTCAGCGCGTTTCCGTTTTCGTTAGACCATGTGTGGAGTATATGTGCATTAAAGTCTCCAGGTACACGATTTCACTGCACTATGTATATGTATATGCTATGATTTACTGCGTTAGAGGGAAGCACTGTGGAAAGTTTTGGTTTCTGTACCTAATTAAACACTAACTAATATTTCTTATCAAGCTGATAATATTCCGAGGTATAAATTATTTTACACATTCACTTATACAAACTTAAATATAACTTCTATACGTTGACACTTTGTATTTAACTTTTTCAAGGGTATCCATTGGTGACAGAACACTATAAGTCATCTCCCTGCCTACCAGAATATGATATATTTATTGAGTTGAGTTTCCGCTGCTCTAGGTATCAAGATTGCTCTTTTCTGTGCGTATTTTCTTGGAAACCATTTGAAAATATAATCTAGTTCTAGATCTCGTTAAAGTACATATGTGTACCAAATTTCAAGTCAATATCTCAAACGGTTCCAGAGTAAACGTGCGCACAAAAAAGTTACAGACCGACAGACAGACAGAAATTTTTTTTTCGCTCAAACTTGAAATCTCGACGTTTCATGACATTCTAAGCCTATTTGAACAATAAAAATTTAAAAAATTTTTTTTGTCGTTACTATACTTCCACTGGATGTGGAAGTAATATGCATGTTGTCGTTCAGTCATAAATTGTTTAAACAATTTTTATTAAACAAATTCCAAATCCTGATCAATTTTTTTTTAGTTTTTTTGGACCATTATAAACAAATAAACCAATGTATTAAAAAAGTTACAAAATTTAAGTTAAATTTTTAAAAAAATAATTGCAATTTTTTTCACTCTCTATCGGCCTCGTCATCATTCAAACTTTCTTCATCCGTATCACTTGAAAAATCATATTTTTCAATGATTTATGTAGTTAATCAATAAACGAAGTAATATTTAGAATTTCATGTCTTTCTGTGAATTTTGGCCACGCTGATATACTTACGGGTGAATATGAATATTTTTTTTAAATTTTTTATCGAATAAGGAAAAATTTTACTCTTGGTCAACTTATTCGTTACATGTCTTCTATACTCATTTTAAAAACAAACAATTAAAAAACATACTTTATCAACAAATATGGGTCTTCATGAAACCGATGATTTTCACGCGTCGGATTGGAAAATCGGACAATTCGAAAATTGGATTCTACATATTTTTATTGAGCAATCTTGAAAAATCAGCTGGTTATTTAATAGTGGGATGTACATACAAACGCACACACTCCAAGCATTCCTAGATAACTAAATACAAAATTTTATTTTTTTTATTTTTCATGTAAAAGGCAATATTTTACTGTCGGCCAACTTATTTAGTGTGTTCTATTTATATTTCATTCAAAAACAAAAAATTTAAAAAAGAAAATGTTATTAATAAATTTTTGGTCGTCATGAAACCGACGACTTCCACGCATCGAACTGGACAATCGGAAAATATATTTTGCCGGACAATTCGAAAATTGGATTATACCTATTTTTATTAAGCAATCTTGAAAAAATGAGCTGGTTATCACAAAAATTTTTAAAGTCGTTATTTCGGAGTGTTTAGGGTGGTAGATACTCTTAACGTTCCAAAATTTTTGTCGGACAATTTTTTTCTCCCGCGTTTCATCAAGTTTTCTTACGATTACATTTTGTGAAAGTACAGTATCTATAAATTTTTCATATAACGGGAAATGCACGTCTTTCGGAAAATGTGGTAGACTAGGCGCAATTAAGAAGTATTGCAATTTATCTAGGCGGGCACCTAGACTACTAGCTTTTTCAAAGAATTTGTCACTGTGTATTGCCCAGTTAATTCAACTTTATTTTATTACCTATCAATATTGAGGTTGGTGTAAAAATGAACAAAAAAAACGTATCTGCCAGTAGGGCCTGGTTGGCATTTACATGAGCTTTGTGAGCTGACACCCCGTCGGGTTAAATAAAAAATTATTTATTTATTTATTTAAATTCATTTAATGTTGGCCAACAACGATTAATAAAAAAATCGTCAATAACTCATAAAACTTAATGAATTTATTTTTTCAATAAAAAATGAGATATAGCAATAAAGTCAGCAGAATTGCTCCCTTTTTTATTGCCACGGCGATGCGGCCAATGGATAGCGTTCCCGTCGGCCAGTCAAACTGTAACTATATATTACTACATAAAACAAAATAACGCCAGTAGCCGTTAAATTTATAGTATTATCTGAAATTTTAACTGCGTTTTTATAATTTAAAAATAGCAGCACATTTAAAAAGTGTACAGGTAATAAAACTCGATACCTTATGGAGCATCATACACATTAAATATAAAACATTAATAAGAGTGGCCGTAAAAGAGAACGCTTGCCATTCAGGACACATTTCAACTTTAGTTGTTTCAGCCCGGTCATAAAGACTCAACACAAAACTACAAAAAACAATACACATGTTTACAAATGAGGTGTAATTTATTTTTTCCTCTTTCGGAAAGATATAGCTGGTGAGCTGGTGAACGATCTGTTCAAAATATTTTATACCCGTTGAAGTTTTATAAATTCTGACACAATATAGATTATAGATTTCCCACATTGATAAAGATTATACAGAATTATATTATATGTCCCTTAACTAGAATTATAAACCTGTCTTTGCAGAACGCTGAATTTTCCGAGCAGATGAAAGTTGCACTAGCTTTTCCACTATTCAAGAAAGGAGACACCTTTCAAATAGATAACTGTAGACAAATATCTTTATTACCTGAATTTTCCAAGATCTTATAACATTATTATAAAATTTGTCGAGCAAAACAACTTATTAACAACCAATAACCAATAAACACGGGTTTAGAGCAAAAAAATCTGTAGAAACAGCAAGCTACAACTTTTTAAATTATGTTTATACTGAGCTAGACAAAGATAAATTTGTATTTTCAATTATGTTTGACTTAAGTAAGGCCTTCAATAGTATTAATATATCATTTGTATTGGACCAACTGTATTACTTAGGCATAAGAGGTCCTCTGTTATCCTGGATCAATTCATATATCTAAAACAAATCTATTATAATTAAAATTCAAGAACAATTTTTAACGCAGTATGATGTCCCAATTGGAGTTCCTCAGGGGTCAGTTTTAGGCCCATTAATTTTCTTACTTTACGTTAACGATCTCCCTAGATTTATCACTAAAGGGAAGATCACTATTTTTGCGGATGACATGTCAAAGAAACAGGCTAATTCTCAATGAAAGCAAAGTAAGTTACATTAATTTCTTTAGCTTTCCGCAGAGATGCAATTACAGTTTAAATTAAATTTCTCTGACAATGCCAAATACCTTGGAACTTGGCTCAATTCTAATCTTTCATTTACCGCACATTTGGATTTCGTCTGTGCTAAATTAAATAAAGCCTATTGTGCCATCCTACAAGTGAAACCGTGTTTGAATCAAAAAGGTCTTATGAATTTATATTATGCCTTTGCGTATAGGCGTCTATCATCTAATATTTTTTTCCTGGGGACAGACTACAGGATGGGAAAGAATATTTATTTGTCAAAGAAGAATAATTAGACTATTGTTTAATTTAAGTTCTCGAGAAGGCTACAGAAGTACATTTAGAGAAAAGCAAGTGTTAACGTTCCCATGCATTTTCATTGTAAAATGTGTTATGTAAAATATTACCATTCTGATTATAAGAGCCAAAAAGATATACATAATGACACGATATTCCAATACACTACTGCTTAATAAATATAAAACAACTACATTCAAAAAATCGCCATTGTAGTATACTTCTGTATAACAATCTCCGTGAACACCTAAAATTAATTACATCTTATACAAAATTTAAATCTGAAATACAGAACTTTTTGACTGATGAATGTTTCTACACATTAGATGAATTTGTAAATAAGTTTAATTCTTAAATAAGTAAAAATGAGCTAATATAAGAAAGGAAAAAAAATATGTATGTAAGTATTATATAAGTCTGTTTTGTCCCATATATATATTTTATAATTGTTTTATAATAGCTACTGTAATTTTTATCTTTTAATTTTTTTGTAATCGTTTTTTTATAAACTAAATTTTTATCTATGTACTAGCAATATTAAATTTTGTGACTTGCCCTTTATACAATGCATGTTAGTTTAGACAAATAAACTATTCTATTTTATTCCATTCCAATATTTTGTTACTGTGTCAATGTTATAGAACCTCCCAGAAGTCGAAGAATAAATAAAAACTCGACTTAGGAAAATTTATTAAAAGACAATTTAGAGCATAACTAACCATATTTAAGGCGTCGGGGCCGAAGGCCGACACAAAAGGACTCATACGCTCGTAGAGACGTAAAGCACTGCCAGGTGAAAATTCAAAGAAGTACCGAATTTTCACTTAGACGAATATATTTATGTCCAGGGCGCAAAAGTATATTAAGGTCATAGAAAAGTGTATTAAAATAAAAGTATATTTTTGGTCAAGAAAAAAAAATATATTACTTTTTCAAAAGTACTTTTTAAAAAATTTACTAAAAGTGGGCTATATTTTTGAATATTTCTAACGTTTTTATGGCGTCCCGAAACATGAAGAAATTGGAGACATAGTCACTGTAGATATCATTCAACAGAATGACAATAAAATTTCGATGAGGCGACGTACTGAAAGACAAGAATTGAAAAATGTGAAAAAAGGCGCGTAGCGTCTATATGCAATTATTAGACAAAAATTAGCAAAAATGGACAAGGCCGGTTTCTCGAATAAAACAAATTTGGATTCATCCAGTGACTGGTCAGATGGGATGAGTGCGTTGGAGAATCAGCACAAATCTGTGGTAGCAAAACCAAATGCAGGTCTTTAAAGGTAGCAAAATTATAGAGAAAACCGCCTTGTGCATAAGCAAGACATAAAGGTCATTTTCATAAAAGTCACTCGAAAGCGAGGTCATGTCACATACCCTATATTGAACTTATATGGGGCCGGTAAGTCGCCGTAAAGGAGGCAGGAAAGCAAAATAAACCCCTATATAGTTGAACTCCGTTCTTGTGAATAATATAATCACTAAAAGGAACCTTACAGTTAACCACTAATGTCCCAAAATTTTTAAAGTAAAATATTTTTATATAATTTTCAGTCAGTCCCAAAACCAAAGTGCCTTTTCATAAACTTCTGAGGAAATTGTGTGAATCATTTTACCAAATCGATTGCTATTCTACGCTTTCCATTATATGGTAATTGCGATATAAACGTCCTCTTTCGTCCTTGCCCTGCTTCGGGAGGCGATTTATTAAAATATATTTTCTTGGATAAGCTATGCTATAGATGTATTCTTTGAATCTAATCAATAAATGGTATTATTTGAACTGTTGCATTTTACTGGCTGAATGATTAATGATTACTGATTAATGATTATGTGGATATAGCATCCTTCGGAGGAGATGTAAAGCAGTCGGTCCCTTGTCTATTAAATGTTAGGTAAGTAAGATCTCTACCCAGAGCCGGATTAAGGATTGGCGCGCCCGCTAATCATGTATTTGAGCCCTATTATCCTCTTATTCATAATGGAAAAAAAAATGATGAGGGGGGAGGGGGAGAAAATCTGAAAAAAACAATTTTATCCAACCTCAAAATTGACACGCGGGACAGAAATATGACTTTTTTCACGGTTCCAAAATCGACAGCGGGGGGGGGGAAGGTTAGAAATATGAATTTTCGTCCAGATTTTAAAATTGATGAACAGGGAGAAGGAAATGGAAAAATGTTCTCGAAAATGAAAATTGATTAGTGGGAAAGAACAAAATATATATTTTTTAATAAGCAGAGAGCACAAGGAGCTCGCAACCAGCATTGCCCTAGCGCGCCCCCCTTCACGCATTGTCACCCTAGGCTATAGCCTAGTTAACCTTATGGATAATCCGGCCCTGTCTCTACCGTTAGACACAGAGGTTCGGAAATTTTTTCAGGTTGGGGTAGCTCGTTTCCTGGCGTCGTTGATAAGCCTTGGTACCGGAATTAGGCCGACGTAAAATAAATAAATAAAAAACATGGCCCACAAAATATTACTACTTAGTGTCCATTCTGACTCAGATTTTATTTAATGTGTCGATACGGTGCGTAGCTACCATATATTGTACCCTGGTTTAGACACATTTTCCTCCTTAGGAACACCGACGTCAGTTTAAGAGTAAGTGCACCGCTTGATATATTGGATCCACTTTAAAAAATATTCTGCGTGAGCGCGACAGAGAGAAGATTATGCAGATGCATGTGAACGAGAGAGCGTATATGGGAAGTGTACTGATGCCTCATTATACAAAGGGTGTAATTAGTTTCATGTCATTCAAAAACTGGTATTGGGGATCGACTAGATAAACAAAAAACCTATTTACTTTTTCTTCTAGGGACACTTGAGAAACACTGAAAAAACTGAAATTTGAACGTTAAGGTAAGAGACATTTGAGAACCATTACTTTTCTGGGTCAATGGACGTATAGTTCCGAATCAGAAGTTTCTTACTTACTTTTAAAAAGTTATAAAAAAAGGGTAAAGATTACCGTTTGTGTCTCACCGCCGCGCAGTCGCAAGAAGCGCGGCACGTTGATGGGACTGCTTGAACGAACTTTTCGTACCACTTATAAAAATGTAAATAATTCGTTATCTCTTTCTACACAACCGCAAACACAGGATGACCGCAGGGTTTAAGCAGAGGATTTACTTAAATGTTATGTATGTTTTTAATTTGGAACAAAATTATTGGACCTTTTATTGTTGTTTCTAATTTATAAATTTAAATGTGGTTTATTAACATATGTAAAAAATAATTGTTCTGTGTTAAAAGCTTAAAAAAATGAGTAGGTAATTATTTCGTAAAATTGGAAAATGAACAGTTAGACGCCCGAGATACAATGACAGAAAATAGTTATGTGTATTTTAAGTTAGGAAAAATTTTATTTTTTTTTTACGAATTGTGCACATAATTTTTTCCAATCAGGTATCGAAAACGAAAAATCGAGTCTTTGGTCTATGGAAATCAATATAAACAATAATAAACAAATCAGAACAAAACAGCAAATAATAATGGTGCATTTGTTGTCCAACAGGTACCACCCAATAACAGAACAATTCTTTTGAATTTATCACAAAACCACAAAAGTTGCTCATAGTAATAAAGTTTAAATACCTAACCCAGGAGCGACTTTGATTTGAGAGTGATAACAATGTGACAGCGCGGTGAACAGGCCCATTCGAGAAATCTAGAACTTACCAATAAATTATTGTTGATTTACATAAATTATTCGAAATGGCCTCCGTCTGTATCAGTACACATTTTGGCACGTCCAACTAAGGACATACGCACTCCGTTCAACACTAAACACACTAAACTATCAACTAACGTTGTCAATAAACAAAGAAAAAGAGAAGAACTTGGTCCAAAATCCAAAAAGCTACACAAAAGATTGAACAAGTAAGTTATGTCTGTACGTAGCCAAGTACTTGAACGGTAAGTCAATAAATTAAATCTTAACTAAAATTTGTATAATTCTCTTCAGATCTACTAAGCACTCAAAAAATGTCGGCCTCTTTTATTTTACCGCACCGCCAAAGACGCCGACATTTTTGCACGCATAACAAGTGTGTAGTCAATTATAAGTATTTAACCAAGTAACGATGTAAACTAAAATATTGCTTGAGATTATCACAAGGGAGAGTATAGTAGTTGTCTTCAAATCTACTAATCACTCAAAAAATGTCGGCGTTTTTTATCCTTACTGCACCGCCAAAGACGTCGATATTTTATACCTACCTGCACAACTATCAAAGTATCATGGGCGATAAGACGCGACGATATAAAGACTATCCCAATATTCCAGCAGTTCCAAAACAATATTTTTAAAAATTTTCGATTTTTTTTTTCTCTCCAAAACTATGGGCATATGTTATATAAGGTTTTTTTGTTTGTCTAGTTGTTTCCCACCACCAGTTTTTTTAATAACATGAAACTAATTACACTCTGTATTTCATGTATATGGCAAATTTATTTCATGCAACTTTGCAATCGCATAGCTATAAGTCGAGCCCAACCAGGACGCCTGGCATTTTTTCATTTATTGTTTCAAAAGGTAAAACATTTTGTGTATTAAAATTTCAAAAGCTATACTTTTACTTAGCATTATTTTTTGCAATTTCAAAAATATTTTCCGTGCACTCCGAACCGGGGCTGCCTAGCCAGGCGATTGATTCCTTTTTCGGGTATAAGAAAACTTTCATCGAATCTAAAATATTTTGAACAAATCCTTCACCAGCTCGTAGACTATAAAGACTCAACGCAAAAGTACAAAAAACAATACACATGTTTACAAATGACGTGTAATTTATTTTTTCCTCTTTGGGCAAGTAACTCTGGAATAGAGAGAGGATTGCCGATTCTCGTGAGCTGTACGTAAATATCTGACACTAATGAAGATAAACATTGTACGATTTCTTGGGGTATCACGTGCACCTGCCAGCATAGTTGTATTTTAATATAATGAGCAATGCATATTAATTGTGAGCGTAATTAATATCATGATAAAAGACAATTTGTCGACGTTAAGTTGATTTATGTACGAACTTAAATTAGCTAGTTTCAGCGTAAGGGTACTCGTTTTCACCGCTTAAATTCAATAAGAACATTACTTCTTTTAAAACAAAATTACCTCCGAATTAATAGACTATTTTTTTTTCAGTTTGTTCCAATAACAGTAGATTTACAGCGATTAAAGCATTCCAGTCGGCAACGAAATGGAAATCACAGTTATAAAACTACCACATAGAAGCATAAAGACCTTTTTTTTTTAACTTGGGACTGCAAAATGGCCGAATTTGGGACCAAAATAAATTCTAGATAAGTACTTAATTAGTGGAGTGCATAGACGAAAAAATTAAGTTATCAGAAAATCGATTGGACCTGAATGTATTTGCCTACAAACTTTTTTAATGGCTTTCTATAATCATAAATTAACTTTTATTTTCACTTGCTTTGCTAATTACTTCCACATCCAGTGGAAGTATAGTAACGACAAAAAATTTTAAAAAAATTTTTAATGTTCAAATAGGCTTAGAAGGTTATGAAACGTCGAAATTTGAAGTTTGAGCAAAAAAAATTTCTGTCTGTAACTTTTTCTTGTGCGCACGATTATTCTGGAACCGTTCAAGATATCGACTTAAAATTTGATACGCATATGTATGTTAACGAGATCTGGAACTAGATTATATTTTCACCTTATTCTGTTGACAGGTTGGGGGGTAAATGGGGTAAATGGGGTAAATAGGCAAATCAAGCAGGTAAGAGTCCATAAAATTGGTATTTAGTATATACAAGAGAAGCCATGTCTCAAAAAATTTTTTGGCATTAGCTACCTCCATTATAAAAGGGGGGGGGGAGTGTGAAAGAAAAATTGTGATTTAGTGTATGTACAAGAACCAAAGGCCTTGAAATATTTTTTTACTTCATCCATCCCCATTACCACCCCCCTATCACTACCCCCACCCCACTACCGATGTGGGATATCATTTTATGGGTAGACGATTTTAGATATTATATTATTAAAGTTCCATAATTATATTATTAAAGTTCCATAAACAATGGGGTTATTTCATGTGTGTAAAAAAACTTAAAAATACCTACTACTCATTTTAAATTTTATTAACGTGTGACGTCAATGGTTAGAGGTAATTTTAATGTTGTTAGATTGCTGCCATGTCAATAACAAATGTAATACTAAATTCTAGTTTTCCAGCTTGCAAATAAGTAATTTATAAATTTTAGGAAGTGCGAAGAGGCGCATATTTTCGGCCACAACTTTGTTGTTTTTTATGTTAGAGGAAAAAGCGTCGGAAAACTCGATCAATTATCTTTAGAATTGATGTCTACAAATATTTTGAAAAAACTGATAATTGGCGAGATTCTTCGGAAAATGGAAGAAATTTCACGTTTTCCTAGAAAATGCATGTAAATCTTAAAAAAAAAACATTTTTCCCTGAAACGTTTGCTTTTGAGGGTCGAGATTAATTGAGCGTCTAGGTAATACATGATATTAAGAGTACATCGTAATTGTGATCAATTTCAGTTAAATACAGATTAATTACGGTGACAAAATGGCGAAATTTTACTGAAAAAAAAAGTTCTTACTTCCGCTCCTTCTATTTCCCTCATTTTTGTCGCAAGACAAAAAATAAAAACCATTGTATGGTTGAGGAAAACCACTAGGCCGTGTTCATGCAAGTAGTGCAAGGCACTACCCCCCGGATTAATACACTAACCTAGGTTACTATATCATAAGAATACAAAATGTATCACTTACAGTGCCTATCTTAATCCTAATTACATTACTAAATGACTAAATTGTGACGCACAGTTAAACAAAACGATTTTAAAATTATAGTGTTTTATTTTAACATATATATTATAATTTCTTTTGTTTTTAATCTTTTATTTATTTTTTTAATTTTTTTATTTTATTACTGATTACTGTATAAGTAACTTGACATATTTATTTTAAATTGTTACATTGTTTTAATATTTTCTGGGACTGCATTATAAAGCTTTGAAATATTATGAGTAAAAGACCGTTCATAAAGGCTAGTTTTATGAGATGGTGGTATTATATGATTTCTCTTTCTAGTTTTAATGTTATGAACGTCTGAGTGAAAGCAGATTTTATTATAAAGATAGCTAGGAATTTTCGTAGTAATTATTTGATGATAAAGACATAATGTTTGTAATTTTAAGCGATTGTTCATGTTTAGCCATTTTAGATCTCTAAGTTTATGAGAGATATGTTCTCTACGCGGTATCCTAAATATATTCCTAATACATGAATTTTGTGTCCTTTGTATTCTAGTTTTCGTCCAGACATGGATAATAAACAGGGGCGCAGTATAGAAAATTTGACAGAACAAGAGTTTCGCATAACAAGGTTTTTATTTTTGCCGATAAATAATTTCTACGTGAATAGAGCAATTTTAGGACTGAATAAGATCTTTGTATACATTTGCTAATTTGTGCAGAGAATCTAAAGGTATTATCAAACGCCTAAGCCCAAGTTACACGCTCTCTGAACGACTGGAATGGTTGTGTTATTGATTACTACATGGAAATCGTCGGAAATATTAGAAATAGTTAGCTTATTACCAAATAAAATTAATTTTGACTTATTAGAGTTCAAAAACAAGGAATGCTCCATTGACGCCTTCTCAATAACTTTAAGGTCTGAATTAATTTTTATTATAGCATCATCAATATTGTTCCTGTTAAATGACAAATATAATAGTGTGTCATCTGCGTACATATGTGAATCACAATATTCTAATTTACTACAAAGATTTCGGGTATAAATGCAAAATAACAAAGGTCCTAAAATGGAGCCTTGGGGCACTCCGACTTTAAGCGGACTGACGTTGGAGAGTGTGCTCTCTATTTTTAGTCTTTGAGTACGATTTTCCATATAATTAGCTAGTAAACTAACTGCATTTGTACCTAGTCCAATAAAGTGAAAGATACATGTAAGAAGTTGATGGTTTAGGGTATCAAATGCTTTAGTGAAGTCTAATAGTATTAAAGCACTAATTTTATTGTCATCAGAGGCTTTTAAAATATCATAGGACACTTTCAATAATGCAGTAGTACAGCTGTGATTCTGTCTGAAACCAGATTGATGAGATGGAATAATTTCGTATTTTTTTAAATGTTCAATTAATTGTAGATATATTTACTCTCTCTAAAATTTTAGATAATGTAGGCAGTATGCTTATTGGACGTAAATCTTTGGCAGATACGGGATTTGAAATTTTAGGAATTGGAATAACATGCGCTTGTTTCCATTGAACCGGAAAGGTATTAGACAATAAGCAACTGTTTACTATGTGTGTAATATATGGAATAATATGAGAACCACAGTATTTTAACATAACGAGGTTTATACCATCCGATTCAACAGCATGTGTTTTTATGTTATATAAAATTTTTGAAATAGTATCTTCATTTACTAAACTAAAATCAAAATCAGCTGGAATATTTTTAAAAGTGTTAGTTGAGTAATAATTTATTAAATTATCATTCCTGTTATTTGATATTGGTATGTTGTTTATAAAATGATTGTTGATTTTATTGGGTTCCTTAAGTTGCGCAGGTAATTCAGCATGTTTTTGTTTGTTGACATTTAAGGATTTAAGTTCCTTCCAAATAACTTTTGAATTATTTGTTGCAAATTTTGAATTATAATATGCCCTTTTTTCATTTCTTATCGCCACCTCTGTGTAATTTCGTATTTGCTTGTAGTAGTCCCAGTCAGCTTCTAATCTAGATTTCTTAAATTTCGTTTTAGCTTTATCCCTAAGAGATATAAGACGTCTAATATTATTTGTTACCCACGGTTTACGAGGTTTAGATATGTTAGCAGTTTTGAGAGGTGCATGCATATTAAACAAATCTGTTATACACTCATGAAAATATTGAAGTTTATGTTCTGCTTCATCAAAACTATATATTATATATTAGATACAAAGGAGCATTTACTAAGTCATTTCTAAATTGTTCTATATTAAATCCACGATAATCGCGGTAAGTGATATAAAATGGTACAAATTTATTATCCATCTTCAATTCACCAATTCTTGATCAGCTATATATAGTTCTTTATTCCCAAAATTCAAGACAACAGAGGCATCTAACACAATAATTAAATCTAGAAGAGATTGCGAATATTTTGTAATTCTAGGTGGTTTATCATTTATAAGTTGTATTAATCCCATGGTCTCTAAAATACATATCTCCGAAATGAAAAATAATCTAAATTCTGATGGAACCAAAAGATTCCGTAATGAAACGAACTCGTTTTACGGTACTTTTTATTTTGGGCTAGCTCTTACCGTTTCAGAGATATCGGCGAAAAATTGTAAGAAAAAGCATGCATTTCGGAACCGAAAATAGCACAAAAACATGCAATCTTGGCACGTTCATATTTTTTGAAAAACACCTGCGGGAGGGCCGTACGATGTCGCAACGTAAAGAGGAAGAGTTCTAGTTCACGAACGAATCAAAAGTTGCATTTTTTGACATTTAGCGAAAACGGCAAAACAAAATGTCAGTCACACATGTCAATACAGGTAATGGTCAAGTTTGTATTTCATGGATGCCATACAAATTTACTGCTTGAACTATACTGCGCATGCGTAACCATTTACGTCACGGCTTTTAGCGGGAGCTACCATTTTCAAATTATAAATTGAATTTAAAATTTTTAACGTCCATAAAAAAAATTGCCATTACGTATACTTAGTTATTAAGCCAATTTAATGTAAATACAAATTATGAAATAACCCCATTAGGGAGACATGAGCAGTAAATCTGGATGTGGAAGTAGTGATTCTTTGAGTAGCGGTTTTTTTTAGAACTTTAAAAAACCCGTTGTTTTTTTTTTTTAAATTGGCATTAAAGAACCTCAAAATCCTCATTAAAGTACTAGAAACAGTAAAGTAATCCAATATTGTACGATTTCTTGTAGTTGGTGGAGGTGACAGATAAACGCCAACATACATTTTTCATTGCTTATGACAGTGGAAAAAATAAAAATTTGTAGGGATTCGTTTTACAATAGCAATTTTTTTGCTGGCACTTGCCGGAAACATTACAAGGAGTTTAGCAAAAAGTTTTGGAATAAATCTTTTTCCCGCAAGCCATTTGTTTAAACACAAGAACGTTGAAAATTGTGTTTTACTCAGTTTTTCTTTAAATATCTCTGGTCGAATTATAGCTCGTATCACAATGAATAAAAAAATTCCGCAAAAAACTAGATTTATCCGAATATTTTTAGTTAATTTGTTAAGTTGCAATAAATAAAAGCAATAAAGGCAGCCATTTTTAAACAATTGGTGATAATGCAAATAATTTAACGAAATCTTTGGAAACGATACCTGTAGTGGAGCTAAATCGTCGTACCAAATTTCAACTTGGTATGTTGACAACGCATTAAAACAAAAGCAAAATCGAAAATTAAATCGTCAATTGTTTAAGTGCATCAAGTCCTACAGCAATTTCTTTTTTCAGATTGTAGCTTCTTTTCTTCTCAGAGAATAATAAGGCTGTCGCCTCCCCGTCCATTATAATAGTCTCAATAACATTTGACTAAATAGTACGTCGGGTACAACAAAAGAAGCTGCACTTTTTTATTGAAATGTGCCACTTTCTGTGGTCATAGTTGATGCCAAAAGGTAACTTTTTAGATAGGGAGCCACTTGAAAATCCGTGCATAACACCAAAATGGCAGCCATTAGAGATGGCCACACTAAATTTTTTTAAGCTCCTAATGGTCCGATTTCGATTTTCTTTTTTTTGTTTAAAAGCTCTTGTGGACACTTTTTTGTCTCAATACATTTATCACTTCACCCTAAGGGTTCTGCGCAGTTTTCAGAAAAACAAATAATTTTTAATTTTCACGGACTTTTGGAAAATACTGTGATACGGAATTCAAAAACAGAATTTTTAATAATGCTGAAAGGTTTCATGCAAACAGAATACACATTTCTTGGACTACTTAGTCAAAAACCTGTCTGAAGAACTGTGCGAGGGATAAGAGAGGCATTGGTCTTCGTCACCAAGTAGCACAAGAAAATATGCTACTAAAAAATTGGAATGATTATCTCTGCTGCAATCAGACTAAGTTACTTGGAGAACATGCATTTTTGAAGTTTAATTTGGCTCACATCAGTACTGGATTGCTACTAGATTGAAAGGATTCCGTGCATTCACTGAATCAGATGTAATGTCATCATTTGCAATGAAAAGGAAACAGAAAGTGTGGAAATAATTTTCTGAAGCTGCTGAAGCCTTCCAAGCTATTTTTCTACTACAACAGTCTATTGCGGACGAGACTTTTTAAGTTCTGGAGAAGCATACTGTTTTGCTTTCCTACAAAGACGCAGAAGATTTCTTTGTCAATCATGTTAGAAAACTTCTCTTTACTTCAAAAACTCGCAGTCTACAAAGTCTGCCCCCAACAAAAGAGGCACTAAGGCAGCATTGTCTTCGATCAGCATACCAGGCATGACAAGTTTGGGGTCGTGCGTGTTCAGTGATGGACAACATTCCAGGGTCGGAAGGATGGGGATGGACCATGGTTCCTAGGGAGTGGACGCCGGTCTGGTCTTTTCTTCCTTTTATTAAGGCAGCCTGCAGAGAATTGGTTAAGTGTAGTTACTCTGGATGCTGTACATGATGCTCCTATTCAAAGACCAAGGTTCCACGCACGCTACTTTGCACGAACTGCATTAGGAGGTCGACAATGCAGCAATAAATACAACAAAGCTTAAATTATTATTTTTAAATTCATTTGACAGTTTCAAGATCATAATATTGCTTTGTTGATGCAATGCCCTAATATAATAATAATATATAATTATTTTGTTCCAGAGATGAACTGAAAAATGATTGCGTGATCTAGAGTTATAATAGCTGTATAGAAGCAGTTCATTTACATGAGTATCTCTTAGTATTTATTCGTTTTTTGTTTGTAAAAATTTGTTTCCATAATATAATAAATGTTTTCAAAATAATTAAAATCACTGTTGTGTATGAAAACAAGTCTTTCTTGACATATTCGAAACCCCATAAACATAAACACTTTTTGTAGGGGAAGAAAGGGATATTGAGCACAATTAAAAACTTACTTATCAATAAAATTCGTGAGAAAAGTGAAATTTTCAATTGAAAATTGCTTGAGGTGTAGTGATAAATGTATAGCGACCAAACAGTGTCCGCCTCGCAAGAGCTTTCAAATATAAAAAAAAGAAAATCAAAATCGGATCATTAGGAGCTGAGATACAAAAAAATTTAGTGTGGCTAATGGTTTGGTGTTCTGCACGGACTTTTAAGTGGCTCCCTATCTGAAATATTACCTTTTGTCATCAACTATGACCACAGAAAGTGGTACATTCCAATCGAAAAGTGCAGCTTTTTAGCTTTTCTAGCTATGTATCTGACGTATTAAACGCAACGCATTTCGTTAGAAAAGATTGGTTTGCCATATTTAAGTAATAGGTTAAGCCTTCTGGAATCTTGTATGGGGGAAATATAAGTGTACAAATTCACTATATCCATCGTAGAAAAAATGTCTTCTCTAATACCCACCAGAATAGGATGTCGTGTCGAACGCTTGATTGAAGATTAGAAATAATTCTATAGTTAATAGCATAATTAATAGGAAGAATTTATTTTATGGTAATACTGTTCATCCTTTTGTTCTCACAATATTAAAATGGGATCTCCAGTTTTCAATTTCTAATTTGACATTAACTAATTAAAGTTTATCTCCTCACAAAGTAATATCATCATTTATGTTTTAATCTTGTCAATCAAGCGAGGCTAGTATCCACACTGCTACCACGGTGGCTTAATATTTTTATTGGAATTATCTGTTCGGTCGATCGAAACATTAATAGAGTATATCTAAAGGTGGAACTACGGCATATTAAATTAGCTCTTCTAGAGTGAGCCAATTAATAACGTTATTAGAATAACATAGATTGTATCTTGTCACTCTGTTCCTATAGTATTTTTACTTATATTAGCTACTATAAAAACACTATTAGAATCCATTTAATCGCCTTGATTACGCATTATAATGATAATAAAAATAAATATAAAAAAACTTTTAAAAACAAGCTTTTATTATTATTTAGGTACCTATAATACTAAAACGAAAAAAATAAAAATATAAAAAAAATAATTATCTTAAAAGCTTGTCGTGCGCGAGATGTTCATACAGGCATTAATTTTGTTTGACAGAGATTGTAAGTATTTTTTTTTCTATTCACGCGGCAAGCTTTTAAGACAATTATTTTTTTATATTTTTATTTTTCTCGTTTCAGTACACCTAAATAATAATAAAGGCTTGTTTTAAAAATTTTTTTACATTTAATTTTAACATACAGGTATTAATTTTGTTTGCCAGAGATTGTAAGTACCTAAGTTTTTTTTTCTATTCACACGACAGGCTTTTAAGACAATTAATTTTTTTATATTTTTATTTTTTCGTTTTAGTACATGTAAATAATAATGAAAGCTTATGTTAAAAAAAAAAATTATATTCAATTTAATTTTGAAATTTTTAGTTACGTTTTAACCCATGCATTTCTGATAATACATTGACCACTTTCCGGCTCCATCATTAGACCCTGAATACCACCTAGGACCAGAGTACTTATCGAGACAAACTCAACGAGCCCAAACTTGAAGGGGTTCCATTATATTATTTTTGGGTTTCATAATATTGTATTGTTATCAGAACCACATGTGTATCCCAAATTTCAGCTCTATAGGACGTCGTTAGATAGTTGAAAATTGACTTGCAAGATTTGAACTAAACATCCTAACATACATACAAACTAACGTAACGCAAACTTTAGACGTCGTATCTCGAAGGGGTTCTATTATATTATTGTTGGTTATCCATAATATGTTACAATGGTACCATAATATTGTATTGTCATAAAAACTACACGTGTGTGCAAAAATCTTAGCTCGATTGGACGTCATACCTCGAAATGGTTCCATTATATTATTGTTGGGCTCCATAATATTGTACAATGGTACCATAATATTCTATAGTGATCAGAACTACATGTGTATGCAAAATTTCATCTCTATTGGACGTCGCATCTCGAGGAGTTTCATTATATTATCGTTGGGTTACATAATATTGTACCATGGTACTATAATGTTGTATTGTCATCAGAAATACACGTGTATGCAAAATTTCAGTTCGATTGGATGTCTTTAAGTGGTTCAAAATTGAGTTGCAGAAGTCAGCCCAAACATACTAATAGTCGGAGAACGAGGGATCCTACGATGCATTTTAAGGACCCTCTATAACACTCGCGAACAACCACCTAAAAAAAATTGATTCTTATGTAAATCGACCTGGCGGATTCGATTTTGGAGTTCGCCAGACATTCCAGGCAATTTCCGAAAAATCTCAAATTTTATGGAAATTTTTTAATTTTTACTTATCACCCTATATCTCTTTTAGTTTAAGTTCGATTAAATTGAAATTTTTAGGAGAGCCAATTTAGACCTTTGTTATTATGACTGACAAGCAGACAGAAATGCAAAAAAGATTACGTGTCACCAGTAATATTTTTTTAAAAAGTTGGTGACACGAAATTTGTTAAAAATGCAGCAACAAATACTCGATCGAGAAAACTTTTTTGTTTTTAAAGATAGATGTGTATAGTAATTACAAAGTTGTAGCCAAAGAACTAAAGAAACTTTTTTATTTCGGTGATTTTTTTGATAACTTACTTAGTTTTCAAGAAAACGGTGCTGCAGTATTTGACCGCCGCGCCGGGTCGCGTCGCAAGATAAAAGATTGGGTTGGCCTATACCGCGGCTTTGTTTTTCGTCTTTCAGGATGCCCCGTCCGATGTGAATAAAATAATGCGTAGTTGTGAATATTGGTTTTTCATTTATAACGCCTTATAGAACCCAAAACGGTCCTTATGGACTGATCTGTACCCTCTGCAGACTCTTAAAAATGTCTTGAAATGAAATTTTTGCCTATGTCGAATTTTGATTATGTCTTCAACTTAGGACGATTTTGGAGAGTTCTACAACAATAACACATACCCACAAAAAAAAAGTGGTCTATTCAGCAGACCAGACCAGTGTATCCGTATGTATTTGGACCCGCTGAAACCGAATCCGAAGTTAGAATTGTGAGATTGGCTCGTTTTTCACCTCCAACCCCAAAAAACAACCCCAAAATAAAAACAAAGTGGTCTGTTCGGCGGACTATAGCAGTGTATTCTTATGTATTTTGACCCGCTGAATCCAGATTCGAAGTTAGAATTGACAGATTGGCTCGTTTTTCACCCCCAGCTCCGAAAAACATACCCCCCAAAGAAATGATTTGTCCGACGGACCGGACCAGTGTATTCTTATGTATTTGGACCTACTGAAACCGAATCCGATGTCAGAATTGTCAGACTGGCTCGTTTTTCACCCCCAACCCCAAAAAACACCCTTAAGACAAAAACAAAGTGATGATAATTCTAACTTCTGATTCGGTTTCAGCGGTCCAAATATATAAGGATACACTGGTATGGTCCGCCAGACAGACAACTTTTTTTGTTTTGGGGCTGTTTTTTAGGGTTAGGTATGAATTACGAGCAAATCTGACAATTCTGACTTCGAATTAGGATACAGCAGGTCAAATTACATAAGGATCCACTAGTATAGTCTGCCGGACAGACCACTTTGTTTTTGTATTGGGGGTGTTTTTTGAGGTTGGGGGTGAAAAACGAGCCAGTCTAGCAATTCTGTCATCGGATTCAGTTTCAGCAAGCCCAAATACATAAGAGTACACTGGTGTAGTCCAGTGAACAAACCATTTTTTTTTGGGGGGGGGGGGGGTGTTTTTTGGGATCAGGGGTGAAAAACGAGCCAATCCGTCAATTTTAACTTCGAATCCGGATTTAGCGGGTCAAAATACATAAGGATACATTGGTACAGTCCGCCGGCCAGACCACGTTGTTTTTGCTTCGGGGGTGTTTCTTGGGGTTGGGGGTGAAAAACGAGCCAATCTGACAATTCTGACTTCGAATTCGGTGTCAGGAGGTCCAAATACATAAGAATGTACTGGTCTGGTCCGACGGACAGACCATTTTTTTGGGGGGTGCTTTTTGGGGTTGGGGGTGAAAAACGAGCCAATCTGACAATTCTGACTTCGGATTCGGTTTCAGCGGATCCAAATACATATGGATACACTGGTCTGGTCCGCCGAACAGACCACTTTTTTTTGTGGGGCTGTGTAATAGCCATTCTAGTGAGTTGTATAATATACTATTAAATAAGGTCGCTCAGTTATAATGACTTAGTTATAGAACACATTTACTTAGGGCCGTTACTTTCTGTCAACGTTAAACCACGTTAAACTTTAACCGTTTGCCAAATCATTGAAAGTACAATTGTTTCCATGGTAACTGAATTGGTTTGACCCACCGATAACGTTTAATCGGGACCGAAAGTAACGGCCCTTAAACAGGTAATTTAAACGTAAACATTCCGTTTAATTGTGGTCGTTA
This sequence comes from Rutpela maculata, assembly GCA_936432065.2. NCBI lineage: Eukaryota > Metazoa > Arthropoda > Insecta > Coleoptera > Cerambycidae > Rutpela > Rutpela maculata. Next base: position 361,366,289 of record OW386285.2, read on the forward strand.
TTATGTAATATCTACTAAATTAGTTAATCGTCTTTCAGCTGCAGTCTTTCTTTCTCAAAAATAACAAATAAGTTGTACTAAAGATTTTATAAGCCATTAGCGCCAAAGACATAACTAGAAATAAGACAGACATCCATTATACGATGGAGTAGGAGTACATCATAAAATGTCGTAGTTGTTGTGAAATGATTTCTCCACCCTTTCCCTTCGTGTGGTTTTTTACTTCCAATTAATTTTCAATATAAATATACCCATTCTACCGCAGAATATTTCAAAGCGCCAAATATTTTACGTTTTTAAAGAAAATTTTTATTTTAGCTTGAACGACTTTCCTGGAGTTTACAATATAATAATATTGCACTTGGTATTTGTTAAATAACCCTATATACACGATTTTTTCAATTAATCACGTCAAAATTTCATTAAATTGCTCCTTAGAGCCAGATAAAAAATATGGCGAACATAGTGCCACACAACTCCAAAGCGTTCTTTCCTAATATGTTAGATCTCGCTAACGTTTTTCCTTCAGTTGAAATCATTAAAACTTATATTATTGACTTTAACAGTAAATGGAACATATTAGGGTTAAAATAATTTCGTAGTACCAAAAAATTTAAAGTCTAATCTAGCTTTAAAGTTAATTTAGAATTAAATTGGTCGTACTCCACTGATCAAGTTTAACAGGTTTAAGGGGAATAAGATATTGCGAGAAATAGCTGACCGATTCTTTTTAACTGTACTATCAAGACTCCAAAAAAGAGGGTGCGGCTATAAGACAAGGACAATAATTAGTCTTAGAAGTTTGAAAATCAAAACTATTTATTTATTTATTTATTTATTTATTTATTTATTTATTTATTTATTTATTTATTTATTTATTTATTTATTTATTTATTTATTTATTTATTTGATTACACTGCCCAACAGGTACTTGGCTCAATTATAGGACAGAGAGAGAGAGAGATTCTACTAAAGTTATGTTAACAAACAATGGATGTGCATAAATAAAAAATGTATCTCAGATATTAAAATAACTTATGGTAGATAAAAGACAGGGAGAAAATAAACTATAATTTTTTTTTAATATTGTCTATATGAAAGATGAAATACAAAAAGGAAAAACAAACAAGTTCAACTAGTTCCTTTGGTAATATGTTTTTTATTTTGTTATGACTTCATAAGCCAATCAGCATTGTTTGTGAAGTATTACAAGACCTTTCAAGCAATTTGGACAATGAAAACGCAATTTTGCCTTATTCCACTTTAAGTACGAGTAACTTCCAGGGCATTTTCTGAAGTAATATTTACCTTTAGATCAAACACATATGCTTAGAAAATAGGGCAATTAAATTAAAGTGAATTATTTCTAAAATTGAAACTAAGTTTGACTTTTTCCGTATAGGGATGATACCTAATTCGATTTTAAGTAAAAATAACTTTCAGGGTATTTTCTGAAGTAATACTTACCTTTAGATCAAATACATATAGAAAGTAGGGCAGATAAATTAAGGTAAATTATGCCTAAAATTGGAACTAGTTGTGACATTGTGACATGCGGTTAAAATTTTACCTTAAATCTGACTGCAAACACAAAACAAAACTCAGATTATACTTACCTTAAAAGTTAGTAAAATTTTCCAGTTTTTATTCAGACATTAAAAAACGTGCTTTTATAAATACTGCACTAAAAAGCAAAAAATAATGTTCTCCCTGTCTACCCCGTAAGAACCTTAGTGTAAGCCGTGTAAGTATAATATTCGAGTATAAGCGTGGGGCGCTTTTCATTTAATCTAATGATGTCTTCAGCGTATTAATTATCGAACATGTTCGAAATAGAGTTCGAAAAACGCCCCACACATTTATACTCAGATATTATACTTAATTACAAGAGATGCGTGTTGATAAGTAAGTCATAGACGCATCGTAAGACGCTCCCGAAATAAGTGCTAAAAATCGGTTAAAGCCACGGTAAACTTAATTAAATTTAAGCCATCGGTAAGCCAAGAAATTTTGCGTAACGTGACATGTCATAATACGAATAAAAAGTTCATATACAATTAATAAATTGAAAATTACTATTAGTGTTTTTTAAATAGTACCAAAAAATAAACTGTAAAGCTGTGCCTTTGTTGACGGTCGACCTAAAATATGGGTACCTAAAAGACCCTTTCAAGTGCTTTATTGCGTTAAAGAAAGCAATAAATATTCAGTGTCAAAAGTGAACAACACGTGTTTATAAAGCAAAGCAAGACAGACATATTAAACGTAAAAGTGTAAATAAATAAATAATAAATTTGTGTGTGCAGTGGAAAGTTTCTTAAGTGTACTAAGCCCAAAAAGAAGAGGGAATAAAAAAACAGCAATCACAACGCCAGAAGCCACAGAGAGCTAAGCTATAAACTAATTTATTTTATTTTATTAAATTTAATTACTTTAATAACTTTATCAACTTAATCTCTACTAACCTAATTTATTAACTCAAAACCTAATATTTTAAATAGTATTGAGTAAACCAGAGGCATACTATTAGGTCAGTAATACAAATAATAATTAATAGCCAAAACCGAATTTCTTTCAGCCAATCAAGAGAAAGAATTAAGCATGATAAAAATGGTGATAATAATAACCCGAAAAATCAGTAATGCATCGCTATTAAAGTGTGATTATACAGATTTCCTGTGTGAACCGTCAAGTGTGTTTTTCATAATTACTAAAAATATTCAAACAAATTTAATCAAAATTGAACACGTAATGATCAGTGGCGCACTACTCTTAAAGTAGTTTCAGGTGAGGTTCTCATAATTGTTAAAAATATTCAAACGAGTTTAATTTGGATTAGACCAGAAATAATCAATGGGGGCACTGTCGGTGTGTTGCGACCAGACTGAATCCTTATGGCACCTCAATGTAGGTATGCGTGATACAGTTTCTCTCAGGAAAAGGGTTTCCAAGAAAATACACACAGAAAAGAGCAATCTTGATACCTAGAGCAGCGGAAACTCAACTTAATAAATAGATCATATCGTGGTAGGCAGGGATATGACTTATAGTGTTCTGTCACCATAGATACACATAAAAGCTTGTAAAAGTTAAATACAAAGTGACAACGTATAGAAGTTATATTTATGTTTGTATAAGTGAAAGTGTTTGTAAAATAATTTATACCTCGGAATATTTTCAGCTTGATAAGAAATATTAGTTAGTGTTTAATTACAAACCAAAACTTTCCACAGTGCTTCCCTCTAACGCAGTAAATCATAGTTCATATATATATAGTGCAGTGAAATCGTATACCTGGAGACTTCAATGTACATATGCTCCACATATGGCCTAACGCAAATGGAAACGCGCTGAAAAACCTAGCACACATATTTGACTTAACAATAAGAAATACATGGAGCAAAAGTCAAACACGCTTGACACCTGGGGTAATGGAAGCTCAATCACACAAATAGACCATATCCTGGTAAGCAAAGAGATAAGGGAAAAGATCAAGAAGGTTAAAGTAAAAAGGACAGCAAAAAAACTTACTGAAGAAAACGCTAACACTGAACAGCAGCAAACTAAAAATAGGGAGACCATGTTACAGGTGGAAATCAACAATAGAGAGGATCATAAACAAACTGGGAAAGAAAAGCGAAGGGAAAAATGAAAAAAAAAACAGGCGTCAGATGGCTCTCGCTGCTGGCAACAAGCATGACCCAAACCCAACCTAGCATCGGAGATCGAGGAATCAGAAAACTCAGAAAAAGAAGATTCGAAGAAGCAGAAACACAAAAAGAGGAGCATAAACAGTAATAAACATTCCATATCAAGACACAACACATATTTGACACGAAGATTCAAAAGAGGCAGATACACAGAACCAAAAACACAAAAAAAGGGAGCTTAAACGCTCTCTCACGACACAATGCGGTAACGCATCTCACAAATACCTACACCACCCATCCCATATTTCTTTACCATGCGCCATGTGGCACTCGCTCCTGGCAACAAGCATGACCTTAGTCCAACCCAGCGTGGACGTAGCAGGCTGAGCTGTATAACTTTGAGAGTGGCAGCAATGCCTACCGCACTCTGGTAAATCAATCAATCAATCAAATATTATACTTAATTACAAACACGGCTTACACTAAGGCCCTTACAGGGTAGACAGAGAGAAAAGGTTCGATGATTATTTTTTGCTTTTTATTTAATTGATAAAACATATCGGCCATGTTGATGCAGCCATTTTGAATCTTTAGGTTTTGATTACATATTTGTTTTCTACTTATTAACCCCTTTCATTTAATACCCATATCAAGGGGGTTGAAAAGAAAATGATAATCCGCCATCAGAGCTACACACAATTGCCAAGTTTCATGATGATACAACAATTAGAAGTGGGTGAAATTCAGTTCCTTAGACTTTTTTACTTACATACATACACAGGTAGATAGATAGTTAGTTACATGTCGACCTAATAAAGCATGTTAAAAAGACAGCGACTCCAAAGTCTAAAATTACGTAGTATTTTCTTACAGATAGACCTCAACATGCGCTTTAACTTTATGGTTAAACTGTAAGGTGTAATGACATAAATATTTCTTGAAAATTAATGTAACTTATCAGGCATTTTTTAAGAACATTTTACCTAAATATTGCTCTGTAAACTACTAGTCCATATGAACTCAAAGATGAAGATAATGGTTGCAATTACGTTATATCGACTATTTCAGGTTATTGTGTCTTTAAACTGATAAATAGAACTAATTTGTGATGATGCTTGGGCTACTTATTTTAAAATAATATATTAGATCGTAATGTAAATTGTTTGTATCTCCGATTAAAGAACTTATATCTATTCTAGATACATAGTGGCATTGATTTATTTGTTGCTGAAAGACTCACAATCTAAGGCACTTCTTCCCATAAGTTTCTTATTGGCCCATCGGCCTATTCGCGGCTGTTTTCTACACGATCGGTTCAGTTTGATTGTCATAATCTCAGTTTGACAGTGTCCGCCATTAATGTCAATAAATGTTTTTCGTGTTCTCCGACCAGAAAGTGATGAAAAAGTAATTTTATTTTAAGTTGTGATTTGCTTAATACCTAAGTAATATTCTCTATTCATATTTACACAGTTTAGTGAAAATTTAATGCTACATGTTGATGTGCTGTGCCGTTTGAAGAAGGCAGTTTAGACAAGAAGAAAATCGGTCGTTTCATAAGTAAGTAGGTCATAGTCGTAACATGATGACGTTCAGTTTACGGTTGTAATAATAATATTATAAATAATATCCTTTCAATACATATTTCCCTTGAATAAAACATCTCTACCTATTATATCTTTTAAATCCACGGTTATGTTCATAGAGGTTAACCAACAATTATTACATAAAATATGTACAATATTGTACATTTTCCCTTCTATACATACCCGCCACTGTGGCCTATGGGATGTGATGTTCATCTATCCATTTTAATGGACATATAATGTGACTATGTTAGGAGCAAATAAGGTATATGAAGAAAAGATAGCCATTATGCATCTAGATATAAGTTCTTTAATCGGAGGTTTGTACCTATAATAAACAAATTTATTTTTATTGCTATTAATATACCTCTCACAAAACATATTACCATTTTAAAGTCACATTATGACTATCATTCTTGGATGATGAAAACTTTCTCAGGAAAATTGTAGCAATTTCAAAATCATATTTACATCTGAAAATCATATACGTATACGCCATAAACGTCGTATAACGTTTTAATGAAATTTATAATGAGGAGCTGTATAATCCAGTTTAAGATCTAACTGGTAGTAGTAAAGTAAAACGTACATCTTGAAGGCTGAAAAACATAGAAACACACACAATGGTGCCGTACGATGACTCCCTGCGCTAGTAAATAAAACACAATTCGCTCCAGTTAAGTTCGCATAATAGCTCTCGAGATTCTTATAAACAAGTGTATTTTGTGTTTTTTCAGCAAAGGAAATAGCCTGAAACACAAGCAAAGAGAACTGATCCTTGAAACTCTCAGCATGTTCCTGAAAATCCTCGCCGTATTTCACTTCCTTATTTTACTCTAACGGCCCCGCACCTCAGCCTGATGTTTATCGGAGGTCCTTTTGGCAAGGTACGATAATTAATTACAATTCGGAAAGTTTTAGTCGAGGAATTCGACACATGCTAAGCGATTCTCGAACATTACAAAAACAGAGAATTGATGCTTATATAAAAATATCGCACAAAACATATTTTTGAGGTCGCCATTTAATTTGAATTTGCAAAATTGGAAGAAAATGGCGCTTTTAATTTTTTTTTTCGAAAAATACTTTTTTCATATTTTTAATGTTTCCACCTTTCTATATCAGCCATTTATTGTTGTACAAAGAACAATGTTAAAAAAGGGCTTTTTTGGACCATCCGTGGTAAAGTGTGGAAGCCATCTTTTTTTTAATAATTTTGGGGTGCTGAAAACGAATCCGTCACCCGTATGTGTGAAAAATCTCGGGAACATATTAAAAAACAACCTTATTTGGGGGTGACAATGGCATTGATAGTAGAACTTACCACTAGAATTAGAACTGCAAGAGGTTATTCTTTTGCAGAAAATTTTCTTAAAATACTAAGTTTCGATAGCTAAATAGAAAAAGAATTAAAAAAACCAAATTCACTCCTTCAACTAAGAAATTTTTTCGCAATGAAAACTGTTCACAAGTCCCGAGATGGTGACCTCAGTGGTGGTTGGGGGTGAAATTGTATCATGATATGGAGTGGCAAGAGGTACCATGGAAAATAAAATTTCATTCTGACAACTACAAATCAATAAAAATATATCAGAGTTTTTCCGCTATAAATAAAAGTGATAGTACCGATATTTACAGCCTCAATCCAATTCCACCCCAAAGAGGGTTAAGAAATATTTAATAAATTTATTATGGATCGGATATTGGGTGCCATAAAGTGAAGATTCTCATTTTCTCAATCAAAGGTCATTTGAATAATTAAATAATTTTTTAATATAAAAAACACGTAATATTTTCCGGATAGTGGTATGCACACCGTACACCCCAACGTGAGAAATATTCATCTGAATTGACTAAATCACCTTATTGTGATAAAAGAACAACAAACTGGGCGATTAGAGATTTTTCTTGCAATTAAAACCAATAAAAACTCCAAACAGATAAAGCTACCACCTTAATTGGGGGGAGGGGGGATTGGTGTCAGAGTATTCAGAATTACATTATAACCTGATAAAAACCATTTAACGAGGAGTTTTGTTTTTTTTTTAATAAATAAATAACCGTATATTAGATATTGTAACTTACACCGTTCTTATGGGTAATGAAAAGTGAGGGGGGGGGGGGGGGGGTGAATTTAGAATTTTTGCTTCTTTTTCTACTTACCTAACGAAACTGAGTATTTTAAAAGAATTTCCTGCAGTAAAGAATAATAATAATAATAATAATAATAATACTTTAATAATACTTTATTAACCATTTCGATACTTAAGTACATATGGCAGGTCAAGATATTGCATTTAAAATATAAGACTAGCTTATTCAGTGACAAACAATATAACATATTAAAATGACATATTCATACAGATTACACATTCTATTTATAAATAAGAGTATATATACACATATATAAACTCACATATATATATATACACACACACATATATCTGGAAAATATAAAACAAAAAAATTAATATAACAAATACACAAACATATAAGAACATTAAGTACTACTTAAAGTAGTTTTTAAAATAATAAATATATTTATGGCCCTAATGAAGGTTCTCTGTTCAAAAAATCACGTATACTATAAAAAGCTCCTTTGTGTAAAATATCTCTTATCGTCTTTTTAAATTTATCATAACTTTGTATATTTCTTATCTCCTCTGATAAACTATTGTAAAATATAATACTATTATAGCGCGGAGATTTTTTAAAACACGATGTTCGGTGTTTTGGTATGTTCAGTAAGTCTCCATGTCTCGTGTCGTATGTATGTTTTTCGTTCAATTTAGAAAATAAATCCATATTTTTCTTTGTATACGTCAAACATTTGTATATATATATGCATGGGGTCGTCAGAATTTTTTTATTCTTAAAGAAATCCTTACAGCTTACCCTAGGGTCTAGCTTGAATATTAGTCGAATAAGTCTTTTTTGACTTATAAAAACTCTATCACTAGTGGTAGAACTTCCTCAGGCAATTATGTTATAGGATATGTGCGAGTATGCCAATGCATAATATATGTTTATCAGCCCAGTTTCATCTAAAGTATTTTTCATTTGTAGTAGTGCAAAATAGGCTTTATTTAGTTGATTGCAAATGTGTTCAATTTGGAAACTGAACGATAATTTACAATCAATATAGGTTCCAAGTAGTTTGATACTATCAGATGGACTTATATCATCGTACAATGTTGCGTTATGCGGGAGTGGTTTTTGAATATAAAGATTTATGAATACCGTTTTTTGAGAGTTTAATATTAATTTGTTCCTTTGTGACCACGTACTAACTTCTTCAAGAGATAGAATGACTGCCTCTTGAATCTCCTCAGGTGTGTCAGCTGTCAAAGTTACTGTAAAGTCATCTGCAAACATGGTCAAATGTCCATTGCTTATATGAATAGATAAGTCATTGACATACAGCATGAATAGTAATGGTCCCAAAACGGAACCCTGAGGAACTCCAAGCAGCAGTTTCTCTAATTCCGATTGGTTTCCATCTACTTTAACTCTCATAACTCTTCCTTCCATATATGATGTTATCCAAGATAATATGTTTCCCCTGATACCGATGTTATAAAGTTTTTGTTTTAGAAATTCTTTGTTTATAGTGTCAAATGCTTTTGAGAGATCAAATGACAGGGAAGCAACATACTTGCCCTTGTCTAGATTTAGGTAGACGTAATCTAGCAGGTGACAAGTTGCCGTTTCAGTGGATTTGTTTGCTCGGAAGCCATGTTGAGCTGTTGTTAGAATATTATTTTTTTCTACGAACGGTATGATCTTATTATAAATAATTCGCTCAAAAAGCTTCGATATTATACTTAGGACTGAAATTTGTCTAAAATTTTCCATATCATGGGCAGATCCTTTTTTATAAATTGGTGTAACAGTTGCTTCTTTTAGAATTTCTGGAAAACATCCTTCGTTGAGAGAGATATTATAGAGATAGACAAGATGGTCAATTATACTGTCTTTTATATTTTCTAATATATTAGCTGTTAGCCCGTCAAATCCAGAAGAATTTTTATTTTTTTGCTTTAGAAGGGCTTCGTTTATTTCTTGAGCTGTGATGGGCGTAACGTATATTGACTGTTTTATATATGTTGACGTGGTACACGGTAGCGATATATTTGCACCAAAGTGTTGCGATAATTTGTTCAGTGCATCTGTGGAAAAAAAGTTAACAAATGTACTGGCTACTTCTATTGGGTTTATTATCGTTTTGTTTCCATATTTAAGAGTTATTTTGCAATTTTTATGTTGCTTACGTCCTAGTTTTGTGTTTATAATATTCCACGTTTCCTTTGTTCTGTTAGTTGCAGTGCTTATTTTATTTTTATAGTAGTTTCGCTTGGCATTTTTTATATTATTTTTGTATTTAACTTTTTCCGCATTATATAATATTTTTGTTTCTGCGTTTTGAAGATTTACCATCAGCCAATACAGATTTTTTAAGTGATTACTTTCTTTTATAAGGTCATCTGATATCCATTCTTTTTTAGCGTTTATGCTTTTGTTAGTATTTATTGTTATTTTTTTAGTGGGACAACTGACATTGTAGCACCATATAACAGTGTCCATAAAAAATATGAAAGATTCATTTACTCCCAGTAAATACATTTCTTGCCAATTTGTACGGTTTAATTCAAAGTTGAGATTTTTTATATTTGTTTCATTGTGGCTTCTTCTTTGGAGTATGAGTGTATCATTTGTATTATAAATTGGCGTGTTTGTATTTATGTGTAGCATATGCCCTAGATGGTCAGCTAGATTGGGATTTACCAACTCGCATTTTATTACATTAGTCCGTAAGTTTGTAACCATGTAGTCTATAGCACTGGAGCTGGTTTGACCATAAATATTGGTAAATGTGCGAGTGTATTCGGTAGAGGTAAGATTTAACTCGAACGAATGAAAAATATCACGCAATACATTTGTGGTTTGGCATTCATTTTTTATATTGATGTTAAAATCACCGCATAACACAACATTACCCGATGTGCCATATGCAATATTTAGGGCATTTGTAAGATTTTTAAAAAAGATGTTCACATTACCACTTGGTGGCCTATATACTGTAACGATGGTATACTTTTTGTTGTTTATATGAAGGCATACTGCGCACATCTCTATATGACATTCCATGGATAGTTGTTTGATTTGTAAAATCTCATAATGTTTCAAGTTATTATTTACTAACATAAGAGAGCCACCATGTATGTGGTTTGATCTAGAAAAATATGTACTTATTTTATGGTATTTAAATTGTATATGTTTTAAATTGTTATTTAGTACAAAATGTTCCGACAGGCACATGACGTCAATTTTAGATTTCATGAGTAGAAACTCAATTTCGTCTAGCTTGCTAAGTAGACCTTGTACATTGACATGGAATATATTAATATGATGGTTATTGTAAGAAATATTCGAAGTTAGGTTGCTATTTTCAGCCAGATCGTTCACGAAAAAACGTAAATTTTTTAATGAGGGAACCTTTAGGCCAATTCTCACTCTTAAACGCTTCTTCTAGTAAATCGTAGTCGAGTCCCACTTTAAAGGCTTCTGTTTTACCATTTTTCCACTTTGGAAGCATCTCAACTATTGTTTCGTAACCAGGAAAGGTTACGCTTACATGTTGTTTCATTTCTTGGAGACCAGTACCAGGGATAACTCGTCCCACGTATATCCATAGTTTTCTGTTAACAGCAGTAAGGCTAGATTTACCTTGAGCTCCCGTGCCAAATATGGCAGTGGGATTTTTTGAATGATGGGTTTGCCTTACTTGCCGAGTGTTATTTTGTTGTTTATTTTGTGTGTCATTGCCCTTTCGAACAGCTGTTGTGTTTTCAGTGTTTTTATCAGGGTTTCTTTTAGTTGTAATTTTTTGTGTCGGCGGAACTTTATCAGCCTGAGATTTTTTGTTTGAGATATCTCCTGTATTGGAATTTACAGTGGGCCAGTGATTTATTGGAGTCTTGTTACTTATGTTATAATTGTTAGTAGTTTTTGTATTATTTAGGGACTCACCCTTTGTCAATAGATGAATGAGTTCGATGTTTGACTCCCGTAGAATAACTACTTCCTCTTCAAGCTTAGATATCTTTTCATTTAACTCGATCATAGTTGATTTAATGATATCACTAAACACTGATTTGATTACATCATTATTTAGCAAATCAGATATGTCAATTTCACAATCACCATTGATTTTCTCATCACTAGACTTGTTAGAACGTAGAAAATACATTTTATATATTTATAATACGTATTCTTTTGTCAATTTATACACGAGCGATCAATGCGTGGATACACACCGACAGTCGCTAGTCATAATACTGTTTTTTTGTTGCAAGTTCTAATATCAATTTCAATGCCACCCCCAAATAAAGGTTGTTTTTTACTGTCTTTCCGATGCTTTTAGCCAATTCGGAAGACAGATTCGTATTCAGCACCCTAAAATTAGTAAAAAAAGATGGTTTCCACCAGTGGCGGCTGGTGAAATTTCAATATTTTTTTTCTCGTCAGTGGCACATGTTACCCATACGAAATATGGGAAATAACATCTAGAGAAGCACTTCTCTAAGGACCCTCAAAAAGTTTGAAAAAGCAGTTTGCGAAATTTTTTTTTTAAAATTCGGTTGCCCTCCCTGGCCCTAGGGACTCCTGTTTAATTTATTTTTTTTTTGTCATATACATTTGACTTTTCATAAAAATACAACAATTGGTTTTGGAGTTTATGAAAATATTTTCATTATTAACTGAAATACAATGAACTGAAATTTTGTAATTTACAATTTAACAAATTACAACATTTCAATTCGTTGGATCTCAGTTAATAATGAAAATATTTTCATAAACTCGAAAACCCATTGTATTTTTATGAAAAGTCAAATGTATATGACAAAGAGAAATAAATTAAACAGGAGTCCCTAGGGCCAGGGAGGGCAACCGAATTGTAAAAAAATTTTTCGCAAACTGCTTTTTCAAAATTTTTGAGAAGTGCTTCTCTAGATGTTATTTCCCATATTTCGTATGGGTCCCATGCGCCACAGACGAGAAAAAAAATATTGAAATTTCACCAGCCGCCACTGGTTTCCATACTTTACAACGGATGGGTCAGAAAAGTCCTTTTTAACATTGTTCTTTGATGTTTTGGTATTACAATATTTAAACTTTTCGCTTTATTAATGGAAGAGTTGTCACGTTTGCCTAATTTACAGCGAAAAAGTGCATCGAGGTAATTATTATACTCTTCGCAAAAACGAAGAGTATATTGTATTTGATCGGCACATTTCTAAAATCATAAATATCGCTCGTAGAGAAAAAAATTCCGTATTATTGTGTTAGTGAACGAATTCTGAACAACTCTCAAAATGTCCGTCCGTCACGTTTCTTGTAAGCACGATAACTTAAGAAAGAAAAGTCCGATTGTATTGAAATTTAGAAAGTAAGTTAGTGTTAGCTAGAGGAAGAACCCTATTGTTTTTGAAGAAAATCGATCAGTAAATAAAAAAGTTATTAATTATTTAATTAAAAAAAAAAAAATTCTCTTAATTTTTGTCGCTTGTACTAAAATGGAAATCTTACGAGATATTATTTCCATAATAATTTTTTTTTTGTTTATGAAGTTTACTAATATATATTTTATAGAAGTGAAATATGTATGAATGTCGAAAGATATATATCACAGACAATCAATTTTTCTAGCAATAGGTGGTGGCGCAGCGGCTAAAGCTTTGCGTTGCAGAGCCAGATTCCGGCGAGGCACATAAATGTATAAAAACTATTAATAAATTGTTATTGATTGATTGATTGATTACTTTGCGTTGCAATCCAAAGGTCCCGTGTTCGAATCCCACAGGTTGGATTTTTTTTTCATTTTTTTTTTCACAATAAAGATGGTATCACAAAGTTTAGGATGTCCAAAAACTAACATCATTTAGAAGAAAACTGCGAAGACTATCCTATAGAATGTGTAACAATTAAATATAAAAAGCTCAGTAAATTGACGAAGAGTACGTTTTTAGCTTGTTTATACCTGCTTACTATAGACGATTAAGTTGCGGCTAATGAAATAAGGATTTTTTTTATAATTTGGAGCTTTTTTTATAAAATGCATAGTAAATGTAACATGAATATTGCAATCCCTAACCGTATCGGGCAACAAATAATTTTCATTTTATTACGTCCTGTATTTAGTTCACTATATAACATTGGATTTTTAGGGCATTTTTTTTGTCCATATTATAAAAGACAGACAGTTTTGTTTTCAACTATTTGATGGTTAACCGTATAGGTAGGTATATCCTGAAAAGTGAAAAATGTCTACTGGTAACATGTGCATTGTGCAGGAAACCGTAAAGTACTGAATCTACTAATTTCAAAAAAAGTAAATTCCGTCAAAATGACATATATGTTATTGAAGTCAATTCAAGTCTTATATGATCGTTGAGAATTTACGTGCAGTATGGACCATTTATTTCCAATCTGTAAAGCGGGCATAAGCTAAGTAAAGAAATATCAGTTGCCAATATGTGTATTAATTTAAAATGTGGTCTTTTAAATACGTGTTAAGACGCATATTAAATAGATCCAAATTACTTTCTTTTAAGCCCGCTTATATCTAAACCCAAATGGTATGGCTCTCCATCACCAGGCATTTTTATTCACCTATAACTCATCTGCAATTTAACCACGGCAGATTTCCTTCCCACCTGTATAGAATTCAAATAATAGAGAGCGATATCTGCGAAAGTGGAGATACTGGTGACGTTAACCATCTTCTATTTAATTGTAGACTCAAACAGAGAAAATTCGACCGTTCAATACAACGTCTCCAGGACATTAGCTTTGTATTATCTCTCAACGTAAATTACATTCTTGCAAAACAAAATTTTGATGCGCTTCAAATCATCGCTGAATACTTGCAAACATGCAACTTTATTATTTAAGAGATTTAAATATTTGTGAAATCCGAACTCCAGCCTGCTTCTGTAGTTTCCTCTGTTATTCATGTCTCCTCCTTACGGAGGCTTACTTGCTTGTAATGTTTGTTTATTAAAGTCGCGTGAAACGTCTGCCCACTATAATTTTTCCTGTAGTTTTTAGTTGATTCTATTTTTCTGTTTTATATTGCAGAGTACGACAATCTGAGCAGCTGGCTAATGGGAAATATCCAAGACCAATCTAAATCCGAAAAAAAAACATGTTACTTTTAGAGTTACCATTTATAGAAAGCGCATTTTGTTGTCATATTCTGAAAGCGTAGAAATAGTACTTACTTACTCAGTCAAAAGTACCAAATTTTACTAAATTTGGATGGCTCAGGAAGTACGAAAACGTGACAATCTTGACGACAATAAGTGCGATGCCAGGCTTTGTAAATATACACTATTTTGAAAATTCAAATATTTCAATTGTAGTGCAGCATGTTTTCATGCAAAAGTAAATGTATCATTTTCCATAAACTGCTTATGTAAAGGCAAGTGTGAATATATCGAATAATGAAAATGTATTTATTGAGTGCTTCTGCAGAATTTTATGATCCAATAATATACAATTCAAGTGTATTAAGCCCTTACACGAATCAAATTTATTCAGCCTTCACTTTAACCGTGAATATCTCAAAATGAAGGACCTGAAAATTTGAATGAAAATATTTTTTTGTACCAGATTTTAATCTTTGGTACTATTTTATATCCGGCAACCAATCCGCCATATTTCAGAGTATATAAAATAGAATTGAATAAAAAAATCTTTATTGTGTTATATATAAATGTACACACACGTACATTGCAAAAGGTGACGTTAGTTTTAACGTTCTTCCACACACCAACAAACAAACAAACAAAAACAGAAATAATTGCATCTAGTATTCTTATAATGTTTTTAAATGTACCAACTGAAACACCCTGAATCATTTTTAGTGTAGGAAAAATAAATTTTGACCTTGAAAAAAATTTGTACAAGCAAGGAATTTGGTGGAGATGTTCCACTTGCCATCCCAAATTTTCAAAAATCACAATTGTGTACAAAATACACTGTAAAATGCGTGTTTATAGGTTGTAAGTAAAACAAAAAACATTTTTTAGATTTATTACCATTACAGAAGAAAAATATACTATAATTATGAAGCCTATAACAAATAGAATAAAACACGAAAATACGTTAACATTTGTTCGTCATTATCAAAAAAAAATTCTGTTCCAAGTACTAAACCTATCATGCCTTTGTGTGCTGAATCCGAATTTTCAATTAAAAATTTTTTTTACCGCGTAGATTTCGAGTAAATCTCGGTTTTTATCGTCAAATTACGTTTTTTGACAAATTTTGACGTTTAATCGAAATCTACACGGTAGAAAATTTTTTAAATTGAAAATTCGGATTCAGCACACAAACATAGTTAAGGCATGATAGCATGATAGGTTTAGTCCTTGGAGCTGAATTTTTTTTTGTAAACCTGTGTAATTTAAAAATCGTTCGATTTAGAAAAAAAAATGTTAATATCAAAAATTGTTTGTTTTATTATTGCCTACATTTTTTATTTGAAACTTGTTTTCCTATCTGCAACGGTAAAGGATTTATATACAAGAATCTGAAAATGGGCCGCCATTCTTCAATATGGCGGGCGTAGCACAGCTTAGATTTTAGGGGACTTTTAGTATATTCAGTAAGATGATAACTGCAACATCTCCACCAAATTTCTTGCTTGTACTAATTTTTTCAAGGTTCGCATACTTTTAGACTTATTTTTATTGCACTATTTATAGTAACAGCATTATTTAATAACTCAACATAGAATATACAAAGCAACACTGAAATCTTGTTGTTTTATGGGTGCACACATTAAATTCATTTAATTATCCAAGATTAATGTTATGCATCTCTTGTTTTGGTTTCAGGTACTCTTTCAGATATTCCGGTTTTTCACTGGTGTAAATAATATTCATTAACAAACTAAATGGTATTTACGGAAACCATTTCAGATGTAACGATTTTATCGTATATTCGCAAGTAGCATAGGCCACTTTTATTTTGCATATTTCGAGGATCTCACTCCCCGACTATAACGGTCCCGCTCCTCAGCCCGATGTTTATCGGAGGTCCTTTTGGCAAGGAGGTACGGCAAAGAACGATAATTAATTACAATTCGGAGCGTTTAGCGTGAGCGAGTGCCGTGCCTCGCTACAACCACTTGTAAGAAATGGCAGGACGCGGAGTGAGTATGCAGCTCTCATCCCGCGGGATCAAGTACGTGTTCCCGACTTCCTGGAGGATTGAGCAGGCTACAGACGCTACAGTGAGAAATGTCTGAATAGGCGGCGATCCTTTGTCCCGTTTACCGTGTACCGATCTAGCGCTGGCAGCTGCCAGGACGACTCTTAGTTTCGCGGTCCATTTAGCCACTAACCCCGGCCATCATTCAGGAGCGATGCAGCCACGCGAGGTTGTCAGGCGGCCGTGATTCGCAGATATTTTCACTTCTACGATTGTCTGGAACCAACCCGTTGCATTTCCAAAGGAACTTTTCAACTTTACTTACAGTTATAGAAAATATATGGTAGTATACTTACACTTTTTATTTAGTTTTGTTCTAATCCGAGGAGTTTGGATTGTTTGATATTATAAACCAGGAACCTGCCGACCACTGTCATAACTTTACGCCCAAAATATGTGAATTGTTCTTAATTTGGGGTAGCAGAGCACAGAAATGTTCATGCCGGCACTTTTTTTTTTGTACAGGGGCGTAGGGCAGGCTCCAAATGTGTAAGAAATATGACTTGTAAATTAAAAAAAAAACAGCCACACATAAGTCATAGGTTTACGCATGGGCGTTGGAGGGATTTCTTAATTTACCGCCAAAAATCATGAATCCAGACTCCCATTCATTTTGGGTGGTACAAGGAGGCGCTACGTTAACCCAATTTTGAAAAAAAGTCAGGTAAAAATATAAGTTTATGAATGGCAATCAGGAACTTGGTAAGTATGAGCCTTCTAAGTGTGAAAATATATTCGCCTTCTCTGAAAAGCCCTCTCCAAGTTGAAAAGCTCCTAAAATGAATGCAAATTAAAATATATTTTTTTAGATATTTATTTTTCCAAACAACCCAAGAAAGAGACAATTCAGGGGGTGGTAGAGACAATTGGGATGCCTTAAAAGCACTCACGAATACTACACCCACATTGAAAAAAATATGGTAATGTTAAAAAATGCCGGTTATCGGCAAAAGTTTATTAAATAAATTATTTCATTTATCAACACAATGTACAGTTGTTCATTGGTTTATAACTGCGTTCGTTGATTCAACGCAGTGGAAATTATTGTATTAATAAATACTTTTACATTAGTCAATGTAAAATATTTATTAAAACAATACCAATTTCTACCAACAAGTTCTATAAGATATTTTTGTGATATCTAATATATAAAAATCTCGTGTCACAGTGTTTGCTATCGAACTCCTCCGAAACGGCTTGACCGATTTTTATGAAATTTTTGGTGTATATTTGGTAGGTCTGAGAATAGGTCGTAGGCTGTTTTTATACCCCTAGGTGATAAGGGTGGCCCTATCCAGAAATTTTCTTTTTATTTTTTGGACAAAAATTTATAATTCATATGGCAAAACAACGTTTGCTGGGTCAGCTAGTAATGTATAAAATCATTAAGTAACGAAACTCGTTGGTTCAATATACGTATTTTATTGTTAACAAACGAAAAAATATTACCCAAATATGAGTATGGACTCTTACCTGCTTGATTTACCCATTTACACCAAAGGGCATAGTAGGATAAGCATGTAAAATATGCCCCCATACAAAATTTTGTTTGTTATCAACTATTTGAAGGGGCTTACCCTAAATATGATTTTCCCAAAATTTCAAGCCTGCAGTCGCCATATTGGAGGAGTGGTGGGGGGTTTTTGATTTTAGTTTTTTAAAATTTTCTCGGATACCGCTGTACGAAAAAATCCGAAATAATTCACAGTTGTTACTTACATGTTGGACTATTTATCCAATTTTTTTCATAATTTTTAAATCCAAATTTCATATGCAAAAAAATTTTGCAAATTTTTGAACACAATTTTTTGTCACTTTAAGAAAGAGGGCCACTCTCAATTTATCATCGTAAATTACTCATTTATCAAGGCCTATTCCCAAGTTTTTTCATATTTTTAAAAGATGTGGAAGCTAGTTAAAAAAACGAAAAACTGCATTACCGACCATTCTCTTATACGCGCCTCCATATCATTTGGACGCATGTTAGTCTATGTAATGAAGGTAAAAATAGTGTAAATATTTCGTGCAAAGACGAGATTACCTTTTCCCCCATTTTCGAGGATGCTGAACACGATGCAATTGGTGGGAGAAATTTTTGACCGCCGGAACCCCCTGAAACTGCCAGCCCTTTTATGGATCCCTTTATGTTTTCAGATATAAACGGGTCTGGGAGTGATTTATCAACGGGTTATACTTGAAATATCATGGAAAGGGGTTATAGAGTAAGTGGAATTCAGACCGCAGGCCTAGGGTTGATTAAACCCTCCCGAGGGGTGGAAAACATTTTTTTTTTATGATTCGGTTCAAACGCGTATCCCCCGTTTTCGGGGTCGCTGATCACGGGAAAAATATTAATTTCCCTCAAACCGTGAGTGAGGGGTGGTTTCTGGCGTTTCTATCCAGGGATTAATACCTATACTACTATCGTCATACAATTAGAGTTTTCTATCCATCATTACAGAAGTTATTAATATTAACATGCCCTGATTTTTATAAATGTTATTTCTTGGAAACTGTTGATGACTGGTACTTACTAAACTTGTACGACTATCGGATAATTAAATTGTAATGAATAAACCTTGTGATTTTCCATCGGACATTAATAGAAGAATAATTACTTCTACATCCAGTGGAAGTATAGTAACGACAAAAAAATTTCGAAAATTTTTTTTTTTAATAGGCTTAGAATATAGTGAAACGTCGAGATTTTAAGTTTGAGCGAAAAAAAATTTCTGTTTGTCTGTCGGTCTCTGTAACTTTTGTGCGCACGATTACTCTGGAACCGTTTAAGATATTGACTTGAAATTTAGTATACGTATATACTTTAACGGGATCTGGAACTAGATTATATTTACATCTTATTCCGTAGAAGGGTTGGGGGTAAATTGGGGTAAATAGGTAAATCAAGCAGGTAGGAGTCCATAAATTTGGAATTTAATATACACAAGAGAAGTTAAGGTCTCAAAAATTTTTTGGCCCCGACCCCATTGTTTAAGGGGATGAAAAAAAATGTAATTTAGTGTGTTTACAAGAACCAAAAACGTCAAATTATTTTTTTACTTCATCCACTACCACCCCCATCCCAGTACCGATGTGGGATATCGTTTTATGGGTTTTTGAGGTAGACGGTTTCAAATATTATATTATTGAAGTTTCATAACCAATTATCTCCACATACAAAATGTTTTCGTTGTGATAGACTTGGTTAAAAAATCTAGATGTGGAAGTAGTGATTCCTTGGGCAGCGGTTTTTACACATAAACGGTAGATATTCTGAACAAACCTGGTCTTTCCGCTCGAGCGCACGTCGTTCTTTTCATTACTGGGCATACTTGAACGTAGGTAATAAAAACGTTATAAATAGCACCTAAAAACTGTTAAAATGATCTATAACGGCGGCAGATTGTTAAAAATGCACTTATAAGCGATGGAAAAACTATATATTTGTTAACAAGACATGCGTCCAAATGATAAGGGAATGGTCGGTAATGCAGTTTTTCGTTTTTTTAACTATCTTCCACATTTTTTAAAAATATGAAAAAAATTGAGAAAAAGCGTTGATAAATGAGTAATTTGCGATAAAAAATTTCTTAAAGCACCAAAAAATTGTGTTCAAATATTTGCAATTTTTTTTTGCATATGAAATTTGCATTTAAAAATTATAAAAAAAAATTGGGTAAATAGTCCAACATGTAAGTAACAACTGTGAATTATTTCGGATTTTTTCGTACAACGGTATCCGAGAAAATTTTAAAAAACCAAAATCAAAAACCCCCCACCACTCTTCCAATATGGCGGCTGCAGGCTTGAAATTTTGGGAAAATCATATTTGCTTCAAATAGTTGATAAACAAAATTTTGTTTGGGGGCAGATTTTACATGCTTATCCTGCTATGCCCTTTACCCCAATTTACCCCCCAACCCTTCGACGGAACAAGATGAAAATATAATCTAGTTCCAGATCTCGTTAAAGTACATATGTGTACTAAATTTCAAGTCAATATCTTAAACGGTACCAGAGTAAACGTGCGCACAAAAAAGTTACAGACAGACCGACAGACAGAATTTTTTTTTTGCTCAAACTTAAAATCTCGACGTTTCATGACATTTTAAGCCTATTTGAACAATAAAAATTTTAAAAAAAATTTTTGTCGTTACTATACTTCCACTGGATGTGGAAGTGATTAAGTTACATTCAAGGCACCTTAGAAGGAAGCCATTTATTTAAATTTGTATATATTATTTATTCATTAAATGAATGAAATATAAATGTACCTATGTGTGTATATGTGCATATGTATGTATGTATATTTATGCATATGTATGTGTGTACGTATATATTAAGCCACTTACAAGTTTCTACTTTTGTGGCATTTTTTTCTTTGTTTATTTACATGAATATTTTCTTGAATATTTTAATCTCCATAATCTCAAATAAAGAACCAGTTAGAATATAATCACCTAGTAGTACATAATAAGTAGATAATCTGTAATCTTATTTTTCTGTAAATAAACGTTTGTATTATTATTCATTAAATTAATAAACAGATTTACTAATATGCCCTCATCGGGGAAATTTTCGAAATATATCAGCGAACACGGAAAGATAATATATACATACAGAATCGGTACTGTTTTGCATCGCGCTATTAACCGACCGCCCACAATAAAGAAGGCTACCAGTACTCTAGCAGATGCAAACAGTGACATACCCCTTCAAGAGTTGCTGCTCTCGCTTGCTCTTATTGCCGTACCAAATCAAACACTTTCCGATAGTGTATGTAAAAATCATGTGGATAAATGCGCATTGTGGTTTAGAGTGTAATGAACGAGTAACTATCTGGCCAAAGAATGAGTTGTGAATAGTATGGAAATAATTAACGAAATTCCTTCTAGTAATCTAACTCCTGTTTACAAAGTTAAGGCAAGAAAAGAGTGGGAAGAAATATATAAAAATGTTTATATTAATATACCAACAAATTATTTTCTCGTACATACTAATCTCCCCAATAAACATTGGTACAATAATTCACATATATCCAGACAATTTTATACTACTATTGCAAGGCTTAAGTTTAATCATGGACGATTCGTGTCACACCTTTTTAAAATTAGAATACGTACTGATAATCTATGCGGACAAATTGGAGATATAAACCATGTAATTTTTAGTTCTGCATTTAATCAAGGTCACACGAATATTTTAATGGACAAACTAGTGGAACTTGGATTTTACTTTCCACTAAATATTAACAATATTCTGGCATTCGAAAATTTAGAGGCCTTCACAGCGTATATATATTTTTTAAATTGGTACAAGTCTATAGTTAAATAATTTTTAGGTTAGACTTGTTATCTTAGTGTAACACAAATAAACAAATTACAACATAAATAATAACAATTAATATTTAGTCATTGCTCCATTCCCATCTAAAAAATTTCTTGTAGCCTCCTAGGCATTGATAAAATTTTCTGAACTTTGGGTATTACATAAACTTTCCCATTCATCTACAATCATGGCACGAGCTTGTTCCACATTTTGAGGATGATAATTTAATTTATTTTTACGCTTCAGCATAATTCCCCAAACATTCTCAATATGATTTATGTCGGGACTTTTAGAAGGCCACGGTAGCTCTTCTACATTATTATCCCGGAGCAATTGCTTTGTATTATGTGGAGTATGTATGGAGCAATTATCCTGTTTTGACTAATCCATGCCCAGGTATTAATAGAAGAACGTCCCGATTTAATTGGATCAAATGTAAAATTTTGATTGTATCTTTGACCATGAAGCCTATAAACACGAATATGTCCATCATTACACGACTGAAAAATTGTGTCATCAGAAAATATGACTTTTGAACAAAAGTCTTCACTGTTCAACATGGTTGGGAGCAAAAATGATCCGTCCTTGTTTTATTTCTTCAGTTAATTCGAATTTTTTAGCAGCAGAACTATACTTCAGAATACTATTTTTAATTCTACAGGCAATAGATCTTATGGCATGAAAATTTGTTTCCAAAACTGAGGTCTCAAATGTATTTTCCTGAAGGTAATTTATAAGGGTTTCAACGTGTTGGTCATTACTTCATTTAGGTCTGCTATATTCATGCTTGCAGGATATAGTTCTCACATTTTCCCATCTTCTTTTAACTTTCATTACACTGCATTTAGTTATGTTATATTCAGAAAGATTATAGAAAATCAATTTTCCAATTTGGAATGAATACTAAACTTCTGAATTTCTGTTAGTTGTTGTCTAACCATGATTAAAAAATGGCAAAAATTTAAAATTTTTAAGAATGATTCCTTAATCAAAACTTGCTTATTAATAAACTTCAACTTGAAAAAAATTGTGAGAGTAGACGTTTAGAATGAGAGTCATCTTTGCAAAAATAAAATGTGCTACTTTTTTTCAAATCAAGTGTACGTCTCGATAGAATATCTCTAAGCAAAGTTACAATTACCTATCGTTGGACAAAAAACACCATTTTACTGCCCTAATCTGGTCTATTTTTTTTTTTTTATTAATAGATTGCTTTTTCAGTTTAGATATCGAAAAATAATCACACCAGTACACACCCAGTATTATATACAACATTTTTCTTGAAAACACCTATTTTTTTTTTCATTTGACTCAAAATTATCCAAGTAGGTACTTTGATAAATATTGAACGCACTTACAAGCACGATAGACCGCGACTTTAGTCAAACTCAAACGAGCGCTCGGCAGAGATGATTTACATGAAAATGGAGGGTTCTGTGTTCTGTATAGAGGAGGACGTCTCTACAGAAGAAGAAGAAGAAGTCCGAAATGAGAATAAATCGATTTCTTAATAACTGACTCTTTTCGTTTGTCTCCAATTCCCTGTTTTTAGAAAAAACAGTCCAGTAAGAGATATTTGAAAATATTTAATTAACACTTTTGATTTTGTACATATTGTTGTTTTCTGATTGAAGAATGTGAAAACCTTTAAGAAGTAGTCAAAAATTCAACAAAACCATGTAATTTCAGTGACAACAATTTCATTTTGAGCTTATAATTAACTATGGTCGAAGTACATCTTGGCTTGATGCCAGTGCTATCTAACAAACCTTGCACTCTGAAAAAAAATATTAAACTTCATATTCACGTATGGGATTAAAGTTAAATACCTACCTATTTGTTAAAAAGCGTGGTATTTTCTACAAATAACGCTCGTTTAATCCCCTTCATGCAGCGTTTCCAGCAGTAAAGATACCTTTTTTGCAATTAAATGCGCGATAGCCAATAAGTTCGAAGATTTATATCGCTGGACTTAAAAAACAAACTAGGATAGTTATAACTGGAGCGCGTTTTATAGACGTCCTGGCAACGGAGCTTTCCTCCTACCAAAGCTCTGTGTAATTGACTTCGTGTACATTTATCATCCGACCCGTGGACCACATGTCTTCCATATGATTTATTTTCGGAGCATTTAATGTGCAATAAAACGAAATTTATTAGGAAAATGCTTAGCAAACTGTACGAGCACAAACGCGCCGTTGTTTTAAATATTTCTGTTATGTTGATGAACGCGTATATGCAGGAACGCTTCGCGGTGCTGGTGGGACCACCACGCCAAATTTATGATTTCCATAAACATTTTCGAATGGTGTCGAATATTTGTAATAAATTCCATCGAACGGATTTAACTGAATTACTGCACGGGGGACAATTTAACTGTGCATCATAATGGAAATTGTGAAGGGATTAGTTCGAATTTTGAACATTACTGTTTTTAACGTGTGTCATGACTAAACCCGGATTGCAGCGATAAATGACATCAAAACCAGGGATTGCGATTAAATCAAGACGACTGATAGGTCGCCGTGTTTCTTCGGCGTATAATTGCAGCAAATGCTATCGAAATCACTCACCTTAGATTTTCTATCTGCTCTATGGTGTAGTGCTCGTGCGTACTATCTACAGCCTTTAGCCCATTCATGGTTCAGTACTGTTTTTATTTAATGTCATTTAATGTAATATATTCTACAAAAATTTATACTTTAAAGTGTTTATTAGTATTTTTTTTTATCTAAAACTATTAATTATATTAGCATATTGAAACATCCCGTACTTAGGTCGCGCATTTCATAATTAATTTATTGATCAAAATGTATTTATTAAATGTCACAAGATAACAATGAGAAATGTTTAATTCGTATTTTAGCTTAAATTATCTCGTTTTTACAAATACAGAAATATTAAGTCCGTTATTGACGGAATGATACGCCATAAAGTATATGAATATGTTTACTAGTGAAATATTTTGTCGAACTCCTCTATACGTTTCCTTAAATATATAAGAAATAAAAACCAGACTGCAACCAATAGCTATTCTCAGGTAGAGGTGGGTAGTACTCGTATGATTCGTATCACTGGTACGAATCCTTGCAGTGGTACGAATGGTGCGAAAATAAAAGATTCGTACATTTCGTATCGCCGATACGATTGATACATTTCGTATCACCGATACGATTGGTACGAATATGGAATTTCGGTACCGGTATTGCGATGCGATAATGGGACAGCTGTTAAAGGTTAAACTTCAAACGGTGGATGGGGACCGCGCATTTAAACTGGAGATTCCAAATTTTAAAATACTCGTAATCTCATAATTGAAAAAATTCCCTGTTTTTATATGTAATATGATGGATATATTCGAAATATTTGATTATTACTATATGATTATTGTCAATGTACCTACTGCAAGATAGCATTCATTTTATACAACGTACTGATTACAAAATCTGTGAAATTACCCTTTTTTTACTTTTTTGTTATTGTTTTTTGTTTAGTTGACTTGCTACAAATGTACAAATATGTATATAATATGGTTAGATAAACGCTATCTAACTATCTTTTTACTGATGTCTAATGACGACGACGAAATTATTAATGTAATAGAAGGTGCTCGAAGTCCTAAGTTTAAACTGTATGGTTAATATAACATTATAATACACCACATATAATATTCTATAATCTATGCTGAACACTGTGGAGTGGGAGTGTGGGTACGAATAGTACGAATGGTACGAATGGTACGAATGGTACGAATGGTACGAATAGTACGAATAGTACGAATCAGTACATGATACTGTTTAGTATCATGGAATCAGTGGTACGAAACGTACAAATCTCTCGATACGAATCTTTTCTTGATACGGATTCGTTTGGTACGAATCCTTAAAAAGAGTCGAATCGCCCATCTCTATTCTCAGGACTAATGCCCCGCCGAGCGCTGAATTACAAATTACAAGCCTGGCCGCGTTAAGTGTCATAACTGTGTATTGCCACAAAACGCTAAAGTTTCGATTTTAATAGACACCAGCCGAAAGACTTATTCCTACTTAAAGAAGCTCTCGTGCCAGCCACCCCATACCACTTGCAGACTGCAGTTTCGAGCTATTGGCTCTCGTCAGTGCAAGGTAGGTCTGAGATGGCTGGAACGGGGCATTTGTTCACTCTTGAGATTTATAAAACCACGACATGCAGCAAAAATGGCAGGCTCCATCTAGCGGCTAATGTCCATTACAATCGAAACAGCAGTAGCACTGACATGGGCATAGTTAGTAGGTATGCTTTTAGAGGGCAGAATATTTATTAGTGAAATATTTTGTCGAACTCCTCTATACGTTTCCTTAAATATATAAGGAATAAAAACCAGACTGCAACCATCAGCTATTCTCCGGACTAATGCCCCGCCGAGCGCTGAATTACGAATTACAAGCCTGGCCGCGTTAAGTGCAATAACTGTGTATTACCACAAAACGCTAAAATTTAGATTTTAATAGACACCAGCCGAAAGACTTATTCCTACTTAAAGGAGCTCTCGTGCCAGCCACCCCATACCACTTGCAGACTGCAGTTTCGAGCTATTGGCTCTCGTCAGTGCAAGGTAGGTTTGAGATGGCTGGAACGAGGCATTTGTTTACTCTTGGTACATGACGAGATTTATAAAACCACGACATGCAGCAAAAATGGCAGGCTCCATCTAGCTCCATTTTAAGGTATGAGTTTCACACGTAAGAGACCGCGACAAAAATGCGTATGCAAAATCGTAAACGCAAGCGATGGAGACTACTGTACTGTAATATAGTTAGATTTTAAAGCCTCTCGCTAATAGTTGATTTAGATAACACAGCCCCACAAAAAAAAAAGTTCAAAGCAGCGAACCAGACCCTTATATTCCTATGTATTTTCGGTCGCTAAATCCGAATCCGGGGTCAAAAAAAAATCGTACACCCCAAAAATCATTAGCTAGAGCCAAAAAACACCCCTGAAATGGGGTAAAAAGAATATTAAGCTACGAGAACAGTTGTTACATCTTAATCAATCGAAATATACAAATCAAGGTTAAACAGCAGCGTACATACAATAGATATAAAACACACCCCCAGGGAGGGGCGAAAACTAGCCCCCATATATAAAAAAATCGATCCAAAACAGCAATGACTGTTGAAAAAGCTCAAAATGTCTAAGTTTTGTTAAAATGATAAGAAACTGCATCAGGTCCGACGTAATCTTCATAAACTGCCCCTATAGAGTTGCACAACCACCTCCAAGTTTAAAGGACACGACAAAAACAAGAAAAAACGTAAAATGCAACAGAATTTCTATTTTCATGGATGCTATGATTGGCTGAAATTGCGTAGTAATCTAAAATAGAATTAGAAACTTACGTACCATCAACATTCTACAGTGTCAACTCTCAGAGGGTGTGAAAACTACCCCCTGTGTAAGGTTTGACTATAAGAAGTTACAGTGACTTCTATAAAAATTCGAAATACCTGCGTTGTGTGGAAGAGAGAAGAAACTAGACTATGTTCGACGCTGTGCTTGAAAACCACCCCCACGGGGTTGAGAGACGCCACCCCTATAAAAAAAAACTATGGAAATGTAATGAATAAGCATCAGTATAGCTTTTTCGTTACATCTTGAAATACGGTAGTTTACATCCTTTCTGGGAGTGTTACTTAATAACATTTATAGGACATGAGTTTTAAATTCTAAGTGTGCAACGCGATTTTTGCCAATCATAGCATCCATAAAAATGTAAATCCGGTTAGTTTCTCTTTGTTTTTCCAGCATCCTACAGATATGGGGGTAGTATCTCGCAACCCCGTGGGGGTGATTTTCAAGCACATCGTCGAACATAGTCTAGTTTCTTCTCTCTTCCACACAACGCAGGTGTTTCGAATTTTTATAGAAGTCACTATAACTTTTTATAGTTTAATCTTACATAGGGGGTAGTTTTTACACCCTCTGAGGGTTGACAGTGTAGGATGTTGATGGTACGCAAGTTTCTGGATCTATTTTAGAGTACTATGCAATTTCAGCCAATCATAGCATCTATGAAAATAGAAATCCTGTTGGATTTTACGTTTTTTCTTGTTTTTCTCGTGTCCTTTGAACTTAAAGGTGTTGTTCTCAACCCTATAGGGGCAGTTTATGAAGATTACGTCGGACCTGATGTAGTTTCTTAACACTTTAACAAAACTTAGACATTTCGAGCTTTTTCAGCAGTCATTGCTGCTTTGGATCGATTTTTTTATATATGGGGGCTAGTTTTCGCCCCTCCCTGGGGGTGTGTTTCATATCTATTGTATGTACGCTGCTGTTTAACCTTAATTTGTATAATTCGATTGATTAAGAAGTAACAACTATTCTGGTAGCTTAATCTTCCTTTTATCCCATTTCAGGGGGTGTTTTTTGGCTCTAGCTAATGATTTTGGGGGTGTACGATTTTTTTGACCTCGGATTCGAATTCAGCGACCAAAAATACATAGGGATACATGGGTCTGGTTCGCTGCTTTGAACTTTTATTTTTTTTTGTGGGGCTGTGTAATCGAAATGGTACCTAAGGGCCTGAGAAATTTGTAGAATCCATGAACGATGATGTGCTAACTTTCTTGCTTACTATTTTATTTCTTGTAGCATATTTCCGCGTAAAAATGCATGGAACCTGAGTAGATTGGTCTATTTTCAGAGCAACGCATCAAATTTGTGTATGTTTACGTCTGTCTACCCACAAATGAAAACCTTCTGGGTTGGTTATTTAGTTGCAGTGATTGTAATAACTACCTTATTTTATGCTGATTGAGCCTGTTGAAAATTGCAAACACTCCTTGTGGACGTTTGTCTTTCCACAAATGACCACCTCCTGGGGTCATTATTTAGTTGCGGGACAACTGTCACAGGTTTGTCTAGTAGTTTCCATTTACATTATAAGTAATGCAAGATATGTACAGTTTTCTGCACAGCGAGACAATTTTCTCGAAATAGACGATCTTCACTAGTCGTTAATAAAAATTTATTTAATAAAATTTCATCTTTTCTAAATCCATTCAAACACCTGGCAATGCAAACCTTAATTACATTACTAAAAGTAAACTTTGTTCGGTTGAAAACGCGAATTATTGTGGTACCTTATTGATTAGCTAATTTATTTGAAATTGTATACTATATTGGTTCATTTCATTATTTCAACTAATCATATTCAAAAATAACTCACTATTTAACTTTTCAACTATTTAACTTTTTAATTAATGGCAAGTTTTTTTTGGGTTTTAAAATGTTATTACAATAATCTAAATACTATTCAGCTTAGTTTTGCAGTAATTGCTACACCCGCGACCAGTTGACCTCAGATTTGGCAGTTCTTTACTTTTGCAGGAATCTGCTTCAAATGGGTCTTGCATAGATGGGTCTATATGCGATAACATTTGAACACAGCTCCTTTTGCTATCAGTCATGTCTTCGAGGATTTTCGAAAGGCAAACAGAAGATTTTGTTGATTGTCGCTACCTCTTCTTCTTATTCACAACGCCTTGGCAGACGTTTATTATTCTAATTGGCCTATCTTTGCTGAATGGCCCATTTGACAGCATCCCGCAATCTGTCGCGGTTACCTGATAGGCGCACAGCTCTATCAAAATAAAACATATGAAGTGTTTAATCGAGATCGAATTTATTTCTACTACTAGTAAGTGCTTTTTCAAAATTCTTGAAAGGACAGTGTATCAAATTTCATGTAGATCTACAGAAATACTGCAATTATGGCGGCTATATAAATTTAACCATTTTGAATTCTTAGTTTTTCACATTAGATAAGGCCAGCTACTACTACAATATCTAATTACCACATTCGTCAAATTTGCTACTAAAAAAAATTTATTTCCTATTATTGCTCACTTTACACTAGACGTAGCTCAATGAAATTATTGTAGGACCGCCGCTGATTCGTACCTTGTAGTTTGAGTAACATTGCATAGAAATCACTTGACCCAATCCAGAGTATAATTAAAGAAACAAAAAAGAAACATATATATTTTTTCTTTTGAAATCGGGTAAAACCAGACGTTATTTTTGAGTACGATATAACATTACATTACTAGCATCCCAGTAGCTTGTTTCAATATTTTATTTGACGTATTTAAATACAATTTTGTTGCGTAAAACATACACCAAGTTCGATTTGTATTCCGTTATTTTAAGGTTAAGTAAGATACTTTAAACATGATAAATCTATATAGAAGTAGTAATACCGCTTTAAAAACATTTTTAAAACTCAATTTATGTAGGTACGTTCGATAAATTTTCGTTGTATGCAAGCTTTCGAGTAAGACATTTACAATGGAACGGAAATTACTTTGAATCCAAACAGAAAATTAAGTTAAAAGAGATTTGTGTCTTGTCAGCCACGAAAAAGTTCCATTTGAACGGGGAAAAAACTTGGCACGAACAGAATGTTAATAAATTATTAAAATTGATCAACACATTTGGGATATCTTAGTAGCTCGTTGATAAATAGCTGTGAAATCAATTATACTCTCTTTATGTTTGTTTTTCTTGGCTTGGAGGCTTCGTTAAAGAAGCAGACTTTTTGTCATGTCTGAAATATTAAGTTCATTTGTTTCGGTGTCGGCGTTCTATTATTCTGATGATAGGATCTCGCAACGAACAAAACGAAAGTAATGCACTGACTAACATTTTTAATTTCTGTTTATTATTCTTTCATGTCTTCGAACTGTTGCTTATAAACAAACGTTAATTTTATTTTTCCACTTATTTTAAAGACACGTTCACCCAAAAATGAAAGTATGCGCATCAAACAAACTAACGAGTTGCCATAACATCGTTTAAAGATGTCTATTGCAAAATGTAATGTTTGTCCTATATTGACTATTTCGGGTACTAATATTTACGAGTTGATTTGATTTACAAGCGTGCGGTAGGCATTGCTTCCACTCCCGGAAAATATACCGTCGAGCTGGCTGCGTCTCCGGTGGGTTGGATTTGGATCATACTTGTTGCCAGCAGCGAGAACCACTTAGCGTATTACATAGAACTATAGGGTGAGAAGTGTAGATGTTTTTGAAATGTGTTACCGCATTGCGTCGTGGAGTATTTATGCTAATCTTTTTGTGTTTTTGCCTCTAGAATTTTTCTTCGGAATCTTCTATTTTCTTCATTTCTGATTCTAGTAGCTCACATCTTGCGATTTCTTCTTTGTCCTTTCCTAGTTTGTTCATGACGCTCTCAATTGTTATTATTCACTAGTAGCATGATTTCTTTATTTTTGTTTGTTGCTTTAGCATTAGTAGTGCTTCAATACGTATTAGACACGACTCCAACCCTTAATTTCGTGCCTTCCTATCCCATTTTGTTATTATACTCTTCGCAAAAACGAAGAGTATATTGCATTTGATCGACACATTTCTAAAACCGGAAATAGAAATCTTGCCAAATGTTATTCTCTATAATTTTTTTATTACATTTTACTAATATATATATTTCATAATAATATATCTAATGCGTTGAAATATAATTCTCGAATGATATATATTACACATATTCAATTTTTTTAATGATGTGTGATGGTCCAGTGGCTAAAGAAATCCAAAGGTCGTGTGTTCGAATCTCTCACAGAGTGGTTGTTATTTTTTTATTTATTTTTTTTATATATATATTTTTCACAACAAAGTTGGTATCACAAAATTTATAATGTCCAAAAACTAACATTATTTGCAAGAAAACTGCGAAGAGTATCCTATAGAATGTGTAACAATTATATAAGAAGCTCAGCAAATTGGCGAAGAGTATAATGCTTCCACTAGTTATTTTCCCTCTTATTAATGTTGACGTTCCTTTGGTTCATTCGTTGTTTATTTAATCAATTTCAGGTGCACTAGTTCTTTTGGCCCTCCTTTTTCCATTTTCTTAGTACAATATTGACAGTGATATGTACCTTCTTATGTGTGTATTGTTGTTTCCCTACTGGGAGGATTTTCACGTTTTCGAAGAATTTTCTGCATTTTCACATCATGGCTTCGCTTGGTTTTTCTTTTTTCTTAAAATTCTTCATTTAGTCTATCATTGCTATTTTTTGTGGCCTTCATAACTGTTCGCATTTCGTTGTTTTCTTTCTTGTGGGTTTATAGATGACTTTTCCCATTTTAAATTTTTTTCTTACCGCCATTTTTATTTTTGAGATTATTGATGCCTCGTTTAGTTTTTCTCCTACTAGTAGTTTTCCTCTTTCCTCTTGGAATTCTTCACTTTGTAGTAAGAGGATATATTGGATGTATTGTTTGGTGTTTTGTTAGTTTCCGTTTCTACATTCTGTAATAGATCCATTGTTTGTGTCTTCGGAGAGGATATAATTTTCCTGCAAGATATATGTGTCTCGTTTTCCCACTTAAGTCCTGCAAATATTCAATTTTGGAGAGATAAACTTATAGTGTGTTATTGCGGGTTTAATTTAGATTCAATTACTGATTGTTGATAATAATTGTGGCTTCTGAATGAAAGACCCAGTTAAAAAATGTATTGCCTCTCGATTTATGACCTGGTTGTGGATGACAAATTTACGATCTGGCGGACTCTTTTATTTACACAATACACCATGCCTAAAGTTGATATAAAGACATTGGAGTTAATTTAAGAAGCCCTTTATGCAATCTTTCTGTTAAAAACTTAATGTTTTAATATTACAGAGCAAAAGATACCACATGCAACATCACAAATAAAGTTTAAAGTAACGCAATCAAAAGAAATTAAAGACTTCCCTTTATCCACATTTGGACTGACTTTTTTACGTTCTGTTTATTTCTGTTAATTTCAGCACTGGTGAACAAGTTTTTAATATAAATCAACCAAAATTTATAGTATGTATAGATGCATTTTCACAAAATTACATAGCTATGGTCACTTTGCCAAAGTTAATTAACGCACTTAATAAATTAATGTCTTCAATAAGCTATAAAATAGTGTTACGTTTGGTAGTTATTCACTTTTATCGAGAAAGACTAAAATGGAGAAGAAAATTTTAAATATCCAGATAGTACAAGATTGATAAAGGCCTACTGTGGAAATTGGGAAATCGTTCCCATTCTTCCTTTCTCATTCATAGACGTTCTAGTCGGCCCCTACTTGCTCTATGGTACGTCTAACACCATCACGTCTTTTGTCACGGCCGCCTGCTAAGCGAATGGCCTCACCAAAGCTCTTTTGCATCAAATCCGCCATCGTATTGGAGTTAGAGTTGGTGTTCTTATCGCTTCTCACACTCACCAATCATTATTGTGGTTTTCATTTGCTCAGTCTACAATAATATTTTTTGTTGTGTTGTAATTTATACTTGAACCATACCCAGAGTTTATAATAATAATAATAGTAATAATAATAATGTTTATTTACCATCAATAAAAAACAAAATCGGGTTGTACATAAGGAAAGTAGTAATTACAAATAGAAAAAAAAAGATAGTACAACAAATAATATCAAAAGTTTTGTTCAAAATTAACTAAAATTGGAATTGTAAAATATGGGTAATGGTAATGAAACAACCCACAAAAGAAAATCTTGTGGTGGGTTAATTAACCTAACTTATAAATTTACAAACTTTGACAATAATATCGTTTTATAAAGTACATATAAAATGCATTACTGATATTTAATGGTAGTTTGATACTGGTGACGAATTTTTGGTGATGAAATATATTAAGTAGTTTAGTATTTAAGGCAGTTGGTATATATTTTTTTTCATTTATTTTTTTAATATATTCATTATAAATATTTTTCATATCAATTAACTTGTGCGTAAATGTTCTAGTTATTGATAATAACCATGATTTGATTTTAGATTTAAACATGGAAGCGGAATTTAATAGTCTTAAACTAAGTGGTACTTGGTTGTATACTTTCGGATCTAGAAAGGAAAAGCATCGCTGGGCTATCGTTTTTGTTACATTTGATATTACAAAAGAGCCTTGTCTATACCTTGTTGTATAAGAGTGAGTCATACTAATTTTTGATTTAGATTTTTTATGTTCTAGGATTAAGGAAGAACAGTAAAGTTGTTTGATATCTAATATTTGTGCCAAAGGATAGAGTGAATCATTAGGATATAATACATTTTTAGAAAATATTATTTTTAGAATCCATTTTCGAATAGTCTCTAAGTTTTTGATGTGTACGTTGTAAGCTCCTCCCCAGGCGACTATCCCATATCTTAGTTGGGATTCGACAAGTGGGTAGTATATTATTTTCATTTGTTTCAAATCTAATATTTGCCTAAAGTGTTTAAATTTGGATAGTAGACTTCTAACTTTTTGCACTAAGGTGTTTATATGTTTGTCCCATTTTAAGTTGCAGTCAATTACGATGCCTAGATATTTGATATCTAAAGCTTACGGAATCTCAACAGAAAGATCCTCGCAGTCGGTTTTAAATGAGGGAAGATCAGGGATTTTAGTTTTATTTATGGAAAATGGTAAATACTTTGTTTTATTAAAATTTACAGTAAGCAGTCGGGAGTCAAACCATTTTTTTATATTTTTAAAGTCATCTGCCTCCTTGTCTAGGAGAGTTTCTCAGATATTATCATAATAGAAACAGCCGTATCATCTGCGAAGCTTCTTACTTGCCCTCTGGACTCTGAAAAAATAGATTATTAACGTATATATTGAATAATATCGGGCCAAGCACCGTGCCTTGAGGAACTCCACATAGAATAAGCTTTTTATCACTTATTGTATCATTTATAGAGATCCTCTGAGTTCTTTGGGACAAGTAAATTTAAAAAGAAGCAAGTTGTTTCCAGGAATTCCCTGGTCTTCGAGAGCATCCAGCAGTATACCATGATCCACTATATCAAATGCTTTGGGAAGATCTACGAAGATACAAGGTGCAGGTTTACCTCCATTGAGGGCCTTGTATGCATTAGACGTAAGCTGCATGATTGCATCTTGCGTAGATTTGCATTGTTGAAAACCAAATTGAGCATCTGATAAAACCTTGTACTTATTAAGGTAAAGGTATTTTTCGAAGATTTTCGAGCGGGTGTATGAGCTCATCCTCACTTGCTGCAAGAAAGGTGGTTATCAGCTGTAAATCTCAAGTTACAAATCTTTAGCTTCACCTATAACTATTTCACCCTGTCACTACTCTGCATCACGTGTTCACTATATTAGAAAGAATTGGTGACTCCTTTGTTGGAGTTGATGTTGTCGACTTCCACCAAAACAGAATAATCTCCATATAGCCGACGAATAATAAAGACCAGATATTTGGCTGTTTCAATCTCCAATCTCCACAGTATGCCCCAATCCACATTGTCAAAAGTCTTGGCTTTCAGTCGTCTCTCATATATTTTGGCATATTTTGTGAAGGATTTTGACTTCATCTTCAACAATCAACTCAACTGCCTCTGCTGTAATATTGTAACGTGTTTCCACCCTTAGGAAACTACCCCTTGCAAATTCCGTGGGTTCCAAAAATTATAACAAGAGATGTCCACTAACACACTTTATTAAATATTTACTGGATACTTCACAATACTATTATTAATTTAAATACACTTTACTGACTAAAATCACAATGTTTATTACTTTGTTTATCTTTGAACTCTTAACCTCACTTTCTATACTTTCTGAACTTTCTGAACTACTAGCCGAGAATGCGGTCGGTCTTTTATACCTAAAAATGACAGATCTCGATTGTTCTGTGATGACGCCACCATTCTCTAGATAATTCCAGATGTCACCAGAACTAACTTCTGGTAGGTTTCTCGAGTAGGTGCAAATACACTACATTCATTCTAAGGGTTGTAACACATTACAATATTATTGATCGCAGTTTTATCAATGTTTAATGTTTGTTTCGTTTGTTTATTATTTTGGTGTCCATAGGCAATATTATTTACTCTCCTAAAATCACTTATAATAACACAGTGTATGATAGTGAGAGGACATTTTAAATTTATATCAACGACATTAATATCCATCAACACCTTAACATTATTCTGTCTTCCTCTCGTCTACGTTTACCTCCAGGAAAGAATATTAAATTCGATATACTTACTTCGGGCAATTTTTTACGCTTATGGAATACAATAACTTTGCAATATTTACTCGGCGAGCGTGAATTTATGGCCGAACAATTGATTTATGTGCAAATGCTATAAATAAAATTTGCACCATTTTTCAGCGTTGTGAAGTTAAGCTTCTTGCTCGGTTGACATTTACATGAAATATGACGCATAAAGTTTGTTAGAACAAAAATTATTTTCACTTTCTTCCGCAATTTTTGATTCTAGCAGCATAAATAACAAAAGCTTCAAATTATATTCGCGCTAGATGCAATCGAAAAGTGTTTAAATTAAGTCGTTTTAGATCAAATAAAAAGTATATTCAGAACATACCGATTATCTCATAAAGTCAATATAATAATAATAAAAAATACATATCTTTAGAAAATGTTTTGGACTCTAGGACTCACAATTAGATATGTATCCGAGCTTAATACTAAAAGGCATTGGCGTAGAATTGGGGGTAAATTTGAAATAAATTGTAGATTCTGACCTAAATTTTTTCATTTAAGACAAATATACCTCTAGCTCTACTATAGAAAAACTTATTAAACGTTCTTTTTCAGGGGGTGGTTACCCAGAACCATTAGGACTGAAAGAGAATCAAATAAGCGATAGTTTTTAAGTTATAACGACTTGAAAATTGCGATCTTAGCTTGAAAAACAGGTGTCTCAAAGAAGTTTTCGTCAAAATGTATCACATTTAGCCAACAAATGCTAGAGATCAATATAGTCCTTCTCCCGACAAGGAGGAATATCGAGAGTTTGACTTCAGAACCTCAATTAGGAATATACATAGGTCAGAAATCCATGTGGTGGACATATCGGAAAGTGGAAGTCCGCCATCTTGGTTTTCATGTCAAACTGGTTGTGCACTCAATCTTTGCAACCGCTGGTCCGATTTTAATTTTGTTTTTTAATTCAACTACAAATTTTACGTAAAAAATAAAACAAATAAATTTACCGAAGATAACTGAGTAAAAATTGATATACCTAGTAAAAAATAAAAGTTAGCAATTAATTTTTTTTATCACAACCGTTCACCTTTGTCATTGTAATTTTAAAAAATTTTTTTTTTCAACTTAAGTTGTAGTCCAACACTTTAGCTATACGTTCTGTTCAACTCATTTTCTCTAGAAATAAGAAGGATACAGTCACTTCCGTGCAGTGGCGCGAGCTATTAGTATTAAGTAGTTGCACTAACTGTAAGAAATCTGCATGGTAAATAATTTATTTCAGTAAAATTCAGTTTTTATATTATAAAACAATATAAAGACGCAAATTATTTATTGCATTTACAGAATTTTCAATAATTCACTTTTTTCTACAAATTCAAGAACACTCTCCGGAATACAACGCATGTTATTAATTGATTTAAAAAATCCTTCATCAGCTTCAAAACCGTATTTGGTGACATCTAATAACTCATAGGTAATTCCTCTGTAACAGTTCAAATACAAATCCACTCAATAGTATGCTTTTTTAATATCAGCACAAGTGAATGATGGTAAATTCTCTACAGAACGTTTTTTTTTTGAGTTATTGAGTTATAATAAAACCAAGTCCTCAGTTGATCAAACTATTTAGAAGATGAAGAACCTTTATTATTAACACTAGAAATTTTTCAGTCTATGTTGTGCTTATATAGGACCTAATTCAAAATTCTTGAGATGCCTTATGACATCAACTTTTAAAACAGATTTGGAACCAATTTTGCCCGTGTAGTTGCATCCGGTTAGTATGTCAGCCGCTGGAATCATGTTATATAATTCAAGTCCTAAATTTGTACAAACTTGTCAATGATATGCATCTAATGTTGTCTCGATTACCCCTTCTAAACTACATTCGGAACTAGTTTGATTTTTGGAAATTATGCAAACGTAATATAAAAACACCAGTGTCTGAAGATAAAATAAATGCTGGAGCCTCCGTTGGATATATATTATTATGTAAAGAATAATTTTATGATCAGCCTCTTCAAAAATTATAAAAGTAATAATTTTTTTAAGCTGTAATATTTGGAAGGATTAATTTCATTTTTATGAATATATAGTTGATGTCATAAAATAACTCAAAAATTTTGGGGAAGATCTTATATAAGCACAGCACAGACTGAGGAATTTCTAATTTTACCAATAAGTAGAGTACAGACTTGCGGGATCAGGAGACGCCCGATGCTCAACTCGGATCTAATACACAAAAGCCCTCAAGGGAAAAGATAATCACTCGATTAGTAAAATGCAACAGTCCAAATAACACCATTTCTTGATTAAAATAAAAAATAAATACAATCAAGATTATGCAATCACCTATCTAAAGAGAATATTAATTTTTTAATTTTGAATCGTCTCCCCAAGCAGGGCAAGGACGAATGCCTCTTACAGAGGACGTAAATAAAGAGCGTGTAATAACAATCGATTGGTAAAAAGACTCACACAATTTCCTCAGAAGATTATGAAGGTACTTTGGTTTTTGGACTGACTGAAAATAATATAAAAATATTTTACCTAAAAAAATTCTGGGATACTAGTAGTTAGCTTTAAAGTTCCTTTTAGTGATTATATCATTCACAAGAACGAAGTTCAACTATATATGAGTTTATTTTGCTTTCCTGTCTCCTTTACGGTGATGCAATGGCCCCATATAGGTTCCAATTAGGGTATGTGACATGACCTCGTTTTCGAGCGACTTTTTTGAAAATGATCTTTTTATCTTACTTATGCACAAGGCGGTTTTCTCTATAACTTTTCCATCTTTAGAGACCTGCATTTGGTTTGGCTGCAACAGCTTTCTGCCCATTCTCCAACGCACTCGTCCAACTGACGAGTTGCTGGATGAATTTAAATTTGTTTTATTCGAGAAACCGGCCTTGACCATTTTTACTATTTTTTGTCTAATAATTGCATATAGAAGTTATGCGCCTTTGCCATATTTTTCGGTCTCGCCCTCTCAGTATGTCGCCTTATCAAAGTGAAATTTTGGCATAATTTTGAAATGTGCGCCTTGTTGCGCCTTACGTTTCTGCGAACGTGTACGAGACCTTTCATGCCAGTCTTGGGCGATGATGCCTTAAATACGTTTAATTATGCTCTAAATTTTTTATTTATTCTTCGACTTAGGTCGATTCTGGGAGGTTTTATTATATTAACACTCTGTATACACTATAACCATAATGAAACTTCTGTTTTATTACTTTTTTATAAAAAGAAAGTGTAGTTAATAACAGGGCGATGTTAAACAGTTACTTCCTTTTAAACAGTCTATACCGAGATGTTATGTACACAATGTTAAAAACTGTAAAGTCACCACCATAAAACCATTTTAGCCGTTCCATATCAGAATCCTTTTAATTACTGCTCGCTATATGACAGGGCAAAAAATTAGAGACCGTTTAAAAAAGATTTCGACATGCTCAAAAGTAAATACCCGATCATTCGGCAGGTAATTAACATAACTCGTTTTATATCAGCGAGGTGAGGAGTAGACAAAAGACTGCAGAACAAGAGCTAGCTGGTGCTTGATGCACCTCATTTTTAATTCTTCCTAGATCTATT
Source organism: Rutpela maculata (assembly GCA_936432065.2). Lineage (NCBI taxonomy): Eukaryota > Metazoa > Arthropoda > Insecta > Coleoptera > Cerambycidae > Rutpela > Rutpela maculata. Next base: position 361,405,755 of record OW386285.2, read on the forward strand.
CTAATAAGGAATAATGAATACGTACATTCTGGCTGCTTTACAATACAAAAAGAGGTTATATGGATTATGCCCGGGCAACAAAACATATCAGTGTAAACGGGTGTGAAAGAACTCACACCAAGGGTGTTAAATACAACAAATGATGATGGATGGCCGAGAAGATTAACACATTATATCAATCTTTCACGTGATAGGGATGGCGGGGAATGCAGGAATGAATACCGGTGGTGTTATTATAAATGCATTGTGTGTTATTTAACATCGTTTAATAATAATGGATAGTGGACGCGACGATGTGGCAGACAGAGCTCGAAAATAACATTAACGAGACGTATTATTACTCACTATCTTGTTATAGTTTCTAACCTGTTTGATTTGGAGTGGCTGGAATCGGATTGACGTGTAATAATAATATTTTCAAATCGAATCAATGTCCAATTACAAGTTGATTGGATTTAACACTGGCGATAATGATAACATGTAAGTGGAGAACGTTCGCTATTAAGTAATTTTAACTATACGGGTAGTTCGACCGTATCTTCAACTAGTCTCAACATATGTACCCACTATGAACGTGAAAAATGGATTTTTGTTAAATTAAACCAAGATGTAATGAGCAATATATGTGAAATAACATATGGTGTTCCTCAAGAATATGTTTTAAGTCCTTCGCTATTTAATATACATGCCAATGATTAGATAACTAAAATAACTAAGAGATAATGACACGTTTTTAGACAACGTATCATACCAGGCTGCCTCTTGGAGGACTCATTATTTGCGCCATTTAAGTAAGATGAAAGCAATAAGAAAAAACCGCTACCATATAGCGTATGTAAAGCATTACCTAGAAAATGTAATTGAAAATGAGACACAGAAAACGATTCATACCAGGCTGCCTTTGATGTGGTCGAAATTGTATGAAAAATAAATCCATCGAAAGATTAATGGCAGCCGGTTTCAACTTGTAGGTACTGTCGTGAGCAAAAAAAAATAGTGCAATTATTTTTTTTAAATGTAAATCTGTCTCTATTTGCACACTTGCAATAAATTTTGACAAATAGCTGACAATGTCACAAAAATTAAAGTTAGATGTGTACAACTAGATTTTAGCAAAAATAAGTTACAAGACTTGTCCCATTTTTTTTTTGGGCACGACAGTATCTGACAGTAACTTGAAAGCGTTAAGAAAAACGCGTCATAAAAAACGACTCATACCAGGCTGCCAAAGGTATAAAACATTTTTTAACTCAAAATATCCAGGAAAATCAGGTGGCAGACGGTTTACACTTTTACTGTCGTGCGTAAAAAAAAATGGGACAAGTTTTATAACGTGTTTTTGCTAAAATCTAGACCATTCGATGGGAATGATTTCGATTTATAACAAATGTAAAAATTGACGTTGAAAAATTCACAGATATGACTTCACATAACTGCGTTTGTATTTATTGTGTAAATAATGTAATCTAATATTTTGTACCTATGTCCGTCATTACAAGACTGAAAAACTTTTTCATCGGTAAACACAACATTGTTCCAAAACTCCAACAGGCGATAGACACAATTTAAACAAAACATAATGCTGTTAATATGGTCTTCTTGGCACTTGTACAGTTTTTTATTTTCGATTTTCGTATCCTTCGGCTAGATGTTGACCTCGATTTTTCTTACCGAATCACCCTCGGCTCTTGAATTAAAAATCCGGAAATTTTTTCTCGCTCACGAATTTTTAAAGAAAATTTCCCTCGGCTAATGCCTAGGGAAGATTTTCAAAAAATTCGGACCTCAAAAAAATTTCCGAAAATAATTCAAGCACTAAGGAGATTACAAGTGAAAATCGTATCGGTAATAGTTTCATTTCAAAAAAAAGGAAATACTTCAAAAAGTATGTATCTTACTATAAAAAATACAATATCTAAAAATACTGAATACCTAACTGAAAATTTGTCAAAGAAATAAAATTTTGGTTTTAAAATTTTTTTAAATATTTTTTCCTTGAAAAATAAGAAGTTATATAAAAAAAAATAAACAAAAATGTGCAGATTTTAATGCTGAATCCAGCGATATATAATTTATTGAGTATTGATTAAACAATAATGCTCTAAAATTTAAAAATTATGGTGCGCTGCGAGTGTTGTGGAAGAATCTTGCGGTACGCAAGCTGACTCTGGTCAGGCACACAGTTAATTAATGCCATATTTAATCATAATATAGCTTCTCTAGGTAAAAAAAATGCATCCAAGTCATATCAGAAATGTTTTTAATTTTTTAGTAGCAAAGAATTTCAACTTTTTTAAAATGGCGGATTAAATAAACGTGTTTTTATTATTAACATCTTGAGGTATATTTGACTTAAACAAATTAAATATTTTTAATAATAGGAAACAAATCTTAAACTCTGTGGTAAACATAAACTTATATAATGTAAACTTAATTTAAATTGCCTTCTAATTGTCTTTTTCGACTTAAAATACTGGAAAAGACATACAAATTACTGTTCACAGTCCTGATACAGATCTGTTTGTACTTCTGATTAGTTTTTATGAACAATTACCGAAGAAAGTCGTAATGGTTACTAGTCGAGGAAAAACTAAAAAAGAAATAGATATAGAAAAAGTCGTCAAATCGTTAAGTATCGGATACAGACAATCATTAATTGGTTTCCCTATCTTTACTGGGACGGATATAACCGGCAGATTCTCAAGAGTTAGCAAAGAATTTTGCACTAAAGAATTTTTGGAACTGGAGGAATCATCAGCAATACTAAAATCGCTTACATTGTTGCGTTGGTATTTGTTTTCCACCAAAAATCAAAGAGAAAACTTACCACCCACAGTTGATGTTATGAAGCAACATACTTTAAGGTAACGTACATGACATAAAAATAAAAAAGATTTCATTGTTATTTTATTTTAGGACCCATTACACTGCAATAGTTATAGAAAGTGCGAATGGAAATATCCAAAATTTGCCAGATGCCAGTCTTTATGAGTGGAGAAAAAGTCAAGAACTAGTCCCCATGCTTAATCCACCCACCCCAAGAGCTATAATTAACCTTGTGAAATGTAGCTGGCTGCAAGAAGAGATGCGGAACCAATATATGTTCCTGCAAAAAATGGGATAGTTTGCACTGAAGCCTGTCAGTGTTCTGTAGGAAACTTATTTTGTATAAATACGCCAGATTTGGTAACTCCATTGATCATGGAAGAATGTGAAGATAATTCAGGTTAAATTGTGTTTTTTTTACTTTAAACATATTACGAATAATCAAAAATACTTTTTAGATGATGACATGGAGATCACTTAAGAACTATTTTAAGTCGAAAAAGACAATTAAAAAGGTAATTTAAGTTTACATTATATAAGTTTATGTTTAATACAGGGTATAAGATTTGTTTCCTATTAAAAAAAAATATTTAATTTGTTTTATTAGATTATCTTTTTTCTTTAAGTCAAATATACCTTATGATGTTAATAATAAAAACACATTTATTTAATACGCCATTTTCAAAAAGTTGAAATTCTTTGCAATTAAAAAATTAAAAACATTTCTGATATGCCCTGAATACAATTCTTTGACCTAGATAAGCTATATTATCATATAAATATGGCATTAATTAACTGTGTGCCTGACCAAAGTCACCTTGAGTACCGCAAGATTCTTTCATAATACCTGGTAGCGCACCATGATGTTTAAATCTTAGAGCATTATTGTTTAACCAATACTCAATAAATTGTATATCGCTGGATTCAGCATTAAAATCTGCACATTTTTTGTTTAAACTTTTTTTTCATATAACTTATTGCTTATCAAGTAAAAAATATTTAAAAAAATTAAAACCAAAATTTTATTTTTTTTTGCCAAATTTTCAGTTAGGTATTCAGTATTTTTAGAGTAAAATATATACTTTTTAAATATTTCCTTTTTTTTTAAACAAAAGATAGGACAACTATTACCAGAGATACGATTTTCTTTTAAATCGCCCTATCCACCATCTTGTTTTGTATATTACTGGGGAATGGTCCATTTTCAGAAATGCCAACATGCCATTCGGTGATCCAGTAGACCTTAATCATAAAATAAAGAATTTTCAAACTTAGTATAATATCGAAGCGAGCTGAACCTATGATACTAGACTAACCTTTAAAATGCGTTCTGACGAACGCTATATTCTCTACTACCTACTTATTTTGAAAGGACAAACTTCTGATAATTAAAACTGCGATTTACTCTGACATTATTCATCGACGGGTATCTGTTTCCCGCGAGTTAATCCGCCACGAATCGCACACGGATGCCCACATTTCTCCTAATCCGCTCGCACGCCGAAACTTCGGAACCCCAAAATATTCAGCAAGTCTACAAACACGATAATTTCGACGTTCTTGCATTAATCTAGGCCGGAATCCAACTAAAACTTAATCAGAATTTACGGGCATGTTATTTAAATCGCAGTTAACGAGATTAGACTCATTGCGCGGGGACTTATATCCTATTATGTTCGATACATCTGGGTGTCGGATAAATGAGATTTATATCTCTTTCAAAATATATTCAGGTGTACCAATCAAAGCTATCTTGATGGCTGTAGGTGTTACTTGAGAAGGTGCTTTCAGGGGCGGGCTACGCTATCTTATCTCGTAACATTTGCCTACTCTTCAAAGAATTTGCGCGTCGTTATCACTTTGCTTTAATAACGCTTTGATCTGGACTTATTAAAGGACGTAGAAAATTAATTTTATATAAAGGTAACAGCTCAATGAGCAATTTTCATCACTTTAAGTAACTACCTCTTACTTTTTATAAAAGTATTATTACGGTTGCGAGTTTATATTGGAGGTTTATAAGGTTACCAATTGGTTACGAAATTTTATAATGGGTATATAAAATTATTAAAAGATTGAAGCGCTTTAGGTTATAAAGTGATAATAGAAACATTTCCATCACAGACTTATGTTACTACCGACCTATATTACCAGAGTTATGGGGGTAATAACCCTCAATCCTCAACTTTAAAATTAATTTTTTTCAAAACTATTGAAGATAATTAATTGAAATTAATAGCAGACGTTGATATAAAATAACTTTATATTTTACATTTTTTTTACATTCCTATTACGTCATTTAGTATATAAAAAAATTAATTTAATTTTTGAGGGTGCTGTTTTTATATCAACCCCTTGAGTGACACCTACCAAATAAATCTATATTATTTAACCCTAACATAATTATCGTGTGTAAAAATTACTTCAAGGCCAAATTGGGGGAAGATGCTTAAAAATATAAATCTAGGTAATGAACACAGGCATACAAAAAAAAATTAAGAGCGAAGACCTAGACCACTTAATTCCTACTCATTTGGAAGCTAATAATCAAAAGAATATACCACTACTTTTAGCTTGGCTCTTAATTATTTTTTTTTGCTTAAGAAGTATTTAGTCTAGGTGTCCGCCTACATAAGTGAAATTTATACATATCCTCGTATATCTTCTTGTACGGCCTAATTGCGCCTAGTCTATCACTTTTTTCCTCTGCGAGAATTTTCGTAAACGCGGCGTTCCTCCTCGGCATGAAGAAGACGATTTCCACACGTCGGACAGGAAAATCGGCAAATATATTTTGTCCCACAATTCGAAAATTGGATTCTACATATTTTTATTAAGCAATCTTGAAAAAATCAGCTGGTTATCAATAAATAATGTTTTAAAGTTATGTTATATTATGTTTAAGGTGGTAGACACCCTTAACGTTCCAAAATTTTTGTTGGTTAGTTTGTAGAAATATATAGAATATATATGTAGAATCCAATTTTCCAAATTGTCCGATAAAATATATTTGCCGATTTTCCTGCCCGACGCGTGGAAATTGTCTTTTTCATGCCGAGGAGGAACGCCCCGTTTACGAAAATTTTCGCAGAGGAAAAAAGTGATAGACTAGGTGCCATTATGACATACAAGAAGTTATACGAGGATATGTATAAATTGCATTTATGTACGCGGGCACCTAGACTATAATACTTACTATTTCCACAGTAATGACCTTTATAAAATCTGGATATTATTTGTGTTCAAAAACACCCGCAATAAAACTTCGATTCATACGTATGTTATGTTAATTTTCAAGTTTGTAACCATGGTTACTCTTCAGAAACCCTTGGTAACGTACAGAAACGCCTCCTTACCAAATGTATTCAGATTGTTGGCATTCACATAGTTAATGTGTATATAGAGATGTTTGAGATGTGCTTCGGTGTTTTGTGAACAACTGAAAACCTACATTGGAAATAGAATGGAATATGAGCCAACTAAGGAGAACTTAGAAATTACCGACGCGATAGCTCATTAGACTAAGGCGTATTGTGTGACGAATATGCGGATCCCACTGTCTATTGCGTTCTGAGTTCGAGCCCCAGCCCCGGTACTGACAATGTATAGAACCTCCCAGAATTGACCTAGGTCGAAGCCAAAATAAAATTTCGACTTAGGTAAAAAATTTATTTAAGGGCGTTTTCGATCATAACATACAAGTCTTAAGCGCAGAAACCAGCCCAAAAGGACCGTTATGAGTTCGATAAGAGATTAGGCACAACCGGGTAAAAATTCGAAGAAACATCGAATTTTTACTTAGGAAAATATATTTTGGTCCAGGATATGAGAGTGAAAGTATATAGTGAAAAATGAACCACATACTTTTTAAAAACTACGACAAAAAAGTACTCATAATATTTTCAACTTTAATTCCTCCGCCGAAGACATTGGCCATGGAGGACAAATTTGGCAAAGGGGTAGTAGCGCCTATAGGCAAAAACTAGCAAAAAATCAGTGAAAATGCACAAGACCGGTTTCTCGCATAAAACAAGTTTGGATTAACCCAGCGACTCATAATTTGGACGAGTGCGTTGGATGATCAATACAAAGCGATGGTAGGAAAGCCAACTGCAGGGCTTTTCAAATAATAAAGTTATAGAGAAAACCGCCTTGTGCACAAAGGACTCAAAAATCCATTTTGCCAAAAAGTCGTCCGAAAGCGACTCGCACTAATTTTTCCTATATTGAACCTGCATGGGGACAAGTACGTCGTAAGACTGGCCGAAAGTTATTAAACTCATGTATTAGTCGAACTCCGTCCCGTGAATGATAAAATCACGATCTGGGACTTTTAAGCTATTCATAAGTGAACCAGAATTTTTTTAAGTAAAATATTTTTATATTATTTTGAAAAATACAAAATTTTTAAATTCTTTTTAAAAGGTGCAAGGTGCAATGCAAGCAATAAATCCTAAGGAGGTTACATGAATCTTTTCTGCCAAATCGATTGTTAGCGTACGCTCTCATTTATATAGTTAAAAAGTTATTTGCCTTAGTTGGGGAGGTGTGATTCTTTCACATTATACTATATTATTTTATACTTATTAAATAAACGGTATTCTTTGAACTAATTGCATTTTATTGATGTAAGGACTTGTTGCAAGTCTTAATCCCTGAAGTTTTCGTTTGGAAGATCTAAACTGAGTTAATCGGAATCTCATGATTCCTTAAGTCTGATACTCATCAGTGTTCTGGTCACCTTACGGGGATTTTTTATGCGATTTCTCCAAAAGTATTTAAGTGTAGAGACCATTATTAGTAGGTAAATAGATCAAAATCACGTCAAATTCCAATCCCGTCGGAGAGAATCTTCAATAGGGATTTTCTTTATGCAAAAATCCCAATAATCCAAAGACGTAAAAATCCTTATTGTCAGTGAATAATTGAAATCACGTCCTGAGAGAGCGTCGTTAATAATCTGAGGTAGTGCAGCCTTGACCCATTACACGTCTATCGAAGTATATCTTATCTCAAACCCGCATGGGAATGGAAGAACGGGGCAGAACGCGGCTGGCTGGCCTTCTAAAAATAAATTGGTGTCTCGTCACCTAGACGCTCGGTAGTGAGTTCTTCTACAACAACACCGGTATATGTCTGCGTTTTTCCAAATGTGTAACCCCCTTCCGGACAGCCTTGGCTGTGGATTTGGGGGTTGTCTACACTTGGTATATTTATGTTATGGGCACTGCAGTGGAGATTATCATCAGTGTATTGAGCAGCTAAGGGGAACTTAGAACCCCGGTACTGACAACATCGGTAGATATGAATGTATGTCTGCGTATTTCCAAATGTGTAACACCCTTCTGGACAGCCTTGGCTTTGGATTTGGGAGTTGTCTACTACATTTGGTGTATTTATGTTATGGGCACTGCAGTGGCGGATCTTACTTTAGGAGATTATCATCACTATATCAAGCAGCGTTGCCTTAAGTTATATAATATCACTTCTGATCACTGTGGAGACTCTAAAATGTTTTTCTCTTTTAGTTTATCTGACACTACTTTTGGTTAATAGATAATATACATAATATATAATTTAAAATGAAGTATAAAATATAATACAAAGCAATAAAACATACGTAAAATGTAAAAAGTAATAATAATATAATCAATAAAAAATTGATTTAAAACACATGAGTTACCCAGAAAAGCTGTTACTGGTATATTACATGGGAGTAGTCATAAAATCTATGGTTTCTAATGATAGTCTTAAATTTGTGAAAATTTTGTTGTTCTATATTTAAGTTTAATGAGTTTTTAACTTATTTTGCTAAGCCTGAATGGAAAATTAGAAACCATCAGAAAAGGAGATTGGTCAAAGAGCTTAAACATGTGCAATACATTTCATAATAGATCTGTAATGCTAATAGAAAGCCTCACTGAAGGAATGCTTAAGGCGCAGTTACACGGCGCGTGATTAGGCGAGCCTGGCTCGGCGAGTCACGAAACAAGCACCGTGTGACATAGGCAACTTGGCATGGCTTGCGACTCGGGAGACGTTGCTCGCGTCGGCTCGCGTCTTCCATCTAGGTGTCGGTAAAGTTTGGCGAGTCAAAGCCGCTAATTAAGGTGGCGCGTGCAAGATTTGTGTAGGATCGTATAGGATCGCGTAGGATCGCCTTCTCGAGAGCCTTTCCCGAGTCGTCTCCACTTCAGAATCGAATTTTCATGTATTTTTTAATGGGAGAGAGTACTTAGTGCATTGTTTATCGTGAAAAACTACCTGTAACTCGGAAAATTGGCAAGTTACAAAAAAATTTCAAGAGACAAAAAATATTTAGAAGGCCTCATTGCATACGTCTGAATTTTTTCAAATTTCCAAATTACATATTTTTAAAGCGCTACAATTTCAAAAAAAGGGTAGTTTTCCGTTTTCCGGAAAAACTCGGTGAAAACGCACTTTACAGAAGAGTTGCAAGCAAAAAGAGCCCTGGATTTCGATGATACATTCACCTGAATTCTTTCAGATTTTTTTTTCCTTTTACATTTCTCCTGCCTCACTTTTAGGAATTTTCGAGTGGCCATATCTCGAAAAATATGTATTTTTCGAAAAAATTCACAAGAATAAAAACATCTTATTTTGGGCCAAAAATTTAAATATACTGTTTTTTCTTTTCATTTTTGACCTAATTGTACACGTTACGAAACCCATGATAAAGGCCACATTTTCTACCTCTTCCGATTATTTTCTACTGTAATCTTTTTTTCAACTTTTTTATTAACGTCATTACAAACACATTGCACAAGGTTTCATCAAAATCTATTCATTAGCACTCAAATCAGAGGTGAACCTCTCCGTTGACTGGACTAAAGATAATATATTTAAAAATCTTAACTTCAAATAAACGTTTTTTCAACTTCTCTTGTAGCAATTTACCAGCAGCAATCACGCACAAAGTGGCAGCTGTAACTTCCGTTTGTCTATTTGCATTCATTGCGATCGACTGATCTTCCATGTAGTTTTGACAAGCCTACAACCCACAACCCTACACGAAATCTGCATTGGTCACGTGCCGTATTGACACATCTGGCTCGCTATTAGGCGAACCAGCGCGAGTCGCGAGCCGAGCTCGTGGCTTCGCTAATCACGCGCCATGTAACCGCGCCTTTAAAGAGTTTTAATATGGGGTTACATAATGACGGATAAGTTTTGAAAAGACTTATTGCTCTGATCAAATAATACATAGTAGAAATTTCTTTCGCGATACTAGTATTATTTATAATAAAAATCATTAAAATGTTGCCTGTTAAAATTATAAATTTTAATTTACTATAATCATTTTTTTATAATGAAACCGCTGCCCAAGGAATCACTGCTTCCACATCCAGATTCTCTATCCAAGTCACTCATAACGAAAAACTTTGTATGTGGAAATAATTGTTTATGGAACTTTAATAATATAATATTTGAAATCCTCTAACCCAAAAACCCATAAAACGATACCCCACATCGGTAGTGGGGTAGGGGTGGTGATAGGGGGGGATGGATGAAGTAAAAAAATATATTGAGGTTTCTGGTTCTTGTACATACACTAAATCACAATTTTTTCCATCCCCTTTAATAAGGGGGTGGGGGTCGTAATGGTGGCAAATGCCAAAATTTTTTTTGAGACCTTAGCTTCTCTTTTATATACCAAATACCAATTTTATCGACTCTTACCTGCTTGATTTACCTATTTACCCCAAATTTACCCCCCAACCCTTCGTCGGAACAACATGAAAATATAATTTAATTCCAGATCTCGTTAAAGTACATACCTACGTGTACCAAATTTCAAGTCAATATCTTAAACGGTTCCAGAGTAAACGTGCGCACAAAAAAAGTTACAGACAGACCGACAGACAAACAGACATTTTTTTCGCTCAAACTTAAAATCTCGACGTTTCATAACATTTTAAGCCTATTTGAACAATAAAAATTTAAAAAAATTTTTTTTTCATTACTATACTTCCACTGGATGTGGAAGTAAAAAATAAATCTCTTTTATCTCTGCTTACACAGTTATTGAAAAATATTATTTTTGGTATGCAGCAGATAAATTTCAAAGAAATAATTCTTTCTTTTTACATACTATTGATCAAAGTCTAATCACGTTAGTATATCAACAAAATATCTTATTAATTTCTTATCAACTTCTTTCATACGCTTAATATGTAATATTCAATAAAACAAGAAAATTCTATATACTGATGATAGTATATTATAAGAAACCTCCCTTACGAGACATCTTATCAAGTATCTTTAACTCTATTTTGAGAATACTCCACCATAAATAAATATTTGTTACATTTCAAAGCCAAGAATTATTGAAAAGCACAATGAAAATGATTATAAAATTTCACTCAGCGCGTGTATGTCTTAATGAATAAAATATTTCCTTCTACTTTCGACTGAAATCATTCTTATAATGATCCAACATTTAAATCTTAGTGAATTTACTATGTATTAATACTTATCTGATCTAAACAAAATGTTTAAATCTACTATTTATCATAATTAATACTTGAATTTAAACAAAATAATTTGTGTGCTTTTTGAAGAAATTAATTCTTTGCGAAGCAACAATTATTCCGTCCGCAAGGTATGTATGTCTTAAGCAGACATAGTTAAGGTCACTGATATCAAGCGGAACTTCGTATTGCAGGCACTGATCATTTTAACAATTCTATTGAGGTTAAACCAAACAACAACGAAAGGAAACTTCGATTCCAAAAACTTCTTTGACCTTTAAACTTCACTTTTTCTCGTCATACTTCCCTTCTATCTTTAATAATAATAAAGATTCTCGCTTACTATATTTTATAATGCTTTATTGTATTTTTGTACGACATGTACTAGTTTATACATTTTTTATAAAAAAATGACTTGATAAAGTAATTTTGTTTCATACAACAGACAAAAAGAATACCAGAGGAATATATTCATAAAATTTGAGAACAATGTACAGTATCGGAAAGTCCTGGATTAGGTATTGCATAGTTTTGACGACTTAACCGACCGTCCACAATAAAGGTGTCTACCAGTACCTTAGCAGAGCAAAGTGTGACACGCTCCTTAATTTACATCATTGCTTGCTTTGCTCTCGCTTGCTCTTATTGCTGTACCTAATCAAACGCTTGCCGATACTGTATTTAATAGCGCACGAGATACTGACTGAAAAATTAAAAAATATTTATTTTTAGGTTTTTTCCAGTTTTTGTTCCTCCAGTTTCACAAATCCATAGGTGGGGCCAATTAAGCCCCACCTTTAAAAGGCATCCTAGCGAGCGCTAATATAAATTTACTACTAACATAATCTCCTCCAACGCATATTTAGGCTTAGTCCAACCCTGGCGAGGTTCATGTTTGAAAGATTACTGACTTAGATTGTATCATAAATATTACTTAAAATTCTAGGAGGAAATTCGTCTTAAAGATAGATTATACTGTTTGATATCGGATAAATTACGCAATTACCTCTGTAATGTACGTATTTCTTTACGGGGTCTACTTAAATCGATGTTCTTTATCAAATTTAAATAGAATTTCAGCCTTAATTTGGTGTATACGAGATCGGGAGTAAAAAAGGTCGTTCCGCATATTAAAATTATTAAACACAATTTGTATCTGTACTAGTGAATTTAAAAAAACACTACTTTGATATGGAATATATAACTATCCTGGTGTATGTAGGAAGTAATAGATTTACTTCAAATGATTGAGTTCTGAACCTTAATTGTTTCTTATTAGAGAATGGTAGAATATATGGAAGGATTATTGCGTTTGTTAACTGCTGCAGCTTTCCTTTATTAAGTTCTTGTGATGAAAAATACCAAACATACCGAAGTTTATTTTCAATTATTTCAGTATTACGAGAAAATTTGATTCATCTTATGACCCTCAGGTAATAAATATAGTTCGATAAAATAGGAAAAACACAAGAAAATACTTATTACTTACTCGTGTTATATCTATTTTCGCCATCGTATTGGTAAATTGATCTTTGAAATTGTCTTACAGGCATATTGCCTACAAAGGCTCCATTTCTTGTCGTAGAATGTTAAGAATATTTTCGGTATTCAAATTACCGTGAAAAAAATGAGGACCTATTATTTGGTATCCAATAAAAACAAGCATACACCAAATCCAAATCGTCCTTGACGATTAACTGTAGCGGTTACGTGCGGATTTTCATATTATATGGGGCTCGTCTCTCCATATAATTGTCCCTTCAAATCCTGGCACTTCATTGCACTGATGTAAATACCACTGGCAAAAATCGAGATGCCTTTGAAAGTCGTTTGGGTATGACACACCTAATTTTGTTGAATTTAAATTTTTAGGCAATGCAACGTTTTTGGGATTCCTAAATTTTCCGGTATTTCGCGAGACGATATATTAAGATATCTAAGGGCCCTGATAGACGGGCATTAAACACGCCGCGTGTGAAACGCGACGAGTTGCACGCTGAAATGTAAACAATGTATTTCAAATGCTCAAGGCTTGACGAACGTTGAAGATGTCCATATACGCTGGCGGGGACGGATGGAACGTCGCTTGGAGCATTTTAAACGCTGGCACGCAGCGTTTTCTCCGCTGACGGGTGAACCGTTCGAATGCAACACGTGTATCACAATTGAGTTGACCACACGAGCACGTGGACGTATAGTACTTAGTACAGTCACTATTAAAATATTAAAATTAAAAAGATGAACGCACAAGGCTGAAACACAACCTATCTGTGTAACATTCATTTTTGAACTATACTGTATTCGTTCTGGCCGTCCAGTAAACATGCTCGTGTAGAAGTAAAATCTGAAGCGTGCAACCCGTCGCGTTTCACACGCGGCGTGTTTGATGCCCGTCTATCAGGGCCCTAACAGTTTCTAAAGCAATATTTTTTACAGCTTCTCTACCTGCTTTATTATACAAGGTGTTTCACGAGGAAACGGACATGCTTTAACGACAGATAGAGGACACTGAGGGTAATCATAATCACCCATAGAAAAAGCTAGTTGGGTCTTCGTTGCTGAGATACACGGTGTTTTATGTATTTTTGCCAAAATTTCTTTTGGTTGTTACTTTGTAAAGAAATGGAATAATAAGTTCATATTTGGCACATATAATACACTAGTGATCCTGAATAAGTACTTGTATCACGCACAAAAAAAATTCAGGCCCGGACTCAAAAAAAAAATGTTTCTGTTATTCTTCAAGAAAACAATATCCTGTATATGTTTTTTTAAAATTTCGATATTAAATTCGAAAAGTACATAAAAAACTGAACAAAATGGCTTCTTTAATTTCTTTGTCACGCTTTTGCCGTATTCGAAATAAATTCCACTAAATAACACAATATGAGACTTTAGAAAATATCGATGAATGTTATGCGCAAAAAATGCCTCCACTATTAAATTACTCATTTACTTTTTTTTCAGCAATAAATATTATGTCTTTATTGCCAATTTTTATGGAGGGGGTAAAATAAATAGAATAATGAACCAAGAATCTATTTTATTCCTCTAATTTATTAAGAACTAAAACGGCTACATAACATAGCTATTAACAATAAGAAGAACGGTACCAACAAAGTTGCATATCAATATTTCACGTTGTAACCAAACTATCAACAGAATAACTGTGAAAAACAAGAAAATGCAGATATTGTCACAAAACGCATTTATCAATAGGGACAACTAACCGATTTAACGTTTAAAGTCATTGTTTAAAGTTGTCACTTTTGATCATAGTAGCGTTATATTATTTGTTTATAAGTTTTTTAATAGTTTTCGTTATTTAATACAACTATTTATTTAATATTCCAAAAATGCCGTACCAATTTTCAAACTAAGAATATGCTGACATAATTTTGACCTATGGATATTTTAACGAAAATGGCGAGGCACCAGAGAGAAAATATCAAAGACAGTTTCCTAACAGACGACGGCCTGACCATAAAACTTTTGGGACCGTATATCAGTACTCCAGAGAATATGGTAAGTTTCCTACAGCTCCAGTTGCTGAACGCAACATAAGGCAAGAAGTAAATTTAGAAAATAATACTTTACATATGGTTAATCAAAAATTAGTTCTGTGATTGGTATTCCTTACACTAGGATATGGAGGATATTGAAAAAAGAACATTTTTACCCGTAACATATTCAATTAATACAACGTCTTGCACCAGGCGATGAAGTCAATCACCTGAATTTTTGTCGTTGGGTGTCTAAAAATCAACGTGTAATTTACAGAACTTTATTCACAGACGAGGCGCAGTTTACAAGGGATGGTATCAATAATTCTAGAAATCCTCACATGTGGGCCCAGGCAAACCCACATGCGAAACGTGAATGCCGTTCACAACATAGATTCTCTATCAACGTTTGGGTTGGACTTGTAGGCGGTCACTTGTTAGGACCACATTTTTTGGTAACTGGTATCATTTATCTTAATTTTTTACAACATACATTACCGAATCTTTCAGAAAATGTAAATATCCGAGGTATGTTCTTTCAGCATGATGGAGCCCCACCACATTTCTCCAACCAAATTAGAAATCATTTAAATAATACATATCCAAACAGATGGATTGGTCGGGGTGGTCCTCATGTATGGCCGGCAAGGTCTCCGTATTTTAACCCCGTAGGTTATTTTTTATGGGGTTAAAAAGTGAGGTCTGGGTATTAATGACGGGGATCAGTTAAGTCAATGGACTGTTGATTACTGCAACGAAATTAGAAACAATCCAGATGTCTTAAGAAGATCAACGGACATCTCGTGAACTGCACCACAAAATGTACTGAAGTTGAGGGGGCATTTTGAACATAAAATTTAATTATGATTCTAATTTGTAAATATGTTTTATAATAATATCTGAATATCTGATTTTTTTGTTTTTCGTATAATAATTATTCTGCTGATAGCTTGTCGGTATTTTGCTATTTACATTATTTATTTACATTATTTTTGTGCAGTTTAGTAGTTACCATTATTGTTGTTGTTAATAAGTAAGTTATGTTGTTTTTTTACTTGTTTTTAATAAATGAAAGGAATGAAATAGATTCTTGGTTCGGTGGCCTCTAACATTTTTTTCTTTTTTACTTTACCCCATCCTTAAAATTTTTTGATTAAAACATAAAAATTTTATGAAAAAAAAAAGTAAATGCCTAATTTAATACTGGAAGCATTTTTGGCGCATATCATTTTCATCGATATTTTCAAAAGTTCATATTGCCTTATTTATTGGAATTTATTTCGAATGCGGCAAAAGTGTGGCAAAAAAAGTAATAAAGTCATTTTGTTCAGTTTTTTATGTACTTTTCGAATTTAATATTAAAATTTAAAAAATATATATTCAGGGTATTGTTTTCTTGAAGAACAACGAAAACATTTTTTTCTCGAGTCTGGACCTGGATTTTTTTGTCTGTGACAAACACTTATTCAGGATCACTAGTGTATTATATGTGCCAAATATGAACTTATTATACCATTAATGTTGTCAAAAATACATAAAACAACCCCGTATTTCAGCAACGAGGGCTCAATTAGCTTTCTCTATGGGTGATTGTGATTACCCTATGTGTCCTCTATCTGCCATTAAAGCATGTCCGTTTCCTCGTGAAACACCCTGTATATTTTTCAAAATAAGTACAACACGGTCTTTTTATAGAGGTGAGGGGGTGGAAGTTGTATATTTATTAAAATTGTAAATAAATTTTAGTGCCTACTGCTATTTTAAGCGTTAAACGTTAAACTTTAAGGTAGATCGTACTGTAGAGAGTGCTAGTCGGAACCAACCCTTATGTTTGCGCCATATTTCCCACGTTATTATTAATTTTAGGAAAAAAGTGGTAAAAACCTTTTTGATAGAGAATTTTCCAAGGAACAATTTTGTATATAGGTATTTTTGTCGAAAATTACACAGTTGCCGAGATAATCTAGAAAAACTCAAGAAAGGACGTCCTGGGGGATGAAGCACACTATTTAGAGATGGGAACTTTTTGGTTTAGTAATCCTTATGCTATTCCCAACATACCCACCAATTTTCAAATCTTTATGAATTTTGTCGGAATAAAAACGTAATATTCCTGAACTAAATGTTAATTTAAAAAAACTTATTGCAATATATACCATATATATAAAAATTTTATTATTGAATTTTAACCCTGCTATAAATTGGTGACCCCGACGAGGACAACAAGGCAGCAAAATTAAAAGGAAATCTTAATAATTATAAAGCAGTTAAACGACAGCACAAAATAAAGAATCAAGCAAGAAATCTCTCTTAAAATCCTGGAAGATTAAAACTACAACTAGACCTGATATTCCGCATGAGTCCAGATTCAGATTCGTAGACTTGGAACAATATTCTCCCAAATCGGAACTAGACGGCGAAGAGGCAAAACTTTATTTATCCGGTAAGTGAATTGTTTTGCCATTGATCATTCATTCTTCGTTATTAAAGGGAATTATGTCAGTCATTCAACGTTGACGTCTTTAAAAAATCTCATTCAAAAACATAGCAAAAAGCATAATATATACAATCAATTAATCATTCAATCAATTAGTCATCGATTTATTATTTCTTTGTTTTAAAAATGGCACCACCAATAGATAATATTTTATTAGATGATATTCAAATTTCATCAGGTGCAGGGACATCTCATGGTAATTACGTCGCGACCATTAAATTACCACCTTTCTGGGTATCTAAACCAGAAATATGGTTTACTCAAATTGAGTCGCAATTTTCTATTCACAGAATTGTTAGCGATCGTAAAAAATACGATTATGTCATTGCCAGTTTACCCCCTGAAATTATTACCACGGTGTATGACGTTGTCACTAATCAGCCAGAAAAAGATCTATATGACAACTTAAAAAATATACTAATTTCTCGTTTGACCTCAAGCGAGGAAAAGCGGTTGGAGGACCTACTCTCTGGTTCCCAGATGGGAGACCAAAAACCATCCGATTTTTACCGATCAATGCTATCAACGGTCGGAGGTTCCCATGTGGTGAGCCAGGATCTCCTGGTCAAGTTGTGGAAGCGGCGACTACCCAAAACAATCTTCATTGCAATTACGGCGTCGGGAAAAACTGAAATTAAGGAGTTAATCGACATTGCCGATCGTATATGGGAGTCGTGTCAGAATTCTATGAGTTCCCTTCCCTCGAATTCGATTTGTAACATCAATCCAACAGTTTCTACATCTAGTTTGATCGCAACATTTCAAGACACGTTAAATCAAGTCTTACACAAACAAGAAATCTTTACATCTCAATTACTTGCTATTGAATCTAAAGTTTCTTCAATTCCTTCCACTACCCCTACAGTTTCTGGCACTTATTGCAATAGTTGTAGAAGTCGACTCGACTCAAGAAATCGCAGAGGCTCAAGGCCCCGTTCTAATAGTCGAAGTGGTACCAGCGTTAGATATAATCCTTCTAATGCCAAGGTTTGCTATTACCATCAACTTTATGGTCGTAAAGCATTTAAGGAGATTGGTGCACGTTCGCCAAAGATGTCAAAACCGACAATCAGAGATGACTAAATGTCAATAATATTTTGACAACTGACTGATCTTCTTCTTAGCGGGGGAGTAGTGTGGCGATCAGTTCACTTGCTGGATAAATGTAAGTCACACACCAGAAGCTCAAGTAACCAAGGAGGGGAATGAAAAACAAAATATATTAGAATAACAATTCTTATCAATAAATATAACAACATGTTTATTTAAGAATGTTAATTTAAAAAAACTTATTGGAATATATACCATATATATAAAAATTTTATTATTGAATTTTAACTCTGCTATACCATGTATTTCTCTGTCTAATATCTTTAAAAGTTATTATCTTTATTCTTGTTTGTGTATTATAAATACATTTGAAACTTATTAATTTTTTCTAAAAATGATCTTAGAAAAAAACCTGTAAAGGTATTTATTTAGATAAAACTTCTCTACTTCTTTAACACCCTGTCTATTTTTTTTACTAAAAGTATATAAGATTTTATACCTAGCAATAATGACAACTACATTCTAAATATTATTTTCTTCAGTCGTTTCTTTATTAACTATTTTCTTTAAAGTAAAAGTATATTAGGTAATTGTGTCAATTACATTCCAAATATTATTTTCATCATACCCTCTTTCAAGGGTGCTGGTACTATTTCTTGGGCGACCAACCTGTATGTTTTTCACTGAAAGTATGTCAAGTTTCTTCTTTCTTGACATTTGGGTTAACTACATGCGTCAACTGCCTACCAAATTTTATAGTTCTAGCAGCGTCAGACACACAGACACACAGACAGACAGACAGTCAGACGGACGGACGGA
Organism: Rutpela maculata; assembly: GCA_936432065.2. Lineage (NCBI taxonomy): Eukaryota > Metazoa > Arthropoda > Insecta > Coleoptera > Cerambycidae > Rutpela > Rutpela maculata. The sequence continues at coordinate 361,424,942 of OW386285.2, forward strand.
AGGAATTAAAATACTTTAATTTTCGTAATCTACATAGTCTGAAACGTGACAATCCGGAGAAATCTCGGAGGGTAATCTTTTCATGGTTACAATACTTCCCTTCGGTAAACGAGGGAAGTAGAAATGTTTGCATAGAAATCCGCTTTAAAACATGCTGGACTCATATCAAATAAAAAAGTCTATGTGTGTATGTGTATGTATTAAATACGATACTTTCTGTAATATTTAAATTGTTTATTTCAAATATGGAAGATAATATAAAATGGTATGATGGAATACTTGAAATTGAACTATATCAGTCATATAGTAATCGCCAGCGGCAAGTAAACAGCCATGCTTTATATAAATTATATTTTTCTCTCGACATGTTATTAAGGCTTTTGACACACACAAATACAAAGATGTACAAAATATCAAAATTGCAACATACAGTGTGTTTACTAGGTATGAAGGAACTTTACATCGATTCGATGTTATATTAATTTTACTTTAAAATATTATTGATATATATATTTAATAAGAATATTACGAAACGAATTAAAGTTGCAGTCGGGCTTTGTCGACTGCGAATACCTGTATGAACAATAAAAATAAAGAAGAGATTGATTACGTACTTAATCTCAGTGACACTATGTTGCGCCATATTCGAGCAAAATGTTAATCAAACAGGTATTCGCAATCGTCCTCGCCCAATCTACTCGTTTTATTATTGATCTATTTTGCTTCTACTTAACTTTCAGGAGGAGAAAATTACCTAAAATTGTTGGGGAAAAAAGTAATGTCTTCATTCATTTTAGCAGTGTTTTTCACTTGTACTGTTTACAATTATCATTTACTGTCGTAAATTTTGAATAAAAATGAAATTCTCCACGGCTGAATACGAAGAAGTAAGAAGTTTGAAAATAAATAATTCCGTGAGCGTAGTCTGGAATTTTCAGGAGTTAAATACCTAAAAATGAAACGGTTATGAGGGCCGTTTTGTATAGAGTTGTCGGGACGGTACACTCTCTGCGTGCCGTGAAATATTTATATTGCTCGATTATTAAAAGAGCAAAAGGGTGACGGTAGCGGGCAAGGAATTAGTTGGGGTTAGGATGGCAGAAAAGTTGAGCAATGAAAAAATTTGTAGTGAAAATGTATGGGTTTTACAGATTTTTGTAAGACATAAAGAAGGACGGTTTTTAACATTATCAATAATGTTAAATACTGTCATTTGCAATAATCACATTTTTTTTTGTATAAAGAATCAGTTTTGAGGGTACTGAGTGGAACAATGCTTACGGTGTTAGGCTTGCAACCACTTGGTCCTGGGTCCGAATCCTGGCTAAGGTGTAGATGTGTAGTAGTGCCCTTCACGTATTTCCGAAACGGTAGCAGTGGGCTAGACCGCGGTTGTGTGAGAGACAACAGTGCTCTCCTCTCCTGAGTTCGAGTCTCAAATGCGGCAGATGGCAATGTTGTAGGGAATGGTTGTTGTGTTTTCTATATGTGTGTGTTCTAGTTGAGAGGTGGAATAGCTATAGCTAAGACACCACCAGAAAGTTAATATAAAAAATAAAAATAAAGAAATATTTTCTGACCATTTATTTTTGCTAGTTTGAAGCTCCGAAATAACAAAAAATCAGGGATATTTCAGCGCACTTTCCAAATTTCTTGCTATTGAGCCACATGTCGTCGGGCTAACTCTTAAGAGTTGTTTTCATCCGGTGACAAGAACTTTGGACAGAAGCACCTGATGGCCAAAGTTTTATTCATGCCGGATGGCCAATTATTGATTTTTATCAAAATTATTGAAATTAGAAAAAAACGTCATTAAATTAGTTCACGGATCTTCTCATAAAGACAACTCGAAAGTGAAGCTAAGTTAGATTATCCTTAATAAGTTATATACCGTGAGTTCGTTTTGAAAGAGCTGCTATAAAAAACCTCATATAACTTACGTATTGCCGTAAAAAGCATTTAAAGTGATTAGTTCTGGTGAATGATAAAATCACCTTTAGGGACTTTTTTTTTTTAATTTATTTAACGTTGGTCTATTTCGACGAGGTACCTCGAACGAAGAGTAGGGATCTTTTACTTGTCTAACATTTAATAGAAACCGACTTCTTTACATCTCCTCCAGAGGATGAAATTGTAACAATTACTTTTTTACTATGTAATAATCAACAATTTCGAAACGGGTAGTACGTGACACCGCATGCAAGACCCGAGTCAGAGGAACAGGCAGAACAAGGCAGGCAGTTTCAACAGGTTGCTGTGTCGAAAGAGTGAATAGGGTTTTAAGAAAATAAAGTCAGTAAGGAAAGGATATCGCCAAATCCTTATGGAAACTGTGTTTCGGCGAATTTGGCTGAAACTTTGTAAAAATGTAGTTTAGGGGATGCTGCTCAAAAGTTTTCACGGGCCAAACCCACTAAAACTTAGTTTGCGACTTCCACGGGACAGGGAAGGTCAACAGATGGACGTATCTGTTGAGCTTCCCTATCCCGTGGAGGTCGCAGACTAGATTTTAGAGGGTTTGGTCCATAAGTCCTTTTGATCAGCACTCTCTAAACTACTTTTTCACAAAGTTTCAACCAAACTCGCCAATTTCCATAATGATTTGGTGGAGTCCTTTGCAAATTATTTCGGCTTGGCCTTGTAGAAATGTTCTAAGATTTGTTTGATCTACTTTAATATAGATTAAGCAAGAATTTATGAAGTACGCGAAAAGTGGCCGAAGTGAGGGAAGAAATCAAGTTATTTTACTGTAACCAACATGGATTTACGTACGAATGATGCAATTATGCATCTACTTCGCAAAATTATTGAAGGTCAGGAAAATGGTGACTATGTTGGGGTTACGATTTGTGAACTACAAAAAGGCTTCGACTGTGTGTCACATTCGGTTCTTTTTGAGAAGCTTAATGCCTTAAATTTCAATCCTGTTAGTTGCAATATAATCAAGTCATACTTATGAAACAAACAACAGTTTATCCAAGTTAAAAATAAAAGTTCGCAGCTAAATGAAATAAACAATATTTTACAAATCCTGATGTGGTAAAGTTTTTAGGTGTCTACATGGAAAGCTTAGAAAGCATGGAAGCTCGAGTAGAAATGGATTCAATTTTTTTGTATCAATTTTTTTTAATAAATTACCTGTACACGTCAGAAGTCTCCCAAAGAATACTTTCAATAAAACAATAAGAACTTTCCTATCAAAGAAAAACTTTTTACGATGTGAATGAATACTTAAATTGCAACTTTGACAATGAACTTTTCTAGCCAAATTTTGAATGTATGTATAAATGTTTTTTAGACGCATAGCAATGTGATATGTTATATTTCATGTTATGTGTTTCTTATTTCAATGTTTTATTTTTTGCATATTATGATCTTGCTAAATTATTATAAACTATATGTTGTTTTAAATTATATTTATATTTATCAAAGTGGCCTCTACGAAGAACTTGATATTGCCCGATCCACCAAAGTTAACAGATTAAGGTGGCTTGGCCACTTAGAAAGAATGGACGAAAATATTCCACCAAACACCGACTGGAACTCGAAAGAGAGGTAGGCCCAGAGCTAGATTCAAGAAATAAGTAGAAGGTAACCTAGGAACGCTAAGAGTCAAAAATTGAAAAGCCAATGCAAAGAATACGAAGGAATGGAAACTATTCCTAGAACACGCCAAGACCCACCCTGGATTGTAGAGCCAAAGATGATGATGATCACCCTTCTATCTTTAACAATAAAAACGGTTTATGCTTACTATATTTTACAAAACTTTTTACTATTTTTGTACGACATGTGGTAGTTTATAGAATTTTTATTAAAAAAATGACAATAAAGTAATTAACACATGTAAACAAGAATACCAGAGGAACATTTTCATAAAATTGTAGAACAATATCTCTATAAGCGCATGAGACACTGAATGAGTAATAAAAAAATATTTATTTTCAAGTTTTCTCCAGCTTTAACAAAAATATGTTTTCCCCGTTTCACAATTTCGAATTAATTGGCGAACTCGAAATTCGAATGTGGCGGAAAATTTCAAGTAAGAATCTGTTTTTCGTATACTCGTTAGTCGACCACTTTTCCTTTAAAACGCATCCTAGCAGCGTTAGATTCCCTATTAATTACCGCCTAACGTAATACAAACATTTAATTTAGTTTTGATTTATTCTACAATTTTTTTATTAACAAAAACGTAAAATAAGAAATTAGGGAAATTCGCATTTTTAATTATTTAGCAATTCATTAGTAAAATAATCGAAGGTAGTAGCGATATCTGCAAGATTCATAAACCTCCAAGATACCATCTAAAACTCAAAACTGCCACCAAACTTAAAAAAAAAACTTTTCGACCGTCGCGGCTGAACTAAATCGTAGAAAAAGCAAATTAGCAGAATGGGAAACTCCCCCGAGGCATAAACCGACCGAAGCCGAAGAAGGGATGAATATCAAAAATCTTATCACACTAATTTAATTTTTAATTGTATCACAAAGGGGAAAAACAAAGGGAGGCCTCTGGAAATAAACGTCAGACTTTAATTTTCTCTCGGCGAAATATTTTAGCCATTCCTTTATTATTTATACTTAGTCGAAGACAAAAGCATTCGATTAACATTCTTAAAAGCAAGACGCCTGCAACTACTAAGACTTTATAATCCTTTTATTTTGGTGAGCAAACATAAACCGGGATCAAATTAAGATTCTTTAACTTTTAATTAAAAGCATTATTTCATCGGGTTGTTAAAGTAGAGAAATTATGGCCTGTTTGTTCAATGGATGCGATTAGGTGTAAGTGAAATGGTTTCGTGTTAATTTGCTCGTTTTCTGCTGCTCACTGTTCACCATTCTAAGATCGGGACGGCCATTATTTTTCGCTTACAATAGACGATTCTTCTTTACTGCCCCATAACTCCGCCGAGATATATCACTGCATTTTATCCGCTAGACGATCTCGACTGATCTGCCTAATCATTAAACTTAGATAAGCAATTTGATACGAGTTGAAAAAGTATTGGTATAGGACTTTTTCAGTGCCTATGAATTTAGTTGTTGTGTTCACAAATATTAGTAATGATTTTTTCTAAGTAGTAGTAGTAGTAGTAGTGTGTGTGTGTATTATTATAGAAAAACTCACGATCGCATCGTTCGTCTGGAGGATGTGACACTATTATTTATTATTGAAGGCGCCAGTCGCGCTCCCCTCTCTGACTATGTGTGGCTAACTACCACTCTCAGTGGGTTCGGTGACCTAAGATCGGAGTCCTGTAATAGGCGGGAAAAGTATGAGTTCGTACCTATCGCAGATTGCTTACTGTTCTCTTTAAAGTCTCCGCCTTCTTACGATGCACTGATCTTATTTCTAAACCCTGCTAATTGGATTATCACTTCTTAATATCCTAGTTACTTTTATAGAGTTCCTCCCTTCAGCCTCTGTGATCTGATCGATGTCCTGAAAATAAATAGATTTCTGGGCCTTATGATGGTCCTATACATTCAGTTGTCGACCTAACGCACAAAAGTTTCCGATAGGTTAAACTTAAAGTTAATCATTCAATCAAGAAAATGCAAGGATTTTACCAATACCATTAGTTGAGGTAATTCAATTGTACAGTGCACGTGTACAAGAGCCAATCTGCATCGAACAAGGCAAGGGTGGACGCCTCCTTGAAAGGACCTGTATCTCAACCACCCTACAATGGAGAGTGTGTAGTAGCGATCGAATTGGTACAAAACAATTGACAATTTCCTTCGCTTACGAGATACCCCTATGGAGTTATTCGCATAAGTACTTTTGTGGGCTAATCGACATTTTCCATAACTTCGCTAAAATTCAAAATCCGCCTTCCGGCATGAAATTGTATTTTTTTGATGGTCCTCCGGTGCTCTAAAGGTATATTAATCACGTAAATGGGAGATTTATAAATCGAATTATAAATTATATATGCGCAAGATACAAACACACACACACATAGCGGTGTAAATGAAGAACCTCCTTTTTCGAAATAAATTAAAAAGATATTTAAAAATAATGTCCGAGAATAATGAATTTTGTTATCGCTACAACAGGACAGAATCATCTCATTATAATTACACGCAGCAATACAATAAATTTCATGACGATTAATTGCGAAGATTTATGGATCAATTAAATAAAATTTATACCGAAGCAGGGGAAAAATAATAAGCCGCGCATAAATTAGTACAGTTTTAAATATGATTCGATTTAATTAAACAGTAGAGGTCGGCATAGCACGGGAAATTTAGTCGAGTTGTTTTGGATAATTCATTACATGCCGAGACCACACCACAATGAGATTGTTAACACGAGTATTTGGTAGAAGTAAATAACTACACACAGTTTAAAAATTTACACTAATAGTATAGGAAAACTTCACTTTAACTAGAAAAAAAAATTGAGAAGATCTTAAACTTTGGTTATACAGGGTGACAATCGGGAACCGGACGATTTTGAAATACGTGTTACCCAAAAGAATTTGCAAGATAATAAGGTTTTATTAACACCAAAATGAAGCTTACACAATGCCATTTACGATGTGTATCAATTAAGGAAGATAATGTCATCGAGATGGTGTCCATCGCATTGGATGCAGTTTTCGACTCTCTTCATGAAATCGTCCATAACACGACTGTCGTTCATGGATATTTCGTGGATTATCAGGAGCCCGGTACCTTAAGTTCTGTTTATTAACTGCTCCATCTAAATGAAAATGAGCTTCGTCGCTCATTAGAAGCTGCAGACCTAAATTGTCTTCCAAAATCACTTGCATTCTTATAGCGACATCCTCACGAGTTTCAAAATCTCTTTCCTTTAATTTCTGAACAATCTGTAGTTTGATTGTCGTTAAATAAATATATACATTTAAACAACACAAACTTTGAAAAATAACTTTGACTTTTTTGACATTTTTCTTTTCCTGAAAGAGTAAGTGATAATGAATATATCTATGCAAGGTTTCACCGATCCTCTAATTTTTTCTCTTCACAAATACCTACGGATATTGCATTTGATCGGCACATTTCTAAAATCGTAAATATTACTAGCAAAGAAAAAATTGTGACAACTTTCAAAATATAGGTACGTCTGTTACGTTTCTTGTAAGCACGTTAACTCAATGCCAATTGTATTGAAATTTGAACAGCGTTAGCGTTCACTGAAGAGAGAACTCTATTATTTTTTAAAAAGTTTATCAGTAAATATAAAAGTTTTGAAATATTTTTAGAAATGTGAGTGGGAGTGGTATAACCTTTGATGAAATTCTACAAACAGAAGATAAAATTGTATCTAAAAAATTTTTTTTTTTCTAAAACTGCGAAGGGAATACTATAGTGTGTTATAAAGAAACTTTAATAATCCAACCAAGAATAAAATATATTCATCTAGCAAATTGAACAAAAACTACGTTACTCTTGATTTTCACTTTATTTTGTCAACATGATAGTTTTTTCGGCACACAGTGGCTTCTTCGGATGTTGAGTACTACTATACTAATTTTAAAATGTATGTATTCTCTAGTCAGGTTACATAAAGAAAATCTCCCCATCAGACATGTAGTTTCATTTTTAACAGCACCATATTTAATACATCACACAAACTAATATCCCAAAATACAGTAATTAAAATTCTTACAACTTAATAGACAAAATAAAGAATATCACGTTTCCTGATAATGCAAAATTTATTTCTTTTGACGTACAGAACTTATTCCCCAGTATACCACCTACAGAGATAATTACCCTAGTCGAAAATCTTTTAGACAAAAACATTGTTAAAAAACAGGAAATTCTAAATCTTTTAAACATTTGCCTAGAACAAAATTATTTCTAATTTAATAATAATATTTATACAAGTGACGAAGATCTAATATTTCCGAGATAAGAGGGCTGAGGGGATTACCCTCAGCCCTCTTATCTCGGAAATATTTATGGACTTCTTAGAGAACCAAATACATGCAAATCCAAAAAGCAATAATTTTCTCTATTGGCATAGATATGTAGATGATATCTTAACTTGTTTCACAGGCACTCAACGACAACTCAACAATTTTCTAAATTTTATCAACTCACTTCACCCGAAAATTAAATTTACTTTTGAAACTGAAACGAAAACACCATTAACTTCCTAGATTTAACTATTAAGACAGAATAAAAAACACGATTTTCCAATTTTTCATAAAGCATCTCACACTGATATAATAATACATAACACCTCGGCACATCCTCACTAACAAAAATTAGCAGCTTACAACAGCATGATACACAGGTTTTTAACTGTTCCCTTATCAGAAGAAAATTATATTAAAGAACTACAAATAATAAAACAAATTGCATTTAAATAATAGACAATATTATTTTTAAAAAACCATTTATAAGGCTATTAAAGGAGTACATCCAACAACAAAGGAAAAAAATAACAGTTTTAAAGTTATTACTTACATCGGCTACCTAACAGATGTAACTTCGTCTTTAAAAAAAACGGAATATTCATGTAGCCTTTAAAACTAATAACTCATTAGGAAAACATAAAAAATGCAGCAGAAAATAAATCAGGTGTCTATAAGTTGACTTGCGGTACTTGTCCTAAGGTGTATATTGGACAAACAGGAAGAAATTACGGCAAACGATTATCAGAACACAAAATAAAACAGACTCGACAAATGCTAACCATTTAATAGAAGAACGCCACGTGTTCAACGAAGATTTCGAAATTTTACATACTGAGAAAAAAGGTTTAAAACTCAATTTATTAGAATCCCTAGAAATAAATAAACTTAAGTCATCTGATATTTTGCTAAATGGTCGAATTGAAACAAACTCTCCTCTACTAAATTTATTTCCTTAAACTTATTAAAATTGTATTCGTAAATTACCTGCCACCTATGTTATGTATCTTCCGCTTAGTAATTAGGACCAGGATTATATCAAAATTGTATGAAACCAGGTATTTTATGCATTGTAAAATTAGTGTAGTAGTACTCAACATCCGAAGAAGCCACTGTGTGGCGAAACAATTGCTATCTATGTTGACAAATAAAGTGAAGATCAAGTCTAACGTAGTTTTGTCCAATTTGTTATTATGGATTTTCATCAAGTAACGGCCCAATCTATTCAGTATACATCTAGTTTTCTCTATACTTCTTATTTTTGTTAAACTAAAGTTTTTTTTTATCATAAGCTCACCTTCCGTCCCGCGCAATTAAAGAGATCCAGGCGAAAATCCAGTTATACTCGACCTCACATCTCCCGTGCTAACGCGAAAATATACAAATTTGCTTAACGAAATAATTGTCGAGCTTAGTAAAGCCGCTAATTTCCCAACTGGCTCTGCGGTTAAAATTTACGTCCTCGCATAATGATTAGTTACCGTGTACGAGGAACATAACTCACGAAATTAATAAGTCGCTTGTTTAATTAGAGGTATTTGCCGTGGGACCATCTAATTGGTATCTGTGGTGGCCGCGATACTCCTTATCTGATCGTTGATTAATAATACGCTGCGTGCAAGTTGATGTCTCTATCTGCTCAGCTGCCGAGCGTGGATGCCAGGCAAATTATAGGGTGCATGATCGAGTTCGGCGCATCTGGCTCTCAACCAAACTGGCCGGAAAAATTACGATAGTTAATGTCTTCATTCTCGTTCTCACGCGACGTTTTTGCCCGCTTGTTTTTATTTAAGCGGGCCACATTACCAAAATGTTCTTAACGGAGCATAAAATGCTTAGATGGGTAGATAATTCTATTTGGCTACTAAACTAATTCCATATCTCTTCTGCGTCGAAACAAGATGAAGTTGTTAAGCTTAAAGCCTGGTGTAAAACAAGAGTGTATTGTTTTAAAAATAATGTATATGTAAAACTGTAAAGCAATACAATAAATCAGATTATTTGGAATAACATATTGCCACTATGTCTATATACAGTGTGTTTCAGTTAAAAGTCGCCCTGCCATTATTTCTAAAAATATTAAAGGTATTTGAAATAGGCTCATGTAGCATATTTTTTCTATTACGTTTTCCTAAAGATGTCTTAATTTTAGAGCGAAACAATATAGAAGATCATTAGATATTTTGAAAATTTTTACTAAATATGTAGTAATATAGATAAGAAGTAAATAAGATAAAAGTTCTAAATAAGCTATGTTCTACAATTATTACCAAAAAAGTTACAGGGGTTTTTCAAATTTACATACACAAAAAAACTGAAGAAAAAAATCAACGGCTGATTTTTACAAAATTTTCCATATAATCAAAATTATTCATACTTTAATCCTTAATCATATGATTCAGGCTTCAAGGTTCCAGCCATCGAAAAATAATTTAACACAGTGCCATCTCTATGCACTGCGGAGGAAAGATTCTAACTGCAGTAATTTAAGGCCTTTTTGGTATCAGTTATATGCCATTTCCTAATTTTAAATATCTTTAATATTTTTCGAAATAATGGCTGGGGGGGGGGGGGGGGGGGCGGACTTTTAACTGAAACACTGTATACTGTGTAAATGTTAGTGGTAGCATTCTCTTCATTATATATTCTATTTTTATTTTTGAGATTTCTCACCACATTCTCTTCTAAACAGAACGTACGTGAAATCTACAAAATAATACTATTATCCAGTATATTACTGAAAAATGTCTCTCTTACGTAAAAGAATCAGTTAGAGGGTGTTTTTTGACAAATAATATGGATAATAAATATAACAATAATATATTTTACCAGCGTTTTGATTTTGCGAATTGATTTCATCTCTCAAAGCCTCATTAGAAAATCTTTTGTGCTGTATAATTATAATAAACAGATAGCTTTATAAATATGTTTACGTTATATTCAGCATCCACAGATACTTACATCTTAAATACTACTGATATATTAATAGTTTCATTTTAAATCTAATATATAAAAATCTCGTGTCACAGTGTTTGTTATCTAACTCCTCCGAAACGGCTTGACTGATTTTTATGAAATTTTTGGTGTATATTTGGTAGGTCTGAGAATAGGTCATAGGCTATTTTTTATACCCCTAGGTAAGGGTGGCCCTATCCAGAAATTTTCTTTTTATTTTTTGGACAAAAATTTATAATTTATATGGCAAAACAACGTTTGCTGGGTCAGCTAGTAATGATATATTTGTTACGCTCTTCTTTTAACATTGGTAAACAGGAAACGGAACAATTCGATCATATATCCCCATGAAGTAATATTATTGCTTATTCTCTAAACTTTCCTTTTCTGCTATGCGTCTCTTTAACACTTTTACCGGGCTCCAGTCATGTCCGAGAGACAAAAAAGGAACAAAAATACCAAAAAAGGATAAATGAACAAAATTGTACAAACATAAAGGGGAAGAGAGAGGGATTGGAAAGATGTAAAGTTGAGGAAAGATAAGAGCAATAGTGGGGGTAAGTTATCGTAGAAGGAGGTGTGGCTAGGGGAGCTGCTGGAAGATAGGCAACGCCTGGTATGGTAGGGGGTGTCTTATACCGAAAAGTATGGCATTATGCTGTCTGAATCGGGTAATGTTGCGGGTAAGCGGGCTACCGTCCAGTTTAAACTGGTAGAATATTTGTGAGGTTTCTTGGACGTAGTCCGCTAGTGAGGTTATGTCGTGGTAACATGCATAGAGATCTCTGAGGGAGGTGTACCTACCGGAGACTGAAATGAGGTGCATAAATTTGTGTTCTAGTTTTAGTTTCCGCATTGTCGTGGCCGGGATGCTGCACCATACCGGCGCCGAATATGTGATGGCCGGCCTGATTACCCTTGTGTACAACAACTTTTTGTTAGTCCTGTTGAGTCCGCTACCCCTTGCCAGGAGCGGATACAGACTCCTGGATATGAAGTAGACCTTGCTTACCGTCTCGATAACGTGTGTATTAAACGTCAGTCGTTTGTCTAAGGTCCTTGGATTGCAAGACAAAACTTTAGCCACTGCACCATCACACATTACTACAAAAATTGAATGTCTGTAATATATATCTTTCGAGAATCATACTTCAACGCATTAGATATATATTAGTAAAATGCATAAACAAAAAAAAATATATTATAGAGATAACATTTCGCAAGATTTCTATTTTAGTGCAAGCAAAAATTAAGAAAATACTTTTTTTAAACTAAATGATTAATAACTTTCTTATTTACTGATTGATTTTCTTCAAAAACAATAGGGTTCTTCCTCTAGCTAACACTAACTTACTTTCCAAATTTCAATACAATCGAACTTTTGTTGCTTACAAGAAACGTGACGGACGGACAGAGAGACAGATGGACGGACGGACAGGCGGACAGACAGACGGACATTTTGAAAGTTGTTCAGAATTCGTTCACTAACACAATGCTATGTTGAAACATCAGACCACCCAAACCAAAGATTAGAGATCGTTTATAAAATCCATCCAAATATATCGATGATCCCTGAGAGAATCTGAACATTGCAATCATGTTATTAATTTTCTATAAATTCATAAGAGTATAAGATAACGCATGATTGATTATAGTCAGTGATTTGTATGTGGCGTCATCTGGGAATAATTTCTGTAATAGACTACGTGGTAGCAAGCAAATTTTACGGCAATTCTTTTAGAACTTCTAGAAGACGACAATGATATTGGTTTGTCTACCAAGTACAATAATACAGCGAACTAATACTGGGTTAGAATTACAATTCGATAATACTTAAAAATAAAGTCTACTATTTATCTAGTTTCATTTGACAAAATTCAACAAATCATTAAGTTATTAGTAAGATGAATAAATTATAATCTTATGCACCTATTTTTTAAGTTAATATTTATTTTGTTGTGTGACAATCACCTTTTGTTTAAAAATACTATTAAATATAGTTCAATTTAACAAAATGAACAATATATATACTATTTTTTTGATTGATTTAACCCATACTATTTGCAAACAAAAGCGCTGATGCGACGTCTTAATTCATCAAAGTGGATGGCAGAACGATGTTATGTTTATGTAAACAGAACTGCGGGTTAACTCTACAATAATATTGGTTTATCTGTCAACTATAATAGTAGAGCAAACTGCTACTGGGTTTACAATTACAATTCGACAATAGTTAAAAATAAAATATACTATTATCTAGTTTAATTTGACAAAATTCAACAAAATAATAGTCAGACGAAAAAAATAATAGTCTTATTCATCTATTTTTTAAGTTAATGTTTGTTTTGTTGTACAACTTTTTATTAATTGAAATAACAATCACCTCTTGTTTAAAAATACCATCAATATAATTTAGTTTAACAAAATTAACGATATTGTTAGTTAACCATTTTTTTTGTTGAATTTACCCATACCATTTCTTTGAGTGTACCTTTTCTTCTTCGAAGAGTATAATAGAGTATAATAATCTTTTTTATAAAGTAGATACGCCTCTAAACTTCACTTGAATCGCTCCTCTTGTCAATGACGATATCATTAAGAAACCGTCTGTTACGTATATACTTGTTAAGTATATACCTTCATTAAATTGAAATTGCTAGAAAATATAGTGTCAAGGTGTCATTTCGGAACAAAAAATGGATCTCATTGGGCGATAATGATAGTGCACGGTAAACAAAGTCATAATCTTAGGTCGTTATTCTCACTCGTTCAGACAAACAAAAAAACGATTACCGTTCCATTATCAACTCAGCTTGAAAAACTATAAACCAAAGAAGAAAAGTTATTAGGATAATGTGGCAGAATGACGATAGTGATATCTTAATTTGTATTTCATAAATTTTTAAGTGTTTAAAAAGCATTTCTGATAATTAGAACATTTTTAAATCCATTTTGTGTTAGGTTTTTCTACGTACTGACTGTTTAATCTGGGTAAAGAAATTATACAGAACCCCTGATAAGGGAAAAATGAGTTCTGTGTTTTTTTGGCTTTGTCGAATAACCATTCATAAGAGCGGTTTCGCAAAAGGTGATATCGAAAAATATTGATGGATTGTTATCAATATTTCGTAAATATCCTAATGGATTTTCATGAAATTTGGTATCTACGTAATATCAAGCAAATCACTACAAAATAGTACTTTAGAAAGAGTGTTAATGCACGTTTTCGTACAACAGGAATTAGTCATTCTAGGACAATTTTTTTTTCAAAAATTGGTACCTATTTATAAAATTAGTGAGGACAAGAAAAGCGACATTTGGTACATCTGAAGTATCCTCATGATATTTCTAGGCTTTTCTCAACAGAAAATAAAGTTAGTTATACATCAATACCTTCATATTACAACGACGCCAACGTCGAGATTTTAAGTGTGAGCAAAACAAAATTTCTGAGTCTGTCAGTCTATCTGTCGGTCTGTTTCTAACTTTTTTGTGCGCACGATTACTCTGGAACCATTTAAGATATTGACTTGAAATTTGGTACACTTATGTATTCTAACGAGATTTGGAACTGGATTATATTTTTATCTTATTCTGTTGAAGAGTTGGGGGTAAATTGGGGTAAATGTGGGTAAATAGGTAAATCGATTTACGAGCAAGTATGAGTATACAATTGGTATTTAGCATATATAAGAGAAGCTAAGGTCTCAAAACAGTTTTTGGCATTAGACACCCTCATTACCACCCCATCAATTATTGAAGGGGGTGAAAAAAATAAAATTGTGATTTAGTGTGTGCACAAGAACCAAAAGTCTCATTTTTTTTACTTCATCCACCCCCACCCCCACTCCCACTACCGAAGTGGCATATCGTTTTATGGGTTTTTGTAGTAGACGATAATATATTATTAAAGTTCCTTAAACAAATTTTTCTCATTGTGAGATTTGGATGGAAAATCTGGATGTGGAAGTAGTGACTCCTTGGGCAGCGGTTTTTTGTTTTGTTTCCGCATGGCAACATCATGTATACCCAGAACAATTTTGTAATCAAGATTAAAAATTTTATTTTGATTTCAGGATCACTGATTTACTATGATCAAGCCATTTTATGTTATCCCACCTGATAGTGAAGATTCATTATCAGATAATGAAGAAGATAAATAAAAATGAAATGAAACAAAATACCAAGGATTTTGAGGATATTGAAGAATTTTCTGAGGATGGTGAAATTCCACTTTCTCGATATTTTCTTACACATAGTCCACTCCTGAATAAAACCGACAATACAAAAGAAAGCGATAACACAAAAAAGGAAAAAGAAATAGAAGAATTTCACCTGTGGAAGAAAGAGAAAAGCGATTACCACATCAAAAGAGGAACTTGGCATACGATTGGCATATTAGTGATTGTTGTACATGTCACTGATAAGACAGAGCTCATCAAGAAGATATTTTTCAGCAAATGTAAGAATATCCCAAATAGGGAATGTTATGTCTGTCAACAGATTTGATACACTTCAACGATAATGATACGATGACAAAAAATATTAACAAGAATCAACCATTGGACCAAGTGGTATCTGTTATAAGAAAAATTTCATTAGGAAAAAGCTTGGCTATTGATGAACAAATTGTTTCTTCAAGAGCTGAATTGCTTTTAAAAAGGATGTTTATAGAACTTTGAGCTAAAGGAAAAATGGTCGAGGTATCTGTGAAGAATAGCAAACAAAAAAGGCGACCCATTTACTGAGAAAAACTACAGACTTATAGCGCTGCTGATTATTTTCTCTAATATCATGGAGAAAGCCATTGCAACAAAAATAATATTTTTTTTTAAACACACATAATATACTAAATGAACATCAACATGGTTTTAGAGAGAATTACTCAACAGAAACAGCTACTATCGACCTTATTCAATAGGTAAATGAAAAGCTTGACAAAACTGAAAAAGTGATATTTTTTTTTACCTAAGTCACGCATTTGACACTGTGGAACCGAAGTTCGTAGAACAAAAAATAAAGGCACTGGGTATACGTGAGCCTGTAAGTAAATGGATCTTGTCATATTTAACAAATAGAAAATTGATGGTAAAAGTGGAAAACATAATCTCTGGTGAATTTGAAATAGATAGGAGTGCTATAGTAAAATAAGATCTCCGGACAATTATCTCTTAAATATTGACGGGAAAACTCTACACATAGCACGACTTTTCTTGGAGTTACGGTAAATAAACATTTAGATTGGACAGAAAACATAAATCGTACTTTGCCATACTAACCTTAAAAAATAGTCTAAATAAAAAACTATTGAAAACGGTATATTATACTCTGATTTACCCTATCATTAGCTATAATATTATTGCTTGGGGACAATTGTCATCATGTAATACAATCTTTATACAACAAAAAAGAGTAATGAGAATGATGTTTAATATACCTTACAGACACACCTGTAGAGTTGTGTTTAAAGAAAATAAAATACAGGGTGTAATCAGTTTCATGTCACTAAAATAAACTGGTGGTGGGGAGCGACTAGACAAACAAAAAACCTTTATGACTTTTTCCCCTAGGGGCACTGACCTAGGCCAACAATTTGAATATTAGGGTAGGAAACATTTGAGAACCACTGCCTTTCTGGGTCAATGGACGTGTAGTAGTTCCTACTTATACAACTTTTAATCTGTCATAAAAAAGTGCAAAGATTACCGACCGACTCGTTCTCGGCGACCCGCCGTTCAAAGCAAAGAAGGGCGGCACCTTTGATGATCGCCTCAACCAAACCAATTATAAAAATGTAAACAATTCGTTATCTCTTTTTGCAGAACTACAAAAGCAAATGATGGGCGTAGAAGTTAAACACAGCATTTCTTTCTTTACATATGTGTTTTTTTAATTTAGAACAAAATATTGGAACTTTTATTGTTGTTTATAATTTATGAGATTTGGTTTATTAACATTTGTAACCTAAATGTTCTGGGTTAAAAGCTTAAAAAATGAATAATTATTGCATGACATTGGAAATAAAGAGTTAGACGTCTAAGGTACGATAACAGAATTATGTGTATTTTAAGTTAGGAAAAAATCTGATTTATTTAACGAATTGCCGATCAGGTATCGAAAACTAAAATTATTCGATAAATCTAGAACTTACCAATAAAGTTGATTTACATAAATTGTTCGAAATGGCTTCCGTCTGCATCAATACAATTTTCGGCACGTCGAACTAAGGACATACGCACCCCATTCAACACATTTGGTAAATTAGGATCATTTTTTATGGTTTCTATGCATATTAATATACCACACTAAACTATTAACTAACGTTGTCAATAAAGAAAATAAGAATAAAAACTTGGTCCTAAATTCAAAAAGCAACACAAAAAGAACGAATAAGTAGTGCCTGTACGTAATCAAGAACTTAACGGCTTGAACAGTAAGTCTATAAAATGACGTGTGTACTTAACGAAGGGCCCACAGAAACTAAAATACCGCACCGCTAAAGACCTTAGTGTACTCACTTTTGAAAAGCCATACAAAAGTGTGATTATCAACTTGTGCCCTCGCTGACGCGCGGTCTCTAACAAAGGAGCGCGACACTTTGCGAAAGAGCCGTATTAACGTATTTGTTGGTTAGAGACGCCGACATACGCGAGGATAAAAGCCTATCTCAACATTCCAGCAGTTCTCAAACAATTTTATTGAAAATTTTCGAAATTTTTGTTATTTTTTTTTTCTAAAACTATGGGTTTTAGACCCCATGTTATATAAGCTTTTTTTTGTTTGTTTAGTAGTTCTCCACCACCAGTTTTTTTAATGACATGAAACTGATTACACCCTGTATTAACCGTTACCTCCGTATATCTGCTGAAGTTATCGACTCTTGTCTATAAAAACAGAAAGATAACACAAATATTATACTAGGCAAAGGAAAATTTACCAAATAAAAAAACACTCGCATATTTTTTTCAAAAGATCGCCAAAATACGCCGGCATCAACTATTACAAAATAGAGATTTTATTATATTAAGGACAAATAATGTGTTGGGATGATTTCAAAAACGACCGGTTAATTAGAATTCAAAATAATCGAGTTAAATCTGCACTAATAGACAATAAATGTGGGACATTATGTGTATATACAATTTAGAAAAAGAAAGAGATTCCATTAACGCAGATGTTGGGTTGTTCCACGTCAAATAATAATCACTAACACTGAATAGATCATTATGAAGTGACATATTGATATGAATTTCTAATTATCAATAAATTATTGGAAATGTAAAGCCTAATACAGTAAACATATTAATACCTGTCCGATTATCTGACACGATTAAGCCGATTGTGATTTGTACACAATGGACGTATCTAATGAGGTTCGAAATGAATATACAGGGTGAACCTATTTTGTCTGCTGTAGCTCTAATTTGATAATATTCTCAAAATAGAGAGTGCCTTTATCCTGAATATCAATCCTCTAATTCAAATAATTGTTGAGGTATAGCTATTTGAAGAGTTTCTGTTATTAGCAAAATTTGTAATGATGTACCAACTTAGAATTCGAATTTAATTGATTTTATTCAAACTGGATAAAAGTGAGGGATTAATACATTCAAGGAAAAAATATTAAATATATTTCTTGGCATCACCAATATTTGCTAATTTTAGTTCTACTGAGGAAATTTCCAAAGATTATTCAATTTTGGAATTTGATATCATTATATTAATACTCCTGATTTATCAACTCTAAATAAAGGAAATAAAATGGGATAATTTGATAGATAGAAGAAGTAACGTTTTAGATAGATATGTTGTACCTGTTGATAAAGGTTTTATTAGCGAAGAAAGTTTATAAGTAGGTTGGAAGAACTCTTATTGTAATGAAATAACTACATGCCAATACAAGTAAATTGTATGTAGAAGACTTGACATTGTACTCATCATACCAAGGTCCAAGAACCGTAAGTGCCAAGGATAGCCAGACCTAGCAAACAGGCCATCGTCAAGAAGGCCAGGAGGACGAGAGCCCTAATCTACCCGATGACGGGTAGACAGAGCAGACTCAACCTGAGGAACAAGCTCACGCTTATCAGGTCCCTCATCCGGCCTCAGCTGACGTATGCTTCGGTAGCTTGGGGCTACCAAGCAAAGAGCTACCTCCATCAGATCCAGAGAGTGGAGAACGTAGCCCTCAGAACGGCAGTCGATGCACCCTGGTTCATCCGCAACGAGGACATCTACAGGGACCTGGAATACACCCCGGTCACTGAGATCATCAAGCAGAGAGCCAGAAAGATGTACGCCCTTGCCGAGGAGCATGGGAACCCACTAGTCAGGGAGGCAACTGACTATGACCCAGCAGATGCTCCGAGGCACAAGCGGCCGAAGGTGCAGCTCCTGGATAACGGGTGAGTATGAGAAGCATACCACCAACCGACGATCCACCCCCACGGAAGAGACATGACGATACCCAACCTCCCACCCAAGACCCTGCGGGTACCGGACAAACAACCGTCCAGTACCCGTAGTCCCCCTAGCTCCGGGCAGACCAAAAATGCTACCAAAGCAGTTAGGTCTGCCCTTCCTCGAGCTACACAGCTCATCCTTACCCTACCGATGATCCGGATGACAGGATGCCTCTTGGCATCTTGTGTACCGGCAGTCACTCCCGCCACAAACCCAAAACACCCAACAGACCGATGACTACCCCCCGGGGGGCAAACAAGCTGGCGAAGAGCAGAAGACGAAGAAAGAAGAACGCCAGAAGAGGCCTTAGCCAGCAAGGTCCAACGAGCCAGGACCCAGGGAGGTGGACCGAAATCGTCTGCACCGCTCACAATTGTGAGTGGGGCCGACGTAAAGTAAGTTCGCCCGCCCTGCACGAGGCTGGTCCCCGGTCTACAGCGATGTACTGGGGTAAAGGGCAATAGTCCTGCCCGGCCCCAGACATCCGAGACCGACATCTATAGCCAAGAATATTGGCGCCTAGCAAATCTGTCCGCACGCTGCCTCCATTACTATGACGTAGCCGCACGCCCTGTTCCAGCGCGCTGCCGTTTGAAATGCACTGTGTAAAGCATATTCTTTTAATAATATTAATGCACATGCACAATTTATCGAAATAATTGAGGCATAAAACATTTTTAGTATTCTTTGTACATAAATATCGTGAACTAAACGTGTGTGGAAAGTTTCAAGAATGTAGCTTTTTTCCTTTTCCACTCAATGTCAGATGATAATATATTGTTGATTATTTAGTTTGTTATTTTGCTTATTTTTCGACTTTTTTTCTGATTAAATTAGAATCTGTTTCTTTTCTCTTCATTGCCATCAACTGGTTAGCTTTTAAATTACTGAAATTCATGCGAATTACAGTCTAAGCAGGCAAAGCGTGGAAGTTTTTGACAAAAATTGACAAAATATAATAATACTATAATAATAATAATAATACTTTATTAACCATTTCGATACTTAAGTACATATGGCAGGTCAAGATATTGCATTTAAAATATAAGACTAGCTTATTCAGTGACAAACAATATAACATATTAAAATGACATATTCATACAGATTACAAATTCTATTTATAAATAAGAGTATATATACACATACATATACACATATATACACACATATATATCTGGAAAATATAAAACTAAAAAATTAATATAATAAATACACAAACATATAAGAACATTAAGTACTACAAATATCGGATTACTTTTTAAAATAATAAATATATTTATGGCCCTAATGAAGGTTCTCTGTTCAAAAAATCACGTATACTATAAAAAGCTCCTTTGTGTAAAATATCTCTTATCGTCTTTTTAAATTTATCATAACTTTGTATATTTCTTATCTCCTCTGATAAACTATTGTAAAATATAATACTATTATAGCGCGGAGATTGTTTAAAACACGATGTTCGGTGTTTTGGTATGTTCAGTAAGTCTCCATGTCTCGTGTCGTATGTATGTTTTTCGTTTAATTTAGAAAATAAATCCATATTTTTCTTTGTATACGTCAAACATTTGTATATATATATGCATGGGGTCGTCAGAATTTTTTTATTCTTAAAGAAATCCTTACAGCTTACCCTAGGGTCTAGCTTGAATATTAGTCGAATAAGTCTTTTTTGACTTATAAAAACTCTATCACTAGCGGTAGAACTTCCCCAGGCAATTATGTTATAGGATATGTGCGAGTATGCCAATGCATAATATATATTTAGTAGCCCAGTTTCATCTAAAGTATTTTTCATTTGTAGTAGTGCAAAATAGGCTTTATTTAGTTGATTGCAAATGTGTTCAATTTGGAAACTGAACGATAATTTCCAATCAATATAGGTTCCAAGTAGTTTGACACTATCAGATGGACTTATATCATCGTACAATGTTGCGTTGTGCGGGAGTGGTTTTTGAATATAAAGATTTATGAATACCGTTTTTTGAGAGTTTAATATTAATTTGTTCCTTTGTGACCACGTACTAACTCCTTCAAGAGATAGAATGACTGCCTCTTGAAGCTCCTCAGGTGTGTCAGCCGTCAAAGTTACTGTAAAGTCATCTGCAAACATGGTCAAATGTCCATTGCTTATATGAATAGATAAGTCATTGACATACAGCATGAATAGTAATGGTACCAAAACGGAGCCCTGAGGAACTCCAAGCAGCAGTTTCTCTAATTCCGATTGGTTTCCATCTACTTTAACTCTCATAATTCTTCCTTCCATATATGATGTTATCCAAGATAATATGTTTCCCCTGATACCGATGTTATAAAGTTTTTGTTTTAGAAATTCTTTGTTTATAGTGTCAAATGCTTTTGACAGATCAAATGACAGGGAAGCAACATACTTGCCCTTGTCTAGATTTAGGTAGACGAAATCTAGCAGGTGACAAGTTGCCGTTTCAGTGGATTTGTTTGCCCGGAAGCCATGTTGAGCTGTTGTTAAAATATTATTTTTTTCTACGAATGGTATGATCTTATTATAAATAATTCGCTCAAAAAGCTTCGATATTATACTTAGGACTGAAATTTGTCTAAAATTTTCCATATCATGGGCAGATCCTTTTTTATAAATTGGTGTAACAGTTGCCTCTTTTAGAATTTCTGGAAAGCATCCTTCGTTGAGAGAGATATTATAGAGATAGACAAGATGGTCAATTATACTGTCTTTTATATTTTCTAATATATTAGCTGTTAGCCCGTCAAATCCAGAAGAGTTTTTATTTTTTTGCTTTAGAAGGGCTTCGTTTATTTCTTGAGCTGTGATGGGCGTAACGTATATTGACTGTTCTAAAGTATGTCAAATTTATTAAAAGCATGTCATGGAAATGAAATATCTGGTTCAAGGAAACATACATTTTTGTTTTTCTCTACGGCGGATGTTGATTCTTGATTCACAAAAAAATTACCTTAGTGGATTCTGATTCAATTCACAGAAAAATCCGATAAAAATGATCGAAACAAAATATTAAATTATGAAAAATATGTATTATAAAAATTAACATCCAATATAACAAAACATCTCGGAAAAGTAGGTAGGTACACATATAATAAAAAAAAACAGAGAAAATCTGATAAAAATGATCTAATCAAAATATTAAATTATGAAAAATATGTATTATACAAATTAGCACCTAGTATAATAAAACATCTCGGAAAAGTAGGTACACATATAATAGAAAAAAAAAAGAAATTTTTACCTAGTAATTCATTTTGTAAGTCTCGTTCATAGTCTCCATAAAAGCCTATTTTACTTTTAAAAAGAGGATAAAGAATTTACTAGTTGAAAAGTGCTTGTATGATGTTAATGAATTTTACTCAGTCTGACTATTTATATATTTATGTGTTTGTTTATTCATTTATTGTGTTTTTATACTTTTGTAATTTGTTATTATGTACGTGTTGTCGCTTATACAATTTTACATGTATTTTATTCTATATTTTGTATTGTATTATGCTTATGCATATTAGCTCAGATTTTTGACGCACTCCTGAGTTACTTGTATGGTTATTAACTAATTGTACTTGTGATTGGGAAATAAAGGTTATTATTATTATTATTATTAAATGAACCGAACAGATCCTACTTGTATGTGGGTTGAATTTATCATGCCTTTTGCACCTGTTTATCCATTCAGCTCTTATGGTTTTGGACACCAGATCTTTGAGTTTTGGAAAAACGTGGAAAATAATATTTTGACCAGTAGATTTCTTTGTACAATACGTGTTACTACAGTCATATACATACATATACAAGGCGTGCATTGTTTCCGGTATTTTTCTTCAATTCTATTTGAATAATAACAATATGTAAATCTAATACATGAATTATTAAGCTCCTTTTACCTTCTATAATATATATAAAATCACCATAGAACACTAATAATAATAACTGTCTTTTAAATCCTATAAAGGTCCAAAATAGCACAAGAAATAGTATGTCCCTGTTTCTTCATACAATTTCACCAATCAAGAATGTTTTTATAACTCAAAGAAACAAATAAAACACACACGAAGATGTAGATATGAGATTTACAAAGAACAACCAGTAAATAAGAAGACAAAACTTAATAATCACACCACTAATCACAGAGGCACAATACCGTCAGTAACGTAAACAACAGACTTAGGTCTCGCCATGTCGTCACAGCTTTTCCGACAAGTGACGAATGTTGCAGTATACGGAACTGGCTAACCCATCCTTTTTAGAGGATCTGATCAAGGTCAACACAAAAATGCCAATTTTAAAGTTATGTTCCAATGCGTTTACGTAGTTTATATTGTGATTTGTGTTTTTATTACTAATCCAGGTAAAATTATCACTATGCCTAAACTGGAATCAGGTTTCAAGAAAGCAGATTCCCATAATCTACCACCAGCTGATAATGACACAATGTTTATTTAGATAATATGTATTTCATAAGTATTGAAGTAAATAATGACACATGAAAGACTCGAAGGAGGTTATGAAGAGAACTTACACCACAGAGAAGCGACAGCAAGGCTTCCCGCGTTAACCGTTTTCGTATGCGCATGTGTGAGATAGGTTGTGTAGTTATCATTATATTATACTATTATTATTATTAATTATATTTAATATGTGGTATAGTAACATATTATACTGAATTACTTTCAGTGTACATCAAACTTTAAAGTTCTCTCAGTGTAAGAGGTTGTGTTTCACTAATGTTCAATGCTATTAGAACCGGGCCATGAAATATCAAAGTAACCGCCGATTTTGTCGCTTTTCTGTGGTGTAAGTTCTCTGGTTATGATATGTTCTTTATTTGACATCTGTTCCTTGATGTAGCATATTGCTCATTTTACATACGATGAGTATTTAGACTAATCCAGAACAGAGCAATGAAGCATGTGAGAGATAATGTTCAAAAAACCATAAGCATTACATGAATTATAATTATTCATCATGTAGATAAATAATATTTTATGAAAGCAGCAACTAAAAAGAAATTACTTCACTGTGCAGAATGTTCAGATAAAAAACCATATCATAAACAAGATTCATTTTGCTTTAGAGTTCAAATTAAATTGATCTGTGAGGCATAAAATAAAATCCCCTAAAATAAAAATAAACCAGTAGAAATCGAAATTAAGCTTTCATTTTCATCAGCTTTCAGAGTTTCCAAGGGTCCAAATAAAAACAGCTTAGTAGTGAAGGTGGAATTTGAATTTGGCAAACCTCCTTCAATGTACAATGCAACATTTTAGACGAATTAGGCTCCAACAGTAATTATTAGGAATTATTTGTAAGCCGACGTAGGTACTATTTTCTTATTTAGAAAGAAAAAAATGGAACGCAGCTTCATCTTTCAAACCTATTTTACCTCCGCATCGTAAAAGTATAGTAACAGTGATAAAAAATTTGATATTTTTTTTGTTCAAATAAGCTTAGAATGTCATGAAACATAGAGATTTTAAGTGTGAGATAATAAATCTGTCGTCGGTCTGTCTGTAACTTTTTTTTGGACGCACGATTACCCTGGAACGGTTTATGATATTGACTTGAAATTTGGTACCCGTATGTATTATAACGAGATTTGGAACTATACCTTAGCCAGGAAAGGAGTATAGTGATGAATTTGACTGTGAATACCATCAAACGGCACATGTTGCTGAGCGACGTTGATTTAATAAGCCTTTGAAAAAATTATTTTGAATTACACTCCCTCCAAATTTAAACACCAATAGGATCTGATGCAAGCGCTGATCACATGTATTGTAGCACTATCCTCCTTTTCCGGTTCATGTATAGATGATATTTTGATCTTATTCCGTTAAGGGTTGGCAGGTAAATGGTAAAGCAAGCACATAGTGGAGAGTAAATACAGCATGAAAATTTTTTTCGTTTAAAGGGACTTGGATAGAAAATATGGATGTTGAAGTAGTAGTGATTTTTTTAGGCAGCGATTTTTCCTTTACTTGCATTTGGTGTAAGTCAATTTTAGTCTAGCCATGTTTAATTTTTGATATTCCCATTTCAGCTTTTATTTTGACTCCCTGTCATGTTTCCTTCGAAAAATGCTACAATATTATTTGCGTTAGACAACCTTTTCATTTATGCTGCATATCAACATACCATGTATATGTAGCATAAATAAAATGGTTAAGAACTGCACTCTGTGGCACACCAAATTCTATTTCTAACTCACCATTTAGTTTTAATCTATTTTGAATTTATATTTTCTTTTAGATAAGTAGCTCTCGAATAGTTTATATACCGTTCCTCGAATTCCTACCGACTCTAGTTTTTAGAAAAGTGGAGTTTGTTGAGACACAGTGTCGAAGGCCCTTTTTAAGTCTGGAAATACTCTTATGGATTTTTTCGGTTTATTAAATGCTTTTACAATATAATTAGTTAGCTCTCTTTAATAGCATTCTTCGTATTTTTTCCTTCTCTGAAACCTGTTTGGGTAGTTGATAAGATTTTGTATTATATTTTAATGGTTTAAAATATAATAGTTTAAACTATATACATTTTTGATATTACACTGCGAAATATACAGGGTGTTTCACGAGGAAACGGACATGCTTTAATGACAGATAGAGGACAACGGGGGTAATCATAATCAACCATAGAAAAAGCTAGTTGGGCCCTCGTTGCTGAAATACAGGTGTTTTATATATTTTGGTCCAAATTTCTTTTGGTTGTTACTTTGTAAAGGAATGGAATACTAAGTTCATATTCGGCACATATAATACACTAGTAATCCTGAATAAGTAATTGTATCATGCACATAAAAAATCCAAGTCCGGACTTGAGAAAAAAATGTTTTTGTTATTCTTCAAGAAAAGAATACCCTGTACATGTTTTTTTTAAATTTCAATATTAAATTTGAAAAATACATAAAAAACTAAACAATATGGCTTCATTATTTTTTTCGCCACACCTCTGCCGTCTTCGAAATAAATTCCAATAAATAATGGAATACGAGACTTTAGAAAATATCGATGAATGTCATGCGCAAAAAATGCTTCCACTATTAAATTGGGCATTTACTTTTTTTTTAGCAATAATTATTATGTTCTAATTACATTTTCATGGAGGAGGTGAAAATAAATAAAAAAATCAATATTAGAGGACACCGAATCAAGAAACTATTTCATTCCTCTCATTTATTAAAGAGTGGTAATACAGCAACACAACATACCTATTGCCAACAATAATAACTGTAATGACAAAATTGTATATCAATAATGCACATAGTAACAAAATAATAACAAAATATCAACAGAATAATTGTACCAAAAACAAAAAATGCAGATATTGTCATAAAACATATTTACAAATTAGAATTATAATTAAATTGTATGTTCAAAATAGCCTCCTCAGTTTCAGTACATTTTCTAGTGCGTTTCACGAGATGACCGATTGATCTTATCACATCTGTACTATTTCTAATTTCGTTGCGGCATTCAACAATACTTTGAATTAATTGATCTGGGCAGTCAATGTCCACTCTTAGTGACCTCATAATGTAAAACTAACTGATTTTACGTTTAAGGCCATTGCTTAAAGTAAAATTTCTGGTCTGTTCTGATCATTCTTTTTGCCAATTAGTTTAGTTTAGATAAAAATCTCAAATTAAGGTTTTTACAACATACAATCTTTTAGGAAATGTAAATATCCGAAGTATGTTTTTTCAACACCACATTTGTCCAACCAAATTAAAAACCATTTAAATGATACATATCCAAACAGATGGATTGGCCACGAAGGTCCTCATGTATGACCGAAAAGGTTTTCTGATTTCAACCATGTAGATTATTTTTTATGAGATCATTTAAAGAGTGACGTCTACAAAATGGACACAATTTAATTGCTCCATGCAATGAGCAATTAAATTTAAAGGATTGTTAAATACCACAAAAAACAGTCCAGAAGTGATAAGATCAATCGGCCATCTCGTGAAGCACACTAGAAAATGTACTGAAGCTGAGGAGGACATTTTGAACAGAGAATTTAATTATAATTCTAATTTGTAAATATGTTTTATAACAATATCTGCATTTTTGTTTTTGGCACAGTTATTCTGTTGATATTTTGTTGTTATCCTGTTACTATGTGCATTATTAATATTCAACTTTTGTTATTACAGTTATTGTTGTTGTTAATAGGTATGTTGTGTTGCTGTATTACTAGTCATTTAATAAATGAGAGGAATGAAACAGGTTCTTGATTCGGTGTCCTCCAAGATTTATTTCTTTTATTAATTTTACCCCATCCATAAAAATTGGTAATTAAAACATAATAATTACTGCTGACAAAAAGTAAATGTCTAATTTAGCAGAGGAAGCATTTCTTGCGCGTATCATTATCGATATTTCCTGAAGTCTCATATTGCATTATTTAGTGGAATTTATTACGAAGACGTCAAGGGTGTGGCAAAAAAAAATAATGAAGCCATTCTATTCAGTTATTTATGTACTTTTTGAATTTACTATTGAAATAAAAAAAAACATATACAGAGTATTGTTTTCTTGAAGAACAACAAAAACATTTTTTTTCAAGCCCGGATCTGGATTTTTTTTGTGTGTGGTATAAGTGCTTATTCGGGATCACTAGTATATTATATGTGCCAAATATGAACTTATTATTCCATTCCTTTACAAAGTAACAACCAAAAGAAATTTTGGCAAAAATACATAAAACGCCCTGTATTTCAGCAAGTAAGGCCCAACTAGCTTTCCCTATGGATGATTATGATTACCCTCGGTGCCTTCTATCTGGCATTAAAGCATGTCCGTTTCCTCGTGAAACACCCTGTATATGTTCCTTTTTTTCCTGTTTCTTATTGCGATACTTTGCCACATATATTTTTTTCTATACAATGTTCGTGAAATCTACAAAATAATACAATTATCCAGTATTTTACTAAAAAATAACCTCTGTGCCTGTGACTTTTACGTCAAAGGAGCAGTTAGAGGGTGTTTTTTTTTTGACAAATGATGAATAAGAACAAAAATATAAAAATAACGTAAAAGAAACAGAGAAAAATTAAAAAAATGCCACAACCAACATTTAGACAATTATGTTCCTATATTTGTTAGAGTTAAGAAAACGATTATGAATGTTTTCAGCACTAATTATTATAAAACCTTTTCAACAAAAAGCAGGATGTTTCCACTAGATATACACCTTGTTTATTCTTAATTATCGAGGAAATGAATATAATTGTTCTCGTTGTATGTTACATCTTTCGGGTCTATCTGTGACCCATAAAACAGTGTAAAATAAAGGTAAAATTTTCATGAAAATTATTTTATTAGAGCAACATCATCGCAACTTCTAGCGCTAATCCAACTTTTTATAGCCCACAGTAGACTAGTGAGCTTTAATAACCTCGCTACTTAATAAAATTTTGAACGGTGCCGGGAAAAGCGATGTATACTGCTGTAATGAGAAATATTAGCAATTTTAGTACCTACTTTGAAAATTACTAAGCCTACTTAAAAAATATTAATAGCGTATGTGAATAATTTAGTAACCGCATTGACGATTTATAATTTATGCTTATTATTACCTGCTTTACTATGCAAATTCTTCGTTTGAGTGCAGAAGTTGCTTAGCTATATTGTGTCGGCAAAACATAAATGATTAAGTTGGAATTTGATCGACTTATGAAAATGTTTTATAAAAATAGAACCGCCTGCACCTTAAAAAAAACGTTACTAGATGATCCCGTAAAATTCTTATGAAAATGGGTTTCTGTGAAATGGGCTGAAAATTAGATATGTTTTAAATTTGATCTCTTGAATGAAAGCCTTAACGGGTACGACCTCAAATAATGAATCGTTTTTGAAATATGGCTTGTCAAATCTCGACAATGGGAAATGTTCACAAATTTGGGTGTCATAAATAAAAAAACGAAAGAGATGTTTTTTGTTTTTCTCAAATACGCAGTAGAAGTCGTAAAAAAATAAAAGAAATTCAAATTCTTAATATGACGTACTGACTTATCTATATGATTCATTCCCCAGATCGCCAGCTTGAGTAAAACCAATCAATTTTGAGTTCTAAGTTAGTACGTCATTACAAACCATAAGGTAATAATAATTTGTTTTTTTTTTGTGTGTCTAACTACCTAATTAAGAAACTAATTCTGCTATAATATAATATATCGTTAAAAAGTCAATGAAAAGTATTACCGAATACAGAAAAATTCAATATGGCGCCCCTATAAAAGTACTAGTAATGGTCAATGTCTCAGAAACAAGAGACAATTACTTTTCCCCCTACACTTACTGTAAACATCTTAAAAAAGTGTCTGTACATTGTATAACTTATACGTTAAAATGATGTAACAATTTAAATTAAGGAAATACGATGGGTTTTCAAAAATGTACAATGAGCAAAATGCATAAATTTTTTTGACATCACCGAATAATAGATCACTAAAAAGCGTTATTTTCTATGTATTTTTTATTTTTTTTTATCGGAATTAAAGGATAAAAAAATAATTTAGTTTCGCTGAGAATTTAGACACGTTCAAACGAAGCAAGTTTCCCGCCATTTGCGTGTGACGTCATCCGGCATTTAGCATTGGCAATGTTTATTAGTATTATTTTCAACAGATGTTTAATCTATGTACTTAGTGGTGGCAAACTATTTAATATAAAAAAGTTATATAATCTGAGACGAAAAACAATAGTTAATGTTGATAAAAATATTAAAATAATGCATTATGTTTACATATTCTGAGGTTAGGTATCTAAATCTAACTGCAGTAAAAGGATAAAAGTGAGCGTAAACAAATGTATTGTTACGAACAATGAATGATGCATCCTTGTCGCTTTTCCACCTCCAATTTCTGCACTGATATAATCGGTATTATTATTGCTCATCATAAACACGTCGATTTTCGGCAAATTGTCACTTTGAGCTTGCACAAAGTCGCTGTTCGTCATTTTTATCACTTAGATAAATTAATACACTAATAATTTTTACAAAAATAAACAAATCGATATTTAAAGGTCAGCAGACTAAAATTTAACATTTAATTAACACACAATTTAATATTTCAGCACTAGCAGATGTAAACTGTCAAAGCTATCAAACTTGTCACTTGTCTCCGTACTTTTCTAAATTTACCGCTGGGTGGATAAAATACGAAGCTGATTGGCTGTGTTTTTCAAATTAGCCAATCATATAATGTTATTTCTTACTGATGCGCTCCACCGGTGAATTTAGAAATCTGCGGTCTATGGATGAAATTAAAACGTTATGCCAGATGACATCAGTACCGTTTATAGTCACGTGGTTTTGTTCCGATAAAATTTGAATTTTAAAATGATTTTTTTTTACAAAATAACTTTTTTTATAGTTTCCTTTCATTATATACTCGGCTTATATAATATGTATAATGAAAAAATAATAAATTAATGCATTTTTAAAATTCATGCATCTTGCTCATTGGTGATTTTTCTTGATTATTTAGAAAACTAAAAAGTTAGATAAAATTTAGAAGTACTAAAAATTATTTAAAACTTTCTCTACTTGAAGTAAATGTAGCCTGAATTTGGACATATTGTATATACTATGGAAGCCAATTGACTCATAGAATTATGGCGACAATAAGCAAAAAAATATTCGATAAGGTTTTTTGTATAAGAAAATGCCAGCTGTCCCACTCTTATTGTGTGGAAGACGAAGTTATGACTTCATCAAGATTGCATTAGAACGTTTATAAGCAGATTAAGTATTTAGTTTAAACGTTAAATATCTCAGAAATTATGACACTTACAAAGAAAATGCTAACGATCAATGATTTGTTTCTGTAGCATAAAAAACAGAGAAGTTATGATCGAAACAATGTGCGTCTTCATATTAAAAAAATAATAATTCCATCATTGTTATTGTAATTTACCAGTAATTAAACAAATAATTATCAAATGGTGCTTTTCGTTAATATTATCTAGATTACCTAGATGCTCAAATTTTTTTTGCGCGGTTATTAAAGCACTTGCTTTAGAAAGAAATTACACTTTAAAGTATAAAGCTTTTATTTTAAATATATTTTTTATTTATTTGCTTTTATAACGATTAGAAAATATTGTTTAGATATTAAGCAAAACACAACTCACACACTTTTTTATTTGATGTGAAATTACCTATCATGTAATTCAATACTTCGTCAGTATTAGTTAGAGGAGTAGTTGTTTTGATTGGTTCTTCATTAACACAGGCATACAAAAAAAATTTTTGTTAAATACTGCCACAGGTCATTTCCTATGTATTTGTCTGCTGAATCTGAATTTCATATTAGTTTTATGGGCTCAAAAAATTTGTTAAAACTCAGAAAAACTTTCAAATTAATGCATAAGGGACCTCTATGCTATTATTAACGAAAAGCAGTATTTGCGAATTATTTTTATTAAATTACTGCAAATTGCAGTAACAATGGCGACATTTCTATCTAGAAAATGTGAAGACGTACATTGTGTCGATTATAATTTCTCTGTTTTTTATATTGCAGAAATAAAACCATTTGAAAACATAATTGATAACCTCTAATTTTGATCGTTAGCATTTTTATATAAGTGTCATAGTTTCTGAGATGTTTAACATTTATACTAAATATATCATCTGCTTACCCAAGCAATTCGGTATTTTATAAAAGCTGCAGAAATATTTCCGACACAAATTTTATAAAACAACATTACTCTCAGAAATACTTTAAACACGTTAATACGACAGCTATAAATGTAAAATTGGCACCATCTTATAAAATAATTCAGTAAAGCCTATTGCAACCGTTACAAAATAGCTATATAAACATTTCTGCGGGCTCTAAGAAAATTCGGTACCGCCAGTATAAAACAGTTTTATTGAAGCTTCATTTAATTACGTTATAAAGCACGTACTTTTCAGTGTTTGTTATTATATGATGGCTATAAAACACCAATAAAATAAAACGAGTTCTTAAATGTATTCAAAAAGTCGCATACATATACTTACAAATATATATGCAGATCTCTATACACAGTGTGAAACGCATAAAATTCATGTCTTTGGTATGTGTCATTAGTTTTGTAAATGCTACATTTTGTCACTATACCAAAAATGACGTCATTGGGTTTTGAGTTATGACGT
This sequence comes from Rutpela maculata, assembly GCA_936432065.2. NCBI lineage: Eukaryota > Metazoa > Arthropoda > Insecta > Coleoptera > Cerambycidae > Rutpela > Rutpela maculata. The sequence goes on from OW386285.2 coordinate 361,457,414, forward strand.
CATCATAATTTTTTTTAATGGAAACAGACATTTTTGTTTACTGTTTTTGGTGGTATATTCCTTTAGCTTTCTGGTAATATAAAAAAATTGATATTACCTAAGCCATTCTTTTGGAAAAATATTTTTATTGATTGATACCTTACATAAATAATTGTGAGAAAAAAATCATCTCCATTGCTCAAATTGCCTCCAACCATTTGGCATTGTCCGAGACAGGTGTAGACACTTTGCACGCTGTTCTGAATCATCTCATGATCAATTCGTCTCATCTCCACGCCAATTCTGTCTTTCAATTCTTCTATGGTATCCGGTCTGTTAAAATACACCCTTGACTTTAAGTAACCCCAAAGAAAAAAGTCTAAGGGGGTTAAATCCGGTGAACGCGGGGGCCACTCAATCGGACCTATCCACTTTCCAGTAAAAGTGTCATCTAAAAACTGACGCACTGCTCCCAAAATGAGGTGGGGCCCCGTCTTGCTGAAACCAGACGTTTTCAGCAGGAATATCTTCATCTTCATTGTTCGGAAACATAATTGCTAAGGCTGGCACTAACTCAACTCGCAAAAACTCTAAATATCTTGCGGCCGTAAGATTTTCTTCAAAAAAAAAGGTCCCAATAAACGATCATCAATCATACCTGCCCACGCGTTTACTTTGCCTCGTCGCTGTGTATGGGCTTCTTGAGTCCAATGAGGATTTTCGCATGACCAATACCTACAGTTATGCCGATGTATAGTCCCCTTTAAAGAAAATGTAGCTTCATCAAAAAAAACAATGTTCTTTAAAAAATTTGGGTTTTCATCGCACAAAGTCATCAACTGTTCACAAAACTGTAAGCGCCGATCTGGATCGTCCCCATTCAATTCGTGGATTAATTGCACTTTGTATGGATGGTATTTTTCTTTTTTCAATAGACGTACAACAGAAGTTTGACTCACGTTATGATTTAAAGCCAGCTGCCTTGTCAAAAGATGGTGGTTTTCCTCACGTTCTAGAAGAATATTTAATTTGGTTTCGTTGCTTGTGCTAGGGAGAACAGATCGAGGGATGTCAGCTACACTGCCAGATTCATCATATCTAGCCATCAATCTACTTACAGTGGATCTAGAAATGCGCTTTTCGGGATACTTGGAATTGAAAACATCACATGCTTCCTGATGAGTTCTCAGCCTATCACCATATCCAACCATCATTAAAAGTTCTATGCGTTCTCTTTCACTTAAACGTGCCATTGCATTCACTAGTTTTACACTGTCTCAGAAGTGTCACAAAACTGAGGTTCCACAAGTGCCAGGAATAAAAAAGTTATCGATACTTTACACAGAAATGCCTGTATCTTTCTGTTGTTAAGGTGATTGTTTTTTTATTATTTTCTTTGTTTTTATGTCAAATGTTTTCATGTTAGTTAAGACAAAAATGTAGGCAACAAGATTTATCAGTCCATAAGAAAGTGGAACATTACTCGTGAATTTGCGAAAGGTAAGCTATTTTCACATAAACTGTTATTTTTCCAAAAGAATGGCTTAGGTAATATCATTTTTTTTTATATCACCAGAAAGCTAAAAGAATATACCACCAAAAACAGTAAACAAAAATGTCTGTTTCCATTAAAAAAAAATTATGATGACGTCATAACTCAAAACCCAATGACGTCTTAAATTTTGGTATAGTGACAAAATGTAGCATTTACAAAACTAAAATCGACCTGTTCGAGGATTTTTTTAAAAAAATGACACATACCAAAGATATGAATTTTGTGCGTTTCTTTAGGTTCACAGTGTACATAGTGTACATATTATATACCAAGCTTTCAGTGATTTTACTGGATAGTGGATAAGAACTTACTTAATAATTATTTTAGAGACATGTTAAGCCATACAGCCTACAATTTTTGATGCAAACGAGATTTTACTGAGAATTATGCCATGTGTTTTTGATGAATTTTAAGAGCCCATCATGTTTACTGAAGGTTTTTAATAATTTTTGGAATTTTATAAAAATTGATTTCACATTTTAAAATTTTTTTGTAATGAAATTTAACGCCAATTTGTTTTAACCATCATAACTTTATAATTAGCACATATTAACAGCCATAAATATTAATAAAAATGTTATTTTTAAACTTTTTGTCTTGTCATATTTACGACCTCGAACGCTGGTCTCATTAAATGGCTTCCCTCTATAAAATACTTTTGTGTTAATAAAAAGCATTTTAAGATAATTAAACTATAGGCGATTCCTACAAAACATCTATAAGATAATGTGTCGGACTTGTGACAGGGCCGTATCTTAAATGAATCAATATAACTTTTTTTTCAAACGAGGGTTATTTTGTATTTCTATAAGTGAAGAAAAATAACTGTAGACAGAATCACAAACATTTTGATAAAAAACTATAATTTATTGTAACTATTACCGTTAAATTGCATATTGTTTTCATTTTAACACCCTTGATCATTTTACGAAAATTTTCACCAATAATCTCTGTAGTGCTTGAAAAATGTCCGGTAATTAATTAAAGCATGTGGGGATACGGTAAGAAAATTTCACTCCTAAATTAAATGAAAAAATAAATATAAGAATGACAGCTAGATTAGGTTAGATTATGTTAGTTAGTAGGCTGTGTACTACATAGAAAGGTTGGGTTGATCTATTAGTCTTGTTTGTTAACAGGTTATAGGAAGGTCTATAATTATTATTTACATTTGCAGCTTAAAATTAGTAATTAGAGATTAAAAATAACTTAAGAGTTTCTTCTTAAGTTGGTTCAAGCTACTAAAATTGGTAAAACGTCCACTTTCTTAAAAATTATTAACGATAAGTTAAAAATAGCTTGGGGGTTTCTTCTTAATTCAGTTTAAGCTACTAAAATTGGTAATTGTTATAGATTTCGAGTTTGTGATTAAAAATTCTCATGGTGGGGCCCATGAGAACTTTTAATCACAAAGTGAATCCCACGTCTAGTTTCCGAGATACAACTCAAAAAATGAACAAGTGGTCAAGTTAAAAAGGCAGGCAGGCAACCAGATAGTGTTTTCTGCAACTCTAATTTAATCAATTAGCATTTTAGAAGTATTAATAAAATAACAATAAAACAGAATAATCGTATAACATTTAAATTATAAAACAAATTTGGTGGTTGCGATGTAAGTATAAAGTATTATAATAATGCAATATTTTATTTATGTAATTGTAATGTTGTCACTGAAATATTCATGTGTGATCTTTCTAAATTTTCATGGTGGGGTCCATGAGAACTTTTAATCACAAAGTGAATTCCATGTCTAGTTTCCGAGGTACAGCTCAAAAATATACAAGTGGTCAAGTTAAAAAATTTCCGAATTCATGATTTTCTTTCATACGTTTTATATTGTGATGCTTTCTAATAGTCCTTTAGAATATTGTGCAGTAGAAAGACTTTTTGTTTTAATAAAAATAGCGTAGAAAAAAAATAAAATTTGAGAAATTTTGGCGAAGGCGCCGGACCTAAAAATAACAAGTGAAAAAAATATTCGGTTAAATTGGCTAAAACTTTTTTTACGCAAAATGTGTGTCTCCGATCAAAAAACTCTTTAATAAAAAAATATTTTGTAACTACTTTATTGCCGTTGCCATATTGCAGTAGACTGCAACGCTATATAATAATTATGTAGCAGACTCTGGAACAACAATTTACTTTCAATAGCAAACCTGTCCCAAATAGTGCTTTAATATAACTGTTTTATAAGATAATATGAAACGATTATAAAACAATTTTTACATATATTTATAACGGTGCTGAAAATACTGCCGAAAGTTAGTAAAAAAGTGCTATAAAATTATTTAGTTTTATAAGCTGAAATGTTTTATAACTTAGTCATGGAAACGTTTCTAAAATAATTTCTTAACTGCTTTATAAGATATTTTGTAATTTTGCTGTAAAAATGTTTTGATGATAAATTTATAAAACAGTTCAGTTGCAGTCAACCAGATAGTGTTTTCTACAACTCTAATATAATCAATTAGCATTGTAGAAGAATTAATAAAATAGCAATAAAACAGAATAATCGTATAACATTTAAATTATAAAACAAATTTGCTGGTTGGCTATAAACGTTCAGATGCTATGCTCATGACGTCATAACTACACCCCCGCATAATAAGAGCATGGCAGCAAGCATTTTCTTATACAGGAGAACTTACCGGATATGCTACTACCCTACTAATAGGGAAACTAAGCAACATTTTATTTCGTGCTTTTAGAAGTCTTTTTTTATTTTTGGAGCCAATCGTTTTTAAATAAAACATTTGCTTGGTTCTCGAATAATACGGCTCCACACAACGTACGTTTTATTCTCCGATCGGATGAGTATGCAGCATTCAAGTACGTATTTTTGCGTGTTGATACCAAATTCACGAATTTCACATATTGAAGTTTACGGGCATGAATATTTACAAAGCAAACGAATTTATGCCTGGCAAAATAATAAAAGTGCAACTCCACGCCAACGACCATGAGCACTTTACAACGGTAGGTAAAAGCAAATGAACTCCCAAAATTGATATAAAACAATTCGAGCCTAATTGCGATCGCCATAAATACAAATTACGACTTTAAGCTTGTTCGGTCCTATTTAAAGTGAACTAAATGGCGTGACTATGTCGAGACAGCTTGAAAATAACACTAAGCCGAGCGAAATGAGTTCATATTTTTGCTGTTTTAATAGTCCAATAAAAAACGAGCATAAAAATTTAACAACTTCACTCCGCATGAACACATACAGCGATTGCTGTACATACAGATGAAGCGGCACGGCATGACGTAGAAAATAAATTTATAAAAGAGATAAATTTCAATTAACGGGATTTTAATTGAAGTCCTTATTAGTTCCGAGATCAAAAGCTGACGATTATCTCCATATATTTCTCACAAAAACCGACATCGCGAATTTTCGGAGGGCTCTTACGTTAATTTCATTCTTGGATCTAATTTATCTAAATTCTCAAATAATATACAGATATAGTAGTCTACAACTGTATTGGGCACATAAAAGAGGCCATAAGAACTGGTTATAAAAATATCAAAGTCGGCGCTATTACATGCCCAGAATAGTACAGAGTGGACCAAATTAGATGGGATTTGGGGTTTTCATTAGAACTATGGCAGATAGACAAAAACCAATATAGGTGTCCTGAGCTCGATTTTCGAGAAACAAACAATGGCGCAAAGTGCGATCTTTTTTGACTACCGAGCTACAGAGAGTTTTTGGAAAATTGGCATTGGCAATGACCTCTAGGACTCAATTACCAAGTGTCGAATCGAAAATCGAATAACACATTCTTGAGGCACTTTTTTGAGTAGAATTCGTTGTTGATAAGAAGGAAATTATGTTTTCGAGTTATAGACATAACTTGTGTTTTTTTAAATGGAACGCCCTGTAAATCACTTTATTATTCGATCACAACTTAAATTAGCTATCCAACGATATATTATCATATGTCATATTTATCTCTTAAAAAATGGTTAATTTTCGAAAAATTTAACATATTTGTGAGGAGGCCATGGAAAACTATTAATAACACAAAATATAAAATTATTTTGCCAAAAATAGGAAAACTAAACTACAATAAATATTCGAATTGTCTTACATTGATTGACATATGCACATTTATCGCATTTCTAATATTTATTGAGGAGGCCATGCTAAAAAAAAAAGAAAATCGTAATAATTGTAAATGTCAAAAACTAGTGAGTTAATTGTGAGTGAGCATTGTTAAAAATGGTTCAATCTAGTAATGGTGAAAATATGATATGATTAAGTGTTTTATAGAATGCGCAGAAGATTCAAATTTAGCTTTCGAGCTTTGTTTTAATAGGTAAGTAATAGGGATTGCAATACCGGTTAACCGGTTAACCGGTTATCAGGACAAAAAACACATGAAGATAATTACCGGTTATTTTAATTTTTTTACCGGTTATTTCGGTAAATTCTGAACTTACGATATGTCACGTATTCAACGTTTCTATTTATGTCAGTGACTAGTATTCACTAAATACAGAGTGACTTCCAACACTGAGCACTTTTAACAATAAATAAATAATATTATAAATCCAAACACCAAGACTAAGAAATACAAGAGAGACATTGACAATATCTTGCTACAGGAAATTGAATATTTCGCTACCGCAAATATCCGTGGGATACATTTAGAAGTATATTATTATCAATTTTTATTAACTTATCGACCCACCAATGCCGATTGAAGAAGGGCATCTGCAGCTGGTGGTATTCTATGCACAAATATCAGACGACTAACAGATATAGCTTTGAAAAACTAACCCTCTTAATGGGCTAGTTTTAAAAAATATTGAATTTTTAGATTAGGTATTCAGTAAATGCCCTATTTGAGTTTATGTTTATAATTTTTGTTATTTAAGGTGATATTTTTGTTATTTACCGAATAATTATTTATTTAAATTTATTTCATTTATATTTTTTCCTTTTGATAAAAAACCTTTTGTTTTTACAATTAATTATTTTTTATTTATTTGCTTTTATCATGATTAGAGAATATTATTTAGGTATTATGCAAATCACAACTTACACAGTTTTATTTATTATGAAAATACCTACTTTCTGTATATTGTTGCCCTAATCTGGGCAAGCTAATATACTAGTTAGGAAATACTTTAAAACACTCATTATTGGAGAATCAATCAAAACAACTACTCTTACTACTCTTCTAGCTAATGCTGACGAAGTATGAATGACTAAATTTGATTAAATGATTTAAGTATTTTCAATATATTTTTTTGCTTTAAATGCTAAGAATCCTATTATTTAATTCAATACCTCGTCAGTATTAGCTAGAAGAGTAGTTTTGATTGATTCTCCAATAATAAAGTATTTACCTAACTAGTATATTAGCGGGCCCAGATTAGGGCAACAATATACAGACAGTAGTAGATTTTCATAATAAATAAAAAGTGTGTAAGTTCTGATTTGCATAATACCTAAATAATATTCTCTAAACCTTTTGTTTGTTCATTATATTAAATATATGTATATAAAAATGTTTTTTGTTAAATTTAGATAATTTTGTACATGGAAAAAGACAATTGCCATTTTCTCCACCCTAATTATTCATTCTGAAATTTACCGGTAATTACCGGTTAACCGGTTATTTACATTTTTATTTACCGATTTACCGGTTATTAAAACTTCCGGTAAATTGCAATCCCTAGTAAGTAATGAATGGTTTCTAGAGGGAAATGCCGAGATCACAATTTTTGACTTGGAGGCTGTGTTTGGACTATTTAGGAGGTAAACATGCCAAAAGGGGGGGTACGAAGAAGGTCCCGGTTTTTTGTTTTCCGCTCATATCTCGAAAACGGTTAGCCCTAATCAAAAAGGCTATATGCAAAATTAAAACTTGCTAAATTTTCTACAATAATGTTTCTATTAATTTTTTTCGTATCTGTTATGGTTCAGTAATAAATTTTATATCTTTTGACTGTATTCTAACTTTATTATAAATTGAATAAAAATTTTAATAACTATCGTAGAAAAAAATTTCTTGTACAGATATCTGTTTCACAGCAGACTGAACTCAAATATCGAATAAAAAATGTCTTTGCGTCTGTAAGTGTGTGTGCGTGTGCGTATATGTATGTGTGCGTGTATACCGTTTCCTGTAAACACGATAACTTCTGTTGGACTTAAAATATTTATTTAAAATTCGGAACATATGTAAAACAGCATATTACAATAATCCCTATTGAAATTGGGCTATATCTGTAATACATGGTGATAAGCAGAGGCCTACACTTTCATACGTAAAATAGGTTTTATTTTAATTTCCCACGTAACCGCTAGAGTTAATCGTCAAGGACGATTTGGATTTGGTGTATGGTGTGGTTTTATTGGATACCAAATAATAGGTCCTCATTTTCTTCAAGGTAATTTGAATACCAAAAATTTTAACAATCTACGACAAGAAATAGAGCCCTTTGTAGACAATATGCCCGTAAGACAATTTCAAAAATTGATTTACTAACACGATGACGCCCCAGGTCATACGTCAAAATTATTTAAATGCGCAATTTGGATATCTATATATCACTCAGGACTAGTTTATCAATATCTAGATAGCTAAGTTAACCAAATTGTTAACTAACAATTAATTTAGCTAACTGGACATTAATAAACAACAAAATAGTTTAGATATTGTTTAATTTTTAGGAAATAATGTTCCTATTGTATGGTCAGCTACATCTCCCGATATAACCCCTGCCGACTTTTGGCTTTGGGATTATTTAACAAATATTATATATAGAGAATGTTCTAATAATATAGAAGAATTGAAAAACAAAACATTGGTTGCGTTTTGGACAATAACTTCTGTCGTGATTGGAAATGTAACAAATGCTGTAAGGAAAAGGTGTCAAAATGCATAGATGTGGATAGAAGACAATTCGAACATTTATTTTGGACAGCACCTGAATCTACATAGAATAAGTTTCCCATTGCTTTGAAAATCATTAAAAAATATTAAAAACTGCTGCCCCAGGAATCACTCACTGACTTCCACATCCAGATTTTCTATCCAAGTCACTCACAACGAAAAAATTTTGTATGTAGAAATAATTGTTTATGGAACTTTAACGATATAATATTTCCCTTCGACGGAACAAGATGAAAATATAATCTAGTTCCAGATCTCGTTAAAGTACATACGTGTACCAAATTTCAAGTCAATATCTTAAACGGTTCCAGAGTAAACGTGCGCACAAAAAAAGTTACACACAGACCGACCGACCGACAGACCGACCGACAGACAGAAATTTTTTTTTGCTCGAACTTAAAATCTCGACGTTTCATGACATTCTAAGCCTATTTGAGCAATAAAAATTAAAAAAAAATTTTTTGTCGTTATTATACTTCTACTGGATGTGAAAGTAAAAAGAAGCCTCCAAATACGGTGGAAACATAAAATTAATCAGTTTTCGGAAATACAAAAAATTTCTTAAAAATTTCATTTTACGCCTTTTTGCAACTGCGGCCAGAATGGAGCCTCCAAATTTAGATCTACCACATCATTCTCGATAATGTGCGTATTAGATAATGTGCGTATTATATCTTCGAGTGCACATCCTTGATCGAATTTGGCACTCCTGATTACCGACTATAGCGTCCAAGTGGATCAGGTGCACAAACAGATATAGCTGTTATATTGCCTTTTAACTATGTTTTTACCTATATTTATCTATCTAAAACGGTGTTTATGATTTTTTCATCCCGACATCAATTACATAATGGACAAAAGTTATTTGCTAAAAGTTGAAAGAAAGTCCATTGCTCAAGTAGAGAACACAAAATTTCTCGGTTTATTTGTAGATAATATTTTAAATCGGGACGTTCATATAGAATATTTTTCGAATAAACTTGCAACGTTTTGTTATGCTTTGTATAGATTAAAACATATTAGTAACAACTCCACTTTAATGTAATTTTATCATGCATAATTTGCATCACGTTTACTTGTGGAATAATATTTTAGGTATTATCATGTCATTTGAATAGCTTGTTTAAAATTCAAAAAAAGGCGATAAGAAACATTATGTAGGTATATCTACAAGAGTACCATGTAGACATTATTTCAAGAATTTACAACTATTGACAGTATCATGCAGTTTACGAAATTTTAGTGTACGTTAAAACAAATTAGAAACATTTACAACTATAAAAAAGTCTGTTTTATACCAGGAGGACCGTTTCAAATTTACCGCGCTAAATCGTACATCTGTGATTGGATCCGCCTTCGCCAGTTTTACACAGGGCAATAGTCCTAAATTTTGACATAAAACGCACATTATATATCAGTTTTTAATCCCTTTTGTATAAATCTGAAGGTAAAAGTAGCTAATTACTTAGTGCCTTTATATTGTGTAAATGGTGTGGATGGTGTATCAAATACATAGAGGTCAAATAGAGGTCGATGCATTATACAGGGTGTAACGCAACTTACCAGAAAAATTTTAACCATACATGCACCTTTAAATAAGAAGTCGACTTCTTAAAAAAAATTAAGAAAAGTCCAACACAGAAAAAGATACACATTGTTACAGTTACAAATTAATGGAAATGTTAAAATAACCTACTATACTATTTAAAACTTAAATTTTTTGTTTAATTTTTTTTTTACAACAGTCCTTCAATTAAGTAGAGTTCAATAAATTACTATTTTCATCAATTTATAACTTTAACAATGTGTATCTTTTTATATGTTGGACTTCTATTAAATTTTTTTTTAAGAAGTCGACTTCTTATTTAAAGGTGCATGTACGGTTAAAATTTCTCGGGTAAGTTGCGTTACACCCGGTATAATATAATAAAATGCACACAAATATACTGTAGTGCGGTATTATTGGTTGGACAAAACGCCAAAAAGGTTCTAGTGTATTTTCTGGTTACTTCTATGGTGTGAATGGGACTTCTATATTCAGTCCTCCTGGTTTAAGAACAGACTATAATTGCGATTTTCAACTAGATAAAGTTCTATGTTGTCAATTCCTGCAGCAATAGAAAAAAGTTAGCAGCAAAATTTACGTGTATGGAAAGAATGAAGAAAAAAATTCATGTAACTCCAAACGACTAAAATTATTCATCAATCATCCCTTAATCAAGGTTTGAGCCGTCAAAAAATAATTTTTCATTGCAGTGCTATTTTTGTGCACCGCAAAGGAAAAATTCTAACTACAGTTATTTAAAGTTGCGGGAATTTCTGAAGCTGATAGTAACACTCAGTCCAAAGGTACTTCTGAAGCTGCAAAAACTTTTGAAGACGACTATGAAGTAGTCGAAAAATTTAAAATTTCAGAAAGCAACGTTGAAGAGACATAAGAGCGATTATGAGTGATTAATAAAATGGGTAAAATGTATATAAATATGTACAACAGTTACGACAGAGTTACTTATTTCACTATTTCTTAATTTCTTCCCATCGTTAGCGTCACAAACTAAAGAAATGCGAAGTCTTAAAATTTTCTGAAATTACCATCTTGGGCACCCCCTGATTTGACTACATCTTTTAACATTTATTCTGCATTATTCGTCACAAATTTGACAAAAATTACGAGTTCAGAATTTTAAGTAAATCGTATTCTTCTTCTTATCTACAACGTCTTACCAAACGTTTTGTGATTCCAAAATTATCTTAGTTGGCCTCCACTTGTTGTTCTGCACGTCTGGCGGCATCGCGCCATCGGTCGCTGTGCCTATTAGACGCAAAACCTAATTAAAGCCCGATCCCATCACCTCTTTGGTAACATGATCTCAACGTTTTGGAAGGCATCCTCTTTGCTTCTTACCATCTGATTTTCCCCGAACTGAAATTTTATTCATTCCCTGTAAAGTATAGTTGAAGCAATCGCATTTGTGAGCGACTTTGAGAGGCAAGGGGTGCAGATTGCAGAGCCGGATTTAACTATACTGTAAATAGATATAAAATAACTAGTGGAAGCATTATACTCTTCGCCGATTTACTGAGCTTTTTACTTCCACATCCAGTGGAAGTATAGTAACGACAAAAACATTTTTTTAAATTTTTATTGTTCAAATAGGCTTAGAATGTCATGAAATGTCGAGATTTTAAGTTTGAGGGAAAAAAAATTTCTGTCTGTCTCTGACTTTTTTTGTGCGCACGTTTACTCTGGAACCGTTTGAGATATTGACTTGAAATTTGGTACACATATGTACTTTAACGAGATCTAGAACTAGATTATATCTTCATCTTGTAAATTGGGGTATATTTGGGGTATATTTGGGGTAAATAGGTAAATCAGGCAGGTAAGAGTCCATAAAATTGGTAATTAGTATATACAAGAGAAGCTAAGGTCTCAAAAAAAAATTTGGCATTAGCCACCTCCATTACCACCCCCACCCCATTATTAAAGGGGATGAAAAAAAATTGTGATTTAGTGTGTGTACAAGAACCAGAAAACTCAAAATATTTTTTCACTTCATCCACCCCCACTACCACCCCCAAAGCACTGCTATGAATTGGTAACAAAATTTACTAAACACACACTCATAAGTTTACGCCCACAAACCCACGTCAGATAGCTGACATCGAATGGCAGCTACCTTTTCTCTCACTTAATGTAAAAGTGTAGTAAAGACGGGAGATGAGTTGTCGCCTTTTTTATTGCCTCTCACCACACTTGCCTCTCAGCTCACTTCTCACTAATACGATTACTTCAATTGAATATGTTTTAACCTCCCCACAATAAAATTGTGGGAGGTTACTACATTTAGTCCAAAATTGAAAATTGAGATAACATCAAACCTTTACGTTTTGAGGTCCCAAGAACCCAAAAAAGTGGTTTTTGAAAAATGTCTGTGTGTATGTGTGTGTGTGTGAACACGATAGAGGCTAAACTGCTAAACGGATTTGGATAAAACTTTGCATGAGGGTTTCTTTAGTGCTCAAGAAGATCTGAAAAGGTTTTGGTTGAGATCGGATTACGTTTAGTGCCGTTTTGGCACAACAAGTTGCTTATTTTATGATTACTTACAATTTATAATCGAACCATTGAAAAGCAATAAAAATTCCAATTTCAACGATATATCACACTTGCATCCTTTCGATTTGGTTTCCGTGAAAAAAATTAAGATAAATTCGTTATATGTGCACACATGACAGCATCCAAAAAAATTTATATTTTTAGGGGACAATGTATTTTGCTATCTGTCAAAAATATTTGGGTTGGTAACCTTTGTAAATGTTGATTTATAGGTTAGGGCACCTGACGTCACAACTAACCTCAAAAATATATATTTCTTAAGATTTAAGAGTATTACGTAGCTATTATTAAAATTTCCGCCTGGTTCCCGTACTTTCAACTAAAATAGAGTACAGTGTAATGTTTATGAAGTTCTAAATACTTTATCCTAATAAAATAGGATTCCTTTTGTATGTTGGAAATCTAACCTGTAATTAGCAGTCTATTTTTATTAATCAACAAATATAGAAAAATTATTTTGAGTGTTGGCATCGAGAGATTACAAGTTTTTTCGACGTTCATAAAGTCCACGGAAGGTGTGAGAGGCCTTCGTGAACCGCTCACAAGCCCTACAAGTATAAGCAATCTCACTGGAACGCTTTCGGTGAGTTTTTCCAATAAAACTTTAAAAATGACAGTGATATTATATTTTAAAAACTATTTCCGCTACTTCCGGCATCCCGCCGGAAATTCTTCCGGCAACATAACCTAAAAATAATGCTACATAACTTAAAACCAATTTAAGACATTGGTACGAACCTAAAATATTTTTTCGAAAACTGTCAAAAACCAAATTCCACCAGAAAAACATTGGAACAAAAAATTTGACAGCTTACTTCCCCGACCGATTTAGTGAAAAATCGGTCGAGGACAGAAGATAAAACAAAATATATCAACTCAAACTTAAACGATCCACCATGAACACTACCCCGGCCACATCTGGCAGGGAAGCTGTCCACCAAGAGTTATATGGTTTTTCCAAAAGATGGCCATCCCTACCACCCATTACCAACGAACGAATTTTTTCGTTTAGTTGGGTTTCCCGTATCAATAATCAAAATTGTTAAATTTTCTTGCCTACGAACTTTTTTATAGTGTTGTGTTTATTTTTATATTAATTTTAGGTCCATGCGGACGCAGTATAATTTTAACCTAGTTTTTAAGCCTGCCTACAGAAGACAGGAGCTACTATCCCACATTTCTATTTTTCCAAGCCAAACCGGACCTACCCCGTCCAGCCTCACACTCGCCTCGGCGGTGTTCACCGCGGTTGTCTGGCTGGCTCCGGGCTAGGATCCGATGAGGCATATATTTGTATTAAAACATTGAATAAAATATTAATCTTGTGCAGACTATAAAATTAACACTCGAGTTCTTAGGTCCAAATCCCACCATACGTAAGACATTTTTTTCTGTTTCAATATGAAAAAAATGTTTCAACTTAATAAATATATTAAATGAGATTGTTCATATTTTTTAGTGCTCTTTTCGGCTTCAGAGATTCACCGGGTGGGGAGGTTCTAGCCGCTTCCAGTAGCTGCAGATTTTTTTTTATACATTTTTAAACATTTTTCCTTTGCTAACCGTTACAAATTTAACAATAATCTGCTTCAGTTCAGAATGTTATGTAAATGTAACTTTTCAAGCCTCCTCTCACTCGCTCTCACTCGTTCTCTCAACTATTACATCCTTATAACATTTTCCCTGTGCCAACCTTCATAAATTCGACAATCAGATTTTTTGCAAGCATAATTTTTAGCGCACTTCATCATCGACCGATTTGATTTTTCACAATATCTTCCCCATTTAGCCTTTTAACAGTTCACCCCACAAGTTCTATAAGTTTGGTCAGGTGAGGTGATTAGACTTTTTTGTTTTCATTTTATTTACGCCAGGGAATGACACCTGCGGACCGGCTACGTCTACGTTGGGTTCGATTTGGGTTACGCTTGTTACCAGCAGCGACAGAAACATCGCGCATGGTACAGGAATATAGGATGGGAAGGGTAGGTGTTTATGAAGTGCTTTGCGACATAATATGGAGCGGAGTGTTTATGCTCATCCTTTTGTGTTTTTTCTTCTAGAGTCTTTCTTCTTCGGAGTTTTCTATTTTTTCCATTTCTGATTCTAGCAGCGCTTATATCCTAGCGATTTATTTTTGGTCCTTTCCTAGTTTGCTCATGATCCTCTTAATGGTTCTTATCCACGGGTAACATAATGTGACATGCCCTACCCACAGAGACATCTATGTGAGCTTCCTACAAGTTCTGTAAGTAACAGAAACCAAGCTAGTTAGTTAGTTTGGCAATCGGCCCAGAGATGGTGCACGGTGTCAGAGACTGGAAGTTGCGAGAGTGCCCTAGAAAAATTCCAGAAGGAGGAGAGAATATTCTGGGTACATAAAGGCATGGAGAAGCCCAGAGTGGATAGTTTTTAGTACAGTTCAGAAGGTAAATAGTTCAGTTAGTGAGAACAGATCAAACAAAGTGATAAAGGGACTGAAGTAGTGAATTATAGTACACAGTGTAATATTAGTGAAGTAGTTAATTCTTGTAATTAGTACGTAGGTTAATAAAGTAGTGTTTAATGTTACCCTGGTGTTATAATTTTCGGTTCTATGGTACAGGGTGTTTACAACAACAATAATCTCCCTATTTTTAGTTTGTTGATATTTATTATTAGCGCTCTCTTCAATAGATATATTGAGTTTTCCTTTGTCCCCAATCTTTTATTTCGTACCTACCTATTACTTTTTGTTTACACGTTGTCCCTTCTATTATTGACGTTTTCTGTCGTTCCTTTGGTTCAGTCGTTGTTTACTTTATCTGATCTAGGTGTACTATTTCCTCTAGACTTTCTTTGCGTTCCCTTCATCTTATCCTTCCTTGGTCCAATGTTGCAGTGATGTATACCTTTTCATATGTGTATTTTCTTTCTACTGAAGGTTTAGTTTTATTGCCCTCCTATTGGTGGGGTTTTCTAAGAATTTTCTGCAATTTTATTATCATGGCTTTTCTCTTTTTCTTTAATCTATTGTTTCAGCCTCGTTTATATTCCGCATTCTTTGCTGTTTTTCTGTGGCGTTCATCTGTTCATATTTCATTTTCCTTCTTGCTGGGCTCATAGGTGACTTTTCCCTTTATAACATTTCTCTTTCCAGTCTTATTTTTCTCATGTTAGTAGTTTTTCTATTTCCTCGTACAAATTGTCTTAATTAATATTTTGATAAAGTCAAATTGCACTTGCCCTGTGTGTATTTGTCTATCGCATACCGTTTGCCTTGATGTTCCTATTTACCAACTCCCACTGGCGTACCCCTAAGCCGCACTTTAATTTTCAATTGACATCTCCAAATCTCTGCATAAATAAGCTTTTACTGGCGATGGGATACCCACCGGTTGGATACGATTTTACAAGTGTATTAAATTATAGATATAGCCAAATGGACATGTCACAAGGACATTTCAAACAAACGTGTACAATCATTAGAGCAATGAATTGAAATGTCGAAACATCATTAAAATTTTAATCGCACCCGTAATGCCATTCGCAGCACAATGAATATTATATGATTTAATCTTTCAATGAAATTAATTGGGAATTAATCCTTATTGTCAGATTTCAATGGACGTATTTCATTTTAATCATAACAGACTTCATGAATATAAAACCATTTCGGGTCTGGAATTTCTATATGAAATGTATTAGCCGTTACTACCTAAATAAGGAGACATTTACATCTGTACTAGACTATGTAATTTCACTTTGTCAATTAAATAAATACTGGTAGTTGGCGTTGGTTCACCTCTATAAATCTTTAACCAAATTTTAAAAAGGAGGAGGTACTCAGTTCGACACGAATGTTTGTTTCTTTATTTATGTTCAATCATTACTCTGGATTGGCTTAAGCGATTTCTATGAAACCTTTCTCAAATTGCAAGATTTGGAGGTGATCCTATATTTATTTTATGAAGCTACGTCTGGTGTAAAGTGGGCAAACCTTTAGCCCAGAATTTGGCGAAGTCGCTAGTGGTAAAAAATGTAATTTTGTAATATTGTCATTCTTGCTCTCTCGATTCGACATTGTACGGCCTTCCCGCTTATGTATTAATGAAGATCTGATAGTTTAAAAACTTCGGGTTTTGCTTTATCTGTCTTAATTAATCGAATTAGCAATTGTACGGCCATAGCCCAGTGGATAAAGCAGGGTTTCCCATGCTGACATTTAGCACTCACGTAAACGAAACGGTACGGACAGTCTGGTCAGGAATAGCAGACGTACTCGACGAAACAAAATGTTGATATACATAGTTGATAAGGCCAGTCATGAGATACGCGGCACCGGAGGTGCAGCACGTCGGTAACAACTCTAAGGAAATTGAGAGTTTTAGAACATAAATTCATTCTCCATATTACAAAAATTCTCAATACCAATGTCGTCCGCGAATCGTAGGTGGTTTAGTCTTTCGCCGTTGGTGTTTTTACGTCCATGTCTTCAAAATCGATTTTGATAACATATATTTTAAAAACGTCGTGAAAAGTTTTGGGGATATAACATCACCTTGTCTCACGTCTCTTTCTATACGAAGGTCTTCGGTATAGTCATTTATTTTTACTTAGTAGTTAACACGGCATTCTGTTAAAGTATAAAACATTCATCGTCATCATGTCAAAAGCTTTTTCGACTTTGTCGATATTTCGACATCATAGCCGATCGTATTGACGAAACAAAAGAAATATTAAGGACACTAGATAGTGCTCCTGAAGCGAACAAATATCCATCTGGGTAATAACTACATAGAACAAGTAAACTCATATAAATACCTAGGCCACTAGATTCGCATAGGAAGAGACAAAACCTGTGAAATGGGGCTCAGAATTGGTTTAACTTGGGCAGCGTTTGAGAAGCTTAACACCACTCTAAAATCAAACATTCCAACTTGTTTAAAGAAGAAAGTCTTTAATCGATGTGTACTTCCTGTGCGGATTTATGGAGCAGAGACGCTCACAATAACAAAAAAGACTGTTAGCAACGTATTGCACAAAGAGACGGAAGGTAAATGTTGGGTGTTTCTCTCAGAGATAGAGTCTTAAATGCAAGACTCCGTCAAATGTCTGGAACAACCGATGCAATCGAGTGCATAGCAATGTTGAAATGGAACTGAGCTGGGCATATAGCAAGAATGACAGACGGGAGATGGACGAGAAAAAAATTTAGAGTAGAAAGACCGCGACAAGACGCTTTTCTACATAGAGAACACCCACCTATAAGATGGGCGAATTATATAAGAAGAGAGAGACGAACTGGATGAACGTAGCACGTGATAGCGATGGAATGGATCACGGGAGGCCTATGAGGCAATTGGGCTGACTGATGATGATGACAATGATCACAAATTCCTCAAGATAGACCTTCCTCAGAGACATCTAGGCACTTTATCACGACATGACTCCACTAAATGATTACATTCAGGAGATCTACCAAGAATTTTACAGCTGGGTGATAGTCCACTAACAAGCAACATAACACAAATTAGACAGCATAATGCGTCATTCCGAATAAAACACACCTTGTCATATCAGGCATTTGCCCATCTCCCGGCAGCCTCTTCAGGTACACCCCTTTTAACTATAACTTCTCTTCGCGCCATCATCTGTTACTGATAATTTTCAATCCTTTACCTTTTCCTATCCCTTTGTTGTTTCTTTTTGCCAGTTTTTATTTGTTTTCTTAATTGATCTTCACACACATTCAATTCTAGAAAAACACAACTTCATGAAACCTGAACATTTTAAATTATATCTTACGCGGCCAGTATTCGCTGTACGGTTGATTGCCTGAAGCAGTTTATTCATCTAGATCTTTTTCCCGCATTAGTAATAAAAAATTTTTATCAGTGTGTGCATATTTTTTTATTACTTTTAAGTTTTAATTTCTTTTATTCCCTTATGGAAGTTTTAGGTCGTATTGCCTTTTTTAATTTGCTCTTTGGGTTTTTGTTTATATATTTCGTTAAGTTGATCTGGTCCCTTTTTATTCAGCCTTTCCATTGCCACACCACTGCGCGCCGCTCCCGGTCGAATGCCCGTTTTACATTGTATCTGTTTAAATAGATAAAAATATGTGTTCTGTTGTTGTTGTTGTGTTGTTGTTGTTGCTGCTGTTGCTGTTGCTGTTGTTGTTGTTGATTTTTCATAATTGTTAGGGATACTCAGGCGAATTTAATATGAATTGAATCTGTAATAATTAAAAGTATGGTCATAATATTCCCTTAGGTGAATTATCAAGTGAGGGTTTTCAGGTCGAAATTACGCTAGTTGTTAAGTGAAAAATTCTACATAGAGTGGTACATGCTGGCATAACAACAATTGAGTGATATGGCTGATATTTAATTAATATGGGTGATTAAATCTTTTAGTGCAAAAAAGTATAGAAAAGGAGTGACAAAGACCGTTGTTAAACGAAAAAATTCTACATAGAGTGGTACATTAGCATAACACCCGTAATAATCAAATGCATTACTAAAGTCAAAATTGCGCTAGTTGTTAAGTGAAAAATTCTATATTAAATTCTACACTAAAAATAGGGAGACCAGGTTACACGTGGAAAACAACAACCGAGAGGATAATGAACAAACTGGGAAAGGGTCAAACATACTGGGAAAGAAAGGCGAGGGCAAAAAACGAATTCCACAAAGAAATCGCAGCGATATATACTTTACCAGCACCAGAAACCGAGGAATCAGAAGACTTAAAAGAAGAAGAAGATCTGTAGAAGGAGAAATACAAAAAGAGGAGCACAAACACTCCATATCATGACACAATGCGTCCACGCATTCCACAAATACCTACAGATATATATTCTGCCAAAACCAGAAACGGGGGAATCAGAAGACTCAGAAAGAGAAGAAGAAAATCTGTAGAAGCAGAAACACAAAAACAGGAGTATAAGCATTAAATATCACGAACACAATGCGGCAACGCATTTGACAAACACACCACTCCTGTACAATGCGCCATGTGGCTCTCGCTGCTGACAACAAGCATGACCCAAATCCAACCTAGCATCGGAAACCGAATCGGAAGACTCAGAAAAAGAAGACTCGAAGAAGCAGAAACACAAAAAGAGGAGCATAAACACTTCATATCACGACACAGCGCGGCAACATATGTCACAAGAAGACTCAGAAGAGGCAGAAGTCTAGAACAAAAAACACAAAAAAGAAAGCTTAAACGCTTCCTCACGACACAATGCGGTAACGCATTTAACAAATACCTACACTTCCCGTCCCGCATTCCTCTACCATGCGCCATGTGGCTCTCGCTGCTGGCAACAAGCATGACCCTAATCCAACGTAGCAGACCCAGCTGTATACCTGGGAGTGGCACCAATGCCTATCGCATGCTGGTAAATCAATCAATCAAGTGTTTACTTTCTTAATTGCTTGTATTTCGACTTTTAATGGATGTTAAAAGTTTTTCGTTGGACGTATTTTTTTCGTTAAAAAAAAGCATTACAAAATATGCTTTTTATAAAAATTCATGAAATGCAACTTTAAAATAATAGAAAAAATATACAGTGTGTCCCACTTTTCATAAATCCACCCTAATATCTCAGTTATTAATAATGTGATTTTCTTCAAATTAGGGTGGTAATTATATGTTGGAAAAATGAATTATTTGGCATAGTAAACATTTTCATTTTTCATTGGCGTGCGGTTTTAGGGGGTAAAAAGGGGTCGATTTTTCGGCAAAAGGATATTAGGGCTTATTTTAGACAAATTTTTCTATCATATTTGGATTTAGCATGTCCAAAAACCTCTTGATCCATATTCTCCATAATCTCAAAAACGGATTATGGCAGAAACGAAAAATTAATTAATTTCTTGATATATCAGTTATTAATAATGCAATTTTCTTCAAATTTGGATGGTAATTATATGATGGAAAAATGAATTATTTGGTGTAGTAAAAATTTTCATTCTTCATTTGCGTGCGGTTTTAGGGGGTAAAATAGAGTAAGTTTTTTGGCAAAAGGATATTAGGGCTTATTTTAGACAATTTTTTTTATCATATTTGGATTCAGCATGTCCAAAAACCCCTTAATCCATATTCTTCACGATCTCAAAAACTTATTTTATGGCAGAAACGAAATATTAATTAATTTCTTAAAAAACACTTTTTAATTTTTTGCTATAACAAACCTAAAAACATTTTTTTTTTATAAAGAAGAGACCAGAATTTAAAAAAGAGTTGATTTTAGGTTTGTTATAGCAATTAAATAAAGTTATAAAAAATTAAAAAAGTGTTTTTTAAGAAATTAATTAATATTTCGTTTCTGCCATAATCAATTTTTGAGATCATGGAGAATATATATTAAGGGGTTTTTGGACATGCTGAATCCAAATATTATAGAAAAATTTGTCTAAAATAAGCCCTAATATCCTTTTGCCAAAAAACTTACCCTATTTTACCCCCTATAACCGCACGCCAATGAAGAATGAAAATTTTTACTATGCCAAATAATTCATTTTACCTACATATAATTACCACCCAAATTTGAAGAAAATCGCATTATTAATAACTGAGATATTAAGGTGGATTTATGAAAAGCGGGACACACTGTATATTCTTATCATAATTGTATACCACATTCAAAAACCTACAATAAAAAAAAAAGGTTTTAGTGTCATAAAATGGCAGTTGTTAAGACCTAAATTTTCACTAAGCTTTATTAGAAAAGATTAGTTTTTAGTAATTTCATATGTACCTATGTAGACCGTTTCTTGTAAACGCGATAACTTTGTTAGACTTAAATTTTTTATTTCAAATTTAGAATATACGTAATACCTTGGTAAAATATTCCATATCCATTATACAGGGTGATAGCCAGAGACGTGCACTGTGGCGGATCCAGGGGGGAGGACGCAGGGGTACGTGCACCTTGTCATTTATTTTGGTATTCGTTTCTTATTAAATAATAGTGATTTATAAACAACAATATTAATTTTTATTATATTATTTTATTATAATAGTTATAACGGATGTTAACGGAATCATTAGACAAGCCATAGTTTCCAGAGTTTTCAAGATATAAGCTTTAAATTTGGCAGGGGTGATATACAATGTGTCCCATTTTTCATGGAGCCACCCACATATCTCGCTCACCTGATATCCGAATATTTTGAAATTTTGGTGGTGAATGTATACCTATAAAGTGAGTCTTTAAACGTAACCACATTCGACTGAAGTCAGAGGCGTTCGATTCTATGATGGAAAAAGCGGGTCGATTTTTGAAAAAAAAGTATTAGCGATTTTTTTAGAGAAAAATTAGTAAGATATTTTTAATCAGCAGCTTTAGATACCCCTTTGTACAAAATTACATCGTTGTGGATTCAAAGGTGTTTGAGATATGAGCCGTCAAAAAAAAATTTTTTCAACTTAAAATAATTTGTATCTGTAAAACGGATTCTCATATGAAAAAAATGTATTCTTTATTTTTTGTTCAGAATAATGTATTGTACTAGTATGAAATGATTTTATAACAATATTACTATTTATTTAATAAGACAAAAATTCTAATTTGTACATACCTACCATGTTTCTAACAAATAATCTTCAATAAAGACCTAAATAAGCCATGAAAACAAAAGTTATTGCAAGTGTCAATGTATTATTGAACGTTAATAAGTTAATACGTTAAAAATGCTGGTTTAATGTTACATGATAAGTGAACTGAAATTTTTTATGATAATGGCTCGGCGTTTAACAATGCAAGAAAAAGTGGAATTGGTTCGTCGGAGATAATGCCAGATCATATAGAAAAGCTGCTGATGAATTTAATTTACGGCATCCTGGCCATCAGCATCCCATTCGCCATAAATTTGTAGCAACCATCAATAAATACTTTGACAATACAGGAAATGTATGTTAGTTAAGACCAAAGAATTATCGGCAAAATCAAAACGAGGAACGCATTTTACAATATTTTAGAGAACATCTAAGATATAGTATAAGGCAAGTAGCATTAAATCTAAATATTAGTAAGAACATCGTTTGGCGTTGCTTGAAAAAACATAGAAAAAGAGCATTCAAGCAAGCCATTCAAGAAGGTGATACTGACAGAAGATTGGATTTCTGTTTTTGGGCCCAGGGTGAATTTTTAAACAATGTAAATTTTCTGAAAAACGTCATATTTACTGATGAAGCAACATTCACTACCAATGGGGTAGTATGCTCTCAGAATTGCCGTTTTTGGGCTGACGAAAATCTCCACTGGTTTATCAGTACTAAAAGGCAATACGTATCAAAAGTTAACGTTTGGTGTGGTTTATGGAAAGACCAGATTGTTGGGTCTTTTTTCATTCCGAGATTGAATGGAGAAGCGTATTTAAATTTGTTGCAAAGAGAAATTCAACCCTTTCTCAATAATCTGCCTCAAGATGTCAGAAGGGGCTTGTATTATCAACTTGATGGTGCTCCGGCTCATAACGTTGCCAGGGGTTGGCTAGAAGATAATTTTCCAGGTAGATGGATAGGTTTAAGAAGTCAAGTGCATGAGTTTCCCCCGAGGTCTCCGGACCTAACACCACTTGATTTCTATTTGTGAGGTCGTCTAAAAAATATAGTGTATAAGGACAGACCACGTAGCCAAGATGAGTTAATGATCAAAATTAGACAGGCATGTGTTGAAATCACTCCAGCCGAGATTAGGAAAGTTGTACTCCATGTAAGAAAACGGATTGAGCAATGTATTCGGAATGATGGTGGTTACATAGAAACGCAAAGAATTATATAATAAAATTATTTGTGTAGATTATTTGTTAGAAACATGGTGTAGGTATGTACAAATTAGAAATTTTGCCTTATTAAATAAATAGTAATTTTGTTATAGAATCATTTCGTACTAGTACAATACATTATTCTGAACAAAAAATAAAGAATACATTTTTTTCATATGAGAATCCGTTTTACAGATACAAATTATTTTAAGTTGAAATTTTTTTTTTTTTTACGGCTCATATCTCAAACACCTTTGAACCCACAACGATGTAATTTTGTACAAAGGGGTTTCTAAAGGTGCTGATTAAGAATATCTTACTAATTTTTCTCTAAAAAAATCGCTAATACTTTTTTTCAAAAATCGACCCCCTTTTTCCATCATAGAATCGAACGCCTCAGACTTCAGTCGAATGTGGTTACGTTTAAAGACTCACTTTATAGGTATATATTCACCACCAAAATTTCAAAATATTCGGATATCAGGTAAGCGAGATATGAGGGTGGATCCATGAAAAGTGGGACACATTGTATATCAAAAACGGCAAATTTTTCATAATTTAACGCTTTTCTATCACTTCCGGTTTTCCCTGCCAACTTTGAAATTTTAAATGGAACACCCTTTATATTTTTACATTTCTTAATTCCAGAGACAATTTTTAGTATGACTGCAAATTTATTGAGACCACTTGATTTTTTATGGCTATTTTTATTTTGCATCTAGAGTACATACAGTGAATGCACGCAAATTAATCAAATGGACCAAAATAATAAGAGAAAAATGTAAAGATGAGATTTTTCGAATTGGCTTTGTAGCTACGACAAACCAAAATGTCCGAAATCATTAATTTGTAATTATGTCAACTTTTTCAAATGGCACCCTCTTTTAGACATTCAGTAGTTAAATCCTAATTTTCACGACAAATCCATTGATACCTTCAAATCGAAAATCGGTTTGATATTAACCCAAATACACAAGTTCTTTGATGAAATAAATAAAATATCTAGAAAGTACGATCAAGGAAGTATGCCGTGGAAACTGAATAAAACTAGATTAAAAACATTCATTTTGTCAACAAAACAACGCTGTATATAAAAGAAGTGTGCTGCTATCCGAAATGATTTATTTTAACAATAAAAAAACATTAATAGATATATACCCGGGTATATAGATATGTACTTTACGTGCCCCCCCCCCCCCCTTGTTCGTTTATTTTGGAAAAAGACCGGAGTATGAACATTGTTAGTGATTTTGATTTTTTTTTATTTGTGAGCGGAAAAATTTTTGGTGGTTCCCCAGCACATCAACATTTTTCGCGATTTTCTCCTCCCCCCATTCATTAATTTTCATTGCCGAATAAAAAAAATGTGATTTTCTCCCCCTCGCTCATCAATTTTTTCATTTCCGAATGAAAAAAATGTTTGTTCGCTTGCGGCGGCGCATTTGTAATGGTTATTCTGGATCCGCCACTGGGCGTGCAAACTATTGTGTAAATACACAAAAATTCGAAAGTGGCATTCCGTAAAAGTGAATTGTGACGTACGACGAAAATGTTAATCAGATTGGCATCACAGTCAGCCACATCCGACTGCAACTTTTATTTAAAACCATGTGCGATTCTTATACAAAACGAATCATCCAAGTTTTCAGATATTATGGCCCTTAAGTTCTGAAAGTGATAGAGAAGTAAATATAACAAATGATAAAAATTTCAATATTCCTACTGGAATCATCTTCTCTTCCATAATTATATTTTATAGTAGTACACAAACAATTTTGGTTTTAATTTTATTTTCTGAAGTACTTAATGGCTTTCCGAGCCAAATTATCAATGTCCTGAAAGGGACTGGAACCTTCGCTGTAATGCTGCTTCTGAAGTAGTGTTCACAAACACCAAAACACTTAAATACCACACCCGGATATTGAAAACGAATAATTAAGATTTACAATTTCTCTCCCGATGATGTCATCATGGTTGATGAAACGCCAGTCGAATAGTAGTATTCGAGTGTGACTGTAGAAAGCACTTTGGAGTCAAATTATCAATGATTTAAACCTGGCTATTGACTTTCAGGTAACCTCCTGTATTTCAAAATAATTCGTTACGTAAGTATTATGCCAGAGCTATCGACTCTAGGTTATTATTTCACTGCGAGACGTTTTGAGAACTTTTTAGTTATGGAAACAAAACCAACACTTGAAATCTCCGGGGAATGGCATACCGAAGACTCCACGAACAGAAACTTAACCCTCTTAAAATAGAACTGACCTATTCAATAAAATCAATAGTGCTGTCTAGGCTAAGTAGACCATTATTTTATGAATTAGTAACATACTTATGCATACATTACAGAAACATGAAAATACCGTCAATATCACTACATCCACTACATCAAAATAACTTCAACCAACATTGGTTACGATTTTGTAGAAAAAGCGTTACCGTTACCTTTCTCCTCTCTGTAAATGTATGTACTAGTTGTTTTTGCTACTATCTAAAGTAAGAAAAATATGTAATTTATATTTTTTGGAAAACGCTCCAGTTTTTTTTAAATTTTTGTTTAAGATTTTATATTTATTTTTTATTTTAAATGTATAAAAATGATTTTGAATATACAGTCATGAGGAACTGTACATACTTCTACCGTAAGTAGAGGCACCTAAGACAAATACCAAGTGACCATTAAAAAGTGTTTGTTCCCTTTCTTTACTATCATACAGAGTGATTTATGAATTTTGTCCAAAAATTGTTTTGGTCATAACATTTTAACGGTTAATCCGATTTGCCTCATTTTTTACAACAATGTACACTGTTGCCTAACAACCATTATACATATCCAAAATTTAAAAAATCCAGGGACGGTTTCAAAAAAATGTGTTGGAATGCTTCATATATGATAGTTCACCCTGTATATGATTTATCTAAAACTTAATATAAAATTTGTATAGGACACAAATAGGTAGTAAAACCTCAGTATTTGAAATTTTTGTCACACTCTCAATAATTTTTTTATTAACGATCAATTTTCAAGTCAAATGAAAAGTTTGGCAAAATGGAATATTTTAATGTATACTAATATTTATAAATACAAACATGTAGCTAAAAAAATAATAATATCTACATACCTCGTGCCTAGCACCCCCTGAATGAATTTTGAGGCGACACAAAAATTTTGTTCGGATTTTTATTTGCAACCCCCCCCCCCCCCCCCATGAGGTACGTCCGTGATGACCTCAGGAAAGGGCGCCAAAAAGTGCTCCCTCCCGGGTTGAAAATTTACCTTGAGCCGCCCCTGAATACGTATGTATTTAAGAATTATAAGAAAAGAAAAGGAATAACGAAAATATCAAAACTTAGATCCGTATCTTGTATTTATTTTAAATTTAAAGCTTGCATTTGAATACGATGGCTTTTAAAAATATTTCGAAAAATGTACAGTTTTCGTTAAAATTGATCTTAAACTGAACATATAAGTTGGACACTTTAAATGGGGGAAATTTAGGTAACACAAATTTGACTACTTATTTCTGTCCTTTTTGGAAGCAATTTGACTAATTGGTTTTTGGAAGCAATTTGACTAATTGGAGAAAATACATACAGAGGCAACTTTTTAGATGGACCACGTCAGCCACATTTTTAAGACCTGGACTGGAAATTGATTAAAATGATGGTACTTACTAAACCTTGGCACGAGGTATGTAGATATTATTTTCTTTTAGCTAAATTTTTGTATTAATTAATATATTAGTATGCATTAAAATATTCCATTTTGCCAAACTTTTCATTTGACTTGAATAATAAAAAAATTGTTGAGAGTGTGACAAAAATTTCAAATACTCAGGTTTTACTACCTATTTGTGACCAATACAAATTTCATATCAAGTTTTAGATAAATTATATACAGGGTGAACTATGGTATACGAAGCAATCCAACAAATTTTTTTGAGACATCCCTGGATTTTTTAAATTTTGGATATGTATGATGGTTGATAGGCAGCAGTGTACATTGTTGTAAAAAATGAGGCAAATCGGATTAACCGTTAAAATGTTATGACCAAAAAAATTTTTGGACAAAATTCATAAATCACTCTGTATGATAGTAAAGAAAGGGAACAAACACTTTTTAATGGTCACTTGGTATTTGTCTTAGCTGCCTCTACTTACGGTAGAAGTATGTACAGTTCCTCATGACTCACCCTGTATATTAAGCATATCATATGTTACTGTTTTGTATTTAGTTGATCAATACAGTAAAAATGAATTGTAAACATTTCAGAATAGAACCACCACGATAATCCTCAGGTGCAATAGTCTACCTCTTGCAGGATTCAAAGCAATTCAAAGTATGTTAAACATTCTAGAATGGATGCCTATATCTGTCAGAATGACCTATTGTACAATAATTTTAATTCCAACATGTCTGAATATGTTTATAACATTTAATCATGAAATTCACCCATATAAGAATCTTCATATTAGCTGAACTAAAAATTGTAGAGCAATGTGTAATAATTTCTTAGGAAATTTGTGACATTTTAATAACACCAAACAAAAAAAAAATAAAGACACCGTCTCTATATATTTTTAAACATGAATTAACAATATATGCAAGAAATGATGACTGATTTTATAGCCCACACGATTCAAGCATTTGCATATGCACGTATATGTATATATAAATCGACTATTTAAATGTGGAATTAAATAATATTGAACCCGAGTCCAACTGTAAGTTCTACCTTGTTTTTGTAACTTTAAGTTTGAGTAGGCCATCCCCATTAAATCTTTAATGGACTGACTGAAATCGGCCTTCATCTTATTTTAGAAGAGATGGGTGGAAAATGTTGTTCTTAAGCATAAAAGTTTTGTTGAACTAACTTTACAAACGACCTGTTACCTCCTCTATATTAAATGGCCTCCCCTTCGACACCTCGCTTACCCTTCGTTGTGTGAAATGAGAAAGAATTACTTCTACGAACCTGCAACAAGAGAACATTATTTTAGTTTTAATGAAAAGTTTGGTCGTTTTGAATTTTGATGACAGAAATAAAGTTTTAACAGAGTTTATACTGTAATTTGGATGGCAAGTTTAAGGTGTTTAATAACTTCTTGATTGCTTACTAGGATGACAAAAATGCAAGAATAATCGAATATGCCTACACATTGCTTGTAAATGATGTTGGTGAAGAAATGATATTTTGGGTATACAGCAGACAGATAACTTTCATACACCTAATACCTAATTATTAATATGATTCAATTTTTTTACTAATATCTCGCTAACCATTAGCGGTGTCGAAATTATCTTTCATATAAAAAATATAGCTTATAAAATTTTCTACAAAAAATATCAAACGCCTTTTTTCTGTATCTATTATTATAATCTTTGGAAATACGAAAATTGCATTTGACGGACACATTTCTAAAACTGAAAATATCGCTCATAGAGAAAAAAAATATATATACCTATGTATCATTGTGTTAATCACAGAATTCTGAATAACTTTCAAAATGTCGGTTGTCTGTCTGTTCATCTGCCTATCTGCCTCTTCGTCCGTTATATGTTTGTAAGCATGACATCTTAAGAGAAACAAGTCCGATTTTATTGAAATATGAACAATAAGTTAGCTAGAGGAAAAACCTAAGTGTTTTTGAAAAATTGATCAGATACTGCATAGTACACTAATCAACTTTCCGACAATCAAGATGGTATCATCGCTCAAGTGGCATACATATGCTATTCAGCTGAGATAACTAAAATGCAGCCACTAGAACGTTTCAACGGCTTTTTTTTACTTATGTTTAGGTCATCTTATTTTAGTCGTAGTTTAGCGTAAAATTTAAAAACGAAATAGTCATGATGATCTCTTTTTATATAGTGGTCATTACTAGTAGCCTAATATCGCCGTGCAGGTCTGGTTATAAAGTCGTTTTCAAGATGTCAGATATGAGTAAGTAATTAAATAGCAAAAATGTTAAGTCCTAATACTGCCATTCTAGCTATAAAAATGGCTAGAATATGTTGACACCGTTTTTGTTATTAATCTATTGTTGACATTCAAGCTATTACTAAAGAATTAGCCTAAACCAGGCCCCCCGTATGGGGGGGGGTCTATTGGGTACTGAGTTTAGGGGCACGGGCTTCCGAAGGGCCCGTAGTGGGGGCCCGCCAGAGATTTTGGTAATCTTTTTTCCAAACTTTTCCCCCCCGCTCATCACTTAAGCGCGGGGGCCCGTATCGATGGCCCGCCAGAGATTTTGACAAAAATTTTTTTTCCCGCTCATCAATTATTAGGCGCGGGCGCCCGCCAGTGAATTTAGTACCGGAGCCCATGATTAGATGCCTGGGGCCTGCTTAAACATGACTATATTAATTGAGCTTTAGTCTGGCGGTTTTCTTAGCTGTTATTACCGAATCATGACTGAAACAATAATAAAAAAATATCCTTATTAAATGACTATTTTAGAAGTAATTTTGTACACATTAAAACCTAATTTGGGGCTAAACGGCAAGATAAAAATATAACCTAAAAACAGGTATTGATAATGTAGAAAACTTTATACATACGCAAATAAGTTTTATATCAACAGAGAAATAAGAATGAAATGTAAAAACATAAGCATAGTTCCACATATTGGAATAGGAATGTCGCCTAAAAGTAAGTTCAAAGAGTAGGTACTTATATAACGGCATAACACTTTCCACGGGGTGTTTTCGTTGACGTTGGTGTCTACAAAAGCTTATGCATTAATATAAATACCTACTTAGATTATTAAAGTGTCCAAGAATGCTGACATTTCATTTTCTATGGTTCTAACTATCATTAACATTTTAATATTATTCCTTTTTATTGTACACTGTTGCTGGGAGTATTTTGAGTATGGTTTTGATTGCGGATTAGTAAAAAATGTATGTATGTTTTTGTATTTGACCAGTACAGCTGGCTATTTACTACCTACCCAACATGAAGGAACTGCACTAAGGCATGCTCCTCGATGGTTTCGTCCACGCAATACATTTTCAGAAACTTTAGTAACAAATATTAATTTGGTTGGAGAAATGTAGAAACGTTGGAGAAACAAAGGTCAAAATGCAAAGTAACCCGTTCCACACAAAGGCAGTTAAAAGAAATGTAAAAAGAGGTTATATCTTTCATAGTTTAGCCGTATTTTGATGCGAAAACACGCTAACCACTTCAACCAATTTTTTGGTAATAATTTGGCCAATATGACTGGTTAAATTTGCCATTTGACGAAAAAAGTTTATTAGATCTTTTATAGTCATATTATGGTTTATTTCTAGTATCATTAGCGAAAGCATATGCCAAATGATGACAACTTGCCGCCATGTTTTCTATCAATCAAGAAGAAACCTAACGACGGCCATTGCGTTCATTTTCAATACTTTATTAATTATACCTATAAAATAACGTTTTGATTTACTAATTCGATATTATAATAAGTTTTAGTAACCTTACCATCGATTGTGCTTCTTGAAATTACAAAATGATTGTATGTATATATTTCAAATTAATTTAATTATACCTAAAATTTAGAGATTTCTAGAGGTCCCTTTGTTTTTATGAGTATTTTTTTAAAGATGAGCAAACGCCTGCTTAAAGCCAAAAGATGACCATAACAGTGTTCTTGTTTTATTTTATGCCTAAAAGTCATGATTTAGTCACGGTGAAGTAGACAGATCACCCCTTTCGCCATAAAAGCCATTTCATAACTAGCAATAAAGCATACCCAAAAATCAAAAAGAGAGCCAAAAAATGAGTTGCACATGCGTTATGGCCATTTGGCTCCAGTTGCGTTTTGATAACCCATTTTCGTCACCAGTACGTTCTCAGAATAATAATTCAGTTTTAATAATCACCACTATAACCAAATAGCCTTCATTTTTAGCTACTGTAACATGATGATGACCAAAATACAACTCCTTGTGCTACTTGGGTGGAAGATGATTTTTTTTTCCGGATTTAGATTGGCCTCGGGTATTTCCTATTAGCCAGCTACTCAGATTGTCGTACTTTGCATTATAAAAGAGAAAAATAGAATCAACTAAAAACCTATGGGGAAAATTACAGTGGGCACACGTTTCACGCCAAGGGGCCGATCATGGCGACTTTAATAAACAAACATTACAAGTAGGCCTCAGTAAGGAGGAGAAAGGAATGGCAGAGGAAACTACAGAGGTAGGCTGGAATTCGAATTTCACAATTATTTAAATCTGTTAAATGATATACCTAGTTGCATGTTTCCAAGTATTCAACGATGATTTGAAACGCATCAAAATTTTGCTTTGCGAGAATGTAATTTATGTTCAGAGGTAATACAAAGCCAATGTCCTGGAGACGTTGTATTAAATGGTCGGATTCTCTCTGTTTGAGTCTACAGTTAAATAGAAGGTGGTTAATGTCACCAGTTTCTCCGCATTCGCAGCGATCGCTCTCTATTATTATACTCTTCGCAAAAACGAAGAGTATATTGTATTTGATCGGCACATTTCTAAATCAGTAAATATCGCTCGTAGAGAAAAAATTTTTATATCGTTATGTTAGTGAACGAATTCTGAACAACTTTCAAAATGTCCGTCTGTCCGTCCGTCACGTTTCTTGTAAGCACGATAACTCAAGAAAGAAAAATCCGATTGTATTGAAATTTGGAGAGTAACTTAGTGTTAGCCAGAGGAAGAATCCTATTGTTTTTTAACAAAATAGATTGGTAAATAAAAAAGTTATTAGTAATTTAAAATTTAAAAAAATATTTTTTACATTTTTTTATGGTTTGTAATAAATAGAAACCTTGCGAAATTTTATTTCCTATCACTATTTTTTTTTAATACATTTTACTAATGTGTGTTTCCTAATAATCACAATAAATTTTCTAATGGTATATATTACACTCATTAACAATTTTAGTAATAAGAAATGGTGGTGTAGCGGCAAGAGTTTCGTCTCGCAATCCAAGGGTCCCGGGTTCGATCCCTCACATCGTGATTTTTTTTTATATATTTTTTTTTTCACAACAAAGTTGATATCACAAAATTTAGAATGTCCAAAAACTAACATTATTTACAAGAAAAAGGCGAAGAGTATCCTATAGAATGTGTAACAATTATATAAAAAGCTCAGTAAATCGGCGAAGAGTATAATGCTTCCACTAGTTTTAATTTTATACAGGTGGGAAGGAAATCGGCCATGGTTAAATTGCAGACGAGTTATAGTGGAATAGAAATGCCTGGTGGTGGATAGCCCTTTATGCCATTTTGGTTAAGATATAAGTGGGTTCAATAAAAAGTAATTAGTGGGTTTATCTGAATATGCGTCTTTATATCGGTGTTGCCATTTTACATGTAGTGTTTTTTTAAGTGAGACGTGTAAGTCTGATGAAGGGGTTTTGTATAAAGAAATATCGCCATCTACGATCACACTCTTGGCTAATTTGTCCACTTTCTCATTATGTGGTAAGTCACAATGGCTTTAATCCACACAAAGTTGACATTAATGTTGCGATGCACCAGCTGTGAAACTTTATTTACGACGTCTAACACAAAACATGAGGAGTGGATTCCAAAGTTGGAAATACTATTTAAAACACTTCTTGCATCTGAAAAAATTGTGACAATAGGGTAATTTAGCATACTAACTACATTGATGGCCTCAAGGATGGCAATGATTTCGGCAGTGAAGATTGAGGTTTCTGGTCGGAGTTTTAATTTGTACTCTGAATTCAAGCTAGGAATGAAAAAGGCACTACCAGTACCGCTCCCGTTTTTTGATCCGTCTGTGAAAATACATAGGTGCTTTTTGTACATATCCACTACCTCGAAACATATGTTTTTGTTCAGTGTCGGGTTGTCAGTGAAAGCAGGCAAATGAACCTTAGGAGTAATCAGCATAGCGAAATAATTCAAGGTGAAGAAATAGGGCAAGTTATGCTTGAGTATGAAATTGTCGCGGAAGATGATTAAAACTACAAGTGTAGCA
Organism: Rutpela maculata; assembly: GCA_936432065.2. Lineage (NCBI taxonomy): Eukaryota > Metazoa > Arthropoda > Insecta > Coleoptera > Cerambycidae > Rutpela > Rutpela maculata. Next base: position 361,490,731 of record OW386285.2, read on the forward strand.
ATTAAGTCCACAGGCCTATCAAAAGTTACAACATTCTTCACTCACTACATTCACTTATGTTTTGATGTTTTATAACTTTTATATTTATTGATCAATTTTTTCGAAATGGAGTTTTTCCTCTAGCTAACTTATTATCCAAATTTCAATAAAATCTGACATTTCTCTTAGGTTATTGTGCTCACAAGAATATACGGGTGGAGAGACAGGCAGACGAAAGTCATTCAGTATTTTATGGTTTACACAAAGATAAGATTTTTTTCTCCAATAGAGATATTTGCAGTTTTAGATATGTGCCGATAAATGCAATATATATTACAAAGAGTACCTCATTTTCGTACTTGCAAAGAGTAAAATACTCGATAGGTACGTAGAAAATGTGTATAACATTTTTTGTAGAGAATGTTATAAGCTTTGTTTTTTAAATGAAACGTAGTTTCGATATCGATATCAATAAAGCAAAAAACTTAATCGAAGTACCATTTTTCAAGGTGGCAGCTCGAGCGCAAGAGATAGAATTGGAACTGTGTTCTACAGTGGGGTTAATAAGGCCAAGCGCACATTGAGACGCAGACGACGCAGGCGGCACAGGGCAGCACAGCACAGGAAATAACTGCACGCAGGTTCACCACACAGTGTGAGCGCATATTGCCGAACAGTTTTGTGTCATCTGTGTTGCCTTGATGACAATGCATTTGATTTTAAAAGTAAATATTAAATACATTTAAATGGTTGAACAATTAGATTTAAGTTCCGAATCAGATTTTGATGCAGAAATGGAAATAAACATGTTAGTGTACGAAATGGCGAAAAGAAGAAAAGTACTTACTTAGAAGTACTTGCCGTCTTTTAAATTAACCTCTTCCGCAATTTCTGTCCATATTTTGTCCTTTAGTTTAGATCTCATATAATCAGGACTATTAGAATCATATAAAATCGTTCGATTCCGGACTGCTTCAATTAGTTGCTCCATTTCGTTCACGCTTAATAAGCACGTGTGGTACAGGAAACTGTGTTGTGAACACTGAGCGAAACAGGTACTTCGCGACGTAGTTATGCCCTGCCCTGCTCTGCGTCCTAATTTGCGCACATGTATTTAAACCTATTGAATAAAAAAACCTGTGCTGTGCTGCCCTGTTCCGCCTGCGTCGTCTGCGTCTCAATGTGCGCTTGGCCTAAACATCTTTCAGTTTTTTCCGTCAAACGTCGACATTTTTCTTATTTGACTGGAGTATTATTTTAAAACCCAGTTGAGCAAAATCGGTTCATTAATTACATTATGACCAATTAAAAAACTATGTTTTCAACGTCAGCCCCAATGCAGAGAAGAAAATAGTTGCAGTGCATGAACAATTTTTCAGCTAATTATTGTGCCTATTTAGGTCAGTGGGGTCTTAAAACAACGGAACTATTAAGATATCCTGTACACATAAATAAGATTTTTAGAATTCCTAAATTCTTTAGAATTGTTATGTTTTCAACAGAGCATATTCATCAATTTAATTCTATGCCAACTTTACATAGGTGCATCTATTAAAATAATTTTATTAACGAGTAAAATAGATTAAAGACCGACAAGACCCGCCATTCCCAACAGAAATTTCCTGACCTTCCTCGCTCGAGCTTTCTACAAGAACCAGCAACATAAAAAGCGTGTACATGCTTATTTCATTCAATTTCTCAGTAAAGGCATATTTCATTATGAATTAAAACCTTTTGAACGCTGAATTATGCTTTAGTTCAGTTCAAGACAGAGTACTGTTTTATTTAATTGTGGCGCAGCTCCGTGCTTTCGTGCAATGGGCTTTTTGGAGTGAATAATAAATACATTTCCGTTATTATTTTATGCACTGGCAGAATCATTCGAAACATTACCGCTGTAGCACGGAAAGAAATACACGCAATGAAGTTAATATTAGCTAGGAAATGGCAACAGAAACGTTTTAAATCAGGCATAAGTCATTTATAAAATAAATAATAAAGAAATTGAAATAAGGTCCTTAAAAATTATGTCGGCGTCGTCAGTTAATTGAACCTTATTACCTAATATCGATACTGAAGTCGGTTAAAGATACGTTTGAATTCGTTATTTGTTCATTTCTACACCGACCTCAATATCGATAAGTAATAAGGTTCAATTAACTGGACGACGCGACGGTCAAATCTTATATCATAATTGTTAGCGAACTTTTTTTGAATTCAACAAAATTTGTTTCATCTTTTTTAGTGCCTCTTTATTTAGCTTCTGCACAGTAAAAGAGTTATGTCCATCTTTTGAGTTTTTAGGTTTTAACGTCAGGCTCGTTATGATAGCCAAATGAATGAACCATGTGAATTCTTAATTCTTTGGAACATATTGTATCAGTTACTCCCAAAATACGGGTCAGTCAACTTGCCCCCACCCCAGTTACTTTTTCTTCTCCAATTTGCTAGCACACAATGTTTAGACCTAGCTAGGCTGTGCTACCATTTTTAAAGTTAGTAAACCCCCGCGCAAATAACAAATAACGGTTGTTTTCGGCAGATGACGCTAACCCCACCCTCCCTCCCAGTTATTTTTTCTTCTTCAATTTGCTAGCACACAATGTTTAGACCTAGCACACTCTAGCACAACCATTTTCAAAGCTAGCACACCTACAGGGGCGGTAATATACAGGGTGTAAACTTTTTTCCCAGCCCCCCAGTTATTTTTTTTGTCTTGAATTTCCTAACACGCAATGCTTATACCTAGCACACCCTAGCACAATCACTTTCTAAGCTAACGCTCCTACAGCGTCGATAATATACAGGGTAGAAATGTTGTCCCGCCCACATATATTGCATTTTCTATTATTACTCAGATTACTTTACCAAAAATGATCACATATTATATAATAGAAGGTTGAAATAGAGAGGTTAATATTGAGGGTTGAAATTTATTTGTTAGCCCCCATGTAGTTTTTTTTCTCAAATTTGACAGCACACAATGTTTGCACCTAGCACAACTAAATAATTAAATAAATAAATAAAACTTTATTTTATGAATAACTTTTACAATCATTTTAGTAAATATAATAATACACCACAATAATAATAATGCCATACTTAAAATATAATATACAGTGTTTTTCAAAAAGCTCTCATCATGGTGGAAAAAATTTTATTATTGTTTCCATGGAAAATTAAATGGGCAGTCAATATCTCCTCAACTGTTTGAAAGTAGAAAACTGCTGCCCATTCAATCACTACTTCGACATCCCAAGTCTCTTACAACAAAATACTATATTTGCACTACACTATGTGGAAATAATTGTTTATGGAACTTTAATAGTATAATATTTGAAATGATGTACCCAAAAACCCATAAAATTATATGCCACATCGGTAATGGTGGGGTGGTGGTGGAGGTGAATGAAGTGAAAAAAATTCTTGATCACTTTGGCTCTTGTACACACACTAAATCACGCTATTTTTTCACCACCTTTAATAATGGGGGTGGGGGTGGTAATAGAGGTTGGCTAATGCCGATTTTTTTTGAGACCTTAGTTCCTCTTATATTTACTGAATACCAATTTTATGGACTTTTACTTACTTGATTTACCTATTTACTCCCTTTTACCCCAATTTACCCTTGAACTCTGCAACAGAATAATATCAAAATATAATCTAGTTCCAGATCTCGTTAAAATACATACGTGTGCCATATTTTAAGTGAATATCTTAAACGATTCCAGAGTAATCGTGAGCACCAAAAAGATATAAGACTGACAGACGGACCAACGCTACAGACAAATTTATTTTGCTCAGACTTAAAATATTGACGTTTCATGATATTCTAAGCCTATTTAAACAATGAAAATTTCCAATTTTTTTTTGCGTTGATATTCTTCAACTGAATGTGGAAGTAATACACAGAACATGGCATGACAAAGATATAAAAATCGTTGTGCCGTAAACTACACGATAGAATTAAAGCCTCTACTTCAAGCATTTTCTTCGAGGAAACCTACTACGCATCCATAATACTCAAGGTAACCCACTGTGCATCCAATTTACTTGAGGAAAGCCACTGCGCATTCATACTTCTTGAAGTAACCCATTGCGCATCCACTTTACTCGAGGAAACCCACTGCACATTCATATCACTTGAGGTAACCCACTGCGCATCCATACTACTTGAGGCAACTTACTGCGATCTATAATACTCGAGAAAAGTTACTGCGCATCCAAAATACTCGAGGAAAGCCACTGCGCATCCATACTACTCGAGGTAACTTTAACAACATAATATTTGAAATCGTCTACCCAAAAAGTCTATAAAACGATATGCCACATCGGTAGAGAGGGTGGTGGTAGAGGGTTGGTAGTGGGGGGTGGATGAAGAAAAAAATATTATGAGGCTTTCTTGTACACACACTAAATCAAAAATTTGTTTCATCCCCTTTAATAATGGGGTAGGGGTGGTAAGGAGGGTGGCTAATGCCAAAAATTTTTTTGAAACCTTTGCTCTCTTGTATACACTAAATACCAATTTTATGGACTCTTACCTGCTTGATTTACCTGTTTACCCCCATTTACTTCATTTTACCTCCCAACCTTTCGACGGAATAAGATGAAAAGATAATCTAGTTCCAAATCCCGTTAAAGTATATACGTTTACCAAATTTCAAGTCAATATCTTAAGCGGTTCCAGAGTAAACGTGCGCACAAAAAAGTCACAGACCGACAGACAGACAGACAAAATTTTTTTTTTCGCTCAAATTTAAAATCTCGACGTTTCATGACATTCTAAGCCTATTTGAACAATAAAAATTTTCAAAAATTGTGGAAGTAAAAAATGTCCAATATAAAAATTGAACGAAATCTAGAGTGATATATTTTAAAATTATTCTGACATCTACAGGATGTTTGTGTTGACATTTACTTGGATTTTTCGATGGAACACTCAGTAGTAATTTGTATATTTATATTTGACTCTCGTTCTCTATACTGGCATATATCATTTTTGAATTTTCACATTATTTCATTTTTTTTTTTCGATAAAAAAATGGACCCGTGAGCTTCACACTTTTCTTTGACAATGCATTTTTCAATCATGGAAGACATTGCTGAAATGGTAAAAAAAAAAAGAATTCCGGATTTCTTATAAGTCCAGAAATGATATATCTTTGGATAGAGAACTAAGACTCAAATATAAATTTATAAAAAAAAATTGGGTATTCGATTTAAGAAATCCTTGCCACCACTATGTGAAACACTCCGTAAAAATAATTTTAAAATATATTACTTTTGAGCCCCTACAATTGTTATATGAGGCATTTTTTCAAATTTCAAATGGTTGAGACGATGTCTGCGTCGTTAGTGCGACTCACCTTGTATTTTGTTAGGGTCGGAACGGCTTGGTTCATTTTTTGGTGGGATTTTGAATTTTTTCCTTGTTGATTTAAAATTGAATCCTAGTTCTTAAACTATTCATTATACAAAAAAGTGTTTTTGTGAATTACTGCATTTAAGGTTACAAAACAAATTAGTACTCCATTGTTTGGTGGACTCTGTATTCAACTCTCAATATGATTGTACATTATCAAGAACGTTTACTACAAAAAAAATTAAACATTTATGTTTTGGGAACTACAACTTTTATGCTCTTTAATAAAAATTAAGACAAATGTTAACTATATAAGAAATGTCAATCTATACAGGCATATTTTTGATGATTTCTGAAAAAAGACAAATTAAAAACACTTGCAATAAAAATAGAGCCGGCCCTGGCGTTTTACACAATGCGATTGCGCCACTCTACCCGGTCGCCATACTTGCGCGAGATTCAATTTTACGTACAAATAGGTATAGACCTTAATCTGTGTAATATTAGAAAATGTAATATATCTGTGGGCGGGACAAAATTTATACCCTGTATATTATCGACCCTGTACAAGCGTTAGCTTGGAAAGTGGTTGTGCTAGAGTGTGCTAGGTATAAGCATCGCGTGTTAGCAAATTCAAGGCAAAAAAATAAATGGGGAGGGTGCTGAGGAAAAAATTACACCCTGTATATTACCGCCCCTAGATAGGTGTGGTAGCTTTGAAAATGGTTGTGCTGGGGTGTGCTAGATCTAAACATAACTTGCCCCCCCGAGAAAACCCTTATTTATTATTTAGGCAGGGGTGTGCTAGCTTTAAAAATGATTGTGCTATAGTGTGCTAGGTCTAAACATTGTGTGTTAACAAATTGGAGAAGAAAAAGTAACGGGGGGGGGGCAAGTTGACTGACTAAAATACCCAATCACCAATTTTAATGCAATTTCGATGAAATTTTATGTGCCACCATCGCCAAATTTGAGTTTAAAAAATTTTTATTTCAATTTTTTGCTCACTGGACACTAGACGGATTTTGAATAGAGTTTTCTCGCCATGCTTAAAAAAATTTGTAAGAGACCATTTCGTTTGAAAATATTTTAACTACAAACTTTTGTGTACAACTTTTTTTTATTCGACGAAGTTACATCATCGCTAACTTCAAGACATCGGAGGGTGAAGACTCTTTTCGAATTGATTTTTCTCGGTAATGGTTGGCTTTAGAAAAATTTGCTAGAGACCATTTGACCTCAAAATGTCTTAACAAGAAAACTTTGTATTAAACTTTCTTCCACTCAACGAAATAGAATGATAGTTTACTTCAATTCATCGCATAATAAAAACACATTTTGAATCGAGTTCCACGGTAACAGTTGGCTTTACAAAAATTTGCAAGATACCGTTTCTTCTCAAAATATATTAAATAAAAACTTTTGTACACAACTTTTATTGATTCGACGAAGTTAAATCATCGTTTACCTCAAGTCATTGGATAGTAAAAACGTATTTTAAATCGAGTTTACTCGGTAATGATTGGCTTTAAAACAATTTACAATGGACCATTTCTTCTGAAAATGTTATGGCTAGAAACTTTTCTATCCAACTTTTTTTATTCGACGAAGTTAATTCATCGTTAATGTCAAGTTATCGAATGGTAAAAACTCTTTTCGAATTGAGTTTTCTCGATAATGGTTGGCTTTAGAAAAATATGTTAGAGACCATTTTGCCCCAAAATGTCTTATCTAGAACCGTCTGTATTTAATTATTTGTGATTCGACAAAATCAAGTCATCGGATAGTAAAAACGCGTTTATAAACAGAGTTTTCTCGGTAATGGTTTGACATTAGAAAAATTTGCAAGACGCCATTTCGTCTCAAAATGTCTTAACAAGAAACCTTTGTATTCAACCTTTTCCACTCAACGAAATAGAGTCCTATTCATCGGATAATTTCAAAATGTTTTAAATAGAAACTTTTGTATACAAATTTTATTGACTTGACGAAGTTAAATCAATCACCGGGTCATCGGATAATAAAAACGCATTTTGATTCGAGTTTACTCGATAAGGATTGGCTTTAGAGAAATTTGCAAGAGACCATTTCGTCTCTAAACGTCTTAACAGGAAATTGTTGAGTACGACTTTTTTCGATTAGACGAAGTAGAATGATCGTTAGCTTCAATTCATCGGTTAAAAAATCAACCGTTACCGAAGGGTAACGCTAACAGAAATATGTTTCATAACAGACTAAACTCAAATATCGAATAAAAAATGTCTGTGTGTGCGTGTGTAGACCGTTCCTTGTAAACACGATAACTTATTATGTTGGACTTAATTTTTTTTATTCAAATTTGGCACATATATGAAACAGCTTAGTAGAATATTCCCTATTGAAATTGGGCCATATTGGGTGATCACCAGGGGCCTACAAAAGGCAATATACAGGGTGTCTCTCATGTTCGAATCAGCTTTATGTAGATTAGATGATATATCAATTTTACCGTAAAATATGGTATATGGTATTTTTAAATTACACTATTATGAAATTAATAAAGTTACAGTCGGATGTTGTCGACTCCGAATATCTGTTAAATGCGACAAACTCCGTCGGACTTAATATTTTTCGTTAGAATTTGGAATATGTATAAAACAGCATGGTAGAATACTTCGTATTGAAATTGAATTATATCAGTCATACAGGGTGATCGTTAGAGGCGTGTAAACTCTCATATTATATAAACCGCGTTTTATTATAATTACTTCCACATCCAGAGGAAGTATAGTAACGACAAAAAATTTTTTAAACATTTTTATTGTTAAAATAGGCTTAAAATGTCATGAAACGTCGAGATTTTAAGTTTGAGCAAAAAAAAAAAATTTCTGTCTGTCTGTCTGTCGGTCTGTCGGTCTGTCTGTAACTTTTTCTTGTGCGCACGTATACTCTCGAACCGTTTAAGATATTGACTTGAAATTTGGAACACGTATGTACTTTAACGAGATCTGGAACTAGATTATATTTTCATATTGTTCCGACGAAGGGTTGGGGGGTAAATTGGGGTAAATTTGGGGTAAATGGGTAAATCAAACAGGTAAGAGTCGATAAAATTAGTATCTAGTATATACAAGAGAAGCTAGGGTCTCAAAAAAATTTTTGGCAATAGCCACCCCCATTACCACCCCCACCCCCTTATTAAAGGGGATGACAAAAAATTGTGATTTAGTGCATGTACAAGAACCAGAAACCTCAAAATATTTTTTTTACTTCATCCACCCCCACTACCACCCCCCTATCACCACCCCCACCCCACTACCGATGTGGAGTATCGTTTTATGGGTTTTTGGAGTAGAGGATTTCAAATATTATATTATTAAAGTTCCATAAACAATTATTTCCACATACAAAGTTTTTTCGTTGTGAGTGACTTGGATAGAGAATCTGGATGTGGAAGTAGTGATTCCTTGGGCAGCGGTTTTTTAGAGTAAAATGTTACTGGTGTTTTTGGTTAAGCTCACAATGATATGAAGACGTACAAGCAATATACAGAATATCTCTCAGGTTCGAACCGATTTTATGTAGGTTAGATGTTATAACAATTTTACCTTAAGAAATCATTAAAGAATTTTTAATAAGACTATTATGAAATAAATAATAGTTTCCGTAGGGCATTGCCAATTGCGAGTATCAGTTACATCTGATAATTTCTATTGGATTTAAAATTTTCATTTTGAATTTGACCACGTCCGACTGCAACTTCGACTAAGTTCATTTTAATGGTCATAAGTCAAAAGGGCCATATATATTCATTTAATTATTTATTTATATATAGATAAATGTATAATGGACCTAATATGTAAATTCTACGAAATCCTTTATAAATGTACCATTTAATTGCAAGGAGCAATTAAACGAATCGTATTAAAATTAACGTTTTTATTAGTACATATCCGTTTGAACTAATATTACTAATCCCCTGGCCCACGGCGTGTGTGTACAGAAAGCAAACAAGCTGATAAAATAAAAAAAAAATATGTGGAAAATTAAACTGACGAACGTAGTTTAATTTCCGTTTATTTTCCTCTCCACACATTAAAAGTTCGAGTATCCGATTTATCTCTCTGGGGTACTGAATTTTACTTGTCATCTCCGAGTAAAGTTCTCATATCAAGCCGATTTCGTTTTTTCTGGGTCACAGATCCAAGAGACTTGTGTCAAGATCTAGAGATAGCAAGCATTCCACGGCCTGTTTCAAACATCCTAATGTAAATATTCTTTCTATTTTATTTTCCGTGTGCGGATTCGGATTCCCCCGGGATATTTTACCTCCGTCTTTGCTCTTCTATATTACGAACTTCCTGTCTCTGCTCTGGCTTAAATTAAAACATGCAATTACGGAGGATTGCACCTACAAAGGTATCACGTAAAGGGTTGTCTCTGGTACATCTTACAACTTGAAGTCCCTCACGCAGAAATGTTATAACAGTTTGTAACGTATAATTCTCTTTGGAAATCTGATAAATAAAACATCCGAGTTTATTACGTTAGTTGTACGTCAGTGTAGGAAGTTTGTCGTTCTTTATTTATCTGACGGTAGTAAAATGCCAGTGCTACGATACGGGGTTCATTACGAATCACGTTGGTACAAATTTAGGCGACCATATTGGAGTCCACTACTCCGAATTTTCCAATTTTCAAAACGTTTAAAATGTGTGAAGTTATTTATTTCTTACTGCAAATTTTGCCATTTTTTGTAAAAATATTTAAAAATTTTAATGAAAGAAACCTTTGCATCAAATGGATTAGACAGGCTGGATGCTGGAGCTTGATCGACGAAACGCTATTTTTGTGTTTGTAAAATTTGATCGAAGGTTACACCGCTCTTCATGTGCATTTTTGTATTAAAATATTTTAAAACCATATTTATTGACAGATCTTTTTTAAATGCAGAATTCTCCCCTAGCTAACTTACTGTTTAAATTTTAATACATAACACACCACACATGATAATTAGACAACCCCCAAATCAAAGCCAAGGCTGTTCGGAAGGGGGTTGCACATTTGAAAAAATTCAGTCACATATTTACCCACCAACATTGCCAGTGTCGGAGATGGACATCGAACCCAGTACACAGAGAGCAGCGAGTGGGTATTACCTACAACATCATTTTACACATAAAAACACGAAATACGACATTTTTTAGTGGTCACAGATATTCTTATTTAAAAAAAGTGTAAAATTTAATTTTTTTTAAATCATGTTTTTTTGTACATCTATTGCCATATCTCAAAAATCAATTGAGCTATCGATGTGAATTTTTTTTTGTTACAAAACACACACTTAAGCGCTTCTTTCTATACATAGGATTGCTAATAAAAAAACCGTGAACATGCCAAAAACGTAGAAGACCCTATAAGTTTAGAGAATACGCCATCAAATTTTCACTAAGCGAGGAACTTTTTTGTTTTTGAAAATTTTGTGTAACATGCTATGAAGAAAATGAAGTCAACAGATTAAAAAAGTTTTTAGAAAAAAAATATTTTCATTATTAGCAATAGTTTGCTAGTTACGAATTTTTTAGTATGGAGGAATTGTCGAAGCGTACGCGCGCGGCACTTAAGAATAATAATGATTATGTATTGTGTGTAACGGAACTTTTCATTATTTTTTTATGTTTAGGACTGTTTTATCACCTTTTAGGATCTGAAAGGATAACTTATTTTTTCCAGTGGCGCATTAAGGACTAAGGTTGAAGGCAAAAAGGAATTAAAAATCTTAAATAGAGTATCTGGGATAAAAATGCATTGCATTGGGATCTCGGAAACGGTAAAAAATAATATTATAGTAAATGGAAAAAAAAGTTGCGCAACTAGGGGGCTAATAAAATTCCATAAACAGAAGTTTAGGAAAAGTAATAATTTTGGAGTGTTTTGATAAAAAGTAAACTATCGAGTTTTCCTTTTTTTTTGCGTTATTATTGGAGCTAAATAGAAAAGACAGTTTCTTAAAGCACTTTTTTTTGAACGTGGAAATCTTAATATTTGTATCCGACATTTCCTGTGTCAGAGTCCCTATCCGAAACTCCCATGCATTGCATTTTTACCCTAGATCCACACAATAATTGAGTCAGCGTGTTATTTTCGCCTAAATTAGGTAACAAAAAAGAAAAAAATGTCCTAAATTAAGTCTCTTTTAATTTCCGCAGCCCTAGAAACTCTGTTTCCATGGCTTGTGCACAAGTTTATCGTTCTCCTCTATTACTACGCCACATAAAATCCATTCCATTTTACAATGAAACTTAGATTGCTTTTTTATCTTAAATATTTTTTTAGCAGAAAATCCACGCACAATTCGCACAATGTCCATACGTTCTACAATATAATACAAGTGGTAACAAGCTAAAAACGTACTCTTCGCCAAATTACTGAGCTTTTTATATATAATTGTTACACATTCTATAGGATACTCTTCGCAGTTTTCTTCTAAATAATGTTAGTTTTTGGACATCCTAAATTTTGTGATATCATCTTTATTGTGAAAAAAATTTGATTAAAAAAAAAAAAATGAAAAAAAAAAAATCCAACCTGTGGGATTCGAACACGGGACCTTTGGATTGCAACGCAAAGCTTTAGCCGCTGCGCCACCACCTATTGCTAGAAAAATTGATTGTCTGTGAAATATATTTTTCGACATTCATACATATTTCACTTCTATGAAATATATATATTAGTAAACTTCATAAACAAAAAAAAATGTATTGTGGAAATAATATCTCGTATTTCCATTTTAGTACAAGCGACAAAAATTAAGAGAATTTTTTTTTTTTTAATTAAATAATTGATAACTTTTTTATTTACTGATCGATTTTCTTCAAAAACAATAGGGCTCTTCCTCTAGCTAACACTAACTTACTTTCTAAATTTCAATACAATCGGACTTTTCTTTCTTAAGTTATCGTGCTTACAAGAAACGTGGCGGACGGACAGACGGACGGACGGACGGACGGACAGACGGACGGACAGACGGATGGACAGACGGACATTTTGAAAGTTGTTCAGAATTCGTTCACTAACACAATAATACGAAAATTTGTTCTCTACGAGCGGTATTTATGATTTTAGAAAAGTGCCGATCAAATATATATTCTTCGTTTTTGCGAAGAGTATAATAAGGGAAAGAATATCGTTACACGACATGAAACGTCGATATTTTAAGTTTGAGCAAAGAAAAAGTTCTGCCTGTCGGTCTGTTTTTACCTTTTTTATGCGCACGATTACCCCGGAACCGTTTAAGATATTGACTTGAAATTTGGTACATATGAATTTTAACGAGATCTGGAACTAGATTATTCCGTAAAGGGTTGGGGGGTAAATGGGGGTAAATAGGCAAATCAAGCAAGTAAGAGTCCATAAAATTGGTATTTAGTATATATAAGAGAAGCTAAGGTCTCAATTTTTTTTTGGCATTAACCATCCCCATTATCAATTCCCACCCCATTATTCAAGGGGGCGAAAAAAATAAAATTGTCATTTAGTGTGTGTACAAGAACCAAAGGCCTCAATTTTTTTTTTACTCTATCCACCACTACTACCACCACCCATAACCTCACCGATGTGGCATATTGTTTTATAGGTTTTTGGGTAGACGATTTCAAATATTTTATTATTAAAGTTCCATAAACAATTATCTCCACATTCAATTTTTTTTCGTTGTGAGAGACTTGGATAGAAGATCTGGATGTGGAAGTAGTGATTCCTTGGGCAGCGGTTTTATAATTTGACCTTCGACGAAAACGAATAACGTTGATCGTACACCGCCCTGAGACTAATTAGTTTTAGTGGACGCAGGCGTATTAATACTCTATTTCTGCAATTTGCGCGCTCCAAAAAAATTACTGTACCTAAACTATCAAAGACACAATAAGAATTATGCTATCAAAATGTTTTTTGGTCTTTTGGCTTTATTTTCTTCGCAGCATGTTATACAAAATTTCCAAAAACAAAAAAGTTTGTAGCTTAGTGAAAATTTGACTGCGTATTTTCTGAACTTTCAAGGTTATCTAAGTTTTTAATATGCTTAAAAATGTTTTAATTAACAATACTATACACAGGTAGAAGCGCTTAAGTGTATGTTTTATAACAAAAAAAGTTCATGTGGATATCTCCATTCGTTTTTGAGATATGGCATTAGATGTTCAAAAAACATGGTTAAAAAAAAAACAAAATTTCACACCTTTTTAAAAATAACAATTTCCGTGGCCACTAAATAACGCCGTATTTTATGACTTCTAATGAACATCGACCTACTTAACGAAATGGTATATGTCTCAGTTTGTTCTAAGATTAAAAAAAAACTCGAGAAGGAAGCGACTTTTCCCCTGTTTTTTACTCCACTAACAACAGATAGTGTGATCAAGCGTCACGGTTCCGTAAATAGCGTTAATTCTGATCTTTCTGTAGTAAGTAGATATGGGCGTACCGGAAGGCTCCGTCCTGGGCCCTGTACTATTTATCTTATATGTAAACTCATTAGAGTCTGTATTAGGTAAAACTTTTCTCACTATGTATGCTGATGATTTGTCTTTAATTATTTCAAATAAATCGTTTGATAATTTACATTTAGACATAAACCAAACTTTAGAAAATGTCTGCAGTTGATTTATTCAGAATTATTTACATTTCAATGCATATAATAACATTTTCCCGCTTTCTATAAAACACTAAATCATATCATATTTTTCACCATTACTAAATTGGACAATTTTTAACAATGCTCTCACAATTAACTCACAAATTAGTTTTTGATATTTTCGATTATTTCGATTTTCTTTTTTTTACCATGGCCTTCTCAATAAATATTAGAAATGCGATAAATATGCATAGATGTCAATAGAAGACAATTCGAACATTTATTGTAGTTCAGTTTTCCTATTTTTGGAAAAATTATTTTATAAGTGTTGTTGTTGTTAATAGTTCTCCATGGCTTCCTCACAAATATATTAAATTTTTCAAAAATTGACCATTTTTTCTAGAGATAAATATAACATATGATATATCGTTGGATAGCTAATTTAAATTGTGATCGAATAAGAGAATAATTTATAGGATGTTCCATTTAAAAAAACACAAGTTATGTCTATATCTTGAAAACTGAGGCATGCATAATTTTCTTCTTATCAGCACCGGATTCTACTTAAAAAAGTGCCTTAAGAATGTGTTACTCGATTTTCGATTCGACGCTTGGTAATTAGAGGTCATCCAAAAATGCCAATTTTCCAAAAACACTGTAGCTCGGTAGTCGAAAAAGACAATCGGGGTTTGCGTTATCGTTTGTTTCTCGAAAATCGTGCCCAGTTTACATACGTATACTGGTTTTTGTCTATCTGCCATAGTTTTAGAAAAAAACTCAATTCCCATATAATTTAGTCCACCCTGTACAGAATGGGTACGGATAACGGATGTTCCGAAATAAAACATTAATATGAAATTGTTTCGACGATTCCAAATTATGATGGGAATATGCGAAATTAAGCGATTGAATTCGCCCCCCCCCCAGGCCCTTTGGGCCCCGCACATCCTTGACACCCTATATTTCTGCCACTGTTGATAGATGATGAATCAAGAAATTGAGACCTGCCATTTCGTGCTGGGTACAATGCTCGACCATAGCTTTTTACACAGCTTTTAATTTTTCATATTATACTTTCACCTTCGCTCCAAATAATTCACCAAGTAGTAGATGTGAAAGAGCTTTAGTGAGACTATGCGCCTAACAAGCAAACCCGACAGATGGCATGTTGCCGTCAAACATGCTATACAACAAACGGAGGCCTACTTGAATAAATTTATGGATCACAATACGTCTGACAAGACGTTATACATAAGAAAATGATAAATAATAATACCGCCACTGATTCTGAGTATATTTTATAAGTAAATACGTTTAGCCCACATCATATAGTTAGCACATGTGTTAACCTCGCTCCTCGCTACGTTAGTGATTAAGGTCTTTTTATAATTCCATTCGTCTTCATTGCGGTTGTGCATGTACCTACACGAGTACGCTCTTTAGGAAAACTTCTACTTCCGGAACTTTAATCTCTTTAATACACGTACAATTCAAAACGTTATAAGCAAAACACGTACTGCGCTGGCTGCAGTTAGTTGTCTACTATTTAAATTCTTACGTAAAACAGGAGTTATGCTCACAACACAATAGTTTTAAGCACGGGTAGTGAAGAAGTGGCAGAAGTTTAATATTGTGGAGGAAATTAGTAACCAACCTAAATCTTATTTTTCTTTTTACTTGACTAGGATGAACTAAATTTGCAGCTTGCTTTGCTTGAGGGACTTAGGAGATGCCATATGTGGAATACTTGGGGGTAAACATTTTAAGACAAGGCAGCTTTTTTTAACTTAGAAGTCTTCAAAAAACTTTGTATCAACACATAGTGTGTCGGAAATTAGAAATGGAGGTCAAAACTGGTTTTACGTTTAATGATTCTAACGTATTAGTACAGTCAATCTCATTTGACTCGTGAATAATTTCTACAAGGAATTTTTTGATTGTATCATGGGTTGCTATAATCATTAATTAATGTTTTCCACAAAAATATCGATGCCGTTACGGCCGCCGCGCCGTGTTGAAAAAATTACGGTCAAAATTGGTTTTTCTCAATCGCCTTTCCTGTTATTACTACCCTAAAATTATCATTAAAATTAGGTATTGCCAATATTTTATTTAATCTATTTTTCTATTGCTAATACTTTACGATTTAGTCGCTCAAAAATGTGAACATTTATAATTTCACTGCAGATTTTTGCAATCATCTCTATGTCCATTGCTTCTACGTAGTAATTAGCTATTATCACTTTTGCTTCAACAATTTTCTTCCACTACAAATCACAGTAGCTCGAAAATTTCATTATTTTTCAAACTCGGAGCTGCTGTAATATTAAAAGTCAATTGTGGAAGAAAATTTTTTAACCAAACGGTTTGGAAAATTTTATAATCTACAAATCTACAATATTGATCATATTTAATTACTACGCAGGAGCAACAAGGACAGAGATATTTGCAAAAATCTGCAGTGAAGTACAAATTTTCACTATTATGACGGCTGCAAATCGTAAAATATTGAAAATAAATATTTTCTACAATATTGGTAATATCTAATTACTTCCACATCCAGTGGAAGTATAGCAACGACAAAAAAATTTTTAAAAATTTTTATTGTTCATATAGGCTCAGAATGTCACGAAACGTCGAGATTTTAAGTTTGAACGAAAAAAAAAATTTCTGTCTGTCGGTCTGTCTGTAACTTTTTTTGTGCGCACGTTTACTCTGGAACCGTTTGAGATATTGACTTGAAATTTGGTACACATATGTACCTTAACGAGATCTAGAACTAGATTATATTTTCATCTTGTTCCTTCGAAGGGTTGGGGGGTAAATTGGGGTAAATTTGGGGAAAATAGGTAAATGAAGCAGATAAGAGTCCATAAAATTGGTATTTAGTATATACAAGAGAAGCTAAGGTCCCAAAAAAAGTTTTGGCATTAGCCACCCCCATTACCACCCCCACCCCATTATTAAAGTGGATGAAAAAAAATTGTGATTTAGTGTGTGTACAAGAACCAGAAACCTCAAAATATTTTTTCACTTCATCCACCCCCACTACCACCCCCCATCACCACCCCCACCCCGCTACCGATGTGGGGTATCGTTTTATGGGTT
Source organism: Rutpela maculata (assembly GCA_936432065.2). Lineage (NCBI taxonomy): Eukaryota > Metazoa > Arthropoda > Insecta > Coleoptera > Cerambycidae > Rutpela > Rutpela maculata. The sequence continues at coordinate 361,507,794 of OW386285.2, forward strand.
TTTGGGGTAGAGGATTTCAAATATTATATTATTAAAGTTCCATAAACAATTATTTCCACATACAAATTTTTTTCGTTGTGACTTGGATAAAAAATTTGGATGTGGAAGTAGTGATTCTTTGGGCAGCGGTTTTTTTGGGTAGAACTAACATAAAAGGAGATAATTGAGGAAAACCATTTTTTCAATATGGCGGTCGTAGCGCCAACGATATTTTTTTGGAAAATGTTAATTAATAATTCAAGACACAAGTGGATGAAGGGTCCACGTAACAACAAAGTGATTTTGAGGTAATTGATCTCAAAGTTTTTAACAACCAACCAACTTCAACAGTACATAGATCCTTTATAAATTTATAAATCATATTTCTGCATTAGAAACAAATGTAATGAACCTGAGGGAATTTTGTGTACTTATAGCCTTCATTCATATAAAAAACTCGTTTTTTTCGGAAATGTCACATAGACCCTTCATCCACTTGTGTCTTCAATTGTAGTCCTAACTAACTAGACAGGCGGTCCCGTCTACCGGGTTAAACCTAGATTAACAGAGTTGTGCTTCGAATTTATCTGTCATGAAGGACGGGTAATGCGCCCAAAAATGTATAAGGTATTCCTATATTGACACAAATATAGTAAGATTATTTAATTTGCCAGAAACGGCATTAAGTTTCTATATACCGAAAACACTATTCATTAAATCTCTAGTATTATTGTATTCATTGTAATAAGCAAGAATTTGAAGTACGGCCCTGTAGTACTCTTGTCAGCATGCAATAGCGCCGACTTTGATATTTATGAGGGCAATTTTTGCAGTCTTTTGTGCACTATAAATATGTTATAAACAGAGTTCGGGAATTTTATCTCTGTGACGTTAAAATCCGGGTTGGCTCGGAAAATTTTTTATGCAATTATGACACAACATATTTTACCTTTTACTTTTTTTAGGGAATCGTGTAATATCCAAAGTTAATATGGTTAGTTTATTATAAACACTTACTGGAAGAGGAGGTGCTGGGGGATGCAACATTGAACTAACACACGAACACACACACATGCATTTTTTACTACCTTAAAGCAACACACACACATTTTAGTATATTGTCGACTCTGCATAATTTTACGCTAGGTTCGTAAAAACATACAAACATATGGTTAAATTTGTACTACGGATTGCGAAACTGCGATCTCGGATGGTCTACCCTTTCCCTTCATTAAATGTTGACGTAAATGCGCAGAATTGCCACACTGTAGGCATAGTAAAAGGGATTTTGGCGAAACAATGTTGCACAATTTCGGCGGCGTCGTCTATTTAAAGGAGATAATAAAACCGCATTAGTAAAAAACATATAAAGTACCGCCGTATATTGGAATCTAATATTGACACTCGGTCAGAATCCAATGCCTTCAACACTGCAATTGTAAGAGAATCAACTACGAACTTGCCCAAAAAATAAAATTGAATTAAAATACACAAAATCGTAAACTAACATCATTAAAAACCCCATAGACAATAAAAATGAAAAAAAAAATCTCTTCCAGAAATATAAGCGATTAAAATCTGCCGGATTTTACCCAGTCTTGAAACGTGACGTCACAAGGTGAAAGTTGGATGACGGCGTCAAGCGACACCGATTCTGCTTTGGCTTTGACAATTCCACATGCACATGCTCATTTGTCAGAAACAACTAGCAGCAAACACAACCTAACCTAAAATTTAAATACTACTCCGTGTAATACATAACTTCAATATTCTGAAATGTCACAAATTGCTACTTTTGATTCGTTCGTGCCAAGCCGAATTTTCAAATTTCGCCGTGCAATTTACGATCAGGTTTTTCTGGAAGACTTCCCCTTCACGTCGCGACATCGTACGGCCGTCCCAATGGTGTTTATCGAAAAATATTAACGTGTCCAGATTACATGTTTTTGCAATTTTTTCGGCTCCGAAATGTAAGCTGTTTTTTGCTCTTTTTCGCAGATATCTCCGAAACGGTGGGAGTTATACCGAAATAAAAAATAAGATCAACGAGTATTTGGGCAGGATTTGGGACATTTTTTTTCCGGAAAAATGTCTCCATTTTGTCGTAATTACGTGAAATCGATCTCATATTCAATGTTCACTTAATATCATAATATCATGTACTACTTTGACGCTCCGTTAATCTCGACCTTTCGAAACAAAGGTTTCTGAGAAAAATTTATTTTTAAGATTTACATACACTCTATAGGAAAACGTGTAATTTCCTACATTTCCTACATTTCTTCGAATATCTCGATAATGCTCGTTTTTTTTCGAAAAATTTGTAGACAGCTTATGTAAAGAGAATTGATTGAGCTTTCCGACCCTTCTTCTATTTCTTCTCTAACATAAAAAACAAAAGACTTATGACCGAATATGCGAACGTCTCAAAGCCAACCGTCGCCCAGTCTATTAATTAGGGTGAAGACGTACGCCATATGGCGTACGGCGTTGGACACTACGCAAGACTAGTTTTCACCCGGTGACGTCACAGTGCCTTTCGTGAGGAGTGACGAGGATTTCAACTTTAATTATTTATTGCAAAGTAAGTACTGCAATTTAAGAGTTGATATTCGGCGTGGCGTGTTTTTATACATAAATACACACTTTAATGAAATAAAAAAAAAAATGGGCAAGTTCCCCATTGTCAGTACGGTTAACAAATGTAGTAAATTTCCGATAAAAGTAGACTATACGTATTAACATTTTAAGATGAAATAAAATGCACCTTAATACGTTGTGTACATTTGTGATGCACACGGACATGGCAATTTTATGTCATTAATCCTTAACTTTGTTTTTTTTTATTGTGATTTAATATTATATAAAAATGGTTTATATTATTGGGAAAAAAATGTTTTATGTTGCCAGCAGCTTATTGGTTTTTTATATTTAATTATTATGAAAATAAACATATCAAACACGCCACATATATTAAACAGAACAGAAAATTGTTTTTTTATTTGCTAGATATATATTACACGTTTTTGTAAGAACCATTACCGTTTTTAGGTTAAATTTATTACCAAAAATACATTGTAGCTGGCAATGATGAATATTTCACTATTTCGTCGTTTTTATGTTAGTAGTAGGTGTTTGCAATATGTATGTCTATATGAGAGCCGTCACTGGTACCGAGATAAAATTTCCGAGCCCTGGTTATGAACTATATTATAGTACGGTATTGAAAACGAGTGACCATCTTCCCATTTAACAATATTAAATAAGTACTCGGAATTTTTCAAACAGAAAATTGTGATGAGAAGTGGAAGAATCAAAATTGCTGAGTTAGGAGACAAGCATACAAAATAATAATAATTGTATTTTCTATATACAAAAACCAGCTAAATAAACATATATAAATCTGAAAGATAAGGCAAATAATGAACATATAATTTTCCACACAAGCAAATATAATTCAATTTCTGACCCAGCTTGGAAAAAAACCAAACACCGACCAACTCTAATTACATTTTCAGCTTTAAATTTAATTCCCGGCCACCCCACTATATTTCCGCCAGAAGCCAACAAGCTACCTAAAAAATAATAACCGAGCTTTGATTCATATTTTACTGATTGTGATTTAGGGGCGGCTTTTACTTATTACAGATACGTGCTCGAGTGTATCTGGGGAAAGTTAAGAGCTGAATTTACGATAGGGTTGAGGCCGCAGCCACATTAATCACTCAAAAATATATAATAAACCTATATAATAATCAGAACGTGTTAAGAGCGATATCGACTCCGGTAGATTTATGGCTTACCCACAGAGTACGCCACGTTATGCATGTTAACCGGACTCCGGTTCAGTAGCGGCAAAGCCCAAAACAGGAGTAAAGAGAGGAGGGGTGTCGATAATCATATAAAAATTGCTTTTTTTCTGTGGAAAACTGAAGGTTGTACTTTTAGTAGTTTTCTGTTTTATTTTTAGAGAATGACGACTTGCGAGGTATACTATAAAAATAAAATATATCTTCTAGCACTACCTTCACGTAGAAAAAAATCACAAATTAGGTATCCCAGTCGACGTAGTTATTTACCCACAAAAAATTGCAAACTGTGTAAACTTTTTTTTACTGAGTTTGTGAAAGTGTGTAGAATAATATCCTGAAAAGTTTACATTTCGCTTGGGTGCAGAACATAAAAAAAAAGTGAAAAAAAAATTTTTTTTTCATCCATTTTTTCAAAATTTTGAAATTAAATCAAGCTAAAAAAAAAATAAAAAATACAGATGGATAGATCACGTATTTATGAACAAAAAATGTTCTAACAAAATTTATCGTTAAAGCCACGGTTTCCCCGGAAAAAAATTAGTCAAGTGTAACGTTATAACTCGGAGAGAGATCCACGCGCTTGAATACGCATGACTGTGACATCGACGCACTGAATTACATATCACTAAATCAGAATTTGTTCAATCTATATGAGTGTTGGTTCATTTAAAAGATGGAAATTGTAGCTTTCTGATGCTTTTTTATTTTAAACAATACATTGAGAACTGTTGAAAAGTATGTACACTTCATGGTTATTATGGTTTATTACGTTGTAGTAACGAGGATTAAAAAAAAGTACATCTCAAATCATTTTAATTTCCTTGCTTGATGATTTTTTTTGATAAATATATGTACTGGAGGCTGTAACTTGTCGAGAAATTGACCCATTGGAAAAAATAAAATATCACTATTTCGGAAAAAATGTATATTTTTCGAATGTTCAAACACAAAATCGTTTACTTGTATGCATTGTTTCGAAAATATGATCAATCAGATCATGATAAGAAATTGTGATTTTCAAGATCTTATCCTTATAACTATGAAAATATCTTTGATTGTTTTAAATAGAAATTCTGGAACATTTCCAATACATTAACAAATGTATAAAGAATCCATTGGATATAGCTGAAATGTGGATAAGTGTACCTGTAATAAATACAATACAGTAAAGGCACGTAAAAATTCATGCGAGCGATTCAGCGGGTATGTGTGGTGTCTGTGTATGCATTGATAATTATATATTTTCCCTCCATACTCACTATTTATTCTCCTATCCACTAAGAAAAATGTTTAAAACGTGTAATCAGAAAGAGAAAAAAGCTTTATTTTACTCGATAGAATAGCTAAGAATTTTAGAGTTTCCATAGTATGCATTTAACCGTACGCTAGCCGCGCAGAGTGACAAGGTTATTTCACTATTTTTTTCTAGGAATACCGTGGCTTTAGCGAAAAATTTTATTAGGGATATTTTTTGTTCAGAAACACGTGGTCTATCCACCTGTATTTTTTATTTTTCCTGCCCGGACTTGGCTGAAAAAATTGGTAAAAAAATTTTTTTCTTCACTTTTTTTTTATGTTCTGCATTCGAGCGGAATGTAAACTTTTCAGGATATTATTCTATACATTTTCACGAACTCATTAAAAAAAAATTATTTAGTTTGCAACTTTTTGTGGGTTTCACTATAAAAATGTTCTCTGTCGTCTGGGCTAAGGGTCATTTCACGGTTTCTGCCAAAAATTATCGATTTTTCATTATCCTTTCCCAAATATAACATACGGCGAAACGTCTTACCTCTTTACTTCTCTACTCAATAGATTTATGAGATAAGCTATAACATATCAGAGAAATACTAGTTCTAAGCTTCGTTCAGATTTAAAAGTAAACCTTTTTACTTCCACATCCAGTGGAAGTATAGTATCGACAAAAAAATATTAGAAAATTTTTATTGGTCAAATATGCCTAAAATGTCATGAAACGTCGAGATTTTAAGTTTGAGCAAAAAAAATTCTGTCTATCTGTAACTTTTTTTGTGCACACGATTACCCTGGCTGGAACCGTTTAAGATATTGACTTGGTATACGTATGTATTTTAACTAGATCTCGAACTAGATTATATTTTGATCTTATTCCGTTGAAGGGTTGGGGATAAACTGGGGTAAATGGGGGTAAATTGGCAAATAAAGCAAGTTAGAGTCCATAAAAATTGGTATTTATTATACAGGGTGTCCCAAACATATTTAGCCAAGCTCTAGTTCCTAAACCGTTTGAGATATTTCAGTGGGACTAAAAATATACTTTATAGCTATGAGGGTGCTTTAAAATAATAGTGAAAAAATTGTTTATAAAAAAGCCACCCTTAAAAATTCAACCCTTAACTTTAAAATTTTAAACGGCACCCTTTATGTTTATGTTTTTTACAATTTATTTATTTGTTTTTCTATTATCTATCCAATACTTTTTTCCAATTGAAAATCGGTTAATAAATAGCCGAGGAAATGAACATTTAAATTAAGTTAGTCATGAACAAATGAGTAAATTACAGGTCCGTTTAAAACAAAACAAAAAAAAAATAACAATTTATTTGAATTATTTTAAAGATTATCTACTTCAATAAATGTTCAAACTGTAGACAAGTGTTAAAAATGTTTTGTTTTTGTTTTCTCCATTCATATCAATGTTCATTTTCTCAGCCATTTATTAATCGATTTTCAATCGGAAAAGTATTGAATAGAGAATTGAAAAACAAACAATAAAATGTAAAAAGACATACAATGTATCATTAAGGGTTAAATTTTTAAGGGTGGCTTTTTTGTGAACATTTTTTTCACTACAATTTTAAAGTATCCTCACAGCTAAAAAGTATATTTTAGTCCCACTGAAATATCTCAAACGGTTTAGGAACTAGAGGTTGGCTAAATCAGTTTGGAACACCCTGTATATAAGAGAAGTTAAAATCTCAAAAAATTTTTGGAATTAGCCACCTCATTACCATCCCCCATCCCATTATTAAAGGGGGTGGAAAATTTAAAATTGTCATTTAGTGTGTGTACAAGAACCAAAGGTTTAATTTTTTTTTACTTTATCCAGAAATTGAATAATTAAAAACGAAATTCCAAAACATTGGCTAAAAGTTTTCATTCCCTTTGTAATTATATTCATTAATTTTTTCATGAAAAAAAAATGGACAGAAATGTTCATTTAATGTTTGATATTTCCTATTATGTCCATTTCATTCCATCTTTTTCTAGATACATTTATTGTGATTATTTCACTCATTAAGGCTATAGCCAATGAGAGCCTGTTTTTTCACAACATTGCACCAATCAAACGTCATTATTAGTGGTAATTCAAGCTAGATCTGCTTTTGACAGGACCAACATGCAAAATTTATCGCTCTAATTTTTTAGGTCGCTGCAGCGGCAAATATTGCGAAAATTTTTTGACGTTTTGTGTCGTGACATGTTTTCGGCAAATAGGACAAATCGTGCTTTTAAATGTTATCTATAAATATCTTCTCTAGCTTATTACTAATTGTTAACGTAAATTGTAGTATTGTATTAATAACCTAAAAAGCCAATGCTGTGTGGAACTTATATAGGTTCGGGACAAGTTATAGGTACACAGCTTTCAATGGCTTAATACCTAACATAATTACAAAATAATTTTCACAACTAAAATTAAATATGAATATCTACGAAGCACACAAATCAGTTATTTCATGATAAATACACAAATGTAGGTACTTACATATGGTAATTCATCAATCATTACAAAGCAGCTAACACTTATTTGGAAAATCAAAACTCTGCAGTATCACTATATACATTATAATTCGTTGTACTTAAAGTCTCTCTACTTAAACAAGTAAACCTTAACTTAACTATCAAACTTCTCAAATTAGAAACAAGGATTAAATACATAAATATATATTAATAAACACTTTAATATAATAATTCACTGTTCAGGCTAGTAACTAAGTTAAGCTAGCGTTACTAGATGGCGGTACCATACCATCTGAGCCGGCAGCCTTAGAACATAAAAGGGATAGATTGGTAATATGCAATTTGTGTGATTTCACCGGTAATGTGATTGGTCGAAGCGTGCTTTGACGTGATGACTAGTCTTATAAGTTACAGTACCTATGGTTTAACGTATATTGTTTTTCTTGATTGTCATAATTTAAACCTACTTTGTTTTTTATTAGATGAGTCGCTTTGGAAATGCATTTTTATGTGACGTAAATGATGAAATTGAAGATAAAGGTGAGTGAGTAATCTCTAAAAAGCAACGAGGAAACGTCTGAAGGCAATTAATTACTGAACATGATATTGAAGATATACTTAATGAATTATTTATTCGTGAAATATTCTCCACAAATACCACTCGTGCTTTAAATTTTATCTAAAAATTTTTTCTCAAGCTAAGTCGCCCCTAGTTAATATAACTCGTGCAAATTGGCAGTTTTTATCAAAGATTAAATCCCTCCCGCTAAAGCGGTCGGGATTTAATCAGATTATTTCACTCATTAACGCTATAGCCAATGAGAGCCCGTTTTTTCAAAACATTGCACCAATCAAACGTCATTATTAGTGGTAATTCAAGCTAGATCGGCTTTTGACAGGACCAACATGCAAAATTTATCGCTCTAATTTTTTAGGTCGCTGCAGCGGCAAATATGCGAAAATTTTTTGACGTTTTTGTCGTGAAATATTTTTGGCAAATAGGGCAACTCGAGCTTTTAAGTTTTATCTATAAATATCTTCTCTAGCTTATTATTAATTGTTAACGTACTTACCTTGTAAATTGTAATATTGTATTATGTAGTAGCAAACAAAAACACACCTCAATTCCAAAGCGAATCTTGTCTGAAATATATAGGCTGTAACTTTTGCCTATCTGTAACTATTTCAGTTTTTCTAGTGTTCAATCAGGTAACAATTACACACAAAGATTGTACTTAATATAGCTCATAATACAGGAACAAGTCAAGCACAGCTTTCAATAGCTCGATAACGTAGTTACAAAGGTAAGCAAATCATTTATTATAAATGTCAAGTACACATTCGCTCTGGAACAAACTAAAAATGTATAGTACTTACATATGATAATCTACCAAAAAGTAACTCGTTGAATCAAAGCTGTGCATCAAACATTATAATTTGTTGTATTTAAAATTCTCTTTGCTTAACAAAGCAAACCTCAACATAATTCATAAATTTCGTAAGTTAAAAGTAAGGATTAAATACGTAAATATGAGTCGATGAACATTTATTTATTATGGAATATAACTTGTAGCGCTAGATGGCGCTCTCTATGTCAATCTCGGAACCATGGGTGTACATTTTATTTGGGCGAGACATCGGTACTAAAGTAGTGCTCTCTCTATTGTTCCTCGTCGTATTGCACCTCAGAAACGTCTGAAAGGTGTTAAGCCAGTCTATATATTATAATATCTAAGGTTTCAACTCGTTTTATTTACTAGTTGCCATGGAAACGTCACTAGATTATTTTAAAATATAGCGAATCTCCGTTGTTTCTACTGCGTTTGTTTCAGATTTGCTGTTTTGACAATATGAGTCGGTTTGGAAATATTTCTGTATATCAAATTAGTGATGAAATTGAAAATAAAGGTCAGTAAACTCCAAAAAGTGACAAGAAAACATCTGAAGGTAGTTAATGAGAAAACAAAATATTGAAGATGTACTTAATGAATTATTTATTCGTGAAATATTCTCCTCAAATACCACTCGTGCTTTAAATTTTATCTAAAAATTTTTTCTCAAGCTAAGTCGCCCCTAGTTAATATAACTCGTGCAAATTGGCAGTTTATTATCAAAGATTAAATCCCTCCCGCTAAAGCGGTCGGGATTTAATCAGATAATAAACTGCCAATTTGCACTCTTTATATTACCAGGCAACACGCTTTCGAAAAAATTTTAAGCACTAGTGATATTACATACGATAATAAGACTGATTCGGTGTGTTTCTCTCTCGCTTTGATGGCGTTTAATGTTGCAACCCCTTCAGCCAACCCTGCACGCTAAAAAAAGTTTGTAAGCTTTGACCAAATAAATAAACGACTTTTTCATTTTAATAAAAAAAAACAAACATATTTTAAACGAGTTCATTATTCAAATTACCCAGGGAAAATGACATAGGAACCTCATAAATTTATATTTAATTTGGGTCGCCCTAAGAGTTTTCACCTAGCGCCACCGAGCCCAACCAATGAATGCCGGCGAATCGACGTGGTACGCCTGCAGAAATATCTTTCGTGATATGAATCGAATAATACGAATTTTTAAAATATATACGTACACTCGAATATTTCGGCAAACATACTCGATATAGTGACCTGAATAAAAACTTAGTTTGTTTGACTGTTTATGAAAAATCCAGTATCGTCTCCACGAAAATTTCTGGAAATAATATATCCAGACTTGTTCTTCTACATTTCAAGCCATATGCTTTATAAATCCAGATAAGTTACTGTCTCGTTTATCCAACGTATATAAACTTATTTATCTTATTTATTTATTCAATTGCATCCAAATACTACTACAAATTACTATTTAGAGTAGTACGAGATGAATATAAATATGGGTTTACAATGGAACGCTTAAAGCTAAGATAATGCAAAGGTAAAATAGTGAACAAGACAGTAATTAAATACAGTAAAAAATAATATTAAGACACGTGATATTTCTAGATAATCACATTAATTAATTAATTTGGGAGCAAACTTGAAACTTCGTTTTTAAATTGCCTCATACTGTTAGAAAAATTGTCTGCAGTATTTAAGTTATTATAGTACAATGAAAATGATGAAATTAATTTGATACAGATACATAAAAGATATTACAACTTCCCGAAGAAAAACGAAAAAAGTATGTTAAAGTATAAACAGCTGAGTAAAGAAAGTGAGTCGATATGAATATGTGTAATTTGTATAAGAAGTTAGTGAACCGCCGAACTCACGCCTTTTGTGAAGAGAAATAAAATCAAATTCGTCTAGTAGAAGATTACCATCATAGTTTCTCACGAAGTAAAACCCATGTTTTGTATAGAACCAAAATTTTAGGAACCTTTTTTGTACATTTTCAAGAAGTGATATAGTTTTTATGCAATGAATTCCAAACTCTGCTGCAATATTCTAGTTTACAACGTAGCAAAATTGAAAGATTGCTGGACAGAAGAGAATTCTCTGCTCTTTCTAATAACAAAGCCTAACGTTTTGATTCCTGCTGATATTATATTATTAATGTGAGGTTAAAAGGAAAATTTTGTGTTAAATGTAACACCAAGAATTTTTGTTTCTATGCTTCTATGACTCGCGTAAGCAGGACATCGTTGATATTGTAGACAAATACCATTATGGCAGGCTTATGAGTAGAAGACATTACCTTGCATTTTTTATGTTGACCGCCAATTGATTTTCTTTCTGGAGTCCAAAATACTGGAAACATATTGAGTAAAAAGACCATAAGTTAGAAGCTGTACCATGCGCTTTTATGTTACCATGTTGTTGTTCCGACAGCATATCGGTTTGACGTAAAGTGCCTTCGCCAAAATGATTATAAGCCATTTTGAAAAAACAAAAAATAAGTACCAATGATATCAAATAATCAATTCCGACTCTGCTTCCTGGTGTGTTACACACCAACTGTTAATTGGCTAATCATATCTTCGGTGGGGAAAATGTGTTGTTTAGGCAACTTCTCAGTCTAGAAATCTTGCATTGTCTTATGAGGTGCTGAGAGCCATATAACTATCTTTGACATACTAAAAACGTGTATTTCTGTTCCGGTTACCACTCAACATATACAAGTTGAGAAGCAGACTGTTCGTTATCTTCCAAGTTTATACCAACAAATAGATTTTTTAGTTTTAGCCCGTTTTTTTTCAATCTAGCCCCAATTTATACTAGGATTTAGCCCTAAACAATATGCAATGCTGGCAACATGAGATGTTAGCAATTCTGAGCTCCTTTTAGGGCCGCTACTGGCGACAGAAATCCACATTTTATATTTTATATGATTTATTGATTAAAGCCACATCGTACATGTTATAAAATTTTACACGCTTCGGAACAACGCGTGCTGTTGAGGTATCAATAAAAGTAATATAGGCAAATTGACTTGATTTATTTTTAAGTAATTTTCTACATTGCCAGAAACGGCAGTCGAGCCAATTTGGTGTGATTTATGAGTGCCATTGTAAACACAAAAAATGCATAAAAGTTAATGATAGAAATTCATCAATTTGTTTTCATTTGGTCATGAATTAACTAGGCCAAAGATATGTTGTTTTTATCATACTTACTGGACAGGAAAACAAATGTTTTGAGAGTGATTTGATGTTTTTATATTTCGGTAGCCTTTTATTTTTCGCCCAGACCATCACTCATTTCGCTCTATTGAGATATTTGCTCTTTGTGATATTCACAGATAATGGCTGCATGAATGTAAATGAACCGTTCGTTGCTGTGCGCCTACGCGATATGCTTTTAATGTAACGTCGCAACACAAAAAATTAATTACAATTTGGCATCGCGTTTTAATTTAATTTTATAGCTGCTTTGCGAAGTCGATTGCTAGAGTTGACGAGAGAATAGTGATATGCCCAAAAAAAGATATTATACTAATAGAGAAATTAATAAAGGAAATTGGTGTACCTCAAATAAAAACATACGTTGTCTAGAAATTAGTACAGTACTTCAAGCTTTAAAAATATAAAACCCAAACTTACCAGTGATGGAATACTATCTTTCATCATTAGATACTGTGCTTATATTTTTGCAGAGCCTCTCATCAAGATATTATTAGAAGCAAACACACAGACATACGAATATATGCGTCAAACTTATATAACACTCCTTTTTGTTCAGGGGTTAAAAATAAATGTTTTACTATTAGCCTATTTCAATCATCAAATTATCTGTGTGCAAGTTTGATGATTTTATTGAAAATTATTAACAAACCCTATTTTTGAATTCTTATGTTTCAATGTATCAAATAAATTAATATGTCTTTTGAAACTTTCATCTATTTATAAGCTTTGCAAACAATCAGGTTCTATACACCTACGCCTATGCAACATTCAATTATACCGATGATGAATTTGCATGGCTCGCAGAACAATCTATCTAATTAATTTGTTTATCTAAGTTTTGTTGTGTTTAATATTTAAAACCGAATTATGGATAACCAGTTCGTGTGCGAATAAACATTCATTGGCGTACTTTGACTGATCTGCCATTTCCGATATTAATTTCAGTATTTTATAAAATAGATTTCATATTATTACACTCTTCGCAAATACGAAAACGAAGAGTATATTGTATTTGATCGGCACATTTCTAAAACCGTAAATATCGCTCGCAGAAAAAAAATTCATATTATTGTGTTAGTGAACGAATTCTGAACAACTTTCATGCCTGCAGTACACTCTCGCCGAGGCGTTGCGAGGGCAGGCGAGCGCGAGAGTGTACTTGCTGCTCCCGCATCGCCCCGACCATAAAGATCTTCCAGATGAATTCAGAAAAAAATATTACGTCGAAACGCGACAAAATTCAAAGGCAAATTTTTACTCTAGTGCTTATCCAGTCGTTCTAATTAATCGTACTAATTAACTAATTGCTCTAATTAAGTTCTATTCAACAAAAATCAAGTATTGTAAGAACGTGAACAAAAATAAAAACTTATTTTATTTTCTCTCGTGAAAAGTGACTTTTATTTCAAACTTAACTCATATACAGGGTGTTCAAAATTCACGGAACAAAAAGTGGGTAATAGTGCAGTGTCTTCTGTGCACGAATTAATTACAGACAGACAGAAATCGGTACCAAGATTCTTGTTTCGTTCATGGCCCGAAACAATAAAACTTTCTTTTGACCCAATAAGGAAGATAGGCAGGAGCTGAAGTGCACTGGAATTTTGAGCAAATTAAAAGATGCACCGGTTCCAATTTCATCAAAATATTTTAAAGTTTTAAATAACGATGAAATTGACACACTTTTTAACCAAATATTTAATAAGTAGTTAGTAGATTTTGTAACTTCTTGTTTTATTTCATTTTTTTAAATAGGTATTAAATATTAAAATTTTGTTCTATTTTGTTTTCATTTGTTTATTTTCATATCAATTCGAAAGTTTATTATACTGTTAGTAATTAGGTCATTCTGATGACGAGAGTCATTCTGTGTGATGATGTATTGTTAACATAATTTTTGTACTACATTACACAAAAAAACGTTTAGAAACCATACTTCTTGGAGAAAAATTAAGAAAACTTAACCTGAGAAACCTAAAATCTGGTGCCCTAAAAGATCATACATAGTTTAGAAGCATTTATAAGGCTAATTTGCTTATTACTTTATTAATTTTATTTAAAAATATGGTCTGGCTGGGTTATTAGGCTACAGATGAGGGGGTTGATTACCTCATAACTAACATATTCTGAGAATTTTATCGATTTGGATTTCTGCAATAATATTGTAACAAATATTTTTTTATAGTCAAGGGAATATTTTGATGTCCATTTCATATAATTTCCTTTATGGGCATTTTTCATATGCTTAACCGGCTACACCCTTTATTAATTCAGGCATGTTTCATTGTTATACAGTGAGGTAAATAATAATAATTAATATCACATTTAAATTTTCAACACTCACTATTTCGATGAATTGTTTTCATCCACCATCATTTTCAATTTTATATTTTTGGATATATGCACATAATTAAAATATGCAAACGCACAATAAGCTGCAGCAGCGGCAATTTCAGCAACGTCCATGTCGTTATTAGAAAATCGAGGGGGCAACCGCTGAGGGGAAATAGTGTACAAATTGGAGGAATTAGGAAGGAATTAGAGAGGAATTGAAGGTATTTCGGAAGGAATTGTTAGGTGTTAAGGGAATTCCAGGGGAATCTGGAGGAAATAAAAGGTATTAGGAGGGAATTAGAGCGTAAAAATATTGAAATGGAATGTTTATCTTGAAGAATTACATACCAATTCTTATATAAGGGACGTCAGTGTTGTAAAAACATTAGCGCAGAGATTAGCGCTAGAAATATCTAGTAAAGAAAAAATATTTAATTTAATTAAACTACCGATGATACTATGGACTTCTAGTTCAGTATTATAACGATTTATATCGGACAAAATTCATAAAGTTTTGAAAATTGGTAGAAATGTTAAGGATAGCATAAGAATTACTAAATCGAAAAGTTCCCACCCCTAAATAGTGTGCTTCATCCCCTAGGACGCCGTTTCCACCTCTATTTTGAGGTTTTCTAGATTATCTCGGGAACGGTGCACTTTTTGATCAATTATTCCTTATAAAATTCTCTATAAAAAAACGTCTCTACACTTTTTTACCTAAAATTAATAGTACCGTGGGAAATAAGGCGCACAACAAATTGTAATTTTTACTATTATCTACTTTAAAGTTCAATGCTTAACGCTAAAGCAGTAGCTACTAAACTCCACCTAAAATTATAATAAATGTACCACTTCCACCCTCTCACCTCTATAAAATATCGCGATTTTTAAAGAAGCGAGAATATTGTATATTGTCCTTGTTTCCACGCCACCCTAGAGGTAAAGTACTTGGCGTGTGGTGTCCCCTGTAGGCCGAATCCACTAATTATCAAAAGGTTACCTACGTTAAATTAATCTTCATCGTCTTCCATAGATTCGACATTCATGCATGCTTGTCCGTGGTAATGGTAACACATTGTGGAGCAACGTAAGCCTGCTCTTCTGCAACTGCACCTGTTTTCGCACGTTAATTTGCACGAACAAGGAATTAGTGTTATAACAGATTCGGGAGCCGGTTCTTTTGTTGTCATAGTTCGGATTAATATACCGCCAACTTTTTTCCATCCCCAATCAGTAGCTTCTAGCGCAACGTTTTTCCATGTTTGAATTTGGTAAAAACGCGATATGAGTGTTGCCGAGCAGCAGCAGAAGTTGTTGGTAGTTTTGATAATATTACAGTATTGTTCGCTTTACCAACAAGTTTGTTAAAAGTCATGAATCTGTATACATCATGACTTTTTTCTGCGGAGGTAGAGTTGTATAAAGCTAGAACAAATCGCTCTTCTACGTCTACAATTTCTCCATAACTAGCTTTTTCATTATTAAAACTTTGCACGATGTCTTGTAATACTTCAGTAATATAACAGTTAAAATTGTAACATATTGGATAAAATTCATAAAGCTTCAAAAATTGCGTGCTTCATCCCCTAGAGGACGTCGTTTCCACCCCCATTTTGAGGTTTTCTAGATTATTTCTGGAACGGTGCATTTTTCCATAAAAAAACCTATATACAGAATGATTCCTTATAAAATTCTCTATAAAAAACTTCTCTAAACTTTTTTCCTAAAATTAATAGTACTTTGGTAAATGAGGGGCAAATGTAACCAGTGCAGGTCATATAATTCGCTGAATATCCGTATGGCTATTTCCAAAGCTGTCTTTACGCGAAAAAAGTATAAATATCTATACACCACCACAATGTAAAAAATTTCAATTTCTCCCACTACATCTCAGACGACCCAAGGTCAATGCATTATTTTAGAGCTTGCTGTAAACGCTGTTACTGTTCAGGGCTGCCAATGTGCGGCACTTACGTAAAAACCGGGTATTTTAAACCCACTTTCGGGTAAAATCGAAACCGGAAGTCGCCCATTTTGGTTCTTTACATTATATAATTGGAAATTATATCCCATATCACTACACCAAATTTGAAAAAAATCCATTCGCCCGTTCAAAAGTTACAACAGTGTCCCTATCGGCTGAGCGACCCGGTATACAATATTCTCGCTTCATCAAAAATCGCGTTATTTTATAGGTGAGAGGAATTTATTATAATTTTAGGCGGACTTTAGTAGCTACTGCTTTAGCGTTAAGTATTGAACATTAAAGTAGATTATAGTAAAGATTACAATTTATTGTGTTGACCGGAACCAACCCTTATGTGTGCGCCTTATTTTCCACGGTACTATCAATTTTAGGAAAAAAGTGTAGAGACATTTCTGATAGAGAATTTTATAAGGAACAATTTTGTATATAGGTATTTTTATCAAAAAGTGCACCGTTCCCGAGATAATCTAGAAAATATTAAGATATTAGGAGGAAATAAAGGTATTTGAGGAATTAGGGGAATTACAAGGAATTAAAGGGGAAATGAAGGGTATTTTTCTAGAATAG
Organism: Rutpela maculata; assembly: GCA_936432065.2. Classification (NCBI taxonomy): domain Eukaryota; kingdom Metazoa; phylum Arthropoda; class Insecta; order Coleoptera; family Cerambycidae; genus Rutpela; species Rutpela maculata. The sequence continues at coordinate 361,524,805 of OW386285.2, forward strand.
GTATTAGGTGTACAAAATTTCGCCAGCGGTTGCCCCCTCGTAGAAAATATTATTTTCAACATAATTTTTTTCTTTAAAATGCTAGGAATCATGTCATGTAATTCAATACTTCGTCAGTATTAGCTAGAAGAGTAGTTGTTTTGATTGATTCTCCAATAATGAGTGTTTTCAAATATTTACCTAATTAGTATATTAGCGTGCCCAGATTAGGGCAACAATATACAGAAAGTAGGTAATTTCGTAATAAATAAAAAAGTGTGTAAGTTGTGATTTGCTTAAATAATATTTTCCAATCATGATAAAAGCAAATAAATAAAATTAATTAATTGTAAAAATATCCATGTCTTTCATTCACATTACTAAAAACAGAGACATTCGCCGAGCGGTCTCGGCGAGAGTGTACACATCGCCCTCGTGCTTCCTGGTCCCTTGGTAAATGTCTCGCCGAGACATTCGCCGAGCGGTCTCGGCGAGAGTGTAGTGCAGGCATCAAAATGTCCGTCTGTCCGTCCGTCACGTTTCTTGTAAGCACGATAACTCGAGAGAGAAAAATCCGATTGTACTGAAATTTGGACAGTAAGTTAGTGTTAGCTAGGGGAAGAACCCTATTGTTTTTGAACAAAATCGATCAGTAAATAAAAATGTTATTAATGATTTAAATTTGTGAATTTTTTTTTGATTTTTATGTTTTTGTAAAAATTTACATTTTTTACATTCTTTTACGTGTTAGGTAGTTCTTACGCTTTTGACTCGGAATTCAAGGGTCCCAGATTCGAAACCCCCCACATAGGGTATGGTATAGTTTTTTTTATTTTTACTTTATTTTACACTGAGTCTTTCACCAACTAAGTTCGTACTATAAAATAAAAAATGTCTAAAACTAACATTATTTACGAAAAACTGCGAAGAGTATCCTATAGAATGTGTAACATTTATATAAAAAGTTTAGTAAACTGGCGGAGAGTACGTTTTTAGCCCGTTATATTTTCATAACGACAAATTAGGGAATAAGTAGGTGAGAATGTTGTAGAATTGGAGAATTGATCTAAGTTGAAAAACAGAAAAAAGTCAGTTTTCGACTCAAAAGACGTTTGATAGCAAAACAGCTATTTTTTTACATCTACGCAAAAATTATACTTAAAAACACTTATTCATATGATGACGTTCAACACCCTAGGCACAAATTTCGAAAGCGCGACGAAATTGTCATGTCGCTCCACGACGTAATCACAAAATTAAAAAGTAGCCTCAAAATTTAAAAATTTTAAAAGTTGGCAACCGAAAAGAGGAGGAAAGTGCAAAAGGGGCATATGCCAAAAAACGAGTTTCTAGGCAAAACAGGGTAAAATTGCCAAAGACGGTTTTTCCTATAAAGGCAAATTATTTCCATCCGGCATGGCGACTTGACAATGGGACAAGAGTACCGGCGGACCATTAAAAAATAAAGTTCCATGCCACAAGTTGAATTTTGAATTTAAGCCAAATTATGGAAAACGTCAAATAGTCCATAGAAATTCTTATACGGATAACTCCATGGGGGTCGCTCGAGAGCGGAGTTGAAGCAAGATACCCTTACTGGGTGATATACAGTTAATATGTTCTTGAGAAAGAGCTGGAAAGCCACATATAACTTAAAAGCCTATCATTTGACAAGTTCTTGTGAATAATATAATTACTATTAGGAACTATGAAGCTAGCCACGAGCGAACCAAAATTTTTAGTAGGAAATTTTTACCGTCAGTCCAAATCGAATTGCACTCGTACTCTTCTGGGAAGTTGTTAATTTTTTTGTGGCAAGTTGATTGCTACTATTACTCTCATTGCATGGTGGTTGAGATACACGTCTTCTAAAGGAGATGTCTGGCCTTACCATGTTTGTACAAATTAATAGATGGGTTCTTTGGGCACATTTACTGTACACTTTAAATTTACACAATATACAGCATTAGTGAGCTCTTGCATTATTTTCATTGAATGACTAACTTTAAAGTTTAACCTCTTGAGAACTTTTGTACGTTAGATTGACAACTGAATGTATAGAATCCTCATAAGGTCCAGGTCGTTCCATGTTCAAAAAAAATATTCTCAAAAAAATAAACAAAAGAAACATTTTTTTAAAGTTATCAGGTTTCTTTTTTGGCAATAGCGTGAACACCCTCTCAAATAATATTTGTATCCATCAAATAGGTTTTTAAAAATGGCGCCAACAGACAAACACATGGTAGGCTGTGGATAATCCGCTGGTGCTTCTCCCGTGAGAATGTCGGAGACACGGGAGAACTGTCCAGCATCGCACACGCGAAAAAAAAAAAATAATAATAATAATAATAATGCATGGTCTGGGACCATGAAAATGCAGGAGTAGGAGCCTTTTTGTTTAAGGCAGCACAGAAAGCAGCCGATGAACTTGGTCTCTCCTTCGACGTCGAGCGGGTAAATCGCGACTCTGTCACCGAGTTGGAACCTGCTCGGCGAAAAGCCCAAATTAAAGCTGCAGAACTCAACAACTTTCTGCAGCTTCACACGGATAAGCCAATGCATGGAGTTTTCTATAAAAATATAGAGAACCTTGGCTTATCCGAAAGGCTGACCTTTGCCTTCTTAAGGTCAGCCGGGCTGAAGTTTGAGACCGAGGGATTCATAATGGCTTGCCAGGATGGTGTATTTAACACCCTCGTCTATCGTAGTCGTGTCATGGGTATAGATGTCAGCTGCAGGGCCTGCCGCAGGGCGCCAGAGACTCTTATGCACTTGCTGTCGGCTTGCCCGACATATGCAGTCTCGGCCTATATTCAAAGGCACGACGGAGCATTACGAGTACTTTATTACCATCTAAGGCACTCGTATGGGATAGACGAGACACCAGTGCTGCCTTACGGTCCGGGGGATATTGAGTCCGTTGTGGGATATGAGAAGTGTCTAATTTATTGGAACTACTCTTTCCCCTCCATCAGGCAAATACAAGCCAACAAGCCTGACGTAGTCCTCCTCGACCATCAACTCAAGACAATGTTTGTCGTGGAGTTCTAGGCTCCCGCGGAGAACAACATTGTCTTGAAGGAGGAGGAAAAACGGACAAAATATCGAGATCTGCTCTTCGAACTCCGCAGACTGTATCCAGACCATACTGTTAAGATAGTGGTACTGATTATAGGAGCCCTCGGTGGAACGAGACACACACTGCTTTCGGAACTTAAGACCATACTGGCATGCCGAAATTCGGCAGAAGTCTTAGCCGGCAGAATGCAGAAGGCCGTCATTCTCGGTTCATTACGTCTGCTCAGGGCACACGATTCCCGGACCCAGTAGTTACTTACCCCACGGGTGTGGGCACTGGCTGCCGGTACTACCAGCTCCCCTCTGTAAGGGTGGGAGCCACAGAGAAGGGTGACTGGTTTTTAACAAAAAAAATAAATAAATAATAATAATAATAATAATAAAGTATTTGTTATTTACCCAAATTCACAAAGTTAATAAATAAATTATTACATTTACACTAGAGGTAAATAAAAGGCCAGTAGTTCAGTTTACTGTCGAAGCCAGTAAACTGTTCTTCCATTACCGCCCATAAATAACGTCAGAACTAGAAAATATAAGTACCTACATATAATGTATCTTTATATTCATATATATATTCAAAACATAATACATAAAAAAATTAAAAAGAGAAATACATCAAAGTAGAGCGAAAAAGTGGCAGACTAGAGCTGAAGGAGAGAGGAGACTAGGAAATGAGAAAAAAAAGAATAAAGGAAGGAAAAAAATTTCAAAAAAAATATAGAGAAGTTACAGGAAAAAGGAAGATTTTACTTTACTAGTTTATCATTAACTATTTTTTAAATGTCATTTTAAATCTTACTACACATGAAAGCGTGAGCCCATTAAAGGGTAGCTTATTTATACAAGCAGCAATGTTATAAGAGAATGACCTTTTGAATATTTCCTTACGGTGTTGTGGTATGGTGAGAATATCTCATATACTAGATGATGATACGAAAGTGATTTTTTCAGAATTATAATTAGCTGCAAATAATATTTCCGGATCCTAGTCAAAATTTTCGTTGTCATCGTCTAAATAAATAATTAGGAAATAATTGACTCATGTATTGTAATTCAACATAAATTTTCATATTCAGTTAAATTATCAATGAGCTGTGTATAAAATGAGTCACTAACAACAAAACCTTCATAATATTCCCATTCCATGACGAAATTATATATTCTTCAAAAAATAAACAAAAATACTTTGATGTTTTCAACTACAATGCGTGATACCACACGCTAGCTCGACCGCTGGCCGCTCATATTTACCTGTTCGAGGTTCCTCAGTCAACTAGTCAACTCTGTGCCCACGATATCCAGTCTCGCGAACTGCAGGGTTTAATGTAGGGCAAGTACGAAACGCGTATAGTTCTAGCGCAGTTCATTTATTTGAATTTGTATTTCATTTTTACGAATGAAAATAACAATTTAAAAATACTAAAATTAGTAATGACACATCTGTAGACAGAGACGGAGAAGAAAAACGCCTTGCGTTTTAAATGTATAGTTACGTTAACTGAACATTCCACGAGTAACGATATAGAAAATTGAAAACATCTGGCCCAGTCGGCTCTTAATAGTTTTCAACGGCGCAGGTAAAGGAACTTCGGACGCCACTGCGTCACGAACCTGAGTAATCTCCCGTTATGGAATATGAAAAGGGGTGGTTCTCGTTGCTCTGAACTAACTAAACATTATCTGTATTATCGCAGCGCTGAACAACTAATCGAAAATTAATCCGGCGCTGGCTGCAGTTTGCACAACATCATGTTGGCCATGACAGACCGAAGTTGCGGGCTAGATTAAGCTCCAAGTCTGTTAGCTTAGCAGCTTGTCTCGCACATACCCATGTTTAACCATAGATTAGTGGCCTCTGAGTGTTGACCTCCGAGTCTCCAAGTTGAGGAACTACGGACTGTTCTCATTTGGGTCCGTCCTGTTCCGTATCTGGCCGTCCTTTCTAAAGGATTACGGGCTGTCACTTAAAATAGAACAACCTATAGTCGGGATTAATGAAATTGGGTTGCCATTAATTACAAATTAGGGCTTGCCATCTTAGGAAACCAATTCTGCTAGGATGATCCCTTACAGGCTCACGGTTTATCTATAAAACTTAATGGAGGATATATTAATTACGGAGAATGGCGGTTTAAAAATTGACAGAGATACTGTCGCCCGCGTTCATGTTAAGCATAATTATTATGATTGAATGACTGTCTCTGAAATTGCTGTACCGTTTAATTATCTCTAAAAGGTGAACGGCACTACTTTATACTATAACATCAGAACAATGATAATAATTGAAATATTTGGGAAAGGAAAAAAACCTTTTTGTCGAAAATACCTTTATAGTTTAAACTGTATTTTTCTCTAAAGCAAGGGCTGTATACAAACCAAAAAATTTGAGCATCTACGTCATGCTATATATTAATGAGAAACAGTGTTTAAAATTCCTTTTTTCTAATTACTGGCTAATTACAGTAACAAAATGTGTGGACGCACATTTCTTCGGTCATAACTTCTTTGCTTTTTATGCTACAGAAACAAATAAAAAAACAATTGAAAGCTTACTTAATAACCTATTGTTCTACTTATTAGCATCCTTGACGTAGGTGTCACAGTTTCTGAGATATTTAACTCTCACTCTAAATAATTATCTTATGAACACTTGGATGCCAAATGTAAACTTAAATATCTCCGAAATTATTAATGCTACATCAATAAACAAAAAATATAATTCATTCCCAGTTTGTACTTTCTGTAATTGGTCGGTAACATCTTTTCGATAAAGTAATACGAAAGCCGTTTGGAAATACCTTTTTTTTAAGCTAAAATCGCAATTTCGAAGTCGTTATAACTTGTGTGACTATGTTAATATGACAAAATACATGTGTAAATTGCCTCGAAACAATACCAGTACTCTATTTGGTATATTATTATAATAATTAATATTACCATTAACTACACGTGGGATTCGCATGATACAAGAAAACGAAGTGATAATGGAGGGTTCGGCCAGTAAGATGTGAGAAAGGGGATAAAAGAAAAATTAAACATTGTAATTCAAACGGTCAAGAGACAGAAACTACCTGTGTTTATGTAATTATTGAGGAAGAAACCGTGAAATATAATAAGGAATAAATTCTGGCGATGTGACATAGCCGGTGAATGTTTCTTTAACTAACGCTTTGCTCGCATTTATCGGAACTTACTTGGAGTGTCATCGAGAGTAGGCACACTATCAACAACTTTTGTATAATCGTAAGATGGTCAAAGACATGTACAAACCGTCCGACGCTTAACGTTCAAGTTGCCAAGATCAGCCACTCGACATTTCATGCAATGTTGGAGGCGCGTTTAAAGATGGCGGGAATATATACGAAACGTTGGTCAATTAATGTTATTTCGTTTTGTTACAAGCAAAATGACTTGTTTCAATTGACTTTGCTGTTTTGGATCCATGGGAATAATATTTATAAATAAAAATTTTTTAATTTTATAAGAATAATATTTTTATTATACAATTAACATTGTAAATTGTACTATGCATCTGACTCCGCAGTTTACATTGCGTTATCTTATAAACGGATGCGCGCTTTCCACTCTCCGCGCTACATTTCAAAAACGGTTAATCATACGAAAAAATTCATACCAAACTTGTAGAGAAGATTGTGCTCTACAAGTTTTTAACAACCTCTAACGACATGCGACGCCTAGGAAGCGAGATTTTCGTAATAATCTGAAAAAAGTCCAGAACTTTGGAAGCTTGTACCTCGCAAAATATTAACGTTACAAAAGCGGCTCTGGTCTCAAATTGTAGCAAATTTAGTTTAAATTAAATCCTTTTTGCTACAAACCCAGAAGTTGGAGAGATATTTAGTAAAAACCAAGTAAAAGTCGAAGATTTACAGGTACAGTCCAAAGAAAACAAAGATGGCGTCGTATTTCAAGATGGCGGACACTGAAATCGGGCACCCCCACCTGGGTGCCCGATTATATAAGAAGGGTAATTTGGAGCTTTAATCCAGCAGGTCACGATCTTTTCGCTAAACCACCACACTACTATGCAAATTTTCAGCTGTCCAACTTTCATTTCAAGGTTTGATCCCTATTTGACTAGAGTATCCACTCTCGACTCTAATTTCAAACCACTGAAAAGTTGCGCAAGTTTTTCTTTCTCATCTAAAGTCATCAGGGTAGTACATAAATTATTCGAAGCAAAATTACTATTAGAAATAATAAGAATAATATATTTTTATGCAAAAGTTAACAGAAAGTATTTATTTATTTGTCAGATACACTAAAAAAGAATCACTCTTTTGGAGTCCCATAGCTCCATCTAGTATTTAAAAATAATATCCTTTATTTCTGCTAATACAATTATTGCCAAATTTTATTTTGGGTATTCAGCAGATAACTTTCAAAGAAACCATTCGTTCCTTTCATATACTGTTTATCCAAGTCTGATCACGCTGGTATACCAACATAGTAGCGTGTGTGAGTCGGAAAAAACCCGAAAATTGTAAATATTTTGAGCCGGAACAAGATTACCTCCCCCCCCGTTTTCGAGGATGCTGAGCACGATGGTGGTGCTGGATATCGCGCTCGACCCCTCCACCGGCCAATACTCGCCCCCGAAACGGGTGAATTTTTTTTATATATATGTATAATATATATGCTATATATACATGTGTATGGGTGCATATTAATACATCCTCGAAAACGGAAATAAATGTGTTTCCCGCTGATATTACAAAAAAAAATTCACCCCTTTCGGGGGCGAGTATTGGCCGGTGGAGGGGTTGGTTGGGGTCGAAGGCGATATCCAGCACCACCATCGTGCTCAGCATCCTCGAAAACGGGGGGAAGGTTATTTTCTGCAGGGAAATCGAGTGAAGCGCGTTTTACCCCTCTCGGGGGTGGTTTTTGGCCGTTTTGAGGGGTTGCGCAACCCCAAAGAGAAATTCTGACACCGCCATCGTGTTCAGCATCCTCGAAAACGGGGGGGAGATAACCTTGTTCCGGCTCAAAATAATTACATGTTCGTCCGACTCACACACGCCACTAACAAGAAATCTCCCCTATGAGACATCTTATCAACTTCTTTCAACAAATTGACTAAAAAACCTAGAAAAACTTTTATAATGGTTATTTCATATCCCACTTGTTTTTTTTTTGCCAAGTATAATAGAGTGTTTCGACACATATGAACAACCTGGTATATTGGCGAAACTTCGCATGAATAGAATTAGCTCGAACATCGTCACGTTAACATAAAAAATAAACTCGCCTTGTACTGCTGCCTCCATAAAATTTGCGAAAAATTACTCTTATGAAATATTCATGTATTAAAAGGGATTATTAGAGTTCCTCAATCCAGCTTGAAAGTACCAGTAAAAAGTAAGCACCTCTATATAGTAAAAGCATAATCCATACACTAGATGCCTTTAATACCAGACTTTTATTGCTCATATAAAATCGCTTATGTGAAAAAACTTTATGGCGAACATTTTTTCCAGTTATTTGGTTCAGCTGAAAATTTCCGATATTAAATTTTTCTATGTAGCCACAGGCTCCTTCGTTAATAATTAAAAGGTTAAAATTAACTTGTCGGACCATACATTCTTTAAAGATTCATAAATGTGTGGTGCAAACACTGCTAGTTGTGTTTTTTTATTTAGAATTGTTAAATTATTGCTCGTTTTAATGTAGGACAAACAGTTTTGTTTCAATTCAATTCACTTTTACGGGAATATGTTTTTCTCTTTTTATCATTTTAATGCATAATAAACGATCTTCTTGTGTTAGACATGGACATAGATGACTGACACATTTCATTCTGTAAAAGGTCAAACAAACCACGTCGCGTCATGCTCATGTCAAAATTTGGCTTGGAAACTAAATATAACACATACCCACGTTATTTTCAGAAAAAAGGCTATTATTTCAGCAGCTCTCTTTAGAGTGTAGTCATTTTGAATTATTATCAGTATTTATTTTCAAGACTAAGTAAAATATCGGTACAGACTTCCACATTCCGCAAAATTACGCGTATTTCCAAAACACACACTATCGGTAAAAAAAAATCAATAGGTCTGGAGTATTGTATTCCCAGGACGTCATAACTATATATATGTCACCTGAGAGCCAGTTGCGTTCAGGCGCGTGCTGCGACGATTTTGGGCCCCAGGCAGGCGCGTGCTGGGAAAATGTTTGCCTCGAAAATGAAAATTAATGAGCGGGGGGAAGGAAGAAAATCGTACAAAAAATTTCGGTGCCCCAAAGTGCCCCGCTATAAATCCAGCTCTGGGGCCCTTTCGAGGCACTTTGTGAGGGCCCACCGGGAAATATTTGCGACATATTTAAAACTACTTGTTGAAGTCTGTATGTTGCCCACCTGGTGTCTTTCTCTCCAGGTAGATGTGGAGAGGGAGTAGATTCAGGAGATTTTCAGAGCATCTGACAGTGTGGTACTTATTACACCAATTATTACCAGGCATGCTTGTCTCTGTGACCCAGAGAGCTCGGCTTGGGTAATTTCTTGTAGCCCCTTCCACCACCAAACTAGGGAGGCATAGTTTTATGACCGCAACATATATCCAATATATTTGTTGACGATCAATGCCCCAGGATTTTCCACAAATTCTTCGACAGGTTCACAGGGACAGTTTTGCTTTGTAAATAATCTTTTCCAAGTGGGAGTTAAAGTTAAGTGATAAAGTGATTTATCTATACATCGAACGTAAAGAAGTATTGACAGTGAAATAATGCGAGTTAGGTAGAGCGGCGCGTGCTTTAGGATGCATATGGAAATGTGCACGGCTGCTGGGCGGGCGTGCCAATACACTTGCAATTCTCCATTGTCAATACTTTGCGCTAGATGTATAGTGTAATGCCTGGGTATTTTACTTCTTCCGCAAATGGGATAGTTTCATTTAATAAGCTGGGTGGTTTTAAGGTTACCCAGCTTCATTTTTCTGATGAAGGGTTACCACTACAATTTTGTGGTTATTAAGAGACATCTGCTCCCTTTCACACCAAATGTGAACTGTATCAGCACCTCTTGAAAGATATAGTCCAAGAGATAGCTTCCATTTGATATAACCGGAAATATCTAATACAGTTACGTATACTACTCAAGTCTGGAGCTAGCATGAAATAGAAATCTGACGGTCTGGCAGTTCAAAGCGACCGGACGTTAAACTGGCGGCGTTTCTAATTTTGAAAAAATTTACTTCAATTTAACCGGGAAGATCTATTTTTGTTTCAGAGTTTACTTGTTAGATTACTACCTGCTGAATAAATTCGAGTTGGTCTGCCATTCAAAATCGATCGTAAAATCGTCGCCAGACCAATCCAAAGTTAAACAAAATTGAAGTCAATTTAACCGAAAGTATCTAATGTTTATTTTTGAACCAAATTACAGCTTACTGAATGGCTTTCATGAATTGTTCAGTATGGCAATCAAAAGCAGCCGGATACTGGGTGCCAGATCAAATTTTTTGCAACGCTGCATTTCATTGAACGACGAATAACGTACGACTCTCTGGCTACGTACAAAACAATGTAGGGGAGGGCGGTTTGTAGAAAAATGTAATATTGTTTGTCACTTACCCAAACCTATGCAATCTGGTGGAACAACCCGAACTCAAAATATGTTCTCATTTAACATAAATGTATCAAACTTTAATATGGGCTAAGGTCGAATATTTTCGTAAACATATTTTGGAACTACTCAGTAAAATAACAATACCTACCATACAACTTTCGTTTGTTTTATTTATCGAAGCAGTGACCAGTGAACCCCACTAATGTGGCCAGTGTACCCCGACTGCGGGGCACACTGGTCATATTTTCTAAGAAATGTTATTTTGTTGTCATATGTAAAACGTTTGATTCTGTAAAGTGGTGTTATAGGAAATTCCTGTAAATACATGGTACTTTAGGCTTGCACAAAAAAAGTTGCAGAAATGTTAACAGTGCCTTAAAAATACAATACAATATAGTAATAATTACCTAATTTTTAACTCTTTTTAGACGACGAAGATACCGATTCTGATGTCCCTTCGGAAGATGACGGGACGAAGACGATGAATAACGAAAATACTCGTGACGTGGTAGAGAACAGAAAATATTACAAAAATAATTGGATTTCATAGCATCACTGACAAATCTATGAGTGTGAAATTCAAGCTATCTTTTAATTAAATGTCAAAACTAATGTTGACGAAAAACTTATAATTCTTTTCATACAATAAAATTACATTTCCATCAATTTTTTAATATACCATCAACCGAAAAATAATGTAGCTTACTCGTAATCGACGATTAACAAGCTTTGCTACCTTACAAAAACCGATCTGGCATCTTGGATCCGGCTGTTTTTTACTGCCAGACCGAGCAATTCGTAAAAGTCACGCACTGACCTGTAATTTGGTTGAAAAATTAAAACAAGATACTTTCGGTTAAATTGACATCAATTTTTTTAAAGTGTAAGTTGATCTGGCCGCCATTTTACGACCGATTTCGAGTGGCAGACCAGTTAAAATTAATTTAGGAGGTAGTAATCTAACAAGTAAACTCTGAAACAAAAATAGATCTTCCCGGTTAAATTGCAGTATTTTTTTCGAAATCCTATTTTAATGTCCGACCGTTTTGGAGTGCCAGACCGCCAGATTTCCATTTCATGCGGACAATACTCGAAACTGTAATATTAAACAGAATTAGATCTTTCTGGTTAGATCAGATGGGAGCCAGCTCTCAATCTAATATGAGAGAGTACCTTTCCAGATTTTCCTCTAACCAGAATTACTATTTTTTGGCTTTATTATACCCACACTCCACTATGTGGATGTGGAAGTAAATGTGAGTAGTAGCATATGAATACATTTAGAAAATTTAATCCTCTCCACCTTTCTCCTCTACAGTTTTTTTCATATCTCTTACCATTTTCGCATCATTTTTATTTTAATGTGGATACTGCCTTCCATATATACAGATTGGCCGCCATACTAGAGCCGCCATTTTGAATTTTGCAAATTTTGTAAAGGTAGGATTTTGGACCTTACTGAAAATGTCTGTATTTTTGACATATTGATCAAAAGTCCCAATGGGTGCAAGACTTAAAAGTGGACAAATTTTATGGGAAGTCAAAGATCGATATTGTGATATTTACGAATGTTTAAGCTCACTGAAGATGTCTGTGTTTTTTATGATACAGCATGACCTTCTGATCAAAGGAATGCAGTTCTTTATGGTCCTTATCATCTAGGAATATCGTAGATAAAACCATTAACTGTCATAATGCCTTGGAATTAGGCGAGGATATGATAAAGGCAGTCATCGACTTCAGTTTCTCAGAAATCAAGTTATCAAGAGAAACAAAGACTTCCAATGGCAGTATTAATTCTAAGAGAATTGTTAGGAACAAAGTCGTGCCAGTGAATCCCCAGCAGCTTTTTATGCGGATTGCGAGTAAAGAAACCAATTCAATTGATCTTACGCAATATCGAGTGGCCCAAAGACCCCTGCACTTTTCTCTGAGGAAAACGACCAAGTATATATTTTAGGTTTTTCTGCGGATGACACTAGTCTTTCATTTTCTACAATTGTCATAGATTTAGGTTCTCCAAGTCTTTTTTTGGCTTAAACCATTAACATTTGAAGCAATGCTTCAAATATACAAGCCATTACGTATCACGACACTGCTCTTCTAGCGCAAAAAATGTGGTAGTAGTAGTTGACGGATATAAACGAGTCTTTTCTACCAAGACGGAAGAGCAAAGTCGTCGCTTCACTCAAGCAGATTTGGTTTTTGACAGCAACACTACACAACACTGCTGGTCAAGCTGATTTCTTAAAAAATGGAAGAAACAAATCTAGCCTAATCAGTTTCATGGCATTTGTGGCTGAAGTACTAGATGTGAGACATGCAGCGGCAGATGCGTATACCTTGATTATCAACATAGCTTTGGAGAAAGCCAATACCGGCCAACAAGTGATAATAGTGGCCACAGACATCGACATCTTTCTATGTTGCCAAATCGAGCCGACAAAGGTAATAACATACTATAGGTTATCAGAATTGATGTTTGCCCATGCTGTGACAGGATGTGACACTACATAAGCTCTCTTTGGTAAGGGTAAGAAGAAAGCCGTTAAACTCCTGAAAAAAAAAACCTGAAATACGAGACTTGACGCCGTTTTTAACAATCTGTCAGTAGTGAAATTAGATGTTATTACAGCACGAGAACTACTATAGTAGTGAGACTTTCTCCAGCTTGAACGAACTTCAATGCAGGATATAAACTCGAAATATACGAAAAACAGGGCTTCTTGTCTTTTTTACTCACACATCATAATTAACCGGTATACGAGAGCTTTTAGTATGTTCTTCATCGTATTAAATAGAACATTTCCACCAATTTTTATATACACATTATTATTTCAAGGTCAAAAGCTAAAATGCCTGACCTGTAAGTCAATTCACCCATTATTAGGTAATTTTTAATAAAAGTTCCTTTTTTTACGGAAAATACGATGATGCAAGCATGGTTAGGGGACTTTTAATATGTCAGTTAGTATACTTAACTAAGTCTATTTGAAAATTTGCTTTACATTATTTTCCAGAAATTTAAATTTCGTTTCCCTTTTATGTAGTATTCCTTTGCTATTAAGTCCGTCTGATGCACTATAAATCTTTCTTTGTCACAATAAGAAATAAAACGTGATAGCAAAGTTCCTGAAAAAAGTAATTATCATAACACCAATTCTTTACCATAAATACAGGGATATACAAGATATTTCGACTAGCGTGTAATATTTGTCTATCTTAAACCCAAATTTATTCTTATACGTTCAATAAATCGACGTTTTTTATGCGACCATTTCGCTGCAATTCCAGAGAGTGAGAAATCTCTATTATACTTGATTCCACCCTCAAAATGTTTGAGAGGATTGTGGCCTGAGACATAAATGACTGCTGATTCAATTAGCTGACAGTTTGACGTAAAGGATCAAGTCAATTATTATACTATTTCGAAATCACCCCAAGTTATATCTTCTTCTAATTAAATTATATTCGAAACGTTACACTTGACTGACAATTCCCATGGAAATAGAAAAATGTACTTAATAAGCAATAAGGGGAACTTGGAGAGTTCCTTAAGCTTATAGTTATAAGAACAAAAGAATGATTTATATACAATAATATCATTTACAGGTACATGTTAATATTAACTACTAAGGGCAAACTTGTAACAACAAAGGCTCGTGGGTCTAGTTTTGTGAAATAAGTGGTAAGTGACAATGTTAATGTATGCCATGCAGTTAAAGTTGAAATATGTATAGCTCAGGAATTGTAGCCTTTGAGGTGGAACATTTTTTAATGCAAGCTGATTAATTCAGAATTGATAAAGAAATTGTTCTAAAAAATATACAAAAAGTGTCATAATTGTTACGTTGAAAAAAAAAAAGGTGCTCCATTTTGAATTTTTCGTCATTTTTTAATAACTCAAAAATTATCAAGATGACTTTTTTTTAGATAATAAAGTAATACACTTTTTTTTCACTTTTTTTCACTTTTTTTCGATATACTTAACCAAAACTGTAAAAGTTATGACCTTTTGTATTAGTATAATACAGAACATTCACACCTTTGTGCTTTAGATAAAAAAGTACAAAATTTGGAAAGATTTTACTATGGTATTTATTCTTGTTTTTTTTACAAGTATAACTTCTTACTAATCAAAAATTATATCGTCTTCTAACTTCTCTAACTCAGCATCCATGCAACTGTCTTTGCAAGTTATTCCGTAGCATTGTCCACATTTGGAAGGACGTTGTAATCCCAGTCTTTTGCATAAACAACTTTTTTTGCATGAACTTTTGCAATTTTAAAATATCTTCGAGCGCTACGATATCCTTTTTCTTAACTGGATTCAATTATCCTTATTATTTTTCTATCCCCACTTGTCCTCTTAACCATTCTTGTATCTTAAATCGAAAAATGTAGCTATTATTTTTTCACTAAATAAAAATTAATAAGTCACCTATAAGCAAACCCTAAAGGTATGTTCCTCAGTCGCTTTTTCTATAGGTGGTAATTTTATTATATATCATGTGAGCGAACATTCCATGCCAGTTTTTAATTATCCTTTCTTGTTGTATTATCTTTTTCAAATAAACAAACTGACTGACTGGCATTACGACGGATTTTTTTGAAAAATATAAAATAACTGCTTTTTTGATATTTTAAATAGGAATGACGTGGTCTCGTATCCTGATTAGTTATCGCATGTAAAAATAGAATGCCGTTTTTCATATGTCCCAGCCGTTCTTGTAATTGGTTTATTTGAGTAACTTTGTCTCCTTTCGCCCCCTTCTCTTGGTCTCATAATGTAGATATTTGGTGTATTTGTATGCCGAATAAGTAAGATCATCAGTATCTTGAAAACAACTGTTACTGTGTCATGCAACTCACTTGTTTCAATAGCTATTAATACTATTAATACATCTGCATGTCTTGGGGTCTGGTTTACTAGAAATCCTGTCTTGAGCAGATTAATGAAAGTATGATAATTTTTGTTATTTAAAAAAAATCCCTGAGGGATTGAGGGATTTCTAAAAATAACTTTAAAAATCCGAATTTAAGTAAGGTACTTCATAAGGTTCAGGTTACATCGAATTCATGATCGCATATCCCATCCTAAATATTGGTTGATTGTCACACCACTATATTTAACATGATTTTGTTTTTTATAATTAACTGTGAGTTTGTTATAATTAAACTAATCTATCAACTTAGACATCATCTTCTATTTCTTATTTCAGATTATCTCCAGAATCATCTGAATGAAAAATAGCTGTGTCATCAGCATAACTTTCAATAAATCCAGAATAATTCCAATAAAGTTTTAGGTTAGTAAACTATTTAAATATATAATAAAAATAGTAGGACCCAGTAGGGTGCCTTGGGGCACCCCATAACAGACTAATCTTTCAGTGCTAAGTGATTTATTTATTCCCACATATTGTTTTCGATTACTCAAGTAGCTATGACTGAGATTATATGTACCGTTTCTAGGACTAAATTAAGAAACATATATACACAGCGAAGGTCTGCTCAAATCTAATGTTCTATATCAGGGATTCCCAACAGGTGGTGTCTTGGGGGTTCGCGAAATGTCACTGAGATATTCAATTGTTTTGTATTTTACTTGACTTGCAGTGGTAGATTCTACATAATCTTCATTTTAAGAAGAATTTAAGCTTTTAAGTATAGCGACCGATGAGGGGGTCCTTGAAAAAATCTTGTTGGGAATCCCTGTTCTATATAATTCAGCAGTTAAAAGAAAAGTAGGTAGCATCCTGTGTATTTTTGACTTCCTTGAAACCAAACTGTCATATATTAAATTATATTTCTACAAAAATGTAAATATTCTTACTTTAATAATTTTTTTAACAATCTTTGCTTATTAGTTATACCCGGCCTGTAATTTTCTGTTTTACCTGAAGACTAAAAATATGGAATTTGATGTGAGATTAGTTTGGGCGGGTGCAAGGTTAGTTAAGTACTTGAATTTTTTCAGTGAGATCTTTGCCCACGTCAGCAAGAAAAATGAGCTCATTGACTATTTCTTTCTGATTAACGTATGATTTTATTTAATTTTTGGTTATTAATCTGTATAATATTAGTTTCCTATTTGCATTGTTTACATTATTGACTGTGTTCCATAATATTTTTACTTAATCTTTATTTTCGTAAGAAATATATCTGAAATTTGTATTGTTGCTCTTTCTTGATGTCTATAATCTCGTCAAAAGTTTTTTAACAAAAGGACGTACTTACCAGTGTTTTACTTCCAACAAACTTCCGGTTTATGAAAGGTCCTGTAAGTTTTGCAACATCTTCGACTGTTGATTTTTAAAATGAAAATAAACTAGTCGAGATTATGGCCATTAATCAAACATCAAACTTTAATCCATTAATTACGGATACTGGAGCGTGTAACGGGGATTCTTTATATTTAAATTGTCAGAAAATTCCTGTTACAAAATAAATGGCTGATCCGTTTTTTACGTTTATATTTTTTATGTTTGAAGCAGTTTGCTTCAAATATAGCCCTACCTAGCGATACTGTTACAATGAAAATATTAATACAGGGTGCAATATAACAAAATATCAAGAATGAAGCAGTGTATTCCTTCCCCTTATCGTATACACACATTTATCCTTACAGATTTCGTTTCCAAGGACATTTTCAAATAAAAAAAAACACTTTTTTAAAAACTATTGAAACGGAATTCTATACACATATATAAACATAAGTAAAAAAATTGCCCAATCTTGAATTTAATCGTGTAGATATGGGGTATGCTGGTTACGTTTTGGTAAATAATTGTAGTACACCATTGAATTCATTTGATTTTTGGAATGCAAATTTAATTTTGAACAAAATAATCTCTCGACTTTCTTGTATAGTTTTTACCGTTTGACAATTTTTATAGTTAAATGTAATCACTTGATATCACTGGATTTACTAGCCTGCGATAGGTATTGCTTTCACTCCCAGGAAACATACCGCCAGATCGCTTACGTCTACTCTGGGTTGGATTTGGTCGTGACTGTAAGATGCCAAGAGTAGGTATTTGTGAGATGGTGAGATTGGGGCAGTTTATTTTCAGTTCAGATTTGTCCAGATGTGACTTCATGTTTTCTAGAACGTTGAGAATATCCTGCTCTTCTTCCGTGACGATTATTGCTACGCGCGGAAAATTTATTTCTTCTAATCGTTCTGGTTTGTCTTCTATCCTTGCAATGATTACGCTATCGTAGTGATTTCTGTTGTTTCCCTGCTTCCTACATACAATATCGATTGGTGTGTTCTCGTCATTTTGTTGGTTGTTGTGCCGAAAGGTTATAGGGCTCCTTCTTGGTGTATTGTTATTGTCCTGTTCTTCAGGTTTACCATTGCTGCGATCATCTTCTTCAAAATTTGTCTTTTCTCAGATCTTCGATGAACGCCTCGTTCTTTTTCTTGCCGGCACTGTGTTCATTATGTTCATGGCGACAAACTACAGATGTGCTACGGGTCTTCATCTTACAAAAAAGGATTATTCGTCTCATATTTGGTTTATGCCATAATGAGACATGCAGGAATATATTTAAAAGAAAAAAACCCTACATTTTACGGGAAAATACATTTTTAAATTTCATACTTATAAAAATATAGATAACTTTTTAAAAAATTGTGACCTCCATTCCTATCCAACGCGCAAAAAGGACAACATACATATTGATAGCTTTAAGCACACATTTTATAAGAAATCTCCGGATTACGCGAGATTCAGTTACTTCAACGTGTTACGTGGAAAAGTTAGAAATGTATGCCCTTTGTTTAGATTTAAAAACTAGCTAAAATCCTTATTGTTAGAAAACTGTTTCTATAATTTGAATGAATTTGAATTGTATCTCACTCAAAGTAATATGTAAAAATCAATGATTTATAAACCTTGCCTAAATTATATTTTAGGTACGATCTATTTTTGTATCTCGTTGTACAACAATTTTGAATTTTTTCTAAATATGCCTCATTTGTAGTATACCTAACTGTTATATTACCATATTTTTACAGCACTTTAGATTTTTATTTTTATGTAAAGGTTCTATGTTTTTTACATAATAACTTAGGCATTGGCCTCTTTTTAACGTACCTTATCCGTTTTTTTGTATTTAGCAAACAAAGGTTTAATAAAGATTATTATTATTATTATAGATTATTGTAGCAAAGTTTCAATTCATATGAGCTTAAACGGAGTGAAGTAGTCTATGTTGTTTTGGATATAGTTCGCTATCCGTTTTCGTAGGTTTTTCATGTGTGCTCCGGTTGTCATATTTTCTCCTGATGACTGATGACTTAATGCCCCATCGACTTTTTGCTCCAGTAGTTGCTGGGTCTTTTTTCCTACATTCCGTAATAGATTCATTGTTGTTTTTCGGTCTGGAATATTCATGTTAAACCTAAGTCAGCAATATCAGAAGACATAAAAGACCCAACAGTAATCACCGATAAATTACTTCCGTCTATACAAAGTGGCTTCAGAAACTACCACAGCACGGATTTTTTTTTTTAACTGTTTAACGTCGGCCTATTTCCGCTACCAGGGCCTATCACCGACGCCAGGAGACGAGCTACCCCCAACCTGGAAATTTTGCCGAACCTCTTCCCTTAAGAAGAGTAGGGATCTTTTACTTGCCTAACATTTAATAGACAAGGGACCGCCTGGTTTACATCCCCTCCGAAGGATGGTATATCGTAATCCTCGTCTGAAATTACGTAACTTCTGAGTATACACTGATATACAAGCCTCTAGAAGGTGTGGCGAGAACGCTGTATTTCCCAAGATAGGTGGGTCACCCATCCAAGTACTAATCGCGCTCGACGTTGCTTCAACGGAATATCGACTGATATTCACATTGAAGTCGCCTCTACGCTCGCCCCCACAGCACGAATTAAAATGATTAAAATTACCAATGATTTAACAAAGGCCATCGACAAATCTCAAGTTGCTTACCTTGTTCTATTGGACTTTAGTTCTGCATTTGACGTCATCAACCATGATTTGTTAACATATAAACTCAAGTATTATGGAATTAACGAACGTTTGCTAAAATGGTTAAGAAATTACTTGTCGGGACGATCACAAACTGTTAAACTAGATTGGGAATTTTCAGAAGAAAATTGTGTGTTAAGTGGGATGTCCCAGGGTAGTGTCTTAGGACAACTTTTATTTATAATTTTTAAAGCAGATTTGCATAATATTATTATTAGCAATTGGAATATTCATCTTTACGCCGACGACACACAATTATATAAACCTTGCAAACCTGAACAAAATAATGTTATATTAAACGAATTATGCAGTGTCTTATCCTCAGTGAGCCTTTCTTTGGTCCTCAAATAATGGTTTAGTACTCAACCCTATTGAAACTAAATTGATGTGCGTGGGATCCAAACATTTAGTTAACAATGCTAAAAAAGTGCAAACGTTGATGTTAACTTAAACGACTCTACATTGTGAATATATGTGATAGTGCCAAAAACCTAGGAATTATAATAGACACCAACTTAAACTTTGGAAATTACGTCACAAAAAAATTAAGTATAAGTTAAGCTAAATTCAAAGCGTTGTGGAGATATAAACATGTATTGTCGCTTGTAACCAAATGGAATTCAACAAATAGTCTAATATTAAGTAATATGTTTGGATGCTTTGTTATTATAAGTTTCTAAATAACGAATTTAAAAATAAAATCCAGAAACTCCAGAACTCCTAGCAACATGTAAACAGAATATAAATGACTCATACTATCTTATGTACTTATCAAAATAATTTGCAGTGTATCAAAAAAATATATTAGAGAGGTAGTAAATATTGTAATGCCAGCGAGTCATGTATTCAGTATTTTTGTGTCATTTAGCGTCAACTGATATCAGAGAGTCAGCTTTAAACAGGATTTTTAACTAGACCATAGTTTTGCATACACCGCACCAAAACAAAAAAGGCAAAATCTGATGAGATAAGCTGTCGACTGCACGTAGCAGCGTTTAAACTAGCAGGGACCCAATTTAGAAATTCTCGTTAAATAATCGCGTGTACGTACCATATGTCATAAAATCAACGCACGACTTTCTAAACTGAAAATTTCCAGCACAAATTGGTAGTGACGTTCCCTCTTTTTATTTTAAATTCGTTGTATACTCGATATCATCTACACACTAGGTAATAGAAAAAATGCTTCGATAATACTCTGACATAATTAAAAATAAATAATATTTAACTTACGTGATTCTGGTAGGTATAAAAAAATAGTAATAGTCAAAGGGGCCATCGTTTGAGAATATATTTGATAACATATCCGGGTGAAATATAATTGATTTAATTCACCAGCATACGGTAAGCATTGCTGTCAATCCCGAGAAACACACCGCCGGGCCGGCCATGTCTACGCTGGGTTGTATTTGGGTCATGCTTGTTGCCAGCAGAAAGAAACATGGCATATGGTACAAAAGTTTAGGTGTCTGTGAGCTGCGTTGTCGCATTGTGTTGTGATACGAAGTGTTTATACCTCTCCTTTTGTGTTTTTCTGCTCCGGAGTCTTCTATTTCCTCCATTTCTAATTCCAATAATGTATATATATATAGCGATTTTTCCTTGGTCCTTTCCTGGTTTGTTCATAATCCTCTCAATTGTTGCTATCTACGAGCACTACGATCTCCATATTTTCAGTTTCTTTTTGTTTAGTATTAACGCTCTCTTCAGTAGATGTATGGTCCTTCATGGTACATGCCCCTAATCCTTCATTTCGTACGTTCCCATCCCATTTTGTTATTGCTTTCCCTTCTATTAGTGCTGACGTTTTCTAAGGTCCCATTGGTTTATTCGTTGTTTATTTTATAGGCTCTAAGTATACTATTTCTTCTATCTTTTCTTTACGTTCCCTCTTTCTTTCCTTTCCTTAATCCAATGTTGCAGTGATATCTTGTCAGCACTGTTGTATCTTCTGAAGGTTTGATTTCATTGTCCTATTAGGAGAGTTTTTAAATGTGTCTAAAGAATTTTCAGCATTTTTTCGTCATGGATTCTCCCTGCCTCTCTTTTTTTCTGTCAACTTTTTATTTAGTCGTTCGTTTATGTTCTGTATCCATTGTTGTTTTTCTGAGGCGTTCATTTTTTGAACTGTTTATATATTTTTTTTCTTCTTTCTTCTTGAGCTCACAGGTGACTTTCCCTTCTAACATTTTTCTACTCAGTCTAATTTTTCTCCTGCTAGTAGTTCTTGTACGTCCTCGAGGGATTTCCTCCACGCTGTCGTAGAAGAATATTTAGGTATTGTTTGGTGTATTGCTACTTTCTGTTCCTACATTCTGTAACAGATCCATTATATTTGTCTTCTGAGAAAATATTATTTTCTTGAGAGAAATTTGTATTACTTATTTTCCACTGAAACACTGGACATATTCAATTTTGGCGCGATATACTTCTAGTGCGTTATTGCGAGTCTTATTTAGATTCATTTATTGATTGTTGACAGTAATTGTGGTCGAGAATTTATTTTTTCCTGAACGAAAAGACAACTTAAAGAATTCAATGTGTACCAATTTATGACCTGGTTATGGGATAATGCATTTACGATCTGGCAGACCATTTTAGAATATACCTTACCTAAAGTTAATATAAACAGAGTTTATTTCTCTGAGAAATTAGTTACGTGCTCTTTCTGCTGGACCTTTATATTTTAATATTGTATATCAAAAGATAATACATGCTATATTAGAATATTACAAAATATGCGTGCTTAAGCTACGTAATTAAAAAAAAATTAAAAACTTATCCTTTGTTGGTTGTGTTTTCCATTATTTTTATTTGGACCGGTTTCTTGTCATGCCGAAAATCGAATTGTCAGAGTCCTGAAAACCTGAACCGTAACGAAATAGAATCAAAATTCATTTCTGTTTCGAACCCTGGTGTTAGGTACGCATTTACGTTTTAAGATATAAAATGTTTTGCTTAAAATCGTTAATCACATTCAATATCAGTGAAGTACTTTTCCAGTACTGTAATTTCCCAAATTATTAGAATGCTCTCTTATTTCAGTTTTAATGGGCCAATTGATTAATGATAATAAGTCATTCGTCAGTGACCCGGTAGTAAGCTATCTGTTTACGCACTCCCCAACTCAACTTTACGGCTTTTCTCGATTCTAGTGAAGGCAAGAAACGATCAGATAGATGCACATATATTTTCTTTTCCGATATTTGAGCTCATATGTGCAGATTTCAATTTGATTTTTCGTCATAGAAAAATGCTTGTGCATTTATACCATATTTATTTGACTTAATCAAAAGAACTGCGTAAACAGTGCTACGTCCAGTATTAGTGCATGTCATCCAGATAATTAATACCAATAAAGAGGTGACATAGCAAAGATATCATCCGACAGACATGTGTTTAATATAAATATCGCCTCAGAATGTCGGAATAGAGACGTTGAAGACAACATGTACACATAAGTTTAACATAATATGCTAATTTTCGTTGGTATATCGCCGATACCACTTACATGTATGGAATCTTTCAAACCTCGGCTATTTATATGTCTATCTTGCAGCTTTTATAGAAAATAATGAACCAACTTAGAGTAATATGACCAAAGTTGATTACGATTAGGTTTGTGTATGTTCCTTTACAAGAATATTACTGCTAACTAGACGCAGAAGATATACAGATTGTACAAACATCTACGGAAAATACATTTATCCTTATTCAACAATATTATTGCTGATTTACAATATTAAAAGAAGTACTTAATAAATTTAATATCGTTTAAAACAAAATTATCAACTATACCATCAGTTCTGTGTGAGTAAAAATATCCACGTATATTGAATATAATATAAACGTATTCTTAAAGTCTTCTTTAATTAAGCAGAGCGTACTTTATGAAAAGTTGAATAAAAGTTACTACTACTTTAAATATACATTGTCTAGTTACATTGTAAGTTTTGATTTCCCAAATTCGAAACCAGCTGTGACTTATAATTTTCCCATTTAATTCCCATTTAAGATATGAGAAGTTAAAGCTGTTTAGTTCATATTCAGATTAGAAAAGAGAAGCTGGCTGAATGGCCTTGATCACCGCAGATCTGTTGTGGCGCTCCTGTTCTAGTTTTGTCTATAGTTCTTATCGAGCTTTATCCTTTGTATCAGACTCCACAGCCTTGATAAGGTCTCCTTGATATAGCAATCTGCTCTTGGTTTCTCCTCACCAAGTAGTTGGAATTTCGGTCTAACATTAAGAAAGAACACTTACCAAGGCCACTGCGGCTATTTAGACGTGCTGCAGGTTGTTTGTTAAGACTTGGGGTCTAAAAATGATCTACTGGTGGAAAATGATCTACTGACTCTCGGTTGTGAGACCCATGTTCACCTATACATTATGTGTGTGGTGAATAAGAAAAAGACGAAGAAAAATTAACATAGGGAAAGTTGCAGAAGTTGCAACGCCTAGCCTGCTTAGGGATTACAGGAGTAATGCTCTTGTCCCACAGCAGCAATGGAAGCAATGCTAGCCGAAGCCGAAGCCGAAGCCGAAGCCGAAATCTATGCTATAGACCTACATGTTCAGGAATGCATAAATAGAGGCATTCGAAGGGCGAGGATCTACATATTCTACAGACTGTCAGGCAGCGTTAAAAGCTCTCAGGTCCTACACCTTTGAGTCTAAAATAGTCTGGGAATGCAGACAATCCCTGAAGCATCTGGTAAAGAACAACAAACTTACCTTGATGTGGGTGCCAGGGCAGAGGGAATAAAAAGAAATGAATTAGCTGATGCCATTGCAAAAAAGTGCTAAAGCCTCATTTTTTGGGCCCGAACCGTTTTGGAACACATTACGGAGGAGATCCAAAAATGAGAAAAGGAACAGAAAGAGTCCTACTGGAGGAGTACTCCAGGCCAAAGACAAGCGAAACAGTTCATCACTTATTTTACAAAGAATGCCACAAGTCTTCTTGGACTCGAAAAATCCGACTTGAGGCTGATGACAGGGCTTTTAACAGGCCATTGCCCCATGAGATATCATCTTAAGAATATGGGCAACGCACACAATGATACGTGCAGATAATGTGATACTGCAATAGAAACTGCGGAATAGATTCTTTGCGAATGCAAGATACTAGTCCGCACTAAGACAAAGGGCCTAGAGAAGGTGGAACTACGCCTGAAGACATAGGGAAATTAGCCCCTAGGAATATCACAAGCTTTGTCGTGTGTCCACGACACACGGTCTCTTTGTTCTGTCGTACTAGGTCCGTAAAGGTATTTATGTAATCCCCTATTAGTCTTGAATTGACCTGTACGGAATCGATTACTTTTAGCTCTGCATGGCGATCGATTAACAGTTTTTTGCCTCATTATTTCCTTTGCACATCACTGTAAAGTAACCACTTCAGCCTGAATTACTGCGGTGTGTATTCCTAGACTTATCGGGATTTTTGTTTTAGATCTCTCTGGAAGGTGCTTAAATAAGTGGTAAGAATTCGAATGTACAGTGCAACATTTCCCGAATTAGTTGCGAGTTGTGACAGATCATTGTACGTACATTTGAGCTAAGTACATTTATATCTTCCCGAAGGGAGTGTGTTTAATATGTATCTATATGATTTTTATGTTGTTTTATATAATCTGTAGTTGTGTGACATTTACATGTCGTTTTTCCTGCAGGATCTTCTATCCGATTAAATTGTAAGAACCTGGTTAACAATTTATGAATTCGAAATATGGAGGTAGGGAAATGGAAATAGTTACGGAAAGTCAAGGGCCAGCCTATATAATATTACTATATACTCTACAATACAATAAACAGTGTGTTTCACTTCTCGTAAAGACATCCCTGTATCTTTTTTATTTGTGGCCCAATTCATTTCAAATCTTTGTCAGCCATACAACTCCATAGGACGACTTTATTCAACATATAAATGCCGCCTTGATCTAAAACGCCAGCCTACTGCGATAAAAAGAAAATCGCAATTTTCGAGAAATCATAGTAGGCTTAGAGATACACAAAAATGTTGTTAATGAAAGTTGTTCTGAATCACTTGATATGCCTCTCTGTAAAATTTTGTGAAAATCAGAATATTATCAAAAAATAAATTTTGCTTCACTTCTCGTGAAGACATCTCTGTATCTTTTTTATTTGTGGCAGAATTCATTTCAAATTTTTATCAACTATACAACTCCATAAGGCGATTTCATCTAAAACCTAAAGAGAACTTTTTTCAACAAATGAATGTTCTGAACAAAAATCGCCATTCAATAAAACGCTAAAAGGACCACTTTTTATGATTCACATCAACTTAAATATAATTGTTTTCTTTTCTCAATGGTATTATAATACTTGGAAATATATATGAATGTTTGTATCAAATTTACCCATTTCCCGTCATAGCTGAAATTTTGCATACACATGTAGTTAAATAATAAATAATTTTAATAAAATAAAATCGTCTTATGGAGTTCTATAGCTGATAAAAATTTGAAATGAATTCGGCCACAAATAAAATAGATACAGGGGTGTCTTCACGAGAAGTGAAACAATTTTTTTCTTTTTTAATATTCGGATTTTCACAAACTTTTACAGGGGGACATATCTAGTTATTCTGAACAACATTCAGTAACAAAATTTTTGTCTATCTCCAAGCCTACTATGATAAGTCGAAAATTGCAATTTTCTTTTTATCGCAGTAGGCCGGCGTTTTAGATCTAGCCAACATTTATCTGTTGAATAGAGTCGTCCTATAAAGTTGTATGGCTGATAAAAATTTGAAATGAATTGGGCCACAAATAAAAAAAGATACAGGGGTGTCTTCACGAGAAGTGAAACACACTGTATATGACACGATTTGGAAATTGTCAGCAGAAGTATAATTATAAAAAGCGTCTCTTCAAAAAAATGCATCTACATTGGGAAATAGCTGTGATATTCGCTATATAAGTTTAAGTTTATCGCAAAACACCAAAGCGAGTATTCGAAATATAAATATTAACAAAGTTATGACTTTAAAACATTAATTGCATACTTTGTAAACTTTTATAACTTCTTAATAAAATCCTGCAATATATATTTATTTCCAGCTTTGGATTCCTGCGACGTCTGATGATTTCCTCGAATCGGCCCTCTTGATTTATACATCTCTTAAACTGTTTAAAAAACAATTTATAACTGCCTCGAATCGTCGTTTGTTTTTTCCCCTAAGAACAAAGAAAACGTTAGAGACGAACAATTTGCGTATTTGTAAATGAGTCCGTTGAAGTGAGTTCACAATGCTATGAACCTTGACATCGCCAGCAGTTGGCAGTCATCAGTCAGAGCGGGTGGGCGTAACTTGCACAGCTAAAGAAAAACATTATCTCAGGAGAGAAATAAATGCGTGTGGCTCCGAAACCGTTCTTAGAACTTGCTACTGTCTCTGTTACTGTTATTTGCAGGTTGTAAATTCGCCC
Organism: Rutpela maculata; assembly: GCA_936432065.2. Taxonomy (NCBI): domain Eukaryota; kingdom Metazoa; phylum Arthropoda; class Insecta; order Coleoptera; family Cerambycidae; genus Rutpela; species Rutpela maculata. The sequence continues at coordinate 361,551,913 of OW386285.2, forward strand.
CATAAAACATAATGAGAACGGGATGTAGGTTGGTGTGTTTTGTAAAAAAGAACATGATGCTCATTTCTGTCTTAGATGTTAGCGAGAAATATTTAATTTTTTAGTAGACCCTCGATGCGCCGTAATTACCATTCAGTAGTACAGTATAAAGTAAGTACTTTATGTAATATTTCGTTTATGTATAAAATACAGGGGCCGTTTTATAACTGCTGTTATATACAAAGTGAGTCATAACAAAAATGTAAAAGCAGAAATGTGGTAAATATCTCAATTGTACCCAATTTTGCCAAAGTATTTGAGGCATCACTGTACATTATAGCTTATGCTGGTGTAAATATTTCAATTTCCACTTATCAACATGGTTTTATGGAGAAACAAATTTATCCAGTTTGCCTCTAAATCATTTGATAACAGGGGAAAGGTTGATGTGGCGTATACCGATTTTTCAAAAGCCTTTGACCGTATAAACCACAAATTATTAATCGAGAAATTAAATAATATTAGTAGTCTATTTGTTAAATTCTTGTTAAATTCTCTATGTCATATTGGCAAAATCGGTTACCATATGTTCAATATAACGGTTTTAAGTCACTTACTTTACCTTACCTACCAACATCAGGGAAGCATCAAGGTTCAAACTTGGGGCCACTATTGTTCATTATATTTATAAACGATTTATGTGATATAACGGGTGGCTCAGCCGATAGGGAGACTCTTGTAACTTTTGAATGGGCTAATGAATTTTTTCAAATTTGTTGTAGTGATATATGTTGAAATTTCCAATTATATGATGTAAAGAACCAAAATGGCCGACTTCCGGTTTCGATGCAATTGACATGAGAATCAAATTTTTAAATGGAACAATCTGTATATTTTGCATATTTGGATCCTGCTGGACCCTCAAATATTATTTTGACTTTCACATAGAGAGTGGCCCATTTAAAAGGGGAACACCTCTCTAAAGTTTTTATTTATTGTGTGATTTGAATCAAATTTTACTCAAGTATAGAACAAATTCGGATCTAATTATGACTAGAAAAACATTCGCCTCCTACAAATGCAAAGCCATCTGCGGTACCAAAATATGCGGAAAAAATAAAAAAATCATTTTTTATCGGAAAATTTTGTTAATGAAACCTGTTGTCCAAAAACCTTAAGTCCAAAATTTAAGGAGACACAAGCCGATCTAACTTTAGTGTAACTTGTTATAAATTTTTTAATATCTACCCCTGCAGAGTCCTCCTTGCATTTTGTCGTGAAATTGGTCGTTCCGTCCCATGCTAGTTTTAAGAGAATATCCATATGTTAAATTTAAACTCCATCCCCATATCCTCCCACCCTCCCTGTATTTTCTAAAAGCAACTAGTCATACCTTTTTATCCTAGGGAGTATACATGGGTTCAACTTAATTAAAATAACTGGAGCTGTTTAATTTCCCTTCTTTACTGATTTTTAGGAGGCTACTCTATCCAAATTTGAGCTAGAACATATCTTACCCCCAGGGGCGGCTGGTGAAATTTCAACAATTTTTTTCTCGTCTGTGGCGCATGGGACCCATACGAAATATGGGAAATAACATCTAGAGAAGCACTCCTCTAACGACCCCTAAAAAATTTTGAAAAAGCAGTTTGCGAAAAATTTTTTCAAAATTCGATTGAGCCCCCTAGGTCTAGGGACTCCTGTTTAAAATTAATTTTTTTTGTCATATACATTTTACTTTTCATAAAAATACAACAGGTTTTGAAGTTTATGAAAATATTTTCATTATTAACTGAAACACAGTGAACTGAAATTTTGTAATTTACAATTTAACAAATGATAAAATTTCAATTCGTTGTATCTCAGTTGGTAATGGAAATATTTTCATAAACTTCAAAACCTGTTGTTGTATTTTTATGAAAAGTGAAATGTATATGACAAAAAAAATTAATTTTAAACAGGAGTCCCTAGACCTAGGGGGCTCAATCGAATTTTGAAAAAATTTTTCGCAAACTGCTTTTTCAAAATTTTTTAGGGGTCGTTAGAGGAGTGCTTCTCTAGATGTTATTTCCCATATTTCGTATGGGTCACATGCACCACAGACGAGAAAAAAATTGTTGAAATTTCACCAGCCCTGCTTACCCCTACACCTAAACAGCGATCTAGTGGTTTAAGCTTCAGTTGTGATTGTTGTAAACCCAGGAGAATCAATCTGAATCGAAAACTTGCAAAATTCTGTAGAAAAATTTTTCGTCTCACAAGACGTTTCATAACAAATCAAAGGAAATTTGTGAGTGTGTGGGGGAGGTGGGGCTGGGCACAAAAGGAGAAAATTTGGCAAGTACGCCGAAAATTTCGATAATTCAAAATTTTTATGTCGCTTCACCACGTTACCAATTAGAAAGTGCGCTCAGCATGAATTTTATTTGCAAAATATTAAGTACAAAAAAGAGGAAAGTGTAACAGGGGGCCTACTCTCCAAAACTAATTTTAAGACAAAAACGGCTAAAATTGCCAAGTAAAGGTTTTTACAATAATTACAAATTATTTTTATCCGGTGACTTGACAGTGGGGCAGGAGCACCGGATGGCCAATAAAAAAATAGTATTTCATGCCGGAAGACCGATTTTGAATTTTAAAGAATTTATGAAAAATGCCAACTATAACCTATAAAAAATCCTTATGAGGCTATCTCCATTGAGGTTACTGGAGATCGAAGTTGAAGTACACTATCTTTAATGGGTTATATGCCGCCGGTACGTTTTGCAAAATGCCTCGTATAACTTATATGCTTCTGTAAAAAGCCTTTCAAATGAGTTTCAAAGTTCTAGTCAATAACAAAATCACTGTTAGGAACTGTCGAGCTGACCACAAGTGAACCAAAATTTTATGTGACAGTTATTGCCGTTAGTCTCAAATTAAGCATACTCTTCTAAGAAATTGTGAATGTTTTTGTGCCAGTCGATTGATTATTATTTTCCATTGCGTATTTCCCTTTGAGGGAGGTGTCCGTCCTTGCCATATTTGATAAGCAGATTCTTACATTATAATTAGATAAACTCTGTATCAAGATTTAATTGTACACCTTGAACTTTAAACAATAAATGGTATTACTTGATTGAATGATTTTATAAGTAATTAGGAAATTAAGAAGTGATTAGAGATAGGACAAATGCATCTTAAGAAGGCAGATTGGAGAAAACCGTAAGCATTCCACGGTAGGTACGAACTTATACTTTACACGTCTATTACAGAGCTCCGGTGCTAGACCGTCTCTTAGAGTTAACCGAACCCCACTTAGAGTAGAAATTAGCTATCCTACGTTGAAGGGGTGCGCGACTGGCGCCCTTAATAAATAAATATTGTCAGATCCGTCAGATGGAACAGCAGAGACGACAGACAGATATTTTAAAATACACTTATTTGGGTTCAGTGAACTCAAAAACTCGAAATATTTTTCTTGCACCATCACAAAACGACTTTCCCCCTAGTTCTCCGTATATGGGAAAGTAAAAAGGTTTTTGCAGATTATTATTTTTATAACTTTGGCTGTAACTTGGGGTTATGAAAATTTATTATGTGGCGTTTTATGTTTTTATGTTCTTTCAACTTATTTTTAACTCCACCATTATTGATTTTATTATTATTTTAATTGAACAGCGTCTCGTAAACAGTTTAAAAAAGCGTTTCTTAACAAACTAAAGACGGAGGTGCCGCATATCAATCCCGTTATTTAATTATTAGTGTCTGAAACCTCTCGGCAATGTTATCATCGCGATTTTAAATTTTGATCTTTCTCTTCTACAGCCGAATTCTCAACCCTCCCCGAGCGACATTCCACTCATTTCGTCTCTAATACAGGAAAAATGTTTTCAATTATCTCCCGGCAGGTGACAGAGTATCAGCCCGGGAATATAAATCCGAACTCACTTTCTCACCTAATGTATAAATCTGCGGGCAACAAAAGGCAAGACGTTTCCTTGGCAAGGCTTTGATTACATCTCAAAAGTGTCTGAAACTGTATTTCACCAAGTAACAGGCTACCTACTGTACGCTATCGCTACCCTTCATAAACTTTTCATGCTATTCTTTATTCTCTTTTCATAACTTTCGTTTCCATTAAAGTTATGCAACATGCAAACACCTTCAGGTGTTGGATTTCCCTTCGCGGTTAAGTGTAATGTCGCTTCATGCAGATGTGAGAGCGATGTAAGCTTATAACTATTTTTTTTAATCCACGCTATCGGTTCGCACCATAAACTTTAATTATCAATTTGTTTTGGCATGATTTTATATTCTCCCTCTTTCCTTTTCCTGTATGTGGAGTAAAGTTCTGTTTGTGCTGGGTTTTGTGTTGATCTTCTGACGTCGGCATGTAGAAGCATTTGTTTTCGTTTGTAATTTGATGATATGAGGGTTCATTAATAAAAGTCTGGAAAAGGCGGTTCGTGTTTGCATTGTAATGTTAATTTCCAGATTAAACTAAATATATTTACTGGTAACGTACGGAATTATTCTCTTACTCCAAAAAATCAGTAATAATATTAATAATAATAACAAACTTTATTTTATTACAATTACAAAATAATTTATAAAATATGAAATTGATATGAAGCAAAAATGACAAACAAAAAATACCAAAAGCCATCATAAATAAAATATATTTTTACAGAAATATTCTTAGAAAAACCATAGTTCCAAATCCATTATCAATTTTTGACTGCTTTCTTAAACAGATATTTTTAAAACGCAATGTAGAACGGACTTTTCTCCATTAAAGTAAGATTATGCCGTGGATAGGCAATCTATTGTGTTCTTGTATTGTAATAATAATAATAATAATTGGCTTCGATTGGATTCGAGGTGACGCGACATCGCGAATATAGACAGGAAGACGAGAAAAATCTTAACAATGGGCGGCATTCATCATCTAAAAGTAGACGTGCGCAGGTTACACTTTAAGAGGAAGCACGCCGGCCGTGGACTAATAGACATAGAAGCTGAGTGCGTATATATAGGGAAATGATACATTCACACCCCTAGTTGAAAAGCATGAGGATAAGAAATTGTGAGGAAAATAGCGCCATGCACCCCAAAGAGGAAACACGAAGCAGCTACGGACACGTGTTTCGGAACTATTGTTCCTCATTAGCGTAGCGTAGCAACAAAAAGGATCTGGAAAGGGCAGATAGTAACAATAATTGAAGGTTGAAAGTACAGTACACAGTACTCTTATTTGTGCATTCATCCTTCACCGACGGTCGGCACATAGAGCCCTGAGTGGACTACCCAATTTCAACCTGGCGAGTCAAATAAAATAGGAAGGAATTAGTAGGGTCAAAAACAAATAGTGAGGAAAATAGCGCCATACACAGGAAACACGAAGCAGCTACGGACGATCTAGATATGAATGCACAAATAAGAGTACTGTGTACTGTACTTTCAACCTTCATTATTATTCCTATCTGTCCTTTCCAGATCCTTTTTGTTGCTACGCTACGCTGATGAGGAACAATAATTCCGAAACACGTGTCTGTAGCTGCTTCGTGTTTCCTCTTTGGGGTGTATGGCGCTATTTTCCTCACTATTTGTTTTTGATCCTACTAATTCCTTCCTATTTTATAAGAAATTGTATTCCATGCAGAAGGAAGCTCGTAATATCTAGGAAGAATATCTGAGAACTGAAGACGAAGACGTCAAGAAGAAAATTAAAACCAGCATCGAAAAGACGAAAACAGAAGTACTCTGCGCAAAGCCGATGCATGAACAATTCTTGTGTCTACGAAGTAGCTGAACGGCTCGGGTTTGAAGGAGGAAACGAAAGCTTAATAATGGCAGGATCAAGCGCCAAATACTAGATACCACCAAAGAATGAAGAACATGTCAGTTACGTGGTGGCGGATGTGTCATTTAAATTGTATAAATACATTATATGATAACTTAGACATTAACAAGAAATGTACGGATTTGTTTATGAATTTAAGCAAGGCGTTTGATCTAGTGAACCACAAATTATTCATTGAAAGTCGAGTGAACTGGATGTAAACATTGGAATGCCGCAAGGATTCATTCTGGGGTAACTGCTATTTTTAATATTTATTAAGGACTTGCCAACTCGTAACAAGGAAAACAACAGCGTTATGTTTGCTGATGATAACACATATTTATGTTCTGACAAATCAAAATTCGAGGTATTAGAAAAATTGCAAAATATGGTAACTCGATTTATTAAATGGTTTTTCTCCAACAAGCTGCACTTAAATGTATCTAAAACTGTTTTTATTAATTTCACACTTAGAAAAATCTTAATGAGCGAAAGTTGCCTAATTAAGGCAGACCACACAATATTGACACAAATATCTGCACAATTTTTTGCTCTATATACTGACAAAGATTTGAGCTGGAAATCGCACGTCGAAAATTTGTCATCAAACTATCCTTATTGTGTTTCTCATTATACAGTCTCAAAGAAGTAAGGTTATACCTATATCTATATGCTTAATTTTTTACCATTCGAACTTTTTTTTTCAGCTTAAGATATGGAATAATTTTCTGGGGTATTTCTCCACATGCAACTAGATTAAACTGCTGGCCAATTGAAATGGACCAAGCGAATTTTTAAGTTGAATTTAAATCCACATTTTTTTGAGAACAAGAATAGACATCAATATGCGGTTTTCAGGATTTAAGAGATTATTTCACTCATTAACGCTATAGCAAATGAGAGCCCGTTTTTTCACAACATTGCACCAATCAAACGTCATTATTAGTGGTAATTCAAGCTAGATCGGCTTTTGACAGTACCAATATGCAAAATTGATCGCTCTAATTTTTAGGTCGCTGCAGCGGCAAATATTGCGAAATTTTTTTGACGTTTTGTGTCGTGAAATGATTTCGGCAAATAGAACAAATCGTGTTTTTAAATGTTATCTATAAATATCTTCTTTAGCTTATTACTAATTGTTAACGTAAATTGTAAATTGTAGTATTGTATTAATAACCTAAAAAGCCAATGCTGTGTGGAACTTATATAGGTTCGGGACAAGTTATACACAGCTTTCAATGGCTTAATACCTAACGTAATTACAAAACAATTTTCACAACTAAAATTAAATATAAATATCTACGAAGCAGACAAATCAGTTATTTCATAATAAATACACAAATGTAGGTACTTACGTATGGTAATTCATCAATCGTCACAAAGCAGCTAACGCATTTATTTGGAAAATCAAACTCTGCAGTATCACTATATACATTATAATTCGTTATACTTAAAGTCTCTCTACTTAAACAAGTTAACCTTAACTTAACTATTAAACTTCTCAAATTAGAAACAAGGATTAAATATATAAATATATATTAATAAACACTTTAATATAATAATTCAATTAACTGTTTAGGCCAGTTAGCAGTTAAGTTAAGCTAGCGTTACTAGATGGCGGTACCATACCATCTGAGCCGGCAGCCTTAGAACGTAAAAGAGATAGATTGGTAATATGCAATTCGTGTGGTTTAACCCGTAATGTGATTGGTCGAAGCGTGCTTTGTTGTGATGACTAGTCTTATAAGTTACAGTACCTATGGTTTAACGTATATTGTTTTTCTTGATTGTCATAATTTAAACCTACTTTGTTTTTTATTAGATGAGTCGCTTTGGAAATGCATTTTTATGTGACGTAAATTATGAAATTGAAGATAAAGGTGAGTAATCTTTAAAAAGTAACAAGGAAACGTCTGAAGGCAATTAATTACCGAACATGATATTGAAGATGTACTTAATGAATTATTTATTCGCGAAATATTCTCCACAAATACCACTCGTGCTTCTAAATTTTATCTATAAATTTTTTCTCAAGCTAAGTTGCCATAAGGTTAATATAACTCGTGCAAATTGACAGTTTATTAACAAAGATTAAATCCCTCCCGCTAACGCGTTCGGGATTTAATCAGATAATAAACTGTCAATTTGCACTCTTTATATTAGCAGGCCACAACGCTTTCGAAAAAATGTTACCAATAAAATTTCAAGCACTAGTGATATTACACAATTTATTTGTGACACATATTACATAATTTATTTGTGACACAGCGAGTTTTGCCTTGAAATACGTTACTGTCTACAAGCTGTGAAAGAAAGCTGTGCTTATTTTCATAACTTCCGATATTCCACAAAAATTATTTTTTTAGTCACTAGTTTATGGGAAAAAAAAGCAATTTCTCAAATTACTTCCACATCCAGTGGAAGTATAGTAACGACAAAAAATTTTTAAAAAATTTTTATTGTTCAAATAGGCTTAAAATGTCATGAAACGTCGAGATTTTAAGTTTGAGCGAAAAAAAATGTCTGTCTGTCTGTCGGTCTGTCTGTCGGTCTGTCTGTCTGTCTGTCGGTCTGTCCGTAACTTTTTTTGTGCGCACGTTTACTCTGGAACCGTTTAAGATATTGACTTGAAATTTGGTACACATATGTACTTTAACGAGATCTAGAACTAGATTATATTTTCATCTTGTTCCGTCGAAGGGTTGGGGGGTAAATTGGGGTAAATTTCGGATAAATGGGTAAATCAAGCAAGTAAGAGTCCATAAAATGGGTATTTAGTATACAAAAGAGAAGCTAAGGTTTAAAAAAAATTTTTGGCATTAGCCAACCCCATTACCACCCCCACCCCCTTATTAAATGGGATGAAAAAAAAATTGTGATTTAGTTTGTGTACAAGAACCAAAAGCTTCAAAATATTTTTTTTTACTTCATCCACCCCCACTACCAACCCTCTACCACCACCCCCACCCCCACTACCGATGTAGCATATCGTTTTATATGTTTTTGGGGTAGACGATTTCAAATATTATGTTGTTAAAGTTACCTTGAGTAGTATGGATGCGCAGTGGCTTTCCTCGAATATTTGGATACTCAGTGACTTTTTTCGAGTATTATAGTAGGTTACCTCAAGTAGTATGGATGCGCAGTGGGTTACTTTAAGTAGTATGGATGCGCAGTGGCTTTCCTCGAGTACAATGCGCAGGATGCGCAGTAGGTTATCACGAGTAGTGTGGATGCGCAATGGCTTTTCTCGAGTGCCATAAATGCGCAGTAGGTTACCTCAAGTGATATGGATGCGCAGTGGGTTTCCTCGAGTAAAATGGATGCGAGTGGGTTACTTCAAGAAGTATGAATGCGCAGTGGTTTTACTCGAGTAAATTGGATGCACAGTGGGTTACCTTGAGTAGTATGGATGCGTAGTAGGTTTCCTCGAAGAAAATGCTTGTAGTAGAGGCTTTACTTCTATCGTGTTGTTTACGGCACACAACGATTTTTTATATCTTTGTCTTGCCATTTTCTGCGTATTAGTTCGACATTCAGTTGAAGTATATTAACGCAAAAAGTTTTTGGAAATTTTCATTGTTTAAATACGCTTATAATATCAAGAAATGGCAATATTTTAAGTCTGAGCAAAATAAATTTGTCTGTTGCGTCGGTGTGTATGTTAGTCTTGTATCGTTTTGGTGCTCACGATTACTCTGGAACCGTTTAAGATATTCACTTAAAATATGGCACACGTATGTTTTTTAACGAGATCTGGAACTAGATTATATTTTCATCTTATTCCGTTGCAGAGTTGAAGGGTAAATTGAGGTAAATGGGGGTAAATAGGTAAATCAAGCAAGTAAGAGTCCATGAAATTGGTATTTAATAAATAAAAGAGGAGCTAAGACCTCAAAAAAAATGGCATTAGCCATCTCCATTACCGCCCCCACCCTATTATTAAAGGTGGTGAAAAAATAGTGTGATTTAGTGTGTGTACAAGAGTCAAAGTCATCAAGAATTTTTTTCACTTCATTCACCCCCACCTCTATTACAGATGTGGCATATAATTTTATGGGGTTTTGGGGTACATGATTTCAAATATTATACCATTAAAGTTCCATAAACAATTATTTCCACATAGTGGAGTGCAAATATAGTATTTTGTTGTAAGAGACTTGGATGTGGAAGTAGTGATTCCTTGGGCAGCGTTTTTTTTATATTTCTCTTATTTTATAAGATACCGATTTTTCTCATTTTCTTTAAGTTAGGCCTTATTGAGTTTTGTTTATAATATCTTCTTTAAAATAATAATAATAATAATAATAATAAGTACATTTTTTAAACTTTCAGTTCATAGTGACTAGTGGAGCACCCAAAATCGGTACACGTTCACGAAATCGGTACACGTTCAAAATAAAAAACGGAACCCCAATTATATCCGGAGAGGTTAAAGATATCAAACTGATTTGATACACATGTGAAGGGTTTTACCTTTAAATTCAAACAGTATTTTTTCAATTTTTCTTGATGTTTTTCTCCACCAAAATACGAAAACATGCGAAAAATTGTATATACGTCTTTTTAACGGAATAAAATGGAATCTAAATAAACAATAAAAAAATATTTATTTATTTATATTTTTATAAGCAGTCTTATTATCTACAATGTCAATTAAAGAAAAAGGGAAGAACCAAACTTTTTCCTATTAATGGAGCAATAAATATAAAATGTGTAGCAAAGAAAAAGATATTTATTCACCATGAACTGAAAGTATAAAAAATGTACTTATTATTACTATTATTTAAGAGGAGTCGTCATAAAGTATTATAGTAACCTACAACGATCTGTTCAATTAAGCCTAACGGCAAAAAAATGAAAAAAATCGGTATCTTATAAAATAAGAGAGATATCAAAAATTTGAGAGAAATTGCTTTTTTCCCATAAACCAGTGACTAAGAGCATGTGCATCAAAAAAATAGAAAATAATTTTTGTGGAATATCGGAAGTTATAAAGTTTGGTAAATAAAATATAGCTTTTTCTCACACCGTGTAGATAGTGGCGTGGTTCAAAATAAAAAAATCGGGCAAAACTCGCTGTTTCACAAGTAATTTATCACTGAAATTCTGAATAAATGTGGATTTAAATTCAAGATAAAAATTCGCTTGGTTCGTTTCATTTGGCCATCAGTTTATTTAAACTGCAAAGAGGGCAGTAAGAAACATTGTTGGTGCTACTAGACTTCAACCTTCTAAGCCTATTTTTAAAAAATTTGACTCCTTTACCCTCGCCATGGTTGTATGAATGAATTATTGGTCTACTTAAGAAATAACTTCGATGAGTTTACTGGTAATAATGATTTACATACACATGCTAGTAATAAAATGAACTTGATAATACCAGATCACAGCTTAACGTTATATGAAACGGGGCCAAAATTTGTCGGAATGAAGTGTTTTAGCAGATAACAAGCTACTAGATAATCTTATAAATAATATTAGAGTATTTAAGAAAAAACTTTTCGCATATTTATATGAAAGCATGTTTATAATGTTGCTGAATTCTTAGATCGATAAGTAATTATTGTGATTTTTGTTAAAATGCACAATTATTAGAAAATTTATTGAGTATATTTTGTTGCACATGTCATTTAAAAGTGTTGTAATATCTGTCAAATTAATTTATCGTGCTGCTATGTATGTTGATTTTATCTGTTTACAAATCTAGTTTTGTTTATTGTACTCAGATTTAACTGGATAACATATAAATGTTTTTCAAATGATGCCGATAACTTTTCCTACACCTTTGTACATTGGTCCTTCGGAATAAATAAATAATTATTATTATTATTTGTTAAAAACGAAAATTATCGATATTCTTGTAATTATCGGCGGCTATTTCACTTCAATAACCTCAACTCCTTTGGAGCAGCTTATTTCTGCTCGGAGACGGTTTGAGATTTTTAAAGGAAATATTCCACAATAACACCTAAAGCAATTTGGTATTTTCCGCATACACTTTTGCAACCTTTTACAATCACAATAAACCCTTTTTATGGAACAGCGTTTATAGCAGTACAATCGCGTTTCCAAAGTCTCTTTAAAAATTCCTAAAAACACTTCAGGACCCAATGGAGCTTTTATACTACTATGTGCCCTTCTTGCGCCTTTCCTCGATCTTTTATTGCTTCCCATGTTCATCACCCTCCCTTCCAATTATCGACACTGTCACTTACGGGGACAAAGCCAGCGGAATTCGACCTACTCGAGGGTGAATTTACTAATGGTACGGCTCCTCCAGACGCCGGAGATTGATACCGGCAGCACATATGAGATGAGATATTTAAGTAAATTTAAAAAGTCATCGAATTATCCCCACACGCGCTTGGGGAAGATGTTTTATCCGAAGCTAATCAACAAGATTCGTTTCGTTAATGTCAGCTGTCCTGAAAGATAACCTTCTTTAGAGATGCATGACAAAATAAATTTCTTATTAAAAATATACGGCGTGGAAGTTAACTCGAATAAACTCTGTAACTTGGATATACAGTGTTTTGTAATAAATCCTAAAACCCGTTAATTTCACCTACTCACTGGCTACCAACGGTAATAGTCTCAGTGTATTTTCAAATAACAATTTTTCTAAACTCCCTAAAAATCAATTTAAAAAGTTTTCAGTCTCGTAAGATTTGTAAAAGCGGCGGCATTTCAATATATGCAAAGAACAACATTGTCAGTCAGCCAATTAATATAAAAAATTGTATTCCACTTGACAAGCACTGTGAATTTACATGTGGAAACTTTAAGTTAAATAAAATGCATTTTATAATAATAGGAATATATAGATCACCTAGTGGTGATTTGAAAATTTTTATAGATAAACTTAGTAACTTCTTAAGATCATTATTTAACAAAGACACATTTATTATTATCGCTGGAGACCTTAACATCGACTTCAATACAATTAACAACTCATTTAAATTAATTATAGATTTATTAAGTATAAAAAATCATAAATTAAACAAATATCAGTCCGCAAAAATGAATAAGAGATTTTTAAACGAAGAAAACTTAAATACATTTAAATTTTATTTAAACAAGGAAACCTGGGCGGAGATATAACGTAGTCGATGTAAACAAAATGAGTGAAAACTTCCTAAATACATTAAGATACTACCTTGATGTTGCTTTTCCAATCAAAACTGTGTCCCATCAGGAATAACATAAACAAACTTCCAATCTGGAAATCAAATACCTATCAAAAAATCTGCGTGACCTGAAGCTGCTCTACAAAAACACAAACAATAGAAATATTCTTGAACTATACAAATCTAGAAAAAAGGCATACAAAAAAGTTCCGTCGAACTACAAAAAATCACTCAATGACAATAAAATAAGAACTGCTGAGAATAAGTCTAAAGCAGTGTGGGACATCTTCAAAGATGTAACAAACAAAAGTAAAAATAATATAAACGAAAATATTTCTCTTACTTTTAATGATGACGACCCACAGCAAATACATGTTCTTTTTGCTGATCAGTTTACGTTACCCCAGAACGCCATGCCGTCTTGCAATATTAATCATAGCAGACTTAAACATTGTATGTTTTTGACACCAACTAGTCCTCAAGAAATCTGTGAAGTAGGGGCCGACCTCAAGCCAAAAAAATCTTCCGGTTTCGACGAAATACCTATTAGCCTCATCAAAAAAACCATAAACCTGATAGCCAAGCCATTATCATACATTATAAATATATGTTTTATGGGTGGTATTTTCCCTAACGTATTAAAAGTGGCCAAAGTAATAATAGTTAAAAAGGGATCTAAAACACAAATAAACAATTATAGGCCCATCTCCCTTTTACCGGCAGTGTCGAAAATATTTGAAAAACTAATTTACAATAGACTATTTTCATATATCAAAAAATTCAACATTCTAACTAGTCATCAGTATGGATTTCTGCCAAAAAGTTCAACTGAACTCGCTATATACAAGGCCCTCTGTTTCATTTCCGAATGCATCGACAGAAAAGAGAAAATGGCTGGGATATTTTTTGATTTCTCTCACGCCTTCGAGTTAATTAATCACGAGTTATTACTTTACAAATTAGAGAATTACGGGATAAGAGGAAAATACCTTGACATTTTCCATTCTTACTTAAGCAATAGAACCCTACAGATCTATTCTGGGCCCTTTATTGTTCTTATTATATGTTAATGATATGCCATCTTTTATCAACCTTATCACCTTTTACCAATTTGCAGATGACAGCGCGGCTGTACTAAACAGTGGTGCTATAAAAGATCTCTCGAGTAAATGTAACAATGCCATTCAAAAAATGAAGGACTGGTCAAAAAATAACACCATTCACTTAAATCAAGATAAAACCACCTTAATAATTTTCAGCAAAACTTTTAATAACATCGAATCCATCTATGTCAATCTAGATGCCAAATCTTTACAAAATTCTAAATCAACAAAATTTCTAGGATTAACAATTCAAAACACCATGTCGTGGCAGGCCCATATTGATGGCTTGGTGGCTAAATTAAATAGCGCAACCCATGTCTGCCGATTTATAAAACAACAGGTGTCACTGGAATCTTTAAAATTATATTACTTTGCCCATATACAATCTCACTTGCACTATGGCCTTGTGTTCTGGGGTGCGGATTCACACAGCTACAGATTATTTTCAGCCCAAAAAATATATATCCGATGTATGTTAGGATTACCTAATCGTACATCATGCAAACCACATTTTATTGCTTTAGGTATATTATCCCTCCCTTCTTGGTATATTTACCGTCTAGTAAACTTTGTTGAATTAAACATGCATTTCTTTGTAAAAAATAATGAAATTAGTAATAGAACTACTAGAGGGGCAGTGACTTAAGGATACCACCACATTCCACAAGTACTTACCAAAAAAATGTACACTATAGATAGCCTATAAGAGCCTTCCTCCCGAATTTAAGGCTATTTCAAGCGACATTACATTTAAAAACAAAACCAAACAATTTTTTATAAGTAAATGTTTTTACTCATTTAACGAGTATATTAACCGACCAGACTAGAATATATGAAATACTGGATATTTGATTAGATTCCACCTTCGTGTAAGTGTCAGATTATATATTTTGACGATACCAATGCTCTGTATGTTACGAATTTATGGTAATAAAGATTTATTATTATTATTATTATAACATGTCGTCCAACAGAACGAATTTTGAAAAGTGCACCGAAATTTTTTGGTGTCGCCTGACAATACTTTTGGGAAGTAAAGTAAAAAAAAAGTGACTGCCAAAAATAAATGTTCAGTTAGAAAGTTTTCGTCACAAAAAATGCGGTTATTCAAAGGTCATCCTTTAATATTATTAAGGTTTTCATCCCACGACAAGAGCTTTGTGCAGAGGCACCGCATGACGATTAAGAAAAGTTTTATTCATGCCTAATGACGAATGGCTAATTATTAATTTTTAATAAAATTCTTGAAAATTGGAAAAAACATCATTATACGAATATATCCATAAGGGTAGCTGCAAGGGTAGCTCGAGAGCGCAGTGAAATCACATACTTATTGGGTCATCTTTCGTTGGTACATTTTTCAATAGGTTCGAAAGCTTCATATAACTCGTATATTGCCGTAAAAAGTATTTCAAAGTGTTCAGTTCCAACGAATGATATAATCGCATATAGAGATTTATAAATCTAGCCACAAGCGAATAAAAATTTTAATGATATATATTATTACCATCAATACAATCCTTTCTGCACTAAAACCAAAATGGACAAGCATGTAACGAATTACTTGAATCTTTTTGTGATCGGATCGGATATCCTAACTCTCAGCAATGGACGTAGTTGTGATTAAATATCCACTACGGGATTTGTTCCTATTCGTTTGATATGCAGATTTGAATTGTTTTGTACATGGTGATACAGGCTGTATACTGTAGATTATAGAATTTAAAAATAACAGCAGAAGTTTGAAAAGTTTTGTCGAATTTCAAAAACATGTCTGCCCCGTTGTTCCGATGTTATTAATATAGGTTTTTAATTTTTCAATCAATGAAATTGACTTATGATATTTGCTTAAAGCAATGAATTTTATTCGAATATTTCAAGTTCGCACAAATCTGTGAACACAACCATTTTTCTCTATTGCAAATATACTTAATGTCTTACACTCGTCCAAAAAGGTGAACATTTTTGCTTCATTATAGATTTTTGCAGTTATCCCTCCCGTACATAGGAATTGGTTATTATCAATATTGTAGATTATAAAATTTCCTAAAAGTCTCGTTTAAATAATTTTCTTGTAAACTCAGGCGCTTACAAATTACACAGCTCGAAAATTCCATCATTTTTCAAACTTCGAGCTGTCATTTTAAAACAGTTGTCTGTGAAAAAAAATTGCTTAAACAAAAGTGTTAGGAAATTTTATAATTTACAATATTGGTAATAATTACTTCGTAGGAATAACGGGGACAGACATAATTGCAAAAATCTTCAATGAAGCAGAAATTTTCACCTTTCTGGCGAATGTAAATCGTAAAATATGAACAATTGAAAAATATTGTTTAAATAATAATTGTTATTCGCTGCAATATTGGTAACATCTTATTTTAGGGTAAAAGTAACAGGTCAGGAGATAATCAAGAAAAACCTGATCATTTTTCCAACGCTGTGGCAACGAGATTTTATGGAATACATCAATGAATGATTGTAACAAGTAAGTACCCAAAATTTTGTAGAAATTTTTCACATATTTTTCACTACCAGTTTTTTTTGTTGCTTCACAGACTGTTCTATCTCTCTATGCAGTTTTTTAAGAGTTTTAAGGAACAATTTTACTACTTTACTGTACAATGGCGTCGAGAATAGTTAAAATAGTTTTGATTTATTAAGCGGCCATAAAAATAGACAGCCCTAGAGCCATCACAAGAAGTGCTCGAACACAATATTGGACAAGCCCGAAAATCCACGAATGAACGATAGCCAGTAGCAATGGAAGAACAACTTCTGGAACAATGTTGCACATTTATAGTCGACGGTACTCTGATAAGCGCCGCGATGCTCATATTCTTTGTCGTAAACCAGCCACAGCTTAGTGGCTATAACTTGAAATTTCCAACATTATTAGCTTAAAAAGGGTTGCTTCATATGCACACTGGCTGCATTTTAATTAGAGACGTTTGCTTTAATAGAATAGTTTAATGAGGTTGATATTTTTAATTTAATTAATATAGCAAAAAGTTTTAGTGGCCGTAAAATTAAATAACCATTTGTTTATCGCTCGGGAGCAGACGAGTGGAAATAAAAGTTATACATTTAAGTGGAGTAGGAAAATTCCACCGCAGAATTATATTATCATTTATACAGTGGAAGAGACATAATAAAAATCTAATTTGATACCTGCTCGGAAATGACGCCCAATGTCGCTTTGAACTATTTTAACTTCTAGAAAGAGTATGTTCTCACTCCGTTCAATAAGTTTCAGCCAAGATATAGTCGGAGAGCAGCCAATCTGTAGGAAGCATTTTAAAAGTAGTCTATACAACTCGCGAACACCCACCTAAAAAACAGATGATATTATGTAAAATGACCTTCTAGATTTGATTTTTGAGTTCGCCCGTTAATTTGAGATTGCCAAATCGGTCAATTCGCAAATTTTTTGAAAAATTTTAAAATTATGTGTTAATTTTTGTTTTGCACATAACACATCATATCTTTTTTATTTTAATTCCGATTTAGACCAATATTTTACACATTATCCCTCCATTATTCTTGAACAGGCTGACGGCAAGGAATATAGTGTAACTAATAATATAGTGCCTAAAAAATATATAATTATCCTCTATTGTCGCGGTTTTTTAAAATTTGCATTGAAAAATACCCGATCGAGGTAACTTTTTTATTTTTAAAGAGAGAGTTATAGTATAAACGAGAAAAATGTTCCATATACTTTAAACAAACTTTTTTATAAAGAGATTTTTTTGAAATTCGGCTCATGTAACGAGCTGTTGAATGCGGCCGCGCAACTCGTCCGCATTAATTTAAAGCATAACTTCTGTTAACGTCGCCCATCTGTGGCAAGTGAGTCTACGGATTATTTAGTTTCTATTTGCAATTAAATGTTATAAAATTATGTAGATAATCTCGAAACATACTCATTTAAAAATAAGTTTTCATTAATTATAACAGCAAGTGGGTACTAAAGATTACATTTTCCTTCGCATAACCAACTTATGTTACATTGCACGTTTGCTTTGCTACACTTGCAGCTTGTAGTACAGTTATATAATTTACATTTACAAAATGGAGTTAACTCAATAAAATTGGGTTTTGGGCTTTTTGAAATCATCTTTGGAAATAAGATTTCCTCCTTTAGGTACCATCCAAAATCTAAAACATTTGGAATTCTGGGCTTAATTTGGTAGGCTGTCTTGTAAATAGCACATTGCAGAAATGCCCTTTTTACTTGTATTCTCTGTACTAGGATTTACAATTTCTGATTTTCTTTTATAAGCAGTTCGGGTATACGATCTTCTACATTGTGCATGGTAAACTGGATTTAGTGGTAAAAATAAATTGTTCTGTTCTAAAATTTAGAAAACAATATTTAATATTGTTTTAGAGCCACAGAAATATCATCGGATTTTGCATTTGATCGGTACATTTCTAAAACCGTAAATATCGCCCGCAGACAAAAAATTTTCATTGTGTTAGTGAACGAATTCTGAACAACTTTTAAAATGTCCGTCTGTCCGTCTGTCTGTCTGCCCGTCACGTTTCTTGTAAGCACGATAACTCAAGAAAGAAAATTCCGATTGTACTGAAATTTGGACAATAAATTGGTGTTAGCTAGAGGAAGAACCCTATTTGAACAAAATCAATCGGTAAATAAAAATGTTATTAATGAAATTTGAAAATTTTTTTTTTTAATTTTTATGTTTTTGTAATTGAATAGAAATCTGGTGAAATGATATTTCATTTTAATATCTAAATATTTATATATTTTACAAATATACATTTCATAATGGAAAGGACCAAATATTAGAAATATTATTTTAATTTTGATTATTAATATTATTTTGGCTGTTTATAAATTTTTATACTAAAAAATATTAACTTTTCTTATTGATTCAATAAATTTCAACCGTGAAAATATAATTTTAGCTCGTGTCTTATAATGTAAAAATTTACATTCTTTTACGTGTAAGGTGGTGGTGTAGTTCTTTTGACACGGAATCCAAGGTTCCCGGGTTCGAAACCCAAATGGGGTTTGGTATAGTTTTTTTTTTTTACTTAATTTCACACTGAGTCTTTTACCAACTAAGTTCGTACTATAAAATTAAAAATGTCTAAAAGTAACATTATTTACAAAAAACTGCGAAAAGTATCCTATTGAATGTATAACAATTATATAAAAATCCAGTGAACAGGCGAAGAGTAGGTTTTTAGCTTGCTTCCTTTGATTTCCTATCCGAGTAATTATAATTTATTATGCCAAACTATGTGTTTATAACGCACTAAATATAAGGACTGAGACAAAAAGCACTTTCAACTTAACATAAATGGACACTGGAAAATAATAATCACCCGGCACGTGCCTGCGTTTAGCTCTAGATGCGATTGAGGCCGATTCATAGTAGCGCGCATTCGTTCGGACGCTGAAACAATCAATGAATATTTCGATAAGGGAGCAAAATTTCAAAAAAAACTTCTTATAAAAGATTTTATTTAGTTCATTTGGAACATTTTCTTCGATTATAGTAGGCACCTAACTTTAAAAATAAAAAAGATACCTCGATCGGTCATTTTACTCTGCAAATTTTAAAGATTTTGCGTCAAAGAAAAGTTGTTATTTTTTTTGCCAACTAATTATTTTTTAGGTAAAGTTTTTTACATTCAACATATCAAAGAATAGTTAGAGAATATGATGTAAAAAAATTAAATTATTCTGATGTAAAATAAAAAATATATGACGTGTTATATGAAAAACAAAAAATAACACATAATTTTTATTTTTTTTAGAAAATTGTCAATTTGGTCATTTTGGCAATCTCAAATCAATGGGCGAATTCAAAAATCAAGTTTAGGAGGTTATTTTACATCAGATTACCTATTTTTTAGGTGGGTGTTCGCGAGTTGTATAGAGGGTGTCGAATTCAGAGGGTCTGGTCTTCCACTAATAATATAATTTTAGAAAAAGTTATTTTAGTTAAAAGCACATTTTGGCTTAAGCTGGGATCTTGCAGAGCGATTTTGCGATCTTGAGTTTATTTTCGGTTTATTATAAATATTTAAAAAAACGCTGCCCAAGGAATCGCTACTTCCACATCCAGATTTGCTACCCAACTCTCTCACAATGAAAAAATTATGTATGTGGAAATAATTGTTTATGGAACTTTAATAACATAATATTTGAAATCGTCTACCAAAAACCCATAAAACGATATCCCACAACGGGGTGGTGATGGGAGTGATAGTGAAGGTGGATGAAGTAAAAAAATTATTTGAGGCCTTTGGTTCTTGTACACACTAAATCACAATCTTTATCACCCCCTTTTATAATGGATTGGGAGTAGTAATGAAGGTGACTAATGACAAATTTTTTTTTGAGACGTTAGCTTCTCTTGTATATACTAAATACCAATTTTATGGACTCTTACCTGCTCGATTCGCCTATTTACCCCCATTTACCCAATTTACCACCAACCCTTCAACGGAATGAGATCTCGTTAAAATACATACGTGTACCAAATTTCAAATCAATATCTTAAACGATTTCAGAGTAATCATGCGCATAAAAAAAAAGTTACAGACAGACAGACCGACAGACAGAAAGACATAATTTTTTTTGCTCAAACTTAAAACCTCGACATTTCATGACATTCCAAGCCTATTTGAACAATAAATTTTTTTTTTTATTTTTTTATCGTTACTGTACTTCCACTGGATGTAGAAGTAAAACCATAAATGGTATAATCTTTAAAATAGTTTCATGTACTTCTCGTTGTCCTAAGGAATACAGCTATATACATTTTTTATCGTAAAGTTTGGATATAGTTAACTCCCGTTCTCTAATAACGAAATAAGGAAGTTGCCCAGACGACAGAGAACATTTTATAGTGAAACCTACAAAACTTGCAACTTTTAATGAGTCCGTGAAAGTGTCTAGAATAATATCCTGAAAAGTTTACATTCCGCTTGGATGCAGAACATAAAAAAAAACCGCTGCCCAAGGAATCACTACTTCCACATCCAGATTCTCTATCGAAGTCACTCACAACGAAAAAACTTTGTATTTGGAAATAAGTTCCATAAACTTTAATAATATATATTTGAAATCCTCTACCCCAAAAACCCATAAAGCGATACCCCACATGAGTAGTGGGGTGGATGAAGGGGGTGGTAATAGGGGGTGGTAGTGGGGGTGGATGAAGTAAAAAAATATTTTGATATTTCTGGTTCTTGTACATACACTAAATCACATTTTTTTTTCATCCCCTTTAATAATGGGGTGGGGGTGGTAATGGGGGTGGCTAATGCCAAAAATTTTTTTGAGACCTTAGCTTCTCTTATATATACTAAATACCAATTTTATGAACTCTTACCTGATTGATTTACCCATGTTACCCAAAATTTACCCCAATTTACCCCCAACCCTTGGACGGAACAAGATGAAAATATAATCTTTTTCCAGAAATCGTTAAAGTACATATGTGTACCAAATTTCAAGTCAATCTCTTAAACGGTTCCAGAGTAAACGTGCGCACAAAAAAAGTTACAGACAGACCGACAAACCGACAGACCAACAGACAGACAATTTTTTTTCGCTCAAACTTAAAATATCGACGTTTCATGACATTTTAAGCCTATTTGAACAATGAAATTTTTTAAAAAATTTTTTGTCGTTACTATACTTCCACTGGATGTGGAAGTAATTAAGGGAAACATTTTTTTTTATTCATTTTTTTATTCATTTTCACATTGGGAAAATTTATTTTCAAAAACAACATGGGAGACAATTCTATGGAGCTATTTTACAATTATTCGCATGAAATTTTCCAAATTTGAATGCTCAAATTCAAAATGGCTAAAAATAGGTCTACATTCATAATTTCTGTCTTCTATCCTATTAGATTTTTGTTAAAATTAGCTCCAATTCGACTTGGTAAAAGAGGAATTTACTTGTTAATACATTTAGATAAAAATTTACCAATTGGTCTTACTTTAGATTTCAGTTTACGTAAATAATACCAATTAATCTAACTTACACAATTTTCCTTGAAAGTAAATTTAACGGAAGCAGTGAGTGAAAAACTACTAAAAAAATCTGCCAAAAATGACCTGAAGGATAAATTTTAAATAGTATTTACCTTTTTAACGACTAAAAATATTCCTAATAGTCAACTATCTTACTAGGTAGATTTTGTTGTAAATCCTGCGTAATGTATACCTAAATAGCAACCTATTTGGTCTCTTTTATTACACACCTTGAAGTAACATTAGGTCGACAAATTCAATAAATTCTACCTAGCTTATCTACCTGATTTCAACCATTAAGTCAATTATCTTTTGTAGTTGCATTTTCAGAGGTAGTTAACTTTAAGGTTGAATTAGCTCAAGACGCCATATTTTCTTAGCACAGTTGAAGTATGATTCCAAATTAGAATTTTAAAAATGAGTGTGTATAGAAACAAACTGACGAAAAGGTAAAAAAAATACATAATTATACCTGTAAACTCATTTAACAAATAAAGCATACTTTCTGCTCAAATTATTGTTATTTTACGAAGTACATCTGCTAGTATACACAAAAAAATATTCGTCGCATTGATTTCATTAAGCGAGAACTGCAAATACTTTACTTATAAAATGGATTTATTTTAGTTACCGACATTCATCTTGTATCGTTATTGTTGGTTAGGTATCTCTTCAAATTTGTAGGTGACTGACAACAATATTTTGACTACTTATAGAGAAAAATACCAAATAAGTATAAAAATCTTATTTTTTTCTTCTTGGTGTCATTTTCCAATTTCACATACTTCCGTAAATTCTACCTAAAGCTAGTCAACTCGATGTCGAATTGACGTCGAATTTAAGTAAAATTCACCTAAACTGGTATTAGTAACCAAATATATTGTGCGACTACAAGTACGATTTATGTGTAATTTTACCTCCACTTATGTCAATTCCACGTAGCGTCAATGTAAATTTTACCAAAACATGGTTAATTCTAATTTTGCGACTAAATTTATTATACATAATTTAAGTTATTTTGACGTCAAATAATACCTAAATGTTTGCTGGGTAATATGTCTAGTGACAGTAAATACTGGTGGAAGACAATTTCTTTTTAATTTAACAAAATTAAACAATTTCAAGCATTGGGATTATTTCTGAACGTAATTCCTCAAGAAAGGATTTTGCACCTTTAACAGATAGTTTGAAGAGGTACATAAAAAATATATTGTTTTCCATCAATATACAGTGTGTTTCACTTGAAATGGTAACACCACAATGACTTTTTTATATTTTTCTTTTTTCGATTTGAATCAAATTTTGCTTAAATATAGAACAAATTAGGCTCTACTTATGACCAGAAAAACATTTGCCTCCTAGAAATGCAAAACCACCTGCGGTACCAAAATATGCGAAGAAAATCAAAAAATCATATTAGGCATATTTTTATCGGAAAATTTTGTTAATGAAACTTGTTCCGAATTTTCCAAAAACCTTAAGTCCAAAATTTAATAAAATTTAAAACATATTGAAATTTTGATTAAAATAATGTCCAAGCCCCAAAGAATCATTGTAATGTTTTTTTTTTTGTTTAGAAAACTGTATCATGACAATTTTGTTTGCAAGTAAACCCAAGCTGCTAGATAGTTGTCAAGTAATTTACAGTTTTTTAAAAAATAATTATTTTAAAAAATTTTAAAGTTTTAATTTTTCAATTTTTTAATTTTGATTAAATTTTGGACAGGGTTTTTTGACAATTCTGAACAAATTTCATTAACAAAATTTTCGATAAAAAAATGCTTAATATGATTTCTTGATTTTCTCCGCATATTTTAGTACCGCAGGTGGTGAAGTTTTTTCTAGCCCTAAGTAGATCCTAATTTGTTCTATACTTAAGTAAAATTTGATTCAAATCGGAAAAAAAATAAAAAAGTTATTGAGTTGTTACCATTTCAAGTGAAACACACTGAATATTGTTATTAGATATATTAATGAACCCATCCAATAAACTGGAAGATAAAATTTAGACCCATTTTGAGTCACTTGAATTTGGGCACTCAAATTTGGAAATTTTAGCGAATGTTTCATGTGAATTGGCCAAATAGAATTGTCTGCCATGTTATTTTTTTAAAAGAGGACACCCAAATGAACAATTTCCACCAAGTTTGGTCAAGGAGCTCGCTATTTTTTTTTTGTACTTCGCGCGCGGTGCTCCACAAATCTACGGTGTCTTCCATTTATTTTTTCGCTATGTCAAATACGTACATTAAGTGCTACCGAGCATTTCGATCGGGAGTTCACAAAAAAAATTGCCTCTGCCCTACCCTATGACCCTGCCCTTCGAGCTAAGGGCCTAATAAAAAAAGTGTTTATTTTGCCTATAATTTCAGGCTACTGAGCGGTAGACGGGAGCTTACTACCTTACCAAATGAATGTCAGCTCTTAGACTATAGAGAATCCATTAAATGCTTGATTGAAACTTAAAATTTGATGATAATATCAATTATTTCGTCAAGAGATGTTATGGCTTAAATTAAATTAATATATTCTAGAGTTGACAAGTGATGCGATGTGGCTGAAGGACTGATGACATAGTAGCTATAAGCGACACCAAGATTTTTAATTGGAGATGATACCACTTTAGTTGCAGCAAGCGAGGATGAGGTCGTGGTTCAGCTGATTATGGTTTATGTGTAAATTACAGCAAAACGAAAATTATGATTGTAGAGCGAGCAAATGATTACCACCCACGTTAAGGATAGGTGACTGTGAGGTAGAAAAAAAGATAATATACCTTGAGGCTCTTGTGGACAATACTGGTGACTGCGAATACGAGATTCGGCGAAGAATGTAAATATCAATTGCCAGTTGAGAAAAATTTGGTGTGAGAGAAATATCACGAAGCGGACAAGAATCCGGCTTGCTAACGCTTTAGTTTTATCCACCTTTCTTTACGCCTCTGAAATATAGACCGTTAAGAAAACAGACAGATAGCATATTAATGTTTTCTAGATGTGGATCTGGAACGATTCTCTAGCATCGTATTCTCCCAAATCCTCACATCAACCAGAGAGATAGAGAGATAGAGAGAGATAGAGAGAGAGAGAGAGAGAGATAGAGAGAGAGAGAGAGAGAGAGAGAGAGAGAGAGAGGAGAGAGAGAGAGAGAGAGAGAGGGAGAGAGAGAGAGAGAGAGAGAGCTGGTGGGAAATATAGAACGGTTGATATTTGAAGGAACCAGATGGCAAGAGGTGAAGAGGATGCCCTCGAAAATATTGAGCTGATGTCACCAAGAAGCTGGTGGAAAAGAGTTTTGCTGTTGAGATGCTGTTATAGAAGATCCCATTATCGACCTAAGTCGAAGACTAAATGAAAGTGACTTAAGAAAAATTTGTTAAAAATATTGTTGGAGCATAATTAAACAAAGCTAAAAAAAAGGCAGAAAACATCCTTGAACTCATACGCGTTCACAGAAAAGAAAGGCAAAACACGTGGCGCCCAGAAATTTTTCACCTAGAAAAATATGTCATGTCCAGGCCTTGAGAGTGTAAGTATATTATGGTCATGGGAAAGAGAAAAGTATAATTTTGGTCAAAGACAAAAGTATATTATACTTTTTCAAAAGTGCGCCAAAGTTAGACTTTTAAGAAGAACGCTAAAAATGTACTTAAAATATTTATGAATATTTTTAACTGTTTAATCTTTTCACGAAACAAAGTGGAAGTGGAGATACAGTCATTGTGAATATCATTGAAAAGAATCCATATAAAATTTTAACGATGCGGCGTACTGAAAGGGCGAAACCGAAAAATGTGGCAAAGGCGAGTAGCGTCTATAGGCAATTATTTGGCAAAGATTAGTAAAAATAGACAAGGCCGGTTTCTCAAATAAAACAAATTTTGATTTATCCAGCGCCGCGTCAATTGGACGAGTGCGTTGGATAATCGGTAGAAAGCAATAGTAGGAAAACCAAATGCAGGTCTTTCCAAATGACAAAGTTATAGAGAAAACCGCTTTGTGCATAACTAAGACAAAAAGCCATTTTGCCAAAAAGTCGCTCGAAGGCGAAGTCGCGTCACATCCCCTAATATAAATTATAGCGTTAATAAGAAATTTGTATATTTTGTCTGTTATTGCAGAAACACTATTTGCCCGATACTCTGGATTGCTACAAAAATGTAATCAAATAGATATAGTTTAATCCAATCTATGTATACAATATCTAACCTCGTGTCTAACATTGTGAATCACTTTAAATATTAAAAACTCGATTAAAAACTACTGACATCGACGATACATCTTTGGTGTTTCCGAGAATGTTTCAGTACAAAGGTTTTAGTATCTACGATCCCAGTTTAAATAATTGTCTAACATTTACAGAATACTGCATCAAAAAATGCAATTGTTTTAAAATTATGAAATAACAGAGAAACAAGATCAAATCCTAAACTCATATGCTGAATGTATGAGGACCGGTATGTCGTGAGACAGAAAGTTGTAATAACTCATTATAGTTGAACTCAAATGGAACTCGTTCTTGTGAATGATATAATCACGATAAAGAACTTTAAAGCTAATCATAAGCTTCCCAAAATTCTAAATAAAATATTTTAATATTATTTCAAGTCAGACCCAAAACCCAAAAATGCTTTCGTCAATTTCTAGGAAAGTTGTGTGAATCTTTTCTAACAAATCGATTGATAGTGCACGCTCTCCGTTGTATGGTATCGTCAAAAGCTCTCTAGAAGAGGTGGTCGACCTTGCCCTACTTGGGGAAGGCGACTCTATTCAAATTAAATAATTTATTAGATAGGATATTGCATAATTTTAATTAGGTTTAAAATAGGTACATTTTAAATATAATCAATAAATGATATTATTGGAACGATTGCATTTTATTGATTGAATGGCTTGTTGTAAGTCTTATTCTTCGAGGACTTTCATTTGATGGGCCGGAATTGAGTAACTTCAGAGATCTCTAAGCATAAAATCCATTAAAACGTTAGGTAAATAAGAAAAAGTGCTTCGAGAATAAAAAACAATTTTTGGAGAGAGCGTCGTTAGAAATCTACGAGGTAATCTACGATAAGTGCAGCCTTGGCCTATTTCTTAGTTATCAAATATCTCATACATCTTATTGAACCCGCCTGGAAGTGGAAAGCCACACTAGAATAAGGGAGGACACGACTGGCGCCGTTAGTAAATAAATTGGTGTCGCGTCACTCAGACGCTGTATGATAGGTTCTTCTACAATATTATACAGTAAGCGAAGCCCAACTTTGAATTAGAACAATTCATAAATTACAAAACATGTGATAAGACATTGTGGATAAGAAGAAAAAGAAATTCGCTTTCAGTAACAGACTTGAGTACGCTAATGAGAAAGAATACATAAACTAACTTAAATAATTAGAATAATGGAAAAAGTTTAATGTAGTCAAGTGGTGAACTAAGCATCCAAAAATATAATAGAAATGCTTTAATATTTCTGGACTATCGAATTTAAGCACATAATTTCAACATTTTCACTTCTACCGACTTCTAACCTAGACAAAATGATGTCTCGTCCTACAATACAATACCAGTATACTTTTCCTTCTTTAAAAAGTTCTGAATACGTCACACCGACATCACTTTAAGTCAAATTAAAAAAGTTACAAACCGACCCTACACATCATCAAACCGAACAAAGAACATTGAACAGAAAGCGTATAAATGCTGCCATCAAAATAAAATCTTTCAGAAACTAAACAAAACCGAAATAATAAAAGTTGGCGACAGCGGAACGTCAAGATTGCGAAACAAACTTGCTCAGACAATACTAAGTCATCTCGACAAGCGTCCGGACAGATCAGGCGCTCGCAAACATGCGTGAAAATTCAGAACGCAACTGCCTGTCAGATACATCGGAAAATCGAGGATGGTCTCTGGCCGAATAAAAGCAATTTATAAATCGTTTAGACAATCACATCATTTTTTTGAGTAGGATGCCTCGTCGCGCTGTTCTTGCAACTTTTGCAGAACGACATTCCTCGTTAAGCGATTTTATAATACGGGGTGTAATATAAATATTAACAGCCATGAATATTAACGGGATATTAGATTAAGAGGTGAGTTCTCATGCATCCGACATCCAATATCGAAATCGAAATCTTATGTATTTTCTACAATTAATTATTTTTTATTTATTTGCTTTTATCATGATTAGAGAATATTATTTAAG
Source organism: Rutpela maculata (assembly GCA_936432065.2). NCBI lineage: Eukaryota > Metazoa > Arthropoda > Insecta > Coleoptera > Cerambycidae > Rutpela > Rutpela maculata. Next base: position 361,580,181 of record OW386285.2, read on the forward strand.
TATTATGCAAATCACAACTTACACACTTTTTATTTATTATGAAAATACCTACTTTCTGTATATTGTTGCCCTAATGTGGGCACGCTAATATACTAGTTAGGTAAATACTTTAAAACACTCATTATTGGAGAACCAATCAAAACAACTACTCTTCTAGCTAATACTGACGAAGTATTGAATTACATGATAGGATTCTTAGCATTTTAAAGAAAAAAATATTGAAAATATTTAAATGATTTTTTTCTTTAAAATGCTAAGAATCCTATCATGTAATTCAATACTTCGTCAGTATTAGCTTGAAGAGTAGTTGTTTTGATTGGTTCTCCAATAATGAGTGTTTTAAAGTATTTACCTAACTAGTATATTAGCGTGGTCAAATTAGGGCAACAATATACAGAAAGTAGGTATTTTCATAATAAATAAAAAGTGTGTAAGTTGTGATTTGCATAATACCTAAATAATATTCTCTAATATGTATTTTCATCGAATAGAAGAAAACATCAATTCACATGAATCAATAATTTTTTCTCCGATAATCATATATTTTAGTAGTATTTGAGCATGCTTTTTTTTAAGAATATTTTGTTTGAATAATACTTTTGAGAAAATACTAAAAGAAACTTTATCTTCAGGTAGTCGACTGAAAAAAGAACTACGCTCAGTTTTGGCTGTAAGTGAACAGCCGTGAAACATACAGGGTGAACCACGGTGGGTGGAGTATTAAAAGTATATGGAGAACGGTTCACCCAATTGGACATAAAATCAAAAGCATCTGGGACCGATGAACTCAATATTATTTTAATTCAATTTTGTTGTCCCTTTCTAGCTCCATACATTTGTCATATCATAAACAAATGTATTGCCAAGCCATATTTTCCCACCAAATGGAAAGAAGCAGAAGTTATACCCCTCCCTAAGATAAACCAACCTACAGAATTCAGCCATCTCAGATCTATTAGTTTGTTGCCGACACTATCAAAAGTTTTGGAAAAAGTTATGGAACTACGGATTAGATTGTATTTAAATTCTGATAATATATTACCAATAAAACAATCCGGGTTTAGGCATAGTTGTGCAACAGCATTAGCAGATGTATTGGATGATATTATTAGAGCGTATGATAATGATCAAATATCCATATTAATACTCCTGGACTATTCGAAGGCATTCGATATGATTAACCATAAAATATTATTATTTATATTACATTTTGTAGGTTTCAGTAAAAATACAGAAACATTTTTAGCTTCCTTCTTAACCGACAGATTTCAGCAAGTAAAAATGAATAATCAGGTTTCCACCTTACTTAGGGTTTTGACTGGTGTTCCCCAGGGAAGTATCTTAGGGCCACTTCTATGTACAATTTACACATCAAATTTCACAGAATCTTTGAAATTCTGCAGCTATCATTTTTATGCCGATGACACGCAGCTTTATTGTTCTTTTAACAGCGAAGAAATACTGCATGCGAATGAATTAATAAACAGTGATTTAAAATCTCTTTACACACTTTTCACTAATAATATGTTGAAAATTAATCCTAATAAATCATCAAGTCTTCTATTCTGCAGAGATAATATTATAGAAGTCACGCAGCAAATATTATTGATTTAAAAATAGGATCTGATAAAATCTCTTTACAGAATCACTGTAAAAGTTTTAGGTACAGAATTCGTGTATTCGTTTAATTTATGGGATTAGATATCTCATAAACTTATGGCTAAATATGTACAATCGGAGGCGGCTCCATATGGTATGTCTTTTTTATAAAATAATCAAATTAAAGACACCTCCTTACTTACATAACAAATTAACTTACAGAACAGATGTCCATAATATCAACATTCGTCAAAGAAATTTACTTACCATTCCACGGCATCACAATGTTGCTGCTTACGTCAATGGTTCGACAAAATCAATTTTTTGGACTATAGTTCAGCATTTACGACATTTAAACTTAATTACAAAAATATTTACTAAACGCCCAGTAAAAGGCATAGCTTTTTTACTCAGACCCATATTATGTTAAATGTATTATAATCAAGATTCTTGTCCCTTGTTCATAATATTTAATGTATATTATTAGGTTAAGTATGTGTTGTTGTTTAATTAGTATTTGTAATTGTATGGGCATTGGTGGAAGAACAGAATCTGGAATTATCCAGAATTCTGAACCATTTAGCCCTTTATTTACCTTATATAATAATATTTCTTATCATGTACATAATGTATCTACATTGAGTAAATAATAAATTGTTATTATTATTATTATCTTTCACCATCTATTATATGCCCATGAAAAAACAAAGAACCCCTGCAATATCAATAAATGTGATGGGGTACTCTTACTTATTAAATCAGAAATAAATGCAAATGTAACAATATACAAATTAAACCTCACAAATGTAAGTATATGCAGAATAAATCTAGATATAAATAACATTACAATTGGAGTAACAGCCCTGTATAGACCACCCTCTACTGTAGCCCAAGCCTTTATAGATGATCTGGATAACTTTCTGTCCAACAACCTGGAAAAAAACATCGAAATAGTCATAGGTGATATAAATATTGATATTTTAAACATTAATGACCCATTAGTAAATAACTATCTAGAAACGTTAGCTCTACACGGTCTGCAGCCGTATGTGGATTCACCAACCACATACAAATGACTCAAGTACCTTTATTGACCATATATTTGTCAAAAAGAAATTAAATATTAACAACATAAATTATAAATCACTTATAATAAATTATGATATCACAGATCATTATCCTATCATGTTAAATATTAACCAGGAAAACATAAACAATGTACAAACGCCTATAACCATAAACAAAATAGTAAAAACAGACTCTAATAAACTAGAAAGATTATTTAAAGAAGCAAATTGGTCAAATGTATTAAACGCAAATGACCCAGAAGTCGCCATGCAGAATTTTATGACTCAAATCTTAAACTTTTTTTAGAACAATCAAATACCATAGTAATTGTAAATCAAAGGCAATACAAAAAAATAAAACCCTGGATAAGTAACGGAATAATTATTTCCATAAAAAAACGAGAAAAAATGAAAAAAAAATTAATAAGAAATTATACCGCTACTAGAGAACATGAATACAAAGCCTATCGTAACACTCTAAAAAAAATCATAAATGATGCCAAAAACAACTACTATAAAAGTAAAATAAGCGAAAACACAAACGACATAAAAAAAATGTATCAACTAATATCTGAAGCCACCAATGGAGCCAATAAGAACTGCAATAAAAACATACACATATACGACAACACTAACAACGCCTTTAACAATGATAAAGATATGGCTGACTTTTCTATCAATTATTTTTCAAGTATTGGTATGGACATGTATAAACAAATCCCGCAACATAACAACAATATAGACTCTCTGCATGTAGATAGACGTAGATGTAGATAGATAGAGATAGATCCATGTTTCTGACACCGGTAAAGGTTAATGAAATAATCAGACATATAAATAGTCTAAAAAATAATGGTACACCTGGTCCAGATGGAATCACCTCAAAAATGATTAAAAACATACATTTATATATTCTGGACCCGTTAAAACATATAATAAATTTAACCTTCAAAACGGGATTGGTTCCAAGTCAATTCCAAACAGCGACAATTATACCCATTCATAAATCAGATAATCCCAAAATAATCAAGAATTATAGACCTATAAGCATAATCAACAATTTAACAAAGATTTTTGAAAAATGTCTGAAAGAACGCTTAATCAACTTCCTCAAGGTTAATAATCTGCTTTCACCTAATCAATTGGGATTCACAGAGGGCTTAAGTACCGAAGACGCTATGTACGAGTTAACAAAAGAAATAACGGATCAACTAGACAATAAGAAAAAATGCATAGCAGTCTTTTTAGACTTGGCAAAGGCGTTCGACACAGTGTCTCACGAAAAACTCCTTAGTGCTCTTGAGAACTGTGGTGTAAGAGGCACTGTGCAGACAGTCTTTCGAAACTATTTGACCAATAGATTTCAATGTGTTAAAATTAGAGAAACATTAAGTGATAAAAAGGTAATACAAATTGGTGTACCACAAGATACCGTACTAGGACCAATTCTATTTAATATACACATAAATTCCCTGACAAAAATGAATATCAATGGTAGAATTATCTCTTACGCTGACGATACTGTGCTAATATTCAATGGAACCACATGGGAGGAATGTAAAGAAAAAGTAAAGTTAGGTCTACATAAAGTAAAACTTTGGCTCGATATGTACAAGTTATCGCTCAACTCAAAGAAAACAAAATATATCGCATTTTCTATTACCTTGGCAAACCGTCCCAGATATACGAGCATAAAAATAAATAACATAACAGAACTAATTGAAGAGACCGCTGATATCAAATATTTAGGTATTATAATTGATAAAAACCTGAAATGGGACAAGCACACAACATATCTAACAAATTTTACCTCTTACGACAATTCTTAAACCAAAATCTTTTACTAACCCTGTATCAATCCCTAATAGAATCGCTCATTCGATACGGCATAGTAGTATGGGGTGGTCTATACAACAACTCTTTGAAAAAGCTTGCTGTGGCACAAAACACAATTCTTAAAATAATCTATAAAAAAAACCGATTATACACAACAAAACTGCTATACTCTGATAAAATATGTAACGTTCGCAGCCTATTCGTTCTGTCAACTTGCTGTTTTATGCACAAGCATGCAAAAGTAAAACATTATACCACACATGAGTACAATACTAGAATTAGAGTAAACCAGCACTTAATAATACCCAAAAGTAGAACAAATATAAATAAAAAATTTATGAATTATTTAGGCCCAAAATTCTATAATCTGTTACCCTTAGCTATAAAGAATATAAATTATCCCAAAAAATTTAGCAAAGTATGTAAATTGTATGTTGTACAGAATTTTATCATATTTGCCAAAATTATGTCAAATTAACAGACATGATTGAATTTGCCATCTCACTATATCTGCTCATTCAATTATTCTAATTTTAATTTCAATCTTTATGGTTAAAATGTTAATAGTTATTATATTAATTTATTTCCCTTTTGTAAGATCGGGTACGTACAGGTGATTATTGTCTAATAATTACCTAGGTACCAAGAAAACCACATTAACGAAACATACTGTTATACAATTATAAAAAGCCATAGTATGTATGTGAAAAAATTGTGAATAAATTGAATTGAAATTGAATTGAATTGAAAAACAGTCGATGCCAAGCTGTCATATGAGAAATAAGCAACTGGCCGTTTCAGGCCAGTTGCGCATCACTAAAAACTTTTTTTACTCTGTTATTCGTGTTCAGTACCCTCGAAAATGGGGGGAGGAATAGGTTTCATAATCTTAGCACGATTTTGTTCTTTTTTTGAGAAAATCCCAACTCCTTACTTCCACTACATGTGAATTATCATGTTTTATCATAATTTTAGGGCATGTTACTAAAGTTTATGATTAAGTCATGTTTAATGCCTTTTTGGGATACCAATTTTATTTTAAAATGTTTTAAAGCATTTCTAATAAAACTGTTAAGAAACAAATTGAAATTATAGTCGGGTGTTGTCGACTGAGAATATTTATTAAACACGATAACTTAGACTTAAATTTCTGTTTTAAATGTTATATGTAAAATAACAAGGTAGAACACTTCCTATTGGAATTGGGCAATATCCACATTACAGGATGACCGCCAGAGACACGTGAACTGCTTTGTTTTATATAAACTATGTCTGTTTTTAATTTTATAGCAAAATGTTACTAAAATTTTGTATTAAGCACGCAAAAATACGAAAATGTACAGGATATTAAAATTGCAATATACAGTGGGTCTCTCAAGATCGAACAAACTTTACGTAGACTAGATGATATATCGATTTTACTTTAACATGTTAAAATATTTTAAAAAAATATTTCTTTAGCTGAAAGCTTTCATGCCCTGTATCTTGGAACAAATGTTTATCTGACAAAATATTCTTAAATTTGGAGAAATAATACACTTATTATTTACATTCTATTCTGTTATCTACATAGATATAATAATATCTGCTTGTTAAATAGATCAACAGATATTGATTCATCTGGATACAACACCACTAGGTTTTTGTTCAAATAACAACGTAAAACTAAGTGAATTACGTATCGTTTAAACCTACATAACATATTTAAAAGATTATAAATGCCTGTCATACTATCATATATCTCCATTTTTCACGCACATGTGTATCGTGACCTATTATCGTAACTAACGTGGTCTGCATATTACAATGCACTCTTAATATCGGATATCCTTATAAATCCATTTAGATGCTTTCAGGGTAAACAACGATGAAATAAAAAAAGATGATTAATAATCCAATAAAAAATAATCTGTAACACGATATGACTGAAAGGCGTACTGAAAAACGGGCCTAACTATGAAGGGCTAAGCAACCCTTCATGAATTTATTATGCAAAATATTATGAGTAAACGGACCACAAACACTCTGCATCTGCTTTATTGCCGGCAACTCGTAAAATCTCATCCCCATGATGAATTTATGTTCCTTTTTTCTACCGTTCTCTAATTGGGGACCTGCCGGTGAAATCCACGCATTTCGTTTAAGTACAACCCTTACTTCTTTTTCTTACGCTCTACTACACACAAGAGAGTATTTTAATGGTGAGATACTGATGAACTCTTTTCTCCCTTTAAGCTCCTTGTTGTTTAAGAACAGCTTTACACGCATTTGCACGCAGATAAAGTGAAATTATGATGCCAAGGCTTACATCCATATATTTTCCTCCCCTAGAAGGTCTCAGATTTAGACTAGATTCTCGCCCGGAGTGTTCCTTTGCTTAAAATGCAAGCAGGAGAAAATAGGAATATACAATAAATTATTTATAAAATCTTATCTATAATATACCGGGTGTTTTATCAGGTTCTTCACAACCTTATCTCGGTTAATTGAAAAAACACAGACTTGAGCAAAATATTACTTGAAAACTAGATTCTAATGAATATCCACAAGCACCCTCCAATCACCTACCCCCTATTTTTTCTAATAGCACTCCCTATTTTTATTAAAGGAATAGCAGATATATTATTTTGTTTATATAAACAAATGCAGTTATTAGCCCAGACGACAGAGAACATTTTATAATGAAACCCACAAAATTTGCAAACTGAATAATTTTTTAAAATGAGTTCGTGAAAGTGTGTAGAATAATATCCTGAAAAGTTTACATTTCGCTCGGATGCAGAACATTAAAAAAAAACATTTTTTATCCATTTTTTAAAAATTTTGAAATTAAGTGAGGGTAGGAAAAAATAAAAAATACACGTGGATAGACCTTGTGTTTCTGAACAAAAAATATCCCCAATAAAATGTATCGCTAAAGCCACGGTATCCTGGAAAAAAATAGTGAAATAATTTTGTCACTCTGCCCGGCCAGCGCACGGTTAAATGCATTCTATGGAACCTCTAAAAATTCTTAGCTGTTCTATCGAGTAAAATTAACCTTTTTCCTCTTTGTGATTACATATTTTTAACATTTTTCTTAGTGAATAGGAGGATAAATAGTGAGTACGGAGGGAAAATATATAATTATGAACGCATACACAGACACCACAAAAAGGTGCTGAATCGCTCGCATGAATTTTTACGTGCCTTTACTGTATTTTATTTATTACAGGTACACATTTCAGCTACATCCAATGGATTCCTTATACATTTGTTAATGTATTGGAAAAGTTCCAGAATTTATATTCAAAACAATAATATTTTCATATATTTTCATAGTTATAAGGATAAGATCGTGAAAATCGCAATTTCTTATCATGATCTGATTGATCATATTTTCGAAAAAATGCATACAAGTAAACGATTTTGTGTCTGAACATTCGAAAAGTATACATTTTTTCCGAAATAGTATTTTGTTTTTTCCAACGGATCAATTTCTCAACAAGTTACAGCTTCCAATATAGTAGTCCCGCATATGTTCAAAATAAGGCAGTCGTGGGCTTGGAATGATGAAGCAAGCGATGCATTTCATCTGTTAGTACATCTAATATGGATCATTGAACCACTTCTTGGCCGGCTCAGACACGCGTCGTTTACCCCCTGCACCCCGCCTCGACAAAGCCAAAGCCTGATTTTGCGGCACTTCCACCCACCAGAGCGGCTGCTTGCCAACACTCCCTTAGAGTTCATTTGCAAGTTTGTATCAAAATATGCTTGTTTACATTAACTTATGTTTTGTATTGTGCTTAGACAAAATTGTGTCACATTTTTTTAAGCTACAAAGGACGAATTATTGTTTGCAGATTCAGCAATGGTTATATGGAGATCAGCAGCAGGAGCCAACTGCTTGGGGATGGATGAGGGGGTCGGATGGCTTCCTTACCCCCGTCACTAGCACGGACCCAGTTGCGCCAGAATCCGTCCTAAATAACATATGTTGCGGGTGACAACTGGTTGCGGGGGCCGTTGCGGATGCCGCAAATCACGCATACCATGCTCGCTTGTGCGCAGCAGTTGCCGCGCTTCGTGTACCAACGACCCTCCAATCGTCAGCATCAACGGCGACGACGACGATGATGATCTTGTCGATGAATTACTTAAAATGGCCTTGTAAATACTTGTAATATTATAAAATTTTCTATTTGTTGAGCATTACCTCCCACAATATACAGTTTTTCCAACTATTCTCATTTTCAAACTCACGTACACCCTTAACTACTGCCCCTAGCGAAAAAATGAATAGGGGACCTTTTTTGTAGACAATTTAATTTACTTTCATTTTATATAGAATGACCTTTTCTCTAGGATACTTAGTATTCGAGATAATAACGAAAAACCTTCAAACCGACCCTTTCCACCTCCCTCCCGCCTAACGCATGAGGCCCACGGCTGGGGACTTTTGGTATATTGTCCATAATATCAACATTCGTCAAAGAAATTTACTTACCATTCCACGGCATCACAATGTTGCTGCTTACGTCAATGGTTCGACAAAATCAATTTTTTGGACTATAGTTCAGCATTTACGACATTTAAACTTAATTACAAAAATATTTACTAAACGCCCAGTAAAAGGCATAGCTTTTTTACTCAGACCCATATTATGTTAAATGTATTATAATCAAGATTCTTGTCCCTTGTTCATAATATTTAATGTATATTATTAGGTTAAGTATGTGTTGTTGTTTAATTAGTATTTGTAATTGTATGGGCATTGGTGGAAGAACAGAATCTGGAATTATCCAGAATTCTGAACCATTTAGCCCTTTATTTACCTTATATAATAATATTTCTTATCATGTACATAATGTATCTACATTGAGTAAATAATAAATTGTTATTATTATTATTATCTTTCACCATCTATTATATGCCCATGAAAAAACAAAGAACCCCTGCAATATCAATAAATGTGATGGGGTACTCTTACTTATTAAATCAGAAATAAATGCAAATGTAACAATATACAAATTAAACCTCACAAATGTAAGTATATGCAGAATAAATCTAGATATAAATAACATTACAATTGGAGTAACAGCCCTGTATAGACCACCCTCTACTGTAGCCCAAGCCTTTATAGATGATCTGGATAACTTTCTGTCCAACAACCTGGAAAAAAACATCGAAATAGTCATAGGTGATATAAATATTGATATTTTAAACATTAATGACCCATTAGTAAATAACTATCTAGAAACGTTAGCTCTACACGGTCTGCAGCCGTATGTGGATTCACCAACCACATACAAATGACTCAAGTACCTTTATTGACCATATATTTGTCAAAAAGAAATTAAATATTAACAACATAAATTATAAATCACTTATAATAAATTATGATATCACAGATCATTATCCTATCATGTTAAATATTAACCAGGAAAACATAAACAATGTACAAACGCCTATAACCATAAACAAAATAGTAAAAACAGACTCTAATAAACTAGAAAGATTATTTAAAGAAGCAAATTGGTCAAATGTATTAAACGCAAATGACCCAGAAGTCGCCATGCAGAATTTTATGACTCAAATCTTAAACTTTTTTTAGAACAATCAAATACCATAGTAATTGTAAATCAAAGGCAATACAAAAAAATAAAACCCTGGATAAGTAACGGAATAATTATTTCCATAAAAAAACGAGAAAAAATGAAAAAAAAATTAATAAGAAATTATACCGCTACTAGAGAACATGAATACAAAGCCTATCGTAACACTCTAAAAAAAATCATAAATGATGCCAAAAACAACTACTATAAAAGTAAAATAAGCGAAAACACAAACGACATAAAAAAAATGTATCAACTAATATCTGAAGCCACCAATGGAGCCAATAAGAACTGCAATAAAAACATACACATATACGACAACACTAACAACGCCTTTAACAATGATAAAGATATGGCTGACTTTTCTATCAATTATTTTTCAAGTATTGGTATGGACATGTATAAACAAATCCCGCAACATAACAACAATATAGACTCTCTGCATGTAGATAGACGTAGATGTAGATAGATAGAGATAGATCCATGTTTCTGACACCGGTAAAGGTTAATGAAATAATCAGACATATAAATAGTCTAAAAAATAATGGTACACCTGGTCCAGATGGAATCACCTCAAAAATGATTAAAAACATACATTTATATATTCTGGACCCGTTAAAACATATAATAAATTTAACCTTCAAAACGGGATTGGTTCCAAGTCAATTCCAAACAGCGACAATTATACCCATTCATAAATCAGATAATCCCAAAATAATCAAGAATTATAGACCTATAAGCATAATCAACAATTTAACAAAGATTTTTGAAAAATGTCTGAAAGAACGCTTAATCAACTTCCTCAAGGTTAATAATCTGCTTTCACCTAATCAATTGGGATTCACAGAGGGCTTAAGTACCGAAGACGCTATGTACGAGTTAACAAAAGAAATAACGGATCAACTAGACAATAAGAAAAAATGCATAGCAGTCTTTTTAGACTTGGCAAAGGCGTTCGACACAGTGTCTCACGAAAAACTCCTTAGTGCTCTTGAGAACTGTGGTGTAAGAGGCACTGTGCAGACAGTCTTTCGAAACTATTTGACCAATAGATTTCAATGTGTTAAAATTAGAGAAACATTAAGTGATAAAAAGGTAATACAAATTGGTGTACCACAAGATACCGTACTAGGACCAATTCTATTTAATATACACATAAATTCCCTGACAAAAATGAATATCAATGGTAGAATTATCTCTTACGCTGACGATACTGTGCTAATATTCAATGGAACCACATGGGAGGAATGTAAAGAAAAAGTAAAGTTAGGTCTACATAAAGTAAAACTTTGGCTCGATATGTACAAGTTATCGCTCAACTCAAAGAAAACAAAATATATCGCATTTTCTATTACCTTGGCAAACCGTCCCAGATATACGAGCATAAAAATAAATAACATAACAGAACTAATTGAAGAGACCGCTGATATCAAATATTTAGGTATTATAATTGATAAAAACCTGAAATGGGACAAGCACACAACATATCTAACAAATTTTACCTCTTACGACAATTCTTAAACCAAAATCTTTTACTAACCCTGTATCAATCCCTAATAGAATCGCTCATTCGATACGGCATAGTAGTATGGGGTGGTCTATACAACAACTCTTTGAAAAAGCTTGCTGTGGCACAAAACACAATTCTTAAAATAATCTATAAAAAAAACCGATTATACACAACAAAACTGCTATACTCTGATAAAATATGTAACGTTCGCAGCCTATTCGTTCTGTCAACTTGCTGTTTTATGCACAAGCATGCAAAAGTAAAACATTATACCACACATGAGTACAATACTAGAATTAGAGTAAACCAGCACTTAATAATACCCAAAAGTAGAACAAATATAAATAAAAAATTTATGAATTATTTAGGCCCAAAATTCTATAATCTGTTACCCTTAGCTATAAAGAATATAAATTATCCCAAAAAATTTAGCAAAGTATGTAAATTGTATGTTGTACAGAATTTTATCATATTTGCCAAAATTATGTCAAATTAACAGACATGATTGAATTTGCCATCTCACTATATCTGCTCATTCAATTATTCTAATTTTAATTTCAATCTTTATGGTTAAAATGTTAATAGTTATTATATTAATTTATTTCCCTTTTGTAAGATCGGGTACGTACAGGTGATTATTGTCTAATAATTACCTAGGTACCAAGAAAACCACATTAACGAAACATACTGTTATACAATTATAAAAAGCCATAGTATGTATGTGAAAAAATTGTGAATAAATTGAATTGAAATTGAATTGAATTGAAAAACAGTCGATGCCAAGCTGTCATATGAGAAATAAGCAACTGGCCGTTTCAGGCCAGTTGCGCATCACTAAAAACTTTTTTTACTCTGTTATTCGTGTTCAGTACCCTCGAAAATGGGGGGAGGAATAGGTTTCATAATCTTAGCACGATTTTGTTCTTTTTTTGAGAAAATCCCAACTCCTTACTTCCACTACATGTGAATTATCATGTTTTATCATAATTTTAGGGCATGTTACTAAAGTTTATGATTAAGTCATGTTTAATGCCTTTTTGGGATACCAATTTTATTTTAAAATGTTTTAAAGCATTTCTAATAAAACTGTTAAGAAACAAATTGAAATTATAGTCGGGTGTTGTCGACTGAGAATATTTATTAAACACGATAACTTAGACTTAAATTTCTGTTTTAAATGTTATATGTAAAATAACAAGGTAGAACACTTCCTATTGGAATTGGGCAATATCCACATTACAGGATGACCGCCAGAGACACGTGAACTGCTTTGTTTTATATAAACTATGTCTGTTTTTAATTTTATAGCAAAATGTTACTAAAATTTTGTATTAAGCACGCAAAAATACGAAAATGTACAGGATATTAAAATTGCAATATACAGTGGGTCTCTCAAGATCGAACAAACTTTACGTAGACTAGATGATATATCGATTTTACTTTAACATGTTAAAATATTTTAAAAAAATATTTCTTTAGCTGAAAGCTTTCATGCCCTGTATCTTGGAACAAATGTTTATCTGACAAAATATTCTTAAATTTGGAGAAATAATACACTTATTATTTACATTCTATTCTGTTATCTACATAGATATAATAATATCTGCTTGTTAAATAGATCAACAGATATTGATTCATCTGGATACAACACCACTAGGTTTTTGTTCAAATAACAACGTAAAACTAAGTGAATTACGTATCGTTTAAACCTACATAACATATTTAAAAGATTATAAATGCCTGTCATACTATCATATATCTCCATTTTTCACGCACATGTGTATCGTGACCTATTATCGTAACTAACGTGGTCTGCATATTACAATGCACTCTTAATATCGGATATCCTTATAAATCCATTTAGATGCTTTCAGGGTAAACAACGATGAAATAAAAAAAGATGATTAATAATCCAATAAAAAATAATCTGTAACACGATATGACTGAAAGGCGTACTGAAAAACGGGCCTAACTATGAAGGGCTAAGCAACCCTTCATGAATTTATTATGCAAAATATTATGAGTAAACGGACCACAAACACTCTGCATCTGCTTTATTGCCGGCAACTCGTAAAATCTCATCCCCATGATGAATTTATGTTCCTTTTTTCTACCGTTCTCTAATTGGGGACCTGCCGGTGAAATCCACGCATTTCGTTTAAGTACAACCCTTACTTCTTTTTCTTACGCTCTACTACACACAAGAGAGTATTTTAATGGTGAGATACTGATGAACTCTTTTCTCCCTTTAAGCTCCTTGTTGTTTAAGAACAGCTTTACACGCATTTGCACGCAGATAAAGTGAAATTATGATGCCAAGGCTTACATCCATATATTTTCCTCCCCTAGAAGGTCTCAGATTTAGACTAGATTCTCGCCCGGAGTGTTCCTTTGCTTAAAATGCAAGCAGGAGAAAATAGGAATATACAATAAATTATTTATAAAATCTTATCTATAATATACCGGGTGTTTTATCAGGTTCTTCACAACCTTATCTCGGTTAATTGAAAAAACACAGACTTGAGCAAAATATTACTTGAAAACTAGATTCTAATGAATATCCACAAGCACCCTCCAATCACCTACCCCCTATTTTTTCTAATAGCACTCCCTATTTTTATTAAAGGAATAGCAGATATATTATTTTGTTTATATAAACAAATGCAGTTATTAGCCCAGACGACAGAGAACATTTTATAATGAAACCCACAAAATTTGCAAACTGAATAATTTTTTAAAATGAGTTCGTGAAAGTGTGTAGAATAATATCCTGAAAAGTTTACATTTCGCTCGGATGCAGAACATTAAAAAAAAACATTTTTTATCCATTTTTTAAAAATTTTGAAATTAAGTGAGGGTAGGAAAAAATAAAAAATACACGTGGATAGACCTTGTGTTTCTGAACAAAAAATATCCCCAATAAAATGTATCGCTAAAGCCACGGTATCCTGGAAAAAAATAGTGAAATAATTTTGTCACTCTGCCCGGCCAGCGCACGGTTAAATGCATTCTATGGAACCTCTAAAAATTCTTAGCTGTTCTATCGAGTAAAATTAACCTTTTTCCTCTTTGTGATTACATATTTTTAACATTTTTCTTAGTGAATAGGAGGATAAATAGTGAGTACGGAGGGAAAATATATAATTATGAACGCATACACAGACACCACAAAAAGGTGCTGAATCGCTCGCATGAATTTTTACGTGCCTTTACTGTATTTTATTTATTACAGGTACACATTTCAGCTACATCCAATGGATTCCTTATACATTTGTTAATGTATTGGAAAAGTTCCAGAATTTATATTCAAAACAATAATATTTTCATATATTTTCATAGTTATAAGGATAAGATCGTGAAAATCGCAATTTCTTATCATGATCTGATTGATCATATTTTCGAAAAAATGCATACAAGTAAACGATTTTGTGTCTGAACATTCGAAAAGTATACATTTTTTCCGAAATAGTATTTTGTTTTTTCCAACGGATCAATTTCTCAACAAGTTACAGCTTCCAATATAGTAGTCCCGCATATGTTCAAAATAAGGCAGTCGTGGGCTTGGAATGATGAAGCAAGCGATGCATTTCATCTGTTAGTACATCTAATATGGATCATTGAACCACTTCTTGGCCGGCTCAGACACGCGTCGTTTACCCCCTGCACCCCGCCTCGACAAAGCCAAAGCCTGATTTTGCGGCACTTCCACCCACCAGAGCGGCTGCTTGCCAACACTCCCTTAGAGTTCATTTGCAAGTTTGTATCAAAATATGCTTGTTTACATTAACTTATGTTTTGTATTGTGCTTAGACAAAATTGTGTCACATTTTTTTAAGCTACAAAGGACGAATTATTGTTTGCAGATTCAGCAATGGTTATATGGAGATCAGCAGCAGGAGCCAACTGCTTGGGGATGGATGAGGGGGTCGGATGGCTTCCTTACCCCCGTCACTAGCACGGACCCAGTTGCGCCAGAATCCGTCCTAAATAACATATGTTGCGGGTGACAACTGGTTGCGGGGGCCGTTGCGGATGCCGCAAATCACGCATACCATGCTCGCTTGTGCGCAGCAGTTGCCGCGCTTCGTGTACCAACGACCCTCCAATCGTCAGCATCAACGGCGACGACGACGATGATGATCTTGTCGATGAATTACTTAAAATGGCCTTGTAAATACTTGTAATATTATAAAATTTTCTATTTGTTGAGCATTACCTCCCACAATATACAGTTTTTCCAACTATTCTCATTTTCAAACTCACGTACACCCTTAACTACTGCCCCTAGCGAAAAAATGAATAGGGGACCTTTTTTGTAGACAATTTAATTTACTTTCATTTTATATAGAATGACCTTTTCTCTAGGATACTTAGTATTCGAGATAATAACGAAAAACCTTCAAACCGACCCTTTCCACCTCCCTCCCGCCTAACGCATGAGGCCCACGGCTGGGGACTTTTGGTATATTACTCCTAAGGGTCAACCCTACAACTTAAAATAATAATCCGTTGAGCACTATTTCTTTCCGAATTGGGGCATTTTTTGGTCTTCGTTTCCTGTACTACTAGGCTATTGTCAACAATTTTTTTTTACTTTCGCACAAGAAAACAAAATGCTTTTACTAAAGTATCCAATAGCCTAGTATCCTTCTATACAGTTGTCTCCAAAAACCAATAAAAAAATTTTTTGAATCGGTTCAGGGATGAAGGAGAAATTGTCGAATTACGTTCACGGCACCTCCACCTTATACATTTGAAATAGTTTCGGATATTTTCGGTATGTAGGGCATAGATACGTGTATTATTTTTAAGTGTTCCATTCTTTGTATCACTATACATTTTGTTTATTTTCTTTTTAATTACAGGTTCATAAAAATGTTTTTGGTATAGGAATTTGTTTCGAGGACTGTTTTAATTTTTTTTTTTAATCATTTGGTCTGTATTTTGGATGAGAGTTGAATGGAACGATCTGTCAGGCTATTGACTACGAAATAGAAATATTACTTTTCTCATATTTCTCTTATAAGTGCCAATAGTTTACCGTTCTTAAATTAACTTTACTCGTCTAATTCTCGATTAAAAAATGAATTACCATAATTAATAGAGGACATTTTCACCGCAAATAGTTTACGCGGACGTAGAAGTGCGGTTAGGGGAGTGAAATTCTGGTTCTGAAGTTTTGGTACAGTTTTGGACAGTTATACGATGAATTGCAACCGCCAGGCTGCGGTGGTTTCAATCAAACCCAGATATAAATCAAAGGATATAATATTATAAAATTTCGCATTCTTTGGTAAATATTGACTTTGGACAGTTGTATTGTAGGTAGTTTACTCTAGTAGGATTAGTTTCAATGTCATTGGTGGATTTAGTGGCCACTGAATAACACTTTTTTTAGTGTCAAAAATAGAATTTATTTATTTCCGTTGAAGATGTGTCGTTTACTGCCTTATATACACATTTTATACAATATAATCAATAATATGTTAAATAAAAATAATCAGTATAAGCAGTTTCATTTAAAAAATCATTATGCATGTATAAATTATTCCTAAACAATTTTCGAATGTAGATGCACTTAAAACCTTGTATTTCTTAATAGTGGGAATAAAACTTGAGTATGGTATGAAAAGGAACCCAGTTTATATTATTCATTTACAAACAGTAGAAAAGATTCAATGAAAGTTGATGAAGTATTTGACCTTCAAAATTGATAATCTCTTTCCAGAGCAATATCCAAAAGTTTTGTTATTATCAAGACTGCACATGAAGTCATTCAAAAATAGGATGGTCATTACACTCATTACCTTAGTATTCTTGTATAACATATTTAACAAAAAATTTAATTGACTGTCCAATGCTGCTATCAACAATTAATTTCAGAATCTCGAGAATGGGGCACGTCAAAATGTTTTATTTATTTTATTGCCCCACTAGCCCTACAAATATTCTCAAAAAGTCTACCAATTACAGTATGATGGAATTATATAACAATATTGGTGGTCAATATGATACATTTAATAACAAAGGACCATTCTGTTCATTAATAAATAATGAACTTGTCAATAATATTTAGTAATTATTATTATTAAATCTTCAACAGCAATGTTTAATTTGACTGTGCTGTACAAGTTATGTTGTGCTCATGTTATTTTTATTGTCATTGTGTATATTATGCATTATGTAGTTTTTAGTTTCCGTTATGCAGTATTTCTTCACTTTCTTTGTATAGGAACTACTGCATAGACAGTACCTATTGATATTAAAGTTTTCAATTTGTGTATTTGCATTTCCACCATTATTTTATCATTTAAATTATAAGGTAATTGGATTATTCTGTTGAGCAATAAATCCATTATTATTAATATTATAAGAAATTTTCAAACTGACCGCGTCATGGATTATCACACTGTATGTGTATGACATTATTACTTTAATTAAACACTATTAACTCACACTGTCTTAACTTCTCGATATTACAGCTCGGACAAAATATATCCGTCTCGGCATTAAATAAACGCCATTAAAAGTTTATTTGTTGTCTGCGTAGATAAAGCTGTCAAAGAACGTTTACCACCTTTTTCTATTAAAAGTTCGACTTTCCACGTGCCCCGTGGTCATTTCGCTGGTATAAAGTTAAATTTCCGGTTCCGGAATGCGATCGTAACTTCTGAAATGCCCAATACCCAATAGTCTTTAGCTACATTAGAGGGCGAAAGAAAAAGTGAGTCCCCCTATATCCGACGTTATCTGTGCTGTCATTGATTTCCCATGAAGGCACCTTTCAGCGGCACTTGTCGTGGCTCATTGGACCTCAAGTGCTCGCACACTAATTCAGATTTAACCCCGTGGTGGGCCGGGGTGATTCAAGTAACACAGATTTAAAAGTATGCTAATCAACTACTATATTAAGACGAATTCAAATTTAAATTTTACTTAGAAACGTTACGTTTCCTCACATTGAGATGTCAGTCTAGAGAGTTTTTATTATACCTATTTGATTTAGTCAAATAGGAAATATATTATATTATCCACAGCACCATCACCAGAGCTCGTATATCAGGTTGCAATTTCACGATTATGAGGGGCGGACGGATTTGTAATGTTAATGCTTTGTACGTATTTCATGTGCAAGACTGATGTAATCATACGTTGTGATATTGATGGTGCTAAAACTTGGTTGAATAAACACAATACAGCACTTACGATGCAATAATAAAAGCGACATAATAATAAAAGTTAATAAGTAAGAGTTGTTCTAAATGTTCAGACTTCAAACTCTGACGTTTCTTGTAAAAAATCCAAGAACACTCCAAGTGGATGAATAAGCTAACTTTTGTTTTTTGACATAGAGGCTTGAGATTATTTTCTATGGCTAGAGATGTGATAAACAACATAAAAACTGCCGAGGGGGAATTAGCGATTAGCTTTTCTATATCTTGAGCCATTCACGAGTTATAGGACACTTCTTATTTTTATAATGTCATTATTGATTTGAGACTCTTTAGCAGTAATTTGTCAAGTTCAGCGAGAGGTTCGAATCCTATCGCTTAAAGATCGTGGACTTGAATTAGTTGTAAAATTGATTTGAATTTATGTGACGTCATAGCTTGCCAGGCTAACTGCTCTGTTTTTTGACATAGGGACTTGAGATTTTTTTCTATGGGTAGAGGTGCGCCAAATAAGACAAGGGATGGTAAGAGCGGATTTTTGGGATTATTTTTTTGATATTTTGAACTTCACGAGCTGTAAGGACTTTTTGTTCTTTGACGTCATTGTGGAAATGAGACTCTTTAGCAGTAGTTTGTTTGTTATGGCGAACGGTTCGAATGCTATAGTCTAGAGAGATTTGGTTCGGATCCCTGTGCATGGTGCAAGGGGGGGGGGGTCTGAAGTCCCTTTAATGCTGTGTTCTTGTCACTAACTTTTCCGCTAGAGTCAACTGAAATTTAACTTGAGCAGTTCAAAGGTCGCTTCACTGTCTAACATTAGTTTGAAGCTAATCAACTAGAAAAGCAGAAGTTCTCAAACAAACTGAAATGCTTTTGGTTGGTGAACTTGAAAACAACCACAAACTAAAATTTTTATGTTTAACTCTAATGATAATGTTGCCTCAATACAATAAAATAAATACCTAAGTAAAATTATAATTTGTCAATAAAATAACGATGAATAAATATAGACGTCGAATAATTCGACTGTCTGAGAATCACCGAACTATTTATCTCTCATGTTAGCATGCGTTCTATATTTCTCTGTCAGATAATAATATAGAGAGCAGGCCTATAGATATACGCAACTAGTTGTTTTGCATTATTGCAATAGTCCATGAGAATGTGTAAAGGGTACATTTTAAGAATATTATAATTTATTTCTCCTATTTTTCTTAATATCAATAGACTATAACTTTATGAGGAATATCAAATCACACGTGTATTATCAACTCATATAGATCTCAAGTTAAATTTCGGTTGGCTCTATCAGTTTCGTTTATGCGATCTTTTACATTAGTGGGTGGAATAAGCGTAATAATATTTCACTCCGGATACCAGCACCAAAATTTGGGGGTGAGTTGTAGACATATTTTACTTTGTAAA
The DNA here is from genome assembly GCA_936432065.2 of Rutpela maculata. Classification (NCBI taxonomy): domain Eukaryota; kingdom Metazoa; phylum Arthropoda; class Insecta; order Coleoptera; family Cerambycidae; genus Rutpela; species Rutpela maculata. The sequence continues at coordinate 361,600,387 of OW386285.2, forward strand.
TCCGCCGGGATACAATCTCAGAAGTGACTAAGTCAGCTGTCATGACGTCATCAGAATGACCACCGTACTAATTTCTGTAGGTTCAAATATCACAAGAACTAATCAACGGATTAGGATACACATTTTAAAGATAAAAAAACGTTCTACGAAAAAGGTAATAAGCAGTTATTACGTAAAAATAATAGCTTTAATTTTATTTGCAGATTAATACAAAATATTTAAATTTTTGCAAAATTTAAAAAGAACTGTAGATATGCTGCAACCTAAACAAAATAACTTAGGGTATTCAATTGATATCTCTTCGTGAACAATGGCCTTCACATGCACACAAAAGAGTACATCTGAGACCACTTTTAATGCACTTGCACTTGCAGGACAATAACTCTTGACAATGTTTGCTCACCTCCGGAAGTGTTGTCCCATCAGGTGTTGATACTGTTGCTAACAGGTTAAAATATTCTTGGAAAGCCGAATCAACATCACGAGATGACATCCATGTTTTCCACGCGCTCTGCTTTCCAATACCAGGAAACGATGGAACTATCACATCCTGTGAATGCATGGAAAAATGGAATCAGATCTGGTACACCACGTGGATGTTTAGAATGTAAGTGATGAATGGGCAGATACTGCAAATTTTTCCCAGTTCCGTACTCAACCTAAAGTTCTTAGACTTCTTCAATACGTGGCAAAGCAAACAATGCTTATAACAATGGCATCTGAATGAACTGTCTACTGTCTTAATGATTACTTCATTGTGACTGTTCCTAGCTGCATTCAAGGTGTGCAGAAGAAGTGCATCTGCTTCCTCGTGCGATGAAGGTGACATGGGGGCCCCGCTCTCTTCGTCACGTGAAGAAATTACTGTCCTTGTATGTGTAGTTTACTTGTTTATCGTGACTTTGTATTGCAACTAGATCCGTTGTTAAAAACATACTCTTCACCGATTTACTGAACTTTTTATATAATTGTTACACATTCTATAGGATACTCTTGGCAGTTTTCTTGTAAATAATGTTAGTTTTTGAAGATTCCTCCGATTAAAGAACTTATATCTAGATACATAATGGCATGAATTTTATGATCCCGAAAGACTCCCATTCTAAGGCACTTCTTCCCATAAGTTGCTGATTGGCCCATCGGCGTATTCGCGGCCGCTCGTACACGATCGGCTTCAGTTCGATTATCATAATATCAATTTGACAGTTCGGCCATTAATGTCAATAAATGTTTTTCGTGTTCTCCAACCAGAAACTGGTGAAAAAGTAATTTTATTTTAAGTTGTGATTTGCTTAATACCTAAATAATATTCTCTATTCATATTTACACAGTTTAGTGACAATATATTTTGTGCAAATAAATAGTGAAGTGCTGTGCCGTTTGCAGAAAGCAGTTTAGAAAAGAAGAAAATCGATCGTTCCATAGTCGTAAGTTCAGTTTACAGTTATAAAGTAAATAGCAATTAAATTTTAATATCCTTTCAATACATATTTATCTTACTGTTTTATCTTACTGTAATATCGTATGCCTACATCACGTTATATAAAACTTGGACAGTGCTCAAACATCGGGTGATACCTAACAATTATTTAAAAAAAAATTTTTTTCAAATCCATTAATAATTGCATTGTAGACGGATTTTTGTCTAAAAAAATTGAAAAATTTCCCACTGTGCGTCGTGGTGCTAGTAGAGTTGGGCAGGGTCAGGTCCGGTTTGGTTTGAATAACAATAGGTGTAAGGATTAGAGTTGGATTGCAAGATAAAACTTTAGACACTGGACCATCATACATTACTATAAAAATTGATTGTCTGTAATATATATGTTCCGAGAATCATATTTCAAAGATTCGATATATTATTCTGAAATATACAGTGTGTCCCAGGATAGATGTAACAAGAGGTGCAATGGACCAAAAATTTTAGAATTTTGAAATGGTATTTGATGATTGAGTCCTGCTTGTTATAAAACTCAAGTATACCAAAAATGACTTGTTTTGGTGTTCTACAGGGTGTTTTATAAGCAAAGTTGTAAAAATCACCACCAATAAAGTACCTTTATTTTTCAATATATAAAAAAATTCCACTAAGAAAAGTTATTTGGAATGCAATTTTATGCCTCTATACAAAATTTCAGGAATATAAAATTATTTTTTTGAAATCCCATTTTTTGCGAATTAAGAGTTGAATTCATATTTAAAGTTGTGTAGGAGCAAATGTTAATCATCTCAAAAAGTAGGCTATTGGTAAATAAAAAATTGAATATACGAGATGAAAGAAGGTTAATAATGTTAATCGAACTAATTGTAAAACAAGAAACAATTACTAACAGAAGATTAATGAGGTTTAAAAATTATAACAAGTAATAAATGTCTAAAATATAACAGATTCACAAACAAATTAATTATTGATCAATACAAAACGATGTTTACAATTTTTTTATTATTCGACGTAGCTATCACCCACATCCACACACATTTCGATCCTTCGCCTGAAGTCCTTAAAACTGTTTCGAATATGATCTATCGGTATGGAGTTTACGGCATTTGTAATTCTCTGCTTCAATACTGCTACATCGTTAGCTTCTACATAACTTTAAATATTAATTCACAAAAAATAATTTCTATGCAGTTTTAATTGAATGGTTCAAAAAATTTAAAAAAAATAATTTTATATTCCTGAAATTTGGTATGGTACCTCCATAAAATTGCATTCTAAATAACTTTTCTTAGTGGAATTTTTTCATATTTTGAAAATTAAAGGTACTTTATTAGTGGTTTTTACAACTTTGCTTATAAAACACCCTGTAGAACACCAAATTAAGTCATTTTTGGTACACTTTAATTTTACAACAAGCAGGACTTAATCTCCAAATACCATTCCAAAATTCCAAAATTTTAGCTTCATTACACCACTTATTACATCTGTCCTGGGACACACTGTATATTAGTAAAATGTATAAACAAGGAAAAAAATAATGTTAGGATATAACATTTCGCAAGATTTCTAGTCTCGTTTCTAGTTAAGTACAAGCGACAAAAATTAAGAAACTAGTTTGTAAATGATTAATAACTTTTTATTTACTGATTGATTTCTTTCAAGAACTAAAAAAGGCTTTCCCCTAGCTAACACTAACTTACTGTCCAAATTTCAATACAATCAGACTTTTCTTTCTTAAGTTATCGTGCTTTCAAGAAACATGATGGACGGACAGACAGACAGACGGACATTTTGAAAGTCGTTCAGAATTCGTTCCCTAACACAATTTTTTGTCTGCGAGCGATATTTAGAAATGTGCTGATCAAATACAATATAATCTTCGTTTCCATATTTGCGAAGAGTATATCCCTAAATTAAATCTGGGGCAAAGAAGGAAACAATTAGTGTGTAGTGTAGATTGTAGTGTAGTGTATAGTGTAGCAAATACATAGTTGTAAAATTAAATTAATAATAACAAGATAGCACATAGTTGGGGTGATTCTTACTGAGCGAACTCCCACTTTTCTATTAATTTGCAAATAAAATAAAAACTATTATTTTTACGAAATAACTACATACTTCCTTTTTTATAGAATATTCAATCATTTTTAAAATGAGACTTTGCGCATTCAGATCAGTAGATTAGTTCTCGAGATATTTGAACCTAAAGAAATTAGTACGCCGGTAATTTTGATGACGTCATCACAGATAACTTAATCACTTCTGAGAGTGTCTCCCGACGGATTTACAAAGTAAAATATGTCTACAACTCATCCCTAAATTTTGGTGCTGGTACCTATCCAGAAGCAAAATATTTTCACACAATTTGCTGCTTATTCCACGCACTACATTCAACTAACGCAACTTTAGATTTATTGTCAGCCGTTATATTCGGTTTTATTTCAACACAGTCAACCAGATAAAAAGGGAATGCAAGAAAACAATTTTAAATGATTTCAGAAGTTTTAAAATATTTATTGCTACCGGTGTGGTAGCTCAATCGGTTAAGGCGTATTGAGTGGCGAATATTCTGATCGACTGCCTACCGCGCTCTGGGTTCGACCCCCAGCCCCGGTATTGACAACACCGGTGGGGTGGATGTATGTCTGCATTTTTCCAAATGTGTAACCCCCTTCCGCACAGCCTTGGCTTTGAATTTGTGGTGTGTTTATGTTATGTTATGTTATGTTTATATTCCTTGTATATTGGCTAAAAATGTTACGAGTAAGATACGAATAACACTGTATTTTCAAGTTCAACTGATCAGTTTTAATAAATGATTTGCTTTTCCGTTTTTATTTTCAGGTGAAAATATTTTTTCTTTCAATTTGCAAGTGTTAATACTTACTTCGAAGGTCTATGGCGCGGCGCGGCGCGGCGCGGCGTGCCGTGCGCTCCATTTGAATGCACAAAGCAGACCGAAACTCAATTAATCAGAGGAGAGAATAAGTGGTACAAAATTTCCTTTTTAAGTTTGTCGTTGCCTTTCAGGAGGGTAAGAAGGAATCTTGTATTCAAGATTTACAGACCTAAATTATGGTTTTTGGAATTATGGAAAATAGCTGGGGAAATTAGCATTGTTAAACGGCCTTTTTCATGCATATATTTAAGTAGGGGGCCCTGAGAAGGGAAGAACTAATTTAAGATTTTGGTATTCTGGATTACGTTCGTTTATTTGCATAGAGATTTATTAATTGCAGGCGCTTAATAAAGTTTTTGGAATATTACGAAAATATTGTTCATTTCTCAGGATACTTCAGAACTTTTCATCGCATTCTAAATGGTTCCTCAGATTCCGCTAGCTTGAATAATTACTAGGTGATGCTAAATTATTCGTCCTCGGACTGTTCCGTCAAGATTAACGATCGAGGGGAGAAGTCATATTTCAAGAAAAATAATTTTTTGTATACAAGGTGGACGGTGCAAACTTTTGCTTATGGATTCGTACTGAAATAGTTCGCACATATACCACCACTTTTACTAAGCTGATAAAATGAATTTGTCCACACCTAAAAAAAATTGTAACCGACCATCTTGGATTTTATGGTTTTTAGAGAGTAACTCTGTTAACGTTAATGTTTTAAAAAAAAATATGAAAAAAACAACAATTTAAAGCTTAAGACACTGAATAAAATGTTTCTTTGTTTTTTAAAGCTAGTTGAGAATGGGCATTTCTCACGTATTTGAATTTTATGTTTATTATGTCATAAATCATTTATTAACACCTAATAAATATTGTATATACACGTTATATCGTATAATATTTTAATTTTAAATGGATATTTTAAAAATAGAAATGTTGTCTACTTTACCCCATATTTCAAACAAGTAAACGCGCTCAAATTACGTCATGGGCGGACCCTCCAATCAAAATTAAACAATTTCCAGCTTCATACGAACGTTAACCGAACCTGTTGACATTTCTGAATTTTACATCTCGTCTGGAAACCTGCCGATGAGACTATTTCCAGAGCTGAGCAGTATTTTCGATACAATTTGTATGTTGTATCGATTATTTCACTCATTAACGCTATAGCCAATGAGAGCCCGTTTTTTCACAACATTGCACCAATCAAATGTCATTATTAGTGGTAATTCAAGCTAGGTCTACTTTTAACAGGACCAACATGCAAAATTTATCGCTCTAATTTTTTAGGTCGCTGCAGCGGCAAATATTGCAAAAATTTTTTGACGTTTTCTGTCGTGACATGTTTTCGGCAAACAGGACAAATCGTGCTTTTAAATGTTATCTATAAATATCTTCTCTAGCTTATTACTAATTGTTAACGTAAATTGTAAATTGTAGTACTGTATTATTAACCTAAAAAGCCAATGCTGTGTGGAACTTATATAGGTTCGGGACAAGTTATAGGTACACAGCTTTCAATGGCTTAATACCTAACATAATTACAAAATAATTTTCCCAACTAAAATTAAATATGAATATCTACGAAGCAGACAAATCAGTTATTTCAGATAAATACACAAATGTAGGTACTTACTTATGGTAATTCATCAATCATTACAAAGCAGCTAACACTTATTTGGAAAATCAAAACTCTGCAGTATCACTATATACATTATAATTCGTTGTACTTAAAGTCTCTCTACTTAAACAAGGATTAAATACATAAATATATATTAATAAACACTTTAATATAATAATTCAATTCACTGTTTAGGCTAGTAACTAAGTTAAGCTAGCGTTACTAGATGGCGGTACCATACCATCTGAGCCGGCAGCCTTAGAACGTAAAAGGGATAGATTGGTAATATCCAATTCGTGTGATTTCACCCGTAATGTGATTGGTCGAAGCGTGCTTTGTTGCGATGACTAGTCTTATAAGTTACAGTACCTATGGTTTAACGTATATTGTTTTTTTGATTGTCATAATTTAAACCTAATTTGTTTTTTATTAGATGAGTCGCTTTGGAAATGCATTTTTATGTGACGTAAATGATGAAATTGAAAATAAAGGTGAGTAATCTCTAAAAAGCAACAAGGAAACGTCTGAAGGCAATTAATTACTGAACATAATTTTGAAGATATACTTAATGAATTATTTATTCTTGAAATATTCTCCACAAATACCACTCGTGCTTTAAATTTTATCTAAAAATTTTTTCTCAAGCTAAGTTGCCCCTAGTTAATATAACTCGTGCAAATTGGCAGTTTATTATCAAAGATTAAATCCCTCCCGCTAAAGCGGTCGGGATTTAATCAGATAATAAACTGTCAATTTGCACTCTTTATATTACCAGGCAACACGCTTTCGAAAAAATTTTCGATACAATTTTAAGCACTAGTGATATTACATACGAAAATACCCACCTAAAATATATTTTGTATTTTTTATCGAAAATACATTTTTTTCACAAATATGTATTTTCAAAACACTCTTCCAAATATAAAATACATACGCAAAAAGTTGGCAATTATACCTAAAATTTTGACATATTTTTAAAAACTGCGAAAATGCTAGATACTAAAGACGCAGTTACACGGCGCGTGGTTCGCCGATCCACGAACCTGGTGCGTGGTTCGTCAAGCCACGCGCCGTGTAACGGATAGCGAGCCAGATGTGTCAATACAGCGCGTGACCAATGCAGATTTCGTGTGGGGTTGTGGATTGTAGGCTCGCCAAAACTGCATGGATCGACTGATGACTGATCTTCAGGCGCAGTTACCGACAACTAGATGGAAGACGCGAGCCGACGCGAGCAACGTCTCCCGAGTCGCAAGCCATGCCAAGTTGCCTATGTCACACGGCGCGTGTTTCGTGACTCGCCAAGCCAGGCTCGCCTAATCACGCGCCGTGTAACTGCGCCTTAAGACGCTATGCAAAATGTTTAACAGTTAAATAAAAACTTCAATAAACATACGAAGAGTCTGTATGATAGGAACACTCGCTGCGCTCGTGTTCCTACTTTCATACATCGTTTTGGAATGAAGCCCTTGCCACACTTGTATTACAATCTACTATTGTATCACTCTCTCCTACTCTCCCCCCAGGTTTCATCCCAACAACGACGCCACGATGCACATTAGGGCTTTTCGTAGTTAGTAGTCCCAAAAACGCCTAGAGCCTATCAAAGTTGACCAATACAAATCATTTTTTTTTATTTTCCTTAGAATATTTCTAAACGATCCTCACGAGTTTTTTTGAAAAAAAGTTACTCTGCATTAATAGAAGTTGGTTTACATTTTGATTATTGATGTAAGAAATTGCTTTTTTTCTTAAACCTCAGTGAAATGAATATTATAAGTAATAAGAAATCGAAATAAAGTTATAAAAAAAATGTTTAGTGTAAATTTTACATGTCAATGAATTATTTATAGCTTTATTTTGATTTCTTATTGCTTATAATAGATTTCACTGAGGTTTAAGAAAAAAAGCAATTTCTGACATCAAAAATCAAAATATAAACCAACTTCAATTAATGCAGAGTAACTTTTTTTCAAAAAAACTCGTGAACTTTGATAAGCTCTAGGCGTTTTTGGGACAGTATTTTAAAAAACTAGTGCTTATGAGAGCGAATAGATATATTTTGTAAAATTTTTAATGAGATAATTTTAATGTAATCACTTAAAAAATAAATATAATTTTTTTCAACCTTACCAATGTATTTTGAAAATTTATTTGCAAAATACATGTATTTTGTATTTTCGATAAATCAGATCTTCATGTATTTTGTATTTTGCATCGAAAATACTCGTTTTAAACGTATTTTGTATGTTGTACCGAAAATACATTTTTCCATGTATTTTGCCCAGCTCTGACTATTTCCATGTTGCCTAATGTATATGAATGTTTAACGTTAGAGGAAATGCTTTAACTATTTCACTTAAGAATGTCTACTTTTTATCTCCGCTTTTGAAAATAATGAATTTCCATTGAATAATACCACCTACTATAATAAAAATTATGATAACAGAAGAAACACACTTTATATGCCGGCTATCAACAAATAACTGAGATTTGGCAACACCGATGGAAATAAACTGTGTACTAAATAATAATTAAAGTGAAAGATAAATGGAACCTGTTCTGTAGGATATTGTAACGCAAATAAATAAATAAACAAAATAAAATAAATTAAAGATAGGTTATGTTCTCTTATTTACGTTGTGATCGTATGTATCTAGTATTTTGACTTTATAACTTTGTTTCTTATTAATTAAAAGTGTGTGTGTGTGTGTGTGTGTGTGTGTGTGTGTGTGTGTGTGTGTGTGTGTGTACTGTGTAGACATTAGAATGAAGAAAGGTTTTGAGAAGGCGGCAAGTGATAATCTTCCTATTATTGACAGTGAAATGATGAATGAAAGAGTCATACGGGGATAATGCACTGGGATATGTTCAACTTAAAAGGGAAGGAAAAATATATTTTGTAAAAGGAAAAATTACTCCAGAACATAAAATCTGCAATAAAGCATACACAGTAGAAATATTAATAGATGAAAATGATGAAAAAGTGTTATCCTGTCATGTCTGTCAATTCGGTAAAGCTAGAAAGAGACAAACACTTATACGTACAATCTCATATGTAGCCTCTACTAAGGGTGCTACAGTATACTGATTGGTCCGTCCGCCGAATGCGTCATTAGTGGAGAAATATTGCCGCGAATTTTAAATTCATATAACATGATAATTTTTTCTGTAGAAAAGAAGCAAATTTCGCAAAAAAGAAAAAATACGGGTGAGTTTCTTTTAAAGAGAACTTCTCAAATACTCAATAAAAAAAACGTAGGAAAGGCCTATTGAAAGTAAATTTTTTCTTAATATTCGTAATTCATCTAATACAGATATATACAGTAGAGTGGTCTTTATTTTTCGACCTCGAAATTTGTACGTTGCTCCCCCCAAAACTATTCAATTGTATGCAAACATTATTATTCTCAAAGATGGACTCAACTGGATAACAAGAAAGGCTCCTGAAGGTACTTAAATATTCGAAATTTGAAAATACTCTATAAAATCAAACTATTAGCGATAGCGGTAGCTTGGTCGGTTAAGGAGTATTGAGTGGCGAATATGCTGACCGACTGTCTATCGCGTTCTGGGTTCGAGCCCCAGCCCTGGTCTGGTGCTGACAATGTTGTAGAACTCTCCAAAATCGTCCTAAGTTGAAGATAGAATCAAAATTCGACTTGGGCAAAAATGTCATTTAAGGACATTTTTAAGAGTCTGCAGAGGCGCAGATCAGTCCACAAGGACCGTTATGAGTTCTATAAGGCATCAGAAATGACCAGGTGAAAATTCGGAGAAACACCGAATTTTCACTTAGGAAAATATGTTTTGGTTCAGGATATGAGAGCGAAAGTATATATAATAGCAAAGGGTTTATGAATAAAGTACGCCAAAATTTTACTTGCAGATTAGTTTTTCAAAACTGCGTCGAAATTTGGCTTGAAAATCAATTTATCAAAAGTACGCCGAAGTTTCACTTAAAAGTTACTTTTTCAAAAATACCCCAAAACCAGTTTAAAAAGTACTTCGAAAATATACTTTAAAAAATGTTGAAATATTCTTCATCTTTATTCCTCCACCAAAGACATTGACCTTTGAGGTACGGTCATTGAATGTCTGTTCTAAGGTATGAGCATAAAATTTTAGCGATGCATTGCATCCCAAAGGCACAATAGACGATTTTGACAAAGCCGGCGTAGTGCCGATAAGCAAAAATTGATAAAAATCAATGCACATGCACAAGGCCGGTTTCTCGCATAGAAAGAGTTTGGATTAACTCAGCGGCTCGCAATTTGGTCGAGGGCGTTGAGTGGTCCAGACAAAGCAATGGTAGGAAAGCCAATATCAGGGCTTTCCAAATGACAAAGTTATAGAGGAAAACGCCTTGTGCATAAAAAACCAAAAATTCAATTTTGCCTAAAAGTCGCTCGAAGGTGGGTTGCTGCCATATCGATAATATTGAACAACTGCATAAGGGCAAGTAAGTTGTGGACTGATTGAACGCCATTAAATTTATGCAGTCATAAGTCCTCACGAATATGTTTGAGTACGTGAATCGCCACGATACAAGAACTTTAAAGCTAAGTAGTCTCTAGCGAAACTAAATTTATTTAGTAAAACTTTTTTAAGTTAAAATCAGTCAGCCGTAATTATGAAATTACAAATAGTCTCAGACTTTTCTAAAAAGCTCGCATTTTGATTCTGGGAAGGTATGCATGAATCTTTTCTGCCTAATCGGTCGTTAGCGTAAGCGCTCTCGCTTGTCTGGTCTGAAAGCCATTGCCTTGATTGGGGAAGGCACGATTCTTATCTTAAGAATTTTGTGTAACCATTTCTGTTAAATAAACGGATTCTTTGAACTATTGTATCTTAATTGATCTTGAGGCCTGTTGACGGTCTATAATCCCTGGAATTTTCGTACCGAAAACCGGATGTGTCGAGTTAATGTACCACACTCGACCTTCTAGTTGTTGTACGTAGGTTCGATAGGGATTTTTTTATGCGTTTTTTGAGAAATCCCTTAGGTGTAGAGTCCATTATTAACAGATAAAAACGTGGTTACCACGTATAAAATTAATCCCTCCGACGAGAAATTCTTCGGTTGGGATTTTTTTATGTAAAAATTCAGCTTTTCAAAAGGTACCTAACGAGAGAACTCACGTCCAGAGAGAGCGTCGTTACCGATCTGTGGTAGTGCAGCCTTGGTCCATTATTCGGCTATCGAAGTGCATCTTATCTCGAACCCGCCTGGGAGGTAGAAGAACGGGGTAATACGCGACTGGCGCCCCCTAAGAAATTAAATTGTGTCGCGTCATTTGACGCCCGGTAGTGCGTTCTTCTACAACAACACCGGTGGGTATGGATGTATGCCTGCGTTTTTCCAAATGTGTAACCCCCTTCCAAACAACCTTGGCTTTGGATTTGGGGGGTTGTCTACTATATGTGGCGTGTTTTTTGTTGTACTGTATTCTACAAAAATTATTTTAATTTTTGCTATTTTTGTAGTGTGATTAAAACCAAAAAGTCACTTCTAATCCTCTCCAGCTTTGCTGTTAGTCTCAAGTCTGATACAGGGGGAGGGAAAGTAATATGGTTGGACCGCTTTACGCCAGATTAGTTAAAGTCATAGGCGGCGCATTCCTACAAAAAAATAAGGTAATTTTTGTGGTCACATTTTTTTATTTTTCATTTTTTAACTCCTTTCGGTGGGGACAAGCTACTGATAAATTTTCCACATGTCGTGGTAAATCACCCTGTATACTACTTTGGGCAACGAACTCGAGAAAAATATTATAGATAAAATTTGAAAATTCAAAACATTTCCCGGAATAAAACACGATACACAACGTGATTTACCATGATATGCGGAAAATAAAATGGTTTACTAGTCTTCAATGTGGGAAAGCCCCTGCAAAATTTTAGAGTGTTCTAAGATAATTTAGTATATTAAATCATTAGTAAATTTGCGAAGATACATTACTGTTATTGACTAGGTCAGTAATAGGGTCGTCGAACTTACTTGTGAAAGAACATGGAGTTGTTTACATTTCCTTAATTGGCATAAAAAGTGAAACCGGCGAGTGCGGTCAAAGTGCCGCGTTTCTTGCTTTCTGTCGAACAATCAGGACACCGGCGTGTTATTGACGGGTGTAACTAAATATCTCTTATATCTACTTGTTGTTTCAGAGTTCTCTAGCAAGGGGTTAATGTCTTTTCGATTTATTTCGCTATTTTTGTAGTGTGATTTGATTAAAACCAAAAAGTCACTTCTACCCACTCCAGCTTTGCTGTCAGTAGTGTCAATCCCAAGTCTGATAAAGTGATATGGTTGTACCGCGTTACGTCAGATTGGTTAAAGACATTGACGGCGCATTTCTACAAAAAAAAATAAGGCTTTTTTTTGGTCATTTTTTAAAATTTTTAATTTTTTTAACTCCTTTCGGTGGGGACAACCTACTGTTAAATTTTCCGCATGTCATGGTAGATCACGTTATATAAAAGTGAATGCTTGTGATGTCTGAAGCTGATCTAACAGCTTTTCTACTAATAATGGCAGAAAAATGTGTTCTTATTGGTCACCACGTTAACGAGTGAAATAATCGCTATTATTTTATTTTTCGTCGACTGGTTTTAATTAAATACATGAAAACAATAATGATAAAAAAGGAAAAGTTGGCCTTTGTGTCTGCAAACCTGCAAACGTTATCACAACATGACATGTAAATATTATATTTTATTTTTAATTAAAACTGAAATCGTTCTGCATAACGGAGGAAGCCCGTGACTGCGCTAGATTTACCTTCCGATTTGTAATTTATTTCGAAATAACGAACATAACACTAATTTCAACGGGGAAGTTTAGACAGCGGAAGCATTATAGAAAGGTTATCTCGAAACATGTCAGTTGCAAATGTTCCAAGATACATTTTAATGAAATGTAGGTGGTATGTAAAATTACCTGCTTTGAGGTACTTTGATTGACGTTGTGCACAGCAATTAAAATGAAAAATTGGATGTGGAGCATTCATTTATCGAGAAATATAAAATTCCTACTATATTTTCATTTATATTGAACTGTTAAGTTCCACAAAATCATCCCTTGTTATTTACGCCATTTTGAAAAAATGGTGGGGACATAAGAAGTATTAATTTCCTTAACTTGTAAACGCACCCGTCGTTAAAAAAATTTGTTGACAATGAGGACAACAGACATTAGAGACATTGTGATGCTAAAAACCACCTCTAACACGAGTCGGTTTTTCACATTTTTCCGCGAAATGGTTGCCTACTCAGAAAATATACTCATTGATGGTATTCTCTACAAGATTTACTATAAATAAGGTCCTACTACTCTTTTGATTCTGAAAACTATCCACATTACGCGTACAATTTCCAAACCGCAAAACATTATGATTTATTTATCCTATTTTTTTAGATTATTAAGGTAGGATTCTGCGGATTGAGAGGGAAATATGCGTTTATTTTTGGTTTATTATAAATATTTAAAAAACCAAAATATTGTAGTTTGTCAATGAAAATAGTTACTAATTTAATATATTATATTATTTACATGAATTTTGCAGACTTTTATCAAATATGAAAAGTTTCCTCTGCATATCTCTGATTTTAAGTTTCAATGAATACAAAAATTTATTGTATTGGAGTTTAAAGTCTGTAGAATGGGATGAATATGAGTTCAGGAATTAGGATATTAGACAAATTGAGTCATTTTAGTAAACTGTTATTGTTTTATCTATTTTCTTTTACATGACAATATTTTTCATTGAAGTACATTTTTAATTTTGCGAAATATGTTTTTAATTAATCTGTAATGATTGTCTTTTATAGTATATTATTATATGAGCGATTATGATAGCCATTATTCACGAAGATGACGTTTGAGCCCACGAGCCGTAGGCGAGTGGCGCAAATCATCTGAGTGAATAATGGCCATAATCGCGAATGTAATACTATACTTTTTCTACACCTATTAAACAAATTAATTAGACTGGAATTTGGTAGCATATTCGTAATAAGTCGAAAACGTAAACAAACAATATGGCGGTACGGCGGTACACTTGTCACTGTCACGCGAGTTGAAAAAATGCTAATAATTGTCATATAATTAAATAGGTGTAGAAAAAATATTTAGTTTTAATTTGGTGAATTTACACATAATAAAGTGACGCAATTTAATCTCCTAATTCCTGTATTCATATCTATAGACTTTAATCTATTAATGTAATAAATTCTTGTACCATTTGAAATTTAACATTGATTCAGATCAAAAGAAATTACTTTTTTAAACATACCAAAACCCATGGATCCGTTGTCTAGGTCACCCTGTACCCCCATAAAAATTTCATTGCATATCAGTATTCCGTAAGTGATAATCAACTGTACATAAAGATTTCAGAAAAATCCTCTGCAACCTAGAATCCCATATGTTCGGGTGCCATATCCTTATTAGCTCTATTAAAATTTTATGATCAGAAAGAATAATTGAGAAAAACAAACACAAGGTACAAAAAGAAAAAGAGACATGGATAAAAAAGAAAGAAATATTGAAGATTGTAGCTCTCTGATTAAGTCAGAGAATGAAAACGCAGTTTACCTAAATAGGCTGACGGAAAATAGGAAAAAACCACCTCGCATTGTGTTTGACTCGTAAAGGTGCTTTATGCTCTCTTATTTGTGTTATATTGTTTGTTAGTGGACTATCGCCCAGTTTGAAATGATAAAAGTTCCTGGAAGTTGCTCGGATTTGGTCCACTAGTGGTGTAATGTCGTTGCGAATAATTTTCTTCAGAAAGGACCTTGAATAATTGAAAGTGAGGCAGAAAAATTTAATCTCAAGAACTCGAGTTTCCTTAATGTCGTGGCCGACGCGCTGCACCACACCGAAAGGTCCAACCTCACAGACTTCTGGATAAGGAATAAACTGTCCGCACAGAGTCGTTCACAGGTCGGGGATGTATTAGCTTCTGAGGATAAGACTAAAAAGTAATTGTCAGGCATTGAGATCAATGTTTAAAAGCAGAGTAAAACGGATAACCATCAGTCTTTGGGCATTTACAATCGAGGGCCCTGTCACTTACTTTAACAAAATAAAATCAATGAATATCGATTTTGTATCTGGTTATTCTGTTTTATTTATGTTTGATCATTCTGTGCAGATTTGGCAACTCTGTAATAAAAGTGAACGACTTACTTTGCGAGTGTTTAGATTGGATTTCTAATTTAGTCTTCACATTACTTAAGGACTCGTGCAGTTGAAAATATATGCATATTACCGAAACAGTATGTAAAATTACAGTAGCAAAATTATCTTATAAACACGTTAGCCGGAACACTTCTCATACTTCCGGTCAAACTACTTTAAAATCAGATTTTGTTATAGTGAATTTATAAGGTTTTGAATCACTACACCTGTCATTCCGGCTTACATGCAAATCCAAACGCTAAAATCGTTTATGGTTCCCACTTTACAACATATATGGTCGTCTACGGCTTCACCTGTTCCCGGTCTCCAAATGATCCTGGTTGAAACATGAGACGCAATGCGAAAGCAACTCGACCAACGGCTTTAATATGTGGCCACAATATATTGACTACACTTAATGTATTTTTGACTAAACCATTAATATTTTTTTTGCTAACCATGTTGTCAAAGAGTAAAAAAAACAATGAGACGCGACAATCACCGAATTCCCTCTAATCTTTCAACAGTTTTCATGTATTTGGTAGGCTGTTGACGCCATTTCCAATGAAAAAATGGGATATACCATTAGTGAACAACTTACAGAGTGGACACTAAGAAAATAATGAAAAAATGTGATGGAGGACGATAATATTTGGCATGTATCTAACACAATTGCCAAGGCCAATGAGTATACCGACTATACTTTTAGCGAAAATATACAAAGTATATAAAAATATAAATATAAAATAGTAGTTAATTAAGAAACCGACGAAGAAAAATAATATTTAGAGTGTAGTTGACAATGTTGACAATATTGTCAATGAAGAAAGCCATATATACCGCCAGTGAAAAGAAAAATATACAGCGTGGTCACCCAAAAGAAAATACGAAAATATGCAAGATAACGAAACTCCAAAATATAGGTACACTGTCTCTCAGATTCAAACGAACTTTACACATATTAGGCCATACATTAGTTTTACCTTAAAATGTTGTTAGAAGGTATTTTTAATAAGACTAAATTCTTATTTAAACCACCATAATTTGTTTACTAAATGTCAGTTTGGCTTTAGAAAAAACATATCAACCGAAAATGCTAGTTGGGTTATTCTTTCATCTGTCTAGAGCTTTCGATACCATATATTGCATAGATAGTAGATTTCCTTCCATGAAATTAAGTAAACTTGGTATTTGAGGAGATGCCAACTCTCTTCTAATGTCCTATCTCGAAAATAGAAAATTTATTGTTAAATATGCCAATGTCTTTTCAGAGAGCTATCATACTGAACTTAGCACCCCACAAGGTAGTGTCCCGGGCCCACTCATTTTTCTTTTATACGTCAACGACTTACCTGACCATCTAAGTGAATGACTAAGTTCATGCAGGCTGATGATACATCGTTAATTGTTAGTGATAAATGCGAATCGGAAATTATTCGTAAAGTGACTTTTGTAACAAAGTCTTTTAAAGGGCGATGCAATAAAAGTAATTTAATCATCAATATAAGACTGTTGCTTTAGAATTTCTAAGTTCACGGAAACGAAGCAAAAATTTCACTTTTTTCATCGTCAACGACAATATTGAGATACTCAAAAATACCTACTAAATTTCTTGGAACAATCGTTGATAACAATTTGATTTGGTCAGACCTCATTGACCACCTAACAAATAAATTAAACAAATCATCCTTTTTCATTCTGTCGTTAAAAAACTCACTGGTAATCGATTGTCTAGTATCATTTTACTACGGAATTTTTTATTCATACTTAACTTACAATATTAAAGTATGGAGCTCATCACCTTTGGCAAATAGATTATTTTTAACTCAAAAGCGAGTAATTCGAATAATTTTTAATTTGAAATATTTAGACCCGTGTACAGTGTGGAATTTTCGGAATCTAGGCGAACAAAATACTATTTTGGCAAGTGTACGATATTTTAGTAAACATCTTAATTCCTGAAAGTAAAATGATCAAACTTCATAAGCATATATATATTTTTTCAGCAACATTAAAAACATTCAAACAAGTGTCGTAAACTGTCGTGTTTTCTTGTTCCCGCTATACCAAGTAGGGATAAACTGAATGGACACGCTTCAACTTCTTAGCTGAATATAAGTGTTCCTGCTGTTTATATATGTTTTAGTGACAATGTTATTTTAAGGGTATTTGAAGGTATTTGAAGATATAATTTTTTTTTTGAAAAATTATTCTATAAGACTAAAAAAGAAGATAAAAGTTTAAGCTTGAGATAACATGGAAAAATTATATTTTATAAATAACTAACTAAACTCTTAATTCATACCTCCGCAGACTACCCTCAACTTCTTATATTCAAAAAAAGGACAGTTTGTGTACTTCTAATATCAGAAAGAAAAAGTTGCGCGTGCTTGCGCTCCCACTAGTTTTTTCTTAATTATAAAATTTTTGAAAATGAGTCTTCAAACCCAGGCAATGCAAGTCAGATGCCATAATGTCTTATGTTTTACAAAAGTTTGGTATTCTCAGTATTCTGAGCAGCATTCGTAAGTCAGTGGACCTTGTTTGCAGCAAGATAGGGCAAGGATCGCCTAAGTCGGATAGACATCAGGAGCGATTTTTAAAACATAATGGTTCTTGGCTTGATGGTAGTTTGTTGCTGCCTGACATTGCTTCCTTGGCCTTTTTTATTAATGTGCCCTGCTTTGCTGGGTCACTAGAGAGTTCTTTAGCTATCGACGCTGAATCTCTTTTACCTACCTTATGCAACTTTATTGCACCTGCAAGCGATAGTTCTTCGTGAGAAGCAGAATTAACTAGATGAAGAATTTTACGTTTCTTAGTCTTCAAATTTTTGGGACCTACAGCATGTAACAGGGGTAATATTTTCTTTGGAAGTAGAGGGTATAGTTTGATAAACAATGTCAGGCAGCAACAAACAAGCCAAGAACCATTATGTTTTAAAAATTGCTCCTGATGTCTATCCGACTTAACCAACTTTGCCATATCTTGCTGCAAACAAGGTCAACTGACTTACGAATGCTGCTCAGAATACTATTTAGGAATGAGTGGTTACCCAATTTTCGTAAAATATAAGACATTATGGCATCTGACTTGCTTTGCCTGAGATTGGAGGTCCATATTTAAAAAATTGACCATCGAGAAATTTCGACTCATTCTGAAATTGAGAAAAAACTAGTGAAAGCGCAAGCTCGCGCAACTTTTTCTTTCTGATATTAGAAGAACACAAACTAATCTTTTTTTTGAATTTTGAGGGTAGTCTGCGGAGGTAAGAGTTAAAAGTTTTGTTACTTATTTATAAAATTTAATTTTTCCGTGTTATCTCAAACTTGAACTTTTATCTTATTTTTTATTCTTATAGAATAATTTTCCAAAATAAACAAAATTATATGGCCAGTTACCTTCAAATACCCTTAAAATAATATTGTCACTAAAACACATATAAACCGAAGGAACACTTGTACTCAGCTAAGAAGTTGAAGCGTGTCCATTCAGTGTATCCTTACTTGGTATAGCGTGAACAAGAGCACGACAGTTTACGACAATTGTTTGGATGTTTTGAATGTTGCTGTAAAAAATTATGTACATGCTCGTGAAGTTTGATCATTTTGCTTTCAGGAATTAATATGTTTACTAAATTATCGTACACTTGCCAAAATGGTATTTTGTCCGCCTAGATTACGAAAATTCCACACTGTGCCGTGTAGGCAAATTTTTCCCTCCAAAAATATTCTTAAGCTATCCGGCATTTATCTGTATAAAATATTAATTTATACCAAGAACAAAAATTGACCAAAACGTGAGGATATT
Organism: Rutpela maculata; assembly: GCA_936432065.2. Taxonomy (NCBI): domain Eukaryota; kingdom Metazoa; phylum Arthropoda; class Insecta; order Coleoptera; family Cerambycidae; genus Rutpela; species Rutpela maculata. Next base: position 361,619,345 of record OW386285.2, read on the forward strand.
CAAGATTATAACACTAGGGGTAAATATGAGCTCTATACGGAAAAACATTATCATTCATTCTATGAAAGGTCACCGAACTATTATGAAATTACGTATTTCAACATACTTCCAGGCGGGTTAAAATCAATAAACCCTCTTAATTTATTTAAAATAAAACTAAGAGCATTTCTGATAGGAGAGATTTTATATAGCGTCGAGGAATACATGCCTTATTCACGTGAAAACATGCGTACCTGAAATCTTTCTCTCAACACTGACATTTAACTTTTTTAATGTTTTTTTGGGGGATTATTTTTACAGTAAAGAAAATAGTGTATCTTCTATCAGAATAGCTAACAATACGATAAAATATAAAAAGCAGATTTCTCCCCCTTCACATATTTCATTACTATTTTATTTCCCACTCTTCTGTTGATCTAATTATTATGTAGTGCTGGTAAAGATCAGGGTCAGATAAAACTTTCAATAGTTGGTTTACAGCCACTATACAGATAGGTCCATTGGTGATAATAGGGAAAGACGATGAGGAATCCTGTCGCCCTCGTCACTTACTGGACCCCATGCCAGTTGGATCCACAGAAAAAAACACTTAAATGATGTGAATAAACTATCATGAGGGTTATTATCATCATCCTAGAGTGTCAATTAAATAGTTTACTTCCACTCTGATAGATATATCATTAGTTAATTGATTATTAACCGTCATAACATTTTCAGTTATGTTGTTACGAGAAAGCCTTCTTCTTCGATATACCGGGTGACCACGAAATGACGCCCCTATATCTTACAAGGTATGAACTTCAAATTCGGGCTTGTCAAATAATGACTAAATTTGCATTAATTCGACTGATTTATAATTTTCTGTCGCTTCCGGTTTCGGCGGAAATGATAGTAACTTTGAATTCTTAAATAGAACACCCTGTATAACACCATTTTTGGATTCAGGAGGTCATTTTACATACAACTATGACTTATTAAGATAAAAATATTAATGAATGACATTTTCATGAGCAAATTTAATTTTTCATCTAGGCGGACGGGCCGTGATCCCAAAAAAATGTTTTGTTTTGCTTTAGTAAATAATCAAAAAATATAATTATGATATTATGTCCTGTGATATTTGTGTTATAGGCACCCAAATATTTCGGAAATCTTTCCAGAATAATTCAGTTTTTTAAAATGGCACCATACTGACTCACTACGTTATTTCAATAAAACATTTTATTACCGATAACTTGATATCAAGCACCCCACTATTTATTCATATTATAATACCTAAAAATACTACATGGGTGTAAACAAAAATATTTAACAGTGGATCTCTATCAAGTCTTTGACATTTAACAAAAGAAACAAATTTTATATCTATTTATTTTTTAATATAAAATATATTTTATATAAAAACATTTCGACCGTGTGAGGCATCTACATCTACATCTAATCGTGAAAATGAAAGTGATAGTGATTACAGTGATCAGAGTGATAAAGAAAATCAAAATCCATCAGTGTTTTCAGTAAGAAAAAAACGAGTACATTTAGACGTGGACGGAAAACAAATTTGCTTAAATGTTTACGATAGTAATTTGGAACGAAAAGCTAATGACCCTAATTTGGATGATTCAGATGTAATAGGTGAAACAGCATCTCTGACAAAAGTTCCCCGTTCGACAATACACAAACTGGTGAAAGAAGGTGCCCTCCCACGGAAACAACGATCCGACGCCAGTAAATCGAAAACTCTGGATCCATCTTTAGTAAAACTTTTAAAATGTGTAGTTTACGACGCATATCAGAAAAATCTCTTGATGTAATAGACAGAAAACTAAAGGAAATGGATTATCCTCTAAAATATACCAAAATAACTTTAGGAAATTGGATGAAAAAAATTGGATTTAAATATCAAACTATTAATAAATGAATGGCGATTATGGAAAGCAGACGAATAGTAGACTGACGAAATTCATATCTAGAAGAGATAAAACAACTCAGGAAAAATAGACCCATTCATTATCTAGATGGTATGATTTTTTTTTAATTTTTGCAATTATTCATCTTTCTGTTTTTATTGTGGTAATAAATAACTTTACTATTACAGTTTATTTTTAGTTTTATCTATTGAGACAAATATTTGTTTCTGTTACTATTTTTAGAATATATATTTTTTTTATTTTGTTTTTAAAGGTTCCTTGTTACTTTTTAAATAATCTCTTTATCCTATATTAATATTCCATACACATCCTTTACTGGCAAGAAATGCTCATACCTCCTCGCGGTTCTTGAGTAGTAACAATTTATATTAAGCGAACTGTAGATACTGTAACTACTATAGGTGTAGTCACTACTTTTGTTTCAAGTTAATACGTTTTTTGTACATTGAAGCAGTTTTGCAAAAAAAAATCATCGAATTTTGCAAAAAGAAAAGTTTTAAAAATGAATTGAACACCACACAACAAATGGGTTTTTGTAAAAAGACTTATTTAAATTCTATTAAATATTGTTTCCACTTTTTTTTGAAAAAAAATTTAATAAAGCTTAAATGAGTCTTTTTACAAAAACCCAAACTCATTTTTAAAACTTTCTTTCGCAAATTTCGATGTATTTTTTTTTTCTTAAAACTGCTTTATTTTATCTTGGTACTCATGTCACAAAATATGGCTTGGGTCCCATGACTCAATATTAAGATATGACCAATCTAAATTTCACAAGGCGCGGCTGACAAATACCTATTATACATTGAAAAAGTAAACGAGCGAACAATATAGTTAAATTCGGCTTTGCGTTCTGCAACCATTGCGTCTCTACAACACCGCCCAGATAGGCGGTATGTCGATCACTATTTCGATTGCTTCAACTATATCATTGTTAGTGGAAATCAATGCTAGTGTCTCAATACGAGAAATTGCAAGTGAGTTAGACATGGGGAGAGAAAGAGTAAGAAAAATATTTTTTAAAAACACAAATTTAAGAATCACAAAAAATACCAGCTTCACCAAGTATTATATGGAAACGATTTCATGCGGAGGTTAAAGTATTGCAGATGGCTTTTAGACAATGAAATTAGATCTCCAAGCTTTCATTATTTTCTGACGAATTCCGTTTTACAAACAACGGTATGTTCAATAGAAATAATTTTAGGTACTGGGCGCAACAAAATCCAAGACTTTTGAAGCAAGGCAATTTTCAAGAATGGTTTGGTTTTAACGTTCGGGCAGACATTATGGGTAACTTATTTTTTTACGATCCACTGACAGGTTTTCTGAGAAATGATATTGAAGAGTTTTTGGAACATTTACCCATAAATCAGTACCAGTTGAAATATTTAGAACAGGATGGTGCCCTGCCCCATAATGTCAGAGTAGTTGCAGAATATGTAAATAGTCGTTTCGGGATCAATAGATAGGGATAATGGATCAGTCATGTGGCCAACGCGAACACCTGATCTAACACTGTTAAATTTTTATTTTTGGAACCACATTAAAGAACGTGTATATTCAACAGTACCAACTACATTAGAAGATTTGAAAGATCAAGTTAGGAAAGAAATAAATTCTATAACACAGGAACATCTCACCAATGTGATGAGAGAAACATTGACAAGAGCAAGACGTTATGTAGATGTCGGTAGTCAACATTTTGAACAATTGTTATAATTCTTTTTAGATAATGTGATAAAGTAATTAGTTTTAATTCGACTGTTTCTTAATTCTTTTATTTGTTATCATTTATCATAATTCACATGTATTATTTTTACGAATAAACAGTGGAGTATTTGGTCCAAGTTATCGGCAATAAAATTTTGTATTGAAATCACGTAGAGCCAATATGGTGCCATTTAAAAAAAATTGGATATTCTGGAAAAACAATTTACGAAATGTTTAAGCCTCTAACAGAAATGAATTAATTGGAGCAAAACAAAACATTTTTTTGGGATCACGGACGCCTAGATGAAAAATCAAATTTGCTCATAAAATGTCAGCCATTAATATCTTTAATCTCAATATGCCATAGTTGTATGCAAAATGACCTCCTGAATCAAAATGGTAAAAATATACATTTAAAAATCCAAAGTTTCCATTATTTTCGGTGAGACTGGAAGCGACAGAAGATGATAAGTTAGTTGAATTAATGCATATTTAGCCATTATTTGAGGTGCCCAAATTCATATCTTGTAAGATCAAGAAGATATAGGGCAAGCATCATTTTGTGGCCACCTGGTAAACAAAATTGAATATTAAATACATTGCTCACAAATGAAGTTAGACAACGGAAATATACGTCAAGTTTGTGCATCCATATCCTCGATAATTCTAGGCAGATTTACTCCTTTTCATCGTCTTTTCATCATCGTCTTCTCATCATCGATTTCTCAGGAGTTCATGTCAATAGTCATAGACCAAAACTAAGCACAATACTTATAAAAAGATTTTAAAAAATGCTTCCAAAAATAATATTTCTTCCACATTCACGTAGTGGAGTGGAACTATAGTGACGCAAAACAAAATTTTGAATTCTTTTGTTCAAATAGGCTTAGAATGTCGTCGAAACGTAACTTTTTTTGTGCGTACGATTACTCTGGAACGGTGTATAGTATTGACTTAAAATTTGGTATTATAATGAGATCTGGAACAAGATATTTCGATTTTATTCCGATGAAGGGTTCGGGGGTAAATGGTGATAAATGAGAATAAATAGGTAAAGCAAGCAAGTAGGAATCCATAAAATTGCGATTTAGAGTATGTATGAGAAGCCAAGGTCCCAATTTTTTTTTCCTGCATCATCCACTCCCCTATCACCCTCATTACCACACTGACACTATTATTAAATGGGATAAAACAAAATTGTGATTTAGTGTGTATACAAGAACTAAAGGCCTCAAATTTTTTTTTGGACTTAACCACCCCATCTACCACCCCCACCTTATTATTAAAGGAGGTAAAAACAAAATTCTGATTTAGTGTATATACAAGAGCTAAGGATCCTAAAAATGTTTTTGGTTATTATCCATCCGAAAGGATGTAGAAGTACTACCCTTACCCCATTATTAAAGGGGTTAAAAAATAAAATATTAATTTAGTGCGTGTACAAGAAAGAAATGCTTCAAATATTTTTTTCCATTAGCCACCTCCTCTAACACCTCCATTGCCATTCCTGTCCCATTATTAAAGGGGGTAAAAACTAAAATTATGATTTAGTATGTATACAAGAACCAAGGACCTCGAACATTTTTTGGCATTAGCCACCCCCTCTACCTCTCCCCAGTGCCACCATCGCCGTGTGGCATATCGTTTTATGGGTTTTTGGGGTGGAAGATTTCATTGTATTATTAAAGTCTATGAACAATTATTTCCGCATAGCAAAAGCACTGTAATAATCTGATTCTACTAAAATCTGCATGTTATTTGGTACTTAAATAAACTATTAGTAAAGATTCGTGTCACTTTTTGGCTTATTAAGCCAGAAATGGAACAATCATTGGGAAATTACCTGAAATAGTCGCAAGAAATGACGTCGCCGTAAAGATAAAAAGCCACGATTCAATTAATTTGTGGTGGGCCGAATTAGATTATATCTTAACAGCGATCGATTTGAGACCTCCTAAATAGGTCAGGCAGCGGAGCAGTAGATTTGATGAGAAGTAATCTTTGGGCAGAATTTTATCAAAGTAAAACTATTATTAAATCCGACCTGCTACCCGATTGCAGCGACCAAAGAGATTACGGATTGAAACGGAATTAGGTAAGTGAAGAAAAACAAACAATGAAAACGGTTTAAAAATTTCCTATTAGTCCGGGAATCATGAGCCACAAATTCGATCATAGAGATATAGTTAAATACGCACATTGTCAGGAACGACCTGAATAATAATAATAATATCGTTCCTCGAGTGTACCTCCCACGCCAACGAGGGGGCCGAGGGCTCTTGAGTCTGGAGTGCACGCATGGCAGAGTAGCGCTGGGTGTGGCATGCAACATCCTCAGGAGCTCGGACCCACTCCTGTGGTTCGTGAGAGATCATGAAACTGTAGGAGTTGGCGCATTTTTATTTAAGGCAGCACGTAAGGCCGCAGATGATCTCGGTCTCGTATTCGACTTCAGGCGAGGAGGCCGGCGAGGTGCTGATCCAGAATCAGTAACTGAGCTTGCGCCAAATCACCTGACAGCCCAAATCAAAGCTGCCGAGCAGAGAAATCTGTTCAGGCAGCACGTCGATAAGCCCATGCACGGTGTTTTCTATAACAACATAGAGACGCTGGGTTTATCGGCAAAGCTGACCTTTGCTTTTCTGCGGTCAGCAGAGCTAAAGTCGGAGACCAAAGGATTCACTGTGGCCTGCCAAGATGGTGTTATTAACACGTTGGTCTACCGCAGTCGCATTATGGGTGTGGAGGTCCCTGATGTTAATTGTAGGACCTGCCGTCAGGCGCCGGAGTCGCTCATGTATTTACTATCTGCATGTCCGATTTATGCGACTTCGGCCTACATCCATAGGCATAATGCGGCCCTACGAGTGCTGTACTACTACCTACGGCACTCGTACCAAGTAGACCAAACACCAGTGCTGCCTTACGTCCCCGGAGAGATCGAGTCCGTTGTCGAGAACGAGAAGTGCCGTGTATACTGGAACTACTCATTCCCGACGGTCAGACAGATTCAAGCAAACAAGCCTGACATAGTCCTCCTCGACCACCAAACCAAGAAGATGTATGTCATCGAGTACTCGGCACCTGTCGAGACAAACATCATCTTGAAGGAGGATGAAAAACGGACTAAACACCGAGATCTCCGATATGAGCTCCGAGTGCTATACCCAGATTACTGGGTCAAGGTGATCGTCCTGATAATCGGTGTGCTCGGTGGAATAAGGCCTACGCTCTCGGAACTAAAGGTCATACCAGCCTGCCAAAAGTCAGCCGAGTCGTTGGCAGGCCAAATGCAGAAGGCAGTTATCCTGGGGTCCCTTCGTCTTCTTAGGGCACACAAATCTGGCATCCACAGTCACTAACTCTGCGGGAGGCGAGGAGTGGCTGTGGATAATTCGCTGGCGCTTCTCCCGTGAGAATGTCGGAGACACGGGAGAACTGTCCAGCTTCGCGCACGCGAAAAAAATAAAAATAAAAAATAATAATAATAATAAACGTCTTTTTTATTTTTCCAATAACAAAAGTTACAAGAAAGTGCAGATTTTAATTAAATATAATAAAGGTATAAAAAGAAAATAAGTATATAACATAAATATATTTTACGAGACATTTAACAGTTTATTGGAAAAATTCGTTACGCCGAGCTCTGCTCTTCCATTTAATGTGCGTCTGAAACGCTCCCATTTAAATTTAAAACGAAAAAATATCGGGAAAAACTGCGTTAAATTTGATAAAGCTTAGGTGAATTATAGCTCAAAAAATTCCGCGTAAATCAATGAGTCCTAACAAAAGAACAAAGTTGAAATAGAAATAATATTTGAAAATAGCTGAGAGTTATTTAGTGGCAATCAGTATGGTGTATAAAGAAACGAGTAAATAAGCAAACGACCCGGGACCCAGGCAATAAATAACATATAAGAGCTAAGTACCTTTTCATTTCTAAGAGCCTAGTTTAGGTCCAAACTCTTCGAAAGTTGACATTTGTCGACAGGTTTATGACAGAGCAATAAATTATTAGAAGTATGGCCATAATACCTCTATGTAATCCTCCAAGTAAATTATTTTTTAATCATTGTAAAAATATTCAAATGAATTTAATTTAACTTATACCCGAAATAATCAATAACGTATTGTTCGTAAAGTATGGTCATATAAATTTGTCGTTGACTGAAGCAGGAACACAAAAAGAGGAGCAGAAACACTCCATATGGCGACATTACGCGGCAACATATTTCACAAGAAGACTCGGAAGAGGCAGAAGTCCAGAACCAAAAACACAAAAAGAGAGCTTAAACGCTCCCTACGATGCAATGCGGTAACGCATCTTACAAATACCTACACCTCCCATATCACATTCCGTTACCATGCGCCATGTGGCTCTCGCTGCTGGCAACAAGCATGATCTTAGTCCAACCCAGCGTGGACGTAGTAGGCCCAGCTGTATACCTGGGAGTGGCAGCAATGCCTACCTCACGCTGGGAAATCAGTCAAATCAATCAATCAATACGCACATTGTCAGGAACGACCTTGTCGATCTAAATGTGGAAGGCGCCAATTTGACCACAATTGCAAAAATGTGTAAAATGTTTTTCCAATAATGTTTGTGTTACTGAAAATTGGTTAATTTTATGTTTACATTGCTTTTACAGGTTCACTTTCTAACATTTCTTAATGATTTTCAAACCAATGGAAAGCTTCTTATTTCTAGATTCAGGTGGCGCCCAATTGCTCTCGAAGTTGTTGTTAACAAATGCTACAGAGATTGTACAAAGTGTATCCGAAAAGTGCCGTGTAAATTTCAGCATCGAAGCATTTTTAAAATCATTACAGATAGATGTATAATTGTGTGATATGAAATCTGCAAAAAAGAATGGAGACATTTTTAGTAAAAGAATTAGCTGCATTGCTTTATTGTTGTAAAAGATACGATTATTTTTGTACAGCACTGAGTTTTCGTTGCATGTTTTGGATGTATAGAATGTACATACATACCTCGCGAGAACTAGCTGAGTTGACTACTTAGACATTAAGGCGTATAATATGAAGATGACCTGATACTAGAACATTTGCCATTCTATGATATTTATGAAACCTCGAATACAGTCGTATAATAATAGAAGTTGCAATTACAGATATTATTGTATCTAGATTAATTAGTATTGGCGAATTATAGTTTCGCAAATTTGACGAATTTAGGGACCAATCAATAAATACGTTCGTTAGAGGGAAGGGAGGGAGGAACTCAAAGTTACAAATACATAAAAGCATCATAAGACCTGTTGTAACAGATGGCTGCGAGTCCTAGACACTGACAAAGACAGACAAGCAATGCCTCAGAATATTCTAACGTAAAATATTGAGAAAAATATTTGCGCCAGTACGGAACGGAGATGAAACATGGAGGATCGGGTAGAATCACGAACTCAATAACCGGTTAGAAAGCGCTAACATCATAATATTTATAAAAAGCCAAAGATTGGAATGGCTAGGCCATGTGGTGCGCATGGATGAAAAAAGGACGCCTAAGTATTCGAATTAAAACCGACCACCGACCGGAGGGATTCTCCTCATAGAGGAATGCTAAGGAAAAAATGGCTGGACGATATCGAACAGGATCTGCGAGATATGAAGTGAGAGGCAGGAGAAGAATGTGCAGGAAAAGGATAGAATGGAAGGGCATTACTGGGTTGTAAAGCCACAATGGGTTGTAAAGCCACCGGAAGAAGAAACCATTATATGACCAGTCTATGTTACTTGGAATTTAAATTTATTTGATTACACATTATTTTCTGTATCTCATGAATAATTTAATTATAATTTTTATAATATAATAATTCGCAAATCAATTAACCTTTACATTTCTCTTAACTTTTTTCATGATAATAAATGATAATATTTACGTATAAGTAACAAGCATCAGAACGTTTTGTAAATGTTTTGCAATCATTTTTTTTTCCTTATGGGTTGCGGTGCCGAAGTCCCGCTGTACTGAAGCTTGAGCTTATTGTATCCCATAGTCTCGTTATCCCATTAATCCCGTTCCTCTCCAAAAGGAGAGTATACGGTCAATGGAAGCTCTGGCTATTTCTTCCGGGGTTACGGTTAGTCCCCCGAAGTGTGAGAATCTCCCAGCCACTAAGGCTGGGCATTCACATAGTACCACACATTCTACATTCTGGATTATCTTTCACACCTATGTTATTATGTTAGTTAGGTGTCTATTCAGTGTGCAGTGTCCTGTTAGGATTCCCGCTGCACATCTCAGCTGTTTTCTGCTCAGCTTTAGCAATTCGTTGGTCTTTGTCATGGATGGCCCGCCGGTGATGAACATGCGTGACTGCCTCATCCCCGGCGCGCCAGTCCAGTACAAGATATGTTTCTGAGTCAATAGTTCCTTTACCATTCCTCTTGCGGTATTGTATGATATCCCACAGGATGGCTGAGGTCCCATTAAGGCTGTTTTTGCACCTTCTTTGGCCAGCTTATCTGCTTTTTCGTTGCCTTCATTGCCCTGGTGTCCTCGCGTCCACTCCAGTTGTATACTGTTGTGTTCCGCCAGTTTCGCCAGGGATTCAAGGTAGTCTTTTACAGTTTTGGAACGTATCTCTACTGCATTCAGAGCTTTGAGAGCTGCTTGACTGTCAGTGATGATGCGGATTCTTTTGTCAGTATATGACCTCCGTATCATTTCTTGTGCACAGATTTCTATGGCTGTGGAACACCGTTGCGGTACTGCCCAGGTTCAGACTGATGTCTGTCCCTGGTTGATTCCCCGTAACACCTGCTCCAGTTTGCAATCATAGTATGCTGTAGTGCCAGTCACTGATGGACCAGAATGCACGAGACGTGCACTTACAAACGGTAGCGGAAACAATGTAGCTGTATAAAAATATATTTTATAATGAAACAATGCAGATAATTATTTTACTAAAAGTTGCTTTATTCTTTTTCCATGTCGAAAATTATGCATGTATCTGAAAATTTTACAACTGCCTCTATGCTTAAATGTACTCTGTACGTTTCGGGTACAATTTGGTTAAACAATCTTTGTAGCATTTATTAACAACAATTTTTTATGCCTTTTTGCAGAGAGAATGGTACCCTCTATATTTAGAGGAGCGGTCATTCCAGAAAATGAACCTATTTTTCCAAAACTATATCTTCGAGTGCACACCCTGATATTTTAGAAGCGTCCTTTCAAACTCTAGATTCTCTCTACGGTCACAGCGACCAAATAGATTGCGGATTGGATCGGCATTAAGTGAAGAAAAACAAACAATGAAAACGGTTTATAAATTCCCTATGACCCAACTGGTTGGTGCGGGCTATTATCGCTATTTAATTCAATAAGGACCCGTTTATCTTGATAAATCGACCATAAATTGTTTAGGGTTAAGCTCAACATGGCAAAAAAAGTTTCACGTATAGAGAGAGCGAATGCGGCCCTCAAAGGCGAGCACGTTCAATCTTGGCACGTTCTATTTTTATTCTCTTGCTAGATTAAATTATGCCTTGGTTATGTCGAGTACTTTTAGAATTCAAATTTGCACTCGCATCAGGTGTGTTACATGCAAGCCGGGGCAGGTATGTTATATTCGTAAGGGAATACGAGGGCGGCGGGATAATTTGATTGAATTCCTTAAAAGATTACACGAGTGCAAGATTGTATTGTGGACTGATACCATATTTATTATTAATAGGGAACTTGCCCAAAAAATAAAATTGATTTAAAATACTCAAAATCGTAAACTAACATCATTAAAAAGTCCATAGACAACAAAAAATTTAAAAAAAATCCGTTCTAGAAATATAAGCGATTAAAATCTGCCGGATTTTACCCACTCCTGAAACGTGATATCAGATGGAGAAAGTCGGATGACGGCGTCAAGCGACACCGATTCTGCTTTGGCTTTGATAATTCCGCATGCGCATGCACATTTGTCAGAAACAACTAGCAGTGAACACAACCTAACCTAAAATTTAAACGTATTCATTGGAAAAACATCTTCAGTATTCTGAAATATCACAAAATGCTACTTTTGATTCGTTCGTGCCGAGCCGAATTTTCGAATTTCGCCGTGTAATTTACGATTAGGTTTATCTGGAAGACTTCCTCTTTACGTCACCACATCGTACGGCCGTCCCAATGGTGTTTTTCGACAAATACGAACGTGTCAAGATTGCATGTTTTTGCAATTTTTTCGGCTCCGAAATGTAAGCTGTTTTTTGCTATTTCTCGCAGATATCTCCGAAACGGTGGGAGTTAGCTCGAAATAAAAAATAAGCTCAAACGAGTATTTTCCGCTACAAATCTTTTGTTACTATCAGAATTTCGAATTTTTTTTTTCGTTTCGGAGATAACTACTGAAATGTCGGCCATGTACGGCAAAAATCGCAACTTTTTAATCTTGGCTCCTACGCCAAAATACTACTCTAGCTAATTTAAATGGAATTGAATTCGCTAAAACTCTTTTTTATTTTTTCAGTTCCGACAAAAATGAAGGAATTAGAGGGGGTGGGATTTAGGACTTTTTTTCGGTAAAATTTCTCCATTTTGTCACCATAATTAATCTGTAAATAACTGAAATCGATCTCATATACGTTGTTCACTTAATATCATGTACTACTTTGACGCTCCGTTAATCTCGGCCCTTTGAAACAAAGGTTTCTGAGAAAAAATATTTTTTTATGATTTACATACACTCTATAGGAAAACGTATAATTTCCAACATTTCCTCGAATATCTCGATAATTATCGTCTTTTTTGAAAAATTTGTAGACAGCTTATGTAAAGAGAATTGATTGAGCTTTCCGACACTTTTATTTTTTCTCTAACATAAAAAAAAGACTTATGACCGTATATTCGGACGTCTCAAAGCCAATCACCGCCCAGTTTATTAATTAATCGTATCGCTCGGCTAAAGTACGCCATCTGTGGGACGCAAAGCGAGACTAGTTTTCGCCAAGTGACGTCACAGTGCTTTTCGTGAGGATTTCAACTTTAATTATTTATTGCAAAGTAAGTACTGCGATTTAAGAGGTGATATTCGGTGTGGCGTGTTTTTATACATAAACACACACTTTAATGAAATTTAAAAAATGGGCAAGTTCCCCATTGAGAGCATCATATTTTTCAACATAATCTCCGAAATATAATCTGGCATCAAAGTAATAGCATTAGTTTAAGAGTCAAATAATGAGCAATGGTCGCTTATAATGCTTTCTTGGTAATTTTCTTAATTAACAATAAAATATCTAAAAATATAATTTGCGATCATCGACACTATAGATTGCATCAGGATTTGAGAATAAAATAAAGATCAAAATAAAATACACAACTCGGATCGATATTTTAACATCAAATTTGAACATTATTACAACGTTTATGCCAAAATATATTGGTTTAATACATGTTGATCTACACATTATACCAATCAATATCATATAGGTACAGTAACAAGTATTGACAACAACATGTCAATAACTTTTAAAATATTGATTGTATAAACAATTCTTACATGTTGATTTTTATTTTCAATGAAGTACGCAATCGGTACAATTTATAATTGCATCTGAACTTCCCAGTCAGCAATCAAGCAGTATAGACAAAAGACAAAAACAATTTCATGAAGAATAATTTAATTTTTTTTTTGTGGTACCTGGTATCAATTTGTCGGGCCTGAACGTAGGGAAGCACACACAAAATTCTTAAATGCGGAACTATACTTGAGTGGGCCCGGGCACGGCCCCTTAAAAGGGGCGTGAGCCCTGGAAATTTGTCCCCCAGCCCCCCCCCCCTCACTCGGACCGGCACACTGAAAGATATCTTTCACTTTGTTTTAAGTATATACTAAGTATATATGCAAAGTATTCCAGTCTATTATCTTACTCTCTTTGCTGCATTAGGGATGAAAAAGTTCATACTTTTTTAAGGGAATTCCCACACCGCTTGCAGGTCTACATGCGGCAGATTGTGCGTACCAGCCTTATGAAAACCCAGTTCCATTATTACTTTAACATTGCAGATTGCACCAAAGGTTGTGGGCGGAGCTACGAGCTCACTACTGACGTCAATACAATCAGATCGCGTTTTGACAGCGATGTTGAATATTTGAATTTCTACTGCACTTTTTTGCGAAACCGTCATATTTTTTTGACATTTTTTTCTTTATTATGCAGTTAGTGAACTGATCTATCTAGATAAAATGTCGGTTCTTCAGTAAAAATAACATTATAAGAGGATCATCTTAATTACATATTTCCATCATAATTCCACAAAATTCCACTTAACTGTACAATTTCAGATAAGTCCTGCGTCAAAAGAAACTTTTTCAAAAAGGTTGCTCACTTACTTTGGACAAATATCAAAATTATCAGCTTTCCGTGCAGATTGCTGTGGATGTTCCTTTAGAGCTAGTGAAATGCTATGAGCCTTTTCGTCACCAGTGACTGAAAATCTCGATTTTCTCGAAGATGGCTCCAACTATTTTGCTTAAATTAAAACCTAATAATATGCCATTATTGTTTTTCCCGGAAAATTTACATAAAGGTAATTTACTAATGCACTCAAATTTTTAAGCGTGAGAAAGTGGATTTGGCGTGGCTGTACCATTTATTAAACTTTTTTTTACCCCATAACTTTACCCAAATAAATTATAATATCAAATAAAATATTAATATTTAATTTCCGGTTCAAGTATTCTTTTTTGTTGACTTGGGTAAAAATCGGCAGTTTTAAAATCAACTATATTTTGTCAAAACCAAAACCAAATGTAATAATTGACCAGGAGTCCACAACTACTGTCTGCAAGTTTTCCTGTTTTTAATATAAACCGACTAAAAAATATATCCATAACTGAGGTTGAAACTGGAGTACGTCTGTTTTCTAAAGCACTTGCAACGAAGTGGAGTTTTCGCTTCGGTATTTGCAGTCGTTATGGTATTGGATCATTTCCCTCTTAATTGATTGTTTAAAGTTTGCAGGATTTTAATGGCATCGTTAAGAACTAAAACTTAGTTGTTATTTGCTCAATTAATATTAGTTGCTCACCTTTTCCCATTACGAACTAGTAATTGATATGTATGTAAGGGGGTCATAAATATAAATATAGAGATTTCCTATCTTTATAACAAAAACAATTTTGCAATGCACGCTGGAAATTAATCATTCAATCAAATTTGTACTCGAATATGTGAAAACAATTGTTCAAAGAAGTTTAATTATATAATATTTGAAATCCTCTACTCCAAAACCCATGAAACTATATGCCACATCGGTAGAGGGGGTGTGACTGATGCAAAACAAAACCCTATGGCTCTTGTACACATACTAAATTGCAATTTTATTTTCGTTCTTTACTCCCTTTAATAATAGTGATAGGGGGAAAAATTGAGAACAATTTTATGGACTCTTACTTACTTGCTTTTCCTATTTACCTCCATTTACCCCTCAACCTTCAACGGAATAAGATCAAACACATACATTTTAGAATAAAATTGGGCATCATATACTGCATTCTTTGACCTACGTACATAAAATATCTTTGTCCAACAGATTTTTTAACACATGGTAAAACACATTAGCAGCCGGTTTGCCTCTTGTACCATGCGTATGAATGAGTTGGCGTAAATTGTCTATTCGTATAAAGAAATATTAAGATCACTTTACAAAAGTAGTTTGTCCATATCCATAAGCTACTTTTCGGCATAAGGCTGATCTGATGCATACCATTACATTAATTTTCTTATCCCTCCCCAATCAATGATTCCATATTGAGGTATGGATTCAATGAGGACATGGTAAAGAATTTTTAATTATGGGTTTGAGAGAAAATTACGGAAGCCATTAAATCTAAAAATCATAACTCTTGGTCTATTAACAACAGACCACACGTGAACATCCCATCTTAAATAACGGTCAAGGTAAATACTTAAGTATTTTATCGAGGATACAAAATCTGTTTTTATGCCAATTAATGTTATGCTTTTACAATCTGGCAAGTATTTTTCATATAAAATTAAAGGCAAAACTTTAGTTTTTGTTATATTGACTGTCAGTTCATTAATGTCAAAATAGTTTAATATTCATTTTAATCTGTTTTTGAGTAAGTATTTCATTAATATACACAATGAACAGCAGCGGCCCTAATACAGTTCCTTGTGGTATTCTGTCCACCACGTAAACTCTACTTGCTAAGTACGCTAATGTATTCCAGGCCGAGATATATGCCGTTTTGCTGTTTGCAAACGAAAACCCCAGAAGAGGTTTCGTCGATAAACATATTTGTATATGTAGCGATAGCCAGGAGACCATGACAGCTCTTGTATCAAGCAAGATGACCTCTAAGCTATTGGGCTCAGGCTCCCGGAATGAGATAGGCTCCACGTAAAGGGGACTTCGACTGACTCTACCATAAAGTGGCCGCTTGGACTTGATGGAGAACGACTGTGAGAGAAGGTAAATCTGATAACGGGGCACTGCCCTCTTAACAAGCATCTACATACAACGTGATTAAAAGAACATCCTACTTGTCAGATGCGTGGACTGGATGATGAATCCATTATTGTATGCAATTGTACACCACAAGTAGCATCGAGGTATAGGTATTTCGGAAGGCAGTTTCTACAGCTGGAGGAACTACGGGATCTACCCTGTATTGTAAAAGACTGCTCTTCATCGTGAAGAGCACTGGTTTGTTAAATGTAGCGAATGTACAATGGGCCGATAGGTCTGAGTATTGCGGATCTTCAGATCTACTCGCGTTTCTAATAATAATAAAAAGAAGTCGGCCACGCCAGACTGCCACTTCTACTCGTTTTTATTGAACTAGGGTATATGTGTATTTGGTTTTCTCCAGTTATAGAGTTTCAAATTGTCGTTGTCCCTTAAGCGAGCGGCCTACGCAAATTGTTTTATGAAAACGCATTATCCATTAAAAGAATCGAAGTGAAAAACAACGTAAAATATCCATTTATATTCAAAGAGGTTCACATTATATAAGAGTAGGTAATACCGCCAAGCCACTAGGGTGAAGGAGGCGGCAGCTTGAGGGAAAATCTTTAACCTATTGACAGAACGCCAAGTTTTCTTTCATATATCTGAAAACCGCATTACCTGCCTAATATTTCTGGAAGCCATTCGGTTATGTTCCCATTCGGCTCACGCCGTTCAATTTTCACGTCGTATTTTCGCGACGGGCCGTCTCTCTGGGTAGGAGCGATCCCAAGCGACTCGGAGACCTCCTGTCCGCATATTGCACTATCATTCACGCTGCCTTCGTCTCACCGACGACAGACTTGTGCATTTCCCCCGACGACGCCAAATACTTCCGACAATGCCTCCAAATATAATGGAATATCGCAATATCTTCGACCACTGCAGGATTACGCTCCCCTTGTTCATTCATCACCAAATAGACAGACTGTTACGTTCTCTACTAGCAGAGATCAGAGATACTTAGCGTTAGGGGGCCGGTGACTACGCAGTGTTTTCTTTTTTACGGCCGTTAATTATACTTATCTTCAATTTTCTTTGTGTAAAATACAGGAAAGCAGCTTGCGTATTAGTGGAGTCAAAATAAATTTCGAATGGAATTGTTTTTCTTTGTGACAATAAGTGTAAGTTTTGGATTAAATCTGTACATTGCTCCATTTAAAATTTAAACAATGAATGTTATCAAAGCTAAAATTTTCTGCTATTTTCCTTATTATCTCCGGTCCTAGTAATCCTAAAAATAAAATTACTAAATTTTTCGTAATAAAATTATAAACAAAAATAGACCTACAGATAAACTTTCTGATAGCACAAATAGTCCAGTAAATGAATGGTTTCTAGAGGGAAATGCTGAGATCCCAATTTTTGGCTAGAGGGCTGTGTTTGGACTATTTAGAAGGTAAACATACCAAAAGTCCCGAACGTAGGAGGTGGGGGGATGCAGGGAGGCACGAAGAAGGTCCTGGTTTTTGGTGTTTCGCTCATATCTCGAAAACGGTTAGCCCTAATCAAAAAGTGGCTATATGCAAAATTAAAGCTGACTAAATTTTCTACAATTATGTTCCTATTATTTTTTTTCGTATCTGCTATGGTTCAGTAATGAATTGTATATCTTTTGACTGTATTCTAACTTTATTATAAATTGAAAATAAATTTTAATAATCATCGTAGAAAAAAATTTCTTATACAGATATCCGTTTCATAACAGACTGAACTGAAATATCGAATAAAAAATGTCTTTGCGTCTGTAGTGTGTATGTGCGTGTATATCTATGTGTGCGTGTATACCGCTTCTTGTAAACCCGATAACTTCTGTTAGACTTAAAATATTTCATTACAATTTGGAACATACGTAAAACAGCATATTACAATAATCCCTATTGAAATTGGACCATATCTGTAATAAATGGTAATAACCAGAGGCCTACAATTCTCACTTCATAATAATGTTATTAAAAATATCTGTCAGGAGAGCTGGTTGAAGCTCATTGTATAGCCGTTCATTTCTCAACATTGGCAGATGGCATCGTTAGTGCCTAGTGGCTATACTCCACAGGAAAAATATGTAGTACTGGTTGAATTGTTTGTATTTTCGTTCTTTCTCTACCTTGTGGCACTGAGGAGCCTGGGAAGGCGAAACGCGTCTGCCAATGTTGAGAAATGAACGGCTATACAATGAGCTTCAACCAGCTCTCCTGACATTTATTGTTCTATGGTTTGCTGCACTTAAAAGTGTAGAGTATAATACTAGACTGAAAAATGTCAGAACAAGTCTAGTGGTCGCCATCTATGGTACGCTAGATTAACTATTAAAAATATCATGTTCCATATTTTAGGATAACACTGATATATCATCTAATTTAAATAAAGTCGGTTTGCCTAACATACACCCGGTATATTGCGATTTAGAAATAGTAATATTTTGCTCTGAAATTAAAATGAAACGTATTTTACGTATGAGAGATTGTAGGCTTCTGGTTATTACCATGTATTACAGATATGGCCCAATTTCAATAGGGATTATGATAATATGCTGTTTTACATATGTTCCAAAATGAAATCAAATATTTTAAGTCTAACAGAAGTTATCGTTTTTACAAGAAACGGCATACACGCGCACATAGATATATAAGCACACACACTTACAAACGCAAAGACATTTTTTATTCGATATTTCAGTTCAGTCTGCTGTGAAACAGATATCTGTACAAGAAATTTTTTCTATGATGATTATTAAAATTTATTCTTAATTTATAATAAATTTATAATAAAGTTAGAATACAGTCGAAAGATATACAATTCATCACTGAACCATAACAGATACGAAAAAAATTAATAGAAACATTATTGTAGAAAATTAAGTCAGCTTTAATTTTGATTAGAGCTAACCGTTTTCGAGATATGAGCGAAAAACCAAAAACCAGGACCTTCTTCCCTGCATCTCACCCACCTCCTACGTTCGGGGACTTTTGGTATGTTTACCTCCTAAATAGTCCAAACGCAGCCCTCAGTCAAAAATTGTGATCTCAGCATTTCCCTCTAGACCCCCTTATTAAACGTTCATTGACTGGGCTAAAAATATTTATTTAAACGGCGGAAAATAACAAAAGATTTCGAAATTTCAATCGATGATTGTAAACAATAAGCGATTGCGTCAACTTGTAGGACAATTTTTTTTATGTAGACTATTATATGTATTTTACATTGGAATTAAGAAAAAATGTTTTATTCATTTAAATCGTCTTTTTTTTTGGAATTTGTTTATAATTTTCGGAACTAGAACAAAGATATTCTTCGCAGATTTATCGAACTGTTTATATAATTATTGCACATTCAACAGAATATTCTTCGCAGTTTTTTTGTAAATAATGTTAGCTTTTGGATGTTTTAAATTTTGTGATGCCAACTTAGTTGGCATTGGAAAACTATTAACAAAAAGAAAATTAAATAAATATGCATAAATGTGAATGGAAGACAATTCGAACATTTATTGTAGTTTAGTTTTCCTATTTTTGGCAAAATTATTTTATATCATAAGAAGTATTGTTGTTGTTTTTCTTGGCCTTCTCACAAATATATTAACTTTTTCGAAAATTAACGACTTTTTCTAGAGATTATTTCACTCATTAACGCTATAGCCAATGAGAGCCCGTTTTTTCACAACATTGCACCAATCAGACGTCATTATTAGTGGTAATTCAAGCTAGATCGGCTTTTGACAGTACCAACATGCAAAATTTATCGCTCTAATTTTTTATGTCGCTGCAGCGGCAAATACTGCGATAATTTTTTGACGTTTTGTTTCGTGAAACATTTTCGGCAAGTAAGGCAACTCCAGCTTTTAAATTTTATCTATAAATATCTTCTCTAGCTTATTACTAATTGTTTACTTACCTTGTAAATTGTAATATTGTATTATCTAGCAGCAAACATAAACACACCACATAAATAGTAAACAATCGTCAGTTGGTAAAGAGAACCTGTCTGAAATATATAGGCTTATTATAAGCCTTGCCTATCTGTAACTATTTCAGTTTGCCTACTTTTCAATCAGGTAACAATAATATACAAAGATTGTACTTAATACACCTAGCTCATAATCAGGGTGTATCTAATACACCCTGCATAATACAGGAACAAGTCAAGCACAGCTTTCAATAGCTCAATAACGTAGTTACAAAGTAAGCAAATCATTTAATATAAATGTGAAGTAAACACATTCGCTCTGGAAACTAAGAATGTACCTACTTACATACGGTAATCTATCAATAAGTAACTAGTTGAATCAAAGCTGTGCAATATTTTAATTTGTTGTATTTAAAATTCACTCTGCTTAACGAAGCAAACTTCAACATAATTTGTAAACTTTGTAAGTTAAAAATAAGGATTAAATACGTAAATATGTATCAATGAACATTTATTTATTATGGAATATAACTCTAGTAGCGCTAGATGGCGCTCTCTATGTCAATCTCGGAACCATGGGTGTATAGTATAAATAGGCGGGACATCGGCAATAAGATTAAAGATGTAGTGCTCTCTCTATCGTTCCTCGTCATATTGCACCTCAGAAACGCCTGAAAGGTGTTAAGCCAGTCTATATATTATAATATCTAAGGTTTCAACTCGTTTTATTTACTAGTTGCCATGGAAACGTCACTAGATTATTTTAAAATATAGCGAATCTCCGTTGTTTCTACTGCGTTTGTTTCAGATTTGCTGTTTTGACAATATAAGTCGGTTTGGAAATATTTCTGTATATCAAATTAATGATGAAATTGAAAATAAAGGTCAGTAAAGTCCAAAAAGTGACAAGAAAACGTCTGAAGGCAATTAATGAGAAAAAATAATATTGAAGATGTACTTAATGAATTATTTGTTCGTGAAATATTCTCCTCAAATACCACTCGTGCTTTAAATTTTATCTAAAAATTTTTTCTCAAGCTAAGTTACCCCTAGTTAATATAACTCGTGCCAATTGGCAGTTTATTATCAAAGATTAAATCCCTCCCGCTAAAGCGGTCGGGATTTAATCAGATAATAAACTGCCAATTTGCACTCTTTATATTACCAGGCAACAACACTTTCGGAAAAATTTTCGATAAAATTTTAAGCACTAGTGATATTACATACGATAAATATGACATATGATATATCGTTGGATAGCTAATTTAAGTTGTTATCGAATAATGAAATAATTTACAGGTTGCAGCGGATTCTGCTCTAAAAAGTGCTTTAAGAATCTGTTACTTGATTTTCGATTCGACACTTGGTAAAATGCTCTGTAACTCGGTAGTCGAAAAAGATAGACGATCGCACTTTGCGCCATTGTTTGTTTCTCGAAAATCGAGCTCAGGATACTTATATTGATTTTTGTCTATCTGCCATAGTTTTAGAGAAAACCCCAAATCCCATCTAATTTGGGCCACCCTGTATATATCAGTAGATCTTACTAAAAAATAATAACTTAATGACCCAAATTTTTGAAAATAATGAATATTTTTTGAAAATAATGACTAAAAAATTACCTTTAACAATGTCCAAATGATTGATATCTAGGAATTGGTTTTTTTATCAAGTAACATTTAATAACAACTACAAAATTAAGCAATATCTGATTATTTATTAACCTTCAACTTCAATATATATTAGCAAATAAAAAAAAACAAAATAATACTTCATAAATGAAACAAATTATAAAAACAATTCCTAGAATAATACAATAACCGGCACACAAAAAAAAATTCAGAACTTATGACCAGACATCGACATAATTTTATGTATTTTGGTGGGCTGAATCCAAATCTGATGATAAAAAAGTATAAGTCATCAAGATTTTCTTCTACTATTAATTTATTCCTCAAACATCCCATTATTTGAGGAATAAATAATTGAAGTAGGAAAAAAATCTTGATGATTTAGAGCTTTTGTATCATTAAATTTGGATTCAATGCACCAAAGTACACATAAAAACCACTGCCCAAGGAATCACTACTTTCACATCCAGATTTTTTATCTAAGTCACTCACAACGAAAAAATTTTGTATGTGGAAGTAATTGTTTAATTTACCCCCCAACCCTTCTACGGAACAAGATGAAAATATAATCTAGTTCTAGATCTCGTTAAAGTACATATGTGTACCAAATTTCAAGTCAATATCTCAAACGGTTCCAAAGTAAACGTACGCACAAAAAAAGTTACAGACAGACAGACAGACCGACAGACAGAAAATTTTTTTTTCGCTCAAACTTAAAATCTCGACGTTTCGTGACATTCTAAGCCTATTTGAACAATACAAATTTTTTAAAATTTTTTTGTCGTTACTATACTTCCACTGGATGTGGAAGTAAATAATGATATGTCGGGTAATCAGTTCAGAATTTTTTTTGTGTATGTCGGTGCGCCGTCACAAAAAAATTTCTGAACTTGTTATGACGAAATATACCATTTTATTACTATGTAGTTTGGTGCGCTGAATCCAAATATGACGATAAAAAAGCTCTAGGTCATCAAGATTTTTCCTGTCAATTTATTCCTCCCATTATCCCATTATTTAAGGATTAAAATGACGGTATGAAAAAATCTTGACTTGGAGCTTTTTTGTCATCAGATTTTGATTCGGCGCACCAAAATACGTATAAAATGATATGTCGGGTGATCAGTTCAGATTTTTTTTTTCTGTATGCTGGTGCCGTGGCGGCTCTGATTTTAAGAGGCACCATTCATCCCCTAATTTCTCCGATATCTATTTCAAATGGAAGTTTTTATGCAATCGTAATTAAATATTTGGAGCTCGCTTCCTATGTTTTGTTAGGGTAAAATAATGTAAATAAAGTAAAATAATGACAATAATGATAATTTAATGAAAAAAATAACTTTTATTGACTGACAAAAAAAAAATAATGACTTTTAATGACTTTCATGACTTCGCTGAGATCTTGAATATGAGAAAACAGACTCTTGGTTTAGAATTATTTTTTTTTTGTGTATAAACCACTTAATAACATATTTTTATTCAGCGTAAAACCTGTAACATTATTTCACGCTGATGAATTAAATTTCACACATATTTAAAATCAAGTACGATCTAGTTCAAAATGCCATTTCTTGACAAATGTATGTATATTCCTCCTGCTAGTCGTGCTCTTCATCGTGACATCGATGAATCTGTTTCCGTAAAAACACATCGGACTAGGAAAAATGATATATCCACATCCCACATAATATAAAAGGGGAGTTTCAAAACCATTTCTTTCTCATATATCCGGCTTATACAGGTGGATTTAAATCCCAATGCTGCATTCTCATTTTCATAACATCAACTTCGGCTTATCCTAGGTTTAGGTGATTTTTTAATGGAAAACAAAACAAAGATCAAAATTGGAATAACTTCGAGCGGTTGTTATGTTAATATGAGCGCAGAAAAATGTTAAGTATTGATTTTTTCGTGAGTATGACAATCGTTCAAGATTATTTTAAACTTTCATTAAAAATATATATGATATCAATCTGTCATTTGATTCGCAAATAGTTTCTACACTTTTTTCATAATGTGAGGGGGGATTGCCACAATCGTTAATTAATGCTTTCCGCGAAAACATCGTTGAGCTACGTCTGCCATATTGGAAAAATTAAGGTAAAAATTGAGTTTTCTCGATTTTCTCGTTTCCTGTTAGTTCTAGCTTAAAATTAGGTGTTATCAATTTTATAGGAAATAAAAAGGGCTATTACTTTTCACTGCAGATTTTGAAATTATCTCTGATCTCGTTGCTTCTAGATAATAATTAATTATTTCATCATTGTAAATTATAAAATTTCCTAGAACTTTTGTTTAAACAATTTTCTTCCCTAAATTCTTTAAAAATTTCACCAGCTCGAATTTTGAAGAATTATGAAGTTTTTGGGCTGCTGTTATTGTTAAACCATTGTGCATGGAAGAAAATAGTATAAACAAAAATTTTAGCAATCTTTATGATCTACAATATTGATTATAACTAATTACTTGGTAGGAATAACGTGGGTAGAGATCATTGCGAAAATTTGTAATGAAGCGCAAATTTTACCCTTCCAGGTGACTGTAAATCGTAAAGCATTAACAATAGAGACAAATTGTTTAAATAGAAATTGTAGCTTTTTTATACCCTGTATTAATTGTAATGCTAAATTTTAGGGTTGAACTGATAAGAAAGGCTCGAAGACAGGATATAATCGGGGAAAAGCCTATTCTGATCGTCATTTTTCCAACATGGCAATGATATTTTTGTGAAAAATATTATTAGCAAGATGACAAAAAAAAATTAATAAACATAAAAAATACAATACGGAAAGGAGGGCCTCTGACTATACGGACGGTATATATTCTCGGGAACTCAAAAAAATACCGCCACTAATTATTCCTAAATTGTTTTTGAAACGACATTAGAATGTTGGCGGACGCGGAAACTGAAAACTTTAGAAAAATACAGAATCACAAAAAGATGTAAAAACCCTTTTTTAAAAGGGCATTTTCTCTAGAGCTAGCTTTCAAATAATTGTTTGTCTGTTTCGGTAGCGTAAAAAACCGCTGCCCAAGGAATCACTACTTACTTCCACATCCCGATTTTCTATCCAAGTCTCTCACAACGAAAAAATTTTGTATGTGGAAATAATTGTTTATGGAACTTTAATAATATAATATTTGAAATCGTCTACCCCAAAAACCCATAAAACGATATTCCACATCGGTAGTGAGGTGGGGGTGGTGATAGGGGGTGGTAGTGGGGGTGGATGAAGTAAAAAAATATTTTGAGGTTTTTGGTTCTCGTACACAGACTAAATCACATTTTTTTTTTCATCTCCTTTAATAATGGTGTGGCGGTGGTAAGGGGGGGTGGCTATTGCCAAAAAATTTTTTGAGGCCTTAGCTTCTCTTGTCTATACTAAATACCAATTTTATGGACTGTTGCTTGATTTACCTATTTACCCCCCATTTACCCCAATTTACCCCCCAACCCTTTGACGAAATAAGATGAAAATATAATCTAGTTCCACATTTCGTTAAAGTACATGTGTACCTAATTTCTAGTCAATATATTAAACGGTTCTAGAGTAATCGTGCGCACAAAAAAAAGTTACAGACCAACAGAAATTTCTTTTTCGCTCAAACTTAAAATTTCGACGTTTCATGATATTTAAAACCTATTTGAACAATAAAAATTTTCAGAATTTTTTTTGTCGTTACTATGCTTCTATTGGATGTGGAAGTAAAATAATCCAGTCAAAGGAGCGCTAAAATGACCAAAATCTTTAATTTGAGTGCTAATGAATGTATTTTGATAAAACCTTGTGCAATGTGTTTGTAATGACGTTAATAAAAAAGTTGAAAAAAAGATTAGAGTAGGAAATGATCGGAAGGGGTAGAAAACACGCATTGTATCACGGGTTCTGTAACTTGGAGAATTAGGAAGTTTCCTATTTTAGAAATATCATGTACATTCAACCTCATTTAGTAGTCTTTCAGATAACTAGGCAAACAAAAAAAAATATCTCGATATCTGAAAAACTCACGAACTTATTCAATTTCTTATTTGAATACTTCGCCTCGGCTGAAGTCCACCGTGACGTCACAATACACAACGCGCTGACTTGCCATGCCGGCGGCCCGCCGTATGTTCCCTTTATTTAGTGTATGTGCTCGATTTTCTGAAATGTCACAAAATGTTACTTTTGATTCGTTCGGAGTGGAGTGCTTAAATCTTTTGAGTGCGATATGGATAATCCACTCTAGACTTTTTCTACGACCAGCTTAAAAAAACTACAAAATTTATTAAACATTAATATATTACACAAATACACACTGACAGTTACTTTGACACCTTACGCACTAACTTGACTTTAAAACGAATAGTTGCCTAAGTACTTAATAAATACACAAACTGTGATTGGTCGGTTTCATATCATATCCATCCTAGATAGGATATGAAATAAATCCGTTCAGTTAACTGGAATTGCCTACTTATCCATTCTACAGACTGTACAGAATTAGTAGTTTGTGCAACAAGGGTGGATATGATATCTATATCGCACGTAAAGAAGTTTGAGCACGACGCCGTAGGCGGAGTGCTTCAAATATTTTGAGTGCGATATGGATAATCCACTTGAGTTGTACAGAATACTTTTTCTACGTCCAGCTTAAAAAAACTACAAAATTTATTAAACGTTAAGTAATATATTACACAAATACACACTGACAGTACACACCGACAGTACTTTGACAGCTTACGCATTAATTTTGATTTTAAAACGAATAGTTGTCTATGTACCTATTTAATACACGAACTGTGATTGGTGGGTTTCATTTCATATCCATCCAAATATGAAATATATCCGTTCAGTTAACTGGAATTGCCTACTTATCCATTCTACAGACTGTACAGAAAACAGCAAATTTACATAAGGCACAAGGGCGGATCCAGAAAGGTTACTGGGGGGGGCACTAACATCTACAAAAAATTTTAGAAATCAGAAAAAAAAACTTTTTCGCCTCGGAATCTAAAAAAATTTTATCGCCTCATGGGAGGGGGTGCAAATGAAAATCCAAAAAAAAAAATTTTTCGCCTCATACAGAGAATGCTATTAAAAATGTAAAAAAAAATTTTTTCCCCCACCTCATGCGGAAAAAAATTTATCGTCTTGAAAACGTAACAATAGTAGATTGTAATACAAGTGTGGCAAGGGCTTCATTGCAAAACGATGTGTGAAAGTAGGAACACGAGCGCAGCGAGTGTTCCTATCATACGAGTTTTGCAATAAAGCTTGCCACACGTGTGTTACATACTATTTTTTCTACGGTTGTGAAGTTATTTCCCTTTTCAAAGTCTTTCCAAAATTTTAAATTTGCTGCCTGTCAGATTTTATTTAAAGTGACATTTTCCGCTGTCATTCTGAAGTAAGAAAATTTGACTTTGTAATTGCAATTCATGTGTAATTAATGTACATTTATAGAATTTAATTGTTATTATTAGTAAGTAATATACAATTCTTTAAGGTAAACACACTATGTTATTCCGGTGCGTGAAGATGTAATCAAGGCGTGTGGCAAATTCTTTGCCGCACGGCGTGTGGCAAATTCTTTGCCGCACGGCGTGCGGCAAAGTGATATTTTCTGCACTCATTTTGAAGTTAGAAAATTTGACTTTCAGCACAATCGTAGAAACAATGTATTCTCGCAATAAAAACATAGCCATTTTGTTACTGTAATTAGCCAGTAACGAAGAAACAAAATCTCAAATACCGATTTTCGATCATACATGGCGTTACTTAGATATCCATTTTTTTTACATAGAATAAGTACTACGTTTCAATTATTAAATGTTTAGATGTAAGGGTGGCTTCCACCCCTTGGGGTTAAGAGCAATTGTAGGGACAATATAGAAACGGGTAAAAAGGTATCATACCTTTTTCCACAGGAATCACCAGTAAAGAAAAATTATCGTTACATATGACATTTATATTTTCTTAATTTTAGATACTGTAGTATACTATTCTACAATGATCCTTTTAGGAAAGCAAAAAATATTAAAACTTTTTCGAAACATATTTATTAAATATTTCTTTCGACAACACCCTTAAAATTTACACACACATCTATTTAAAGATTTCTGATACCTCCCATTAATTATAAAAAAAAACAAGATGTGAAAAATCTTAATGAACCCTGTGTGACAATGACTAATTAAAAACATTTATAAAATATAATTATTAGTAATTACCTACTCACCCTGCAGCTTTATGGTAACGAATTTGTTTTTAAATCTACTCTTCTACATTTCCAAGATATTATCCAAAATTAAACCACACCGTAAATTAATCAAGTCCCAAACACAGCACTAGACACAAATAAACAAATTAAAACACTACATTTTCAAATATCGACACTACACTCTAACACGGATCGATTCCATATCGAACAAAAATGATTTGAATTTAATAGAATCAAAATCTTAATTCGCAAACATTACACCGCGTCACATGGCGCTTTGACAGCAAGCACTTGCTACGCATTTGTTATTTGGCGCTAATCAACAAGATTTCTGCAAATCAAATCAAGTCATCCATACATCTGTATAGAGGGAACATGTGATTTGATTTGGTCGCTGTTGGTCTGCTCCGCGGTAATTTCCGAGAATTACAACAAACGCGACGCATACGTATAGTGATAGTAGGTACTGATAGTTTCAACTGTTTTAGTTCGGTGTTATTATGGTGAAAATCGGTTGTGTTGTGAATGTGATCGGACGTTTGGTGTTGGATTTTAAAATAAAAGGTAGGTAATTAATTTATTTTAACCGGTGTAGCTATCAGGAAATAGTTTGAAATTGATTCTGATAGCCTCTTGTTATTAATTAACTATTAAAATGCATTATGCAGAAAATGTAAATAAACTATACCAATAGTGTTAATCAGAGAGATTGAGTATACAGTACAAAGATTCAGGTAAATGTGAATTATTTCCACATTTTTTTATGCTGAGGAGAGCTGTGACAAGTGCACGTATCAGAATAAGGGCTGTTGCTAATATTGCTATTGCCTATCTAGGTATATAGGTACTGCCCTTCTTACAACAAGAATACTTTAGCTTTCTAGCATAATGTAACTGAAACATTACCACTTGTAAATGTACTATATGCACGTACAACAAACTAAACAATGGATTTTCAACTCGGTTTTCAACATTTCCTTTCTGTACGTCGGTCACTTTAACTAAGAAAAGGTGTACGTGCATATAGGCTAGAAAAAGACACAATTTGTGTGAATACCAAGGGTATAAATAAACCAGAATATTTTTTTCAAATGCAGTTTTAATACACAGATAAAGATAATTATTTTGCCTTATGTAAACATCTGTATGTATGCAGATTAAGTTTATATGAATATAAATAGTCGGCAACAGTTTTTGATTCTTATCTGTATGCAAAAAATACGGAAGAAAAAGTTTAGAGCTTGGTCGCTCGGATTATGAGTAGCAGATCTGGACTCCAAGAAAGTTATATATGTCTGGCGAGAAATTTCGATGCATAATAGGTACAATAATTTACCATTCTACTAATATTGAAACGACTTTAATTTTGCCAATTCGCATATACGTTTGATAACACCTGCTTTAATATCATTATTTTCCAACGATAATTTTTCGTATATATTCAAAATAATGTTTTGAGTTACTACAGGTAAATGATGCTGTAAAGATTTATTTATTTTTACACTATAGGTTGCACACAAGGTTGCATGTTTATCTAAGTTGTCAAAAGAACGCCAAATGGATATATCATTGCATATCGTTTGTTTCATCATGAAATGGTACACAAATAACATTTTCATTATGCTGCCCATCGCTATCGACAAATAAAAAAATAAATGTTCAGTTGCAGTTAAATACTGCCCCGTTTCTCTTTACAGCACAGTCGTATCTATAAAGGAATTAACGAGAGTCCCCGTGGACTACGGAATATTTAGATTCCCCTGAATGATCAACTTCCAAATCTCCGAAACTATTAATTCTACAGGAATTAGAAAAAAAAACAAAATTCATCCTCAGTTTAGAAGCTTTTTTAGTGGCCTCCATATTTCTAGTCTTTTTTTTTTCATATCGGTTAAAAACTAAACTTTCTTCCTCCTCGGGAACCATAGTCTATCTTAGTAGACTAGTTCACAAGTTCAAAGCCGTGTCAATTCTTGATAAAGCTCGTAAAAATATGAGTGAGGGCTTATTGGATTCGGTATG
This sequence comes from Rutpela maculata, assembly GCA_936432065.2. Classification (NCBI taxonomy): domain Eukaryota; kingdom Metazoa; phylum Arthropoda; class Insecta; order Coleoptera; family Cerambycidae; genus Rutpela; species Rutpela maculata. The sequence goes on from OW386285.2 coordinate 361,649,242, forward strand.
ACGTCTAGAAAAATGTGCAAAAGTTTCAAACCCGCATAAACAATTGCAAAAGTTATAAACAAATGAAGATTGAAAAAATAACGAGTTTCCTTTTTTGCAAATAACTCGACAACTATTAATATTTAAGAAATTTTGAAGAAAGTTTCTTAAAGAGGAAGAAATTTCCAATAAAGAAGTCCCAACTCCCGAAACTCTATTTCTATTATTAATAATTTCAATTTAATGTTGAAAATAGAGCTTCGCGCGGCGAACACTAACTACGTTAACTCTGAAACCGGCCGTAATAAGTAAAAATATTTTTTTATGTTATTAAATATTAATTTAAAATTTAAAAAAAATTATTATTATTTAGACACTCAAAGGAACAATATCCCGTTGGAAAAAAATTGTTCTACCGATTTTTCATAAAATGAAGCTATTGTTAATTAACAATTTTTTTTAGAGTTTGCGTTTATATTTCAAGTCGGATAATTGTTAAACAAAAGCCACTCAAATTATTTCGCTTCGTGGAGTTCTTGTATTAACTATACTTTATGGGATTATGACATTGCGATTTTCTTAATTGTTACAGTCTATTAGTTATTAATTATTTCACCTAACAAAGAACTAAAAAATGAAAAAGAGAAGTTGAACATTTTTTTATATTCATTTTAATTATTATTACCGTTTTTATATTCAAAATTACTATAAGATGACATAAACTTTAAATTTTTAATGCTATTTTATTAACAAATAAATAAATTACGTATTTAAAAAAAAATCCATTATATTTGTTATAAAATATTATGATCAAAAAAATTTTTTTTCTTAAGAAAAATTTTTTTAATAGTTTATAATCATTTTTTCCATTATTTAAACAAATTATTAAGAAAAAATTGTATTCTTAAAATTTATTATTTCCAATTCTCTACAAGATGGAAAAAATACAATTTGTCTTTATTGTTAATTTATTTGTTTATTTAATAAACAATTTGTTATTAACAATCGCCGAATGTGTTTATATTCTTTTTAGATAGGAAAACAAAATAACAAAAACAACCGTATACATAAACATATCAAAAAAAGAACTGAATTTAAAATTCTATAAAAAATATTAAAAATGGTTTTTTTGACATGTTTATGTATACGGTTGTTTTTTGTTATTTTCTTTTCTATCTAAAAAAAATATGTATATATAAACAGATTCGGCGATTGTTAAAAACAAATTGCTTATTAAATAAAGAAATAAATTAACAACAAAACAATTACTTGCACGTCCAGTGGAAGTATAGTAATGACAAAAACATTTTTAAAAATTTTTATTGTACAGATAGGCTTAAAATGTCATGAAACGTCGAGATTTTAAGTTTGAGCGAAAAAAAATTTCTGTCTGTGTGTCCGTCTGTAACTTTTTTTTTTGTGCGCACGTTTACTCTGGAACCGTTTAAGATATTGACTTGAAATTTGGTACACATGTGTACTTTAACGAGATCTAGAACTAGATTTTATTTTCATCTTGTTCCGTCGAAGGGTTGGCGGGTAAATTGGGGTAAATTTGGGGTAAATGGGTAAATCAAGCAGGTAAGAGTCCATGAAATTGGTATTTAGTGTATACAAGAGAAGCTAAGGTCTCAAAAAAAATTTTGGCATTAGCCACCTACATTACCACCCCCACCTCGTTATTAAAGGGGATGAAAAAACATTGTGATTTAGTGTATGTACAGGAACCAGAAATCTCAAAATATTTTTTACTTCATCCACCCCCCCACTACCACCCCCCTATCACCACCCCCACCCCACTACCGATGTGGGGTATCGTTTTATGGGTTTTTGGGGTAGAGGATTTCAAATATTATATTATTAAAGTACCATAAACAATTATTTTCACATACAAAGTTTTTTCGTTGTGAGTTACTTGGATAGAGAATCTGGATGTGGAAGTAGTGATTCCTTGGGCAGCGGTTTTTTTCTTTTTTCCACCTTGTAGATAATTGCAAATAATAAATTTTAAGAATGAAAATTTCCTTAAATAATGAAAACAGGAAAAAATGATTATAAACAATTAAAAAATAATTTTAAGAAAAACATTTTTTTTTATCATAATTTATAACAAATATAGGTAATGGCAAAAACATTTTTTCAAAAATACGTAATTTATCTATTTGTTTATAAAATTTATTCAAACAAATAGCATTAAATGTCATCTTATAGTAATTTTGAATATAAAAACGGCAATAATAATTAAAATGAATAAAAAAAAACTTTCAACCTTCTTTTTCATTTTTTAGTTTTATGTAGGTTAAATAATTAATTACTAATAAACTATAACAATTATAAAAATCGCAATGTCATAATCCCATAAAGTATAGTTGACACAAGGTCTCCACGAAGCGAAATAGTTTTAGATGCTTTTGTTTAACAATTTATCCGACTTGAAATATAAACGCAAACTCGAGTTATTTGCAAAAAACGAAACTCGTTATTTTTTTCAATCTTCATTTGTTTATAACTTTTGCAATTGTTTATGTGCCGGTTTGAATCATTTGCACATTTTTCTAGACGTCATTCCGAATCCAATGAGCCCTCACTCATATTACTTTCACATCCAGTGGAAGTATAGTAACGACGAAAAAATTTTTAAAAATTTTTATTGTTCAAATAGGCTTAAAATGTCATGAAACGTCGAGATTTTCAGTTTAAACGAAAAAAAATTTTTGTCTGTCTGTCGGTCTGTCTGTGTCTGTCTGTAACTTTTTTTTGTGCGCACGTTTACTCTGGAACCGTTTAAGATATTGACTTGAAATTTGGTACACATATGTACTTTAACGAGATCTGGAACTAGATTATATTTTCATCTTGTTCCGTCGATGGGTTTGGGGGTAAATTTGGGTAAATCAAGCAGGTAAGAGTCCATTTAGTATATACAAGAGAAGCTAAGGTCTCAAAAAAATTTTTGGCATTAGCCACCCCCATTGCCACCCCCACCCCCTTATTAAAGAGGATGAAAAAAAATTGTGATTTAGTGTATGAACCAGAAACCTCAAAATATTTTTTTACTTCATCCACCCCCACTACCACCCCCCTATCACCACCCCCTACCCCCACTACCGATGTGGCATATCGTTTTATAAGTTTTTGGGGTTGACGATTTCATATATTATGTTGTTAAAGTTACCTCGAGTAGTATGGATGCGCAGTGGCTTTCCTCGACTACTATGGATGCGCAGTAGGTTTCCCTGAGTATTATGAATGCGCAGTGGCTTTCCTCGAGTATTTTGGATGCGCAGTGACCTTTCTCGAGTATTATAGATCGCAGTAGGTTACCTCAAGTAGTACGGATGCGCAGTGGATTACTATAAGTAGTATGGATGCGCAGTGGCTTTCCTCGAGTACAATGCGCAGTAGGTTACCACGAGTAGTATGGATGCGCAGTGACTTTTCTCGAGTGCTATAGATGCACAGTAGGTTACCACAAGTGATACGGATGCGCAGTGGGTTTTTTCGAGTTAAATGGATGCGCAGTGGGTTACTTCAAGAAGTATGAATGCGCAGTGGCTTTCCTCGAGTAAATTGGATACACAGTGGGTTACCTTGAGTAGTATCGAAAAAAATACTTAAAGTAGAGACTTTACTTCTATCGTGTAGTTTACGGCATACAACGATTTTTTATATCTTTGTCATGCCATTTTCTGCGTATTAGTTCGACATTCAGTTGAAGTATATTAACGCAAAAAAATTTTTTGGAAATTTTCATTGTTTAAATAGGCTTAGAATATCAGGAAACGTCAATATTTTAAGTCTGAACAAAATAAATTTGTCTGTTGCGTCGATCTGTGTCTTGTATCGTTTTGGTGCTCACGATTACCCTGGAACCGTTTAAGATATTCACTTAAAATATGGCACACGTACGTTTTTTAACGAGATCTGGAACTAGATTATATTTTGATCTTATTCCGTTGCAGAGTTGGTAAATTGGGGTAAATGGGGGGTAAGTAGGTAAATCAAGCAAGTAAGAGTCCATGAAATTGGTATTTAGTAAATATAAGAGAGCTAAGGTCTCAAAAAAAAATTGGCATTAGCCATCCCTATTACCACCCCCACCCCATTTTTAAAGGTGGTGAAAAAATAGTGTGATTTAGTGTGTGTACAAGAGCCAAAGTCATCAAGAATTTTTTTCACTTCATTCACCCCCACCACCACCCCACCTCTATTACCGATGTAGCATATAATTTTATGGGTTTTTGGGATACATGATTTCAAATATTATACTATTAAAGTTCCATAAACAATTATTTCCACATAGTGGAGTGCAAATATAGTATTTTGTTGTAAGAAACTTGAATGTGGAAGTAGTGATTCCTTGGACAGCGGTTTTTTTACGAGCTTTATCAAGCATTAACAAGGCTTTGAACTTGTGAACTAGTCTATAGGAAGCATTTTCGTACAAGTGTACATGAACTTATTTCTTCATTTAAAAATAAATGTCTTTTATTTCTACTTACACAATTATTGAAAAATATAATTTTGGGTATTTAGTAAATAACTTTCAAAGAAAGCTTTCTTTTTTCATATACTTAATATATCCAATATGAAAAACAAGATAATGATTCTTTGTATATACTGATGATCTAAATCTGATCATGCTAGTATAGTAATAAGACATCTTCCTTATGGGACATCTTATCAATTATCTCTAGCCATAGGGCATAGGATACTTCATTAGAATTAAACATTTGTTACATTTCTAGAATAACTTATTTCTTCATTTGCAAATAGTTCATTTACAATTTCTCAGTAGCAATTTGGAAACACCCGGTATACGTACAACATTACAAGCTTGATGTACCGCTGCATTTAGCCAACGAATTCAAAACTATTACTCTCTACAATAACGATCAAATAATATTCTACAAAATGTGTAACTTTATACCCTGCTGAAAAGTTTTATTTCTTTTCTAAATTATTTCCCTCGAGTACGTGCCTTTCCATAACACTTGTCTAAGAATTTCCTCAACTAAAATCAATTTATGTATAACGTAAAACGGATTCTTTAAGGTGTAAGTTGCTTTGTAGAACATTATTGGAAAATTTACGTGAGCCATAAAAATGTCGAGTATCGAAAATTCTGACACAGAATAGATTCACAGATAACGGTGGGAATTCGAAGGGCGTCGTTCGTATTTAACACATGTTTAATGGTTGTATGTTTTTTTTTTAGGAAAAGAAAAAGTAATTACTGCGCTAAACAATAATAATTTTAGTATACAGGGACCGTCAAAGTATGAAAAGCTAGCCCAAGCGGCCTAAATAATAGTTTATTTAAAATAAAAGTTTCTTGGTAAATTTACCAGACATAGGTACTCGGCCGTTGGAATTAATAAAAAAAAGGTGATTTTCAAGAAGTTTTATCTCCAAAAGATTTTATTGCATAGAATGCATCTTTTAGGTATAAAAACTTGAAAAGTCATAGTCCGTAGGCACAGAATGACGGGAAAAGTACCTAAAAATGCATAATTATGCTAAAATAGTATATTATATTACTAGGAGTAGAACGCACTCTTTTTTTGTGTTGAGCAAACTGGGCGAAACACAAAAAAAGGCGTGTAATATATACTATTTTTTCTTCAAGCGTATTAAAATGCGAAAATTCATTTATTTATCATAAATGTACAAATATTCAAACTACAGTCTTACATGTTGACACAATTAGGGATTGCATTACCGGTTAACCGGTTATTAGGACAAAAAACACATGATGATAATTACCGGTTATTTTAATTTTTTACCGGTTATTTCGGTAAATTCTGAACTTACGATATGTCGCGTATTCAACGTTTCTGTTTATGTCACTGACTAGTATTCACTAAATACAGAGTGACTGTCCCAACACCGAGCACTTTTAACAATAAATAAATAATATTATAAAAAGTAAACTCCAAACACCAAGCAGTAAGAAATACAAGAGAGACATTGACAATATCTTACGACAGAAAATTGAATATGTCACTGCCGCAAATATCCGTGGAATACATTTAGAAGTATGTTATTACCAATTCTTATTAACTTATCGACCCACCAATATCGATTGAGGAAGGGCATCTTCGGCTGGTGGTATTCTATGCAGAAATATCAGACGATTAACAGATATAGCTTTGAAAAACTAACCCTTTTAACAGGCTATTTTTAAAAAATATTGTATTTTTAGATTAGGTATTCAGTAAATGCCCTATTTGAGTTTATGTTTATAATTTTTGTTATTTAAGTGGATATTTTTGTTATTTACAGAATAATTATTTATTTAAATTTATTTCATTTGTATTTTTTCCTTTTGGTAAATTAACTCCTATATAAAAAGTCTATTTGACAGTCACATTTTTGTCACTTTGACAGCGATAAAAAAGGTGCATCGTTTTTTATCACCGATAAAAATGCCTGTTTCTCAAAAGCAGAGTACACCTAGTAGTCGCACGTCACTTTGAAATCTGTACTGTCAGCTATAATTTTTAAGTATTGTGGAAACTATACTGTACGATATGAGTCGTTTTGAGAAAATTATAATTATTTTTAATAAATTATTCGTATCTGTTGTTCGTTCACATTCATATGTCGTTAATTTATCTTGCCAAAAAACACTCGAGCTTTCCTCTTATGGATAAATTTCTTTTTAACTCAAAATTTTGCCAATCAGTAATTTTGCTCGAAAAACTGACATTTGACAAAATCGCTCGACCTCCGGTCTCGCGATTTTTTCATGTCAGTTTTTCACTGATTGGCAAAATTATTTCGTTACAAAGAGAAATTTATCCGATAAAAAAAACTCTTGTGATTTTACTGTTGATAAAAAACCTTTTGTTTGTTCATTATATCAAATATACGTATATAAAAATATTTTTTGTTAAATTTAGATAATTTTGTATGGAAAGAAACAATTGCCATTTTCGCCACCCTAATCATCCATTCTAAAAATTACCGGTAAATACCGGTTAACCGGTTATTTACATTTTTATTTACCGATTTACCGGTTATTAAAACTTCCGGTAAATTGCAATCCCTAGACACAATATGACAAGTGGCTAGTGGATAGCGCGCCACCGGTGGCTTTCGGTATTAACATTATGTTACTAGTAAAACAATACCCACTGCGGTGGCGCTTTCGGAACTAACATTATGTTACTAGTAAAACAATGTCCACTACGGTGGCGTTCGGTACTAACATTCTATTACTAGTAAAACAATGTCCTACTTTTACTTCTGTTTTTGGTGACATAATTTAAACATTTTAATACGTTTGAAGAAAAAAGTGCATTTTTTGCTGTTTTTGTACATTTTTCAAGGGTTTTTCAAAGATATTCATTTAAGATTCATAAAAATTTGAGAGAAACGGTTTGTTTTAGTATTATACAAGCCTTAAGTAACATATTGGGTCATTTAAGACCCTTTATGGGCCGATTGTAGCCATTAAACGCATCCTAAAGTGCATAATTTACATCCGTTTTAAAAAAAATTTAATAATTGCTCTAAAATTAATAAAATATCGTTCAAATTTTATACTCGGGGGTTTTCGAGATCGCTAATTACGAATTTGAAGAGAAAATCGGAAAATTCAAAATGGCTGACTGATAATGGCGCGAAATTAAATTTTAAAAGTACATTTTTTTCCTCCCCCCTCCTAGATCTTATTTTTTAATGCGTTGGCATTGAATATGAAAATTGATAAAAAGAAAAGTGCATTAAAAATTTTTAAAATTGAATTTCGCGCCATGATCAGTCAGCCATTTTGAATTTTCCGATTTTCTCTTCAAATTCGTAATTAGTGACCTCGGAAACCCCCGAGTATAAAATTTGGACGATATTTTATTAATTTTAGAGCAATTATTAATAGTATATTATATTACTAGGAGTAGAACGCATTCTTTTTTTGTGTTGAACCCAGGGCGAAACACAAAAAAAGGCGTTCTACTCCATGTAATATATACTATTTTTTATTCAAGCGTATTAAAATGCAAAAATTCATTTATTTATCATAAATGTACAAATATTCAAACTACAGTCTTACATGTTGACACAATATGACAAGTGGCTAGTGGACAGCGCGCCACCGGTGGCTTTCGGTATTAACATTATGTTACTAGTAAAACAATACCCACTGCGGTGGCGCTTTCGGAACTAACATTATGTTACTAGTAAAACAATGTCCACTACGGTGGCGTTCGGTACTAACATTTTGTTACTAGTAAAACAATGTCCTACTTCTACGTCTGTTTTTGGTGACATAATTTAAACATTTTAATATGCTTGAAGAAAAAATATTTTTTACACGGATGCAAATTATGCACTTTAGGATGCGTTTAATGGCTACAATCGGCCCATAAAGGGTCTTAAATGACTCAATATGTTACTTAAGGCTTGCATAATACTAAAACTAACCATTTTTCTCAAATTTTTATGAATCTTAAATGAATATCTTTGAGAAACCCATGAAAAATGCACAAAAATACCTACCTAATACCTATAATACCTATAATTAAGAAGAAATTAACTAACGTTGTAATAATACTGCTGCATAAATTAGATATATATGATATTCCTATTTATCTAGTAGGCAGCAATACGTAAGTCTTAACGGTAATGAGTTGGGATTGTTATAGAACATCCCAGAATCGACCTAAGTCGAAGACTAGATGAAAGTTTCGACTTATGTAAAAAATTCATTTAAAAGGCATTTTAAAGAGAGAGAGCATAACTAAACAAAGACAAAAAAGGCGCCCACGCCTAGAAATGGCACCCACGTCTAGAAATTTTTCACTTAGAGAAATATGTTGATGTCCAGGCCATGGGAGTGAAAGTATATTGTGGTCATGGAAAAATGTACAGAAAATAAATGTATAATTTTGGACAAAGACAAAGATATATTATACTTTTTCAAAAGTGCGCCAAAGTTCTTGTGACAAAGGCGTCTATAGGCAATTATTTGGCCAGAATTAGTAAAAATGGACAAGGTTAGTTTCTCGAATAAAACAAATTTGGATTCATCCAGCGCTCGTCAGTTGGACGAGTGCGTTGGATAATACGTAGAAAGTAGAAAAACCAAATACAGGTATTTCCAAATAGTTATAGAGAGACCCTTCTTATGCATAAATAAGAGAAAAAACCATTTTGCCAAAAAGTCTCTCGTAGGCGAAGTCGTGTGACATCCCTTTTATTGAACCTATATGAGGACCGGTACGTCGTGAAACTGACAGAGAGTTATATAACTCATATATGGAACTCCGTTCTTCTGAATGATATAATCACGAATAAGAACCTTACAGCTAATCATAAGCGAACCAACATTTTTTAAGTAAAATATTTTAATATTATTTCAAGTCAGCCAGAAAAACCCAAAAATGCTTTCATCAATTCCTAGGGAAGTTGTGTGAATCTTTTTTGCCAAATCTATTTCCAGCGCACGCTCTCCATTTTATGGTAGCATTAAAAATTCTCCAAAATAGGTGATCGGCCCTGCTTGGGGGAGGCGATTTGATTCAAGTTATGTAGTTTATTAGATAGATTATCGCATACTTTCATTGTACTTATTTTAAACCTAATTAATAAATGGTATTATTTGAACTTTTGCATTTTATTGATTAAGTGACTTGTAAATCTTATCCCTCGAAGATTCTCGATTAATAGGCCGGACTTGAGTAAATCGGATATCTCAGGACCCCACAAGGTTGAATCTCAATACCCCGGCCAGATTACGGAAGCACAATTCAAAGATCTTTAAGCGTAAAATCCATCACCATTAGGTAAATAAGAAAAAATGAATAGAGAGAAAGAACCAATTTTAGGGAGAGCGTCGTTAATAATGTACGGTAGTGCAGCCTTGGCCTATTTCTTAGCTCTCAAGTATCTCACACATCTTATAGAACCCGCTGGGAGAAGAAGACCAGACACAAATAAGGGAGGACGCGACTGACGGTGTCGCGTCACTCAGACGCTGTGTGGTAGATTCTTCTAAAGGATCAGTACCTATTAAACATGGTGTTTAGCAAAGATCTATTCTGGGGCCTATTTTATTCCTCATCTACTTTTCTCTGTCGGTTAGAGTTCATGTATACCTTTCGCAGATTACACCATCCTAATTACCACCACCCTAATTACCGATGGTGATATTAACTTAAAATAGAAACAGTCTAAATTTTGTAAAAAGCAGGTTTTTTTCCAACAAGCTAAATATTAGCGAAAATATGTTTTTCAGCTTAGATAAATGGGAGCAAAAGTCCAAATCTATATTGCTTGGGATTATACTTGACAGTAGCTTAAAATGGTCACCTCAAGTGGATTATCTTTGTTCGAAAATTTCATCGCAAGTTTTCCGCATGCGTTTGTGAAAACGATCTTTTTGTATTTTGTATTTTGCGATATTAGTCACCTAATCTACGGTATAGAGCTGAGCAGATTTAAATCATTTAGATAAAATCATGATTAAAATTATGATTTTAATTAAGCGATTTTTGTTTTAAAAAATCGTGATTTTTTTTCAAGTTTAAATATTATAAAGCAAAATACAAACTTTATAGGTAAACATTTTTATTTGCAGAAATAAAACTTTAAAAAGCCTTTAAAACATTAATTTAACAAACATGAATGAACATATAAAAATTAAACTATGTATTTTTCAAAACAGTACAAAACAAAACATATTAAGTATTATAACGTTTAAAGAGAAATACTAATTTAGATGTTCTTTCATTGCCCAATCTATTCCTAATATCTGAATGAACGAGTCCATATGACGAAAACATTTTTCCGCTTCTACACAAGAAGCAACACAGAAAGTGAATTATTAGATCCAGTACTTTGTTAATTTATGGAATATCTTTTTGAGATTTCCACCACTGCAGACTTAGGATACGCAGTGGGCTTCCTCGAGTACTATGGATGCGCAGTGGGTTTCCTCGAGTACTATGGATGCGCGGTGGATTTTCCCGAGCACTATGGATACGCAGTGGGTTTCCTTAAATGCAATGAATGTGCAGTGGGTTAGTATGTCAATGTTGCAATGTTCCACGTGGATGAAGTTCCACGCGGACGAAGTCGCGGGCATCAGCTAGTTCTTGTATATAAATACAAACGAGAGTACAAATCTAGTTTTATATATAATATAGTCAATAAATGAATGTTATAAATGGAATAGTTCCTACAAGATACTTCTTATAATATAGGGGGATCCAGAGATGTGCCGAGGAAACTTCCCATATTTGATAAAATTCTGTAAAAGTCGTGTAAATAATATAATTGTATGGCACTTATTTGGTATCAAAATAAAGCTTGCATCATCACGATTCAGATTTCACCATAAAATAGGCTATCAATATATCCAATGGAAAGTTAGAAGGAAAACTTCCCGGAAACTTACGGAGTTTTCAAAACGAAAAATTTTGCTCCAAGGACTAAACCTATCATGCCTTAAGTATTTTTGTGTGCTGAAGACGAATTTTCAATTTAAAAAACTTTCTACGGCGTAGATTTCGAGTAAATCCCGTTTTTTATTGTCAAAATATAGTTTTTTTACAATTTTTGACATTTACTCGAAATCTAAGCGGTAGAAAGTTTTTTAAATTGAAAATTCGGTTTCAGAACACAAAAATACTTAAGACATGATAGGTTTAGTTCTTGGAGTAGAACAGTTTTTTTTTGTAGAGTAATAGGACTTTTCTTTGCACAAAATAAAAAACTCTGTACTAAAAGGGCCAACGGCGTTGTTTAATTTGTTGATTTTCACCATGATCCAAACATACAATACATGGTCTGCTAAAACAAATAGTACACTCGTCACTTTAGCGCAGATTTTCTCCTACGTTACACCCTTCATTGTACTTTGAGCTTGTAGATATTGAGAGGCAAAGACGGATTCGTGTGATGACTGTGATATGTTTGAAAGCTCCCCGCTAAGCAAGCTATTCTGTGCCGTTGCATTTGCGGGGTTTCAGGAGAGTGAGCAGACCATGTATGTTTGGATCTAGGATTTTCACATTTCCTTGGAGAGACTGCATGGAACTTTGAGAATCAAAGCAAATTGCTGATAACTAGTTGACAAATACCAACAGTCACTGACGCAATGTCATCAATTTTTATGATTTATTTTTAATGTAGAAAAATTTGTATTTCAAGCGCAAAGTGTTATTGCCGATTTCAATAGACTCGGTCTCTCTCAATTTACAATGACCTATTTTGCGCTCTTCATACACAAATAACTGTTTCGTAGCGGTAATATCAAGTTAGGCATAGTTTATTATACTGGTCATTGGAGTTCATTTAATGCTAGGATAATTTTCCTTTTTCCAATAGATAAAAGAGATAACAAGTGGAAATATTTCCGTATTACTATGAATCGATTTGTATGTCCTGTTTCTCAAGTCATAAGTCGTTATAAGCTCTCCTGAATCGCTTATTCATCGTGGAAATAAACGTTAAATATACATTTGTCGGAATAATACAGAAGCTTCATAAAGCTGCTGCGCGATATCCTCCTTTTTTGAATATTTCCAATGTTTCCGATGAAAATTTCACTCGTAGAGTAAAATAAATGTGTATTTTACATTCCTTGCTCAAAAGAGTGGATTACAAAAAGGAATTTTACACTACAATAAGTCGAATAAACCCTCGAGGATTTGCAAGTTCGACACTATTTTCTGTTTATTTTTTACCTTTGTTCGATCGGGATCCCGGTGAGCAGAGGAGAGCGAATTTAAGACTATCATCGCGCGTATTATCGATTTCTGACAAACACACGGCATGATCCCACATTGATTAACATTTTAAAGCAGCTGGACTGTATAATTGTCTATGTATGATTTACTTTACTTAAAAGAAAAGGTTAAAACATTACAAGAAGTGTAGCAAATAGGGGCGAGCATAGAGGCGACTCCAATGTGAATATCAGTCGATATTCCGTTGAAGCAACGTCGAGTTCGGTTAGTACTTGGATGGGTGACCCATCTTGGGAAATACAGCGTTCTCGTCCCACCTTCTAGCGGCTTGTATATCAGTGTATATGCGGAAGTTACGTAATTTCAGACGAGGATTACGTAGTGGATATACCATCCTTCGGAGGGGATGTAAAGCAGGTGGTCCCTTGTCTATTAAATGTTAGTCAAGTAAAAGATCCCTACTCTTCTTAAGGGAAGAGGTTCGGCAAAATTTCCAGGTTGGGGGGTAGCTTGTCTCCTGGCGTCGGTGATAGGCCCTGGTAGCGGAAATAGGCCGACGTTAAATAGTTAAAAAAAAAAGTGTAGCAAAAAGTTTTGGAATAATAAATTAGATGTTTCAACATTGTAATTAACATTTTTTGAGTTTCCAAATGTTTAAAAGACCCTAAACAATAGTTTTCTGCAATAAAATGTATGTTATTTTGTTCGGCATTTTTAATGTGGCACATGAGATAAAAAAAGTGTAAAATAGAACATTGTTAGTTTTGCGCATAATCAATAGCAACATTCTCTTAGCTACTCTACCCTGATGAGGAGCAATAACTTCGAAAAACGTATCTGTAGCTACACCTTTGTTGCTTATTGGGGTATATGGCAATCATTCTTAGTTTTTTATTTCCAACTTTGTTGTAAACATATTTTAAATCTGATTCGTTTGTAAGATATTCCCAGCAAGAGGCCAACACTAATATGCCATCACATCATCGTTATATGCTCAGTAATGCAATAAAAATAAAAAAGTTTATTGTTTAACCCCGTCCGAAAGAAAGCATGCGGGGTTTTTCTCACCAAGAAAGTATCCCCACATGGATTACAAAGTTCTACGAGTTGCCGCTGAAGAGATAACGTATGATAAGTTGTAATCTTTTACAAACTTTCGTTTATAAGTCGGTGGGCGAAAAAAAGTGTTTATTAAAGTTATATAGCTCTTATAGTTTTCTTTCGACAGTCGCAATTGTGAGAGTTTAAAGTTTGCGGTTGGCCTGCGGATTCCCCGAAGAACCGAAGTCATTACCGAGCGCTGCAAATTACATCGCACTGTTTTGTAATGGCTGTTGCTGACATGTTTAGACATACATATATTTCTGAAAACTTTTAACCCGCATTATGATATTGCAACGTATAAATTCACGAGCACGACAGTTTTTCTTCCTTTGCGTCTTCTGATTAATATCTCACGTTTGTTCTAGACGTAGTTGATAGTTGTCTAAATTTATTGCGGCCGCGTCCCTTTTAAAAATTGCGAATCTACAGGAAAATAGTACAGTCGAATTGATTTAATTCAACTTTTTTCAGCGACAACATTCCCTAGAAATTTTATTGTTGATTCTTATGTATTATGACCTCCTGATTAAGAAAAAAATACTTACCCCCAAAAATTTCTGGTGTGTCAAAAGTTATATGCACTTTTTAACGCGCTTTCGCGAATTTTCTACTTATCTGCTTAACCCTTTAAGGACGGTTGCCGTATATTAACGGCTTTCTTGACTTTGTCCCACCGCCGACTGCCGTATATATACGTTAAAGGTTATTTTTGCTCTCGGGACGGCCGCCGTTTAAATGCACTTAACTTTAAAAATTGCAACCTCGAGGAACGGTTGCCGTAGTTAAACGGCTCATTCAAACTTCTTCACCAGACGAATGCCTTATAAAAACGGCACTTCTGCGCGACCAGATGCCGTACATAAACGGCGCATGTATTTTCGGAATGTTGAATAAAACTTTGTTTACTTTGTGTTTGTTTTTGACAATTAATAAAAGTAATATAATAAATCAAACTTATAAAATGCCATTTAAATATGGCACTAAATGCATTCGCACTTACAAAAAAGACGCCGTATATATACGGCAACCGTCCCTACGCCACTCAAAATGGAGCCGTCTAGTATTTATATTGGTAAAATAAGGAGCCGTACTTAAAGGGTTAATATACCTTGTACTAGTAATAGAATGAGAGTTTTAAAAGTACTTGCTTATTTGAAATAGAATTCTTAAAAAATATAGATCTCTTCGCCATCTTGAAAAAAAATAAAAAACACCAAAAAATCAAAATTGAATATCTTTTCGATAAGAGGCAAAGTTGGCAAAAACAAAACTTATCTATGGTCAAATATAACGCACCTATCCCGGATTCTGTACGCCAAATAGAACGGTCATATGGCAGAGGGAATACAAATTTTTAATTCTTCTTCAAGTATTAAGTATTAAGGAGGTATTGTACGTCACTTTTTTTCGATTGTAGGTTCTTTCAGGTACTTTACTGGGATAAAGTTCAGTTTTTATTTATTTAAAAAAGTGGATTTTTTACAATTTTCAAAAATGCATTTTCTTTGACACTCGTTTTTTTCACCCAATTTTCATCGAAACAAAATGAAATATGCTATAGAGAGTCTCGTATAACTTCAAAAATTAAAAATAAAATTAAACTTCATTTATTACGCATACGCATGGTAGTAGCAATAATATATGAATGTATGATCAGTATATTCAAAGAAAATACATTTTGAGAACTGTAAAAAATGTCTAAACGAACCTACAATCGTGACGCACAATGCTTCCTTTTAAAATTCTCTAGAAAATTGTAATCAACATTATTTTCACTTTTTATCCAGTGTTCAGACACATACAAAATGTCAACCATTTTGTCAATTAACATAAGCCATTTCAATTGACTTACTTATAAAACTTAAAATATGTATGACATTAACACTTATTTTAGTAATAGAAAAGAAAATTTTTGAAATTATTGTGTGATAGTATAATTAAGTTTTCTCTATGTCTAGTGCTCCGATTAAAGAACTTATATCTAGATACATAACAGGCTATCTTTTCACTATATACCTTGTTTGCTCCTAACATAGTCACATTATATGTCCATTAAAAAGAATAGATGAACATCACATCCCATAGGGAACAGTGGCGTTGTGTGTGTAGAAAATGTGTAGAATGGTAAATATTTTCATTAAAATGAATTATTGCAATTTCTGCATTACCGGCTCTTTATATAAACGTGATGTAGGCATACGATATTACAGTAAGATAAAACAGTAAGATAAATATGTATTGAAAGGATATTAAAATTTAATTGCTATTTACTTTATAACTGTAAACTGAACTTCATCATGTTACGACTATGGATCGATCGATTTTTTTCGTTTCTAAACTGCTTTCTGCAAACGGCACAGCACTTCACTATTTATTTGCACTAAATATATTGTCACTAAACTGTGTAAATATGAATAGAGAATATTATATAGGTATTGAGCAAAGCACAACTTAAAATAAAAAGACTTCTTCACCACATTTTGATCGAAAAACACGAAAAACGCTTATTAACATTAATGGCGGATATACTGTCAAAAGTGTCAAACTTATGATAATCAAACTGAACCGATGGTGCCCGAATCGGTCGCGAACAGATCGACTAGCCAATCAAGAACTTATGGGAAGATTGTGAACCTTTCGGGATCACACAAAGTAATGCCATTATGTATCTAGATATAAGTTCTTTAATCGGAGGTCTAGTGTCATAGAAATGAGAGAGTCTGATAATGTAGGAAACTTGTACATTTTATTTTTCGCATATATTAACATTACTAATAAAAATACAGAGAAGGAAAATATTTTCTTCTCAATGAGTTTTGGTTTGAATTCATAATAAATATAAGTTTAGTCCATTTTTATTGTTGAATAACAAAAATTCTGCCAAAATCAGTAGTTCTGTCCCAAACCAAAATGTTGGAAGGCATTTGGGATGCTAGTGCATAGTATACGTTAAGAATGTCGGATTTATCTGACATATTTTTTATTTGAAGAATGGCAGAACCTTATTTAAGATTTGGCACCCGTGGTCAAGTGACTCCCATGTAAGTTGCTATTAACGAATTTACCTAGAAATTTAGTTTTGTATCAAACGAATGAATAAAGTCTGACAGGCCTTCTAAAGTAGAAATTTAGAGTTTTAGTTTCATTTAATATAAGCTTATTGCGCTGACACCAGGCACTATAACTGTCTAGTATGGTATTTGTTTTTGTGTTCATTTCTTCAGCAGGCTGATTTATTCGGCAACTATTGACCAACTTATATCATCAGCGCACATAACAGTCATGATATCGTCAATGGAATTATACAAGCTATTAATGTATGAGATTACGATAAGAGGCCCAGAAGAGAACCTAGTGGAACTCCCAAGTGAACTTTATCTTCCACAAAATTTAAAATATTATATTATGTTATTTCTCTATTGTACGAATGCATCAATCATCAATTATAATAGATTCTCATTTACACGAGCATCGATAGCTTTGTTGAGAGAATGCTCTTTTCTACGGTATCAAAAGCTTTATACAAATCAAATAGGATAGTTACAACAAATTTTTTCCTTGTCGACATTTCTGTATATAAAGTCCAAGAACTGGCAAAATGCAGCCTATATAGATTTTCCCGGCCTAAAACCATGTTGAGACGTAACAATGTAATTTCCTTCAACAAATGCCAGAATATAGTCTTATACCACTTTTCTAAAAATTTTAGATAAGTTGCTTAATAAACGTCTATAATTCCTTATGTCTTCAGCGTTTCCCTTTTAAAAAATAGAAATGACAGAAGCTACTTTTAAAAGATCAGGAAAAATACCTTGAGATAAAGATAAATGAATGAATATGTTAGCGGATTAATTCATTCAAATAGCTTTCATTATTATTGGTAAGCCGTCAGGGCCAGCAGAATTTTTATTTTTGAAATTTATAACTATTTGTGGAACTTTCTCCTTTGCTATAGTTGAAGAAATTGAAATAGTGATCAACGCACCGCCTATCTGGGCGGTGTTGTAGAGACGCAATGGTTGCAGAACGCAGAACCGGATTTAACTATATTGTTCGCTCGTTTACTTTTACTTCCACATCCAGTGGAAGTATAGTAACGACAAAAAAATTTTTAAAAATTTTTATTGTTCAAATAGGCTTAGAATGTCATGAAACGTCGAGATTTCAAGTTAGAGCGAAAAAAAAATTTCTGTCTGTCTGTCGGTCCGTCGGTCTGTAACTTTTTTGTGCGCACGTTTACTCTGAAACCGTTTGAGATATTGACTTGAAATTTGGTACACATAAGTACTTTAACGAGATCTAGAACTAGATTATATTTTCATCTTGTTCCGTCGAAGGGTTGGGGGGTAAATTGGGGTAAATTTGGAGTAAATAGGTAAATCAAGCAGGTAAGAGTTCATAAAATTGATATTTAGTATAGGCAAGAGAACCTAAGGTCTCAAAAAAAATTTTGACATTAGCCACCCCCATTGCCACTCCTACCCCATTATTAAAGGGGATGAAAAAAAAATGTGATTTAGTGTGTGTACAAGAACCAGAAACCTCAAAATATTTTTTTTACTTTATTCACCAATAGTAGTTACAGTATCTACAGTTCGCTTAATATAAATTGTTACTACCCAGCAAGAACCGCGAGGAGGTATGAGCATTTCTCGCCAGGAAAGGATGGGTATGGAATATTTATATAGGATAAAGAGATTATTTAAAAAGTAACAAGAAATCTTTAAAAACAAAATAAAAACAAAAAATATACTCTAAAAAAGTAACAGAAACAAATATTTGTCTCAATAATAAATAAACTAAAAATACACTGTAGTAGTAAAGTTATTACTACAATAAAAACAGAAAGATGAATCATTGCAAAAATAAAAAAAAATCGTACCAAGTTTCAGCTAGATAATAAATGGGTCTATTTTCCCTGAGATGTTTTATCTCTTCTAGATATGAATTTCGCCAATCTACTATTCGTCTGCTTTCCATAATCGCCATTCGTTTATTAATAGTTTGATATTTAAATCCAATTTTTTTCATCCAATTTCCTAAAGTTCTTTTGGTATATTTTAGTGGATAATCCATTTCCTTTAGTTTTCTGTCTACCACGTCAAGAGTTGGAATTTCATTTTTCAGATACGCGTTGGAGAGTTTTCGATTTACCGGCGTCGGATCGTTGTTTTTTTGGTAGGGCACCTTCTTTCACCAGTTTGTGTGGTGTCGAACGTGGAACTTTTGTCAGAGATGCTGTTTCACCTATTACATCTAAATCATTCAAATTAGGGTCATTAGTTTTCATTCCAAAATACTATCGTAAATGTTTAATCAAATTTGTTTTCCGTCCACGTCCAAATGAACTCGTTTTTTTTCTTACTGAAAACACTGATGGATTTTGATTTTCTTTATCACTGTAATCACTATCACTTTCATTTTCACAAACACGATTAGATGTAGACGTAGATGCCTCACACGGTCGAAACATTTTTATATGAAATATATTTTATATTAAAAAATAAATAGATATAAAATAATAATAATTTATAATATTACACTTACAATATCCCCCAAAGCACTGCTATGAATTGGTAACAAAATTTACTAAAATTGTTTTCAAAAACACATTACCAAATAAAGAAATATAAAGTAATTACCGAATTATATCTTCACCCCGACAGTATAAGCTCGACTGTGGTATCTCAAGTGCGATCCTGAATTAAAAATAACAGTCTAAAGGTTTACGCCTACACGCCTCGTCAGATGCCGACATCGATATCATCTCTCTCATATTAATGTAAGTGGAGTAAAGACGGGAGATCTACTTACCCGGCCTATTCATTCATATCCCCTCATAAGTCATAATCCCTCACACTATTAAGACTACTTCAACTATACTATAGTTAAGATTCGGGCTTGGCCATTAGAGCTTAAGAAAGTACACGGACGAGATACTTTGCAGCCAAAGTGTTTCTTAATAGCATCATTAGCCATTGAGGAGAAATAATGTAGAAAAGAATTAGCTACTGCACTGCTGTCTGAAATAATAGTGTTATCAGGCGCGCAGCCAGGGGGGGGGGCATGGGGCCCGCCCCCCCCCCCAAGCAGTCTTCCATGAACCAAAAAATAAAGAAGCAGTTATGAAACCTGTAAAAAGTGAAGTATTTGGGTTGTCTAAACATGATTTTCACCCCCCGCACTTCTAAAAAAGGGTGTTTTTTGAGAAATATATACATATATATGAATTTTAGCGGTTTTTGTCTCTTTCTCTATTTTGAGGAAAAACTATGCATTATGGTGAAAAATGTCAAGAGAGCAAAGTAGTAGAGCATAAAATTTCCTATAAATTTTGTCTCTGCTTTTTTTTTTCGAATTCCGCTTAGTTTCGCCGCTAGAGGGCGTGAAAGAAATAAATATACATATAGACTTTTGCGCCTTTTTTTAGATTTTGAGCCAAAATTATGCATTTTTATGAAAAATTACACGAGATCAAAGTTGTAGAACATAAAATTCACTATCTTTAGGTGTTTTCTAGTTTTTTTTTTTTTCATAAATATATATATATATATATATATATATATATATATATATATATATATATATATATATATATATATATATATATATATATATATATATATATATATATATATATATATTTTATGTTCTACAACTTTGATCTCATGTAATTTTTCATAAAAATGCATAATTTTGTATCAAAATCTAAAAAAAGAGGCAAAAGTCCATATGTATATTTATTTCATTCGTGCCCTTTAGCGGCGAAATTAAGCGGAATTTGAAAAAAAAAAATGGTAAAGACAAAACTTATAGGAAATTTTATGCTCTAAAACTTTGCTCTCTAGATATTTTTCACCAAAATGCATAGTTTTTCTTCAAAATAGAGAAAAAGACGAAAAACGCTAAAATTCATATATATGTATATATTTCTCAAAAACCACCCTTTTTTTTAACTGCGGGGGGTGAAAATTATGATTAGACAACCCAAATACTTCTAGCAAAATGCACTTATTATCTAGTAGAGGAGTCTATACACATCCGTTTTTAACCATTTTCTGAAAAGTTTTCCTCAACCTCTGGGGAGGCCGGTTCTATTGCCCCCCCCCCAGATGAATTTTCTGGCTGCGCCACTGAGTGTTATTAATATTTAAATTTATATCTTTAGTTTTTATAGAGTTCATACCAATGTTTTTACTTCGCTCTTAAGAGAACTATTCTTTGATTTTTGTTCTGTTCTCAATAAACAAGTCTTTGTTTTCATATTGTTACGCGCTTAATTGATTATTTTTAAATTCGCTTCACAATTTCAAAATCATAATATTATTGCTTTGTTGATCCAATTCCTTAATATAATAATAACATATAATTATTTAGTTCCAGGGATGAATTGGAAGATAAAAAAGATAATTGCAAAAGATCTATAGAAGCAGTTCATTTACATGAATATTTCTTAGTATTTAGTAGTTTTTTTGTTTGTAATTTTTTTTTACTTAATGTAATAACTATTTTCAAAATAATTAAAATTACTATTGTTTATAAAAAGTCTCTATTGACATACAACACCATATACATAAACTTTTTTTGTGGGAAAAAACAATGGATATTGAGCACAATTAAAACTTACTTATCAATGAAATTTGTGAGAAAAGTGAAATTTTTCAGGTTTTTCAAAATTGCGCAGAACACTTAAGGTGTAGAGATAAATGTACAGGGACAGAAAAGTGTCCTCTTTACAAGAGCTTTCAAACAAAGAAAAAGAAAATAGAAATCGGACCAGTAGGAGCTGAGATAAAAAAAAATAGTATGGCTATTACCGGCCATCTTTAATGACATTTTGGTGACCTGCACTGATTTACAAGTGGCTCCCTATCTCAAAAGTTACCTTTTGACATCAAGTATGACCACAGAAAGTGGCACATCCCAATCAAAAAGTGCAGCTCTCTTCGGTGTACCCGGCGTACTATAATGCTAAAGCTTAAAAAGTCACAACGACGGATATTTTAGTGTGCAAAAGCTAAACTAGTGGAAGCATTATACTCTTCGCCGATTTACTGAGCTTTTTATATATTGTTACACATTCTAAGGATACTCTTCGCAATTTTCTTGTAAATAATGTGGGTTTTTGGACATTCTAACATTTGGGTTACCAACTTTGTTGTAAAAAATTGGCAGCTACTGGAAGCGGCTGGAACCTCCCCACACGGTGAATCTTTGAAGCCGAAAAGAGCACTAAACAATATGAACGATCTCATTTAATTATATTTATTAAGTTGAAATATTTTTTTCGTATTAAATCAGAAAAAAAGTCTTGCATTCGGCGGACCTAAGAACTTGAGTGTTAAATTTATAGTCTGCACAACATTAATATTTTATTCAATGTTTTTAATACAAATATATGCTTCATCGGATCCTAGCCCGGGGCCAGCCAGACAACCACGGTGAACACCGCCTTGGCGAGTGTGAGGCTGGACGGGGTAGGTCCGGTTTGGCTTGGAGAAAAATAGAAAAGTAGCTCCTGTCTTCTGTAGGCCGGCTTAAAGACTAGGTTAAAATTATAATGTGTCCACATGGACCTAAAATTAATATAAAAAAAATCGGCAGCTACTGGAAGCGGCTGGAACCTCCCCACACGGTGGATCCTTATCAGCTGTATTTGGATATTACATCGGAAATCAGAGCACTGAGCAAACAGATAAATTACACGTGACTTTGGAGCCATTTATTTCATCAACAAATATCGAACGAACTGAAGCGGACTACAAGCAATCTGTTAAAACATAACCTCTCATGTTTGTTTATGTTGCATGTTAATCAATTGTCGGATATTATAAGGGTATTAACAGATAACGTTTCGAAGATTTTGTAAAATATTGGATAATGAAAAAAAAATAATAACACAGAATTTAGCCCAAATGACGCTCTAACCAACAAGTCAATAACATTATGGACTGTTCAAGCAGACTACGCATGCGTCAAATTAAAATCTTCCTGCTCGATCAAAAAGGTCGAGCAAGTCGAGCTTCGTCCGAGGCCTTTATTTTGTAATATTCGAACGTTTAAGATTTAGCTCAGTTAACTCGATTTGCAATGAACGATTGTGACGTGTCCCATCAATCAGACGTAATATCCGAACACGGCTATAAACAATTATTACCTTAAAAAAAAAACAACTAAAATAAGTTTTGACATTGTCAAAAATATTTGGGTTGGTAACCTTTACGAATGTTGATTTTTAGGTTATGAAATATATTTAGGGATATAACATGTTTAAGTTTTTCAAGTTTATTCACATTTTTAATGTTTGACTACGCATTTTTAGCTTGGAGCCACAGTGACTCCAAGCAGATAGTTAAAAAACTCAAATAAATACAACGCAAATAATTTTTCTATATAGACCATCTTAGGATGACGTCACGATAAGTCGACCATATTGCCTGAGGGATAACCAAACTTTTTATTCCAATGTAAACAAAGAAGTAATCTCAGTTTTAAATGTGAAATAAAAATAAAACATCATCTTTTTTTGCGACAAGGTGCGATTGTGAGATAAGGTTTATTTTGAATGTAAAAAAGATTAGAAGAAAGGTAAAGAAATCACTTTCTGGCAGAGTCTATTGAATACTACATACGGATAATATAACAAGCTTATCATTGAAATCTAGCACTTAGTTATTTAAATGTAAACTTGCCTTGCCCATAACAATGAATACATTTGAGTTTATCTTTCTTGCACAAACTTCTTGCACAAATCCGGCCTCATAATATTTATATGCTTGTAAAGATTTGTATGCCTTTAACTGCTGATCTGCGAAGAAGCTGTGAGTCGACACTAAGTAATTTACCATATTAATTACGGACACACAAGGTAAAATAGACAAATCTGCAGAAAGGTCTCCAGTCTCCACTCCAAGGGTGTATGGGTCAATATTGTCTATTATTTTGATTTTCTCATCGTAGCGACACTTTACATCACCCATAAGGGTTGGATAATATTCACTATATGACATTATTACGAAAACACACACAGTTTCTCAAGAAAATCAGAAAAAAATATATAAAACCACGCAAGCTGCGTTTTGTTGTCCCTCAAGCAAAATGTCAAAATTGTCAAAACCATGTGACCTAAAAATGGTTGATTAATAAAAAAATATATTGCTAATTACAGGTTAGATTTCTAACCCACAAAAAGAGTCCTATTTTATTAGGACAAAGTATTTAGGACTTCATAAACATTACACTGTACTAGATTTTAGTTGAAAGTACGGGAACCAGGCAGAAATTTTAATAACAGCTACGTAATATTCTTAAATCTTAAGAAATATATATTTTTGAGGTTAGCTGTGACGTCACGCACCATAAGCTATAAATCAACATTCACAAAGGTTACCAACCCAAATATTTTTGTGTACGTTTTCCCCTAACAATAATACCAATTTTTTGGATGCTGTCATATGTGCACATATAACGAATTATTTTTAATTTTTTTAACGGAAACCAAATCGAAAGGGTGCAAGTGTGATATATCGTTGAAATTGGAATTTATACTGCTTTTTAATGGTTCAATTACAAATTCTAAGTAATCATAAAATAAACAACTTGTGCCAAAATGGCACTAAACGTAATCCGATCTCAACCAAAACCTTTTCAGATCTTCTGGAGCACTAAAGAAACCCTCATGTAAAAGTTTCATTCAAATCCGTTTAGTAGCTTCGTAGCTATCGTGCTAACACAGAGACATTAGTCACAAACCACTTTTTTGGGTTTCCGGGACCTCGAAATCGTAAAGATTTGATGTTATCTCAATTTTCGATTTTGGATTAATTGCAGTAACCTCCCACAATTATTGTGGGGAGGTTAATAAACACAACACTATAAAAACTAAGTTCGTAGGCAAGAGCACTTAATAATTTTGATTATTGATACGGGAAACAACTAAACGAAAACATCCGTTCGTTGGTAATGGGTGGTAGGGATGGCCATCTTTTGGAAAAACCATATAACTCTTGGTGGACAGCTTCCCTGCCAGGTGTGGCCGGAGTAGTGTTCATGGTGGATCGTTTAAGTTTGAGTTGATATATTTTGTTTTATCTTCTGGCCTCGGCCGATTCTTCACTAAATCGGTCGGGGAAGTAAGCTGTCAAATTTTTGGTTTCAATGTTTTTCTGGGGGAATTTGGTTTTTGACAGTTTTCGAAAAAATATTTTAGGTTGGTACCAATGTCTTAAATTATTTTTAAGTTATGTAGCACTATTTTTAGGTTATGTTGCCGGAAGAATTTCCGGCGGGATGGCGGAAGTAGCGGAAATAGTTTTTAAAATATAATGTCACTTTTAAAGTTTTATTGGAAAAAACTCACCGAAAACGTTCCGGTGAGATTGCTTATACTTGTAGGGCTTGTGAGTGATTCACAAAGTCTTCTCACACCTTCCGTGGGCTTTATGAACGTCGAAAAAACTTGTAATGTCTCGATGCACTTGACACTCAAATTTACTCAGCATACAGTCTGCACGCTTTAACACACTAGTCTATTGAACTTTAGGTTAGACCACAGAGTACAATAACTATACAGAGGCGAAGGCTAGCCTTCCCGCCAAAACCAAATTTGTATACTCATCGCCATTTCTTAATTGTTTAACAATCAACCTCACTTTTATCTTGACACTGTTGATGTTTATCGTGTTAAGTTTGGATTTGTGAATTTTTTTTTCCACTCATTTTGGGATATTGAAAACATTAACCGAGAATTAAAATTCTCATAAATAAAACCTAGTGTACAACTCAATTGAAAATAGGCGCCAATTATCAGCAATTCAAATCTTAATATTTTTCAATCTAACTCGAAATACACTGAATTTTCAGTGTATCCTTAAATGGGAATCTGCACATGACGTCATAGCTAACCTCAAAAATATGTATTTCTTAAAATTTAAAAGTACTACGTAGCTATTATTAAAATTTCTGCCTGGTTCCCATATTTTCGACCAAAATCTAGTTTATCACAATAAAATAAAACGCATTTTGCAGGTTAGAAATCTAACCTATTAAAAGAAATAAACAACATATCTCTCAGTGTAGACCAGGGTGTATTAAATAGGTGATGCGACGACAACCCTCACAGTGGCTTAATAAGTGCTTACTTCGTACATATTGTAAAAGATGATTCAGCTAAGTTCTCTCATTACTTACGCATAGATAGATAATTTTATAGGTTCTGTGCATACGTACATACAGTGTTGCATACATTCCCGGCTTCTTGTTTTTGACAAGAGTCCAGTGACATCTGACATTAAGTAGCTAAATTAAAACATTGAAAGAATATATGTAACACTACATGCAGTATTGCACGTGTCGTCACAGCTAACCTCAAAAATATATATTTCTTAGGATTTACAGGTATTACGTAACTATTATTAAAATTTCTGCCTGGTTCCTGTACTTTCAACCAAAGTCAAGTTCAACGTAATATGTATGAAGTTTTAAATAGTTTGTCACAATAAAATAAGACACTTTTGCAGGTTAGGAATCTAACCTATAATTAGCAGTCTATTTTTATTAATCAACAATATTGAAAAATTATTTGCGTGAATTTTTAAATATTTGCTTGGAGCCAGTATGGCTCCAAGCTAAAAATGCCTATACAAACATTAAATATGAGAATAAACGAAAACACCTTAAAATTTGAGGTTATGTTAGTTATACGATGCACATGCCCGGGTAATTGTAGGACCGTATTGCTCGCGCCGTCTATTAAAGTAAATAGAAACCATGCACTTACGAAGCCATTATTATAATAGGAAAGTGCCGGACCACCTATTTAATACACCGTGGTGTAGACGCAACTGGTACGCAAGGTCACAGAAAACGAGCCATCAAAACTGAAAGGAACCGCCAAAGACTTCGCCTCTGTGCAGTTACTGTATTCTGTGGTTCCACTATAAAATATATTTTACACAAGAAGCGTGTTATTTGGTTTTTAATTTTTTTCACGGAAACCAAAGCTAAAGAGTGCAAGTGTTATATATCGTTGAAATCGGAATTTTTACTGCTTTTCAATGGTTCGATTACAAATTGTAAGTAATCATGAAATAAACAACCTGTTGTGCCAAAACAGCAACAAACGTAATCCGATCTCGACCAAAACCTTTTCAGATCTTCTGGAGCACTAAAGAAACCCTCATGCAAAGTTTCATCCAAATCCGTTTAGTGGCTTCGCCGCTATCGTGCTAACAGACATACACACACACACACACACACATACACATACACAGACATTTTTCAAAAACAACTTTTTTGGGTTCCTGGGACCTCAAAACGTAAAGATTTGATGTTATCTCAATTTTCGATTTTGGACTAATTGTAGTAACCTCCCACAATTTTATTGTGGGGAGGTTAATAAACACAATTCTATAAAAACGTTCGTAGGCAAGAGCACTTAATAATTTTGATTATTGATACGGGAAACAACTAAACGAAAAAACCTGTTCGTTGGTAATGGGATGGATGGCAGGGATGGCCATCTTTGGAAAAAACCATATAACTCTTGGTGGACAGCTTCCCTGCCAGATGTAGCCAGGGTAGTGTTCATGGTGGATCGTTTAAGTTTGAGTTGGTATATTTTGTTTTATCTTTTGGCCTTGACCAATTTTTCACTAAATCGGTCGGGGAAGTGATAGCTGTCAAATTTTTGGTTCCAATGTTTCTCTGGGGAATTTGGTTTTTGAAAAATTTTTAGGTTGGTACCAATGTCTTAAATTGTTTTTAGGTTATGTAGTACCATTTTTAGGTTATGTTGCCGGAAGAATTTCCGGCGGGATGCCAAAAGTAGCGGAAATAGTTTTTAAAATATGTCACTGTCACTTTTAAAGTCTTATTGGAAAAAACTCACCGAAAGCGGTCCGGTGGGGTTGCTTACACTTGTAGGGCTTGTAAGCGGTTCAGGATGGCCTCTCACACCATCCGTGGGCTTTATAAATGTCGAAAAAACTTGTAATCTCTCGATGCACTTGACACGTCAAAAATACTCAGCATACAGTCTGTACGTTTTAACACACTAGCAGAGAACTTATGCCACAAATGGACCCGTAGTATTTTTTGTGAATTTTCCTTTGTCCATTTAATAAAATTTGACATTTTTCTGAAAATTTGACATTTTTCTGAAGTGACATTTTTCCGAAAATTTCACATTTTTCTGAAGTGACATTTCTCCGAAACTTTGATATTTTTTCGAAAATTTGACATTTTTCTGAAGTGACATTACTCCGAAAATTTGACAATTTTCAAACATTTGACATTTTTCTGAAAGGTGACATTTCTTCGAAAATTTGACGATTTTTCGAAAATTTGACATTTTTCTGGAAAGCGACATTTTTCCGAAAATTGACATTTTTCTGAATTTTTGACATTTTTCTGAAAAGTGACAGTTCTCTGAAAATTTGATATTTTTTCGAAAATTTGACATTTTTCTGAAGTGACATTACTCCGAAAATTTGACAATTTTCAACATTTGGCATTTTTCTGAAAGGTGACATTTCTTCGAAAATTTGACGTTTTGTCGAAAATTTGACATATTTCTGAAAAGTGACATTTCCCTGAAAATTTAACATTTTTTCGAAAATTTGACATTTTTCTGAAAAGTGACATTTCCCCAAAAATTTGACGTTTTCCTAAAAATTTGACATTTCTCCGAAAATTTGATATTTCGTGGAAATTAAAAAAAAAAAAATCGTGACTTGTAGAAATATTTTTTTGATATCATCATCAGTTCGCCTGTTATAAGAATTTTATGCTTTTACGACGTCATCAGAACGTAGGTGTATTTTTAATTCACTCGTATTCCATCCATCTACAATATTTCCACCTACGTTTCAAACTTTAATTGGATGTTTCCAATAGTTAAGTCGATATCTGCACCAGTTTCTAAGAATTTTTCTTATTTGTGACGTCATGTGGACGTAGGTGTATTATTAATTCACTTGTATTCCGTCCGTCCACAATATTTCCACCCACATTTCAAATTTTAATTGGATGTTTCCAATCGTTAAGTCAATATCTGTACCAGTTGGCCTGTTGTAAGAATTTATCTTATTTGTGACGTCATGTAGATGTAGGTGTATTATTAATTCACTTTTATTCCGTCCATTTACTATATTTCCCCTATGTTTCAAATTTCAATTCAATAACTCCAACCGTTAAGTCGATATCTGTACCAGTTCGTCTGCTGTAATAATTTTTCATTTTTGTGACGTCATGTGACGTAGGTGTATTATTAATTCGTAATCCGTCTGTCTACGATATTTATACCTACGTTTCAAATTTCAGTTCGATATCTTCAACCGTTCACGAGTTATCAGCCGAAATCACTGAACACCTCTGTCATTATTAGAATATCACCCTGTACATTGCACTGCTTTGAGGACAAAACAAGTGAAATTTTTGTTTTTTAATTTTTTTCACGGAAACCAAATCGAAAAAGTGCAAGTGTGATATATCGTTGAAATCGGAATTTTTACTGCTTTTCAATGGTTCAATTACAAATTGTAAGTAATCATAAAATAAACAACTTGTTGTGCCAAAACGGCACTAAACGTAATCCGATCTCAACCAAAACCTTTTCAGATCTTCTGGAGCACTAAAGAAACCCTCATGCAAAGTTTCATCCAAATCCGTTTAGTAGCTTCGCCGCTATCGTGCTAACATAAATACACACACATATACACACACACACAGACATTTTTCAAAAACAACTTTTTTGGGTTCCTGGGACCTCAAAACGTAAAGATCTGATGTTATCTCAATTTTCGATTTTGGACTAATTGTAGTCACCTCCCACAATTTTATTGTGGGGAGGTTAAAAAAATATGAAGAAAAATAAAAAAAAAAAACCCTATCAGGCATTCGAACACAGGGATTGGCAGACAAAGCTTTAGCCATTGGACCATCATCACTATAATAATTGAATGTCTGTAGTATATATCATTCGAGTATTATATTTCAAGGAGTTAGATATATATTATTATGAAATATATATATTAGTAAAATGTATAAACAAAAAAAAATTATAGAGAATAAAATTTCGCAAGATTTATTTAAGTACAAATGACAAAAAATTAAGAAAACATTTTTTTTTCATTTAAATGATTAATAACTTTTTCATTTATTGATTGATTTTTTTCAAAAACAATAGGGTTCTTCCTCTACCTAACGCTAACTTACTTTCTAAACTTCAATACAATCGGACTTTTTTTTCTTAAGTTATCGTGCTCACAAGAAACGTGACGGACGGACAGACGGACTTTTGAAAGTTGTTCAGAATTCGTTCACTAACATAATTTTTTCTCTACGAGCGATATTTACTGATTTAGAAATGTGGCTATCAAATACAATATACTCTTCGTTTTTGCGAAGATATAATAATGAGACCATTAAACAGGGTAAAAAAAAATGGTCGCTAAGCATTATGAAATAGAATTTCGCCCTCGCCTAGCTAATTATACCATATTCCTAATGTAGATATTGATGTAGGTGTAAAAATAACGAATTCAAATGTATTTTTAACCGACTTCAATATCTGCATTAAGTATTAAGGTTCAATTAAATGGGCGACGACGCGCGACGCTCCAATTATATTTCAGAATCTTTAGCAATAATTTTTTAAGGCGGTTCAATTTTTGTCTTAATTTTTTTTAGGATAAATATCGAATTTCACCGTTTTATTAATTTATTTTTTTTCAAAATCTGCAGCAAATGGACACAAAAGCAAGATTCGATGCAAATTAAACCTGTCAGAGCGAAGAAACAAAGATGTCATATATATCTCGTACATAGGCCACCTAATCCATTTCGAACGTTTGTAAAAGCTAAGCGCACATTCGGGTCAAGCAAACAGCGTCCCGGGGCGATTGTTCCTGATAACGAGCAGGGCTACGTTATAATAACCGCCAGGAGTCCGAACGACCCTCCGGAGGCCCAGCTAGAGACCTCGGAATTAATATCCATTACTCAGGCCAAGAGCTTTTTCTGCGGACGCGACAATGGAGACATTGATATCAGGCCGATTTCGCGGTCGCTTACAATACCCTCCAGAAAACCACCGATAACGTATTGCGGCTGTAAAGACCGAGATTTCACAAATTAGTCCACTCTTTACCGGGATTTATACTCTGGATAATAACTCATGTAAATCTACTGCTGCACTTTTATTTCGGTCGGTGGGAATTTATTGGTTGCGAGTAATGCAGATGTATTTTCGTTCAGGGAGGATTATTCCGGCGTAAGAGAATCTTTATTTTCAATCTGACAAAAGGAATTTTCTCGCTAACTTAACTCAAAAAATCACAGAGAAAAGGTATTAGAATAATTTCTAATACGGTGACAGGTAAACACAATTATAATAATAATAGTAATAATAATAATATAATGATAATATATTTTTTCTACGACTGTTAAAAAAACTTGGTGCTAAGGCTTTCGCGGAGCTTGTGATCTGGCTACTTTTTTCTGGATCTTCTTCCGCGTAGACTTGGTTGAGTGCTTGGCGTTTCGACCATCTTGTCGTGGTCGTTCTTCTAAAGCGAAGTGAAGAAGCTTCGCTTCAGAAGACGACCACGACAAGTACTCAACCAAGTCTACGCGGAAAAAGTACCAGAAACCAGCAGCCTGTTAAAAAAACTGTGCTTTTTTTCATTATATTTACTGCGTAAAACATGTTTATTGTAATAGTGAAAAAAAATAAGTGGTAAGTAAGTAAGTACGTACGTATGTAGTATGAGTGCATTGAAAACAACTGAATTTGTCTCACTATCTTCGTTTTAGAAACGTAAAATTATGAATTTTTGTTTTGACGTTTAAGCTAATTCTAAAATGTATTTGTCTAAACATAGAAACTGAGGACTGTCGGAGAAAAAGTATTGTATGAAACTTACTCATAAAGGGTCTTTTTTCACTCATGGGATTGCCGCATCCACCTACGGTTCGTGCGTCAAATTCCACATTCGTGAAAAGTACCACTTTAAGTACGTGTTGCTTAAATTATTATCATTTCTTCCATTCAAAAGTACAAGTACAATAACACAAAAAAAAATAAATGAAACATAAAAGTGTAATACAATAACAAAAAAAATAAATAAATACGTAGAAAATATACTATTTATAACACCTATCAGGACGAAATTAAACTAATTAAAAAAGTTCCTGTAGCGTATAACCGTTTTTTTTGTAGTAAAAATGTCAAATATGGGTAAAGGAAACTTTCCAATAAACGTTTCTAGGAAATTTTCGGAAGTCTCCGGAATGAAGTTTTGATAAAAAATGAAAGTTTTCACTTATAATATCCCTAGAGCTTAAATTATTTCCGGAAATTTTTTCGAGGTCATCAATATTTTGAAAATTAATTTTCTTAAAATATTCATGAACGAGGAAAAATTTCCGGATATTAATTTAAGCTCGTGGGATATTCGGTAAGAAAATTTCACATCATTATTTTATAAATATTATGCCAAAATTGAACATTTTTATTACGAATGACAAACATTCATTCATCATAGTGAGCCATGGAATAACAACGGGTGGTTAATAAAATACGAAATTTCTTAGTGAAATAACATACCATTCTCAAAGTTTAGTTACATGAACTTTTTATAAATAATTTAAAATATATTATATTTCCGTTTTTTATTAACTTTGGTCTACTAAAATTGGTGGAACATCATTTATTTTTGATAATTATTCTGAAGTACCCACCTACTTCAAGATTTATATGTTTAATAAAATACGAAATTTCTTAGTGAAATAACATATCATTCTCCAAGTTTAGTTACATGAACTTTTTATAAATAACTTAAAAACATATTATATTTCCGTTTTTTATTAACTTTGATCTACTAAAATTGGTGGAACATCATTTATTTCTGATATTACTTAAATGCGAGCACAGGGAATGTATTCATTCTTGTCGCAGAGACAATAATTAACAACTTCTAGGCGGCCATGGAATAATAAAAGGTAACAAGATAGTAATTTCTGCCGCACTTACAGACGTCAATTAGATTAATTTTTACATTCTAATCATAACAAAATTTGATTATCAGCCAAAAGAATAAAGTGCATGGGCATAAAGGTCAAAAATGGCTCCAGGTTCTTGTGTATTTTGTGCAAAATATATTCAGACATTGAAAAATATCATCGTCAGCTTACTTACTTGTCACAATTGGTTGAGGATATTCATTATGAAGAAATATTGGATGTAAAGCTATTCAGAAGAATCCAAAAATATCTACTAAAATCTTCAAGCAAATGTAAAAGACTATCTAAATTAAAAGTAAATAAAATTGTGTCGAAATATTTCATATATTTTATTAAACATAGACATTTACAAAGTTCAGTCTTCAGTCTTATTTATTCTCCATTAAGATGAGAAGAATTCTCCAAGTCCACTTAAATTTAGTTACTTACATGTGTTAATAAAATTTGTTAGTTTAACATATATTATTGTGATACCCACAACTTTATTTTTGTAAACAAAAAAATAAATATTAACATATTAATTTGTGTACTTATAATATCCTCGTGAATATCCTCTTTTGCGTCGCCAATTAAATTTAATTCTAAAAGCATTCCAACTCCCGCGTCTTTACTTTGACATTTAAATGACAGAAAAATTTCTACTTATTAATTTGACAGAATGTAAAAAATTTCCGGAAATTTTTTGGGTTGCCATGGTAACTTAACAAAAAACAAGCCTCTGATTGGTTAAAAAATGTGGTGTGAAATTTTCAGTAAAATATTTGAATATTTCGAAAATTCCCAAAGGAAACTTCCCCGGAAACTTTCTATGGAAACTTTCAGATATTCCAATATTTTATTGAAAACTTTCATTTTTATCAAAATTTCGTTTCGTGAACTTTCAAAAGGAAAGTTTCCTTTACCCATCTCTGAAAAATGTTTTTAACTTATTTATGAAAACATGAACATTGGAATAGTTAGGAATACTTTAATAATAGTACAATATCATTCAAAAATTGTTTGGTACCAGTATCCCTCTTGACCTAGTATCATGATTATGGTCTTGGCAGAAAACAACATTGTACAGTTCTTGTATACATATGTGCAGACTGAGAATCTCAATTTTTCATTGTTGACTCGTTATACTTTCCGTAAATACAAAAACGAAGAGTATATTGCATTTGATCGGCACTAAAACAGTAAATATCGCTCACAGAGAAAAAGTTTTCAATTGTGTTAGTGAACGAATTCTAAACAACATTAAAAAACTACATCTGTATGTCTGTCTTTCCGTCTGTCCATCACCTTTCTTATAAGCACGACTACTTAAGACAGAAAAGTCCGATTGTATTGAATTGCAAACGTCTGCTAATAATTATTAGTGCAGTCAACGGAGCGCTAAAATGACCAAAATCTAACTTGAGTGCTAATGAATGGATTTTGATGAAATGTGTTCATAATGACGTTAATAAAGAAGTTTAAATGAGGTTTGAGTAGAAAATGATCGGAAGAGGTAGAAAACATCCTTTTTATCACGGGTTCCGTAACTTGTAGAATTAGGACAAAAATGGAAAAAAAACAATGTATCTTTCCTGATCCAAAATAAGATGTTTTTACTCTTGTGAATTTTTTCGAAAAATGCATATTTTTCTCGAAAGGACTCGAAAATTCCTAAAAATGGGGAAGGGAAATGTAAAAGTTGAAAAATGAATCTGAAAAAATTCAGGTGAATGTATCATCGAAATACAAGACTCTTTTTATTTGAAACTTGTCTGTAAAGTGCGTTTTCACCGACTTTTTCCGTAAAAATCTGAAAAACTACCCCTGTCTTTGACATTGTAACGCTCTAAACATATGTAATTTTAAAATTTGAAAAAATTCAGACGTATGCATTGAGGCCCTCTAAACGGTTTTTGTCTCTTAGAATTTTTTTGTAACTTGCTAATTTTCCGAGTTACAGGCAGTTTTTGACGTTTTTGGCAGTTTAAAAATTTTTCCCAGAAAACTTTTTCACATTTTGAATTCAAAAATTATATTGAACCTTTAAAAATGGTTTAACTGTATAGGTTTCATATTTTTTATAATAATATATATAAATCACGTTCTTTTTTCGAATTTTCAGGTGCAAAAAATATTTATTGTGAAAAACTCGGAAAATTTCAAGAGACAAAAAATGTTTAGAAGGCCAAAATGCATACGTTTAAATTTTTAAAATTTTTCAAATTACATATTTTTAAAGCGCTACAATGTCAAAGATAGAGGTAGTTTTTCAGGTTTCTCC
Organism: Rutpela maculata; assembly: GCA_936432065.2. Taxonomy (NCBI): domain Eukaryota; kingdom Metazoa; phylum Arthropoda; class Insecta; order Coleoptera; family Cerambycidae; genus Rutpela; species Rutpela maculata. The sequence continues at coordinate 361,684,303 of OW386285.2, forward strand.
GGAAAAACTCGAGATTCATTTTTCAACTTTTATTTTTCTCCTCCCCCATTTTTAGTAATTTTCGAGTAGCCATATCTCGAAAAATATGCATTTTTCGAAAAAATTCGCAAGAGTAAAAACATCTTATTTAGGGCCAGAAAAAGTAAATACAGTGTTTTTTTTCCAGTTTTGATCTAATTCTACAAGTTACGGAACCCGTGATAAAAGAGGTGTTTTCTACCCCTTCCGGTCATTTCCAACTCTAATTTTTGTTTTAACTTCTTTATTAACGTCATTACAAACACGTTGCACAAGGTCATCAAAATCCATTCATTAGCACTCAAATTAGAGGTGAAACTCCCCGTTGACTGGACTATATAGGTATATTTGCATTCGCAAGATATAGGGTACTGTACCATATTTCCCCATATGTTTGTTCACATTACCAAGTAATATGAGAATATACAGTGTGTCCAACTAAGTCGGCACCATATGGGAAACTTTTTTATTATTGGTTTTATGAAAAAAAGTTATTCATGATAAAAAGTTTTGCATGGCTAAAACCCAAAATGAAATAATCAGATATCAATTTTTTGCAGTCGTATACGAGGTTTGTCGAAAAATGTAAATTTTGTTCAAGAGTAAAGTGCCTTTATTTATTACAATATCGACAATCGTTATTAAGAAAAGTTGATCCTAATTGAAAATTACGGTCAGATATTCAATATTATCCATCTACCATGATATAACAGATATTAAGATCTCTTTTGTTTGGATGTGTAAATATACTGTTTTTAATATTTTCACTATTTAAAATTTTTGTCTTGATGATGTACTAATTTTTTATAGTAAGTTACATTTATGTTGAGTACTCGATACTCTTGTTTACAAGTTTTCACCGATCTGAGTACAATTTGTTAAATAAATATTTTTATTTACTGTTTAAAATCTATTTTATTGTAGACAATAAAGCATACGATATGAAACTTTTATTTTTTAAATTAATGCTTTCTCTTTTCTTGTACTTTTGGAGCTGTGACTGAGATAATTAGAACAATCTGCTTCTCGTTCATTACTTTTTCTTTATTGTTTGTACTAGTCTGTTATATTGAAGCTTGGAAAAAAAACCGGGAAAATAGGGGGAAAAGTTCGGGAAAAATCGGGAAAAAGTCGGGAATTTCCACGTCCGGATTTGGTAGAATTTTCTCGTAATAATATGTAATAGTGAGGACTATGTAACAACCTTCGAAACATAATTCTTTTCCCAAAAATTAAGCTTTTTAATTTAGCAACTGTTCACCCTGCTAGCATCTTCGGTATGTGCAGTCACATTTAAATGTACAGTTTGTTTTACAAACTGATACATCGGCTGACTCTGCGGCCTTCTAGCTGCGTAGCATCAGCATGTTCGTACCTTATCCTTTAGTTAAGTTGTAGTTTATGTTCGTGAAATGGTCTCGCTGTCGAGTTTTTGCATTTAAAAAGTAAATTAATTTTTTTCTTAAACAATTTTTTTGACAAGAAAATACATAACTCGTGCCGCAACCGTTTTAATTGGGTTGTTGACGAATTTTCAAAAATGGTGAAATATGGTAGTGGAGGACTTAATTTAGTTATATATTTAATTTGGAAGAAAGATTCTTAGCGCAACATATTTAAAAAAATTGTTAAACTTCGACCATTTGAATGTGCCGCGAAAACGGTAGTGACATCATAACGGCAGTTAGATGTGAACTTATAAGCAGAACAGATGAAGACGAATAAGTTGACATTGCTGACAAGAAAGAAAATAACCTCATATGTCAAAAGTAAATTTGACGTTTAGCTAGCAGTGATTGATGTTTGCAGTTATTGTTAATATTTTTTTACAAAACGACTAAGGCAGTATATCTGTAAAAGCTAATTCTGGCATTCTACCTGCGGTAGATATATTTATGGTCAGCGAATTTTTAAAAAGAGACGATCGTTTTGACATTGCAATGGTTGGAAGTGCAAAAGCAGCAAGGTACTTACGTTGCAGCTGCTATAGACAGTACAAACTATTGTAATTTCTGCAAGAACTTCCTTTATCTTATCTTATTAATATTACATAATATGTCTAATATGTATTTTATTATTTAATTTAGATGAATTTGTTAACTATACTTTGTATTTTATTAAATATTTCCTTTTCATTGTTTTATTTCCTATTAACTATGTACATGCGTACCTAACTGAAAACAACAAAATAAGTTTATCTACTAAAGAAATTACTTATTATCCATTGATATTCACTTCTAAGAAGAGTTAGAATGAGACTTACGAAAATATCAAGAAAGGTCTGTATTATAACAAAAAATAATAAATAGGTAAGTACTTTATGCTAGTATCTATCTAAGCAATAAACAATGATATGTATTTATAACATAAAGGGCATTTATAACTACAATCCAACGCATTCGTAGCCATCTCCGACTGATTGTGTTCACCGACTCTAGACGACTTTCACAGTTTGTTTCATATAGTTTTTCAACGGCGAGTTTTTAAATTTCCTTTCTTAATTTATTGATCATCCTAGTATTATGGGGCGCCTAGGGAGCTTCATAAATAATCAATAGCTAACAAAAACAACTGCACCTTATTCCAACATAAACTAGATAAAATACATAAAAGCAGATTAAAGCCATTTCCCTCCTTTTAGGAAGTCAAAGCATGAATAACATTCTAATCTAGAGCCGTTAAGAATACAGTAATACACCCTGTTTTATCCACCAGTTTGGCGGGTAATTTAAATTTGTACCAGCTAGAACACCACACAAGTCTTGTAATGCGGCCGTTTTTCCTACAACATAAACCCATATTAAAAATCAAATTCCTACATTAAGATACAACTTACCACAAATAAAACGCTTAGAATACATTGTAATTTGTTACTTTACTTGACATTGAAATGGTCTCCACAATAAGAAGACTTGGTCCTTCTCTGGTGGCTTACGTTCAGCATTTATTATTGGAAAACAACAGTTTTTCTGGTGAATTGGTGGTATTATTTACACAGTACGGCAGAAAACACTATCTGTACTTATATTTATCCATAACTAGATGCTGTTAAACTATACCGAATTGTAACCTATGAACGTCAGTTGAATTTGACGTTAAATGTAATGTCTGATTAAACTGTCGTGATTGTCTTTTTTCTCCGTCGCTATCAACGAGTTTCTAAATTAGTACCCGTTTCTTGTCGTTTTATAACTAACTTCTCTACAGACTGCCGTTATTATGTCATCTCCGTTTTAAATGCATGTATTTTTGTAATTAATATTATAATATTATAAGACTTTCTTTTCGACTTCTACATGTTTCTAATGATTTTTTATGAATAATTGTTATTGTTTAACATAGATTCTCCTCAAATTTTAACTTAGTGCAACAACCCACACTGCATTGTACTTGTGTGTCTAGTACATCACTTTTTCTTGGCATTCCTAATCAAGTCCCGAGTGACATACCTCTACGCCGCGTTTTAAATATTCAGTTGAAAATTCAGAATCTCCATTCCTCACATAAATAATCTTTTACTGGCAATACCCACGTGTCATAGGTTGGACAGAAATTCACAAGAGTATTCGCGTATTAAATTATAGATGTAGCTAAGTGGACACGTCACAAGAATATTTCAGACAAGGTGTTCCAGTGTCAGCATCATCACATTAAGGTTTCAACCTACCTTTTATGAAAATAGACAGAACACAGTCGCATGATAGTACAGTACCTAGAGGTAAAAAATAAGCAAAACTTCGGAATAATGTCATATTGAACGGATTTCGTTCATTTTTGGCAGTATAATAGTAAATGCTTCACAGAAAAGTTTCTATATTGTGCGGGGGCTTGGTAATTTATAGGGGGTGGATGCCACTCCCTCTCGGGGGGTGGCACTTAAAAATATATATATTTATTGGAGCTGAAGGAGAATTAAATTTTAAGAAGAAAAGGTTCTATGCAATTTTTCACATAAATCGATAGTTTTTAAATTATAACGACAAAATTGCGATTTTAGCTTAAAAAAAGGTATTTCCAAACGGCTTTCGTCAAGTATCTCGAAAAGTATTACTTTATCGAAAAAAATGTTACAGACCAATTACAGAAAGTATAAAGTGGGAATTAATTATATTTTTTGTTTATTGATATAGGAATAATAATTTCGGAGATATTTAAGTTTACATTTGGCATCCAAGTGTTCATAAGATAATTATTTAGAGTGAGAGTTAAATATCTCAGAAACTGTGACACCTATGTGAAAGATGCTAATAGGTAGAATAATAGGTTATTAATTAAACTTTCAACTGTTTTTTTATTTGTTTCTGTAGTATAAAAAACAAAGAAGTTATGACCGAAGTAATGTGCGTCTACACATTTTTTAATCACAACGTCGCCATTTTATTACTGTAATTAGCCAGTAATTAAAAAAAAAGGAATTTCAAACACTGTTTCTCATTAATATATAGCATGACGTAAATGCTCATTTTTTTTGGTTTGTATACGGAACTTGCTTTAGAAAAAAATACAGTTTAAACTATAAAGGTATTTTCGATAAAACGTATTTTTTTTTCCTTTTCCAAATATTTCAATAAATATTAGTTTTATTGAAAAATGGATAGAGACCAAAAATAAAGCTCATAAACTGATAATGAATTTCGCTTGTTTATTTATTTACATATATTTAATAGTTTCGGAGATATAAAAGTTTAAAAATGGCGTCCGGACGTTTCTAAGACGAAAAATGCAGTTTAAATGTTAAATATCTCAGAAATTGTGACACCTACGTCACGCATGCTAAGAAATGAAATTAAAGACAATTAATTGCGCTTTCAAATTATTTTTTACTCGTTCCTGTAGCATAAGAAATAAAGAAGTTATGGCGGAAAAATCTGCGTATTTATATTTTTTTATATAAAAAGGTCGCCATTTTGTTACTCCAATTAGCCAGTAATTTAAAAAAATTATCTCAAATACAGTTTTTCGTTAAGATGTAGCATTACCTAGATGCTCAAATTTTCTTGCTCATTTAAAGCACTTGCTTTAGAAAAAAATGCATTTTAAACTTTAAAGGTAATTTCGAAATACTTTGATACCAAATATAAACTTAAATATCTCCGAAATTATCAATCCTGCATCAATAAACAAAAAATATAATTAATTCCCAGTTTGTACTTTCTGTAATTGGTCTGTAACATTTTTTCTATAAAGTTATACTTTTCGAGATACTTGACGAAAGCCGTTTGGAAACACTTTTTTTTAAGCTAAAATCGCAATTTTGAAGTCGTTATAACTTAAAAACTATCAATTTATGTGAAAAATTGCATAGATAGATAGAATTGCATTTTAAAATTTGATTCTATTTCAGCTCCAATAAATATATATATTTTTTAAGTGCCACCCCAAGTGAGATGGGGTGGCATCCATCCCCTATAGATTTAGCAAGCCTCCTCACAATATAGAAACTTTTCTGTGAAGCATTTACTATTATACTGCAAAAAATGAACGAAATCCGTTCAATATGACATTATTCCGAAGTTAAAACCTCTAGTTACTGTATTATGACACTCATGATAGTAATGTCAGAGTAAGTTTTTTAAAACAGGAAGAGTTACTAAGCTTGTTTAATTTGATTTTTAATAAATAGATATAACCGGACATAAAAATTAATAATCATGGTGACAAAGACGAACCTCATTAATTTTTAAACGTTACCGATTTCTTATCTCGTGTAATTCAGTGTAGTTTACTTTTGACTTAGGTACATTTGCTGTAATTATACACCTGGTTCGTCGTATTTTTCTCAACATAGCGTCCTGCCGGTCACCTTGATATAATTTACATGTAAATGTTACAAAAAATCAGATAAAAATGTGAGCAAATTCATGTGATATATCAGTTCAGTATGTTTTGTAGTAATGTAATCTTCAATTTGACGTAGAAAAAAATTATTTTTAATTCTCCGTCAACGAACAGATTTTGTGATGGTTCGAAAAGATTTCGACTATAATTTTAGCTAAAGAGCACGGAAGGCGGCAAAGTTCATTATTGTTATAGACGCGTATTTAATTTAAATTTAATGTTTACAGAGAATTATTCAAATCCCTAACCCGTTTTGTGTACTTTTCATCGCCCTTTAGATTTTCTTCGCTAAAATACTTTTTCTTAAACATTGCTAATGTACCAATAATCCGCGATTACTGCAAATCATATTCGACAAATCTGCTTACCTTCCAAAAGAAAGGAAAACGAGATTTAATCGCAGTTTGTGCTTTAAATATAGATTTGCGATTCACATGTTTACAAGCTCCAAGTGCAAGCCGTTTGTGTAAAATATTCATGTAATTCGAATTGCTTTCGTTCCGTTTGGAAGATGTGAGAGGAATCATTTGTAAACTAGTACATATACAGTATACACCTCTAGTGCATTGACAACTTAACAGCAACTATTTTCACGCAACTTAATTAGAGCAGATATTGTAGTGCCGTGTAGTCTATTGCAGTGTTAATCGGCAATTCTAAATCTGCAATTAAGTTAGAATATTAATGCTGAAGAACTTCGGTCGATGGCTTTTTGACGATGTCAATAAAGCACTCTTTTTTTTTTCGCTTGATCGATACCGGACAGGACTACTGTAGCCTCCGACATCACACGTAGTCGGGCCCATTGCAGCCCCTCTCTACGACGTACAGGGTTAGTGACTGTGAATTTCCGAATCATGTGCTTAAGTAGACGAAGTAATCCCAAGATAACCGTCTTCTGTACCTGGCATGCCAAATATTTAGCTGATTTCTGATAGACCGATATCGTCTTCAGTTCTGAGAGCAGGCTTCCAGTACGCTTCATATCTCCGAGTACACCGATTATTAGGATGACTGATCGAATAGCTTGAGGACGGCACTCAGAGCTCGTACTGAAGATCGTGGTATTTCACGCGTCTTTCCTCTTCCTTCAAGGCGGTGTTTGTCTCAGTAGATGCTGAGAATTTAATAATAAACATCACCATGTTCCGATGGTCGAGGTGGACTATGTCAGGCTTGTTAACTTGAATTAGCCTGGCGGTCGGGAACGAGTAGTTCCAATGAATTCGGCACCTCTCGTTTTCGACTGACGCATTGTATCCAGGGTGCAGCAATGGTGTCTGGTCTACCCTGTACTCCGATTAAAGAATTTATATATACATAATGGCATTACTTTGTGTGATCCCGAAAGATTCACAATCTAAGGCACTTCTTCCCATAAGATCTTGATTGGCTAGTCGATCTGTTCGAAGCCGATTCGGGCACCATCGGTTCAGTTTGATTATCATAATCTCAGTTTGACACTTTTGACAGTATATCTGCTATTAATGTTAATAAGCGTTTTTCGTGTTTTTCGATCAAAATGTGGTGAAGAAGTCTTTTTATTTTAAGTTGTGATTTGCTCAATACCTAAATAATATTCTCTATTCATATTTACACAGTTTAGTGACAATATATTTAGTACAAATAAATAGTGAAGTGCTGTGCCGTTTGCAAAAAGCAGTTTAGAAAAGAAGAAAATCGATCTTTCCATAGTCGTAACATGATGAAGTTCAGTTTACAGTTATAAAATAAATAGCAATTAAATTTGAATATCCTTTCAATACATATTTATCTTACTGTTTTATCGTATGCCTACATCACGTTATATAAAGAGCCGGTAATGCAGGAATTGCAATAATTCATTTTAATGAAAATATTTACCATTCTACACATTTTCTACACACACAACGCCACTGTTGCCTATGGGATGTGATGTTCATCTATTATGTTAGGAGCAAACAAGGTATATAGTGAACAGATAGCCTGTTATGTATCTAGATATAAGTTCTTTAATCGGAGACCCTGTACGAGTGCCGTAAATAGTATAGCACTCGTAACACCACATTATGACGATGGATGTAGGCCTAAGTCGCGTATAACGGGTATGCAGAAAACAAATGCATGAGCGATTCCGGCGCCTGATGGTAGATATTGTAGTTGATATCGAGATTGTAGTTGATAGATCCATTGCGCGGCTGACTTTAAAAAGAAGAATGTTAGCCTAGTCTATAAAACCAATGTTTTTATGTTTTCATAGTATACACCGCGCATGAGTTTACCGATATGTTGCCTAAATAGGCGTTTCTATTCAGCAGCTTTTATTTGGGTCTTCAGACGATTTAGCTGAAGCTCAGTGACCGAATCTGGGTCAGCAACGCGCCGACCTTTAAGGCAAAGCCAGAAACCTACCTTTGCAAACTTTTTTTTATCGTCTACTGATTGATTGATGATTGATTGGTTTACCAGCGTGCGGTAGGCACTCCTATATACAGCTGGGCCGGCTACGCTCACGCTGGGTTGGATTAGGATGCTTATGTTTGTTGTCAGCAGCGAGAGCCACATAGCGCATGCTAAAGGAATGTGGGACGGGAGGTGTAGGTATTTGTGAGATACGATTGTGTCGTGAGGGAGCGTTTGAGCTCCCATTTTTGTGTTTTTGGTTCTGGACTTCTGCCTCTTCTGAGTCTTCTTGTTTGTGACATATGTTGCCGCGTTGTGTCGTGATGTGGTATGTTTATGCTCCTCTTCTTGTGTTTATGCTTCCTCGAGTTTTCTTTTTCTGAGTCTTCTGATTCTTCGGTTTCCGATGCTAGGTTGAATTTGGGTCATGCTTGTTGTCAGCAGCGAGAGCCACATGACGCATGGTACAGGAGTGGGGGATGGACAGTGTAGGTGTTTGTGAAATGCGTTGTCGCATGGTGTTCGTGATATTTAATGTTTATGCTCCTCTTTTCTGTGTTTGTGGTAGAGTATATATAGCTACGATTTCTTTGTGGAATTCATTTTTTCCCCTCGCTTTTCTTTCCCAGTATGTTTGGTCCTTTCGCAGATTGTTCATGATCCTCTCGGTTGTTGTTTTCCACTTGTAATCTGGTCTCATTATTTTCAGCGTAAAATTTTATGTAGAATTTTCCACTTGACAACGAGCGCAATTTTGACCTGAAAAACCTCACTTGATAATTTACCTAAGAAGATATCATGATCATACCTTAAGAGTAACGCATTTGATTATTACGGCTGTTGTGCTAATATGTACCACCCTATGTAGAATTTGTTTACTTAACAACGGTCTTTGTCTACCTTTTTTGGTTTAAACACCCTCGTTAATTAAATATTAGCTAGATCACTTAATTGTTGTTCTGCTAGTATGTACCACTGTATGTAGAATTTTTCACTTAACAAGGAGCGTAATTTCGACCTAAAAAACCTCACAGCACCTCACTTGATAATTTACCTATTACATATTATGACCATACTTTAAGAGTAATGCATTTGGTTATTACGGGTTCAATTTACATTAAATTCGCCTGAGTATTTTATATAAAATACTATTTGTGTGTAAAAAATTCACGAAAAAGAAAACCTAACAATTAATTTAAATAAACCCAATTTATTATTATTGTCATTATTTATTATTTTAATTGCAGTTAATTAATGTGGGATCTTTCATTATTCATCACATCGGTGAATTAACGAATATAAATGTCCACATTAAGTTTGCTTTAACTTTTGACCGAATATTTAGACTTTGCGCCTGACCTATGAATGAACTTCGAAATTTTCCTACGCACTTACAGATCTGGATTAACTTTACTGGTTGGATCTTAACTATCGACTAGTTCCGGCATCGAAGAGAGCAAAACAACGAGCAGGAACGGTTTTGCGTGTACTAGAAACATGTGGAGTAATGAGGCGGTAAGTGGAGAGGTGATCTGTGTGTAGTTCCAATTAATGAGCCCGTCTATAAATCAGCACCTCCTGCTTATAACAGCCGTTAACCACCGAGCCATCTTGCCTGTCAAATACAGAGCTGCCTTATGATATGTAACTCTCGTTGGTGTGCCTTCTTGTACGCCTGCTGCCATTGTTAACCCCAAATCTTGGTGATTTATACGAGAAGTAATAATTACTTTATCTTAGACAAGGCCTGAGGGTACAATGCCGAATACCTACTTTCTAGAGCCATAAAAGGGCGCCTAGGTGTTTACAACATTATTAGCTCGCTCCTACATAATCACTATTAAATGTCTCGTACAATACAGTAAAATTTACAGCAACAAAAAAGGTTAGAATAACAGTGTGATATTAAAAGATTTATTTATTACTGATGAACAAATTTAAAGGCCTTTAGTCTAGAGTTCGGCGGTTTTCATTGGATCCAAGATGAAATTTCACACGAGTAGTGTTTATTCCCGTAAAAAAAAATAAAAAATATTACTGGAACATCAGTACTATACTTCTCGCCTAGTAGAGCAAAACTATTAAATATTATATTATTTCTTTTATTCCAAATTAGCTGGTTAACATTTTTTAAGAATTTTTCTCGTTGTTCTGAGGGTTAGATCTGTAAGTGTGCCAAATTTCAACACTCATCTAGAATGGAATTTTCATTTCTCAACAAAAATACATTCAGTTTTAGATATATACACGGTGGTCCAAAATTGATATCTACAATATCTTCCGATAATTTTCAGATCATCAGAAACAGAAAAGGTATTCTTATTGCATTTCGATAAACCGAGCCATTCTCAAGTAATTTATGTTTACAAACCAACGTGCATAGAACATCTTATTAAGAAATCTTGTTACAAAAAGAATGCTTTGAAATTTTAAGTACATAAAATAAGTAAATTAAACAGAAAATTGCTTATCAATTGAAGACACAAGTGGATGAAGGGTCTATGTGACATTTTCGAAAAAAACGAGTTTTTTATATGAATGAAGGCCATAATTACACAAAATTCCCTCAGGCACATTACATTTATTTCTAATGCAAAAATATCTGATTTATAAATTTATAAAGGATCTAATGTACTGTTGAAGTTGGTAGGTTCTTAAACACTTTGAAATCAATTATCTCAAAAAAAAAACTGTTGAAAAAACGAGTTTTTCTATATAAATGAAGGCTATAAGTATACAAAATTCTCCCAGGTACATTACATTTGATTCTAATGCAAAAATATCTGATTAATAAATTTATAAAGGATCTATGTACTGTTGAAGTTGGTAGGTTGTTAAAAACTTTGAGATCAATTATCTCGAAATCACTTTGTTGTTACATATAACCACTTGTGTCTTCAATTGTAAAATCGCTGCCCAAGATATCACTACTTCCACATCCAGATTTTCTATCCAAGTCTCTCACAACGAAAAAAATGTTGTATATTGAAATAATTGTTTATGGAACTTTAATAATATAATATTTGAAATCGCCTTTATGGACCCTTAGTTGCTTGATTTACTTCTTTACCTCCATTTACACCAATTTACCTCCCAACGGAATAAGATCAGAATATAACTAATTCCACATCTCGTTAAAATACATACAAAATTTCAAGTCAATTTCTACAACGGTTCCAGAGTAATCGTGCGCACAGCCAAACTGACAATAGTCTGATCGACCGACAGATAGAATTTATTTTTGCTCAAACTTAAAATTTCGACGTTTCATGACATTCTAAGCCTATTTGAACAATACAAATTTTCAAATATTTTTTTTTTATGTTACTATAGGGGTCTAGCAGGATAAGATAGGGTCAGCAACTATCGACTAGTTTTATCTAATATATTTACATCAGAAAATATTCACGTAGTTATTCAGCGACGAAGATTAATTATATTGTAATAATTAACAAGCTAAAAACGTACTCTTCGCCAATTTACTGAGCTTTTTATATAATTGTTACACGTTCTATAGGATACTCTTCGCAGTTTTCTTATAAATAATGTTAGTTTTTGGACATTCTAAATTTTGTGATACCATATTTATTGTGAAAAATATTATATGAAAAAAAATATATCTAACCTGTGTGGGATTCAAGGCAAAAGTTTATGGAGATAAGATTTCGCAAGATTTCTATTTAAGTACAAGCGACAAAAATTATGAGATTTTTTTATTTTTTTATTAAATAATTAATAACTTTTTTATTTACTGATCGATTTTTTTGAAAAACAATAGGGTTCTTCCTCTACCTAACACTAACTTACTTTCCAAATTTCAATATAATCGGACTTTCCTTTTTTAAGTTATCGTGCTTACAAGAAACATGACGGACGGACAGACGGACATTTTGAAAGTTTCGTTCACTAACACAATGATATGAACATTTTTTCTCTACGAGCGATATTTACGATTTTAGAAATGTGCCGATCAAATACAATCTACTCTTCGTTTTTGCGAAGAGTATAATAATTTGTATGATAGTAAATAATATTTTCTTGGATTTTATTTTCATCTATACTCCACCTTTCTTATTCTTAACGTAAATAATGTACTGCAATTCAGAGCATTTGCATACTTTATTTATTTAAATTACACACATAACTACTTGTTTATATATTTATGAGCAAGTTTATATTGAAGAGACATGTAAAGTAGTAAGTACTCTGGGGAGGTCATAACGAGTTTTTATTTTTATAAGAAGTGTTGCACCTATTTTATTTGAATGCACATTTTGGTTATAATACTAGATATAGTAAGCTACATTATATATTTTTTCTGTGATTGAATCTCTATATGAACTATAAAAAAATAAGAGTTTATTTTAAATTTTTTTAAATAGTAAATATAGTTGAAAAACTACCTACAAAAAATATATAATATAGAACAATATATTATCTAACAAAGAGTTTTCGTTTAAATAATAAACGATGTATTTTTGACCGCTGAACACGATCCCGATGTCAGTTCTATTTCATCAGGTCAGGATTTCTTGTTAACCATGAAAACACCTTAGTCCAGTCAACGAATAGCTCAAAGGGTGGTGTAGAGTGCGTGAGCAGGGACCTAAGCGATTCCTTTAGAAAGTTGTTCAGGGTACTTAGGGAGTGAACATACTAAAAGTCCTGACGTCTAGGTGGTGAGCTGGAGGGGTGGAGGGTGAAAGAATGTCCCACTTTTGGTTTTTTCGCTTATATCTCGAAAATGGTGCGTCGTAGGGAAAAATTTTACTTACACCAAATGAAAGCTCATGAAATTCTCTACAACTTTCATTTTATACACTTTTTTCGAATTCGCAACCGTTTTCGAGCTACACGCTCCGAAAAGGTAAAAAATTTCGAAAAACGGATTTTTACCTCGCCACTGCTAGGGTAAATACACCGGATGTGGCCACTATCGTAGTTATTTTGCTCATCCTCCCTTCCCACAAACCAGTAACATTATGTCAATTGCGAATGGGGTGGTGGGAGAAGCCACAATAAATTGCTACGATGCTGTTCGAGTTGGTAAAGAGGCAATGAATAAGATAGTGGACTTACCATTCTCAGACATTAAGTTGTCCCGCGAAGATCGTGCATTCACTCTTTCCTCTGTCAGCTCATCGATAAAAATTCACGATGAAAAGGTTGCAGTTGTCCCAACATGTGGGGGTGGAAACATGTAGGAGACACCCTGGTGCCAATTACAACAGAAGATCCACCAGCACCGGAGGTCCTACTGAAAACGATATTTTGAGGCTGCACCAAGGATTGTGGTAGTGGCAAATGTGAATGCCGGAAAGCAATGCTGAACTGTTCTACGGCGTGCCTCCACTGCCAAGGGAAATGCCTCAACGGCGTGCCTGTTTACGACGAGGACGACGATGAAGACGACGTAGAGCCCCTTCAGCAAGAACCCCCCACCACTGAGGATGAGGATGCCATGGACGAGGTCAGGAGCCTCACGGCCAAAGAGGATGAAAACGTGAAGGAAAGGAATATATAACAATAGGAAAAAAACAAAGGAATGGATATCTAGCCTATTCTAAATGTCGATTTTAATGTCTTTGAGCAATTCGAGTATTACGTCATAGATATTTTTTTATTTAGAGCTAATAAATTACAGATATTATTAGGAAGGTAAATATTCAGACTGCTTTATTTTTTATGGAATACATCGCTTACTACTTAAGCAGTCAAAAAATATATGATCCAAATCTGCAGTGACATTGTAAGTATCGCACAAGTCTGTGTCCACAACTCCTATCTTCTTGAGGTGCGCCGGGTAACACCCGTGCCCAAATTATAGTCTGTTTATTGTAGTTACTTCTCTTCTTGAGTATTTTAAATCTTTATGCCAATAACAAGTAGGAATATCTGGCTGAATGGTTGTGTAGCGAGTAGAATTTGTTATACTATATTCTTTCCATAAGGTTGACCACGCATTTTTACTTTTTTTTTTCAATATACTTATACACTCTTGGACGTGTAGTTCACTGTAGGACACTGTTCAAAATTTCTCCATCGTTAATACTTTTTTGTTATGATGTCTACTTCTTCATTATGTTCTAAGCCTGTATGAGCTTTAACCCACACAAATTTGATTAACCTTCCTCTTTCTTTTAATTTATTTACTAACATTTTAATTTCAGCAATACGCGTATGAATAGTGTAGATAATGTCTTGACTGTTAGCAATACTTTGAAGAACAGACAGTGAATCCGATAAAATAGTGCAATGTTCATGTTCATTTCTGACGACGTATTCTAAGGCTTTGAGGATAGCCATAGCCTCGGCACTATAAATAGAGGTATATCTTCGTTAAGCTTATATGATCTGTGTATAAAATTAAATTAATAAAATTACTTACCTTATATGTGACTTTTTTTATCATCTTTAAAATACAATTTTCTATTTTTTAGGTAAAAATCTGTTTTTCGAAAATTTTTACTTTTCCGGAGCGTGTAGCTCGAAAACGGTTGCGAATTCGAAAAAAATATATAAAATGAAAGTTGTCGAGAATTTCATGAGCTTTCATTCGATAAATTTTTCCCTACGACCCACCGTTTTCGACATATAAGCGAAAAAACCAAAAGTGGGACATTCTTTCCCCCCTCACCCCTCCGGCTCACCTCCTAGACGTCAGGACTTTTAGTATGTTTACTCCCTAAGAACCCTGAACAACTTTCTGAAGGCATCGCTTAGGTCCCTGCTCACGCACTCTACACCTCCTTTATTGATTGAGCTACCTTGTCACTTATGCTTATGGGATAGCAAAGATCGTGAAAATCATTATGTACGTAAAAAGTGGCGAACAAGATCACCGCTTGAAGTCCGTAAAAATAACATTATAGCAAACCCATTAGTTAAACCTGAAAAGACATTACTGCCCCCACCCAATATTAAACTTGGTCCCATGAAGCAATTTGTGAAAGCTTTGAACAAAGAAGCAAAATGTTTTGAGTATTTGGGAATACAGCTTCCACAGATAAGCGAAGTCAAATTGAAGGAAGGCATTTTTAATGGTCCACAAATAAGGAAAATGTTAAGAGATAAAAAAATTCATCACTACAATGTCGGATACGAAAAAAGGAGCTTGGCAGAGTTTTAAAGAACTTGTTGTACATTTTTAGGAAACAATAAGTGCGAAGACTACAAAGAAATAGTATCCTACATGGTAGAAATATTCGACAAATTAGGTTGTCTAATGAATTTGAAACATTTCCTGCATTCTCATATAAACCAATTTCCAAAAAAATTAGGTGATTACAGTGAAGAGCATGGTGAACATTTTCGCCAAGACATAAAGGAAATAGAGGGTAGATGTCAAGGTCGATGGGATGTTAGCATGATGGGAGACATTGGCCATTGAAAAGGAATGTGAAAACGAAAGGAATAAAATGAAAAAGAAAACCATTACGCAGATCATTTGAAGACAAAAGACAAATAAGACAAACCAATCATGACCTGACTGGCTGAAACTGACATCGGTATCGTGTTCAGCGGCAAAAAATATATCGAATACATGATCTACTTATTATACTCTTCGCAAAAACGAAGAGTATATTGTATTTGATCGGCACATTTCTAAATCAGTAAATATCGCTCGTAGAGAAAAAAATTTCATATCATTATGTTAGTAAACGGATTCTGAACAACTTTCAAAATGTCTGTTTGTCCGTCTGTCCGTCCGTCACGATTCTTGTAAGCACGATAACTTATATAAGAAAGAAAAGTGCGGTTTTATTGAAATTTGGAAAGTAAGTTAGCGTTAGCTAGAGGAAGAACCCCATTGTTTTTAAAAAAGATAAGTCAGTAAATAAAAAAGTTATTAATCATTTAAATTAAAAAAAAAAATTGTTAATTTTTGTCACTTGTACTTAAATAAAAATCTTGCGAAATGTTATTCTCTATATATTTTTTTTATTTATATATTTTACTAATATATATATTTCATAATAATATATTTAATCCGTTGAAATATAACTCCTGAATGATAGACATTAAATTTTTACAATGATGTGTGATGGCCCAATGGCCAAAGCTTTTGCCTTGCAATCCAAGAAACCACAAAACCTAAACCTTGAAAACCACATTTCTTAAAACCACTCCTCTACCCCCCTTCGCTGAAACCTATATACTCATAAAACAATCTGCCTAGTGCAGAAAATTTTGTTTCAATAACTTGACAGTTGAAGCAGGGTTTTTACTAACATTTTCCCTACATAGCAAAAATATTACTTTCTATCCTCATTATAACAACTTACTTAAATATGAAATCCTTATGATATATTCTCATAATACGGCTTAACTGTCTGAGGTCGTTTAAAATCTCAACTAACATTTCTGAAAGTCGTCTAGCCGACAACACCCGGCCGTTGCGTCGCATCGCGTGCGCAGGCGCGTAATGTTACGTAATGTATTATTTTAATATTGTCAAATCACATAAATAAAGTACGATAATAATAGAATGTTAACCATAGCTGAATAAAATAAAAAATTGGCAAATTGGCAATCCAAAGATCTTGGTAGTTGCTTTTTTTTATTTTTTTTTTTCATATATATTTTTTTTCACAACAACGTTGGTATCACAAAATTTAAAATGTCCAAAAACTAACATTATTTACAAGAAAAATGCGAAGAGTATCCTATGGAATGTGTAACAATTATATAAAAAGCTCAGTAAATCGGCGAAGAGTATAATGCTTTCACTAGTTTAAAATCTTTAATTTATATTTTAAACCCTATTCTGGTCTATTTTAACCTGTTTTTCGTGGTTAACAAAAAATCTTGAGCTAATTTTGTAAAACTGACATCGGTATCATGCTCAGAGGTCAAAAATACGTCGAATACATGGTCTACTTACTTATTTAAAATCTTTGGTTTGTATTTTAAACCCTATTCTGGTCTGTTTAAAAAATCCTGACCCAATTTGTAAAACTGATATCGGGATCGTGTTCAGCGGTCAAAGATACATCGAATACAATGACATGGTCTACTTATTTAAAATCTTTATTTCATATTTTAAACCCTATTCTGGCCTGTTTTTCCTGGTTAACAAAAAATCCTGACATAATTTTGTAAAAATGACATCGGGATCGTGTTCAGCGGTCAAAAATACATAGGAGTATACCGGGTGACACAGGAGATATGTAACACCCCGTAGCATGTTTACTTAAAGAGATATTATTTTGAAATTTGGTAGACTTATATAATGTGTGATTGTCCTTTTTTGGTAAAAACAAGAAATTTTTTCCACTTCCGGTTTCACCGGAAGTGACATCTACTTCGTTGTTTTAAATGGCACCCTCTACACACACAAAAAAGTATTCTTATTTTGAATGTACCTATTTGTTCAGGAATTTGAATGTATTGTTTGCTCAAAAGAAGAGATTTTTCTTGGTTTGAAACAATACATTTATTTGTGAAAACTAAAGCAATATCTTGATAAATTTCTTTAATTTGAGATGAGGATAATCAAATCAAAACGTTCGCTTTGTAAATATAAAACTAGCATAATTTCAATTTAAAAATGCATTACTCTTAAAGCAAATATTATATAGATTTGAAACAAGAATATAATTCTTCTTTTGAATATATGCATATAATAAAAAAATTCAGAATATCATATATTTAACTTAAATACAGTATAATCAAGTTAAGACATCCAAATTTTTCATTGACATTGACATAGTTTTACGTTAAAAATGTATTAGCTTTAGAATAAACATTACATATGTTTGAAATAAATAATAGAATTCTTTGTTTCTCTATATGAATTTTTTGAAAAATTTAAGAAAAGTAACTACTTAACTTAAGAGCAGATGTAAAGAATATTTTTTTAAATTTTAAATTACTAATAACTTTTTTATTTACCAATCTATTTTGTTAAAAAGCAATAGGGTTCTTCAGACGGACGGACGGACGGACGGACAGACGGACGGACAGACGGACATTTTGAAAGTTGTTCAGAATTCGTTCACTGACATAACGATATAAAATTTTTTTCTCTACGAGCTATATTTACTGATTTAGAAATGTGCCGATCAAATACAATATACTCTTCGTTTTTGCGAAGAGTATAACAAGCTAAAATTCTTCCTTTGAATATATGCATATGTTTAGAAATTTGAGAACATCATATATTTAACTCTAATAGAGTATAATCAAGTTCCAAGTTAAAAATGAATTAATTTATATAAGTTTTAAATAAATAGTAGAATTCTTTGCTTCATTAAATATATTTATTAAAAAAAATTTAAATGATAACTAGTAAACTTGAGATAAATCTATTAAAGTCGGGGGGGGGAGTCCATACTCTAAATATAGATTTATGCATAAACTAAAAATGCTTTACTCTTGAAACAAATGTAATATAGATTTGATACAATTTTTAAATATATCACATTTTTTAAATTTGAGAGTAACATATATTTAACTTATACAGAGTCTAGTGAAACCCGCTCCAAATTCACGGTAGATGTTGGTAGATGGATCTGCTTACAATTCGCTAACTTAATCTTATCACAGGTTTATGAGAGTATTCGCTCGGAAATTCGTATAAGCAATCAAAATATATATGCTCTATCGCAATATCATCAGACTTTCTTAAATCATCAGGGGGTCAAATTATGGATGAATAATTAAATAAGTTAATTCTTGCTGTCGACAAGAATTTGACTTGAAAAATTCATTTCAAAAGGAAACAATCCTGATTTTCAATTTAAATAAATATTAATTTTTATTTGAACTACAAGAGATTATACACAAATAAATTATAATATTGATTTAAAAATAATCTTGTGTTAAATTGAGACTAGTTATTTGTTGGACTCAATATATTTACATTTAATTTAAAATTATGTGTATTCTTAGTTTAATTTGATTTTTAGTTTGATCTAAAAAATTTAATATTATTGTTTTAAATAAGAGGTAATTTTAAATGTAACATACAATTTATTTACAACGACTTGAAGACAATTTTAAAGGAAATATATTGAGGTGTTCATTTTAAAATAAGAAATAGTGTTGAAACAAGAAAACTAGGATTTTTCATTTTAAATAAATTAAATGTTCAATTTAATACTGCGTACTTATCTAATTAAGGATAATCTTAAATAAATTGTACTCTTCATTTGAAATATTGATCTAATTCATTATATACAAACTTATTGTTTATTTGGATTGAAGCATATTTATTCAAATCAAATATACTTTTTTTTGTGTGTAGGTCAAGTTGGCTATGGTATGAAATGTGGCGGTAATTAATGGTTAATATGCTGCGATATCAAAAGAACCCTGGTACACAATTTTGTGTGTTCATATTTGTTTTGTTCTAATCAGTAGCCGAGGAGACTTTGTAGAATTTTTATATTAAAGAAAAATCTCTAGACTAAATATCCAAAATCATAAAAACTAAGATAGAAACACTAATTTTAAATTTGACCCATTTGTAAAATTTTTATTATCTTTCACTTTTACCCAATACAATTCATTGTTATGTCTGGTTTTGCTTGCTTTTAAATAAAATTATTTTCGAAAAATCTCAAAACGTTTACCATTATTTTCCCTGCAGCGTCGAATTCCTTTAACAGTACCTTTAAGCACATTTTCTAACTGCAATTCAGTGATCTCATTTATTGCTAACCTAACTTTCATTTCCAAGTCTTCCCTATTTTGCAGTGGAGTTTTATAAATTATTTCCTTGAGATGGCCCCATATGAAAAAATCAAGTGGCGTAAGATCCGGAGACCTCGAGGGCCATCTAATCGGTAAAAGTGAAATATGAATAAATATTTTACAAATGGATAAAATTTAAAATTAGTGTTTCTATCTTAGTTTTTATGATTTCGGGGACTGAGTCTAGAGATTTTTCTTTAATATAAAAATTGTACAAAGTCTCTTCGGCTACTGATTAGAACACAAGCGCGAATCTAGAAATTTCAATTTTTTTTTTCTTATCTGTGGCGCATGGGACCCATACGAAATATGGGAAATAACATCTCGAGAAGCACTTCTCTAACGACCCCTAAAAAATTTTGAAAAAGCAGTTTGCGAAAATTTTTTTCAAAATTCGGTTACCTCCCAGGTCTAGGGACTCCTGTTTAAAATTATTTTTTTTTTGTCATATGCATTTTACTTTTCATAAAAGTACAACAATACGTTTTGAAGTTTATGAAAATATTTTCATTACTAACTAAGATACAACGAATTGAAATTTTGTGATTTACAATTTAACAAATCACAAAATTTCAATTCGTTGTATCTCAGTTAGTAATGAAAATATTTCCATAATCTTCAAAAGTTTTATGAAAAGTAAAATGCATTTGACAAAAAAAATAATTTTAAACAGGAGTCCCTAGACGTGGGAGGGGGGTAATCGAATTTTGAAAAATTTTTCCGCAAACTGCTTTTTCAAAATTTTTTAGAGGTCGTTAGAGAAGTGCTTCTCGAGATGTTATTTCCCATATTTCGTATGGGTCCCATGCGCCACAGACGAGAAAAAAATTATTGAAATTTCTAGATTCGCGTTGAAAAGAGGAATTTAAGGAGAATCAGATAGGAAAAAATATATACAGGGTGCCATTTAAAATAACAAAGTAGATGTCACTTTCGGTGAAACCGGAAGTGGAAAAAATTTCTTGTTTGTACTAAAAAAGGACAATCACACATTATATAAGTCTACCAAATTTCAAAATAATATCTTTTTAAATAAACATGCTACGGGGTGTTACATATCTCCTGTGTCACCCGGTATATGTGAAACTTCAGGAAATTGACTTTTTTGTGTGCCTGTGGGTTAGTGGTAAAATACTGGCAGCCACCTCGTAAAACTACCCCTTAACCAGAAGAACAGGTTTAACTGAGACTATGTAATCTGATGTCTAGACGGGCTATATCTAAATGTAAAATAAGAATTTGATATTTTAAGACTGTAGAACGATACTGCAGGAAAACTGATATTTATTATCCCCGTTTAAAGGGGAAATTATCCATTTTCGGAAATAATTTTACATAAAAGAATACCATTATTTTTGGATGTACTATCACCCACAGAAATATCAGGGTACAATTTTGAATCACCGTGTATAAAGTATAAAGGAGAAAAAACGAACATTCCGTTCCCATCTGCCACAGTAATAATCACTCTGTACCCAACCATCACCGTTACGATAGAGCTATTAAAGTCACATACGAGGCAAACGACAAAGAGTAAACGCACATCTTGACAGATTACCTCGTCATTTCCCACCTCGTTACTCCATTTGATTCTCGATGAGGCACATTGTTTCAATCCCTTTCAGCCGAGAGCTCCCAAACTATTTTAATTAATTCAGCCCCCATCAGCTTCCTTCACGCACTCTGCCAGAATTAAGACTCATCGTACCTAGAACAAAACGAAAAGTAAAACAAAGTTCTTTGTCTGAGTTAACTGGCTCCAGATAAGTTTGGGGCCAGTCAATTTATTAATGAAAAGGTTAAACTACAATACAAGTAAACTGTGATGGGTTTTTTTGTTGTTGGTTTCTTTCAATTGTTTTCCGTGTACCAAATACGGTCGTTTCTTAAAACGAGACGTTGTTCTTTTACTGGGCCAGGGGTGAATTGGTTTTAAATTGTTCGCGCTAACTTTTGACAAAATTGTATTTTGGAAGTATACGTCGGTTAGCGTTAGACAAAGGACGCTCAGCATTGATGAGGTTAGTTGGATAAATAGAATGGAAAAGTAAATCATGCAACATTATTTTAAGGAGGATTACCCGTGAATAATTCCTACAAGGAATTTTCTTTATACATAATGTCGAGATTACCACAATCTTTAATTAATGTTTTCCAAAAAACATCGTTGCTGCTACGTCCGCCATGTTGGAAAAATGACTGACAAAATTGGTTGCTCTCGATCAGATGATCGAGAGTTAGTCTTATCGTAAAATTAGGTATTACCAATATTGTAGGGAATAAATAATGCTACATAATACAGTACCTAGAGGTAAAAAATATGTACTATTTAGAAATAATTTCATATGTAATGATATTTTTTAATACGGCTCCTTTGTAGTAAAAGGTTTCATATTCAGTTTCCATTGTTTCCCAACATTTGTTCTTACCCCCAAGGAAATTTAGATATTTGATATTTGAAAAATAATTATTGATTTGTTTTTGAAAAGTGGGTTGGTTATTTATGCTTTTGAGATCGCTGATTACAAATCTGAAGTCAAAATTAAAAAATTAAAAATGGTAGCCCCAATATGGCCAATGAAATATTTTTCCAAAGCAAGTGTTTTAAACGTACAAAAATTGAGCATCTAGGTGATGCTTTGTATTAATGAAGAACAGAATTTCTGAGTTTTTTTTTTTTTTTTAACGACATGAGCAATAAAATGGCGAAATTTTGTTCAAAAAAATATGAGGACGCACATTGTTTCGACCATAATTTCTTTGTTTTTTATGATACAGAACCAAAGAGGATCATTATTTTAAAGTCATATTAATTATCTTTAATTGTAATCCTAAGAATTTTGATGCAAGGGTCATAATTTCTGAGATATTCGACATTTGAACTATATACTTAATCCTATAAACGTTCGGACGCCGTCTTTAAACTCAAATTGCTCCTAAACTAGTAATCTTATACAAAAATAAGTAAAAAAAACAAAATTCATTTTCAGTTTATAAGCTTAATTACTTCCACATCCAGTGGAAGTATAGTAACGACAAAAAAATTTTTAAAAATTTTTATTGTTCAAATAGGCTTAAAATGTCATGAAACGTCGAGATTTTAAGTTTGAGCGAAAAGAAAATTTCTGTCTGTCTGTAACTTTTTTTTGTGCGGACGTTTACTTTGGAACCGTTTAAGATATTGACTTGAAATTTGGTACACGTATGTACTTTAATGAGATCTGGAACTGGATTATATTTTCATGTTGTTCCGACGAAGGGTTGGGGGGTCAATTGGGGTAAATTTGGGGTAAATGGGTAAAGCAAGCAGGTAATAGTCCATAAAATTGGTGGTATTTAGTATATACCTACAAGAGAAGCTAAGGTCTTAAAAAAATGTTGGCATTGGCCACCCCCATTACCACCCCCACCCCCTTATTAAAGAAGATGAAAAAAAATTGTGATTTAGTGTATGTAAAAGAACCAGAAACCTCAAAATATTTTTTTACTTCATCCACCTCATCACCACCCCCACCCCACTACCGATGTGGGGTATCGTTTTATGGGTTTTTGGGGTAGAGAATTTCAAATATTATATTATTAAAGTTCCATAAACAATTATTTCCACATACAAAGTTTTTTCGTTGTGAGTGACTTGGATAGAGAATCTGGATGTGGAAGTAGTGATTCCTTGGGCAGCGGTTTTTTTTTATCTCCACCATTATTTCGCCAATACTAATATACATACAGTGTGTTTCACTTGAAATAGTAACACCCTAATAACTTTTATTTTTTCCGATTTGAATCAAATTTTACTTAAGTATAGAAAAAATTAGGGTCTACTTAGGACTAGAAAAACATTCGTCTCCTAAAAATGCAAAGCCACCTACTGTACCAAAATATGCGGAGAAAATCAAAAAATCATATTAGGCATTTTTTTATCGAAAAATTATATTAATGAAACTTGTTCAGAATTGTTCAGCAACCTTATATCCAAAATTTAATCAAAATAAAAAAATTGAAAAACTAAAATTTAAAAAATGTTTAAGATAATTATTTAAAAAAAACTGTAAATTGCTTTACTTGCAGCTTGGGTTTAGTTCCAAATAAAATCGTCATAGTACAGTTTCTAAACAAAAAAAAACATTACAATAATGTTTTCGGACTTGGACGTTATTTTAATCAAAATTTCAATATTTTTTATTTTGATTATTTCACTCATTAACGCTATAGCCAATGAGAGCCCGTTTTTTCACAACATTGCACCAATCAAACGTCAGTATTAGTGGTAATTCAAGCTAGATCGGCTTTTGACAGTACCAACATGCAAAATGTATCGCTCTAATTTTTTAGGTCGCTGCAGCGGCAAATATTGCGAAAATTTTTTGACGTTTTGTGTCGTGAAATGTTTTCGGCAAATAGGACAAATCGTGCTTTTAAATGTTATCTATAAATATCTTCTCTAGCTTATTACTAATTGTTAACGTAAATTGTAAATTGTAGTATTGTATTAATAACCTAAAAAGCCAATGCTGTATAGAACTTATATAGGTTCAAGACAAGTTATACACAGCTTTCAATGGTTTAATACCTAACGTAATTACAAAATAATTTTCACAACTAAAATTAAATATAAATATCTACGAAGCAGACAAATCAGTTATTTCATGATAAATACACAAATATAGGCACTTACGTATGGTAATTCATCAATCATCACAAAGCAGCTAACACTTATTTGGAAAATCAAAACTCTGCAGTATCACTATATACATTATAATTCGTTGTACTTAAAGTCTCTCTACTTAAACAAGTAAACGTTAACTTAACTATTAAACTTCTCAAATTAGAAACAAGGATTAAATATATAAATATATATTAATAAACACTTTATTATAATAATTCAATTCACTGTTTAGGCCAGTTAAGTTAAGCTAGCGTTACTAGATGGCGGTACCATACCATCTGAGCTGGCAGCCTTAGAACGTAAAAGCGATAGATTGGTAATATGCAATTTGTGTGGTTATACCCGTAATGTGATTGGTCGAAGCGTGCTTCGTTGTGATGACTAGTCTTATAAGTTACAGTACCTATGGTTTAACGTATATTGTTTTTCTTGATTGTCATAATTTAAACCTACTCTGTTTTTTATTAGATGAGTCGCTTTGGAAATGCATTTTTATGTGACGTAAATGATGAAATTGAAGATAAAGGTGAGTAATCTCTAAAAAGTAACAAGGAAACGTCTGAAGGCAATTAATTACTGAACATAATATTGAAGATGTACTTAATGAATTATTTATTCTTGAAATATTCTCCACAAATACCACTCGTGCTTCTAAATTTTATCTACAAATTTTTTCTCAAGCTAAGTTGCCATAAGGTTAATATAACTCGTGCAAATTGACAGTTTATTATCAAAGATTAAATCCCTCCCGCTGAAGCGGTCGGGATTTAATCAGATAATAAATTGTCAATTTGCACTCTTTATATTACCAGGCAACAACACTTTCGAAAAAATTTTACCGACAAAATTTCAAGCACTAGTGATATTACATACGATTAAATTTTGGACTGAAGGTTTTTGGACAATTCTGAACAAGTTTCATTAACAAAATTTTCCGATAAAAATATGCCTAATATGATTTTTTAATTTTCTCCGCATATTTTGGCACCGCTGGTGGCTTTGCATTTGTAGGAGGCGAATGTTTTTCTGGCCATAAGTAGATACTAATTTGTTCTATACTTAAGCAAAATTTGATTCAAATCGGAAAAAAAAATAAAATTATGGGGGTGTTACCATTTCAAGTGAAACACACTGTGTATTGAGATATTTGCAAGGAAACAAGAATTTTACATTTTTTAGAAAATTTCCAGTTTAAAATGAATTTTTTTAAAAACAACGGACGAAAACATTTGAACGTCTAGGTTATATTATATGTTAACAAAAAACGGTATTTGAGAACTATCTACAGTTACAAGATGAAGACGTTTTTATTAAAATAATGTGAAACAGCAGATTCCTTATCTCTCTTTGTCTCACATGTTTTTAGCTTTATGGCATAGTAACAGTCAAAAAATCATTTGAAAGCCTAATTAATATTGTTATCTTTTGGACATCTGCATTCTTGAAGTAGATGCCATGGTTTCTAAGATATTTAACATTTAAACTAAATACTTCATCTTATAAACGTTCTTGCGCTCTTTTTATTATACTTCCAGCTCTCCGAAACTATTAATTCTACAGAAATCAGAGAAAACGAAATTCATCCTCAATTTATCAGATTTCTTATTTGCCTTTAGGATTTCTTTGCTAAATGTAACATTTTTTCGAGTTATTTGACGAAAAACGTTTTGAAATATCTTTTTTCTACGATTGTGCTGAAAGTCAAATTTTCTAACTTCGAAATGAGTGCAGAAAATATCACTTTGCCGCACGCCGTGCGGCAAAGAATTTGCCACACGCATTGATTACATCTTCACGCACCGGAATAAAATAATGTGTTTACCTTAAAGAATTTTATATTACTTACTGGTAATAACAATTAAATTCTATAAATGTACATTAATTACACATGAATTGCAATTACAAAGTCAAATTTTCTTACTTCAGAATGACAGCGGAAAATGTCACTTTAAATAAAATCTGACAAGCAGCAAATTTAAAATTTTGGAAAGACTTTAAAAAGGGAAATAACTTCACAACCGTAGAAAAAATAGTATGTAACACACGTGTGGCAAGCTTCATTGCAAAACTCGTATGATAGGAACTTTCATACATCGTTTTGCAATGAAGCCCTTGCCACACTTGTATTACAATCTACTATTTTAAAACGAAAAAATTTTCAAGTCGTTATAACTTACAGACTATCAATTTATATGAAAAGTTGCCTAGAACCTTTTCTTCTCAAAATTTGATTTTTCTTTAGCTCCAATATTTTTCATTTTTTTTTTTAGGTGCCACCCGAAAAGAGGTGGCACCTAAATTAGCAAGCCCACGCGTAATATAGAAACTTTTCTGTGATGCATTTGCTATCAAATTGGCAAAAATAAACGAAATCTAATTCAAATGACATTATTCTGAAGTTAAAACCACTACTTACTGTACTAGCAACTTTTATGTAACAATGATTCTCTATTACTTTACGATTTACAATCACCTAGAAAGGTGAAAATTTGTGTTTCACTGCAGATTTTTGCATTTAATTCTCTGTGTAGTAATGAGATATTTATTATCAACATTGTAAAACTTTTGTTTAAATATTGATAATAACTATTTACTATGTAGCAACAACACGGACAGAGATAATTGCAAAAATCTGCAGTGAAGCACAAATATTCACCATTATGGAAGCTGTAAATCGTAAAGTATTAACAACAGAAAAAAACTGTTTAAATAAAAGTTGTATCTTTTTTATTCCTTGCAATATTAGTTACCTAATTTAAAGGTAGAACTAACAGGAAAGGAGATAATCGAGAAAAACGTATTTTGACTGTCATTTTTCCAACATGGCGGCAGTAGCGATAATCGTAATTCTTGTAGAAAACATTAAAGAATCATTGTGGCAACTCTCTCTACATTACATAAAAAAAGTCTTGGAAATTATTCACGAGTCAAATGGCAAGTTGACTATATTATTATCTTCTTTCGCTGAAGTAGTTTTCATAGACACTTGAACACCACACTAGAATACTACACTCGACTTACATTTCGCCAACCATGTAAGCATCATCCGGAGACGACTAAAAATGGTCCAGTCATTCCAAATAATGCCAACATAGTTGGCAAGACGCGTGTAATGTGATAGTATTCAAATGTAGTGTTCCAGTATTTTTGGTGTTTGTGAAAATTATTTCAGAAGCACTTTAACACTAAAGGCTCCATCGTCTTCCCCCCCACAGAATGCTTTATCTTCCGTTTCATCTTTTCTAGAAAACTGCACTCAAAGAAAATGATAGGTAAATTCAACCAAAAAGAGCATATGAAATCGCGCCTATCTAGTTTCATAGTTAAATCAATCAGTAAAGAATAGTCATACAACTTTATTTGTTTTCGTAAACAAATAGTAGTTTAATAATCATATCTTCTTGTAACAAATTAAATAGTACAATGACATTTTTTTATGTTCACTAACCATTTTCAATTTGGTCTACAATTAAATAGTACAACGACTTTGTTTTTTGTTCACCAACTAATTTTTAGGTTGATCTACACTTTATTGTATGATGAAGTTATTTTTGGTTAGCCAATATCTCAGTATTGAGACATCAGACCACCCAAACCAAAGATTAGAGATCGTTTATAAGATCCATCCAAATATATCGATGATCCCTGAGAGAATTTGAACACTGCAATCATGTTATTAATTTTCTATAAATTCATAAGAGTGTAAGATAATGCATGATTGATTATTGTCAGTGATTTGTATGTGGCGTCATCTGGGAATAATTTCTGTAATAGACTACATGGTAAGCAAGCAAATTTTATGGTAATTCTTTTAGAACTTCTAGAAGACGACAATAATATTGGTTTGTCTACCAAGTACAATAGTACAGCGAACTAATACTGGGTTAGAATTACAATTCGATAATAGTTTTAAATAAAATATACTATTATCTAGTTTAATTTGACAGAATTCAACAAAATAATAGTCAGACGAACAAAATAATAGTCTTATTCATCTATTTTTTAAGTTAATGTTTGTTTTGTTGTACGACAACTTTTTATTAATTAAAATAACAATCACCTCTTGTTTAAAAATACCATCAATATAGTTTGGTTTAACAAAATTAACGATATTGTTAGTTAACCATTTTTTTTTGTCTTTGAGTGTGGGGCTGACGTATTGAATGAAATAAAAACGTATGTTTTTAGCCACTTGGATCAATCAGTGCTTGACTGATAATAACTTAATATGCACTTTAAATTTGTTAATAACCATACAATATTTAATTCTTTCTCTTACTATTTTTTGGTGTTGTTTAAATTCAAATTTACTCCACTCTATACAGAAGGATCGACTCTAGAACAATTTGGGCGATGATACGTTTGTAATATTTCGCGATTCAATATACGCCATGCAAATATCAAAAACAAGTATGCTTTAAAAAAATTGAAATATTAAATATTATTAAGTCCCACTCTGTTAACGCTGAGGACCTATGATAATATGTAATGTATTTTATAGGTGTTATCTTTAACGGATTTAGTAGTGGATTAGCCTCATAAAACACCAACAAAACAAAATTATGATTGAAGACCGAGCAAATGATAACCAGCCAGACACGCTACACACTCAAATATTATATTTGCTGACGCACTAGTTTTCTCCATCTTCCTTTACTCCTTTGAGACATGAACCGCTAGGGAAGCAAACAGATGGCGTATTGATGTAGGTCTGGTGACGTACAAATTCCCTGGACAGCACATCGCACTAATGATTCCATTATCCAAAAAATACGTCCCCAAAAGTGACTCTTCAGCATTGTATTTTGTCAATTTTTTTGGTTACATCAACCAAAGAGAGTTGATAGTTCGGGGAAAATCAGTCCCCAGATGTGCTAGCACAACAGTGTCCAGCTCCACTGGGTGAAAGGACCCGTTAGGACTCGGGGTAACGAGGAAACGGATGCTTTAGCCCGCAATGGATCTGGGAGCGATCTGCATGGTCCGAAACTTGCAGTAGCGTTTTCGGATTTAGTCCACAGTTCTATGTTAAAGAACTATACACATAAACGTCACGTGGACTGGTGGAATGGTCTAAGCAGCTGCAGGCACAGCTGTGGCTTTGACCACACCAAGTCGTAAGCTAGGTAGACACTTTCTCCAGTTGTCCAAGAGTAATATGCGTATCTTTGTAGGATAGCTAACAGAACACTGTAGACTAAACAAACACCTTCATACATAACACTGGGAGTTATAGATAACCCCAAGTGTATAGGGTGTAAACTGGAGGACGATACTGCTGAGCATGTGTTGTGTCACTGCCTTGCTCTTTCAACGAAAAGAGGATCCATACTGGGGGTTTTCTGGCCCAGTATGGCCAAAATAGGTGACACCCCGCCAAGCCTTCTCCTAATGCACATCATAAGTGTTGGTTGGTATAGCGACTATAGCGACTCACTCACTGGAAATCGAGAAGTTCCAAAAGCGAGAAGTTTCCATGGAGTCGCTAAGAAACAAAAAGGAAAACTCGATCCATAATGGAGAAGTTTCCATGGAGTCGCTAGGAAAATAAAAACATTCGATATAAAAATATAATATCAATATACTAAAAATACCAAAATCACATAAAATATGAACATGTATTAAAAACAAATATACGTATATTTACTTCGATTTTAATTTTATTTATAGCGATAACGCTATAAATTTGAGTTTTCCTTTTTGTTTCTTAGCGACTCCATGGAAACTTCTCGCTTTTGGAACTTCTCGATTTCCAGTGAGTGAGTCGCTATAGTCGCTATATACACCCCCTCGTTAAAAAAGAAAATAGTCAATCAATCAACGTGTCGATTGCAAAACGTACTTTTTTAATCGGGGTAGGCAAAGTGTCACATCTGTCAACTAATACAAAAGCCGGTTTAACCCTATCAATATTGACAGTTATGACTTTGGCTCCTTTCTTAAAGGTAAATAACTTATCTGAACGAGATAAAACTTTAAACGGTCCTTCAAAATGAACGTTTTAAACGTTCAATGCGAACGAAAATAAAATCGCAAGAGGCAAGATCTGAACTAACAAAAGTTTTGTAATTGCCATGCGAAGTTGGAGGAACAAATTTTAAATTATTAAAATAAATGCGTAATTTGTCAATGAAATAAGGAATATCTGGGAAATTATACGATTCAACGAAAAATTCGCCAGGTAAACGAAGGGTTTGACCATATATGAGTTCAGCAGGTGAACATTGCAGATCTTCCTTGGGAGTTGTCCTAAATGCTAATAAAATGATGGGTAATTCATCTGTCCAATGTGATGTATTGGCTCTAGTTAACAAGGAAGTTTTAAGTGAGCGATGAAATCTTTCAATTAAAGAGTTGCCCTGGGGGTGATATGCAGTTGTACGTATTCTATGAAAACCTAAAAACTTTGCAAATTCATTAAATAATCTTGACTCGAATTGTACTCCTTGATCAGTCGTTACTGACAAGGGAACACCGAATCGACAAACAAAGTTTTGAAATAAAGTACGCGCAACTGTTTCTGCTGTGATGTCGCGAAGAGGGTACGCTTCCGGCCACCTAGTGAATCGTTCAATCACCGTAAGAATGTAAGAGTTACCTTTAGATGGAGGTAATGGTCCTACCAAATCTATGTGGTCGAATCTGATTTTCGGGATGGTGAAGTTCCCGAGAGCACTTCGCGTATGTCGACTGACTTTGACAGCTTGACAGTTAATGAACGATTTTGACCATAAATTGCAATCTGTGTTCATTTTCGGCCAAAAATAGTTATTTGAAATCAACAGTCTAGTGGCTTTAATACCAGGATGAGATAAGTCGTGAAAAATATCGAATATCGTTCGTCTGTAAACAAGTGGGACAAAAGGTCTGACTTTTGCACGAGAAACATCACACCAAATAAAATCATTTGAATCTGGAATTTGTATCTTTTTTAAAATGAAATTGGTTTTAGTTAATGATGATTTATCTGACAATAAATAGTTGAGGTTTGAATCTTTCTCCTGAGCTTCACTAAGCAACTTTAGGTCAAAGTTAACATTAAGGAAGGGAGAATTTTTAAGTTGAAGTGGTAAAATATCTTGTTTTAAGGAAGAAGTGTCGTAAATACGTGACAAGCTGTCAGCTATTACATTATGTTTTCCTTTAACATGTTGTATTTTACAAGAAAATTGAGCTATGTATTCTAAATGACGTATTTGACGAGGAGATCTTTCTGCTTTTGTGAATAAAGCGTTGATTAAAGGTTTGTGATCTGTAAAACAATTAAACTTTCGACCTTCAAGTATAAACTTAAAATGTTTAATTGCAGTATATAATGCTAAAAGTTCTTTGTCAAAAACCGAATAATTGGTTTGTGCTGTGGTTAATTTACGGGAAAAGAATGCTAAAGGAGCAAGAAATCCCTTATTATCTTTTTGCTCTAAAACTGCACCCATGGCAAGGTTAGAACAATCGACTGAGAGAGATAAGATAGTATCGTCATTATTGCAAGGATGAGCTAAAACTACTGCATTACTTATTGCGTCTTTGGCTTTCGAAAATCCGTCTAAACATTGATCAGGCCAACTATTAATCTTTGTAATTTTATCATGAGATAAACTGTTACAAAGAGAATATAGGGGAAGTAATATTTCAGCAAAATGAGGTATGAAACGATGATAAAAATTCACCATACCTATGAAACGTTGTAGTTGTTTGAGAGTTGTCGGTAAAGGGAAATTATTAATGACTTCGACTCTCTCAGTTGATGGTAAAATACCTGATGAAGAGATGTGATGACCTAAAAAGGTTAAATTGTCAACTCCTAAGATACATTTAGATGGTTTAATGTTAATTCCGTATGTGTCTAATCTCTTGAAAACCTTTTCCAAATGTTCCAAATGTTGTACATCTGATTGACTTGCGATTAATATATCATCCAAATAGACGAAAACGAAAGGTAAATTGACAAGTACTTCATTCATAAAACGTTGGAAAGTTTGACCGGCATTGCGTAGACCAAAAGGCATGCGGGAAAATTCAAACAGTCCGAATGGAGTTGTTATAGCTGTCTTATAAACGTCATTTTCAGCGACAGGTATCTGATGGTACGCTCGCACTAAATCAACCTTGGAGAAAATAATGCAGTCGTGCAACTGAGAGCTAAAGTCGTGGATATGAGGTAATGGATATCTGTCTGGAATGGTAATCGTATTTAGTTGTCGATAATCTCCACAAGGTCTCCAGTCATTCTTCTCTTTTTTCGCCACTAGATGGAGTGGAGAGGAAACTTGAGAAGATGATGGTTTGCAGATACCTAATTCTACCATGTTATTAAATTCTGTTTGAGCTATTTTAAATTTAAGATTGTCTAATCTACGAGGTCGTGAAAAAGGTAAATGACTTCAGTAACTATATGATGTACAATAGAATAGGTAAATTGTAATCTGATGAACTAATTAAATTAGGAAATTGTAAAAGTAATTTGTTATATTTATCTGTCAAAGGACATAATTTAAGTGAATCTAATCTATAATTGTCTAAAGGACTATTTTTAATAAAACAATTAACTGACAAATTAGTCTTGTTATCAATTATTCGAGCTCCTTTAAGATCAACAACTAAACCAAAATGAGACAAGAAATATGCTCCGACTATCGGTATGTCAATGTCTGCTATATTGAAAACGAAAGGAAATAATCTACGTAAGTTTAGATTGACTTTTAACAATTTCTTACCGTATGTAAAAATGGTTGAACCGTTAGCCGCGGTTAATATCGTATCAAAATTCTTTTTTAAATCTGTGAAAGCATTGCGTGGCACCACAGATAAATCGGCACCAGTGTCGATTAGGAAGTTCAGGTTGTTAGATCTATCGTAAATAAAAAGTCGACGACGTTTGCTGTTAGAAATGTCAAAATCAGACGTCATAAAATTATCAAACTTCAGTCATCTTTGAGAATTATCAGATTTTTTACAATTCTTACTGAATTTGCACCATTCACCTCCACAACGATAGGCATTGGCACCATAAAGTTGATGGTAGTAACAAATAGTATTGTCTGTACGATCAAATTTATTGGAAACATTATTACGGCTGGGTGAACGATTGCGATTAGTGGTACGAGTTTGTGAATTGTTTCTACTTTTGCAATTGTTGCAGCATGAAGTAGAAGGTTGAGGCTCGAAGGATTGATTGGAAAGTCTGGATTCTAAAGAGTTTAATCGAGAATTAAAAATTTCTTGTTTTTGTAATACTTGATTAATTGAATCATGGAAAGTGATTGAAAAATTTTTGATAGTGGTAGTTAAATCTGATAACGGGGTTGACTCAGAGTCAAGAGGATTTTTGGAGAACGATGCAACCATTGAATTTTGACAGGACTCCCAGATCCGATCCGCAATATCTAGAATCTCTTTTGTGTCTGTTTTCCCTGAAGCTGTAATGGCAATATATACTGTTTGAGGCAAACGTCTTTTCCATAGCTTTATCAATAAATCTTGACTAACCATGCTGAAGCCTCCAACCATATTCAGCATGGATCTATAGAAATCTGAAGGTTTCAGATCGCCCATTTGGGAACCTGATAACAGATCATTCAGACGTTTTTCCTCACTCGATGATAAACGTGAAATTAAAACTTTCTTTAAATTTATATAGAGATCCGTTTCCGGGGATTAGATATTATATCGTATATATTATCTATCACATCTAATGGCAAATTAGCTATAACCTGATCATACTTTTTCTTGTCATTGACAATTTTTGCAACAGAAAACTGTGATTCGATCTGGGTAAACCAAATTTCTGGTTTTGATTTCCAGAATGGGGGTAGTTTGACAGATGTGACATAATGGGTTTGAGGAAAATCCTCGTCTGAAGGTTGTCTTGGCATAACTAATCGATTGTGATTGATTGATTGATTGACTACTCTCTTAGATTAAAAAGGGAATGTACTTTAACTCACTCACCGACAGATGACAGTACTTGTAATGTACAACTTCAGTTGATTGAATTAGGAAATTACCATAAATTATAGGAACATCTATTCAAATTTGGAACCTCTATTCAAAATTCATCGGAAAAATTCTTCTCTTCATAAAATGATAAATTTATAACGGTAGTTGATATATTGAATCTCTTCTTGAAATTATTGATAATAATTGTTCCAAAACAGGAAAGTGTTGTACTTCGGTAATTATATCTGAGATATTCTTCTATCTTTTGAAGTGGAAATGATTTTATCTCTCCTTCAAATTAATTAAATAACGTAGATTTCATCATATAAGTTATAAGATAACTTCGGACATATATATCGATCACTTCTGGTATATATTTATCACGTTGGACATAAAATTTTCACTTCTGGCATATATTTATCACGTTGGACATAAAATTATCACGTCGGGGTCACCAAATTTATAGCGTTATCGCTATAAATAAAATTAAAATCGAAGTAAATATACGTATATTTGTTTTTAATACATGTTCATATTTTATGTGATTTTGGTATTTTTAGTATATTGATATTATATTTTTATATCGAATGTTTTTATTTTTCCTAGCGACTCCATGGAAACTTCTCCATTATGGATCGAGTTTTCCTTTTTGTTTCTTAGCGACTCCATGGAAACTTCTCGCTTTTGGAACTTCTCGATTTCCAGTGAGTGAGTCGCTATAGTCGCTATAGTTGGCTTGATAAATGAGGGCTCTGTGGTCAGGCTGCCACCTGCAAGGGTACTACAATGGGCCTACCCATGATGCCTGCATGCATGTAAGCGCAAGCTGCAAACAATTCAAATCCAGAGATCCAGGGAAAATCAAATTGCAAGAGGCGATTGCAAAACGTTGGCATGATGGATAGGGAGCCGGAGCCTGAAAACTTACGTCATAAGGTACAAAATTTTTGACTCCCGAGTTTGGTGTGCGTAGACAAGCTATTTAAAATTCCCTTTGTCTTACGTGTCAGACCGTCGGCGTTTAGTCGGTAGGTGTTATCTTTAACAAATTTTCAAGAAAGGGCCAAATTTTACGTGATAAGGTACATGAAAAAAACCAACGAGGCTTTGTGTGGAAGGCCCTCCCTAACTCAAAACAACATCGTAAGGCAAAATATTCGGGGGCCTTTTTGCCGTCCGGTCTGACGCGTAAGACAAAGAGAATCTTAAGTAACTTGTTTACGCATACCAAACTAAGGGTCAAGGGTCAAAAATGTTGTACCTTATGACGTAAATTTTCAGACCCCAGCTCCCTGTTCATGATATCACCAAGGAGCTGATAAGAAAGAGCTTTGGGGAAAGCCGCGACAGATGGCGTGATGCCGTGAGACATACTATACAGCAAACGGCCGCAAACTAGAGTAATGCATGTAGAAGGAGAATACAGCTAATTCATCTGGACTAACTTAATTATGTTTAAACACCATCACCTTTCATTGCAATACCCGTTCGTTTCACCCATTTCTCTTCATGATTTTAAGATTGGAAAAGCAAATAAAGCTTCCCGGTATCGGTCCGGCTTGAGATCGTTATTTATTTAAATGAGTTCTTTCTCCGCTTGCAAGAAAAAACCTTCTAGCTCTATGAAATCCGCTTAGCCTGGACGAACTGTAATTCCGAAGTGGCGGAAACCAGACACCCCCGTTAAAAATGTATGCGAAAAAATACTTTCCATGTTAGTTCGCGGTGTAATTTGTTACATTGTAAGTGAGTGCAAATTGCACTGCATGAATTTAAAATTAAGCTCAATTGGTTCACCTCTTTAACTTTTGATAAAGTCTGGTGCGGACCTGAAACCGGCGGGGGTTGCGAAATCTAGTTACCGGGGATTGAATACACACCCGTGATTGGCAGGGGAACCTGTCAGCTTTTATCATAGTCTGGCAGCACTCCACATACTGCTTACGGCCTTTATTATTCTCCACATTGAAAATTATTGATTTTGCATATGAATGTAGAAGCGATTTCCGTTCCTATGACTGTTGATTTCTTCTAGTGATTGCACCCTAAAATGTAATAAAAATTTATATCGCCCACGGGCACCTACACTCACGTTTCCCTACATTAAATTTAAATATCGGAACGGGGAAATCAATGGACGAAGTGAGAACCGCAAATTAGATTATTCATGACATTTACCGTGGATTGTTGTCTAAGACGCATCAGAGTATACGGGGGTGTCCGAGTTCAAACGATAGTGGCGACAGATGCAGGGCTAAAAATTATAAAATAATTCACGAGCTGCAGTTTAGGTCCTTCATCTGTCACTCTAACTAATCCAATCCAACAGAACTTTATTATTATATTATAAAATACAATGATATTATGGAGATTAATCCATAATTTAAAACTAAAATCAAATTAAGAGTTTGAAGATTTATTTTAAAATTAAATATATCATTTGATTTCTAAAAAATAATGAAATTAAATTAAATTAAATTATTTTCTCTTCAAACGTCAGAAAAACATGACATTTCTTAACTCATTTCATGACATTAAAGTTTTACTTTTTAGACGGCTGTGATGACATGATGTATGATTGTTTATGATCCAAATTTCATACAAAATTTTATCTTCTGGCACATTTTGACAAATGTGTCAGAATGATGTCTATAATTAAGTCATTTTGACATGTCAGAAGATAAAATATTATTATATTTCATATATGGTGTTATTATTTCCGGTGTCTCCGATGGTTGCAAGGATTGCGAATCTGTGAATTTTTTCTACTACCGTCTATATAAATGACCTTTGCGACTCTAGCACCACGCCCGATAACGAAAGTAAACATTCAAGTTCCCTGGTTGCTAAGGCGTTGCTAGCTACGAAAGTAGAACTTATTGTTCCCAGCTGCAGTGGTGCAGTGTCTTGGTCCATCATACCACCAATCCATAGGTTATCATGCGTCTAACGACCCTAGTATATCACCACAGGGCATGGGCGCAGCCATGCTCCCCCCCACCCAAGTAATAATTTAAATACCTTTTAGATTTATTGAGGTTTTATAAGAGTTTTATAAATTTTAAAACCCTAATAAAACCTCAATAAATCTAAAAGGTATTGAAATTGTTACTTGGGCCAAGCCGTCTTCCATGAGCCAAAAAATAAAGAGGCAGTACAAAGCAGTATCTAAATTATCCCTTGAAATAAATATTTTGTAATCAATGCCAATATTATCTAATAGAGGAATCTACATACACATCCGTTTTCAACCATTTTCTGAAAAATTTTCCTGATCCTCTGTGGAGGCCGGTTCTATTGCCCCCCCCCCCCCCCCAGATGAATTTTCTGCTGCGCCACTGCCATAGGGTCATCTTGGGGTTTAATCCCACCTAAATAATAATTGATTGAAAGGACTCCCACACAAACCTTATCGAAATTGGCTCTCAGTCAAATTTTCTGTAGTTCTTGCTTTTCTGAGCAAAAGTTCTCATGGGCACAAGTCTCGGCTAAGACTGCTTTTCAAGTTATGAGGGCTTGAGCGTCACAATAAGTATAAAAATTGATCGGAGTGAAGATGGCAATCTTTTTAGCAATCCTACATATTTTTCTTTCTTTTAAGTGGTATAAATTATTTTCAGTGGACAAATAGCTTTATAGAAATATTTCAAGAAAACAAAACAAAATCTGATATAGGTAGGGGCTGACGGGGTAGCAATCCAGAAAAACTAAAATATCCTTTAAGTAACTTTTTTAATTTAATTTGTGCATTAACCATTTTCGGAGGAATAATAGCTATGTACATTTCAAGAAAAGACAACAAAACCCGAATAGGTAGGGGCTGTCGGAGTAACAATCGACAAAAACTAAAACATTCTTTTTGTATTCTTTTTAATATCGTTTTTGCATTAACCGTTTTCGGTGGAATAATAGCTATATAGATATATTTCAAGAAAACAGAACAAAATCCAATCTAGCTAAGGACTGACGGGCTAGCAATCCACAGAAAGAAGTAAAATATTCTTTTTCCAACTTCTTTTCCACCGAAAATGGTTAATGCACAAACGATATTAAAAAGCTACAAAAAGAATATTTTAGTTTTCGTGAATTGCTACCCAGTCATCCCCTACCTATATCGAATTTTGTTGTGTATTCTTGAAGTATAGGTACATAGTTAATTTTCCATAAAAAATGGTTAATGCACAAACGATATTAGAAAAGTTACAAAATTATATTTGACTTTTTGTGGTTTGCTACCCTGTTAGCCCCTACGTATATCGTTGTTCTGTATTCTTGAAGTATATCTATATAGCTATTATTTAACCAAAAAATGGTTATTGTACAAACGATATTAAAATAGTTACAAAAAGAATATTTTGGCTTTTGTGGATTGCTGCCCCGTCAACCCCTACCTATATTTGATTTTGTTGTTTGTTCTTGAAATATATATAAATAGCTATTATTCCACCGAAAATGATTAATGCACAAACGATATTAAAAAAGTTGCAAAAAAAATATTTTACTTTTTGTGAGCCGATATAGATATAGATAGGGGCGACGGGGTAGCACCCCGTCGCCCCTATCTATATCGGATTTTGTTCTGTTTTCTTGAAATGTATGTATTAAGCTATTTTTCCACTGAAAATAATTTATACCTCGTAAAAGAAAGAAAAATATGGAGGACTGGTAAAAAGATTGCTATCTTCACTCCGCCAAATTTTTATGCTTATTGTGACATTCAAGCACTCATAACTTGAAAAGCAGTCATAGCCGAGACTTGTGCCCATGAGAACTTTTGCTCAGAAAACCAAAAGCTACAACATATCCAAATTTCAGAAAATTCTACTGAGAGCCAATTTCCATATGGTTTATGGGGGGTCCTTTCCAAAACTTTTTTTAATTTTTTAGCAGCTTAAATGAATATTTTGCTCCCATTTTAGTAATCCAAAGAAATATTAATTTATTTTTGATTTATTTCAGGCATATGTTGGTATCCTCCAGCAACATTACCCAACTGCCACTCCCAGTTCTAAGAGTGAATCGTACTTCAATAAGGTAAATAAAATATTTATCAACTTATAATAGATAGGAAAATTAGCGGATTTTAAAGTAATTTTGGCACGCCATTGTTATTTAGTTTTTCCAATTTTGCTGAACAATTATATGCTGACCACTGCCAGTGTTTTACAGCTAATAATGATTACAAAACAATAACTAATATTGGCATAATACCAACTGCATTAATTCATACGTCATATTTACATAAAGTATCTAATTACAAAATATATATACTTACACATACGTATACATAATAATAGTTAAATATTGGTTCGAAAATTGTTGGTGCAGTAGTTATTGATGAACTGGTATTTCAGTCCATGGTTTTGAGCTGTAATGTAATAAAATATGAGATAAAATACAAAAGGAAATCGGTTAATTTGGGAAAGATTCATTCCTACACATCATAATCCTACAAATAATATCCAACCAAAAATTCTTTACACGCGACATATGAAGGTTGCTCTTTTGCTACACACAAAAAAATCTGCATATTCTTGGAAAATTAAAGGCGTAAAATTGTACATTTACTCGTTGTTGTCCGAAATATTCAGTGTGTCCCACGTTTCTTGGAGCCACCCTCATATATCGCTAATATTTTGAAATTTTGGTGGTGAATATATACCTATAAAGTGAATCTTTAGACGTAACTACATTTGATTTTAGTCAGAGGTATCCGATTCTAGGATAGAAAAAGAGAGGTTGATTTAAAAAAAAAGTATTAGCGATTTTTTTTTACAAAAAAAATATTCTTAATCAGCACCTTTAGAAACCTCTTTGTACAAGCATCGTAGTGGGTTCAAGGGTGTTTGAAATAGAGGCCGTCAAAAATAGTATATTGTGTATTTAGGTGTGAAAGCAATACATTCCCGGACGACTATGCAAATTGTTGGCCGAGGCGCTAGCCGAGGCCAACAAGTTCGGGAATGTGCTTTCACACCGAAGTACACATACTGTTTTTTCTGAAATCACAATCAATATTATTATAAATTAAGGAATTTGTATTAATGCATAACATTTCTTCATTACAATCTAACTGCTTACTAATTAATGGAATTTTAATGTGAGTTGGTTTGTCTGCGTGTATTTATTTACTGTCTAAAATGTACATAAAAACCGTATGAAATGTATTATGAATTAACGACCCCCCCGGGGTTGAAACCACCCCCTCCCTCAATACCGGAACATGCAAAAAACATCCAAACGTGCCTAAAATTATTTTTGGTACGTTTTTAAGGGCGGGGAACACGATGCTGATATCATTTAGCCTCCCACCATTAACCAATTACCCCTATTTAGGGGTAGTTGGTTAGGGATGGGAAGCTAAATAATATCAGCATCGTGTTCCCCGCCCTTAAAAATGTGTAGAAAACAATTTTCTGCACGTTTGGATGTTTTTGTTGCATGTTCCAGGGAGGGGATGGTTTCAACCCCCGGGGGTTGTTAGGATGTTTGATTGCGAAATTTTACAGGACATATCGAGTTTTCTCAAAAAAAAACCGATCCAACAAGTCCTCGCATGTCTAACAACGAAAAATGGAAGAAAAAGGGTGGTTTTTGCATTTAGGGGTAGTTCGAGAGGGGTAGGGACCGCGCGAGTATCACCATTGTGTTGGCCCTCCTCGAAAACGGGGAGTAGACATATCTTGTCGCTACCCTTGCACTTTTGGGGTTTTAGACTTTTTCATATGGACTATAAGGTTGCTCCATCAGAACATGATATTAAGTGGAAATAATATTTGAGATCGATTTTGGATAATTACCAATTAATTACGGTGACCAAATGGCGAAATTTTATCGGTTATTAATACACAAGAGGTCGATTTTTTACCGGGTAAATTTTTTTGGACAAAAACCTGTTTTCCCATGAAAATTATTCGAGAATTAAGGGCATGGAAAAATCGCGACACGAAGTGGAGCGATTTTTCCTATGTCCCTTAATTCGAGCATAATTTTCATGGAAAACAGGTCACTCAAAAAAAATTTACCCAAGTAGAAAATCAACCTCGTGTGTATTACAGAAGATTAATATATGATTAAAAAATATTATTTAAAATAATTATTAAAATAACAAAACTGTTTATTTAATGTTTTAAAAATAAAGATTTATAATAGAAAATAAAAACATTTTCTAATGTTTTTTATCATATTATAACCCCAGTCAGTCAAAATATTTGCAAGTTCATCATAGTAGTCGTATCTTTTTCGAGGGAATAATGCTCTTTGCAAAAAGCTTCAAATTGTTTCCATATAGAATTTTTAGTGTTTCTCGTTTTAACTGGGACACTTTCATTCATAGCTTAGTTAATATTTTCTTGTGAAACATCTCCAAATCGCTTTTTCTCATTCATTTTGTGTACAGAAATCAAAACGTGAAATGTCAGATTTTAATCATTTCAATGACTTTTTTAGTTTGACACATGGCTACTACGAAAAAAGTAACATACATTTTTCTCGATTTTTTTCACTTATCGATAGCCGTTTTTCTCACTTTAAACAAATCCTATTGGTCGATTTTTTTGAAAATGTACGTTTTGATTGGTTAATAAAGTAAGAATATATTAATCGAAAATAAAAAGTCCTCACTTCCGCCCCTTATAGTTCCCTCATTTTTGGCATGGGACAAAACATTAAAAAAACGGTTTGAGCAATTTTAATTCTATTTAAATTCGTCAGAGTAGTTCCTTAGCCTAGTAGTCTAGGTTAAGGAGTTACCTAGGTTCTAAGCAAAAAATGTCCGATTTTTTGCCGTACACAGCCGACATTTCAGTAAATATCTCCAGAATGGAAAAAAATATCATAGTTCTGATGGATCCAAAAGATTCGGAATAGAACGAACTGGTTTTACAATATTTTTTATTTAGAGCTAGCTGTTACAGTTTCGGAGATATCGGCGAAAAATAGTAAAAGAAGCGTGCATTTCGGAATTGAAAATCGCGCAAAAACATGCAATCCTGTTTTTCGAAATATACCAGCGAAACGACCGTTTGATACGAATACAGAAAGAGGACTCCGCATCGTAAATTGCATGACGAAATTCGAAAATTCGACACGGAATCCTGACAGTCAGCCTCCCTTTCGCGACAAATTGATAGCAACTATCAATAACAATTTTAACAACACAGGGAATGTATGTAAATTAAGAAAAAAGAATTACAATTTACAAAATCGGCAAATTGAAAACGAAAAGCGCATTTTACAATATTTTAAAAAAAATCCATATAGCATAAAGCAAGTAGCATTAAGTCTAAATATTAGTTAGAACATGATTTGACGTTACTTGAAAAAACTTTTTACATACCTTATAAAACAGTGATACAGACAGAAGATTGGATTTCTGTTTTTGGGCCCAGGGTGAATTATTAAACAATATAAATTTTCTAAAAAACGTGATATTTACTGATGAGGCAACATTTACCACCAATGGTAGAGTATCCTCCTAGAATTGCCGTTTTTGTACCGACGAAAATCCCTACTGGTTTATCAGTACTGAAAGGCAATATGTGTCAAAAGTTAACGTTTGGTGTGGTTTATGAAATGACTAGATTATTGGGCTTTTTTTCATTGCAAGATTGAATGGGGAAGCGTATTCAAATTTGTTGAAAAATGAAATTCAATCTTTTCTCTATAGTCTGCCGCAAGATGTCAGAATAGACTTGTATCATCAACTTGATGGTGCCCCGGCTCATAATATTGCAAGGGGTTAGCTAGAGGTAGATGGATAGGTCTAAGGAGTCAAGTGCAGGAGTTTCTCTCTAAGTCCGGAGATCTAGGAGGAACCTCCTGACACTACATTATTTGTTAGAAAAATGTTAGAACGTACGAATTAGAATTTTGCTTTATTAAATAAATAATTATTTTCTTGTAAAATCAGTTCAAACTAGTACAATACATTATTCTAAACAAAAAATGAAGAATAATTTGTTTTTATTTGAAAATTCGTTTTACAGATAAAAATTATTTTTAGTTGAAGAAATTGTTTTTTTGATGGCCCATATTTCAAATACCTTTGAACCAACTACGATGTAATCTTGTGCAAAGGGGTTCCTAAATGTGCTGATTAAGAATATCTTACTCGTGTTTTTCTAAAAAAATCGCTAATACTTTTTTAATCCTCCAAAATTTCATAATATTCATATATCAGATGAGCGAGATATGAGGGCGGCCCCAAGTGCGACACACTGTAGATATTGAGATCTGAGATATAAATAAAATTCTCCCATTAATAATATTCATTCTTGGTATTAAACACAGCAATTTAGGTTCAATTCTTTTCGTCTACACTTGATGTAAAGCCAATCAATGTAGTGCAGATTTCGAGTACGTTGGTTCTAAGGTAGTTGTGCGAATACTAAACAAAACGAAAAGATGATTTTGGCACGAAACTGGAACACGCCTGTGTAATCTAACCTGTTCAGTTTCTCATCTTATAAAGTTCTGTTATATTTTCCAAATCTTCTCCTGTGATGTCATACATTTTCATTGGAATAACTAAATTCTCAAGATATGACGAAAAGAAGAAAGTTATACAAGCAGTTATACATAATTTCCAGCGACACCATTTACAGTTTTAGAACTGGTGCACATAGTGTAGACAAAATAATTGATCTATTTATTAGTAAAATTAATAAATCGTTTCGTAATGCTCAAAGTTAATGCTCATTATTTGTAAAATAACGATGAATTAAATTGAATTCATAATTTAACGTAATTTTTGACCATCGTATTTTATCAATCTGATTCATGAATGAACTGCCTCATTTTGCCAAATTTTTTGTTTTCTATTCTCTCACAAATGTTATACTATATTCTTGGATTTACGACACGTACACCAACAATTACCTCGCACATAGCAAATCCACCCCATACATCAGGGCTAATAATAATCCATATTCGACTTCTCCCCCAATAAAGAGAATTTATCGAACCCGTCCCAGGGCTTTATTAAAACGCAAATAATAAATGAGTCCGAGACAGTTCATAAAGAGTCATAAGATGAGCGTGTAGAGCTCGAACGTATTAAATCGAAGCGACTTACATGCGCTACTTTTAATAAAACATGAGCGAGGTGACGTGTCTCTTAATAAACCTATCTCTATTTAGCG
This sequence comes from Rutpela maculata, assembly GCA_936432065.2. Taxonomy (NCBI): domain Eukaryota; kingdom Metazoa; phylum Arthropoda; class Insecta; order Coleoptera; family Cerambycidae; genus Rutpela; species Rutpela maculata. Next base: position 361,728,985 of record OW386285.2, read on the forward strand.
GAGCGCGTAATTCCCGGTCGGTGACGTCGAATCGAACGGGGTCCATCGTGTGGGGAAAATAGAAATACCTTTTATTTGTACTAAAAAATTTATAAAAGTATACAGAGGTAGGTAGTTTAGTCACAGAAACGTAGAAGAAGGTTTTTTCGTAACTTCTGTCATATATACTACTTATTAATAAGGGCACTAATAAATCAGATGCAAAACGTTTCTTAAATACAATAACATAAAACAGTACTTAGTAAAACTAAATAAAACTAGAGGAAGCATTATGCTTTTTACTGGACTTTTTATATAATTGTGACATTCTACAGGATACTCTTCGCAGTTTTTTGTAAATGTTAGTTTTAGACATTTTTATTTTTATCATACCCGGGACCGCTGGGTTCCAAGTCAAATTTTACCAAATTAATATATCTTTTATTTTATTTAACATTCCGAGTCAAAAACGTAACAATACCACGACCTGCCACGCAAGAAAATGTAAATTTTTGATGATGAGTTGAAATCATATTCCTCGGTTGGATATTATATTATGAAATGTGTATCAGTAAAATATATAAATAGATATTAAAATCATTCCACCGGATTTCTATTCAATTACAGAAACATAAAAATAATTTTTTTTTCAAATTTAAATAATTAACAACTTTTTTATTTACCGATCGATTTTGTAAAAAACAATAGAGTTTTTCCTCTAGCTAACACTAACTTACTGTCCAATTGCAATAGGTCTTTTCTTTCTGTTTACAAGAAACGGGACAGACGGACAGACAGACAGATTTGACATTTTGAAAGTTGTTCACTAACACAATGATATAAACATTTTACGAGCGATATTTCCGCTTTTAGAAATGTGCCGATCAAATGCAATATAGTCTTCGTTTTCATATTTGCGAAGGGTATTATTTTGTAAACACCCTGTATCATGGATCCGGAAATTATAACAACAGGGTAATAAACACTAATTTATTAACTTACGTACTAATTACAACAATTAATTATTTTACTAATATTACATTATATTGTAAAAAGATGCGCTCAGAGTCTTTGTGAACCGCTCACCTTGATATTTAATAAATCACTTGCTGAAGGCGAGTTTCCAAACGTGTGGAAAATTGCAAATGTTGTTCCTAATCACAAAAATTCCGATAAAAACTTAGTTGTTAACTATCGGCCGATTTGTAAACTAGATATTTTTAGTAAAGTTTTTGAATTGGTCATAATTATTTATTTAATTCTGTTAATACCTCAATAATTACAGAGCAACATGGTTTTTTTCCTAAGAGATCAATTGAATCGAATTTGGTATTATATTCTGAATATATTTTAAATGCTATGGATTACCAAATCCAGGTCGATTCCGTGTACACTGACTTCAGTAAAGCATTCGATACAATAAATCACGATATATTAATCAGTAAATTGGCTGAAGTTGGCGTACATGGGGATTTCCTGAGATGGTTCACATCTTATGTATATAACAGGTCACAAATAGAAACGGTTAAGCGATATAAGTCATCTCCATATGTAGTCACCAGGGCTCGAACCTCGGGCCGTTGCTATTTCTAATCTACATAAACGATATCCATACTTGTTTTAAATGTTGCCAAACTTTGTTATATGCAGACGACCTGAAAATATATTCCCAAATAAATAATATAGCTACCTGCAGCTTAATCCAAGAAGATTTAGACTCTTTTTTATAAATATTGCATAGAGAACAAACTATTTTTAAATTTTGAAAAGTGTCACCATATCTGTTTTGCACGCAATTTAAACATATTTAAGCATGACTAAAATTTCAACAACAAGACGCTGAAAGAAGTACAGCAAATAAAAGATATTGGAAAAATCTTCGATTCAAAAATAACCTTCTCTCCGCATATAGATTACGTAATATCAAAGAGTAATAGAATGCTGGGTTTCATAATCAGAATATGCAAAAAATTTAAATCATTAATTGCAATAAAAACAATTTATTTTTCACTCGTACACAGTAAGTTAAATTTTGCTTCAACAATCTGGAACCCACAATATTTACTTTACAAATCTCGGTTAGAATCTGTGCAAAGTAGATTCGTGAGATATTTAAATTTTAAGGCGACCGGAGAATACGACTTCCAGAGCAGCAGTGCTCTGTTAAGACGTAATCATAATATTGCATCACTAGAAAACAGAAGGTCACTTGCTGACATATTATTTTTGTACAAATTGATCAATGCTTTAATTGATTCCCCTGACTTATTAGCTATGGTAAACTTTCATGTTCCCCCTCGTAATCTAAGAAATTATATTATGTTTCATGAATCTTATTATAGAACAAATTCCAGTCAAAATTCCCCTTTAAATAGAATGTTTAGGAATTTTTTTGAAATAGATGTATTTTTTATCATTAAGAAGTTTTAAAACTGCTATAAAAATATTATTTTAACCTAAATGTTTTTTTTTTCTCTTTGTGATTACTCTGTGGTGTATTGTATATTCTAATTTTAGTTTATAGTTTAGTTTAGTTGTTAAATTAGATCTAGTGGACACTTGTTTGGGCTGTACTTTAGTCACTTGATCGCTTTGTTTACTTCTTAATGTTTCTCAATGTTTCTCAAATCACTATCTATACTAAACTGTCCAATCTGTGCTTCTCCATGCCTTTATATAGTCTTAGGTAGTTCGCTTCTGGATCATTCTCGATCGATCTATCACTTTCTAGCAGTTCTCTAGACGTTTCTAGTTGTCGCGCCATCTCTCGGACAATTGCCGAACTAGCCAATAACTAACTTAACTGTTCACTTATCCATATTACTTGTAGGAAACTCACATATATGTCTCTGGGGGCAAGAATGTCGCAGTATAATAATAAGTGTGAAACCGCCCATACCCCCTTTCGTATTATTTATCTGTCTTCTTCGACTGAGACAGAAAAATATACAAAGTTGACAGTTTACGTGATCATCTAGACTTTTGAAAGTAGAGCCCTTTACGTCGAGATAGTATGTTTATTGAACAATTTTATAAAGTTTGATTATATCTGTTTCTGTTTACAGATTTCATTTATTTGCCTTAATTTTGAAAAACACTCACTTAATAATTATTTCTACTTTTTGTACCCTTTTATTTATCTGCACTTTCTTTAATAATGATTTCACTGTGATTGCTTTTATTGGTATTTGATTTATTTTGTCTAAAGAATTATACTTTTATTTAATCTCATTTATTCCTAAAAAAGTAAAATAATATGAAAGAAAAACAGAAAACGTCTTAATACGTTTATTTTATGACAATTGTCATATTCATTTGTACAAATTAAATATTCATTGGGGCAACTACCATATTTTACATGAAAATATTCATTGGAATAATAGCCACAATAATTTACTCCAAGTATAAATTAAATACTCGTTGGGGCAATTGCCATAAAGTAAAAAATTGAAAACATTCGTTGGGACAAATCGTTACATTTACTTCTGTAGAATACTCAGGTCAGCTGTACAAACAACAAAAATAATTGTTTTCATGACAATAGTCGTTTATCCTGAAATATTGTTAGTTGACGTCGGCATGTATAAAATCTGACACAAGCTCTGGGAAATTTTCCAGTAGTGATATGATTATAATTGCAATCACAAAAGTTTATACGACTATCACGAACACTGTTATAGTTTTTGTTGTATTCTTTTTAGCCAACAAGAATCCCATTCGAGGGGCCAACTGACCTCGATGTTTCGACGATTCATTGTATTGCTAGTTACAGTTGCGACTTAGCAGAAATCAACTGATCCCAATTCAACATCTGTTATCTTATTTGTCTAGAATCTTCGAAAACATTACTGACAGCAAAGAGAGCGGCATTGAAATTTTATCGTATGCAAATAATAAATCTTTGCCACTACAACAGAGATGGGAATTAAAAACCCTTTAACGCAATTTCCTCACAACTGCATCCTGGGTACATTTATTTGGTCTAAATCTGAATTAATTATTTGAAAGGTACTGCATTTTTCAAATTAATGATATAATCGTGCGGTTGTTCATTTATATAATAATATATATTTATCGTGAATGATCGTATGTCATCTATTCCTGGAAAAATATTATTACCCAGACTTAATGTAATCAATTGGTAGTTTCTTGCTCAAGTCCTGATTCTAAAAACAATGAATGAGCAACTCATTTAATTAGTTTTTAGTATACTTTTTGAATATTTGATCCAACATTTAGAAAATGATTGTTGAAGCATTCGGAAATTTCTTTATTTTTCGTTATAGTGCGATTTTCATTCAATATTTCTTCTCTTTTATTATTACTGTTTTTTTTTATTATGTATTACTTTATTTGTGATTTCTCAAACTTTTTGGGATCACTTTGAGCCAACATTTAGAAAATGATTGTTGAAGCATTCGGAAATTTCTTTATTTTTTGTTGTAGTGCGATTTTCTTTCAATATTTCTTCTCTTTTTTTATTACTGTTTTTTTTATTATGTATTACTTCATTTGTGATTTCTCAAACTTTTTGGGATCACTTAAATTATTTTTTATTAGATTTAAAAAATATTAGTTCTTAGTCTTTTTTATTTTTAATAAATAATTTATCTGATTTCTATATAATGTATAGTGTTCTTTACTTACAGATGATTGGCTTTTTTGATTATTTTTAGGTACATATTGCTTTTATTATTAATTGATGTTATTAACCCTTGCGTTAACCATTGCTATATTTTGATGTTTTCTGGTCAATATACTAGTTTCAGTTGCTGCAGTTAAAATACGACATTTTAACTTGGGATCGCAATCAGAAAGTAGTCTAATTTTCGATTGCCGGGAGCTATGAGAGTGGAAAATGCGAAAAGCTACGTGGACAGGGACAACTAACAGCAAGAAACTGATAGCGTTTGGATAGAGGGTCCATTAAGTGACCCTCCATTCACCCTCATGAAAGAATTGATTTTGTAGTTTCCTAAATAAAAACAATGATGTATGTTTCTATTTTTTATCACCGCTGTACTTGTGTTTTCTCCAGTCACATTATGTTGGTGTTGACATATCATGAGTGAGCTATCCTATGGAAAAGTGTTTATTCATTTTGGTCGAGTTTTTTTCTTAATATTTATATTCAAATATGTTGTATTGCCAAAATATTCTTTTAAATTTTCATCAATTAATTTGAGTACTGTGAGAACTGTGAAATATAAAAATTTTGCATAATCCTCAAATTTACGTCTGGTAATTTTAGACACAACTTTCATGATCAATTCTACTCCTTTTCGAAAGTTATGATATGCGCTGTATTTCTTGACGAATTCATTCTTCTAAATCTTCCATATTCACTGAGCGATTCACGTATACTTTGCTTTTAAGGAATTCCCATAAAAAATAATCGAGAGGTGTTAGATCTGGCGATCTGGTTGGCACTCAATTGTCCCCCCTTTTCCTGTCTAACAAGTTGGAACTGCCTCGTTTAAATAGGTTCTGACAGGTGCTGCGTATGGAAAGGTACTCCGTCTGCTAAGGAAAAAATCGTTTAAATTCTCGGAAGACTGAGTTCTTCTTCAAAGTATCTAGTGCGGGAATGAGGTCTTGAAAAAAATACAAATACCTTTCACTGGTTAGGGTCTCGTCAAAGAAATAAAGATCCAGAATTCATCCATCAAATATCCCAATATGTGAGTGTTTGATACTCCATCATCCAGTAAGCATTCTCTGCAGCTCAATAATAATAGTTTTGCCTATCAACATGGCCATTTAAAACTGGTAGCTTTATCCGAAAAAATCTTCTTTTTAAAAAGTTATTATCATGATTGCATAGTATGCATAGTTCTGACAATTGCTCGCAGAATTGATTTCTCCGATCATAATCATCTCCAGATAGTCCATGAACGAGGCATATCTTAAAAGGAGGGTACTTTGCTTTTTTGAGTATTTTGTGGACAGCGAGCACTGCTATATTAGAATTTTACGCAATATCTCTTAGTGTGAAATGAGGCATTTCTTGCACCGTCAATAAAACACTAAGCTGATTTTCATGTTGTGGTAATGGCCGACCAAATATAGAAAGATCGCGAACATGCCCAAATTTCCTGAATTTTGGCTCTACTATGCTTATCATGCTTTGGTTGATAGGTTGCCGTTCTGGGTGAGTCGCATTGAACAATTCAACTACTTCTATTTGGATGAGCATCCTATTGCCAAAACCAAAGATAGAAGACCTTTTAATTCTTTCACGTTCGGTTAATTTAACGATTTTTAGAAAAATAATTAATACTTAAGATTCCAACACACTACTCGCGCAAATTAAATGTCAAGAAAACATCGAAATTTACACATTCAAGCAATAAAATAAAAAACATTCTAACGAGGACGATTTCAGCGAAAGCATTAAAAAACATTAGTCGTTTTGGCTACCGTCAAATAGTGTAAACGGAAATATTTTTTATATTTCGAAATAGATACCAGGTATATCGAGAAGAAATAAAAATAAAGAATGCAGGAAACTTCTCTATTTGAAACTTTTTTAAGGATTAGCAGTTTTCGAAAAAAATGATCTCGCGAATGAACGACATAGAATAGGATATAAAGCAAGTCTATTTGCCTATTATGGAAGCCCTATTGAATTGAATTTTTATCAACCCTGTAGTTTAGTTATAAGTAATTATTTGAAAAAATCACAATAAACCTCGCAATAAACTCATTAGCGCCGACTTAACTCAATCGAATATTTTCGAAATCTATTTATTTCTAGTAAAGCACTGTAATATTGTGATTTTCGCTTATATAGATATACTTACATAAACTCGTGACATACACGATGCATGTTTTTTGTACACCACTTTAGAGAAAAAGACAAAAAAAAATGAAGTTTATGATTTTGTACCCCAAGAAAAAATAATATTAAAACTTTTACCTTTACAGATTTATTTGTACATATTGTGCGTTACATCCTTTAGTATCACACCCTGTAGTGTGTGCTACTTTTAAAATATTTTTGTATATTTCCGTTTTGATTCCCCCGATAATTAAACATTTTCTGGTGCTGTGATTCCATTGAAATCGCCTCATTCGTCAAATGAGTTTCGTTAAAGAAAAATCTGCATGGTGTGTTTGCGGAGCACAAGGTGACGGATAGAATAATTGGTAATTGCAGAAGTGCGGAGACAAATAAGGGCACCAGCTCAAGGCGCAGGCAATTTAATTAAGATTCGGTAAATAACGTCCCCTCGTTAGATTTATTTGCTGGCTGACACGCTGGCTAAACAAGGGCAATTATACTAAAACGTAAATAAAAACGACGAGCGAATTGTGCAACAATGGCTTGTCGGGAGTGCGGAATGGCCTGCTCTCTGATGCCGGAGACCGCATTTGTTTGACAAAAGCACTAATCGTGTTAACTGATACCGGGGCTACATCAGTAAAATAAAGCTCGAGCTCAAAGAGGATTCATCGAATGCTACGGACTTTTCGTGGTCGTTTTGAGCTGTTCTTAGGTTCAAGACGATGCGACGGAGTCGAGTGGATCAGCAGGACCATGTGCCAACATATTATCCTGTTTGTGCCTGGAAAGAATTCTGTCTGATGCCGACTTATCAGTTCACTTTATAACTTAGTATAATAGCGTTGAATGTATAAGGATTGGCGAAAAAACAGTCATAAAACCGCGTTGGAATAATGAGCGAAATAAATTGTTTAAGACAAACAAAAAGATTTTGTACGGCTGTCTTACTTGGTCCGAATTAAATAAAATTTGTATAAGCTTTTCCGTTTGTGTATTTTATGTAACTATTTATAATTATACTCATATTAAGAATTATAAATAACTATTTAATTACTTATATTTAATTTCCAGAAATATCAGAATCTGAGAGATAAAGAAGTAAATAAAATAATACAAAAAATGCGATATGGTTTTAAGCACAGTCCCGTACGTGTACAATAATTATACAGGCCCACAAAAAAAGTGGTGTGTGTGTGCTGGGTTACTGACCATATCTATCCCTTGTATTTTGAGCCGCTAAACAAGCATCTGACCCTCGTTCTGTCCCATCATGTCAGATTTTTTTTTATTGCCAAAAAATCCCATAACTTCAGCATCTCATAGCCCCATAACCCCTGAAAATTCAACGGAGAAAATGGAGATTATGAGCAGGGAAATTCATGCCATTACATTGTGACATTAGAATCCTGGAATCAATCTCAATCACCTTATGGTGCCAGAGCTCTTCAACGACAAACCTTCTAAACTGATAACAACACAACTCTGAGGATTCAATGAAAAAAATAGGAGGCTTTCGATTGGAGAATCAATTAGATTGTGCCCTCAGAACCTTATCGTCAAACAAGCCTATAGCGCTTCAGCAACAAACCCTTCTACTATATAACCCAATAACCCCGTGAATCCATAACTATCTAACTCTTGAGATATAACACAAGAATGTGAAGATTCCGGGAACAAAATTTCATGAATTCCCCTATTCAGATTCTTCACATTCTTCTATTATATCCCCAGAGTTACATAGTTATGGGTTATGGGATTATGAGGTTAGAGAGGTCCTGGCGCCATAGAGTGCTTGATTCCAATGATATGAATTTTCCTAGTTAGAATCTCCATTTTGTTCCGTCGGATTTTCAGAGTTGAGGGGTTATAGGGTTATGGAATTATAGAATGCTGAGGTTATGGGATCATGGGGTGTGAATGTATGATCTCAAGTACAAGGATCCTAGGCCACAATCTCATTAACTCCCCCAATCAAGATTCCCCACTATTTTTATTGGGTTCCCAGGGTTATAGGGTTAAGGAGTTATGTGGTTTTACGGTTTCTTTAAGTCATGTGGTCAGTACTGAAATACCACAATGTTATTAGGCTGAAGTTTTAAAGTTGGACCACTTTTGGAGTCTGATTTAAATGAGCAATATTACGATCCAACAGACTTTTTTGATGTTAAAAAGAAATCCTGACGTGATGAGGAAATACGGTCAGATCAGTTTGGTCAGTACTCCAGCACACCTTACTTTTTTTTTGTGGGCCTGTGTTATTGATATCTGAAGTTATTATTGCTAAGACCGTCTTTATACCCGCGACAGTACCATTTACAGGTTTTTTAAAAACATCCCAAATAATTATGCCCGTATTAATATTTGTTCATTTTGAGTGGTTTATTAATTTTTAATTCGATTTTTTTTTAATTGACAAGCACTAACGGAAAGGTTTTTCCAACTACTTTAAAATGTTTTTTCTTATATTTTTATTGTAAAATATACATACCTACCAGTTGTAATTGCACCTGTGTTTGGAATTCTTTTAATTATATCTCAGTTATCATGTGACACTAAAAATATTGTAATAATTGCATTTACTATAATATATGAAGTAGAAGACAATGACAATTACTGCAGTGCTGCCGGTTACAACGAAACTAACGAAGAAGAAGATGAATTAAGTGATGAAAATGATGCCGAGGATGATGATGATGATGAGCAGGGCCACATAAATAATTATTTTTTAATGTATTTAGAATATTTCATTTTATTAAAAACATTTTTAGTCAACTATTTTTCATTTAAATTATTATTTATCTGCTTGTTTGCTTACTTGTAACGTGTTTATTTATGCAAATGACAATATTTAAAAAATACTGTAATTTCACATTTTTAATATAGGTATACTTTCAAATCAGGTGATTAATGCTTACTCACATTAATAGAAAAACAAAGAACAACGCGGTAAGGTACTATATACAACACTAGAAATTATTATTATATTAAATCTTTTTCTCCGTATGGAAAAACTTTGCATTCACATGATTGGTATGGCAACAATATTTATTAAATATTGTTATAGACTAATGAAAAAACCAAGTGCCATACGGTAGGTCATTATACAAGTGTACTTAAAAAAAAAACACACTTTTGCGCGAGTACGGCCACTCAAACGTTATGGTACAAATATTTTTGAGTACTTATTTTATAATTCAAATAGGCAGTACCAAAAATCATCCGGTGGACTATTATCTTTTTTTTTTATAAAAAAAATTATCAATTTAGCTTACTTAGTACGACGTCCTTTCCACCCGCGGAAAAAGTATGGCTCTAATTTTCTTAATACACTATGGATACAAATAGAAATTATCCCGTAGGATATAATACGAAAATGTATTTTTTTTTTTGACATTTTTCAAAAACCATTTTAACATTACGCACCCGCGAGAAATGTATGGTATTTGAGTTTGTTTCTTTTATTTCCACATCCAGTGGAAGTATAGTTACGACAAAAAAATTTTTAACAATTTTTATTGTTCAAATAGGCTTAAAATGTCATGAAACGTCGAGATTTTAAGTTTGAGCGAAAAAAAGTTCTGTCTGTCTGTCGGTCTATAACTTTTTTTTGTGCGTACGTTTACTCTGAAATCGTTTAAGATATTGAAATTTGATACACGTATGTACTTTAACGGAATCTGGACTAGATTATATTTATATCTTATTTCATCGAAGGGTTGGGGGGTAAATTGGGGGTAAATAGGTAAATCAAGCAGGTAAGAGTCCATAAAATTGGTATTTAATATATACAAGACAATCTAAGGGTTAAAAAAATTTTGTGGCATTAGCCTACCCCATTATTAAAGGGGATGAAAAAACATGTGATTTAGTGTGGTACAAGAAGCAAAAGCCTCAAAATATTTTTTTATTTCATCCACCTCCATTCGGGGCGCTGAACACGAATCTGAAGTCGGAATAGCATGTTTGTGGACGAATTTTCGAGCTAGAGGTCAAAATTGGACGAAAACCATGAAAAATCGGAATTCGTGATAATTCCAGGTTCGAAATGAATTGGGAAAACAGTTGGGAGACATGGAAATATCATTTTTGGGAGAAAATACAGTATTTTCCAATGTATTTAATTACTTGATAGCGCCTCACTTTGGACCGCACTATTATACAAAATTTCCGAGGATATTGCTCCCGACGATGGTTTATAAACGTATTCATGTAGATTGATTCGGGATTATACTTGTGTTCGCAGTGCTAAGCAGAACTGCACACGCAGAAAGAACAATGAGAAGAGGCGGGAATTATATCTCGGGATTGTATTGAACACTTAGCCTGTGAGATTGGACCCTTGTCAGCATCGACTTGTAATGAAACCTTTTGACGCTTACCTTGCATCCGTTACAATCATATTTTTATTTGAGCATTTCAACATTTATCAGTCTGCATTTATGTCTCTATTTTCAGTGTGGTAACTTAACTCGTTTATCAAAACGCATTCCCGTGTACCTTTCTGTTTTGTTAAATTTTGATTTATTTTGTTACATTTGGTTAAGAGCTTGTGGTATGCGCATTTTAATTGTGTTAAGTTAAATATTTAGAACCGTTTCTCCTTTTCAAGGTTGTCGTAATCAACGGGTCCTTTTCGAGGATGTTACATTCAACGGTGAAAGATGAATACGTCGATTTAGAACCATTGAGGATAGTGGACAAAATATCCGCATTGGCATTCCGATCAGTTATTTTAAATATACCATATTATATCGATCCCTACTGATTCGGAAAACCTTCGTCACTTGTGAGTGGAGAATTTAATCAGGATTTACAAAATATCCGTGCTTCCTTTGTGAATGGGATAGTAGAGATTGAAACAATCGCTACAAAAAAAAGACCTGGCCTACGCGATCGTGCTTTTTACCAGGTAATAAGAATATAATAGAGCAACCACTGGTTGAACCGTCGAAAATTCTCCTTCCACCTCCCTGCATATAAAATTAGGTTTGATGAAGCAGTTTGTCAAAGCACTTTTTAATACTTTGAATATTTGAGTCGAACCTTCAGTCAGTTGTCGGAAGTTACTTAAGGAAGGAATTTTTGATGGACCCCAGATTCGAAAGATTTTGAAGGATGATGTTCAATACAACGATGACTCCAAAAGAGAAAGCCGCATGGGAAAGCTTTAAGGCACTAGTCCATCAGTTCCTAGGGAATCATAGAAGTGATGATTACGAAAACATTGTAGCTGAGATGATCAAGAATTACCAAAAATTAGGTTGCTTAATGAATTTAAAATTACATTCATTGACTCTCATTCAAGTTATTTCCCTGACAATCTAGGTAACTTCAGTGAAGAGCAAGGCGTGCGATTCCACCAAGATATCAAGGAAATGGAGAAACGGTATCAACGAAGATGCAATATCAATATGATGGCAGATTTTTGTTGTCCATTAAAGAGAGAAACAGTCCAAGAAATGAACGAAAAAAAAATCCATTGCGTAGATCATTCGATAATAAAAGAGCCAGGAAACGAGCAAAAGCTAATCTCCAAATTTAGAGGAATGCATTTTGATAAACGAATTAAGTTACTACACTTAAAATAGAGAAATAAATTCAGACCGATAAATGTTGAAACGCTCAAATAAAAAGATGATTGTCACAGGGGTGCAAGATCGTCCGAAGGTAAGCGTCAAAAGGTTTCATCACAAGTCGATGCTGACAAGGGTCCGATCTCACAGGCCGAGTGTTCAATACAATTACGTGATATAATTCCCGTCTCTTCTTATTGTTTTTTCCGCGTGTGCAATTCGGCTCAGCACCGCGAACACAAGTACAATCCCGAATCAATCTACAGTGTGTTTCACTTGAAATGGTAACACCCCAATAACTTTTTATTTTTTTTCCGATTTGAATCAAATTTTACTTTAGTATGGAACAAGTTAGGATCTAATTATTACCAAAAAAACATTTGCCTCCTACAATTGCAAAGCCACCTACGATACCAAAATATGCGGAGAAAATCAAGAAATCATATTAGGCATATTTTTATCGGAAAATTTTGTTAATGAAATTTGTTCAGAATTGTTCAAAAACCTTAGATCTTAAGTCCAAAATTTAATCAAAATAAAATATATATACCGTGCGTATAATTTCCCATTAGGCATGTACATTCACGTAGCGCGAGAGATATGACAACACAGCTGCCGTAAATTCCTCCGTCGCGCGTCGGGCGGAGCATTCCAGCTCTGTTATTTCATTTCAGCCAGCTGGCACGCGCGATGTTGTAATTTTACTCCCTACACTCCGCTACACGCACGGTATATACGAGGTGTTGCTGTGCTCCCACGTAGTTGATAGGCTCCTTCGAGCAACGAGGAGCAGCAGTAGGCAGCTTTCAGCGAGAACCTGAAGATGGCAGATGGGATTCTGCCGAAACGTCGTTTAGACAACAATGGCTCCAGCAGGAGCCAATCAACTACGTGGGAAAACACCCGGAAGCACACCAACACTTCATATTATATATATATATATATATATATATATATATATATATATATATATATATATATATATATATATATATATATATATATATATATATATATATATATATATATATATATATATATATATATATATATATATATATATATATATATATATATATATATATATAAATTTTGATCTAAATAATGTTCAAGTCCGAAAATATCATTTTAATGGGTTTTTTTTTGTTTAGAAAACTGTACTATGACAATTTTGTTTGAAATTAAACCCAGGCTGCCAGGTAGTTGTCAAGCAATTTACAGTTTTTTTTTCAAATAAATATCTTTTTAATTTAAATTTTTTAATTTTTTAATTTTGATTAAATTTTGGGCATAACGTTTTTGGATAATTCTGAACAAGTCTCATTAATAAAATTTTTCGATAAAAAAAATGCCTAATATGATTTTCTGATTTTCTCCGCATATTTTGATACCGCACGTGGCTTTGCATTTGTATGAGGCGAATGTATTTCTGGTCATAAATAGATCTTAATTTGTTCTATACTTAAGTAAAATTTGATTCAAATCGGAATAAAAATAAAACAGTTATTGGTGTGTCACCATTTCAAGTGAAACACACTATATATGAATATGTTTATAAACCATCGTTGGGAGCAATATCCTCGGAAATTTTGTATAATAGTGCGGTCTGAAATGAACTCTCACCGTACATGAAGATACATCAAGTAATTGAGTACATTGAGAAATGGTATTTCCATGTCTACCAAATTTTTTCTATTCATTTCGAACCTGTAAATATCACAAATCCCAATTTTTCATGATTTCCGTCCAATTTTGACCTCTAACTCGAAAATGCGCCCACAAACATGCTATTCCGACTACAGATTCATGTTCAGCACCCCGAAAAAACATAAGGAAAAGTGAGTCTTAGTTCTCGCTCACGAAAAAATTTTTTTTGTGGGCCTGCGTAATTTTTCTAATTTGAAGACGTTTAGAACAATATTTTTTGTGTTATTTAATGATTTGATTTATTCTTGGATTTATTAAAATTTTAAATAAATAAACTGATATACCTACTTGCTAGTTTTAACAACGCGAACTTCGCCAAGAGAAACACTTTCCTCGTTTTTTATTAAAGATGCCATCATGAGCATATCCACATCCACGGTGGGTAAATTGTCCGATGTTGCTTTTTGAAAAACCTTCATCGGTCATTTTGAAACAATATTTTCATTTCTAAAGTCTTGATAATTAATAAATTAGCACACTATAGTTGTAAGCACACAAATGTGACAGGTTGACGTCATAGTTAATGGTGGCGAGTAACAAAAATAGCTTAAATATACAGACTATAATAACCTATATTAAATATAAGGAATTGAAATTTTTTCTGAACTACGGGTTATTCAATGATATTAGCTTACGTTTGTGAGTATTATTTTCCAAATTCAATTTTTATGCAAGTTCCCTATTGCGTTATGTCGAGTGTATCTGATTATTGTGGCTTTAAACTGGTAAAGTGGTAAAGGTAAAACAATAATTTGCTCCTTGAGTACACTGCACCTTTAGAAAATGCTTAGCATACTTTTATGTTATTAACTAGATGATTTAAGTATTTTCAATATATATTTTTTTTCTTTAAAATGCTAAGAATCCTCTCATGTAATTCAATACTTCGTCAGTATTAGCTAGAAGAGTAGTTGTTTTGATTGGTTCTCCAATAATGAGTGTTTTAAAGTATTTACCTAACTAGTATATTAGCGTGCCCAGATTAGGGCAACAATATACAGAAAGTAGGTATTTTCATAATAAATAAAAAGTGTGTAAGTTGTGATTTGCATAATACCTAAATAATATTATCTAGTCATTAACTAGAGCTTGAAATACTTCCAAGAACATCTATTATTAATGTTTACTGTCGTCAATGAAGTTCACAGAGATGTTAAATTTTCGATAAAAATACCACGGCGAGAAGTAATACCCGGTCGGTTCCAGGACGTCCCTGATAATTAGAGGCTTGAACTCGCGCTTAACGCTTCGGCCTGTTTGAAACCTGATACTGCATTTTGTCTTCCATGTTACGTCAAAATCTATGTGTCCGTAGTTGTTTCGTATTTTGAACATGTCCACGTTAATTTACGTAAATTAATTCCCAACAGATGGTAGGTTTGTTTGTTATTTTGTTGTGTGTTATTTACAATTTTAATAATTATGTAGATTTGTTTGTCTCTTGTAATTAATTGTGCCGTTTCGCGCGACGCGCGGCGGAAGCACAGTTACAAATATGTATTGGAAATTATTAATGAGTTTGCCGAATTGACGCAATTCGAGGCGTGGGTGAAAATTAAAGCGTTCGTATATTTGTTGGGGAAGCGGAATAGCGCTCATTACCAGGTTGTTTTGAGTATTCCGCCGTCATCTCGAAATTGGAGATTCTTTGAAACATTTCATACAGAAACATCCCGCTAACAATGTCCCAAAGAAATTTTTCGAGTTAATTTTTTTTTAATTTAACTTTTTTCAAAAATAATTTTATAAAAAGCAAAAGTACTAGAATCGCAAGTAACAAGTAGATTATGCCCCGAAATGAAAATAATTAAAATTGGAGAACATGTTACCTCAGTGGAAAATCTACTTGTTCATATTTAGCTATCTACAGTGGTCACATTATGGAAGCTAGTGAGGAAGTGGACTCAGTGTATACTGATTTTAAAAGGGCGTTTGATTGAGTAGATCATATCTAGATCATATTTTACAAGCTTTTATTTAACTTCAAAATGACTGTATATTAGTTAGTTAATTAGTTAGTATGTTTAGGTCAAATCTTGCAAGTCAATTCTAACTCGGTTGTATCTAGATGAGATAAATAATTATTTTATAAATGCTTGTCCTAATACAAATTCAAAGGAAAAAGTTGACATTAGTAAAGTTCAGCAAGTATCAAATAATATTTTTTTTAAAACTGGGTAACTGCTGAAGGAGTTCTTGATTGTATAAAAAAATGAAAAATCAATTTCAATAGAAGAGGATGAAATACCCGTGTATTTGTTCAAAGAAATGGCGGATATAATAGCGTATCCACTTGCATATATAGTATTAAAGTGGCCTTTTGCACGGGAGTATTCCCAGATCAGTTAAAAAGGACACATGTCAAGGCGATATACAAAAAAGATAAAAAAGATGATATAGAAAATTACAGACTGGTGTCTTTGTTATCTAATCTTAGCAAAATCTTTGAACAGTTACTGTTTAATAGAATAATAATCTATCTGGAAAAATACACATTCTGTCTGACTCTCAAAAGGGCTTTAGAAGAAGAAGATCCACAATACAAGCAATATGTCATGCATTAACAAAAATATTAGATTCCATAAACAAAAATAAAAACACTTTAGCAATGTGTTTGGACTTATACCATGGAATTATGGTTAAGAAGCTTGAACGATATAGAATTAGAGGCATTAATTAAGGGTAATAGAATCACACTTGACAAATAGAAAGCAATGTGTGGTTGACTATGATGAAAATGGCGAAATAGTTAGGTTAAAACTGATTAACATGAAAAAGGAGTCCCTCAAAGGCCTATTTAAGGACCACTGCTTTAAAATTTATTTACCAGTGACTTAGCAAGCTTTGTAAATTAGCACATGATTCTATATGCCGATGACACATGCTTAATATTTAGCGAAAAAGTTAGTGAATCAATCATCAAAGTCAATAAGTGGTTTGAGGCAAATAATCTTAACGTCAACAAGACACAGATAATTAATTTTAACATTCGATTAAATGAGACATTAACAATCAATATTAAAAATATAAACCTCGAGTCGACAGATAGCGTGCTATTTCTCGGTGTACATGTAGATCATAGGCTAGATTGGAAAGTTCACATTGAAAAGTTTAAAAACAATAAATAAAAGTGTCGAATTGAATGCTGCACTGACAGCCTATTATGCCTATGTGCATTCAAATATGAAGTACGGAATTATCTTTTGGGGAAACTCGGCCGAAGTTCAGAGAATTCTTATTTTACGAAAAGGTTGTTTGAGAAACATTTATAATATGAAACAAACAGAAAGTCATAAAAAGTTATTTATGGAAAATAACACAGCCCCCCCCCCCCCCTCCAGAAAAATAAAATCAGACCAGCCAACCAGACCTATGTGTCCCTATGTATTCTCGATCGCTGAATCCGAATCCGAGATCAAAAAAAAATGGTACACCCCAAAATCATTAGCTAGAGCCAAAAAACACCCTGGAATGGGGTAAAAAGAAGATTAAACTACGAGAATAGTTGTTACATCTTAATCAATCGAATTATACAAATTAAGGGCAAACAGCAACGTACATACAATAGATATGAAACACACCCCCAGGGAGGGCAGAATATTACCCCCCCATTTCTCTTTACCTAACACAAATTCGTTCTGGATTTTCAAGGAGTTACTTCGGTGACTTGAGAAGCGGTTAAGAAAACATTTTAAGAAAAAAACAAACAAACAAAACATATATAAAAAATCGATCCAAAACAGCAATGACTGCTAAAAAAGTTCGAAATGTCTAAGTTTTGCTAAAATGATATGAAACTGCATCAGGTCCTTATTAATCTTCACAAACTGCCCCTATAGGGTTGAGAATAATCACCCTTAAGTTTAAACAAGATTTCTATTTTCATGGATGATATGATTGGCTGAAATTGCGTAGTACTTTAAAGTAAAACTAGAAACTTACGTATCATCAACGTCCTACAGTGTCAACCCTCAGAGGGTGTGAAAACTACCCCCATTCAAGATTCAACTTGAAAAAAGCTTCAGTGACCCTCGAAAAAGCTCGAAACTCCGGAGGTTTGTAAAGGTGAGAAGAGTCTGGAGTAGGTTTGGCTCAATTATTGAACAGTAAAAACAAGAAAAAAACATTGATCAGTATTTCCATTTTTATGGATGCTATGATTGGTTAAAATTACTTAGTACTCAGAGTAAGACTTAAAAACTCACATACCACTGTTGTTATTCAATTCCACTCCCCTAGGGGGTGAAAACTATCCCCTGTGTAAGAAACAAGTATAAGAAGTTACAGCATCCTACGGATGTAGGGGTGGCATCTCGCAACCCCGTCGGGGTGGTTTTCAAGCACAGCATCGAACATAGTCTAGTTTCTTCTCAGTTGCACACAACGCAGGTGTTTTGAATTTTTATAGAAGTCACTGTAACTTTTTATAGTTAAATCTTACATAGTTTTCACACCCTTTGAGGGTTAACACTGTAGGACGTTGATGGTACGTAAGTTTCTAGTTCTATTTTAGAGTAGTACGCAATCTTAGCCAATCATAGCATCCATGAAAATAGAAATCTTGTTGGATTTCACGTTTTTTTTTGTTTTTCTCGTGTCCTTTAAACTTAATCAATCAGTCAATAGGGGCAGTTTAACTTTAACAAAACTCAGACATTTCAAGCTTTTTCGGCAGTCATTGCTGTTTTGGATCGATTTTATTATATGTGGGGGGTAGCTTTCGCCCCTCAACGGGGATGTGTTTCATAAATGTTGTATGTATGCTGCTGTTTAACCTTAATTTGTTTAATTCGATTGATTAAGATGTAATAACTATTCTCGTAGCTTAATCTTCTTTTTATCCCATTCCAGGGGTGTTTTTTGGCTCTAGCTAATGATTTTGGGGTGTACGATTTTTTGTGACCTCGGATTCGTATTCAGCGACCGAAAATACATAGGGATATATGAGTCTGGTTCGCTGGTCTGAATGTTTTTTTTGTTGGGTTGTGTGATATTTTAACTAGATGTAGTGTATACATTTATGAAGCAGTTCTTTTTATTCATAAAATAAACATCTTTTTAACAATAATAAGGCTAACCACAGTTATAATACGAGAAATAAAAAAACTTTGTACCTGAACAAATCAAATGTACTTTTATCAATAGAAATGTTCAGAAAAATATTATGAGAATCTGGAACTAAAGTAACATAACGGTAAGAAATCCTCCCATAAATCAACTAAAAAAAAAAACAATTAAAACATATCTCATAAATAAAACATTCTATACTACTGAAGAATTTTTCAATGATCAATTGCGATATATTGTATATGTATGTATATATCTTGTGTACATATGTGCGCATGTATATTGTGACGTATTATACTTTTAGTATGTATTTTAATGAGTTTATATAGTAAGGCCTTAGTTTTTAGCATTGTTATAAGGTTTAATTACTCTGTACTGTGTTATATATTGATTCTAATTTATAATCTTTATGACTTTAACATTATATAGTATAGTTTGTAAACCACCAAATGTTGACACGTTCTATATCCTAATAGGGTGGTATGTTGGAACATCTAAATCTTATCTATCTATCTATGTGTATATTATATACCACAATTTGATAAGTTTGACGTTCTCTCATCTAAACTTGACTGACTGATATCACTTCTTTTTGTTCTGATTAGCCGTTCAATCGTTCAATCAACAGCAGTCTTTATATTTTGTAGTAAGCGTTTACTGACAGTGTTAAGTTCAGTAAATTCCTATTTTTTATATTTGCGTGCAGCTTGTAGAATATTACAAAATGTCTATTTGTTACAAACACGTCGTGATTATCGGTTTGAATTTTTCCGAATCCAACTGAACAACTGGAGTTAGTTCTTAATCTCTTCCTCTCCTCATCAAATTATGCAGACTCCGGGCCACCGTAATCCGTAGCTAATTAATTCCACATTTAATTATTATCCCTTCGTCATTAGCATCACAATAACTTGTTGGCGTTCAAACAGTACCTAAGACGGGTGGATCGGGTTTGATTTGTAAAATCTTCTGGCAGACAACAAAGCCGCAGAGTACAGTTTCCGGCACCCCATGCAATGTTAACTGCCACCGTCATCTGGCGCTGACACCGCCGTATTGCGTTCGATCCGCTATTAAACCTATCAAATAGAGAGCAGATTTGCACGAATCGGTCCACTCTTGTTCAATAACACCTACATGTTCGAGGTCCCTCTCTATCCGATCAACGCAGATTACAATCTATTAAATATGATAAATATGCTCCCCATGTGTGTCGGTTCACACACCGGATTAACTTGAACCAGGAAGAAATAATCCCGCATGGAAATATATTTCTATGAAGCCGTGACTGTGTCGAATCGGATTTTACTATGTTGTTTCATATAATATTTCTCAATTATACAGTATCAAACCTTTTTAAATCAAAAGTTATCTAAAAAACTATATCGTGTGTTTAGTAGTATTATCGTCGACAAGACAAGAGTTGTCCTACTTCAAGTCTTGTCTTGAAATTATCACGAGATCTTTTTGTAGAAAAATAAAAAATAAATGAATTTTTCCTGTTGTGATTTTTCCTCTAGCTAACATTAATTTACTCTCTAAATTTTAATATAATCTAACGTTTCTTTCTTATTTTTCTCGCAAGAAAAGTGGCGGAAAAATTGGCAGACGGGCATTGGAAAGTTGTTCAGAATTCGTTCTCAAACACAATGATATGAAGAATTTTTTCCTACGAGCCACATTTACGATTTTAGAAATGTGCCTATCTCGTTTCTGTATTATTTGCGAAGATTATAATAAAACATAGTATACTGGATCCGCCACTTAAAATGCCCCAGATCCTCAACTTTTTTATTTTTCAAGCAATGGCCATGTCCGGCACATCAAATTGTAGGTATTTGTAATTTTTTCTAAATGTGCGGTCCAAAGAATTTTTAATTAATAAATTTAATTTTACGAATTTCTTTACCTCACCCTGTATGTGACATTTGTTAAAACTGTTTAATGAAGGTTTTAATTTTTTAATAAATATTGAAGGAAGTTGACTATCTTACCTTAACATTTTTTTTTCAAAACATTTTTTTTGGATCGCTCTGTATGCACATTTGAAGAACTTTAAAACATCTGAAATTTGTATTGGCCATGGCCGTTGTTTAAAAATAATAAAGTTATGGGCTTGGGGAGTTTTAAGTTGCAGACCCTGTATATAAAACGTGATAGTTTACACGCCTCTGAAGATCGCCCTATATGACAGATTTGCCCAGTTTCGCAGGGAGTATTGGGGCGTCTTGACTATGCACGTATTTCTATACATACAGGGTGGCCCACCGAAAACAAAACAGGCGTCTTTTCTGCTTGTATCGGACCCGTCGATTATTAAAAGGTATCAACGCCACTACAACCCTTAAGAGGTGGTAAGACCCGCCCCTAAAATTTAAGTGACAAGAAGGTCAAGTACCACTCGCTTTAAAGCCAGTTACATTCTCTTTACAACTGCATCTTACTTTTTAGATTTATACTAATAGTTTTCGAAAAATTGCGTGGGGAATATCTAACGAAACAGGCGTGTCTGCTTATATGATAATTTTTTCGAAAAACGCCGATTTTGTTATCAAAGGGGGGCACTTTTTTTGGGTACTGACGATCGAGTCACTTCATCCATTAAGCAGTGATAGGACCCATCCCTAAAATTTTAAATAAAACATTAAAAATATTTTCAGTCAGTTTGCGGCGTAGTTTTGAAAAATTTGTTTTGGTCAGTTATAAAACGTCTTTTGAGGCGGAAAATTTGATTTCTGCTATCGTATGTAATAACAGTACTTGAAATTTTATCGGTAATTTTTTTTCGAAAGCTATTGCCTGGTAATATAAAGAGTGTAAATTGACAGTTTATTATCTAATTAAATCTTTGATAATAAAATGCAAATTTACACGAATTATATTACCTTTTGGTAACTTAGCTTGAGAAAAATTTATAGTTAAAATTTAAAAGCACAAGTGGTATTTGGAGAAAATATTTCAACGTCGACGTCTTTGAATGGCGGTACAAATTGTACCGCCACTCAAAGACGCTGACATTTTTTATGTATATAATATCACCCAGGACTGAGGAGAACGATACACTTCTTAAAACTTATTATTTATTATTGTCAAATCCTAAAAATAATGTTAGGGAAAAAATTATGTTCATTCATATGTTACAAGTTACAAAGTTATAAGTGACCTACCGCCTCTAAAAATCTGCCGCTTTACGCACGTGTGTAATTAGCGTAAAGGGTAATCGAGCACTGCTCCCATTTCAATGAAATCATATTTCAATAAGAAAAAGAAATAGGGAAATGTGTGAGGCTACTTTTCAACTAAGAAACCCAGAAAAAATGACACCCAGAAAAAATGAAATTTGCAAAAAAACTAAGGTTGATGGAATTTTTTCATAATTTTTCCCGGATTCAGCACCTATTAGTTTCAAATAAGTTTTTTGGTCACAGGCCTGTGTTATTAACTATTTTTATACAAAAAACAGGAAATCAATAGCCGATTCATCGGTCGATAAACGGTCAAACGAGAGTAACTGGCTGGTAAACCAACTCTCGGGCTAGGCCTCAAGGCCGTGACGTCACGAGTTAGTTGTTCGGCTTTATTATTTAGGTGGTGTTGCGAATACGCGTTCCAGTTTGTTATTAATTTCGATGTTAGAGGGTCAATCTAGGGTAATATGTACCCAAATAGCACAAAGATGTCTTCAAGATGTCTTCCTTAGACTTTCACTACGCCCATTTACGCCTTACAGACGTCGTAAAAACGTCTTATATAGGTCTGTTGTTACAAATCCAGACGTCTTACAGATTAAATAATTCATTAAGTACATCTTTAATATTATGTTTTGTAATTCATTGCCTTCAGATGTTGTTTCGTCATTTTTAGGGTTTATTGACCATTATTTTCAACTTCATTTACGTCACATAAAATGTATTTCCAAAGCGACTCATCTAGTAAAAAACAAAGTAGGTAGGTATACGTATTTAACAAACGCAACTGCAGAAAAGTCCATGAAATTCAGGCGCGGATTTATGGGGGGGGTAACGGGGTAATTACCCCCCCCCCAAGATTCTGTAAATCATCAACTTTTGTTTTAAAATGATATGATTTTTGTTAATTTTGGTAAGAAATTTTTTTTTAACAGGGTAATTACCCCCCCCCCCCCAAGAAACTTTCATTTTAAAATTTTATTTTTTAGGATGAAAATTTTTTTTTGGATTTTTGCCCCTTGCTCTTCAAAAAAATTTTGGGACGAAAAAATTTTTTTTTCGGATTTCTCCCCCCCCCCCCCCCCAAGCTCAAGGTCCAGATCCGCCCTTGATGAAATTCGCCACATTTCAAATGTAATGAAAATAAAAAACAATATACGTTAAACCATAGGGATGATAATGGATAGACTGGTCTTCACTATAAATAGTTCTCGGATACGCTTCAACCAATCATATTAAGAATACAGACAGAGCGCTACTGCATTTTACCAATTTCCCACATGTACGTTCTAATGTTGCCGATAACAGATGTTGCCGATAAAAGATGAATATGAATATAGTACCGCCATCTAGTAACGTTACATTAGAATTAACTATGTTCCCAATAAATTTTTCAAGAATCACTATAAGTGTGTATTAATATGTATTTATTTAATCCTTAGTTTTAATTTAAGAAGGTAAGTTTTACGTAATTAAATTAAGGTTTGCATATTTAAGCAGAGAGAAAATAACACTAACACTGTAACATGCGTATTAATCGAATTGAAGATACAGCATGAACTAACATAGCAGAGATAAGATCAATTTAAAACATGATTCCATTTTAATTTAATAATTGCTCAAAATTCCGCCCTCGAACCTCGACACATTTTTCGCACCTTCGGATTAGTTCCTCATGGGTAGCTCTTCTAATGAATCCTGTGATACGTTTTGAAATGCATTTCTTACTCTCTGCATACAATCTTCAATGGTTGTTAATGGGCTCTCATAAACTTTATTTTTAATAGTTCCCCAAATAAAATAATCCAGAACTGATAAATCGGGCGAGCGTGGAGGCCATAAGAAAGGTCCATTATTGGCAATCCATTGATCATAAAAAGTTTCTTGTAAATAATTATTAATTAAATATGCGTTATGTGGGGGGGGGGGGGCACCGTCGTGCTGATAAAAAATATTTCTATGTTCGGGGAGAGGTAAATTTTCTAAATAGTCATTATTCAAATTTTGTAAGATATTCAGATATCTTTTACTAAAAAAAAAAAAACAAAAATTTACCTATACATATTAGTAGAAGAGTAAATTTAATTTACCATTTAAATTTTCCTGATAAAATTGTAATGCCACCACTCTATCGTTTCTTATGGCACAGTAAACATTGAACTGCCAACTTTCCTGAAAGTTTCACTCTCTGAACATATGAGGATTTGAGTCACTCCAATAATGCGAATTGTGTCTATTAAAAAGTCCATTTTTAGTAAATTTTGCTTCATCTGTCCATATAATATTTCCCAAATAAGAATCGTCACCCTCGGGCCTTATTAGAATAAACTCACAAAAATTCTGTCTTCTTAGGAAATCTGTTTCTTTTAATCCTTGAACCATATGGAATGAAAACGGGTGAAACTTATGTTTTAATAAGATTCTGTGAATTTAATCCTTGCATAGTCCCGATTCCAGAGCAGCTTGTCTTAATGACATCCTTGGAAATGCATGAAAATATCCCAGAATGACTATTTTAATGTTTTCGTCATCAAGAATAGGTTTTCTTCTTTGCATTTTTGCCTTGACAGAGCCATAATTTTTAAAATTTTCCAGTATGTGTTTTAGAGTGTTTGGTTACGGTTTCCGTTTTTCTGGTTATCGATTAGCAAATGTGCTGCAAGTTCTTGATATTACCTTATCACATTCTCCATAAATAATAAACAAATTTAAAAAGTCTTCGTGGGTGTAATTTAAACGTGCTGGCATTTTTTGACATAAGATAATGACTGATTGTTTCTAATCATGGCTATTTTGATGAAATGATTACAACAATTCATGAATTTCTAATAAAATCGCAAATATTTCAAAAAGTTGAAAACTTTAACCCCACAATGCTAATATCAGAAAAAAGGGAATTCAATTTTACACAACTTGACGTAAAAAAATACAGGGTGTTCCATTTGACCTAAACAAGTTTTCGCGGTTTGAAGTTGACAAAATGTAACGCGGAAAACGGAACACTTGGTATGATATTATTGAATTTATTTCAGTTGTAGAACGTAGTTCTCCTTGTGTTCTTTTTATGTGCCAAGAAGCAAATGAGGATCTTTTACACGAAGAAAGTTATAACGGTTCTTGCAAACCGTTGCACCTGTCAAATTTTCTATAAAATGTCAAATATCTCTGAAACGGATGGATTTAGGCATAGGGTATCCTACATGTTTTTGACTCAAGAATTTTACGCTCTTTTCGAAAACCCTGAAATATATAGGGTGTTCCATTTAAAATAAGCAAGTTGGTATCGACTTCCGGTATAAGCGGAAGTGCCAGCTGCTTGTAATTATTTTAGTTGGATTGGCCACACTGACTTTAGTAACTCCCAAAATTTTCAAAAATTTCTGATGCGTACTTTTCTCTATATCGATCGATTCGGTTCCCGGTGAGACACCCTGTATTATACTATTATTAAGGACATATTCGCATATTAAATTTGTTCAAAATTGTATGTGAGAGGGTAAGTACGCTTTAGAGAAAAAAAAATTTCCACTTTTTTACCGGTTACTCCCTTACATTTGATCTAGGAGAGACATTTTTAAAACCTCTTTTTTGGGATCAGGGGGTCATTAAAACATGTAAATCCATCACAAACTCAAAATGTAATTTTTGCACAATTAGGTGTTTACACTATATGCAAATTTGTTTGTTGGATATTATTAAAATGATGTATTCGATACGTTAAAGTACTTCCAACTACTTCCCTTACTTTAAACAGCATTTTATCAATTATCAATTTAAAATTTCGACAAATAAATAAGTAACATAAAATTTGAATAATTGAAGGAGTACACAAAACGCGCTGTGATTGGCGGTTGCATTATTGGTTGCATTAATACAACTAACATGACCTCAAATTTTTAGTTCTTTAAGTTTATTCTCATTTTTAATGTTCCTATCCGCACTTAAAAATTCACGAAAATGATGTCTCAATAGTGTTGATTAATAAAAATGCTAATTATAGGTTGGATTTACAACCTACAAAGAGCGCCTTATTTTTAAGGACAAAGTATTTAAAACTTCACAAACATTACATTGAATAAGATTTTAGATGAAACCAAGTGAAAATTTTAATAATAGCGACATAGTCGTCATAGGAAATTTAAAAAGTATGTATTTTTGAGATTAGTTGTTTACCATCAATGCGACCGATGACGTCATCAGTGCCCGTTAATGTGAAGTAGTGTTTTTGGCAGTGAAGTTTTCTTTCAACTTTAAAAATGCTTTCTTTTGGATACTACGCGACTGGTTTGGATATTCAAGTGTCTTTAGTTATAATTAAGTATTGGTAAACGTAATGAAATTTCAAAATTTGTCAAAACACCGAACTAGAGTATATTTTCCTCTGTATATTATGAGGAAGTAAAAACGGATTGTCTAATTTACTCTTCTCGAGAGAGATATTACTTGCATACACACCGAGTTTTCTGATAATACTAAACATTAAAATCCCATAAATAAACATTTATTCACCGTTTGTTTAAATAGCGTTTCAGCGTTTCAATAAAAACAGGACACACATGGCCCAATAAAATTCAATTACACATATTTTGTAATTCCGGTCGGCACCCCCTGGACTAAGCCAACCAGCGAAACTAACAATGTCGTCAGACCACCTGTCCTACTGACGGACAGTAAAACTGACACTCCCCATTCTGTACGTAACCCCTGCGACATCGCACTTACTTTCTTTTGTCACTCAAATTTATCGTTTGTAACAAAAAGGGGTTTTTTACTGGATCGGATTTCGCTTGTAACAAGTTGGAACAAGATCCCAGCCGTTGGCGATGACCAGTGAAGACATTGTGGCCATAAACTTCGTTCTTTTATTTGAGTAGTTCGTTCAAAAGGATTACTGGTAATATATTGAAGATTATTTTATAATGTTGTTTGTTGGTATTAGACTTATTTCTTGAATACTACTACCGTCAAATTACTCAACATTCAGAAAGTAATGAAACTAATTTGATTGAGATTCTTTAGTTATTTACAATTAATATACTAAAATTCCCCTGATATTCATCTGATAACGGCGGGCGGCCGTTTCATGTTTTTAGTTAATAGTTTCGTTAGGCTGCGCCTAAGAAAGAAAATGTCAAACCGAAATTGAAGGGAATAAAATTATCCACGTTCTTTCTTATCAGCAATATTTAATAATAATGATAATACAAGACGTAGGCAGCATCGAAGAAGTGAACCTGATGCATATAAAAATAATAATAAATGTATTTATTTCCAAGAGACCATTACAATGGTATAGGTCAAGTCAAAGAACAGAAAGGTGCAAATTGAACGAGATAACTTCACTCTAGATTAAAATTACAAAAAAGTTCTAGTTATAAAAATGTGTACATAACAAACTTTATAATATAAGTAAATACAAAAGAACAAACGAACAAAATACAAAAATAAAACATCCCCCCCCCCCCCCGTCGTTGATAGGCCCTGGTAGCGGAAATAGGCCGACGTTAAATAAATAGATAAAAACAAATAAAACATAAATACATATAAAAATAGATATTATGAATTTAAATATTCCGAAACAGTGTAAAAACTATTATTTAACAATAAGTCGAATGTTTTTTCTTAAATACTTTAATATTATTTATTGACTTTACATCATTAGGTAATTTATTATAATATTTTATACCTATGTATTTAGGAGATTTTTCATATAGTGCCAAATTATGTGCTGGTATAGTTAAAAGCTGATTATGTCTAGTATTATACTCATGAAAATCATTATTTGAAACGAAATGGGACAAATATTTTTGACAAATACTAATATTTCCAAAATGTATATGCATGCTAATGGTAGAATATTTAGCTCTTTAAATAATGATCTACACGACTGTGTACTTTTAATGTCAACTATGTTTCGAACTATCCTCTTTTGCATTTTGAATACTCTATTAAAGTGACTTGAATTTCCCCAAAATGTAATAATATAACGTAAACGTGACAAGATGTGAGCGAAATAAAATGTCAGAACTATTGAACTGTTTGTAAATTGTTTGAGTCTACAAAACATTTGACAAACAGACAACAAACATTTTGTTACATAGTGAGTCAGCATATTTTTCACAGCTAAACATGCTGTCAATATATATTCACAGAAATTTCGTGTTTTCTACTTGCTCAATGGTTGTTATTGATTCTTAATAGGTAACTAGTTCTTATAGCGTTTGTTCTTGGAGTAAAATTAATGAAAACCGCTTTTGATATATTCAAAGGTAGTCTATAATTTTTTATCTATTCAATCATATTCTGCAGTGAGTTTGTAGTATCAAAGGATCTGACAGTAAGTAAGTATTATCATCGGCAAATATTGTTAAATTGTTGTGCGTGTCAATGCAAGGTAAATCGTTGACAAATATTAAAAATAATAAAGGCCCTATTACAGATCTTTGTAGTCCACCTATATTTATATTCTTCACATTTGACCTTACACCAACAATTTCAACTTTCGATCAGACAGGTAAGATAGTAACCAAGCATGAATTTTACCTCTCAATTCATATTCGAAGAGTTTTTCACTGAGTCGAATCGCTTTGCTTAGGTCCATGAAAAGCCCAATGCATTTTTTATTATTATTTAGATTTTCATATAAATTCATAATGAATTGTAGAATTGCAGAATGTGTATCTTTGCCCTTCCTAAAACCATACTGACAGTTGCTCAAGATATTATACTTGTTTAAAAATAAGACAATTTTATCAAAATTATTTTTTCCAATACTTTTAACAATGTACACAGAAGTAAAATAGGTCTATAGTAGGGATTGCATTACCGGTTAACCGGTTATTAGGACAAAAAACACATGACGATAATTACCGGTTATTTTAATTTTTTGCCGGTTATTTCGGTAAATTCTGAACTTACGATATGTCATGTATTCAACGTTTCTATTTATGCCACTGACTAGTATTCACTAAATACAGAGTGACTGTCCCAACACCGAGCACTTTTAACAATAAATAAATAATATTATAAAAAGTAAATTCCAAACACCAAGCCCTAAGAAATACAAGACAGATATTGACAATATCTTACGACAGAAAATTGAATATTTCACTGCCGATGCCGCAAATATCCGTGGAATACATTTAGAAGTATGTTATTACCAATTCTTATTAACTTATTGACCCACCAATATCGATTGAGGAAAGGCATTTTCGGCTGGTGGTATTCTATGCACAAATATCAGACGACTAACATATATAGCTTTGAAAAACAGGCTATTTTTAAGAAGTATTGTATTTTTAGATTAGGTATTCAGTAAATGCCCTATTTGAGTTTATGTTTATAATTTTTGTTGTTTAAGTGGATATTTTTGTTATTTACAGAATAATTATTTATTTAAATTTATTTCATTTATATTTTTTTCCTTTTGATAAATTAACTCCTATATAAAAAAGTCTATTTTATTTGACAGTCACATTTTTGTCACTTTGACAGCGATCAAAAAAGGTGCATCGTTTTTTATCACCGATAAAATGCCTGTTCTTCAAAAAAAGAGTACACCTAGTAGTCGCACGTCACTTTGAAATCTATACTGTCAGCTATAATTTATATTATATAAATATTGTGGAAACTATACTGTACGATATGAGTTGTTTTGGCAAAATTATAATTATTTTTAATAAATTATTGTTGTTGTTCGTTCACATTCATATTCTGTCGTTAATTCATCTTGCCAAAAAACACTCGAGCTTTTCTTTTATGGATAAATTTCTTTTTAACTCAAAATTTTGCCAATCAGTAATTTTGCTCGAAACAAAATCGCTCGACCTCCGGTCTCGCGATTTTTTCATGTCAGTTTTTCTTATAAAATCACTGATTGGCAAAATTATTTCGTTACAAAGAGAAATTTATCCAATAAAAAAAAGCTCTTGTAATTTTACGGTTGATAAATTAATTCCTATATAAAAAAGTCTATTTGACAGTCACATTTTTATCACTTTGACAGCGATAAAAAAAGTGCATCGTTTTTTATCACCAATAAAAATGCCTGTTCCTCAAAAGCAGAGTACATCTAGTAGCCGTACGTCACTTTAAAATCTGTACTGTCAGCTATAATTTACGAATATTCGACATGGGTGGAAACTAGAGAAGAGAATATTGAAATCAGTACACCAAACCAAACAATTTATAACAACTGTGTTTTTAATAACTGTTCCTTCAAATAATTGTATAAATAAAGATAATTATTGTTGTTGTTCGTTTACATATTCTGTCGTTAATTTATCTTGCCAAAAAACACTCGAGCTTTTCTTTTAAGGATAAATTTCTTTTTAACTCAAAATTTTGCCTATCAGTGATTTTATAAGAAAAACTGACATGAAAAAAATCGCGAGACCAGAGGTCGAGCGATTTTGTCAAATGTCAGTTCACTGATTGGCAAATTTATTTCGTTAAAAAGAGAAATTAATAACAATAAAAAAAAGCTCTTGTGATTTTACTGTTGATAAAAAACCTTTTGTTTGTTCATTATATCACATATACGTATATAAAAATGTTTTTTGTTAAATTTAGATAATTTTGTATATGGAAAAAGACAATTGCCATTTTCGCCACCCTAATCGGTTAACCGGTTATTTACATTTTTATTTACCGATTTACCGGTTATTAAAACTTCCGGTAAATTGCAATCCCTAGTCTATAGTTCTCAGTTGGCAATTTATCGCCTTTTTTATGTAGGGGAATAACTTTGGCTGTTTTAAATATTTCGGGGAAAATGCCTTCTACTAACGAGTAATTTATAAGAAAAATCAAAAGATATACTAAGTAATTAACACTTATTTTTAATAAATTCGCATCAATTCCACACGAATTTGAATTTTTTAAACCCATTATTGCACTGTACACAGTATTTTCGGTGATAGGTTCAATAAACATACTGGGATAGTCTTTTACTGGGCGAAATATTATATTTACTTGTGTTTCATATTCGGCATTTATTTTCAGTGACAAATCCACAAAAAAGTCATTAAAACTATCAGCAATTAAGTAGGTTCGTTTATCAGTGAATCATTAGATTTTATTTCGTAGATGCCTCTATCTTGATTTTTTTCCACTGAATTGTTAATTACTTTCTAAACTACTTTATTTTTAATTTTTATTTATAGCGTTTAAAACAGTTTTTTTCATTTTGCACTTTTTTGCTGCCTGAATGACTTTTTGGTAAACTTTTTTATTTCTCTTATAATATTCTTTATCTGCATCGTTTCTCGTTTGAGTTATTATTTTATGTAACAATTTTAATTTATGGGACGAAATTATAATCCCACGAGTTAACCACAATTTATTAGTTTTATTGTTATTTTTTATCTTCTGTATTGGAAACGCAATTTGAAAGTAGTGCTTTAGAGTATTTGAAAATAATTCAAAGCCTTCATCCACACTCTGACAATTGTAAATGTCGCACTTAACAGTGGATGAAGTTGTGGCGATAACACAGACAAAAGAGGTGGTAGAGAGATGATAGATGAAAAACTGACAAGGTAGAAAAAAATATTTTGTCCAAAATTGGCTTCAGCGCGTCAAAATACTTTGAAGAAGTTAAATCAGAACCTTGGGACAAGCAAGACTTTTGCCTTTTTTTAGGGGATAAAAGGGGGTGGGGTGGTAGAGGGAAACTGACTAAAACTGGCTTCAGCGCATTAAAATACTTCAGAAAAGTTAGATCAGAACCTTAGGACAAGACCTTTTTTTGCCCTTACTAGGGTGGTAGAGAAAAAATGAGACGGTAGAAAAAAAAAATTTCCCCAAAATTCGCTTCAGCGCGTCAAGATACTTCTAAAAAGTTAGATGAAAACCTTATAGACCAGGAGCCCGCCGACCACTATTGGGTGTCATAGGTTTAGTCCTAAAATGTGTGAATTGTTGTTAATTTGGCACAGTAGAGCATAGAAATGACCTTTTTTCTGGGGCAGGGGCGTACGACAGGCCCCAAAGTTGTAAGAAATATGACTTGAAAAAGTAAAAAAAAGTCACAAATAAGTCATAGGTTTACGCATGGGGGTTGGAGGGATTTCTTAATTAACCCCCAAAAATCATGAATCCAGACTCCCATTCATTTTGGGCGGTACAAGGGAGCGCTACGCTCGCCCAAATTTGAAAAAAAAGTCAGTTAAAAAAAATGATAAATTTATGAATGGCAATTAGGAATCTGGTAAGTATGAACCTCCTGAGTTGAAGACATTCGTCTTCTTTGAAAAGTGATGGCGAACGTCTTGCCTTTCACGATAATTGACGGCGTATCGGCTGTTCCTACCGCATGTACTAGTTACCCTTGTGATTCGATGAGTATCACAAATTTACGACTGGCAATCATAAACTTGGTAAGTATGAACCCCCTGAGTGCGAAAATATATTAGCTATCTTTGAAAAGTGGTGCGAAGGTCTTGCCTTTCACGATAATTGACGGCGTATCGGCTCTTCCTACCGCATGTACTAGTTAGTTTAATTATCTCGCAGCCCCTGCCTTTTCAGTGAAGGGGTGCAGGAATTGTAGCAATTGTACTAAAAATCGTATATATATAATTTATTATAAACAGAAATTTGTATCAATACTATTCTCCCCTTTAAGGAACATGAATTTCAAATCCTTGATGAGGATGTAAAACGGACAAATGGTGACTTTGAAACCACTCCCACTCAATATACAAATTAGAAAATAAAAAAATATTAATGATCCACCCCCTGGGAGGTTGGGTGAGACCAAACCACCGAGGTTGTCACAATTCACTCTTACTATTGTCCTTGATCAGCATCCTCGAAAACGGGGATAAACGTCATTAACAAGAAAAAAATATATACAATTTTACACCCCCTGACATGGTAGATTCCACTCCCAAGGGTGGTTGCGGTCTACTACCCGACATCATCTTTCACCATTTGTTATATCCTTATGAAGAAACAAAGAATCCTTGCAAAAATAGTTGATGCCAAGCTGTCATATGAGAAATAAGCAAAAAGGGCCGTTTCAGGGGGTGCACATGAGTAAAAACTTTTTTCTCCCTGTTATTCGTATTCAGCACCCTCGAAAACGGGGGGGGGGGTGCATAGGTTTCATAACTTTAGCACGATTTTGTACTCTCCAACTCCTTACTTCCACTGTGAGTTGTTCAGGTTTTTAATTACTTGGGTGACAAGAGTCGACATTATAATTAGCAGAGCTACAACGGCTAATTCCCTTCAGGGTGATATCTTAGCACTTTAGACACTCAATATTCTGCAGACGCGCCTATAAAAACACATCCGATCGAACAAACGTGTAATTTCGCACGTATCGCAATCAGTTAAGTCTGCGAACCGATTGTGAAGTTCAAGCTGCATCCAGTAAAGTGGCTGTAGCAGTAGTTCCGCCAGGCTATAGTCGTCTAGTTCTAGTTAATTGTATTAGCGAAATTGAATGAGTAACATCTACATCATTCTATAATGATAGCGTCTGTTTGTTCTAACCGCATCGCGTTAAAATGGTCTCGTCTAGACACTAGACAGAGTGTTGGCTTAACACACACAAAACATATACACAGTATATATTCGAAGTTGCAACAACTTAGAGACACACTAACTTATTCTGAAACTTGACGTGTACTACTACTAGAGCAACAAACTTTCAGCTGAACGCGAGCTGGGCGAGAGCTTCTCTTTTCGATCCTCAAAGCAAAACTGATTCTCTTCCCATGCCAGAATAGTCAGAGAGCACACCCTCGAAATATGCAAAATAATAGTAGCCTGTGAATTCGCGAACATACAAAAACTGGAGCTATATTCTTATGTGAAAAGACCTTCCGAATTTGATTATATTGGAATCGCAATGACGAAAACGGAAAAAAGCGATAATAATTCAACACACATTTCCAACAAATAATATCCTACACGAAATATGATCGATGCTCGGTAGTTGCAAATCCTTTAATGCAGATTCCTGCAAAAGATAAAGAACTGCAAAATCTGAAATCAACCAGTTGCGGCTTCCATAAATTTCACTAACCTACTTCACTTACACCGGCATAAATGGTGAGATTGCCACTTTCCCCGTGATTCGTATCCATAATTAGTAACTAACTAGTGGTCTATTAGTTGAAAATGTCCAAAAGTGGACCGCGCAGATCAGCTTAATATTACAGATCCTGAATGTATCGAGGGTTTCTAGATCACTGTGGTTTTAAGATTGACCAATAGTAGACAGTCAAGTGTCAACTTAATATCATAGAACTTGAATGCACCGAGGGTTCCTAGATCGCAGTGTTTTTAAGAATGGCCAAAGATTGATTGACCTTTTGCCAGAATTCCCTCGAGTCTTTATCTAAATTTTCGCGGACGATTGCTGGATACAATATGATTCGTGAAATTAAAGACCAAGCGGGAAAGCTAGCCGGATTCTAAATAGTTCTCAGGCATTTCAGCATCAGTTTGATTAACTAAATCACCGATTATGATTTCGTATGTTTATGTTACGCATTTTTGGTCGTATTGAGCAATTCGATTTAACTATATTCGTATACTGTATGAAATATTATTTCCCAAATAACGAACATATTTTCGTATTTATGCAAACGAGAGATTCTAATAGCCCAGCTGATGAAGGTATTTACCTACAAAAACTTGCAAAATGAATAATTTTTTAACGAGTTCGTGGAAGTGTATAGAATAATATACTGAAAAGTTTACATTTCGCTCGGATGCAGAACATAAAAAAAAATGAAAACAAATTTTTTTTCACCCATTTTTTCAAAATCTTGAAATTAAGTTAAGCTAGGAAAAAATAAAAAATACAGATGGATAGATCACGTATTTATTTGATTGGTTGATTTACCAGCGAGCGGTAGGCATTGCTGCCGCTCCCAGGGGTTATACACCTGGGCCTGCTATGGGTTGGACTAAGGTCATGTATGTTGCCAGCAGCGAGAGCCACATGGCGCATGGTAAAAGAATGTGGGATGTGAGGTGTAGGTATATGTGGGATGCGTTACCGCATTGTGTCGTGAGGCTCGTCGTTTAAGCTCCTTTTTTTTGTATTTTTGGTTCTGGACTTCTGCCTCTTCTAGGTCTTCTTGTGATATATGTTGCCGCGTTGTGTTGCTGCTGTTTGGGCTCTTATTTTTGTATTTCTGCTTCTATAAATTTTCTTCTTCTTCTGAGCCTTCTGATTCCTCCGTTTCTGATTCTGGCAGAATATATATCGCTCCGATTTCTTTGTGGAATTCATTTTTTCCCCTCGCTTTTCTTTCCCAGTATGTTTGGTCCTTTCCCAGTTTGTTCATGATCCTCTCGATTGTTGTTGATCGTTGGCAGTATGATGGCTATGTACAGCCGTTTGGTCAGGCCCCATGATAGTTTGTTTTTCTCGATGAACGGTATAATTGCGCTTGTGACTCTGTATGCTATTTTTATTCTCTCCTTTGCTATTTCTCTTCTTTTCAGCTGGTTCGTCAGATATGTTCCTAGGTACTTCAGTTTGTTCGTTGTCGTTGTTTGTTGTTTTGTATTCTTCTCCACACTGATCCGACTCCCTCTTGTTGCTGGATCTCGCTCCATTATTAGACTTTTCTTGAAGTTTATTTTCAGCCCAGATGTGTCCAGATACGGTTTCCTGTTTTCTAGGACGTTGAGAATTTGTTGCTCTTCTGCGGCGATTAGGTTCTCAGTGTTTCCGTGTCTTCGTTGAAATTTGGTGTTTCCCTTATGTTTTGTATTACTTGGTCTAGGACCGTGGTGAATAGTCGGGGGGGATAGGGGGCATCCTTTCTTGACTCCTCTATTCTTTTGTCTGGTTTCCGTCATTTGTCCGAACCATTGTATGGCAGTGGCGACATGAAGGCAGGCCTTTATTATCTTGTTTATTAGATAGTGCAGTACTCCTTTGTTATATAGGGTGTTGACTATGGCCTCGTGGCTGATGGTATCGAATGCCTTTTGGAGATCTATAGCGAGTATGTGCAGTTTTGTCCCATTCTCCTATGCTGCAGAGTGTTATTCTTCTGTAGTCATCTATATTCTATGGCGAGTTGGTTTTCGGGAGGGGTATTTGTATAGTCGTGGTCCATTCCGTAGGTAGAGGTGTGGTTTCTGTCCATACTCTGGTGATGATTTCTAGGGTTTGCTCCTTTAGCCTTTCCGTACCGTGTATTAACTCGTTGTTTATTTTGTCTACTCCAGGTGAGGTGTTTCTTTCAGCTCTGGCTATTATTTCTAGCAGTTGGTCTTTTGATGGCGGCTTGTCCAAGGGCCAGTGGTCCGTTTCTTTTATTAGTTTTGTTCGTTCTTTAGTTGCCTTCCTCCAGCTTCTTGGTCCAATGTTGCATTGGTATGTATCTTCTCTTATGGGTACTGTTGTTTCTTTCTTTTTTCCTGTTGGGAGTGTTCCTATGTTTTCGAAAAATGATCTGCATTTTTCCTCGTCGTGGTTTCTCTCCGCCTCTCTTTTTTCCTTCAGTGCTTCTTTTAGCTTTTCGTTTAAGTTCCCCGTCGGTTGTTGTTTGCCTGTGGCCTTCATCTTTTTTAGCTGTTCGTACTTATTATTTTTTTCCTTTCTTGTAGGGCTCATAGGTGATCTGTCCCTTTTTAACGTTTTTCTTGCTGCAATTTTTATTTTTGCGCCCATTGATGTCCAGTCTAATTCTTCTCCTGTCAGTTGGTTTTCTATTTCTTCACCGTATTTCTTCTGAAAGTCTTCGTGCTGTAGTAGAGAACTATTCCAGGTACTGTGTGGTGTTTTGTTGTTTCCTTGACTTCTTGTTTCTTCTTTTATTTCCAATTTTCCGTATAGGATTTTGTTGTCTGTATTGATTTCTGCTGCCTTTTTTGCTTTAACGTTCTTGATCCTTTCTCTTATCTCTCTGCTTACCAGGATATGATCTATTTGTGAGATTGAGCTTCCATTACTCCAGATGTCAATGCAGGTTTGGCTTTTGCTCCATGTGTTTCTTATTGTTAGGTCAAACATGTGTACTAGATTTTTCAGCGCGTTTCCGTTTTCGTTAGATCATGTGTGGAGTAAAGTTTTTCCTATGATGCTTTTATCCTCCTCCGTCTGATCGTCTTTTCCTATATGTGCGTTGAAGTCTCCTAATTTTTCCAAAACGATTATCATTCAAAAGTAAGTTTGGGGATGTTTTAACCGCAGCTGAGTGTGCTCTATCATCATTACATACGTCCCCCGTTACATCTGAAATTTTTGTAGAAAAGAATTTCATTTAACTATGAAGATGAATCGAATGAAAATTGTCAAAGGAGCATGTCTCCATGAACATAGAACTTGCTTTTTCCAAAATTTGGCAAAATTTTAAAAATAGGTACTTTGAAATTAGAAAATCGCATTTTTTATGATTTCGCAATCCGTTGGTTAAAATGGAACATAGTGAAATGGACTGTACAAGAAACTTTAAAGACGTAAACCTCCAAGAAAACTGTCTATAGCTGCCAATAAATATTATTCAATTTCGATCGTCTGAATTCCAACTATTGGTCAAATATGTATACATAGTATTAACGACTGCGACAGTGCCTGAATGCAAGTTCCACTCAATATAAAACAAGATTGTTGACATCATAAAGCGAATAAATTTAATATACGCTTAACGTAACATGGATGTCGAGTAAAGAGGTCGTCGTCGGTATCAGTCGACAACTTTTTTGCTTTCCTCAAACAATTTAGTAACAAAAAGAAGCGCGTCACACGAATCAGGCGGGTTCATCTCGAGAGCCTGTTACTGATATGTTAATTAAATGAGGATTCGCGCTGATCAAGACTGTGTGCCATGTCGTTGTCAACTTCATGCTAACTTGACGACAAGTGGAGCAATGAGTCTCTCGAGACCGACCAGACGATGCGAACAGTTTAATTAGTAAACTAACATGTAGTCGTCTTATTCATGAAGATATTCACCAGTTTAGTTGAAGAGCGAGACCTCTGAATTCGACATATGCTATGGCATCTTTCGAACGTTCTAAATCAGACAGTTGATTCTTATGTAAAAATACCTCACAAAACATATTTTTGAGACCGCGATTTGGCTTGGAGTTGTAAAACTGGAAAAAGTTGCAATATTTTATTTTTTTTTTTGCGAAAAATACTATTTTCGTATTTTGCTTCTATATCTCTATGTTGTCGTAAGAACTTGATATTTTAATACTTACTACAATATTTAAACCCTTCGCTTTCCAACGATGTATACCTACAAGAATAATATTTGTTTCGATATGACTGAGAATTAAATAAATATGAATGGAAGAGTTCCCATTCATTCGAAATTTATATAGTGGAGCGGATCTGGCAAGAAAAAGAGGAGTTTGAAAAAAACTTAACAACTTTTTTTTCGACATTTCGGTTACACGCGTTCTCTCTTATCTTATCATATTATCAAGTTAGTTCTGCTTAATCGCACAGGGTGGGGAAGGAATTCGCATTTAAAATTCGTAAAAGCACGTTTTTCCGCGATAACTTTATTATTGACTTGACGAAAAAAAAATTAAAAATTGAAGATATCGGGGAAGCGCATAATCTAATAATAATTATCGCAATCCAAGCAATAGGAAGGAAGGGAGGATCATAATGTGTTTGTGGGAATAAAGGGTTATGGAAAAGAGATAGGGACTTCGGACTTTGATATTCGGCAATATGAATCTTTTTTCCATCTTAATATTTTATCAATCTATCAATCTTTTTAAAATGAAGATAACAAATATCCTTACTTACTTGTAAAAAAAATTATCCTCTCAACCCTTTCCTTCGTACTCAAAAACGCATTTGAAAAAAAAACGCAAAAGGTTTAACCTCCTACAAGTTTATTTATTTGAAAAAATAAAAATAATAATAATCAGTAAAATACTAGAACGGCAATATAAATCTTTTTTCAATCACTTAAAAAGATTCTCACTTACTTGTAAAAATTTCTCCTCTCAACCCTTTCCTTCGTACTCCAAAACTCATTTGAAAAGAAAATGAAAAAAGCTTTTCCCCTCCCACAAACTTGCTTATTTGAAAAAAATAAAAAATTAATGAAATATTAGAGGTAACAGTGAACAAATCATTTTGGTATTTCAAAATCACACGACAGGCAAAAAAGTTATAGAGGTTTGAATGATCTTCTTTTCCCTACCTCGCCCCTCCCCTAATTGACCCACCACCCTCATCCACCGGCTTCATCAATTTTTATCTATTTCACCTATCATTTTTCATGAAAAAATTAAGGAATTACTTTTTTGTACACCGGAACTGCATTTTCAATTTTAAAATTCAATTTTAAATCACAAATAATTCAAAAAGTTAACAATGTCCATATAGGAAAAAGGGGAATTTAATTTTACATAATTTAATGCAAAAAAATACAAACTTTAAACTAGTTTTACGGTTTGAAGTTGACAAAATGTAACGTAAAAACCTGAACACTTGGTATATTATTATTCATTTTTTTCAAAACTGTAGAGTATAGCTCCTCTTATGATCTTCCTGCGTGCCAAAAACCAAATGACACCTGTCAAATTCTTTATAAAATGTCAAAAATCTCTGAAACGGCTGGGTTTAGAGTATGCTATATGTTTTCGATTCAGAATGTTTCACTCTTTTCGAAAACTTCGAAATATATAGGGTGTTTCATTTAAAATAAGCAAGTTGGTTGGTATCGACTTCCGGTGTCCGCGGAAGTGTCAAATGATTAGAGAATATTATTGTGTATAAAAGTGTGTAAGTTGTGATTTGCATAATACCTAAATAATATTCTCTAATCATGATAAAAGCAAATAAATAAAAAATAATTAATTGTAAAAAGAAGTGTAAAATGCTTGTAGTTATTTTTTATACTGACCAGTGGAAGTATAGTAACGCAAAAAAAAATTTTAAATCTTTATTGTTCAAACAGGCTTTTGTGCGCACGATTACTCTGGAACCGTTTAAGATATTGATTTAAAAGGAGGGGTATCGATAAGCTAAGAAAATTGACTCCAATATATGACAAAAAATTTAACTATATTTTTTTTTATAGTTCTCATTATTTCAGTAAAATACAGGACACTAACTTAACACTATAACAAATTAAAAATAAAAATGACTACGTTTTCTTCACGAGAAAAATCGACAAACTGGGGTCAAAATGGCTTTTTTGGAAAATTGCATCCTTTTTTTACTATATCGAGTTTTTTTAGACATGAGCGCATTTTTTTAGCATGGTGATTTTTTTTCATGTTGTTCTTTAGACGTCAACAAATACAAAAATACAAAAATTAAACTGCTAAAAAAATGCGCTCATGTCTAAAAAAACTCGATATAGTAAAAAAGCCATTTTTACCTCAGTTTGTCGATTTTTCTCGTGAAGAAAACGTAGTCATTTTCACTTTTAATTTTAATTTATTGTAGCGTTAAGTTAGTGTCCTGTATTTTACTAAAATAATGAGAATGATAAAAAAAAATATATAAGTTTTTTGTCATATTGGGGTCAATTTTCTTAGCTAACCTTATCCTCCTTTGGTACACGTATGTATTTTAACGAGATTTGGAACTAGATTATATTTTAATCTTATTCGTTCACCTTCTTTTGTAGGGTATTTAAACGAAATTAATAAAATAAAGACGTTAGCTGAATTAAAAATTTGATCAATCAATACCTTCGAAAATTTATTACAAAATAACCGTAAACGTGCCATGAAATAATATGATATTATTTTACACACTATTGACTTTTGAATTTACAAATAAATTTTTTATTAATTTTGTCGATTTTTTCTTTTTACAACTATTCAATGTATTCCATAACCTTCAACCATGCTGACTTATAAACAGCCACATTTCCTGTTTTCTAGGACGTTGAGAATTTGTTGCTCTTCTGCGGCGATTAGGTTCTCAGTGTTTCCGTGTCTTCGTTGAAATTTGGTGTTTCCCTTATGTTTTGTATTACTTGGTCTAGGACCGTGGTGAATAGTCGGGGGGGATAGGGGGCATCCTTTCTTGACTCCTCTATTCTTTTGTCTGGTTTCCGTCATTTGTCCGAACCATTGTATGGCAGTGGCGACATGAAGGCAGGCCTTTATTATCTTGTTTATTAGATAGTGCAGTACTCCTTTGTTATATAGGGTGTTGACTATGGCCTCGTGGCTGATGGTATCGAATGCCTTTTGGAGATCTATAGCGAGTATGTGCAGTTTTGTCCCATTCTCCTATGCTGCAGAGTGTTATTCTTCTGTAGTCATCTATATTCTATGGCGAGTTGGTTTTCGGGAGGGGTATTTGTATAGTCGTGGTCCATTCCGTAGGTAGAGGTGTGGTTTCTGTCCATACTCTGGTGATGATTTCTAGGGTTTGCTCCTTTAGCCTTTCCGTACCGTGTATTAACTCGTTGTTTATTTTGTCTACTCCAGGTGAGGTGTTTCTTTCAGCTCTGGCTATTATTTCTAGCAGTTGGTCTTTTGATGGCGGCTTGTCCAAGGGCCAGTGGTCCGTTTCTTTTATTAGTTTTGTTCGTTCTTTAGTTGCCTTCCTCCAGCTTCTTGGTCCAATGTTGCATTGGTATGTATCTTCTCTTATGGGTACTGTTGTTTCTTTCTTTTTTCCTGTTGGGAGTGTTCCTATGTTTTCGAAAAATGATCTGCATTTTTCCTCGTCGTGGTTTCTCTCCGCCTCTCTTTTTTCCTTCAGTGCTTCTTTTAGCTTTTCGTTTAAGTTCCCCGTCGGTTGTTGTTTGCCTGTGGCCTTCATCTTTTTTAGCTGTTCGTACTTATTATTTTTTTCCTTTCTTGTAGGGCTCATAGGTGATCTGTCCCTTTTTAACGTTTTTCTTGCTGCAATTTTTATTTTTGCGCCCATTGATGTCCAGTCTAATTCTTCTCCTGTCAGTTGGTTTTCTATTTCTTCACCGTATTTCTTCTGAAAGTCTTCGTGCTGTAGTAGAGAACTATTCCAGGTACTGTGTGGTGTTTTGTTGTTTCCTTGACTTCTTGTTTCTTCTTTTATTTCCAATTTTCCGTATAGGATTTTGTTGTCTGTATTGATTTCTGCTGCCTTTTTTGCTTTAACGTTCTTGATCCTTTCTCTTATCTCTCTGCTTACCAGGATATGATCTATTTGTGAGATTGAGCTTCCATTACTCCAGATGTCAATGCAGGTTTGGCTTTTGCTCCATGTGTTTCTTATTGTTAGGTCAAACATGTGTACTAGATTTTTCAGCGCGTTTCCGTTTTCGTTAGATCATGTGTGGAGTAAAGTTTTTCCTATGATGCTTTTATCCTCCTCCGTCTGATCGTCTTTTCCTATATGTGCGTTGAAGTCTCCTAATTTTTCCAAAACGATTATCATTCAAAAGTAAGTTTGGGGATGTTTTAACCGCAGCTGAGTGTGCTCTATCATCATTACATACGTCCCCCGTTACATCTGAAATTTTTGTAGAAAAGAATTTCATTTAACTATGAAGATGAATCGAATGAAAATTGTCAAAGGAGCATGTCTCCATGAACATAGAACTTGCTTTTTCCAAAATTTGGCAAAATTTTAAAAATAGGTACTTTGAAATTAGAAAATCGCATTTTTTATGATTTCGCAATCCGTTGGTTAAAATGGAACATAGTGAAATGGACTGTACAAGAAACTTTAAAGACGTAAACCTCCAAGAAAACTGTCTATAGCTGCCAATAAATATTATTCAATTTCGATCGTCTGAATTCCAACTATTGGTCAAATATGTATACATAGTATTAACGACTGCGACAGTGCCTGAATGCAAGTTCCACTCAATATAAAACAAGATTGTTGACATCATAAAGCGAATAAATTTAATATACGCTTAACGTAACATGGATGTCGAGTAAAGAGGTCGTCGTCGGTATCAGTCGACAACTTTTTTGCTTTCCTCAAACAATTTAGTAACAAAAAGAAGCGCGTCACACGAATCAGGCGGGTTCATCTCGAGAGCCTGTTACTGATATGTTAATTAAATGAGGATTCGCGCTGATCAAGACTGTGTGCCATGTCGTTGTCAACTTCATGCTAACTTGACGACAAGTGGAGCAATGAGTCTCTCGAGACCGACCAGACGATGCGAACAGTTTAATTAGTAAACTAACATGTAGTCGTCTTATTCATGAAGATATTCACCAGTTTAGTTGAAGAGCGAGACCTCTGAATTCGACATATGCTATGGCATCTTTCGAACGTTCTAAATCAGACAGTTGATTCTTATGTAAAAATACCTCACAAAACATATTTTTGAGACCGCGATTTGGCTTGGAGTTGTAAAACTGGAAAAAGTTGCAATATTTTATTTTTTTTTTTGCGAAAAATACTATTTTCGTATTTTGCTTCTATATCTCTATGTTGTCGTAAGAACTTGATATTTTAATACTTACTACAATATTTAAACCCTTCGCTTTCCAACGATGTATACCTACAAGAATAATATTTGTTTCGATATGACTGAGAATTAAATAAATATGAATGGAAGAGTTCCCATTCATTCGAAATTTATATAGTGGAGCGGATCTGGCAAGAAAAAGAGGAGTTTGAAAAAAACTTAACAACTTTTTTTTCGACATTTCGGTTACACGCGTTCTCTCTTATCTTATCATATTATCAAGTTAGTTCTGCTTAATCGCACAGGGTGGGGAAGGAATTCGCATTTAAAATTCGTAAAAGCACGTTTTTCCGCGATAACTTTATTATTGACTTGACGAAAAAAAAATTAAAAATTGAAGATATCGGGGAAGCGCATAATCTAATAATAATTATCGCAATCCAAGCAATAGGAAGGAAGGGAGGATCATAATGTGTTTGTGGGAATAAAGGGTTATGGAAAAGAG
The DNA here is from genome assembly GCA_936432065.2 of Rutpela maculata. Lineage (NCBI taxonomy): Eukaryota > Metazoa > Arthropoda > Insecta > Coleoptera > Cerambycidae > Rutpela > Rutpela maculata. Next base: position 361,773,114 of record OW386285.2, read on the forward strand.
ATAGGGACTTCGGACTTTGATATTCGGCAATATGAATCTTTTTTCCATCTTAATATTTTATCAATCTATCAATCTTTTTAAAATGAAGATAACAAATATCCTTACTTACTTGTAAAAAAAATTATCCTCTCAACCCTTTCCTTCGTACTCAAAAACGCATTTGAAAAAAAAACGCAAAAGGTTTAACCTCCTACAAGTTTATTTATTTGAAAAAATAAAAATAATAATAATCAGTAAAATACTAGAACGGCAATATAAATCTTTTTTCAATCACTTAAAAAGATTCTCACTTACTTGTAAAAATTTCTCCTCTCAACCCTTTCCTTCGTACTCCAAAACTCATTTGAAAAGAAAATGAAAAAAGCTTTTCCCCTCCCACAAACTTGCTTATTTGAAAAAAATAAAAAATTAATGAAATATTAGAGGTAACAGTGAACAAATCATTTTGGTATTTCAAAATCACACGACAGGCAAAAAAGTTATAGAGGTTTGAATGATCTTCTTTTCCCTACCTCGCCCCTCCCCTAATTGACCCACCACCCTCATCCACCGGCTTCATCAATTTTTATCTATTTCACCTATCATTTTTCATGAAAAAATTAAGGAATTACTTTTTTGTACACCGGAACTGCATTTTCAATTTTAAAATTCAATTTTAAATCACAAATAATTCAAAAAGTTAACAATGTCCATATAGGAAAAAGGGGAATTTAATTTTACATAATTTAATGCAAAAAAATACAAACTTTAAACTAGTTTTACGGTTTGAAGTTGACAAAATGTAACGTAAAAACCTGAACACTTGGTATATTATTATTCATTTTTTTCAAAACTGTAGAGTATAGCTCCTCTTATGATCTTCCTGCGTGCCAAAAACCAAATGACACCTGTCAAATTCTTTATAAAATGTCAAAAATCTCTGAAACGGCTGGGTTTAGAGTATGCTATATGTTTTCGATTCAGAATGTTTCACTCTTTTCGAAAACTTCGAAATATATAGGGTGTTTCATTTAAAATAAGCAAGTTGGTTGGTATCGACTTCCGGTGTCCGCGGAAGTGTCAAATGATTAGAGAATATTATTGTGTATAAAAGTGTGTAAGTTGTGATTTGCATAATACCTAAATAATATTCTCTAATCATGATAAAAGCAAATAAATAAAAAATAATTAATTGTAAAAAGAAGTGTAAAATGCTTGTAGTTATTTTTTATACTGACCAGTGGAAGTATAGTAACGCAAAAAAAAATTTTAAATCTTTATTGTTCAAACAGGCTTTTGTGCGCACGATTACTCTGGAACCGTTTAAGATATTGATTTAAAAGGAGGGGTATCGATAAGCTAAGAAAATTGACTCCAATATATGACAAAAAATTTAACTATATTTTTTTTTATAGTTCTCATTATTTCAGTAAAATACAGGACACTAACTTAACACTATAACAAATTAAAAATAAAAATGACTACGTTTTCTTCACGAGAAAAATCGACAAACTGGGGTCAAAATGGCTTTTTTGGAAAATTGCATCCTTTTTTTACTATATCGAGTTTTTTTAGACATGAGCGCATTTTTTTAGCATGGTGATTTTTTTTCATGTTGTTCTTTAGACGTCAACAAATACAAAAATACAAAAATTAAACTGCTAAAAAAATGCGCTCATGTCTAAAAAAACTCGATATAGTAAAAAAGCCATTTTTACCTCAGTTTGTCGATTTTTCTCGTGAAGAAAACGTAGTCATTTTCACTTTTAATTTTAATTTATTGTAGCGTTAAGTTAGTGTCCTGTATTTTACTAAAATAATGAGAATGATAAAAAAAAATATATAAGTTTTTTGTCATATTGGGGTCAATTTTCTTAGCTAACCTTATCCTCCTTTGGTACACGTATGTATTTTAACGAGATTTGGAACTAGATTATATTTTAATCTTATTCGTTCACCTTCTTTTGTAGGGTATTTAAACGAAATTAATAAAATAAAGACGTTAGCTGAATTAAAAATTTGATCAATCAATACCTTCGAAAATTTATTACAAAATAACCGTAAACGTGCCATGAAATAATATGATATTATTTTACACACTATTGACTTTTGAATTTACAAATAAATTTTTTATTAATTTTGTCGATTTTTTCTTTTTACAACTATTCAATGTATTCCATAACCTTCAACCATGCTGACTTATAAACAGCCACATTTTGCGTCCGCCCATCACGAATGCAATAAAACTAACCGATTAGTCTACTAATACCCAAACAACCATAAATTATAACGGCCTCACGGTCCTTGTGGCAGTGAGCTGGTGTCATTGTGATCCCGTGTGTCATTTAGAGGAAAATATGTAATAATGGTATATGTAACAATATTACAGACATAAAATAAAGTCCGAACTTTGTAAGTTGGGTGCTAACCCACCATTAGGAGCACGTCGACAAAAGGGCGCGCGTGTCGTATGAATGGGCCGGGCCGGGGCGAGGGTGAGATTACAGTCTGCGACAGGATGAATCAGCAGATGTCTTTAGTGGGCTTCATACCAGCACCAGATAGAATACCTACTCAACTTTCTACCCTGCGATCGATTCATATCCTGTGATTTTAAATTTAATAACGGCCCTTCGTGTACGTTTAATAACAGTCATCCGATATCAAACGTACGCCATCAACTTCGTACTTTTTGTAATAACTGGCTTATTGTGCGGATTTGACGAACTTAGGACTGAGATATTAGAAATTTTTTCCGGTATTGATAATAATATCCATCAGTGCTGTGTCTATTTAAGCGTGAACTGAAGGAAAGATACCGAGAAGAATGATTTTACTAATTTTAGAAGGGATAAAAAGATCTTGTTTAAGTTTAATGAAAGAAGGGTGCCAAAAATGACCCTCACGAGGGACGCCTTGAAACCCACGTCAAATATTTTCTTATGCCGAGTGCATTAATTATTATCCAACGAGCGTTAAATTATGGCTATTACTCACGAGGATGAATCATCTTATCCCAGTGAGTAATATTTAATTATTTGCGAATAGAATACTTTACTTCTTCTACGACTACTCAAATCATTTTATCGTATGTAATATCACTACTGCTTTGAATTTTAACGGTTAATTTTTTCGAAAGCTCTGTTGCCTGGTAATATAGAGAGTGTGAATTGACAGTTTATTATTTGATTTAGGGCCGGTTTTATAGGTAAAGTTTAAACCAAAATTTAACTAGAAGATTCTGTTTAGGTCCGAAATAAAAGTAAATAGCGTATTTAGCAATAGTCCAGTCAATGAATATATTGTAGAATGCATGGAATATGCGAGACTTTTTGACTTCAGAACTTTGTTAGGAGTAGTTAGTAGGTAAACATACTAAAAGTCCCCGCCCCTGTGAGGTGAGCTTATGGAGGGAGGGAGGGGGGAAGGTACCATTTTTGGATTTTTCGATTATATCTCGGAAACGGTGGACTCTAGAAAAATATGTTCTACATAAAAATGAAATGAAATTTAATTTTCTTATAAAATTGTTTCCATACATATTTGTCGAATTTCCAACAGTTTTCGAGATATACGTTATTACTCCAGTCGAATTAGACATAATAAAAAATTTTGCGTACTGCGAACTTTTTTTTGTGGAAGTTGTTTAAGAGGGCATAATAAGCAAGCACAGAAAACTACACCCTGCTACACCATGTGCGTTCCCTATTTTTAGGGGTTGAAACTTTGAAATTTTACTTATGTGTCTATATCTTTTTCCCTATTGCCCGTAGGGCTCCTTACCAAGTTACACTTTTTGAAGATTCATCCGTCCTCTACATAATATATATTACACATTTGCCGTGGGACAAACGGTTTTGGCTGTACGAGGCCGGAAAGGTCGCGCTGTTCGAATTTGGGGGTCTTCTGTACAGGACAAACAGCTATTATTTTCAAAAAAAAAAAAGTCCCAAATCCCGCCCCCTCTAATTCCTTCATTTTTGTAGGAATTTAAAAAATGGAAAAAAGGGTTTTAGCAAATTTAATTCTATTTAAATTAGCTAGAGTAGTCCTTTGGCGTAGGAGCCAAGATTAAAAAGTTGCCAACTGTAGAAGCTCAAAATTTGCGATTTTTTGCCGTACATGGCCGACATTTCAGTAGTTATCTTCGAAACGAAAAAGAAAATCAAAATTCTGATGAAAGCAAAAGATTCGTAGTGGAAAATACTAGGTTGATCTTTTTTTTATTTCGAGCTAACTCCCACCGTTTCGGAGATATCTGTGAAAAACAGCAAAAACAGCTTGCATTTCGAAAAAATTGCAAAAACATGCAATCTTGACACGTTCATATTTTTCGAAAAACACCATTGAGACGGTAGTACGATGGCGCGACGTAAAGAGGAAGTCTTGCAGATAAACCTGTTTGTAGATTGCACGGCGAAATTCGAAAATTCGGCTCGACACGAACGAATCAAAAGTGGCATTTTGTGACATTTCAGAAAATCGATATTTCTTTTTGCAACATGTTTAATTTTTTATTCATTTTTGCAGAACTTATAGATTGGCAGAATTGCACCTTCATCATTGATACTGTCTAAGCTATCATGGGAAAAATCTAGCTTTATAGATATTAACGCGAAAAATCTCTGGCTATCTCCCTGGCTATGACTTACATAAGAAAATCGATTTTAGATATTGTCAAAGTTCACCGGATAGTCAGTCATATTGTATACGGCCTCCCGGACTATTATTTCTTTGCCTTGTGCTGTAATTATGTATATCTCCACGGTGTTGAACATTATCTGACAAATAGATTAGCAGATTATTGTGGAGTTTGTATAATATATCAGTGTCTTTCCTGGTGGTGAAGAATGCACATAAAATAATGAGTGATGTATTACTTCCACATCCAGTGGAAGTATAGTAACGACAAAAAATTTTTTAAATATTTTTATTGTTCAAATAGGCTTAGAATGTCATGAAACGTCGAGATTTTAAGTTTGAGCGGAAAAAAATTTCTGTCTGCCTGTCGGTCTGTCTGTAACTTTTTTTGTACGCACGTTTACTCTGGAACCGTTCGAGATATTGACTTGAAATTTGGTACACATATGTACTTTAACGAGTTCTAGAACTAGATTATATTTTCATCGTGTTCCGTTGAAGGGTTGGGGGGTAAATTGGGGTAAATTTGGGGTAAATAGTTAAATCAAGCAGGTAAGAGTTCATAGAATTGGTATTTAGTATATACAAAAGAAGCTAAAGTCTCAAAAAAAATTTTGGCATTAGCCACCCCAAAAATTGTGATTTAGTGTGTGTACATGTGTACAAGAACCAGAAACCGCAAAATATTTTTTACTTAATCCACCCCCACACTACTACCGATCTGGGGTATCGTTTTATGAGTTTTTGGGGTAGAGGATTTCAAATATTATATTATTAAAATTCCTTAAACAATTATTTCCACATACAAAATTTTTTCGTTGTGAGTGACTTGGACAGAAAATCTGGATGTGGAAGTAGTGATTCCTTGGGCAGCGGTTTTTTTTTTACGGTTTTCGTAATATATACGTTTAAATTCCATTAATATGCACGATGCCTCTTTGTAGGATATTTAATTCTGTACAACTTTTTTCTCTACAATTTTTTTCATGCCTCCTAGCACTTTGACAGCTTTATTTCACATTTGAGGAGAACATTTTAATCAAGCAAAATTATAAATATATAATGTTTGGTGATTTCAGCTGTCATTTCGTAAAATTAAAATTAAATTTAGTTATATAAATATACCTAACCATTGATATAATTATATTTTCTTGAACACTCTTATAATGATAATCTTACAATTTAAACGTAATTGCGATTGAAAATAATGGAAATCTACTTTAATTACTTATTCAATTAATCAATTCAATCAATTACAATTTATTTAGGCAAATGATTCTTGAAGCAATTTAAATACAATCAAGTACAATCATTTGGAAACACTATTTATTTTTTAATGAAAGGTTTTTGACTGTTTGAATTCCAACTATCATAATACCAAAAATTCCAGTAATAAAACTGCGTTATCTTTTTTTATGACTTGAATTATCAAGAATAATAATAGTTTGATTCGATGATTTCAAAAGGCTAAGACAATCGATATATGTGCACGCGAAAGACAAATATATAATAATATTTTCAATTCAATAATATTTTCAATGCAATTTCTGTAATCCCCATAGACTGTCTATCTGTGGTCACACGTTGCGGCACGGGCATCAATATCTACAGTGTACCGAAACAGTCCATCATTGACTAAGTAATATGCATATTGTGGCGTATAACTTCTATGATATATTGCCGTTTATTAAATTAAAGCTTTGTATCTGCACCTATACCATTAAACTAGGGCCTTGTTAACACTACGTCCTGTTGGACACTTAACAAGCTAAATTGATGTTAAAATGTCGTGTGTTAAGTGACAGGGTATGATGTATGTCCATATCGCTTAGTATAGGAGCTGTAATATTATTTAATAATTTTGGTTAGTCGCAAGGCGATCTGATACATCAGAAGCATTAAACGTAACTTTACGTGCGATTTTGGTGAACATTAGGGAAATAAATAAAATAGAAAACATAATTTAAAAGTAATTTTCTGAAACGGTTGGCCACGAATTTTAACGATGATCAATTTGAAAAAACAATTCCATGCTATAAAATGAGAGTCGAAAGTATTATTTATAGGACTTTAGAAATTTGAGCAAATTAAGTCTTGTATCATATTTAGTACAATAACTAGACGTGAAGTGAAAAAATGTGAAGTGAAAAAAATTCTTGATGATTTTGGTTCTTGTACACACACTAAATCACAATATTTTTTCACCACCTTTAGTAATGGGGTGGGGGTGGTAAGAGGCGTGGCTAATTCCAATTTTTTTTTTGAGATCTTAGCTCCTCTTATTTTACCAAATACCAATTTCATGGACTCTTATTTGCTTGATTTACCTATTTAACCCCATTTGCCCCAATTTACCCGTCAACTCTTCAACGGAATAAGATCAAAATATAATTTTAAGTCAATATCTTAAACGGTTCCAGAGTAATCTTGAGCACCAAAAAGTTATAAGAACAACAGACAGACCAATGCGACAGATATAAATTTTTTACTGGAACTTAAAATCCTGACGTTTCATGACATTCTAAGACTATTTGAAAAATGAAAATTTTCAAAAATGTTTTTTGCGTTAGTATACTTCCACTGGATGTGGAAGTAATACACAGAAAATGCCATGACAAAGATATAAAAAATCATTATGTACCGTAGGCTACACGATAGAAGTAAAGCTTCTACTTCAAACATTTTCTTCGAGGAAACCTACTACGCATCCATACTACTCAAGGTAACCCACTGTGCATCTAATTAACTCGAGGAAAGCCACTGCGCATTCATACTACTTGAAGTAACCCACTGCGCATCCACACTACTTGAGGTATAGTATAGTACTACTCGTGGTAACCTACTGCGGATCAGTGGCACTCGAGGAAAGCTACTGCGCATCCATTGTACTCAAGGAAAGCCACTGTCAGTGGCAGAGCTATGGCATAGCATGGTTGTGTAATGCACAAGGGCCCAAACCTGCAGAGGTCCTTGCCCATAAATTATGACCTATATTTTCTTTGTTTTCATGTATCACATTTTTTTGTCAAACAAATATTTGTAATGTAACTTGAGGCCCATTTCTTGTACGAGGGCCCTTCTACTCCTTGCTCCGCTGCTGGCCACTGCGCATCGATACTACTTGAGGTAACCCACTGCGTATCCATTTGACTCGAAGAAAGCCACTCCGCATCCATACTACTTGAGGTAACCTACTGCGCATCTATAATACTCGAGAGAAGCCACTGCGCACCCAAAATACTCGAAGAAACCTACTGCGCATCCATACTACTCCACTTACAAAATCAAGAATATAATAGAAGATCTATTTATAAACACCGTACAGGTTGCAATGGTATTCTAATTTCAATTCGTAGAAGCTAGACACATACGCGATGATGCGCCTCTAAAGGCGCCGTTACACGGCGCGTGGTTCGCCAAACCTGGCCCGACGAACCACGAACACACGCCGACAGGGGTGGTTTGCTATTAGTTCGCGGTTCGTGGTGCGTGCTGCCGCGATCCATCGGATGTCGGTAAACTTGCACGAACCAAAGGATACAACCAAATGCGTCACAAATCTGAATGAAATACGTACCGTATTTTTTTTTTTTTTTTCCAAGGGAATGGCTTTGGGGACGTAGACCGTATAGCCACGACGAAGTATTTGTCACGTACCGTATTGACACCCTCAATTTAAGACGCCGTTACAGGGCGCGTGGTTCGACGAACCACGCGCCGTGTATCGGCGCCTTAAGGGTAGGTCATCATCTGTCACTGAAACATTGGTGTCAATTTAGCAACCTGCTAAAATAATCTTGAAAGGCAAGCACGCTGATGTTCGTTTGTTCATAGGACTCGAATTACAATGCAACCTGTAGGGTGTTTATAAATCTTAAAATTCCACACCTAGATTTTCTAGCCAAATCTCTCACAACGAAAAAAATGTTGATACTATTTTTACACTTCATTATGTGGAAATTATTGTTTATGGAACTTTAATAACATTATATTTGAAATCGTCTACCCCAAAAACCTATAAAACGATATGCCACATCGGTAGTGGTAAAGGGGTGGTAGTAGAGGTGGATGAAGTAAAAAAAAATTTTTGAGGCCTTAGGTTCTTGTATTCACACTAAATTACAATTTTATTTGTTGTACCCCCTTTAATAATGGGGTGGGGGTAGTAATGGGCGTGGCTAATGCCAAAAAAAATTTTAAGACCTTAACTTGTTTTATGTATATTAAATATCAATTTTACGGACTCTTATTGCTCGCTTTACCTATATACTCTATATTTACCTCAATTTATCCCCCAGCCCTTACAGACAGACTGACCGACAGAATTTTTTTTCTGAAACTTAAAATGTCGACGTTTCATGACAATCTAAGCCTATTTGAACAATAAAATGTTTCAAAAATTATTTTTGCGGTGCTAAACATCTTTTTTCAAATATATAAAAAAATTTAAAAAAATGTAAAGTACAAAATGATAAAATAATAAAAAAATTCGGTAGACCAATTCCATGGCCACCAAACAGCCCCTGATTCAATACTTTTGGATGCATTTTTGTGGAGGTTTTTAAAGGACAAAGTGAATTACTTATAGCCATAAAATAGTTATAATATTGTTCATCTCAGGATTTTATTTGTATTCTTATAATATATCAAATTTTTAATGTCCGATATGTCAAGAAATATTGCAGCTAGACCGTCCAACCCTTATATATTTGAAATCAGGGAAAAAAGATCTAAAATAATATATACAAATATATAGGGTTTTTCCAGTTAAAAAATAACCTTCATTGTTATATCACGTGACCTGTGCAAGAAATTGTTTTTTAATTTTTAACATATACAACATTACAACTTTTATACGAAACTTTTTTTTATTTCCTATAATAAGAGATTTAAACGGGATGGGGGTCAATATATGACGAATAATTCTATACTTAAAGAAAAAAGAAAATGTTTTATCATCAAAAGTACTTTATAAGTAACTTAAAAAAATGATTATCGTAATGGCAACGTAATCAACGTAATCATTATTTCAACAGCAACGGTGATCATAAGGATTGTATACCATTTCGTTTACGTCGTTGCAAGCTCACTTCGATCGAGGACAGTGTATCATGGTACTCAAAATGATTACTGATCAATTAAATGGTGTCAATTGGTTGTTACGTCATGTTAAGAATTTGAATTTTTTCTAATTTTTTACGAGCTGCTACATTTTTGGGAAAAATGAAAAAGTGCATGTCCTCTGTTTTTTTGTTTGGTATTCAAATGTGATATCAGATATCACTCATATTTGTGTGAATTTTTACAAGCCTAGTAGTGGTTAATACTTGACTACTGTGTGTATCAAGTTATTAATCAAATAAATCAAACTTATAATGTATATATTTTTTATTATACACTACTATAGACATAAAATAACCAAATTTACTCTCTCATAATCAGTGATCAGAATTTTGGGTTTAATTTCAGATTCGTCGTTACAAGGATTTATTAAAATATGCATACATTATTAGTTGTAAATATGTATACATGTATTCTCTTATGCCAAAATAAATGAGAAACTCGTAAGGTAGGTTCGTATTATATTTAATTTCGATTTAATTTTGTAAGAAAGAACAAACTTTAAGTTTTTGATGTAAAATTTTATATACCTACCTATATGCGCCACTGGAATTAAACCCAAATTCCGATCATTGCTCATAATATATCAACCTAATAGAGGACTAATTAATTCACAGGATAAATCGGAAACTTTTTTAAAGTGTCTTGTCAAATATTTGTGTTAAGAAAACTTTATTAAATCAAGAAGCATTCGCCGTTTGCCAAGGGACATATGGAATATTAATATTTGACATTACACTGTCGGACTATATGTTTTTTCTAGCTAATTTCAACAAAAATAGATTTCAAAACTCGATGTACATTTTTTGCACGCTTATAACATGTCATACATCTGACATCCTCTTCCACAAGATACAAATTTCACCCCTCGGACAGCAGGTTAGGGTATACTGTAATCATAATAATCAACACATGTCACAGTAATTTGTAAAAGTAAGTGAACTAAATGTCCTGTAAAAATATCAAATTGGGACAACTACCGCTAAACCTCGATATAGGAAGCAGTGTGACAGCTGTTATAAAAAAATCCCCTCGTCTTTCCTTCCCCCATGCACGTGACGGTCACAATAACACTACTGAATCATAACTCCCAAGCGAGGTGATCTGTACATATTGGTTATTATGAATTATTGTTTTTTTTTACAGTGACGCGACGGGGGGGCTTTTGTATAAAAATGCGTCTCCTAAATTGCGGAATAGTAACAATGAACTTGAACACAAAGTTACAAAATACAGTTAATAAACCGAAAACAGGAAAGATTAGCGAAAAATAAACAAGCGTGGAGCGGCCACAACACCTGGAGAGCTTGACTGCTGGGACGTCTTTGTTAGGATAAAACGCAATGGTTAATTTAGATAATATATAAAAGCGATACTAAATTATGTCTTCATTTGCGAAGAGAGCTCTTTATCGTGTAGGTATACAGGGTGATTCACAAGTATTGGTACAACACTTAGCTGTGAATATTGTAGGAGTCAAAATATTAAGATTTAGCCAATCACGCCTTAATGAATGTTGATAGGTAAAAATATGCAGGTTGTTAGAATTAAAATTTAATTTTTTATTTTTCTACGTAATTTAATGAGTCATTAAAATTTTGTTGTGAAAATTGTTGGGTGGGGGTGGGGGTTATTATGGGTGAGAAATCCTAATACACCTCTAATTTTGGTCTAGCTTCTAGAGGGCGCTACGTACCTAGCGTACGTAGCACCTTTATGGCCGAGGGATAAACCACTGAGGTATTTTAGTGTACAGCTTCCGGGTGGTACTAGGTATTATTGGATATTTTCAGGTATTTTTGGGTATTTTAGAGGTATTATGAGGAATTATTAAAATATTTTTCGGCGTTACTAAGTATTATTCTGATAATACCAGGTATTTTTCAGTATTGTTTATTTATTAGTGGGAATCAATTGGTATCAATGAGTACTACTAAAAAATACCCAGGTATTACTATAAAATTTAAGAGCGTTGTATTATTAGGTATTATTGGGTATTATTAAGTATTATTAGGTATCACTAGGTATTATTAGGTATTGTTACAATTTGGTACCTGGGTATTTAGTCAGATATTATTAGGTATTATCACAAAATACCCAGGTATTATTGAGTATAACTATGCAAAGTGGTATTTGTGTACAGTAGCATTTTTCTGCGGTTTACCTCTCGTTTACGAAAGATTTCGCCTAAAGTTGTATAAAATTTCAGACATTATAACAAAACAAATGACAGCGCACTTTTAATTAATTTCATTCAAAATGGTTAATAGTGTATCACAAATAATAATTTTGTGCACTCTGCTATGGAATCTTGTAGTTGATGGCCTACTAGAGAAACTCACAAACGAGGGATTTGGAGTCCAAGGATATGCTGATGACATAGTCGTCATAGTTAGGGGAAAGTTTAACAACATAGTCAGGGATCGTCTCCAAGAGGCCTGAATATAGTGAAAAACTAAACCCATTAGGAAGGGCTGAAGATAAGTCCTCTAAAGACCAACATCGTTCCATTTACCAGAAGGAGAAACCTGGAAGGACTGGGTCTTCTAATTTTTCGAGACACACAACTACAGATGCCAGAAGAGGTGAAGTACATCGGAATCATTATAAGCTCCAAACTTACCTTGAACCAACATCTGGATAGAACAATACATACAGGTAACATGTAGACAATTGTATGGGGAGACATGGCAAGACATGGGGGCTTAAACCTGGTATGGTTCATTGGCTCTATACCAATGTAATACATACGCTGCGTGGTGGCCCAAGGGTACTCGAACATGAGCAGTCGACAGGCTAAACCGGGCGCAAAGACTGGCTTCTCCTGCCGGGAAATAATAGATGCTATAAAAAGCACCCCCACAACAGCCATTAGACCTCCCTCCACGCAACTTAGTGATTCAGGGGGAGGTCAGAATGGAAGCATACTACAGGCTACAAAACTCTCAGAACCCGACTCCTCTCGGCGAAAATTTGGGACAATCAGGTTAATTAACATTGTAGTAGATCCTTTATTGAGCATGAGGTCATACTACATGGTATCAAAAATTACATTCAACAAGCCCTTTACTATAACCATTGGAGACAGGAAGGGCCAAATGATAGGAGCTCCTAATACACAGAGCACAGAACAGGTCACACCGTCTCCGGGTTTGCCAATAGAACGAGCGATGCTAGGAATCAGCTTAGGGGGGTTATCAGGAAGAGACAAAAATAGTCAATATCATAGGACGGATCGCCATCACTAAATGGCGCTAGGCATGACATGTCCAGGGATAACATTAAGTGGACAAAACGATTATGCAATGACAACTCAGCAAAATTAATCGAATGTCGAATGTCCCCAAACAAGATAGGAATTGTATTTAAGTTGCTCAGGGTATACAGCGGTGGTGAAACATGGAGGAGGCCTCTGTCCAAGGGTGGACGCAAACGCACTAAAGAAGAAGAAGAAGAATACCTAATTTCAGTGGAATCACGTAAAACTAAATTTGAGCAACACGCTAATTAAACAGTTATAGCATTCAGCCACACTCGACTGCAACTTCTACTCGTCATTTAATGGTCTCACAGGAATGCGTAATTAAAATCGTAATATATTTACTGTGGTACAAATGTTCAGAAACTAATCATATTATGGCAGAATTTCATATATCTATAGTACCTAATATTGATTGATGGCGTTTAAAACACGTAGGAATGTATTAAAATGTTTATGAAAACCATTAATCACGCATCGATCGGTTGGAGGTGACTGACTATTTGTATACATTTCATGTCATGTCGATGCATCACCTAAATTCTACAAAATTTATTTAATATCCCACCTTTACATTGCTCTTTTTTTATATCGAATGTCATCGCTTAACCCCAGATTTTTTTCTGTTAAACATACTTTAAGTTGGCCTATTGCCAGTCCTCAGATGGAAAAAGTCGAGTCAGTAGGAAATGTTTAAAAAAATAATTTATTCCTTTTAAACCGTTTATTAGCTAATGAATGATTTATTATTATAAACTATCACGAATAGAGGAAAATGTCCAACCCAAAGTAGCCAAATATCATAAACAGTTCTGCATCCTATTTTACTGCAACAGAATTATTTATTTTAAATATAAAATTAATTTTAACAAGCAATTAGGGTGATAATTAAAATAACATAAAAATACTTCCAAGAACCATTTGAAATTTGATGGAAAATATTAACAAATTCTTTTAAATAATTAGGGTATTCAGACAACTAACTCTAACAACCAAAAGAAACGAGGAAAAGAAAATGCCCTCCATAATGTTAGCAGACTTTAATGTATACGTAGGAAAACATGACTAGATCATATCCTGGGGGGCCGAAAGATAAGAGAACTAGTCAAAAATACTTAAGCAAAAAAGAATAGTAGACGTTAATACAGACCACACAATACTTTGAGAAACTGGAAAAGCAATAAGAGAGACCTGTAAAAATAACAAAACATTAAACAGTACCTGGAGCATTTCCATACTGCAGCAAGAAGAATATCAGAAGAGATACCACGAAAAAATAGAAAAACAACTAATATGAGAAGAAGTAGACTGAACATCAATGACTTCAAAGCCACATAAGCCACACAAAAAAAGTGGTCTGTCCGGCAGACCATGCCAGTGCATCCTTGTGTATTTCGACCCTCTGAAACAGAATTCGGAGACGGTATTGTCAGATTCGCTCGGATTTCACCCATAACCCCAAAAAACAGCCCCAAAACAAAAAAAAGTGGTCTGGCCTGCGGACCACACCAGTGTATCCTTATGTATTTGGATCCGCTGAAACCGAAACCGTAGTCAGAATTGTCAGATTGGCTCGTTTTTCAGTTTTTCAGACCAATGTATCCTTACCAAATACATAATATATTACACTGGTATGGTCCGCCGGACAGGCCATTTTTTTGGGGGATATTTTCTTGGAATTCAGGGGTGAAAAAGAGACAATCTGATAATTCTGACTTCGGATTCGGTTTTAGCGGGTCCAGATACACTGGTGTGGTCCGCAGACCAGACCACTTTTTTTGTTTTGGGGGTGTTTTTTAGGGTTAGAGGTGAAAGCCGAGCGAAACTAACAATTCTGTCTTCGGATTTTGTTTCAGAGGGTCGAAATACATAACGATACACTGGTATGATCTGCCGGATAGACCATTTGGGGGGGGGGGGGGGGGGGGGGGGTTGAAGTGAGAGGTGAAAAACGAGCCAATCTGACAATTCTGACTTCGGATTCGATTTCAGCGTGTCCAAATACATAAGGACACGCTAGCCTGGTCCGCAGGCTGGATCACTTTTTTTATGTGACTGTGTCATTAAACAAAAAAGTAAAATACTTATAAAAAAAATTTTCTGAGATAAATGATTTTAAATATCGTGGAAATTGGTTCTATATGCATCTAAGAATGTGTTAAAAAATCCGAGTGACAACAACTTTGATTTAAATTTGGTTGTAGGCCACCGTGTGCGGCAAGGAAAACGTTAAGATCAAAGAAGTTACCTATGAACCCAACAAGAAAGGAGATAAATAACATTTGTGGAAGCTAAAAATGACAAAAGCCACAGACAAATAATATGAGATGCGGAAAATAGATAATAGATTAATTTCAAGGAGAAAAGAGAAGTATACTGGCCCTTGAACAAGCCACCATTCTTAAACGATCAACTGTTAAAAATAATCACTGCATCTGGGATAGAAAAGAATTAATGCACTGTGGACCAGAAAGACTAAAGGAGCGAATCCTATAAATTATCGCCACAACATCGATGAAAATTACACTTCCACCTACGGAATGGAACATGACCATATAGGTACCCTTCTCCAAAATCGGCTCAAGATGATTGCAGAAGAATACCACTCTGCAGTGTGCGACAAACACATGTACGGTGTGCACCATCAAGAAAAGAAGTGAGAGAAGATCTGAAATAAACGTCATCCAACTACTTGCAAAAACAATAGAATCAAAGGAACGGCAGGAAACGTTCGACATTAATAGGAGAGGAAAGCAGCAAAGGATAGAAACATAGTCAATGAAGTAATGGAAACATGTCCAAAGAAGTGACCCTACATATCTGCTGAAGAAAACAGTGTTAATTGAACAGGAATAAATTCAAAATAGGGAGACAATGCATGCTATACATGGATAACAACAATTGAGAGGATGATGAACAAACTAAAGACGGCTCAAGTACACTGCTAACAAACAGCAAGGGAAAAAAGGAATCTCATAAAGAAATCGTAGTTATATACACGCTCCTGGAATAAGAAACGGAGAAAATAAAAGAAGAAGAAGAATAGCTCTAGATACAATCACCAAAAGAGAAGCATAAACACTCCAAGTCACGACGCGATGCTGAAACGCATCTCGCAAGAAACTACACTTCCTATCCTATATTCCAATATTACGCGCCACGTAGCTCTCGCTGCTGGCAGCAAGCATGACCTCAGTCCAACGATAAATTTCTAAATGTCAAGTTGACAGGTAGTATGAAATATTGACATTTGTAATAAATTGACGGTACATGCACCTACAAAACTGATTGATCGCGTTCTTTACAACCAGTTTACAAACATCCTCAGAAATAAGAAGCTAATGTTATTAAATAGAACTTCATTTGGGAACTTAAAACTAAAAAGGAACGATAGAGTAAAATCAATCGCATTTACAAATAAGACAATTATTATATAAAAAAGCATCAGGAGTCGTTAATCCTACACAACTTTTCAATAGGATTACTTGTATTGCTCGAGATCCAAATGATTTAAAGGAGTGTTTTAAATCTTATACCGGTTAGTTTATTTGACGATATTTCGTTTCGAAACACAACAAAATCATCTCTTTTTTCTCATTTTGATAAAAAACTTACATCAAGTACAACTTTGCCTGAAGGTGCTAAATAATTTTTAATAGAAATTAGAAAAGTTGTGAGGCAATGCCCGGCTCAATATAAAGATATTGTTCACACAGCCCCACAAAAAAAAAGTTTTTGATCTGGATGACTGACCATAGTATTCCTATGTATTTTTTGACGCTGAATCCGAATCCGAGGTCAAAAAAATTCGTATACCCCCAAACTTTTGCGCTACAGCCAAAAACAACCCCGAAAATGAGGTAAAACCGTCCCATACATCAGGATTCAATGAATGGATGTAAATGAATGGTGAAAAACATGGGAAGGGAAAATGTTTTATATTCACCAGTCACTTACTTGAATATTGACTGGAAAACTACCCTTATAATATGCTGAAAACTCCCCCTGTACAAAAAAAGGGAATATAAATGCCAATAAATCGAGAGAAATGTTAAAGTTTTTATAGTTTGGAATACAGTACAGGAATCTTACGCGTGTTTCAAAACTACCCATATAACAAGGTGGAAACCACCCTTATATAAAAATAGACTGCGTGAATACCAATAGATTGTGGGAAATGGAGGAGTTTTCGATGTTTTAATTCCAGAATAGAATCTTGAGTGACCCTGTTCTACCTTATTCTTAGTCGGTACAAAATCTACCTCTATAATTGGGTGGAAACCATCCTTATTACAGAATAAAGCACAAATGCCAATAAACCACGGGAAATAACTTTTTTATAGTTTAAGTACAGAACATGAATCTGGAGTGACTCCCAGGGCACCTCTCTTCTATAAAGGGTGGTAGCCACCCTTATATAAGAATAAATTGCATGAATACCAATAAATCGTGAGAAATGTTGGAGTTTTCATTGTTTCAGTTCCAGAATAGATTCTTGAGTGACGTTGATCTACCCTATTCTCACTTGGTACCTAAAATCATCCCTAAAACACCACCCCTACACCCCTACGAATTTTTAGCATCAGCGTCAAATAAAGATTAGTTAATTACTTCTAACATCAAATTTTTCCCAAAATAATACCACAGTGAAATGTGCGGAAGCAGATGCTGATTATTTTTTTATTTATTTTTTTTTTTTTGTGGCACTGTGGAGCTAGTCCAATCAGCCAGATGCTGATTATTTAATAGTAAAAGCTGTTGTTGATTGCTCAGCTGATATGTGTAACCCTGTTATAGTTGTTGGTCAAGATACAGACTTAATAACGTTACTCATTGAACATTGCAAAACAAAACATGTATACGTGATGGAGGTAAATCTGATAAAATAACGAATATCTGTAAGTTATGTTCAGAACTAAGTGAAAATGTAGTAAAAAATATTCTATTTGCACATGCTATCTCTGCGATACCACCTCTGCATTGCAAAAAACAGTATTTTCAGTTTTAGAAAATAATACTGAACTAAATAACAGCCTATTAGTTTTCAAAAGTAAATTTGCTGAAGCAAATCAGCTTGCAGTAATTGGGGAAGAATTTATTTTAAGACGGTATGGCAGTAAAAACACTAATAGTCTCAATGATTGCAGGTTCGTTAGGTATAATCATATTTCTGCTAGGCAAAATATTTTCCAACACTTCGATCTAGCAGTTCTTCCGCCAACATCCGATGCCACTAAATATTATATTTATAGAGTGTATTGGCAACTTCAAGTCTGTCGACAATCTTAATCCAGAGAACTGGGGTTGAAAAAACAGCGGTTATCTAGAACCAATAAAAACAGTACAAAAGTGTGCCCCTGATTTCATTTTAAATATTTTATTCTGTGGTTGCAAGAAAAATTGCAGACAGTTTTGTACATGTGAAAAATATAACCTTAAGTGCAGTACAAGCTGTGTAAATTGCATTGGACAGGACTGTGACAATGCGTTAGGGGTGTTAGTTTCTGAGAATGAGCTAGTTTTTACTTAAAGCTCGTATTTGAGGGTTTTTATGCCTATTTATTCATGCGTAATGTTAATAAGAAGTGTGTGTGTGTGTTTGTTGTTACGTTTTTTTGTTTTTAGAATGGATTTTATTTTACGAATGTGTTACTTTAATTATTAATAACAATGGCATTTCTTATACAACCTATCGATGTGACAAATGACTTTCCTCGATTATTTCGTAAACTGATTGTAGAACGCTATAAATCAGTTTTGTGTATGTATGTCTTATTTATTAAAAAAATCAATATTTTATACAACCTGCCAACTTGACATTGAAAAGTGCAATTTCTAAAATAAACCATATTTAATTAGTATTGCCAATAATAATTGTTGTTGCCTTTGTTGCATTTTATGGTATTAAAATACAAAAAGTAATCTTTTTTTTATACAAATCTATCATTTTGATAACCGTAACTTTGGTAATATTTAACCGATGGCAACAATATACCACATTAAAACTTAACTCTTTCTCTCAAAATGTTGCCTCTTTACTTTTTTTCCTAAAATGTCATCTGTGTGAGTTATTAGCGATTAAAGGAAAAAAGTGCCTTATTTCAACATGGCGGCGCATTTTTTTTTTTTATTTCTGCATGGCGGATGTTTTGGGATTTTCAGTCAGAGATTCCTGTTTAACCATAGAATACAATCCCTAAGAAATCAGCTTGTTACAAATTTGTTCCGGGTCAAATTTATTTTAATTTGACTGTACTATTACTGTAACACAACTTTTATTTACATAGGACAATTGATATTTTAATCAAACGCGTTAAAAATGAAAAGCTCTTTTAATTAAAATCTGACATTAAAAGACTACAAAACCGAAAAGAAACCGCAAAGAAATTTCAAATAGAAATTGAAAACTTCTGTTTTAGGAGATTTACTTTTCGCCAAGACAGATTAGAGCCGTTGCGAGTGCTTAACGAGGACTAAGAATGGCAAGAAATCGAAGTCTTGGCACTGAAAGTATTATAGATTAATTAATGAATTGTTATTTATGATGATGACAATGGAAGTAACAGTAGGGTAAGCTCAAGAATGCTGTTATTTCAAAACTGAAAAGAAGTTCGGTAAAACGAATAATTGGAAAAGATTGAAGTGTAAAACAAGAGATTTTATGTAGAACACTTAAGTCGTCAATGTGAAGAGAATAAGACGACGTCAGCTCCTATTGAAACCGCTTAAGAAATCGATTAACAGTGATTATTATGCTTGATTTTTCGAGCTTATCCAACCATTTTTATTATGAACAAACAATCGTTACGCGGTGAAATTATAAAAGATATATAATAAATTTTACAAAATCTGTACATTACTTGATACAGGGTATCAGCGGAATCATTAGACAAGCTATGTTTCCTGAGTTCTCAAAGTACAAGATTCAAACTTGGCAGCGGTAATATATACAAATTATATACAAATTCAATCACTTCCGGTTTCCCTGGAAATGATTACAGCTTTGAAACTTTCAATGAAACATCTTGTATATCTTTATATTTTTTTTTGATTCCGGAAACGATTTTAAGTAAAATTGCACAGTTTTAAAGTGTTGGAAGGTGGTGTAAAAAACTCCTTCTTTCACAACCCCACACGAAAATCTATAATGCTACTACTATTGATCATAAGTTAAATTTCCCAAGTAGAAACAGATACCAAACTCCTGTTTCTGGACATCTTCATGTATACGAAGGATAATGGAGAATTAGAGAGACAAGGTATACAGAAAACCGACGCACACCAACAGATACCTTTTTTTTTGCGGTGGGGGTGGGGGTAGAAGGGGAAATCCATCATGGACACTCATCGCCTTAGATTTATCACGCTGGGTAGGTGCTGGACTCTAACCAAGCTAAAACCCCTCCGGAAAAGTGGCCCCCTCCCTGTCTTCAGTGTTTCCTCATATCCTGGAACCGCCCTCGCTTACCGTCAGAATATCAGATCAATCTTAGTGTTAGGTGTTCGAAATAATCTGCCTCCGCAGATATGTCCTCTTATTACTACTTCGTTGAAACGATTAGTGGTTCAAGTTTCTTTCGTCTACTTGATTTTCATAACTGATGTTATCATGTCCTCCAAGAGTTGCCAGTTTTCCTCTGATTCTAGCATCCTCGACACCATGTCATCGGGTGTAATTGGGCCGCCTAGCCTATTTATGACTCGTAGCTTTTCTTCTCTCCACCTGCTACACCGGAACACAGTATGCTCCCCGCAGTACATGCTTTCTCGGTCTTCAATCTTCCCGATGTCGTAGACGTACTCTACAAAGCTTCCGTGCCCTGTTAGGTCCTGAGTAAGGTAGAACCCAACCTCCCCGTGTCCTCTCTCCACTCATCTTTTAATATCTGGAATGAGTCTCCTCGTCCATCTTCCCTTACTCGAGATATTCCATCTCTCCTGCCACCTCTAATAGTCTATCGTTGGCCTCCTTCCTGCCACTTCCCTCGTATATATCCCACCTTTCCTTTGCCACAAGGTCAATGGGAGGGATCCCTGCCACTATTAGCACTGCCTCGTAGGAGACCGTTCGGTAGGCACTGCAGACTCTCAGTGCTGCACATCGCTGTACCCTGGCCAGTCTTCTTCGTGTTCTTTCCACTGCCATCGCACTTACCCATACCGGGGCTGCGTACAGGAGAATGGAGTGCACCACGCTACACAGCATTCTCCTCTTGCTGGCCTTCGCTCCGCTGGTGTTATGCATCAGCCACTCGCCCACCTTTTTCCTCCATTTTCGTCACATGCACCACGTATGTCAATTTCGAATCGAGCCATATGCCCAGGTACTTTATCGCCTGGCTAGGGCCAATTTCCAGCTCCCCTACCCTTATTCTCACGACAGGGAGATTCCTCTTTCTGGTTATGATTACCAGCTCGGTTTTTCCAGGGGTAAGTTCGAGCTTCTTGCCCCTTACCCATCTCTCTATTTTTGCAATGGCCGTGTTCGCCGCCTCCTCGATTTCCCTCACCGTTCTGGTCATGACTGTTACTGCCAGATCGTCGGCATATCCGATCACCTTAACGTTCTCCGGTTGGGGTAAGCATAATGCATCATCGAACATTATATTCCACAAGGTTGGGCCAGGACCGAGCCCTGCGGAACACCACAAGTCATTTTCCTCCACTGGTAGTGCCCTCTACCTCCAGCCCTGTCCACCTGTTCTCGAGGTAGCTCTTTACTATCCTGAGCAGGTACGGGGCTATTCTTAACTTTCGCAACTTCTCAACTATCTCGCCCCAATCCGCAGTGTTGAAAGCGTTCCGAACATCCAACGTTACTATCGCACAGATCTTCTTGGCCCTCATAGCCTCCCCAGCTGTCTCGGGTATGCGCCTTATCGCTCCTACCGTGTATCTCCCTTTCCTAAAACCGAACTGGGTGTCCGATAACTCTCCCTTCTCTTCAATGTCTACCTCTAGCCTCCCCCGAAGCAGATATTCCATTAACTTGCCCATCGTATCGAGCATACCGGCCTATATGATGACGGTTCATCTGGTGGCTGTTGGTCCATCATGGACCAACAGATACCTACCCGCTAACTCTCATCACCACGCAGCACAAAAACAGGCCATCATTAACACTCTGGTATACAGAGTAAAACAAATTTACGAGATAGAAAATCTCCAAGAGGAATATCGGGCTTTGAACACGTCACTAGAGAAAAATGGATAGAAACTGAAGGACAAGATACAACCAGGACAGAAGAGGAAAAGAAATAGACAGCAACAGCTTACCTACCATGTATACAAGGATGTACGGAATTGGAAGAGTTTTGGACAAAAAGAACATCAAAGTAATAAAAAAGGGTTGCACTACATTTTCCCAAATATCAAGGTTCAGAAGAAGTAGAAACACCAGGAGTACCGGCACGGTAGCTCAGTCTGTTAAGGCGTATTGAGTGGCAATATGCTGACCGACTGTCTATCGCGCTCTGGGTTCGAGCCCCAGCCACGGTATTGACAACACCGGTGAATATGGATGTATGTCTGCATTTTTCCAAATGCGGACAGCCTTGGCTATGGATTTGGGATTGTCTACTATCTGTTGTGTGTTTATGTTTTCTGTTTATGTAGCATTCCATGTTCCTGCGGACAAGTTTACATCGGAGAGACTAGGCTTAAAGAACATATTAGCCATATAAAGAATGGAAATGGAATTTCTCGAATTTTGTAGCATTCCCCAAAAATTAATAACATGTCCATTTTTTCACCCCGTATATATTTTAAACAACAACAATTTAACAATCAAAAACGACAAACAATTTAAAGACAAATAGAAAACTTATTAAGTCAACAATGTACACGTGTCATATTATCTGTCAAACTTATTTTTGTTTCCACAGTACACATTTTATATGCCAGTGTTGAATTGTTGACAAAATAATGTAGTTTAATTCAATTTTTACAGCATACTTTCTCGATTTTTTAAATTATTATTCACCAAGGAACTTATGTATTTGAGTTAATGTCAAACTGATTTTCGATTTGACGTTATCAATGGGTTTGTTGTGAAAATTAGTATTGAACTACTGGGTATCTAAAAGATGTTACCATTTGAAAAAGTTGACTTAATTACAAATGAGTGATTTCGGAAATTTTAGTTGGTCGTAAGTAATAAACCAATTGGAAAGGATTTGACTGCATTCATTGCACTCTAGATGCAAAAATAAAAATGGCCCTAAAAGATCAAGCAATCTCAATTTTTTAAAAACCGTTTCCGGAATCGAAAAATATTGAAATATGCAGAGTGTTCCATTTAAAATGTCAAAGTTTCCCCGATTTCCTGGGAAACTAGCAGTGATGTAAAAGTATTAAATAATAAAATATTTACCATTTTTGGAACATATTTGTGTTAATCTAATAAGATATTGTGACATGTTCTACGCCAGAGACATCTATGAGCGTTCCCTCTAAGTTCAAAAGGCAAACAGAAACTAACCTAATTAGTTAGTTCGCCTGTTGTCCCAGAGATGGCGCGCGCAGTGTCATAATCTGGCCTTCTAGAAACATCTAGAGAGCTGGTGATATCATAACAGAATATTCTAGAACTCTCATCTTTGGGGATATAAAGGCATGGAGAAACCGAGTGGACAGTTTTAGTAGACAGTTTGAGTACAGTTCTGTTAGCAGAGTTAGTGAGAACAGATCAGGGAGTAAACAAAGTGATAAAAGGGACTGGAGTAGTGAATTATAAGTACACAGTGTAATATTGGTAAAGTGATTATTTGTTGTAATTAGTACGTCAGTTAATAAATTAGTGTTTAGTGCTACCCTGGTGTTATAATTTCCGGATCCACGATACAGGGTGCTTATAACAGGGGTGTAAACACGTAACAATATCTAATTCACCAACAACGTATTTATTCATTATTTGAAAAACATTACTATTTGAAACATTATTTAAAACCGCTGCCCAAGGAATCACTACTTCCACATCCAGATTCTCTATCCAAGTCACTCACAACGAAAAAACTTTGTGTGAAAACAATTGTTTATGGAACTTTAATAATATAATATTTGAAATCCTCTACCCCAAAAACCCATAAAACGATACCCCACATCGGTAGTGGGGTGGGGGTGGTGATAGGGGGGTGGTAGTGGGGGGTGGATGAAGTAAAAAAATATTTTGAGGTTTCTGGTTCCTGTACATAAACTAAATCACATTTTTTTTTCATCCCCTTTAATAAGGAGGTGGGGGTGGTAATGGGGGTGGCTAATGCCAAAAATTTTTTTGAAACCTTAGCTTCTCTTCTATATACTAAATACCAATTTCATGGACTCTTACCTGCTTGATTTATCCATTTACCCCAAATTTACCCCGATTTACCCCCCAACCCTTCGACGGAACAAGATGAAAATATAATCTAGTTCTAGATCTCGTTAAAGTACATATGTGTACCAAATTTCAAGTCAATATCTTAAACGGTTCCAGAGTAAACGTGCGCACAAAAAAAGTTACAGACAGACAGACCGACAGACAGACCGACAGACAGACCGACCGACAGACAGACAGACCGACAGACAGACAGAAATTTTTTTTTCGCTCAAACTTAAAATCTCGACGTTTCATGACGTTTTAAGCCTATTTGGACAATAAAAATTTTTAAAAATTTTTTTGTCGTTACTATACTTCCACTGGACGTGGAAGTAAAAAGGACTCCGCAGAAATCTTAGGTAAATTGGCTCTCAGTCAAATTGTCTGAAATTGAGATATGTTATAGGTTATGAGGTCCTGATGAAAAGTTCTCATGGGCCCAACCCAAAGTAATGACTAGACTTTGACTTAGAGACGAGATAAGGTTCACTGATTCGCGATTTTCATATAACTTATAAACATTGTTTAAATACATATATGAATATTTTATGAGTTATATACTATCATATATTTTCTAAAGCATGTTTGGTAAGCCTCTGAGCATGTCAGAAATATGCCATGGCATATCTGTGTAAAGTTTGTTAATCATTTGTAAAGTAAATAAAACATCTTAAATATTAAGTTAACTTAATTTTATTAACAGTACAATTTATTAATATCACTCTACGTATATTCATTGCTAGCATAATACTAATCGGTGAAGTATAGGTTCAAGATGCCCTACAATTATATCTTAAGAATAAAATGCTGATAAAAAAATTAAACCGCAACATAAAGAAAAATTACAAACATTAAAAAATACCTACGTCTTGTGTAATCCCCAAGACAGGCATTACAGATTTTGTTGGGCTATCAAACGTGTTTGAGCGTATCTGTAATGTGTCTGATTATGTCTAGAATATAGAACGTAAATGAAATAAAATGTCATGCATGGGGTGCTTGATTAATGTGTCCCTTTTCCACTTACAATTAATATTTGTGTCTATCGAATATGTACATCATTTAAACCATCGTTGTTTAGTAGTAAAGCTCTTTCAGCGGCGGCTAATATTTGGTACAGAAGAGAAGTTGGTGGATATCTGATGTTTTGTTGGTGCCGAGCAAAACCAAAATACCATAAAATACTGGCAATATGACAACATGTACTTATCTAAAAATTGAAAAGAGCAGAAACTTGAGAGTGTTAAGAAAATCCTTTTGTACATTTAAAGGATATCGTTTAGTGAAACCCACCTGATGGCAAAATTCTTGACATTCAAAGATCTTACTTTTCCGATAGTCACAATAATGATGCAACACTGTTGCGAGCTGAATTTGACCGAGACATTAATGGGATGCAGGAATAGTTCCAATAGTGAAGATATTCTTATTGTAGATCGTGGATATCGCGATGCTACAGAATTACTCGATCACTTAAATATAAGGTACCACATGCCAAACTTACTACAAAGAGGACAGCGTCAATTATCGACCAGAGAAGCCAATAACTCCAGGTTAGTAACAAAAACTAGATGGATTGTAGAAAGTCGAAATGGTCATATTAAAAGAGTTTTGAATTTTTTTGCACAAGTAATAAGAATGGCACACAGAGCTCATATTACCGTATAGCTGGTGCATTAGTTAATCGATTTCATGGTCCTGTACTGATCAAAGGGGCAAATGCAGAGCTAGCATTAACCTTATTACAAAGATCTAAAGAGGTAAATATTGTCCAGGCACGCGTGGAGGCAGAAACGTCGAAGGGGAGCTGAGTGGATTCGTCTTGAGCATAATCAACTTCCAGGCTTTCCTGAACTCTCTCTTGAATACTTGGAAGATCTAACTGTTGGTCATATCAATTATATTTGGCACCGTCATATATTCAAAATAATTTAAACAGGGAAGATGACATGCACTGGTGCTGGGTTTTGTAAGATTTAGACTGCATTCACATTTTAGAAATGCGACCGTTTATCAACAATGGATTGCTTATAATACAGAACGAGAACACAATTATGACGAAGAGAATCCAATTAACGGGTATTACTGTACTTGAATATCAGGAGCAAGCACACTAGGTACATGCTGTCATATTGCTAGTATTTTATGGTATCTTGGTTTTGCTCGGCACCAACAAAATATCGGATATCCACCAACTTCTCTTCTATGCCAAATATTAGACGCTGCTGAAAGAGCTTTACTACTAAACAACGATGGTTTAAATGATGTAGATATTCGATAGACACAAATATTAATTTTAAGTGGAAAAGGGACACATTAATCAAGCACTCCATGCGTGACATTTTATTTCATTTATGTTCTATATTCTAAACATGATCAGACACATTACAGACACGCTCAAAGATGTTTGATCTGTAATGGCTGTCTTGGGGATTACACAAGACGTAGGTATTTTTTAATATTTGTAATTTTTCTTTATGTTGTGATTTAACTTTTTATCAGGATTTTATTCTTAAGATATAATTGTAGAGCATCTTGAACCTATACTTCACCGATTAGTATTATGCTAGCAATGAATACACGTAGAGTGATATTAATAAATTGTACTCTTAATAATTAAGTTTGATGTTTTATTTACGTTACAAATGGTTAACAAACTTTACACATATATGTCATGGCATGTTTCTGACATGCTCAGAGTCTTATCAGACATGCTCTAGGAAATATATGATAGTATATAACTCATAAAATATTCATATATGTATTTAAAGAATATTTATAAGTTATATGAAAATCACGAATCAGTGAACCTTATCTCGTCTCTAAGTCAAAATCTAGTCATTACTTTGGGTTAGGTCCATAAAAACTTTTGATCAGGACCTCATAATCTATAACATATCTCAATTTCAGACAATTTGACTGAGAGCCAATTTACCTAAGGTTTCTGCGGGGTCCTTTTAAAAGCATTTCGTAATACGTTATTTTCAAGATAATTTTGGTGAATAAAATCATAGCTGCCATGAGAAAATGTAAAGCAAACGACGTAAACAGTATGATTTAATTCTGTTTACTTCGTTACACAAAAGTGCATTTATTAAGTTGTGCACTACATTTAACACAGAACCACAGATTATTCTTAATCTGAGACAGAACTAGGATTTTTTTTAAATTAAAGTTTAATGAAAATTAAATTTTGCAGTAGTTCCAACCAAAGTATTTTTAGAATATCGATTTCCCCTTATAATAGACTTTCATTTACCGGCGTATTTTTGAGTTCGTGATGACAATAAGTTGAACTTAGTAAAGGCGAAAGTCTCTGGAAGCCTCCTATTGTTTTCAGCTTTCAAAGAGCTGTAGGTGTCGTAATATTTTTGCAAATAAGAATCTTGTCGAGTGAAAGCAGCGAGGCACACCAGGATATATTATATATTTATACAAGCTGGAGTTGTTAACAAAGTTTTAGGCGTATTATTGTCTTTTAACATGAATAATATTTATTGTTCGAAGCTCAGACTTTGGAGTGAACTGACATGTTTATATTAAGCCATTGTTCATCATTTAATTGTACCCTCTCGGAACTCGGTAGGGTCTAGGGCTATTTTACTAGGGCTTGAAAAAGTTGGGGCGAATATTATTCTTGAATTTACATACAGTAAATTTTATACGAGAAGGGTACTGGGAGAAATTGCCAATAACAAAGTTACCAAGAAGTTTTGTCGCCAACAGAAACTACTGTTTTAATTCTAATGATTTATTCGACTATCTAAAATCAAAAAACCGCTGCCCAAGGAATCACTACTTCCACATCCGGATTTTCTATCCAAGTCACACAACGAAAAAATTTTGTATCTGGAACTCATTGTTTATGGAACTTTAATAATATATTTGAAATCCTCTACCCCAAAAACCCATAAAACGATACCCCATATCGGTAGCGGGGTGGGGGTGGTGACAGGGGGTGGGAGAGGGGGGGTGGATAAAGTAAAAAAATATTTTGAGGTTTCTGGTTCTTGTATACACACTAAATCACATTTTTTTTCATCCCCTTTAATAATGGGGTGGGGGTGGTAATGGGGGTGGCCAATGCCAAAATTTTTTTTGAGACCTTAGCTTCTCTTGTATATAATAAATACCAATTTTATGGACTCTTACCTGCTTGATTTACCTATTTCCCCCAAATTTACCCCAATTTACCACCCAACCCTTCGACGGAACAAGATGAAAATATAATCTAGTTCTAGATCTCGTTAAAGTAAATATGTGTACCAAATTTCAAGTCAATATCTCAAACGGTTCCAGCGTAAACGTGCGCACAAAAAAAGTTACAGACCGACAGACCGACAGACAGACCGACAGACAGAAATTTTTTTTTCGCTCAAACTTGAAATCTCGACGTTTCATGACATTCTAAGCCTATTTGAACAATAAAGTTTTTTTAAAATTTTTTTGTCGTTACTATACTTCCACTGGATGTGGAAGTAAAATATCGTTTATACTATAGGACCGAAGTGCTTCATTCAATCTCTCTTGTGATTATTATAGACGTTTGCTCATTAAGCCGTTCAGGTCCATAGTGCGTTAATTCGTTGTTCATTTTATATAATAATAAATGAATTGATACATTGTGAAAACAGTTTTTAGTGATGCTTACCCCCTGAAACGGCCAAAAAAATTTTTGCTTATTTCTCATATGACAGCTGGGCATCGACTATTTTTGCAAGGATTCTTTGTTTTTCATGGGGATATAACAGATGGTGAAAGATGATGTCAGGTTACGTTACTACCTGGTTGCGGTCTAGTGACCGCAACCAACTTAAGGGTGGAATCTACCCTGTCAGTGCATATTTCCGATCATGAATCGAAAACGAAAGATACGTTTGATGAAGAAGGAGGCAATAGCATTGAATGCGATGTTAATTTCGAGGAATATGATCCATGTAATTCTCTTTGTAAGCGGTTATATTAATATCTTGTAAGAAATATTATATTGTACTCAGAATCGTGTCCTGTTATATAATTTATTAAAAACAGAATTTTTTAGCAATAGTATTCTCTTCCTTATATCCCGTTTTAAGGAACATGAATTTCAAATTCTTGCGATTTTTGATGAAGATGTAAAATGGACCAATGGTGACTTTGAAACCACTCCCACTCAATATACAAATTAGAAAATAAAAAAAATAAATTTAGGGGGGCGGGACTAACCTCTTGAGGTTATTTCAATTCACGCTAACCATTATCCTTGATCAGCATCCTCGAAAACGAGTCTTTAACAAGAAAAAAAAAAGAAACAATTTTACACCCCCTGATGGGGTATATTCCACCCTAAGGGCGGTTGTGGTCTACCATCTGATATCACCTTTCACCATATGTTATATCCACATGAAAAAACAAAGAATCCCTGCAAAAATAGCCGATACCAAGCTGTCATATGAGAAATAAGCAAGAAGGGGTGGTTTTTGGCCGTTTCAGGAGTTGCGCATGACTAATGAATTTTTCACCCTGTTATTCGTGTTCAACACCCTCGAAAACGGCGGGAGGAATAGGTTTCATAACTTTAGCGCGATTTTGGATACTTTCTGACTCCTCACTTCCACTAAAAATGTAACTAATAATACAATTATATAAAATATTTAGTACCGACTTTGCCATCTGCCGGTTTTAGGGATCAACTCCAAGGTATGAAATAACGCTGTAAACGCCAAAAGTAGTTTTAGTAGGAAATCGGAAAAAACTTTTTTTTATTTATGCTACGCAAAAATGTTGAATAACCAAATTTATGATAGACTAAGCAGTGTACTATTAACATTTCAGTTTAAATAACGTGATAAAAATAGCGCAAACTACGATCTAGATTGTTACCAATATTCCCATACTTGCGAGTTACATAGAACATTGTTATGTGAAAAATCAATATTTTCTCATACTGGTTATAACGTTGTTACAGCATATTATTCAATTTTTTATGGTTCAGATGGCTATTGACATCTGATTGTAATAAATTATAAATTTGTGTAACTTATCTAAATAATAGAATAGGCAGATAAGGCAATAAATCCGCGTAGAACTTGTGACTTTACCTTTAAAATAATCCTGTAACTTCTTCATAAATTATTAAAACAATGTTTTTGCAGTGCTCTAATATGATGCCCTCGACCACCCTTAATCGATAAAACTTTATAAATTGGTAGTTTATATAAAGCTCACCTGCCCCTCGTAATAACAGTGGGATTCTGTATATTCACTGGGCATATCCCGTTGCAGCGACCCCGTCATTAATAAAATTGTAGTTTTAATAACTATATTAAAGGTACGTTAGACATTTCGACCTACCCTTGCTATATAGAAATTGTCTGTATCTTGTTAGTACAGCTGCTGGTTTAATAGTTTAATGACTTCGTGGTGTATTTTAATAAAAAGGAACCGAACGTTTATTCGAAGTGTCATATAGAGAAAAGATGAAGAGAAGTTCCGATTAATTTCCTATTTTACCACATATAACACAACAACACAACTTACAAAATTTATGCGAAATGCCATTAAATTCATAGGTCTTACAAACATGAATACATGCTTCAGCTTTATTGGTACTTAAATTAAAACACACTCAAAATTAAACATTTTTGCTTTCCCATACTTATACGAAGTGCGCGTGCGCGTGCGTAGGGAAAATATCCAAAACCCTTCAGCCCATCATCACACCCAAAACAAACCAATATCGCTGCGGCAATACAATTTTTGATGTTAAGTTTGGCTTCACTATAACTGCCAAAATTCGTTTCTGATGGATTTGTACGTTTTCAAGTCCTCTGAAATAAAAAAAAAAGCTTTTAAAATTGTCCATCTGTCGCCTCTTGTGCGATCTATGGTTGCACCTAGGCCCAAACCACTGGATCAATTTTGCTTAAATTTTGCATGCGTCTTTAGAACGGTCAGACCTCCGGACGAATTGGACGTAGTTCAAATGTAGAGGAAGTGAACCGCTAAAACTACCAAAAATTGGAAAATATCGCTTTTCTTAAAAATGCCTCTAACACGATTGTGATCTGTAGCACATGGATACTACCTGACATGACTAGTTGGTCTTAAAGAATGCAGGAAGGGACGCTGCGGTTTGAGAGTTTAAAAAATTAAATTATATTTTTCTCTAAAACGGTTCTAATAATGAGAGGATTGGAAGTAAAAAGCTAATTATAAGCTACACTAGGTATATCGTATGGATCTTACTCCTCCAATAAGGAAAAGTTACTCCGAGTTGTATCGGACCATTATTCATGTTGAACTACAGTTAAATTTTTAACATTGTTCAGTTTTTTTTGTCTTGCAGACATCACTGACAACTTTTCCACATTGAAAAATGGAAATAAAAGTATTTCTACAGCTTTCTCTGTACTTAAGTTTATGTATTGGTTTTATTAAAAGTTTTTGTATCACAAGTACCCTGGATAATTTACTGCATAACTGCAAAATATGATTTACTTAATATATTACAAACACACGACAGTGTGCTATCAATATACATGTCCAACAATTTTGCGCTTTCACTTAAAGAGATATCACATAAGGTACGTATTGACTTGAGCATTTTTCTCCGAACGAACTGAACGAGCTGAGTACAGTCGAATTCGCCTAGTCAATCAAGTAACAGCTTGTGAAGTATACTACAATGAGGTGTAGTATACTTCACAAGCTGTTACTCTGGGAGTACATCAGGGATCAATTCTAGGACCACTATTATTTTCCATTTACATTAATGATCTACAGTCACAAATTAGCAAGGGACAATTATGTAAGCGGATGATACTACTGTGTGTATCTCTGCTTCTAGCGCTGATGAGTTTAATTCTAACGTTAAAACAATTTCAGATGAGATGGATGCTTGGTGTGATCGAAACGAATTAATATTAAATAAGAATTTATACAGGTACGTATTGACTTGAGCATTTTACTCCGAATGAACCTAACGAGCTGAGCGCGCACAAACGAAGCGAACAAACATTTTGTGAGAAAAGCTCGTGATATTCGTAGAGCTTGTACTATCAGTACTCACTGACGACCAACAAGCAACTAAATCCCTTTGAGCAAATCAGATTTACCGACAATCGACCGATAAAGTTTGGCGCGCTCGCTTTGGCTCAGTTCGGCTCGGCGAAACGTATTGACTAGGCGAATTCGACTGTGCGCTCGACAGAATTAAGATTCTGTCGAGGGTTACGAACTTAGTAGATCAAGACGTGTACCTTTGTTTCGAAGACCACCGCAAGACTTTTGACAATGTGGAATAAGACAAACTGAGCTGTATTATTAGAGGTAGAGACAACCAAACATTTGGTATTTATTATCCGATAACAAAACTTTGCTACTCGTATAAATGTAAAATGGGCAACGGCGTCAAACAGGGCTGTGTTCTGTTACCAATTCTCTTTAACACTATAGTGAACGTGTCATGGGATGTGCGCTGGAAGACTGGCAAGGTATAGTAGCTATAGACGGAACCAAGATTTGCAGATGATACGACCTTAGCTCCTGCAAGCGAAGATGAGCTCCTACAGCTATTGGACAGGCTTCAGGCAATAAGCTCTGATTATGGTCAAGTGTAAATTACAACAAAATGAAAATTATGATTGTAGACCAAGCAAATGATAACCACCCAAACACATTAAGGATAGCTGACTGGGAGGTAGTAAACAAGATGGTATGCCTTAGAGCCCTTGTGAACAATACTAGCGACTGCGAATATGAGATTCGGAGAAGAATAGTGATGCAATATTGGCAACTTGCCAGTTGACCAAAATTTGGCGGACATAAATATCACCAAACGCACAAAGATCAGCATATCGCACTAACCTTCTTCTAGAATCGTCCCCAAAACAGACTCTCCAGCATAGTATCCTCTCAAATCTTCTATTCTTTAAACCGGAGAGAATGGTTGAAACTTCAAGGAAAACCAAATGGCAAGAGAAGAGGACACGCTAACAGACAACCACGACATATGGCGTGATGTCAGCACAGGAGCGGAGTCCGACTAGAATAATTTTCATGAATCGCACAATGTCTGAGAAGACGTTGTAATAAGAAAAAGAAACAAGACATGCAGGGCCGTGTAGAGAAAATACGGGCCCGGGAGGAATTTTTTTTTTTGGAAATTGACGCACAGGAGAGAGAAATCCCAAAAAATTGGTTTGATGAACGGGATGAATTTTTTTCTTTTACCGGGCCTTTCGACGGAACTGAAGACACGTCTATTTACACAATCAAAAGTTTTAGAGAGATCAAGTAGGATTAATAAAATACATTTTCTTCTATCCACTTCACTGTAAATGAAATCAAACAACTTAGCAGATGCGCTTTCTGCTGATCTTCCACATCTAAATCCATGTTGGCTATCTGATAATATATTGTTTCTTTCTAAATATAATATAATCCAGTCAATGAAGTTCAAAAAGGCCGATTAGGGGAAATAATTCGTGTAGTGGCCAATTTTTGTACAGCTGTCGGGTGGAGTGTCCTGAACAACATACTAAAAGTGCTGACCGAAGGAGGGGGGGGAGGGGTGCGGGGAGTTGGGGTAGTTTAAAGGTCCCCTTTTCACGTCTTTCTTGAATAACTCGAAAACTACGACATCTAGCGAAAAAGTATCCTTATACAAACTAGATAAAATTCTCTACAAATAAGTTCATATTAATTTTAATGGGTGTTGTGATGTTGTGTATGTATACGTGTCCGTCCTGGTTGAGTGGTAGAATAGCCTACGGCTAAACTCCGCCATGACATAAGTATAATTATGGCGATTAAAAAAAAATGAAGGCCGATTAGGGAAAATAATTCGTGTAGTGGCCAATTTTTGTGCAGTTGTCGGGGGGAGGGGAGGGGGTGTTCTGAACAACATACTAAAAGTCCAGACCAGTGGGGGGATGTGCGGGGGTGGGGGATAGCTCAAAGGTCCCTTTTCACGTCTTTCTTTCTTTCCTGCTTCACCGCGTAAAATGGAATGAGAAGATGTTTTTAGCGATCTTCCAAGCGACTGCAGATGAGTGAAACTTAAATAAACACCGATATGCTGCGTTGCTAAAATCATCCACCAAGCCAAAACTTGATCTAGCCACACTGCCACCAACCAAAGGAGCTGCGCAACAACACTCTTTCAGAGTTTATTTGCAGGTATATTAACTGTTTTTAACAAAATTTCTTGTTATTTACAGCGGTTCGCTTACTTACTTACAGATACAGCAATGGATCAACAACCCCCTACACCCTACCCTCAGTGCAGATGGAACTGAGGGGAAAATGGATCGCTAACCCCGGTTACCACCAAAAAACCTGTAGCTCCTGAAGCGATCTTGAACTTCATCTTTTGCCGACGTTCTACTGGGTATGCGGCACTTGCCATGGTACATGCACGAATGGTGCACCATTAGACGACAATTTGGACGACGATGACGATGATGATGATTTTGCTGACTTTTAAAATATTTAGATTTAAGATAATGTTCGTGTATTATTAATAATATAGTTTTTCTGTTAGTTTTAAATCCTTTTAGTATTAAAATTTCATTTGTCATTAAAATTTTTTTTTAATTCGCAATTTTTCCACCCTCTGTATCTCGTAAAGTATTGATACTACATAAAAAAACTTGATAAAAAATGAATAGAAACTTATTTTTAGACAATTTTATCTAGTTTCATTTTGTACAAGAATACTGTTTCGCTAGAGGTCGTAGTTTTCGGGTTATTCTGGAAAGACGTGAAAAGGGAACTTTTAAACTACCCCCCACCCCTCCGCATACCCTCACCAGTCAGGACTTTTAGTAGGACTTTTAGTATGTTGTTCAGGGCAGTCTCGCCGACAACTATACAAATTGGCCACTACACGAATTAATTCCCCTATTTTTCCTTCGTTGATTGGACTAATAGCCTATGATCCTAAATATTGTCTAAATGTTAGTTCTGGAATTTTCTTAATTTTACTATTTTTCTTTCTGGAATTCTCTGTCACGTGTATCTTCATCTAAAGATGATGTCCTTAAAGTCTAAAATGATACAGTTATCCACTATATACTGGATTATATACACTGCAGATGAAAGATTTTCTAACAAAGTTTTGAGAAAGGAAACAGATTGGGTTTCCGAAACGTCAGCAAACTGCATTATTTTTATTTTTATTCATCTCATTTGTCAAAAACACCCTCTAACTGTTCCTTTGACGTAAAAGTAACAGTCATAGAGAAGTAATATACTGTTTAATTGTATTCTGTAGACTTGTTTTTTAGTTAATTTCTCGATGTCATATAAAGCAAAACTTTCCCCACTATGATGTTGGGTTACTTAGTTTAACAACCTATCAGACTCGTGGTTCTTCTATATGTCGATGATTTATAATCTCATAAGCCAGTAAGTAGATTGATATCTTGTCTGACCCAACAGGTGAGAAGTAACATTAAATGTTTTTAGGCCATTTAGTATTGCGTGTTTGTATGTATCTATTGTGTGATGCAGAATTAAGTTGTGCTTTAGCAGTGCGAGAACAAGTGATGCGCATTCATTTGCTGCATGGAAATTACATTTGTATGTTGCATTATTTGCAATTCGAGCATGCCTAGAGTCCCAAGATCCGATCTACCTTTTTAGACTAGAAGTTCCATTCATCTATATAACATAACCAGCAAATAATTTTCGTGGCCCAGCCTCGTGGTGCAGGTTATCACGAGTCACTCACAATAATACACCTGTCAGACGCACTGTGGCGTCCGCCGGCGCCCAAAACCAAGCCGGCATAAAAGCCGTTCGGTGCTTCGAACACGACGTGGGTTGCGAATCGTCGTGGGAGGCGGTGCATGCATACGGGACGATCGGCTGCAATAAACTGAATAACCGCGACCGCGAGTTCCTTCTGCAGGAGACGTACGGAGCGCATCTCTACGCCATCCACGGCGCGCAGTTGGATTCAGAACTGGTCAACTATGTCCTGAGCTTTTAAAAGATTTTGCGCTTTGGACGTACAAAGTGTCCATCATATTTCATTTCACGGGCAATCTTCACCTGAAACGCGCCTGGGAAGGCTGGAATCGGGGGCGGCTCGTGAGGATCTACGTGGGTGGCAGTCGAGAATCAGCAGTCACTAATTCGATGTGCACTAGGTCGACCTAAACTTTAAAAATAGAATTTATGGAGCTATTTTTCTTTTCAAGATGTCCTTCAAAGTTGTTCCATTTGATTGAAAAATAATTCCGATGAAGAAGGGTAACAGGAAGACGTGGCACAATCCTATTAAAGTTGAAATGGAAAATAATTTCCATAACAGGTGAAAAGCGGCGAAATAAATACTGACTGACTGTTTTCAACTATTTTTTTTCTGCTACCTGCATAATAATAATAATAATAATAATAATAATAATATTTTTATTGACCATTTCAGATACAATAATTGTATATATGGCAAGTCATTCATAACTTAACAGTAATACATAATATAATTTTAATATACATTATATGATATATCGAGTAAAGTATTTACACAAATAACGAGGATAATATGACATAATATGACAAACACACAAGCAAAGATAAATATAATAGATACATAACACTAAAATTACAAAAAACTATACTTATATATCACAGATTTAATTTAAGTATTTGAAGTCCTATAAGGCCACAGATTCCCTATTTAAAAAGTCCTGAATACTATAGAAACCACCTTTGAGTAAAATGTCTTTAACTATACCCTTGTATTTTTGATAGTTGTGCATATTTCGAATTTCTACAGGGAGACTATTGAAAAGCAAAATACAATTGTATTGCGGTGAATGTTTATAACTGGAAGTGTGATGTAATGGTATACTAAGTAGATCTCCATGTCTAGTACTATATGTGTGGCAATCTTTCCTTTGAGTGAATAATGTCATATTTTTCTTAGCGTATGTCAAACATTTTAAAATGAATATGCATGGTACAGTTAGAATTTTCTTGTTTTTGAACATTTCTGCACAGCTCTCATTATATCCCATTTTAAATATAAGTCTAATAAGTCTTTTTTGACTAATGAATACTCTAGCCCTATCTTTTGAATTACCCCAAGCAATGACATTAAAGGAGATATGCGAATAGGCAAGAGCGTAGTATACATTCAATAGCCCCGTTTCATCAAGTGTACTTTTCAATTGCAATATAGCAAAATAGGCCTTGTTAAGCTGTGAGCAAACATGATCAATATGTTTGCTCCACAGCAATTTGCTATCTAGGTGAATACCAAGCAATTTTGCATTTTCTGATGTAATGATACCATCGTGCAACATTAATCCATGCGATAATTGTTTTTGCAAAGTAAAGTTTATAATAGTTGTCTTACTCACATTTAAAATCAGTTTGTCTCTCTGTGCCCAAGTAGTGATTTCTTGAAATGTCTGATCAACAAGTGAATGTAGCTGCTCTATTGAATCCGCTGTTACGGTTACAGTAATATCGTCAGCGAAAATTGTCAGATGACCAGTTGTTAGGTGATTCGGGAGGTTGTTTATATATGACATGAAAAGTAGAGGCCCTAAAACAGATCCTTGAGGTACTCCAAACATGACGTCATGAGTATCCGAGTATACGTCGTTAAGTTGTACTTTTAGAGTCCTACTTTTCATGTAGCTACTAATCCATGATAGTAAATCCCCCCTTACACCAATACTATACAATTTCTATTCTAGGAAAGAACCGTTTACGGTGTCAAATGCTTTTGTAAATCGAACATTATCGAGACAACATATTTTCCATTATCTAGGCAGGTATATACGTGGTCTAGCAAGTAACAAATTGCTGTCTCTGTCGATTTTCCGGCAGTAAAACCATGTTGAAAGGCCGTAAGAATATTAAATTTTTTTGTAAAAGCAATAATTCTATCGTAAATAATTCTTTCAAATAACTTGGAAATTACACTCAGTACAGAAATTTGACGGTAATTTTCTATTCCTTCAGGCGTCCCTCTTTTTAATACAGGTATCACCTTAGCCTCTTTCAATATGTCAGGAAAACAACCCTGATCAACTGACATATTAAACAGATGGACTAAATACGGTAGTATGCCTTCCCTGATACTTTTTAATATGTTTGCTGTTATACCATCCATCCCAGCTGATGACTTATTTTTTAAGTTGTCTATGGCACTGTTTACCTCATCCAGCGAAATTGGCGCGAAACATATTGAGTTCCCGTTATAGGGTGAAATGGTGTACGGTAGAGCTAAGTTAGAACCAAAGTGATCAAGTAATTTATTGGGAATATCAGTGGAGAAGTGATTAGCAAACATGTTGACTATTTCATGTTTATCTGTAATTATTCCGTTTTCACTAAACAAGTTTATGTTACTATTTTTCAACTTTTTCCGCCCCAGATTAATATTTACAATATCCCATGTCTTCTTAGTTTTATTAGTGGCATTATTTATTTTATTTTTATAGTAACTCTGTTTGGTTCTTTTTATGTGGTTTTTGTATAATAGTTTTTGTTCGTTATACAGAATTTGTAACTCTACAGATTTAATATTAACCATAAGCCAGTAAAGGTTTTTAACATAATGTTTTTGTTGCGTCAAATCATTTGTCCACCAGTTATTTTTAAAGTTATTGTTTTTTACTGCAACCTCTTTGACCGGGCAACTAATATTATAACACCACGT
The DNA here is from genome assembly GCA_936432065.2 of Rutpela maculata. Lineage (NCBI taxonomy): Eukaryota > Metazoa > Arthropoda > Insecta > Coleoptera > Cerambycidae > Rutpela > Rutpela maculata. The sequence goes on from OW386285.2 coordinate 361,812,132, forward strand.
AATAGCATCTATGAAAAAATCAAAGGACTCATTTACACTTCCAATATATATATACCCAAAATCAATTTTGCTTAACTCAAAGATGAAGTTTTTCATGCTATTTTCATTTAAACATCTTTTTTCAAAAGTAATGAAGGTGGTGACATCATTTTCAGTTTGAGCATTGGTTAATTTTAAGATATGCGCGAAGTGATCAGCGATATTCGGGTTGTGCAGTTCAAGTTTAAAATTTTTAATGGGTATATTGGAAACCATGTAGTCAATACAACTAGAAGTAGTATCACCGTTTATATTTGTAAATATACGTGTAGGGATTACAGAGGTTAAATGTAATTCAAATGAACTGAAGACATCAAATAGAATGTTGGTATTATGGCAGTTTTTTATTGCATCGATATTGAAATCGCCACACAGTATCACATTACAAGACAGACTACTTGCAATAATTAATGCTTGATTTAAATTCATAATAAACTTATCAATATCACCGCTTGGTGGCCTGTATGCTACTATTACAATGTACTTGGTCTCAACAATCGTACAGCATATTGCACATATTTCTATATGACATTCAATGGATAAGGAATTTATAGATGAAATTGCATTTGCCTTTATTTTATTACTAACTATTATGAGAGAGCCACCATGTATATGTGTCAGTCTAGAAAAATATGTCATTATTCTATGGTTTGGAAATGCTACGTTAGCAGGGCCATTATGACATATCCAATGCTCCGAAATACATAAAATATCTATTTTAAAGTCAGCTATAAATAAGTCAATTTCGTCCAATTTATTAAGTATACCCTGTACATTAATATGTGAAATATTTAAAGAAATATTTTTCCTTTTAGGATTTAGATTTGTAATTAGACTTACTTTATTGGTCTCGAAAAAAGTTGTACTTTTTGATTAGGGAACCTGTAGGCCAGTTGTCACTATTAAAAACTTGATCAAGTAGGTCATGGTCAATTTTTATTTTAAACGCTTCCGTTTTTCCGTTTTTCCATTTGGGTAGAATTTCCACGTCAATATCGCACCCTGTAAATGTTACGTTGCAATGTTTCTTCATTCCTTCAACACCAGTACCAGGAGTCACTCGTCCTACATATATATATGCTTTCCTATTTACAGCTGTTATATCGGATTTAGTTTTAGTACCTGTACCAAAGATGGCATGCGGTCTTTTAACTTTGTTACCAAGATATTTCTTATTTGAGTAATTTTGGTTTTTAGAAACACGTGAATCATCACTTACAACTTCATTTGTTTTTGTCTGGATATATCGACGTTGTTTTCGGTTTTTGTGTACTAATATAAAGTCGTTATCTTGATCAGGTTTTGCGGGAATACTTTTTTTAAATAGTCAAACCTTTTATCGGGTGATTTTTTGTTATTGTCCAGTTTTTGTTCAACGACTGTACTATCTGAAAAATTCGAGGAATCGGATGAGTTTAAATCTACCATCGCAGTTTCCGCTTGTCGTTTTTGGGAAAAAGTACTGGGGGCATTCGTGAGGAGAGCAATAAGGTCTTTATTGGTGTCACTTATAATTTTAATATTCGTTTCTAAATCACGAACTTTTTGTAACAGTTCACTTGTTCTCCTTTCCACTACTCTATCCAGTATTTCCGCAAAGACAGCACTTTGTAAGAAATGTATTGCCTGATTTTCTTCGGGGTCGTCAGAATTTGAAACACTTCTAGTTAGTACCATTTTAGTCTTGAATTTAATCAATTAACACTTCTTTAGATTAAATTAAATTAAGCTATTGTAGGAGCTCACAGAATTACACCCGTCCGTGTCAATCGCTACGATACAAACTTGAAAGTAATCTAAGTAATCATAGAAAGTAATCTCTTCCTCTCTCATTTGCGGATAGAAAATGGTTCTTTGTTTCCCACAGGAGGATTTATGAATGGAATTTAAAATGCTCATTCCCATTATTTACATAGTTTTTGTCGTCCTTTGGAAGGGACTCCAACTTCTTGATCAATTCGTCAAAGCTACCATCGCAGTTTAGTTCCTTTGCCATTCGTTATTTTACATCAGCTGTAATATTTTTCTGCAAAATCCGTTGTCGTTTCTGGTACCAATTACCACAATTGATTACAATTTTTTCTAGTAAGACAGGGCTTTTGCGATACTCATATAGATCTTTTGGAAACTGCAAATTTTGACCAGGAGCTTTGACTGTAATTGGGGCTCGAGTCCAGTTATTTGCCTTTTCCCTTTGAGCACGAAACTTCTGGGGGGGGGGGGTTACCACTTGGCCCAGGCCTATGACCAAGTTCACAGGATTATTGAACAACTTCACCTTCATCGACCAACTATTTTTTAACTTCGCCAGATGATGACGATTGTTTCTCTTGTTTTGAAAAATGTATATGCTTTAAAATGATATCTAATTTGCGTTTAAAATCAGCGTTAATATAAATAAAACTGTTTTAAATATAAAAATAAATTGTACAAAACTTACCATGTAAGGTTGTGACTATTTTAAATTTCACAAACCTTGCCTCTTTTAGACTTCTCTAAACGCTGGTTCTTTTTTTCTTTCTTCAATAGCACACGGTCCCTTCCAATCGTTGAGACAAATCTTGTGTTTTTTCCCTTGTTTTGAAGAATTAATCGTTTGTGAAAATCCAAAAGAGTTATCTAGCCTTTGTAGAAAAGTGTGGTTCCGTCTTTTCTGTACTTCGGTTCAGCGATTATTAAGTTTTTTGCTAATTTCTGTGAAAAATTCCTGCTGCAATGGGGTTATTTCATGTTAAAGAAAAACTTAAAAATATATATCAATTTGAATAGTAGAATATACAAGAATAATGTATTGGTAAATACTATTTCTTTATTATTTGTTCATTATTCATAAATCAATAAGAAGTACCGTCAATAATTTCAAATTTTATTAACTTCTGACGTCACGGTTTACAACTAAATCTAGGAATATTTGTTTTGTTAAGATTCTTGACTCTTATAATAATTTGAGTGTATGTTTATAGGTGGATGTAAGCATGCAATTGCATTTCGGAACCGAAAATAGCGCAAAAACATGCAATCTTAAAACGTTCATATTTTTCGAAAAACACCTGCGGGAGGGCCAAACGATGCCGCGACGCAAAGAGTAAGAGTTCTAGTTGATCCGCATCGTAAATTACACAAGGCAAATCGAAAATTCGGCTCGGCACGAACGAATCAAAACTGGTATTTTTTGACATTTAGCGAAAACGGCAAAACAAAACGTCAGTTACACGTCAATATAGGTAATGGTGAAGTTTGCATTTTAAGCTGCCATAAAAATGCACGGTCAATAAACGATACGGTTGCATCAATCAGCAGCTTTAGGACGAGAGAGACGCGGGGGGCGGGAAATCGAATGAAAGAGACAGACATATCTGATTTCCGTGCAGAAGACAGAGACAAAGATTCCGGTAGGGTCTACAGCCTACGTCACCTGTAGACACTACAAGCATCTTTGTCTCTGTCTTTTGCACGGAAATCAGATATGTCTATCTCTTTCATTCGATTTCCCGCCCCCCGCGTCTCTCTCGTCCTAAAGCTGCTGATTGATGCAACCGTATCGTTTATTGACCGTGATAAAAATATACTGCTTGAACTATACTGCGCATGCGTAAACCTTGACGTCACGGCTTTTGGCGAGAACTACAATTTTTAAATTATACCTAAATTGAATTTAAAATTATTTAACGTCCATAAAAAAGAATTCCCATTACATATACTTAGTTATTACTAGTCCTAGATTTCAAATGAATGTAAATAAAAATTATGAAATAACCCCATTGGCGCTTCTCTCAAGATACCTCAGCTTCCTTTATAGCTAAATAGGTCTACCAGACATATTAGTCCACCGGAAATACGATTTTAGAAAAAAAAAGTGGCAGAACAGCAATTTTTTTACGCAAAGTTGTAGGTCTTGGGGGGGGGCGGGGGGGCAGATTAAGGGTCGAGTAGCCGGAAACCCGACAGGTGGGACAACCTACAGGAGTACAGCATAAGAAATTCAGTTTTTTATTTATTTAACAACATTCGGTTTCTTCGCTTATCATTTAATTTCTTTTCTTTAATCATCTGTTGAACAATTCTTCTTATAGAACCATGCAGTACCCGGTACAAACTATTATTTTCTTTACTTTATTACTTGACATTTTGTCTCAACAATCACCTCCACTTGGAACTCAAAGAATGAGACTGGCTAGATAGAATTTAAAATTGTGTGTAAACCTTTTCTGGCACGCAAGATGGACTGGCGTGGCAAATGGCGCCAGTAAATTCAGTTGGGTTTGTAAAATAATATAAAACTAAAAGATAGGAATATGGATGTGCATATATCTGCACATCCAGTGGAAGTATAGTAACGCAAAAAAGTTTTATTAAATTTTTATTGTTCATATAGGAATGTCATGAAACGTTTTAAGTTTAAGCAAGAAAAATGTCTGTTGGTCGTACGTATTTATTTTAACGAGATCTGGAACTAGATTATATTTTGATCTTATACCGTTGAAGGATTGTGGGGGGGATAAATTGGGGTAAATGGGGGTAAATAAATAAATCAACCAAGTAAGAGTCCATAAAATTGGTATTTAGTATATATAAGAGAAGCTAAGGTCTCAAACAATTTTTTGGCATTAGCCACTTCCATTACCAGTCCCACCTCACTATTAAAGGGGGTGAAAAAAAATAGAAATGTGATTTAGTTTGTGTACAAGAACCAAAGGCCTCAATTTTTTTTATTTCATCCATCATCCCCACCCCCACTACCGATGTGGTATATCGTTCTATGGATTTTTGGGGTAGGCGATTTAAAATATTATATTATTAAAGTTCCATAAACAATTATTTTCACATACAAAATTTGTTTCGTTGGGAGAGACTTAGATACAAAATCTGGATGTGAAAGTAGTGATTCCTCGGGCAACGGTTTTTTTAAAATGTCTTGATGCTGAAATACACGCTGCATTTTTCGTGTAAGCTTTATTTAAACAATTTCTGTAGCATTTGTTAACAACCATTTCGAGATTAATTGGACAGCACTTGAATCTAGAAAGAATTAGCTTTCCATTGACTTGAAAATCATTAAAAAATGATAAAGAATAAGAGAAGAATAACATGCGGTGTAAACATAAAATGAATCAATTTTCAGTACAAATTTTTTTTACGCTTTTGCAATTGCGAACAGAATGGCGTCCTCTATGTTTATGCACAATATTATTGCAGATAATGTACATATTTTTCCAAAATTATATCTTCGAGTGCACACCCTGACATTTTAGGAATGTCTTCCTAAGATTCCTAGATTCCCGACTCCGGGTATCCACTTCCAGATATGAACGTGTTATAAAAAAAACGAACTGGCACGTTTTGCATTCATGCCTGAAAGTATACAGCATAGTAAAATATGTAGGCGGAATTGTTTCCTTTTCAGCTTTGAAAGTAAATTGTTTCTTTTTTTGTCTCTCGCGAGTATTCAAGGCAAATATACACATATGCCGAAAGGTTTACCATGTTATTAAATTTCAATGAATCTGTAAATATTTAAATTATTATACACGCATCAAGGCTGGCTTGGGGATTAGGTAAATATTACATTACTTTGTAAAATAATATATGATAATACAAGACTATAATATATTGTATTTAAAGGTTTTTATATCTTTTTTATTTATTCTGTGCAATACATTCGCATTAATTTACTTCCACTTTATCTCCACTCAACAATCATCGTTTCTATTGATAGGTGTGATGTGTTTCACGAACTTCAATAATTTGAATAATTACTACTTGAAGCTGTTTATTTCATCATTAACAATAATATTAGATACATTATTTGAGTGATATTTTAAAATGTGTTACATAAAAAACTATTTGATTAAGATACTCTTAAAAAATATATATATAACAAATAAAAATATTTTATTTTACAAATCTAATCTACATGGAAGTTTAATAATTCTACAACTTGTAGCTTTATATCAGGTTTGATTTATTATCAAAACTTGTAGTAGGGTTCGTTGAGAAATTTTATGCTAGGTTCACACTGAGAGTCAATCTGCTCTCACTTTCCAACTATTTCAGGAACCGGCAATATCTTTCCTCTAGAAATACTAGGAGTTGGTGTCCACTCCTTCTATACGTCGCATCGTCGACTCGTACATTAAAATCTTTAGGCCGAGATTTGTTAATGATTGTATCAGGTTTCCAGTTTCGATTTTTTTCCTGAACTATTGGGTATCAATTCAGGCAAACGTTTTGTAGTTACATTGTATTATTCTCTCTGGATTAGACCAATTTGCCTCTAATGCAACCCGTACTCTTTTAGTAGGACCATTTGGTTTTATAATTTATTTACTATAAGTTTTATGCGCAACCTCCTTCCCATTAACAACTGACAAGGTGCTAGTAGACTGGCGGTACATGACCAGTAGGGTGGGTTGAAAAACACGAACATTTGAATTTGCAGATGGCCTAGTTTCTAATTTATTACTATGTATCTAAAACTAATTCGGGTAGATTTTTAGCCAAATCGGTGAATATCTAGCTGCCCCCCCCAGGGACTTGAAAATGAAAGAAAGGGCCAATTTTTCGATTTTTAACATTTTTTAAATTGACATTTGAAATTTTTTTTGACTCTTTATTAATGCCTAAATGCGTGTAGCAAAAGTTTTTCGAATAAAATATTTTTCAGTTCCAGGGAAATTAGAAATTTGTCACTAAAACGTAGAATTCGACGAAAATAAGGTTTTCTGTATTTTTTTTTAATTTTATAATGGATGCCAATAGTGCCAAACGAAAAGTCTTAAAAAAGAATCCAGCGGAAATTCATTGGCATGCAGCCAAAAACCCGCGCGCAAAACAACCTTTGATGCGCACATTAAATCGTACAATTTTTTGGTGTTCTTGATTTTGGATGATTTTGATTTTGGATTTTTTTTCAAGGATTTTCGTTTGGCACTATTGGCATCCATTTTAAAACAAAAAAAAACAAAAAAAATCGATTTGCACACCTTTCTGCACGCAACGACTGCCTAAAATTTGCGTTTCTGGCATATTCATGGTAATTTCATTCATATATATGATTGACATGCATTTTAAAAACGTTGCACCTGACTGGTCATGTACCGCCAGTCTATAGTAAATTATGTTTAGATGTCGCGTTGTAATTTAAAATTGTGAGGAATGGATTTTGTTTGTTTTGGTACATTTTACTTAACAGTGCTTTCATTGCCCGAATTATTCGCTTTACCATGCTATTTGAATGTGGATAATAATTGTTAACAATATCCTACAATTTGACAAAATTATGGAAATCAATGGAATCAAATGAAGGACCGTTGTCCTAAAAAAATCTCTAATGGATTCTCTTTATTATAAAAATATTGTTTAAAGTGGATATTACACTATCTGCTGTTTTAGTATTTAGCTTTATTGAAAGCACAACATTTGGTGTAATATTCCACGTCTAAGAAGTTCAATCACCAATGATTTGAAATATATCCCTGTTTTTTGCTAGGGAAGCTGGAAAATTTCACGTGGCATCATGAGTTCTCTCGAATTGCTTTTGGAATACATCTGACCAAGTTTGACAATTTAGAACCATATTTTCAATATCTGTTGATAAACCTGGGTAATGTATTGCTTCCACAGCTTGTTTTTTACACGACACTAACCTTGATGGGACTAATGAATAACATTCCAAAGATCAGCTTTCAGGGATTCAGAAATAATTATTTTTTTCTTGTAAAATATCTTGGTGAATATATTTATATCGTCTTTCACGAACCAGAATTTTCTAATATCTCTTCTCGCTTCACTTTTATGCCCTGAGCCAATCAATAAAATGTTATTGTTGGAATTGTTCCATATCCGTTGTTAGCTGGTATAAATCTTTTTTCATTTTCTTTTGATGTTGATAGTACTCTATCGTTGAAATTGGTCTCAAAGTAGTCGAGTAGCTAATCTCTAAATTCTGGGAGATAATATGCCTAACTGAGGTAAACACTGTTATTCATATTCTTTTCTCTCTCTCTCCTTCGCTGGAGGCGGCTATCGAGATAAGAGATAAGAGATAAGCACAGCATTTGGTGTAATATTCCACGTCTAAGAAGTTCAATCACCAATGATTTGAAATATATCCCTATTTTTTGCTAGAGAAGCTGGAAAATTTCACGTGGCATCATGAGTTCTCTCGAATTGCTTTTGGAATACATCTGACCAAGTTTGACAATTTAGAACCATATTTTCAATATCTGTTGATAAACCTGGGTAATGTATTGCTTCCACAGCTTGTTTTTTACACGACACTAACCTTGATGGGACTAATGAATAACATTCCAAAGATCAGCTTTCAGGGATTCAGAAATAATTATTTTTTTCTTGTAAAATATCTTGGTGAATATATTTATATCGTCTTTCACGAACCAGAATTTTCTAATATCTCTTCTCGCTTCACTTTCATGCCCTGAGCCAATCAATAAAATGTTATTGTTGGAATTGTTCCATATCCGTTGTTAGCTGGTATAAATCTTTTTTCATTTTCTTTTGATGTTGATAGTACTCTATCGTTGAAATTGGTCTCAAAGTAGTCGAGTAGCTAATCTCTAAATTCTGGGAGATAATATGCCTAACTGAGGTAAACACTGTTATTCATATTCTTTTCTCTCTCTCTCCTTCGCTGGAGGCGGCTATCGAGATAAGAGAAACGAATATTCCTGTTCCTTGGTTCGTCAGGTATTTTTGTAATATGTAATGCTAAAAAATTAGCAAACTGTTCATATTCAACCATCGTACTATGCCAGTACAAGAAATAGTACAACTCCCGAAGCAAATACACAAAAAATCGTAGATTGTGTTTACGTGTCATTGTTTGAAATTTATTATAGTCATATACCTATATAGTCATCAGGTATATTAATTTTAATAAAAAATATTCTCCGTACAATATTGGTAGTTTTCTTTGGCCAGAATACTTTACGAAAACTAAAAGAAAAAGGCAAGTACCTTGTAAATAATACACTTTGTATATAGAAATAAACAAATATATTTACTTTAGTTTGCTTTGAGGAAACAACTTGAGTTTCAATATATAATTGAATGGTATGAGAATAAGAAAAATAAATTGTTTCCTTTGAACAAATTGGACCTTTGCCTTTGAGTCGACTGAGCAGGCACAATTATAGACAAAAGGTACAAATTGATGATGATGGTAAACACTAGAACACCGTCTTAACTAGACATTTCCATTTTAGATATACGACTATCTGTATTTGCGAACTTAAAAGGGGTTTTATTGAAGTTGGTTTAATTTTTCTTTTATCTGCAACGAGATATTTTGAGACGGTGGCGTATGCTCAAAGTTTATATTTGATAAGATATAAAACGTAAATTCAACGTTCCATTTTTAATTAAATTTTAAAAATCTCAAGACTGGAAGGCTTGGGTATTTAGATGATAGAAAGAAATCAAATGACTACTCACTATTCTACAGCCTACATTTTTATACCTCTAGGTGATAAGAGTGGCCCTATACAGAAATTTTCTTTTTATTTTTTGTACAAAAATTTATAATTTATATGGCAAAACAACGTTTACTGGGTCAGCTAGTAACAATATAAAATGCAAAAGTTTAAGTTTGCTCTGGTTTTCCCAATACAGGTAATAAAGTGTAACGCAGGTATAGGGGTCTACAGACGATCAAGCTGCTGGGACCCGACATTGTTGGTACGCTTTGAAGATAATTGGAATTCCAGTAGACCAGTTCACTTTTACGAATGAGTTCAAAGCATGCCGACAAGGCTGGCTCCCTGCCGCTGGATCGTGTGTAGACCCCTTTTAAACCCTAGTTTATGGGCGGTCGTATCACAAATAACAGGTAGAATTAGAATTCTGCGAAAAATAGACATACTAACTACCTACCTCTTTATTTGTCACCAAAACTAATATTCATTCTTACGTAGTCGTATTTGTACCTTGTGCATGCTAAGCGTTCATTTTCGAAAGTAAATAGTGCTATTTTGAAAATATGCCACGAGTTGTGTAAATACACCTAACAACTTTTGTTATATTTGTGTTGAAGTGACTTTTGCGCATCAAAAACGTAATTTTACTCCCAAAATTAAGAAAGCGTACCAGTTGTATTTTGGTTGTACAATTGGAGATGAAGACAAAAAATGGGCATCTCATGTATGTTGCAGCAATTGTGCGAACAATCTTTGCACTTGGCTAAGTGAAAGAGGACGTTCAATGGCTTTTGCTGTGCCCATGATCTGGCAAGAACCTACAGATCATGTTACCGATTGTTATTTTTGCGTGATACCTCCTATTAGACAGGGTATTAACAAGAAAAAAAGGATGGTGATACAATACCCCAATTTACCATCTGCCATTCGCCCGGTTCTCCATAGTGATGAACTACCTATTCCTAATCCACCTCAAGAATACAGCCTTGATTCTGACGAAGAATCGGATGATAATGTAGATGATGACTTATTCCAGCCATCAACATCACAAGATCCCGATTTCTCTGCCGAAGTGTCCGGTGGTGAACCACACAAAATTAATCAACGCGAATTATGTGATCTTATAAGAGACCTTGATCTGTCCAAGGCAAAAGCGGAGCTTTTGGCTTCTCGATTACAATGGAATTTACTACGAGAAAATGTTAAAGTTTCCATGTATCGAAGTCGTCAAAAAGATCTTATACCTATTTTCAAAATGGAAAATAACTTGGTTGCCTGCAAGGCATTGACGGTTTAGTGAGTGCTTTACACATTCCCCATGATCCTAGTGACTGGAGACTTTTTATTGACGCCTCGAAACTTAGTCTGAAGGCTGTGTTACTCCACAATGGAAATAAATTGCCATCAATTCCAATCGCCCATGCTGTCCACATGAAGGAAAATTACAGTAACATGAATGTATTGCTACAAACTATAGAATATAACAAGTATAAGTGGCAGATTTGTGCAGACTTAAAAGTGATAGCTATCTTACTTGGTATGCAGCAAGGGTGTACCAAATATTGCTGTTTTCTTTGTGAGTGGGACAGTCGAGCGCGATTAGAACATTACAAAAGAAAAATTTGGCCGCCAAGACTGGGTTTTGAACCAGGAGAAAAAAATTTTGCTAACATTCCATTAGTTGATTCACAAAAGGTAATACTGCCACCACTCCACATAAAACTGGGGCTTATGAAAAACTTGGTAAAAACTTTGGACAAAGAAGGACGTGCTTTCAGTTATTTAAAACAGAAATTTCCCACACTTAGTAATGCGAAAATTAAAGAGGGAATTTTTGTGGGTCCTCAAATCAAGAACCTTTTCAAAGATGCTGAATTTGACAACATTCTAGAAGGTAATGAAAAAGCTGCTTGGAATTCCTTTAAAATGGTAGCAACACACTTTCTCGGTAACAAAAGAGCAGAAAACTATAAAGACCTTGTTGGGAATCTTCTTTCTTGCTACCAGAAATTAGGATGCAATATGTCATTAAAAGTCCACTTTCTACATTCACACCTAGATTACTTCCCAGAAAACTGTGGTGCAGTAAGTGATGAGCATGGAGAGAGATTCCATCAGGATATTCAAAATATGGAAAAAAGATATCAGGGCAAATGGACTTGCGATGTTGGCAGACTACTGTTGTACTGTTGGACATGTATAAGAGATACTCCAGAAGTAACTTATAAGAGACGGGCTAAGAAGCGCAGGAAGAATAATTAATTTTCTGATTAAAGGGCTTATATTCTAATTAAATATATAGTATATAACATGTATTTGAAATATATATCAAAATGGCAAATATTTTTTCGCATGATGTAATTAATTGCTTTTTTTATTAAAATTATACCATAATATGTAAGTTAGGTCAGTTGTTGCAATTTTTAGAGCCAACAATTTTTTTTATGACTATGGTTGACGTAGCTGGGACCAAAACAATGCAAATAAGTGGTTTTGGTTAACGATACAAAATAAAAGTTAAAATTTGTAGATGTGTGAATCGTTATAAACTTATAATACTAATAATGGGGAATTTTGGCAATTTTGTTTTATTCCAAAATGATTTCTTTAGATCAAAAGAAGAGACCCGTATTTTTTTATAAGCAATATAAACGTGAAAAAGAAATGTTAAAGTTTAATTATATATTTTCCCCTAAAAATTTATGACGTATGTAAACGTAATTAGAAAATTTTAGGCTTACTATAAAAAGGATACCTACCCTGGCAAAGCGGTTGAGAAGAAGAAGATAACTTAAAATTCTTAATTGTCATCTGAATTTTAATCGCTGTCAGCCTCGTCTTGGTCAGTACGTTTCGTTTCTATTATCTTATGCTTGTTGTGTTTATTTGTTGTTCTGTGATTATCTTGACTTATTTTATTGCTTATTGTTGTATGGTGTTTATATTATTGTTTAAACATTTCACGTATTCATATTATTGCTTATTGACTTTGAAATTTTACAGAATGTTTTTCTGCACTCATAAAGTCTAAATTGTCCATAAGTTAACATGAACGGATTGACATCCGGTAAATTTTCGGAACATGCTTCCACAAAACCACTTTCCGTTCCTTTTTGCATAATTAAGAAGTTTAAAAACAACAAAAATTTACAATTAATTCACTAACAGGTTATTTATAAGGTTTTTGACAGCGACAAGTGCCAGTTTATGGCAGAAAATAACACGAAAGTAGATACAATTACGCAGTATTTGCAACCGTCACCGGTAAATCAAAGAAATTTTCTGCTACGTTTGTCTACGTCACAAAACGTTTAGTGACTTTTTGAGACCAAAACTTATGGGTCTTTAAAAAATACAACGAACTGAAAATAATTATTTAAAATATTACTGGTAAGTTCTGAATATATTATATTTTCATATTAATACCTGTTTTTAAATATTTAGACTGAACTGAAATTCCCCATTGTACTAATGTAACGATGAAACGAAGTCAGAGAAAATATTAGTAAAGTCAACCCACGTCCCAAGATGTCAACACCACTTTGGAATCGGAAGGGTATAGCAGATTGACGCGAAGAATTCAGACTCTCCTGTCGAGGAGATAAAAATTCCGACGCGCAGTGCGTCAATAGTATGAGGATGAAACATAAAAGTCGAATTTCATCAATTAATTTATTTTTAACGGTTTATTTATTAATAACTGTATACGTTTTAATATATTCGTGTGAACATAGAAAATATTATTACCTATAATATGTACGAGTTGAGCAGTCACTAAGCCAACAAAGAATTGTAGAATATGGAGTGCCCCAAGATACCGATTTGGGACTTACACTATTTAACCTCTATTTAAATGATCTGTTGACATTGCCATATAAAGGAACAATACTTAGTTTCGCGTATGACACAATCATTATGCATAGCGCAAAAACTTGGACCCAATTAAAGCAAATAATTGAAGAAGAGTTTAAATTAATAAAGAATTGGTTCGATATAAATTTATTAACCATCAGTTGCGAAAAAACTAAGTACCTTCCTTTTACATCATATCATTTGAACTTACCTAATCCTGGTCCATTACAAATTTATCCTGAAAAAATAAAGAAATAGAAATTGAAGAAGCCGAATATATTAAATACTTAGGAATAGTAATTAATAAACATTTTAGGTAATTTAAGATACGTACTAAAGTCGACCTTCACCGATCAGGTAACCGAATGAAATCCATTTTTTATGAAAAAAAATATGCTAACAAAAGTAACCGTGATGGGTTGCTTAACGAAATATGTTCAAAGCTTTTTTTTTGTTTTTTTTTTATTATTTTTTAAATTTTATTTATACTTATCGCAATAAAATTATCTTTATTTTGATATATAATTTATTTGGTTACCAGTAGTACCAATCAGTGAAGGTACCACTTTCGATTCACCTATTTAAACCTAGCAACCGTACAACCTCGAACGGAAAATGTAAGATACCTTATGTTTACATATTCTATAGGTTTCTTACTTTCGATTAGTGTTAAATTTTTTTTGGTTAGAAGATCGATGAAGGTATGGAAAAAAAATTAATTATTGAATTTTCAATTAAATATATCCTTGAACATATTTCGTTAGGCAACCCATCACCGTTACTTTTATTAGCATGTTTTTCTTCATACAAAATAGATTTCATTCGGTTACCTGATCGGTGAAGGTCGACCTTAGTACGGATCCTGTACTAGATGGGATATGCAAGTAAACAACGTTATAAAAAAAAAAGTAAGGACAGTACTTTCAAAATTTAAATACTCAAGTCAATTTGTAGACTTACCACAGACGTGTATGTTGTATTATGCTCTTATTCAGTCTCAACTAACTTATGGCATTATTGGTTGAGGTGGAGTTAATAACAATTATCTAAAAAAACTACAGAAACACTTCGTAAACATTATTTTCCAAAGAGATAACACCTGTCCATCCAATAATAATTTATATAAAGAAAGCAAAATATTCGACATCAGGCAGCTTTACTGTCAAAGCTTACTATTATTCCAATTCAAACATAAGAACGAATTTAAATATAAAACACACAGCTACGACACTAGACACAAGAATACAATTAGTGAGAGAATAAAGGTTAAAAAAACGATAGGAGAAAGAAATTATAAATACCTGGCACCTAGAGTATTATATTTGATCTTCTTCCATCTGAAATAAAACATAAATTCACTAATAAAATATAAGTCAAAAATAAAAATATGGTTACTAAACTCCGCGAATGTTTATACATCAGATAATTGATTCACAGAATACTTACCATTTTTAAAATGACAATACTCTGACCTATATGCGTTACCTAACTCACTATTTCGTTCTGGATCAACTCTATAAAATAAAAAGTTCAAAATTTAGTTACAGTAAAATAAACGTTTTCTATGTTACTTTAACATATTTAGATATTAGATTGTTAAATACGCATAATACCCTTAACTTAGAAATAACCCCCTACATTCTCCACGGCGCTGCGTGGTTGTCTGATTAGCTCCGGGCCAAGTTCTGGGTAGGCACATGCTTGTTATAATTAATTTAAAAATAAACTTCTCCTTCTCTATTTTGAGTGTAACAACGTTCATCGCGTTAGTACTTGGTTTGACGATCCATCTAAGGAAACACGACGATCTCATCCCACCTTTTAACGGATTGTATGTCAGCGAATACGCAGAAGCTATGTAATAAGGCGAGGAATACGTAGTGGATATACCATACTTCGGAGGGGATGTAAAGCAGTCGGTCTCTAGTCTATTAAATGTTAGGCAAGTAAATAATCCCTACTCTTCGACAGAGAAGAGGTTCGGCAAAATTTACAGGTAGTGGTAGCTCGTCTCCTGGCATCGGTGATAGGCCTTGGTAGCGGAAATAGGCCGACGTTAAATAAATAAATAAATAAAACTCAAAGGTAGTGAGAAAAAGTTGAAACACAGACTATTTTTTTCAAACCCGCTTGCTGCTGAAAAATGTCATTGTGCATGATAATTCCAGAATGGCCTAAAAAAAATTTTATAATTGTCATTTCTACAAAAATTTTGTTTTATTGCTATTTTATTACATTTATAAATTGCAATGAAACAAAATAGTTGTATAACGTTTCAATTTTGCTTGTTGGGAGTATATTCACAGATTATTTTTGAGGAGCATTTTTAAAAAGCCTACTTAAAATTAGCGAACCTCATCCAGAAGAGCGACGTTTGAATAAATAGTGCTTCTTTTAAAAATTAATAAAAAATCTGAAAATTTAAAATACCGCTTACCATTCCATTCGAAATGAAATTCTCGAAAATATTTTATTTAGTGAAAATCAATAACATGTTTAACCTATTTGATTAAGTCAGATGGGTATAACAAGGTGTTAAAACGATGCAATGGCTATATTTTAAAAATTAATTGGGTAATAGCCTACATAATATATTATCTGGGTATCCCACGACTTTTAAAACTGTAATCGTATACAGATTAACTTCTGGATATGTAATACTAGATATAACCAATAATAATTAAATAATAGTTTAGGCTTGAACAGAAATCTACGGGGATAATTCTCCGACCAATTTTATCGCAATCAGTTCTGAGATAGTTTCAAAGTCGTTAAAAATTCGTTTAGAGGTTTATTGAGAATTCAGTATTATTTGATACGCTGTTACCCGACTTCTACTAATAAGAGAGAAATGTTTTACAAATATTTATTTACCGATTATATCGTCAGTTATATTTTCTATCAAATGAATTGTTCAGTCGCTTATTAATCAGGTAGATAAGGATTGCATTTTGAAGTATCATGGACACACAAAACGTCCAAATTTAATTTAAAGAAGCATACCCAATTAGCATTATTGCACTAATATTCAGCTGAATTGTCATATAATTATTTTATAGTGGTAGAAAAATGTTCTTTTATGTTTTATTAAAGTACTATTGTTAACTGATTGGCTCTCTGCGATGATTTGGTGACATAAAGATGTTCTAAGAATGTTATTACAACATAATTATAAAACCACTTTATAAAGACTCCATTATCAACTTGTGAAGGTTCTCGATATATCTCTTATAGAGCTTCAATTAAGGATGCGAATATTTTTATTTTATAATGATTACATAAATGTAGGTTAGAGAACTATTATAAAATTTATGGATTATATTCTTAGAGTCATATTACTAGGTGATGCAAATGTTCATAGCTGTTACGCTTACACAGTTCTTATTAAGTACTCTTATAAAGAAACTTTATTAAAGTATTTTAATGAACTCCAGTGAATGCATAAAGAATTATTATACATCTGAAACTTCGCCATTGTAGCATTTCACCTGCAGTAGTTATGTTTATAAAACTGCGGAGGAAATTGTTATAACATGCGAAATACATCAATTGATTCCGATCCCGCCGCTAACGTATTAAAGAGCATCAGATTAGTCAGGATGATGTCAACATGGAAGGGAATGAGATATGGTGGAAAATATTCTGGAACTACTTGACCCCTCATTGGCAATATTGAAACTATCTAAATTTTCTCATAATAACCAGAGACACTGGGAAGCTATGACACATATATAATTACCGCCAATCTAATTAAAAAACGGAAAGATTTTATAATGGCTGAGTAATACACTGTTCTATAAGAGAACCCATTGTACTACTGTTCGAGATTCGGTGTTGTTTAATGCCTATATAAGAAGCTAAATTATTCTCTAAAGTAAACGCGATCTGTTTCTATGAACTAAAAGTGTTTGTGGCTGTAAAGTAACTGCATACCAAGTCGAGTTGTTTTATAGCAACCTCGCGGCAGTCTTTGTGCAAAAAAAGAGAACATTTCGCTATATAATAGCTGTATAACGAGTTAAATTGCTCTGCATTATAACCCGTAGAGGTTTTACACTGCATAAATTATTCTCTAAGACTCTTCGCCACATCTACTCAATCAAAAGAGATTTGTAACAGCTGTTATAAAACAAATAGTTTTATAAAAGCTGTTTAAGACTTCCACAAAGGTTGTACTATTTCAGCCACCATATTTTTCAAAGATGAAAGATTTTAGATGTGGCATCCATCTGGAGAAAAATTCAGATAAGAAAATTAATATTTTAGCACATATTAAACTATTTCGCATGTACTTTTTATTACGCATTATGCTTTAAATAATTAATTTATGGAAATTACTAACAGTTAATTATATAGGAGTAAATATTCTGAAGAACATTTTTTTCATAAATCTTGATCAGTCCCTTAATTTGCAGAATTTCGATGGCGCATTGTTATTTCGTGAGATATCATAGCATATATCGATGGTAAAATTTAAACCGAAAATTAATGTTAGCTTTAGTAATCTCATGAAAAAATCTTTAGTAGTAGTTATAAAAAGAGACATGTTATGTAGGCCTTTCTCTGTGGACCCCTGTACTAGTTGAATGGTCTTAAATTAGTTCTAAAGAGTTCTTCCACACTATTTACGTTTATAAGTAATGTTAGAAATAAGCTTCTAGAATATCTTAAGAGAGTACTTTAAAATTGTTACTTACGATGTCATCTATGCAATGTAAAAAATATAATTCTGGGTAATCAAATTATTAGACTATGAAAATTCTTCCCTGATAGACATCGTTATGTATAAAATTTAATTTCCGTTTTCACACATGCTCGTCACTGTACAGCAAAAACATTACGTCGCTCATCGCAAGGGAGGAGTACATAAAAAAAAATTGAAATTTATATTACGGCCGTTCCAGCTACCAAAAAATATTAATACAAAAGATAAATGGCGATACACTTCCCGAACCTAAGCAAAAAGGAAGTCTTGTGTATCTCCATTTCGGGCTTAAGCCTGAACATTTTAACACCAGTAAATCCGGGATTTCTATTACATTTTCGCCATTTTAATCAACATAAATTCTATTTTAGCTCTGACGTACAAAAAAATACCATAACTTTAACGAAGCTGAGGACTACTGCTACTCAACTGTGAATACGCGGAGGTTATTACATTAGTTTAGCGTAAAGAACTGTGGCGATTTTTAACCGTATACAAGGGCGGTCATATAGTCCCTGACCCATGTCAAGAGGGTGAGGCATTATTTATATTGCCGGAAACAAGATTTTTATTGTCAAATTGCGTATGAATTAAACAAGGAAGTCATCTTAAAATTTTCGTTATGTCGCCACCATCTTAAAACTAAAATAGAGAATATGTTACCGTTGAGAATAATGATTATTTATTTATTTATTGTTGTTCAAGTTGTACAACACCCCGTACCTAATTAATTTCCTATGTGACGTATACTTTCCGGTGAGGCCGGAAAGTGGTCACTTTTGGCACCTTAGCAACGGTACGGTTGCTCGGGCGCCACCTTTACAATTTTTATGTGGGGCAAAGGTCAAACGCTAGCCTCTTAGCACAGCCTGTTTCAGTAGGGCTGGAGTAGCTACAGTGGAGAAAAACAGTAAATTCCAGTGGGTCAATTGGGATGTATCAGACTTTCACACACACACAGAGTAAAACGCATAACTCGGTAAACAATATCTATCTATTTCCTATAAGCTACAATATTAACTCTAAATTAGTCTAAATCTACTAATATATATCAGATAGTACCCAGGCTACGATATGACTATCGTGCAGTTACAGCGATGTTACTTATGGCAGGCGGGAGCGAAGCAGCGGTATGACGTGGATTCGAGGTAATGGCGGTGATGAATGGTTAACGGCGCGAAAATGACAAGGTGACGGATTACGATGCAGGTGACGAAAAGCGGTTAGGTTATATACAGTCGTCGGATACCAGGAAGGAGCAAGCAAACAATAACTAATGCAACAATAAGCAAAATGGCAACTCTAGGTGTCAGGCTTGGCTAATATCAGGAACCCTGAAGCTGAAAAGAGATGTATGATTAGTTAAGACAAGACGGCGTTCTGCAGCTCCTAACCTGAAAACAGTTAAAAATAATATACGAATGCATAATACGAATACCCTGGGTACACCGGAGTCAGCCACGCTAGCACGACTGTTGGCACCTGGATGTGAGCTCGTATCCTGGACCTGAAATTGGGTGAGCGTCTTGCTGTCTCCGCATTAGCAGATACTACGAAGACTCCAAAACGCTCTCTCTATGGACACAGTTTGCGTGCACTAGCAGATATACACGCACCCTGGGCATACAAGAGTTACCAGACAGCAATTAAAGGTCCTGATTTCTCCGCATTAGCAGATACTACGAAGACTCCAGGAACCTCTACTTTATGACCACAGGGTACCCGCACTAGCAAATATTACGGATACCTTGAGGACACAACCAGTAAAATAAATATAAAGACAAATAAAAGTTCACAGTATCAGCCAAACCGCTATCTATTATAATTTTTTTTAAACTGTTTAACGTCGGCCTATTTCCGCTACCAGGGCCTATCACCGACGCCAGGAGACGAGCTATCCCCAACCTGGAAATTTTGCCGAACCTCTTCCCTTAAGAAGAGTAGGGATCTTTTACTTGCCTAACATTATTAATATTATTCTTACATATATCCTCTAGTTGCTCCTGGCGCATCTGGGTGAATACGGGGCGGTACACCGACTGACTTCTGGACTGGCACGTCTACCTGCTTCGGAAGCTCGTGAGGAACTTCACTTTCAGTGCCGCTTTCAATAGCTAGTAGGCTCGTATCCCTTCTCTCGCCCGGTAGTGGGAGAAGTGAATGCGCGTAGGCCATGAGCGGTGTAGCAGGCACTTGTGAAATTTTAATTACAATGGATTTTACGGATTTAGTACAGTTTCGTAAAATGGTATATTTTAAGAAATATTGACAGAGTCCGAAAAGTTGGACTTGAAATAATTTACGGAAATATTCACTTACGCTTGACTGCTGGTCACGGGTGGGAACCTCTGCTCGCTGCTACTACTTCGGATCGACTGACTGATGCCACAGAGAGCGTGAGCTCACGACGGTCTCTTGGCGCTGTGCTGGTGGAGGTCTAACGCGGGAATGTATTTTTACACGGTAATAAATTGTTCGTAGCCGGTTGGGTTTAAATAAGCAATACGAAAATTATATAACAATATTTATATTATGTAAAAATGGGGTACTTGTTTGGGCCTCGGAATTTGCTTCATTACTCTTAAATTATTAACAAATCTGACTGCTGGTTTCCGGGCCTTCTTCCGCGTAGACTTGGTTGAGTACTTGACGTTTCGACCATCTTGTCGTGGTTTTATTCTGAAGCGAAGTGAGCTCTGCTGGACTGAGCTCCTCTATTTATATCGGTTATCAGGAGGCGTGTTGCGGATCATTGCTCATGCGGAACATTCACAGTTATAGTTATTCGGATGTTTCTTTCTTTATTTCAGTGGCTTCTCTGTATCTTTTTCGCCAATATTTCTTGGTGTAGGCTAATTTCTTTGTTTTGTCGAATTTTATCAAATGGCCAGTTTCTTCTTAATGTTCGGCAACTGTTGATTTTGTAGAATTTCCCCTTTTTTGTATTTATAATGTGTTCTCTGAGTCTGGTGTTTATACATCGTTTGGTCTCTCCGATGTAAACGTGTCCACAGGAACATGTAATGCTATATACTCCTGGTATTTCTAGTTCATCTGAACCTTGGTATTTGGGAAACTGTTGTGCCACCTTCTGTTTCTCATTATATATTACTTTGACGATCTTTTTCTCCAAAACTCTTCCGCACGAAGAGTTTTGGAGAAAAAGTAATATACAATGCGAAACAGAAGGTGGCACAACATTGTAATAACTAGCTTATTTTATGCTGATTGTGCCTGGTGGAAATTGCCAACACTCTTTGTAGAGGTTATTCTCTTCAATAATTGCCTGCATACTACTGTGCAGCCTGACGTTGTCTTTTTACCCACAAGTAACCACCTCCTGGGTCATTATTTAGTTGCGGTGACGATTTAGCGGTCATAAGTTTGTCTGTTAAATTCAATTTAAATTATATGCAACGCAAGGCGTCCGCAATTTTCTGTACAAGAGAAGCGATTTTCTCGAAATGGTCGATCCTCAGGGGTACCTGAAGCAGAGGGAGAAAAGACGAATAATCTAGCCGTGTATAAAATACTAGATAAAGTTATTCAAATATTATTAAAACATTGCCATTGCAGTTTCAATCTTAACCTTAATTAACAAAACTGATTTAATTTTTAAACTATTTTATTTGTTTAATTAATGGGACGTTTTAGTTTTCTTTGTTATTACAATGATTGTTATAATCTAGGTATTATTCAGGTTAGTTGTGCGAACGATAATTTTGACACCTGCTACCGGTTAATTTCAGATTTGTCATTTTTTTACTTGCTTGTATGGATCTGCATTAAAAGATTCTTAAGTGCCATCTTTGTCATTGCTAACGATGGGGATTTATTAATTACATATGATAAGATCTAAACACAGTTCCTTTGCACACTGCTGCTTTGGGATCAGTTGATCTCTTCTAATTTGCAATTGTAACTAGAAGTGAGAAGAACTGAAAACACCGAGATCAGTGGCCTCCCAACCGGGATTCTTGTTGTTCTAAAAAGAATACAACAAAACCTGCGAAAGCTGTCATGACAATCAAACAAACATTTGTGATTACAATTGTATGCATATCACTGCTGGGAAATTTCCCAGAGCATGTGTCAGATTTTATTGTGGTTGTGAAAAATTCACAACCCCACAAAAAAAGAAAAGTATGTTGTACTAGAAAAAAGGCCCATCATACTCCCACGTATTTCGGCACGCTTAATCCGAGTCTCAGGTAAAAATTAATTCTACCTTGTTATTTTTTTGTAAATCGCGATTTTTTTTCGCTTTTTTCTGTGGTGGACCGAAAAATTGGTCAAATTGACAAGATATCGGAAATTTTTATAAAGAAAAAGTGCTTAGAATCCAACCCAATATTTCAATTTTGAATCAAATCTGAGAAAAAATAAAAATGCAAATTTTTACTCCGATCATTACGTATCTTTTTATTTTTTTAAATTTTTTCTCAGATCTTGTTCAAAATTAACAGATGGGGCCCTCGTTGGATTCTAGCATTTTTCCTTAATACAATTTTTCGGTATCTTGTTAGTTTGAGCCATTTTTCGGTACCACCACAAATAAAATGTGGAAAATACACGTGATTTACAAAAAAAGTTAATATGGACGTCAAATTCGGATTCAGCGCACCAAAATAAGTGAGGATATGATGGTCTTTTTTCTGCGACAACATACTTTTTTTATTTTGTGGGGCTGTGTTATTTTTGTTTTGCATACCTGACCTGATTATTCTGCAGAAGTAAATGTCCCGACGAATGCTTTCCATTATTTTACTATGTGGCAACTGCTCCAACGAATATTTAATTTATTCTTATGGTAATTACTGTGGTTATTGTCCCAACGAATAATTTCATTTATATTCATATAAAACGTGCCAGTTACCTCAACGCAACGAATATCTAATTTGTAGAAATGAATATGGCAGTTGTCATAAAATAAACATTTTATAACGTCTTCTATCTATTTCCTTGACATTTTACTTTTTCAGGAATAAGCGAGGTTAAATGCAGACATAATTCCGTAGCCAAAATAAATCAAAGTCAACCAAAGTATGTAATCTCAGTCAAATCATTATTAAATAAAATGCAGACAAATAATGGGTATTAAAGTAGAAACAATGATTAAGTGAGTGTTTTCAAAATTATAATAAATGTAATCGTAGCGTACTCCGTCGCAGGACAGCCAAATTAAAAAAATTATATGTATTGTTTCACGCAAGATATCATTATGAATCAATCACTAAAAATAATTTTGGTCTTTTCGTATGATCCACTAGTTTGTCAATTTTCCAAAATAAAAAAAAATCTCGCATGCTACATTTTTCAATGCGCCGTCACGGTCGGCGTGGAAGTTCACGCTTTATGAAATTTCTTTAAAATTAGATGTGTTTTGACTAAACAGTCGCATTGAATACCTTGGGCGCAGCCAGGAGGGGAGCCATGGGGCCCGGGCCCCCCCAAGCCGTCTTCCATGAGCCAAAAAATAAAGAAGCAGTACAAAGCAGTATCTAAATTATCCCTTGAAATAAATGTTTTGTTATTAATGCCAATATTATCTAATAGAGGAATCTAGATACACATCCGTTTTCAACCATTTTCTGAAAAATTTTCCTCATCCTCTGGGGAGGCCGGTTCTATTGCCCCCCCCCCCAGATGAATTTTCTGGCTGCGCCACTGTTGAATACACTGAACTACAATTAAAAATAAAAATATATTTGTATCTTATAAACTGACAGACATAAAAAGTGGCGCACTCGAAATTTTACTCAAGTTTAATGTGTCATAATTTTTAAACTACTTGGTTGATTGCCACGAACCTTTTTTTATCTTGAAGAATGATTCTTTAAGATCATTATGCAGGCTCAAACATTTTTATTGATAAACTTTTATAATTGATACAGGGAAAAATAAAAGTGACTGTTTTATTCAGGAAATTTAAAACACCCTGTAGATTTATTCGGCACTTGGAATAAACTCAAAATACCTTCGGCGTTTTAAGCGGAACTCAGATTAAATTTTGTTTTTTGATTCACCTCTTTATCTTGCTTTGTTTAGAAAATACACGATTGTAGGTGAAACAGGTACAATTGGAAACATTTTATTAGAATAAGATTACATTTTACAATTACCAACACGAAATCGAACTTACATAAAATAAAGGTGGAACTTTTTCAACAGGGAAAAAGATCAATAGCGTGTGTTACCTCCTCGGGCCCTGACTAAAGTCTCTATTCTTCTTGGCATGCTTCTGATTAAATTTGAAATATTCGCGATTCTCCTAAAGTATCCAGTGTCAGGAACCCCATTACGAGATCCAATTCTTCGCCCCATTTCATCCCAAAGGTGTTCTATAGGGTTCATATCGGGACTCTTTGCTGGCTAAATCATACGGTCTATGCCAACTTTATAGAGATATTCATTTACGATGTGAGCAGTGTGAAGGCGTGCATTGACATGAACCAGTATAAAATCTTTCCCTATAGTCTTGTAAAATGTTCTCCATATACTTGTTGGCCGTGAGGGAATTCCTTGGCAGCGCGTAAAGTTGTGTGCGAGCTTCTAATGAAATTCCTCCCCAGACCATAACGGAACCTCCGCCAAAGCTTTCTTTTGTGCTGAATAGGCTCTGCTCATATCTTTTGTCAATTCTTCTTCATACCTTCTGACGGCCATCGGATGAAAACAAACATAATCGAGATTCATCAGTGAACAGGATCCGGCACCAGTTTTGTTCATTCCAATCTGAGTGTTCTCTAGCAAAGTTGCGGCGTACTCTTCGATGTCTTGCAAGTAATCTTGGTGCAGTTGCTGGTCTTCTAGACTTTAAATTGACTTCCTTCAATCTCCGAATTACTGTACGATCACTTACAACTCTTTCTCTTACTTGCCTTAAATGAATATTTGTTTGCACTGCTGTATGAAAGCGATTTCGTAAAGTTTCAAGCCGAATAAACCGATCTTCAATAGCGGTTGTACATCTATGACGACCTGATCCAGCTCTTCTACGACAATGACCCGTCTCTTCGTATGTTGCAATTGCCCGACGGACGACAGTCGATTCGGGAACAGCAACGACCCGGGCAGCATATCTTCTACTTCTTCCGTCTCCTACTAAAGCCATAATTCCGGCGACTTGCTCCGATGTTATTTGCTGAGTTTACTTAAAAATCACAAACTCGACGTGGAGAAAAAAGTTTTCAATGTTTTCTACAAAAACGAAATCAATTTTGTTAATAAGCATTTGACATTACTTTGCTTAAACATGTGTATCTTCTAAACAAAGCAAGATACAGAGGTGAATCAAAAACAAAATTTAATCTGCATTCCGCTTAAAATGCCGAAGGTATTTTGAGTTTATTCCAAGTGTCGAATATATCTACAGGGTGTTTTAAAATTCCTGAATAAAACAGTCACTTTTATTTTTCCCTGTATCAATTACAAAAGTTTAATCAATAAAAATGTTTGGGCCTGTATGATGATCTTAAAGAATCATTCTTCAAAATAAAAAGAGGTTCGTGGCAATCAATCAAGTAGTTTAGAAACTATGACACATCAAACTTGAGTAAGTGCGCCACTTTTTATGTCTGTCAGTGTATTTTCTGGGAGAAAACGCAAGTTATATTTTAAAAACACAGTTTTTCACAATTTCCGAAATAAGGGGAAATTCGCAGATTAAGGGTTGAAGGCAATCCCCAATTTTTATACGCCTCTGGATTCGGTTTAAGCAGAAAATTTTACATCAAACATGTCACTTTTAAGCTGTATGTCAGACAGGTACTTCAGTTTCAAAAACTAAGTCTTAAATTGAAGTCTATTACCAACGATTTATATTTATACATTTCATTCTTCTTATATTACTGACAGTCTATCTAGACGACAGCCCAGAAAGAGAATTCTTATTATAAAGAATATGATCCTCAAATCGAGTCAACATGGAATAAAGAGAAGAGTACCAGAACTATAAAATTGCTCATAAAGTCATAAACGTCATGTTTATGGCAAAGTTGCAACTTGATCATCGCCGCATTATGCAATACACGATCCATCGGTGCTTTCGTTTCCCGGAAGGAACTCCGACTATAGCTACCGAGAGCCAACACCTACACTTGTTATGCTGCTATATGGGTGCTTCCGATGTCCTTTTGTGCATCTAGTGTACGACTCCCGCGGCGAACACCTGACCGTTACGACCAGGACTGGATTGTGGGACATTTGCACACAATTTTAAAGAATTCTACTTGTACTGCAGGATGTTCACGAATATGTGACAAAATAAATATGTAAATGACAAAAAAATTGAGTGTCCATTCTTGTTCGATCTTACACTAATTAGTGTTAAGAGAAACACAACGATCCGAACATATGATTATAGCAAATTCTACCGAAGTCACTCTCCCTGTTACATATCTGCTCTAATTTCTACATTTTTCATCAAAATTGTACCAGATTTGCATCGTTATCAATCACATTCGAGTTATATTTTTCATTAAAAGTTATCAGGTCCCTTTCTTGGCAAATATTATTTTTATCCATCAATGTGTTTTTAAATATGATATCCACAGATAGGCACACGACAGACATTGTGGCGTCACTAAAAATGTTTTGCGTGACCAAGTAAATTTTAAGTTGGCCATAACTACGAGTAACGCGGTTAGCGTCACTGGTTTTACCCCGAGGGGGAAACCACTTAAAATTATGTATGCCGCATGTGCAATATTGCACAAATATTGCACACATATTGTACGATATTGCACACCATTGCACATATACCTGTCCTACATATTGCATAAATAATTACCCCCTCGTTTTACTCTGACTAGCACAGTAAAGGTACGTAGAGCAAAAAGGCAGTGGGTTCAAGGTTCAGGCGCCAAGATTAATCTAGTGTAACCAAGAAAGGAAAGCTAGAGAAAATCGAAATTAGGTAACAATAACAATATATTACAATGAGCTTAACAAAAGGAAAATTTAAATATATTACGATAAACAATGTCAGCATATTGCAATAAACAAGATACATATAATACACGCGCAAAAGACATTCAGATAATAAAATATCATTATATATACAGGGTGTCTCGAATTGTATAGGCCAAACTGATAAGATTAAATCTGAAACCCTTAAAGAAATATCAGAACATATTGTTAAGCCACTAACATATTTAATAAATAAATCGCTTAGTTCAGGCACTTGTCCAGAAATTTTTAAAGTGTCTATTGTAAAGCCAATTTATAAGGCAGGAGACAAGTTGATGCCTTTAAATTATAGGCCTATATCGCTAATAACAGCTATAGCAAAAATTTTTGAAATGACATTGAAAACAAGAATTATAAAATTTCTAAATAAACACAATGTGTTATCAACACAACAATATGGTTTTAGAGAAGGTAAGTCGACTGAACATGCAATCACCCTACTTACAAAAAAAATTTACGAAGCTGTCGACAACTCGAAACCTTCGCTATGTCTATTCTTAGACTTAGCGAAGGCTTTCGATACAATAAGCCACACGATATTACTGCAAAACCTAGATGATGTCGGGATTAGAGGTACAGCACTTAAACTAATGCATAGCTACCTATCAAATAGGAAACAATGTGTGGAAATCGGCAACAATAAAAGCAATCTCGTAACAATTGAATATGGTGTACCGCAAGGAACCATACTAGGGCCCATTTTGTTCATAATTTATCTCAACAATTTGTTTGAAATTAACACGGAGGGCAGTATCATCAGTTTTGCTGATGACACGGCCATTTTCTATAAAAGTGATACCTGGAGCAACTTACGGGAAAAGGTACAGAATGACTTTAAGAATATAAAAGAGTGGTTTGATAATAAACTTCTTTCATTGAATTTTGAAAAAACAGTGTATGTACCTTTTACTTCGTACAGTTGTTTCCTACCACACTTTAAATCTCTAGAAATAAAAGATGATCAGAAAAATAAGTTTTTGATATCTTCCCAAACATGTCACAAATACCTAGGAATAACTATCGACTGTCACCTAAGATGGAATAAGCAAATAAATTGCATTAACAAGAAACTAAGAATACACATCCATCTTTTTAAATTTCTTAAACAAGTATTAGATATTAAACATTTAAAAATAATTTATACGGCCCTTGTAGAACCTCACATTAAATATGGCATAATAGGTTGGGGAGGTGTTTTGAATGTACATTTAAATAAATTAGAATTGACACAAAAGAGAATATTGAAAATAATGTACAACAAAGTATATACCTATCCCACTGATAATTTATATAGAGAAGCGTCAATTATGGATCCACGTCAGTTATTTTTTTTCAGTCTCTCTGTGATGCAATACTCTGAAAGTAAAAATATTTTACAACATGAATATAACACCAGACATAGAAGTAACCTAGTACCAGCTAAACAAATATGCAAAACAATCGGGCAACGATCTTATGTATTCTTGGCACCTAAGGCATTTAATTTTATACCTGAAACATTAAAAAGAATATTAAATAAAAAACTGTTTAAGAAATATGTAAAAAAATTTATGTTAGAAACTCCCAGAATTGAAATACACAAATTATTAGATTTAAAAAATACTTAAAAGGAAGCTGAACAAATGTGATACTTACCAAATTTAGAAAATGATATGCCCGATCAACCGACCATACAGTACCAAAATTGAGAAGCAGAGTATTACCTATACTCCTTTCTTATTATTTTTGTTATTGTCATAAATAGGACATTTTAAACATTTATTATTTCCTTTTTATTCTTACATTAATTTGTAAATTTTTTATACCCCTTGTTACTGTCACATTCAAGGTTTGATTGACCTTCTGTGATTTCTTTTCATGTTTATTTGTATTTAGATTAAGTGCTGCCTTGTATTTATATTCTTATCACAAATAAACATATATATTATATATTAAACTTCACTAAGGAATACAACTTTTCAAAATAAGAAAAAAAGTTCCTATAAACATGGGTCGGGAAGTGCTTAGTTTCCGAGATACAGGGTGTTCAAGTAATTCTCCTGAAAAATGTTTTTTTATGAATATTTTCGAAACGTCTAAAGATAAACAAATGATAATTTTGACAAAATGACAACTATGTACGAAAATCATTCAGGAGCGGGTGAAACTGGGGGGGCCTAGGTATAATTTATTGTGTGACACTTTTACGTTAATTTATGAGCAGAACTTAGAAATTTGAAGTTTTCTACATAAAAAAAGTCTCTTGTATTTTTTCTCAAAAATTATCAGTTTTTGAGTAAATCTTATCTGAACTTTATTAATTAGTAACCATTATTACTAGCATTCCTGGTATGTAGGAGTGAGCCATGATTGTAATGTTTGTAACAAATGAAAAATAATCTAGCATGCAATGCCAGAATGACAATAATGACGTTGTTTTTTGTGTTTTCTGTAGTTTTATTATTTCCTTTTGGAAAAAGTGTTCAATTGAAAAGTAAAAAATGGTCATGTTTAGTAATGTGGAGTACGCGGATAATCATTTTATTTATGGATACTGTAATGGAAACGCGAATGCCGCGGTACGCGAATATTGCAGAAGATTTCCTAATAGAAGGAAATCACCTAAAGATGTTTTTATTCGAACCCACCTAGAATTTAGAAATGTTGGACTTAAAAGAGGTCCAACAAATGAAGAACAGCGAAATGGGCGACTTAAAAACATAATTTTGGCCAAATTTAACAATAATAATAAATTAAGTATCAGAAGAGCGGTCCAACAGCTGCGTGCGCAAGCTGTGCATGTTTCCAAAAACAAAGTTTTTCGGATTCTGAAAAAAGACCACAGAAAAGCTTTTCAAATGTAGCCAGTCCAAAGCCTTCAACCAGGTGATCCCGAAAGGCGTATCAATTTTTGTAATTGGTTTATAAATGCCATGGAACAAGATCCCGATTTCGGAAGTAAAATTATTTGGACCGACGAAGCTACCTTTAACCGTAATATATCGGTTAATTTTAATAACTTAAGAATCTGGGCTCATCGGAATCCTCATATAATTCGCCCTAGGACATTTCAAAACAGGAGTTTAGCGTTAATATATGGTGTGATGTTATAAACGGGAGTTTTTGTGGGCCCCACATCCTTCCTCCCCGTTTAAATGGACCATTATTTAATGATTTTTTAAATAACCATTTTTTTCAATATCTCGAAGATATTCCTCTTAATTTAAGAAATGAATGCTGGTTGCAAATGGTCGGAGCTCCTGCACATTTTGCTGTTGAGAACCGTTTGTGGATAAACAATAATTATCCTGAACGGTGGATCGGTCGATTAGGTGTAAGAGCCTGGCCTCCCCATTCACCGGATTTAACTCCAGTTGATTTTTTTGTCTGAGGCTATTTAAAGGACAAAGTCTACGCAAACCCTGTAAACACAAGAGAAGAGTTAATAGAAAAAATTCTCGAGGAATGTGAAAATTTTCGTGCTAATCCTGATTTCATTCGTAAAGCTACACACTCTGTACGGCGCAGATGTCAGAAATGTGTTGATGCTGGCGGTATGCACTATGAACAACTGTAGTAATTTGTAATTTACCTTACTTTAATCTAATTCATTGTTGTCTAATCAAAAATAATATAATCAAATTTTGTTTTACTGTCATTGTTTTTTCTGTTCTGCTATAAATTTCAGATAAGATTTACTCAAAAACTGGCCATTTTAGAGAAAAAACACCAGAGACTTTTTTTGTGTAGAAAACTTCAAATTTTTAAGTTCTGCTCATAAATTAATGTAAACGTGTCACACAATAAAGTTAGGGCTAAATTACACCTAGCCCCCCCCCCCCCCCCCCAGTTTCATCCGCCCCTGAATGATTTTCGTACATAGTTGTCATTTAGTCTTAAAAAGCATAAAAAGTTAAATTCCTGTGTAAATTATCATTTTTTTTCAGGAGAATTACTTGAACACCATCTCGGAAACTAAGCACTTCCCGACCCATGTTTATAGGAACTTTTTTTCTTATTTTGAAAAGTTGTATTGCTTAGTGAAGTTTGGCCTATGCAATTCGGGACACTCTGTATTCATAACCAACATAATAAGAAAATAAGATGCTACAAAATCTAGAAAAACGTATCTATTATGATTTGCTTTTATAATAACAGATAGCAAGGTATATTACTCGAGATACTACATAAATCGATCTTTTTAAGAAATCAAGTGAGTCATTTACATGACACTAGAGCAAAGAATTTTCTACTGCCTGATTCTCATAGAACTGGTATGTACCAGAAAAGTTTTCTTTACCAAGGGTGTAAGCTTTATAATTCATTAGATGAAGATGTTAGGTCTTCGGGTAGCATACATATTTTCAAACATAAATTAAAAAAATATATTACTAGACAGAAACTGCTACACGATAAGTGAATTTTTGTAATTCAATATATGTATTTGTTTTATATGACCAATTACAAATTGCCTTGTATGTTCATGTGTTTTGTATATTTTATTGTATTGTTTTTTCTCTGTTAACCGTTTGTTAATTTTTCTTGTGACGTTTTCTACATTGATTTTATTGTATACTTGTATTTGTATATATTTTCTTTGCAATGGAGAAATAAAGACTATTATTATTATTACTAAACAAACAAAATACCATAAAATCCGTACTTATTTATAACAAACATAAAAAGAGATAAAATATAATGAGATAACAAGATACTACACACGGAGTCACAGAAACTAACATTACACACGGAACAAGGTAATTATTATATTACACACGGAATGAGGGAAACCAACACACGGAACAAGGTACTTAATAATAATACACACGGAACAAGGTAATTAATATATTACACACGGAATAAGGAAAGTACAAAGTAGGGACGAATGCTTTCGCTTGAAGCAATATTTACTCTAGTCCAATACGTCACCTCCATGCGCCAAACCACATGCAAATTGCCTTAAACATAATATCTAAATGGTGCTCGTCAGAGGGTCTTAGTGTAAATTCGAGCAAAACAGTTATTGTTCCATTCACCAAAAGGAGAAAACTCAATTTGAGAGCTCCTATGTTAAATGGAACAGTACTGAATTTTTCCACTGAAGTCAAGTATCTGGGAGTAATCCTAGACCAAAAACTTACCTGGAATTCACACTTAGAAAGGACACTTACCAAAGCAACGACGGCTATTTGGATGTGCCGTAGGCTGTTTGATAAGACTTGGGGGTCTGATGCCGAAAATGATACATTGGTCCTACCTATCGGTTGTGAGACCCATGGTTACCTATGCATCATGCATATGGTGGCCAAAAACAGAAGAAAAAGTAGCACAGGGAAAGTTGCAGAAATTGCAACGCCTTGCCTGTCTAGGGACTACAGGAGCAATGCGCTCGTGTCCCACAGCAGCTATGGAGGCAATGCTGGACTTACTTCCTCTGCATTTGCATGTGAGGAAGGAGGCAGCACTTAGTGCCTTAAGGCTGCATCTGGCACTTAAATTCAGACCAGGCGACCTGGTTGGTCACTTAAGGATTCTGGAGTTAATCCAATTCGAATCCATGACCAAACCCACTGACTCAATGCCAATCAAGCATGACTTTGACTGCCCGTTTGATGTGCTGATTGAAAGCCGTCAGGCGGGCAGGGTCGGAGCACTGCGGTTGGAGAAAAAGTCACACATTTGGTACACAGATGGATCCAAGAAGGGTGAAGGAGTTGGTGTGGGCGTAGCAGGGCCTAAATGCAGGCTATCTAAAGCCCTTGGTAACACCCCAACCATCTTCCAAGCAGAAATTTATGCTATAGATCTATGTGGCCAGGAATGCCTAAGTAGAGGCACTCGAAGGGCAAAGATCTATATACTTTCAGATAGTCAGGCAGCATTAAAGGCTCTCAGGTCAAAAATTGCCTGCGAATGCAGACAATCCCTGAAGCAACTGGCAAAAAACAACAAGATTACCTTGATGTGGGTGCCAGGGCATGAGGGGATAGGTGGCAACGAATTGGATGATAACCTCGCAAGAAAAGGGGCTGAAGCCCCGTTTTTTTTGGACCCGAACCGTTCTGTGGCCTATCCAAGGGACACATAACGGAGGAGGTCCTAAAATGGGAAAAGGAACAAAAAGAGTCCTACTGGAGGAACACCCCAGGCCAAAGACAAGCAAAAAGGTTTATAACCTATTCAACAAAGAATGCCACAAGGCTTCTCGAACTTGAAAAGTTCAACCTAAGGCTGATCACAGGCCTTCTAACTGGCCATTGCCCCTTGAGATATCATCTCAAAAACATGGGCATGCAAAAGATGACAAATGCAAATGCTGTGAAGCTGAAACTGCGGAACATACACTTTGTGAATGCAAGGTGCTAATCCGCATTAGGATAAAGTACCTAGAACAGGCGGAATTAACGCCTGAAGACATAGGGAAATTAGCTCTCAGGAAAATCGCAAGCTTTGTAAAAAGTCTTAGAATCCTGGGCAACAACTAGTTGCAGGGTAATTCACAAATGACCTTTTAGGTCAACCCAGGGCCAAGCGACACCTTAAACAATCTACATCTACAACCTCCACGCGCTGTACTGTCAATTCAAAACGGGGCGCCCAAAAAAAAAAAAACAGATACATGTCACGCTTGGCTGTGCACCGATCATCTGAATTCCTTCAAAATAAAAATCCACATTACGTGACTTAGACTTGACAAGTCAAATTTAAGAATACTCAGATATCGGTGCGTGAGCATTATCAAATGGATAACCAAAAATTATGCAAAGTGAATTACTAACATCACGCCCACCAGGCTATATTACCACTAAGGTAATGAGTAATGCAATTCACAGAAATGACAGCACAAAATGGTTACACTAACATTGGTGAAACTAGTACAATATTGCTCAATACAGCACTGTGGTTAAGGTTTTGCTGACATAACCTAATGCAAAGCTATAAATAATGAAAATTTTGCTGATAGCATTTACAGGGTGACTCAAAATATATTAACACAATGAAATAAAAAGACAATTATCTAACCTAAGTTTTCAATATATTCTATGTTATTTGAAAATATCTAATATGGTTAGATCTGGTAAAAATGCGTGAAAAGCTTGAATAAAACTACTATTTGCCAACGTGAACAAAAACTACTTTTGGCAAAACTACAATAAAAAATACATCGCAAATCAAAAACTACTTGGCAAAAGTGAATAAAACTTGTTAGCAATACTCCGAA
This sequence comes from Rutpela maculata, assembly GCA_936432065.2. Classification (NCBI taxonomy): domain Eukaryota; kingdom Metazoa; phylum Arthropoda; class Insecta; order Coleoptera; family Cerambycidae; genus Rutpela; species Rutpela maculata. The sequence goes on from OW386285.2 coordinate 361,846,333, forward strand.
ATAATCCCTTATATGTGAGGAAATAAGTACTTAGCTTTTCTGTTATCCTGGTTTAGGAAATTTGGAACCATATAGGTCTTGCTCTTGTGAAAATGTGGAAGTGTGACTTTTACTGTCGAAAATTCCTTCTTAACATGTTCACGTTTCGCGATTATGACAGATTAGGATAATATTATGCAGCTCTATGGTGGATGACCTCCATTTTGTATTCTACCGAAAATTTTCTACACGCCCTTGTCTTTGATTTTATGTGATTTGTAACAAATGTGATCCATTGTAAAATATTAACCATACCATGCTTCTACGTAATTTTAAAAATTTCATTACTCAACTTCCATTTATTTTAACAAAATGTGATGGCAATTTATGAAACCTCGTGCCATTGTGTCGTTGGTAAATGACAAATTATACAGACATTGTATCAGAAAATTTGTATTAAGTAATGATAAAAACCTAAAATAATATTTAAAAGTTAGATGATATTTGACGGTATATTATTTACTCTCTTACCTTATGCCCATTATAGGTTTTACAAAATTTTAGATACCTGCATAAAACAGCTGTTTTAATGACTGCGCATCATCGTACCGAAAAATAGTTCGTGCGCCATTTATTATTATACAAAGGCCAAAACGTACTTCAACACTTTTATTCTTAGATACCATAACTTCGATGTATTAGTACGGGAGCTTGTTTAGAATAAAATATTGATAACACAAATTTTCTAATAAATTTTTATTAGAAATGTAACGTGAGATGCTATTTGACATTTGGCACGTTACGGCATACAGACAGACTAACTAAATTGAAAGACCTTAATTTGCGTAATCTGCATAATTTGAAATATGATGATGCGAAGATGTTTCGGAAAATAATTTTTTCACGATTATAATTGACTACAAATAATATTTTCCGAACCCTATAGTTTCATTGTTATCGTCTTCATACATCCTAATCAAATCATGAGGAAATAATTGACTATAATGACCAGCATATTGAAAACTTTTCGACGACTCGAATGCTCGTCATTATTAAATAAACAATGAAAAACAGCGCCAAGAAATACTCTCACATAAAATGAGAATATCATGTCGTTACATGAAAAAAGAAACCGCTGCCTAAGAAATCACTACTTCCACATTCAGACTTCCTATCCAAATCTCTTATAACGAAAATACTATAATTGCACTCCACTGAATGTGGAAGTAATAAGCAGAAAAAGACGTGACAAAGATAAAAAAAATCATTGTGTCATTGCCATACTACTTCAAGTAACCTACTGCGCATCAATGGTACTCAAGGAAAGCCACTGCGCGCCCATAAAACTCGGGGAAGTCTACTGCGCATGCATTGTACTTGAGGAAAGCCACTGCGCATCCATACTACTTAGATAACCCACTGCGCATCCATACTACTTCAGGTAACCTACTGCGCATCTATAGATCAAGATCTATACTCGAGAAAAGCTACTCCGCATCTGAAATACTCCGGAATACTCGAAGAAACCTACTGCGCAACCATACTGCTCGAGATAACCTACTAGGCATTCATAATACTCGGGGAAACCTACTGCGCATCCATACTACTTGAGGTAACCCACTGCGCATCCATACTACTCGAGGTAACCTACTGCGCACCGATGGTGTTCGAGGAAAGCTACGGCGCATATATAATGTTCGGGGAAACCTACTGCACATCCATACCACTCGAGGTAACCCACTTATTATAGAATCAAGAAAATAATAGAAGATCTATAAAGACCGTACAGATTGCATGGTATTCTAATTTGAAATTGTAGAAGCTAGACACATAAGCGATGACGTGTCTCTGACACTACCTCCTCATCTCCCCTTGAAACATTCGTGTCAGTTTAGCAACCTGCTAAAATAATTTTGAAAGGCAGGCACGCTGATGTTCATTTGTCCATAGGACCCGAATTACAATGTAACCTGTAGGGTGTTTATAAATCGTAAAACTCTACACCTAGGTTTTCTATCCAAGTCTCTCACAACGAAAAAAAAAATTGATAATATATTTGCACTTCACTATATGGAAATTATTGTTTATGGAACTTTAAAAACATAATATTTGAAATCGTCTACCCCAAAAACCTATAAAACGATATGCCACATCGGTAGTGGGGGTGAGGGTGGTGGTAGAGGGGTGGTAGCGGGAGTGAACGAAGTAAAAAAATTTGTTGAGGCCTTAGGTTTTTGTATACACGCTAAATTACAATTTTAATGGAGTGGGGGTAGTAATGGGGGTGGTAAATGCCAAAAAATGTTTTTGAGACATTAGCTTCTCTCTCTTATATATACTAAATACTTTTACCTGCTTGATTTACCTATTTCCTCCCGTTCATCCTAATTTACCCCCCAACCCTTCAACGGAATAAGATGAAAATATGAGCTAGTTCTAGATTTCGTTGAAATATATACATGTACCAAATTTCAAGTCAATATCTTAAACGGTTCCACAGTAACCGTGCGCACAAAAAGAATTACAGACAGACAGAAAATTTATTTTGCTCAAACTTAACATCTCGACGTTTCATAACATTCTAAGCCTATTTGAACAATAAAAATTTTTTAAAACTTTTTTGTCATTACTAGACTTTCACTGTATGTGGAAGTAATATTCTCAACAAAATGACCTTACGAACATGCGGAGTTTGATGTAGGGGGCGCCATAAGTACGGAACACATTTAGTTCGAGCGCAGTTATTAATTCATTTATTTGAATTTGTATTTCATTTTTACGTATGAAAATAACAATTAAAAAAAATTAAAATTAGTAATGACACATCTTTAATTTAAAAAAGAATCTTCAAAATCCGCTAGAAAGGTCAAAGAGGGAAAACTCCTTGTGTTTTGTTTTAAATATATAGATGCTATGTAGTTGCAATGGACACATGCACAATATTGATTTCTTTATACATAGTTTAAATATCTTGATTATACATGTTTAAGTTTACGTACTTAGTTGGCATTAAATAAAGTTTGCTCGTTTATTAGCTCCTAAGCTGTAAGATAAACTCAATTAAATAAATAAAAGTTGTAAGAGCGTAACTCAAATCTACTTAGGAAAGTTTTAAAATGTTAACAGAATCGAGAATACATAAAAAGGCTGTTTTAAAATTTATCAGATATCTCATTTATTGTACTTCAGAAACAACGAAATGGGGGGAAAGTTTTGGTATATTGAATATAAAGTAACTGGTCGATGCAAAACACTTTCTTGTTTTAGTAATTCTGGAATACGGAGCGACAAATGCAGGTTTAGAATGATCAGAAAGTCGATTTCAATATTTTTGTATTATTTGACGTATACGAAGAAAAAACCGTTGCCTAAGAAATCTCCACTTCCACATTCAGATTTTCCATTCAAGTTTCTTATAATAAACAAAATTCTGAGACCATATTTTGTACTCCACTATGTGGAAATAATTGTTCGTAGAACTTTAATAATATAATATTTAAAATCATCTACCTCAAAAACCCGATCTGACGCATCGGTGGTGTGGGTGGTAGTGGTGGTGGCTGATGCCAAAACATTTTTTGACGCTCTTTAGTCCAAGATCCGGCCGGGTGATATATACCCTAATCTTTTTTCATCATGAAAATTTTTATACAAGCTGCTAGTATCGTGCCTTTGATGAAAAGGCAGGGTTGCCTATCTAAAATCTGGCACTAATAGTAGCAATAATTAAATAAAATAATGAACAATAATTTCAATAAATCACCGTCATATTTTTTCTTAAAAAATAACATGCCATCTCGTAGATAATATTGAGGAAAGTGAGGAAAATGGAAAAATGACTGGCAACTCTTAGTAAAGGAGTTTTTTTTTTATCTTTCTCCACCATCTCTTTCCATCCCCTAAAAAAGGACAAAAAAAGGTCTTATCCTAAGATTCTGATATAATTTTTCTGTAGTATTTTGACGCGCTGAACCCGACGATTTTAAAAAAATTCTACAACATACATACATATATACACTATGTCCCAATTTTATGGACACTTACTTGCTTATTTTACCTATTTACCCCCAACAACAGAATAAGATCAAAATATAATCTAGTTCCAGATCTCTCTATAATACATACGAGTACCAAAACGATCAAAGACAGAAATATTTTTTTGCTCAAACTTAAACAAAATAATCCGACTTTCTTACAGCCACAATTATAATTACGTGCAATTACAAAAAATAGTATTGAGAAGTTTTTCTGGAGCAGGCCGGAGTAGAGTTTGAATTGGCTCCAAAGTGTTATTATTTAATACCTATCCCCATTCTTCAGGGTCCAGTCGTTACCTAGCCATACCATGGACTTGATAGTAGACACGATATAAATGTTGATAAGCAGCACCAGATGTTGGAAGAAGACAAAATAACTGTACATTTTTATTGTTCCGTGTGCTTTAAATATCTATACCTGTCTTTTTTTTTTGAGCTCCATATATATGTTATGGTGAGTGTCACATAGAGTGAAATTACTTAGAGAAGATAACTACGTCACAATGCGCACAGACTGATATCTCTAGCGCATGCCGGTTGTCTAGGCAATGAACTTGTTTTTCGCAATTGCAGTGGTGTCGTATGGTTGTGTTAAATAGCTGGGCTGCTAGTTATTCTAGGAACATATTTTTTCTTCAAGCGTATTAAAATGTTTAAATTATGTCACCAAAAACAGAAGTAGAAGTAAGACATTGTTTTACTAGTAACAAAATGTTAGTACCGAACGCCACCGTAGTGGACATTGTTTTACTAGTAACATAATGTTAGTTCCGAAAGCGCCACCGCAGTCCGCAGTGGGTATTGTTTTACTAGTAACATAATGTTAATACCGAAAGCCACCGGTGGCGCGCTATCCACTAGCCACTTGTCATATTGTGTCAACATGTAAGACTGTAGTTTGACTATTTGCACATTTATGATAAATAAATGAACTTTTGCATTTTAATACGCTTGAAGAAAAAATAGTATATATTACACGGAGTAGAACGCCTTTTTTGTGTTTCGTCGAGATTTTAAGTTTGAGCGAAAAAAAATTTCTGTCTGTCTGTCGGTCTGTCTGTCTGTAACTTTTTTTTGTGCGCACGTTTACTCTGGAACCGTTTGAGATATTGACTTGAAATTTGGTACGCGTATGTATTTTAACGAGATCTAGAACTAGATTATATTTTCATCTTGTTCCATCGAAGAGTGGGGGGTAAATTGGGGTCAATTTGGGGTAAATAGGTAAATCAAGCAGGTAAGAGTCCATAAAATTAGTATTTAGTATATACAAAAGAAGCTAAGGTCTCAAAAAAAATTTTGGCATTAGCCACCCCCATTACCACCCCCACCCCATTATTAAAGGGGATGAAAAAAATGTGATTTAGTGTGTGTACAAGAACCAGAAACCTCAAAATATTTTTTACTTCATCCACCCCCACTATCACCCCCTATCACCACTCCCACCCCACTACCGATGTGGGGTATCCTTTTATGGGTTTTTGGGGTAGAGGATTTCAAATATTATATTATTAAAGTTCCGTAAACAATTATTTCCACATACAAAATTTTTTCGTTGTGAGTGACTTGGATAGAAAATCTGGATGTGGAAGTAGGGATTCCTTGGCCAGCGGTTTTTTCTATGTTTCTTATTAGGATACTCTGCCACATGTATTTTCTTCTTAACAATATCCGTGAAATCTACAAAATAATACAATTATCCAGTAATTTACTGGAAAATAACCTTTAAGCCTGTGACTTACTTTTACATTAGAGGGAGTTTTGTGACAAATAATGAATAGGAACAAAAATATAAAAATAACGTATTTTGCTGACGTTTCGGAAACAGAATCTGTTTCCTTTCTCAAAGCGTATTATAAATGTGTGTATATTAAGTATATACAGCACGCAAACATTTATAATACGCTTTGAGAGCGTATTATAAATGTGTGTATATTAAACATACACATCATACAAGCATTTATAATACGCTTTGAGAAAGGAAACAGATTCGGTTTTCTAGAGGTCAGCAAAATTTTTGTATTTTTGTTCTTATTCATTATTTATTAAAAAACACCCTATAACTGCTCCTTTGATGTAAAAGCCACAGGCGTAGAGGTTATTTTCCAGTAAAATACTGAATAATTATAAAAACCATTAATATACCGCACTACAAACTGGCTGCTTGTTTCTGGAACATGGAGGTGTTTCCATTTTTTCCAAAAATATAGTCAAATTTAAGCAAATTCAAATTAGTGATTATTGTAGTCTTATTAACGCAGAATTCTGCGCCATTGAAATTTTACAATCAACACTGTTCTCACAAATCTATATAGATCACCATTTTTCTTGAGTTGTTGGAACAGTTATTAACACACTGTTCAACTAAATATAACAAAATTATACTAACTGGGGATTTTAATATAAATTTCAGGTGCACGTATCCTGCTTTATCCGAGTCTGTTTGACTTCATCTTTTGGCCTCGATATTACAATATCGGATTTTACCAGGATTACATATCATTCAATGACGTGTATAGATAATATCAATACAAATCTAGAACATGGTAGTTATAGAACAGGTGTTGTTGACCCTTGTTTATCTGATCATTTAGGTCAATATATTATAAAATGTAAGGCATTGTGTGAAGGACATCTGGAGAAGATCCATTAACGCCAAAGATATCGCCAAGTTAAAGAATTCGTTAAATAATATTGACTGGAGTTTACTCGATAACCCAGAGCTCAACTCTACTTTTTATCCGAATTTTTAGTTAACACCTTTTCAACTCATATTGACAAACATTTTCCTTTAAAAAATGCAAAATTAATAATAAGCCACCTGTGCAATGGTTCGACGACTCGCATAGAAAAATGAGAGATACACTTTGCTGTCTAAAAACTATTTCTAACTCTACTGGAGATTATACATTGCATAATTTATTAAAAAATGATTATAAATCTAAAATTGCTTAAAAAAAAATTCATTCATAAACAAGTCTGACAACAAAATGCGTGATAGTCGGAAATTAATAAACGAGAACAATTAATCCAGCTCGTGCTCTCCTGAACACGATATCTTTCCAGATTCTTTTAATATCCACTTCTCTACGATTGCTGAACAATTGATTAACTTGTTGCCGTCAGTGGACATTTCTGCAACAGACCATTTAAAAAATGTTCCTAATGTTAATTCCTCGTTTTTCCTTGATCCGGTAACCTCTATTGAGGTTAGGGGAGCAGTTAATAGCTTAAAAAATTCCAGTTGCACTGATGTATATGGTATAAATAGTTTAATCTTTAAATAAACTATTGACATAATTATACACCCACTTTACTCTTCTTATTAATGCCTGTATTCGCGAGGGGCACTTCCTTGATGTATTAAAAGTTACCAAAAGTTTACCTCTTTTTAAGAAAGGCAACATTAATGTTATCGACAACTACCGTCCTATCTCCATCATCCCCATATTTGGAAAAATCATTGAAATTATTCTCAAAAAAAGACTTACACAAATTTCTTAGACCGTAATAATGTTTTAAATTGTCGTCAATTTGGTTTTAGAAATAAATGTTCCACCACTATGGCAGTATTTAAATTAGTGTGCAATATAGTTGAGGATCTTGAAGAGGGCGAACATGTAGCTATTAGCTTGTGCGACCTCTGCAAGGCCTTTGACTGTGTCTCACATGGAATACTTCTGGAAAAGATGAGTTTTTATGGTATTCGAGACTTGCCATTGAATGAATCTTTTCTATACCTATCTTAACAACAGACTTCAGTATGTCTCTATAGATAATTTAAAATCAGAACTTCTTCCGGCTAAACATGGGGTTCCTCGAGGCTCTGTTTTGGGGCCCCTATTCTTTATATTATACTTCAATGATTTTTTTCACTTTATGTCACCAAAAAAATGCATCGCTTGTGCTGACGATACATCCATTATTGATTTTAATTTGAATATTCCTGACCTAGTTCTATCAAACAAGCTGGTACTTTGTTCTCCTCGAATAATTTTAAATTAAACGAAGAAAAACCCAACAAATCGTTTTTCCAACAAATAATTCATGAATCAAGGTTAAAACTCTTGGCGTTGTTTTAGACGACACTCTAAACTGGTCCAATCATGTGGAGCAACTGTCACACAAATTATCAAGTTCAATATTCATGTTACGTAGGTTAAAAAATCAAGAACAAGAACATGCTATTTTTCATTATTTCATGCTCATATTAATTATGCTCTCCTCCTATGAGGTAGATCATCTCGGGCAGCTGTAATCTTTCGTCTGCAGAAGAAAGCAGTCAGGTTAGTTGTTAATGCAGGTTGGAGGGACCACTGTTTACCAATATTTAAGAGTTTTGGTATAATGCCGGTCCCTTCTCTTTACATTTATGTTACTTTACTTGAAATTCACAAGAAGGTAAATTCTTTTTGTATTAATTCAGATTTTCATTTATATAGCACTAGGTCTGCCAATCAACTTAGGCAGCCTCGTCTTAGATTAACAAAATCACAGAAAAACTCTTTAACCTTCAATTGGGTTGTTGCACTAAGTTAAAATTTGAGGAGAATCTATGTTAAACAATAACAATTATTCATAAAAAATCATTAGAAACATGTAGAAGTTGAAAATAAAGTCTTATAATATTATAATATTAATTACAAAAATACATGCATTTAAAACGGAGATGACATAATAACGGCAGTCTGTAGAGAAGTTAGTTATAAAACGATGAGAAACGCGTACTAATTTAGAAACTCGCTGATAGTGACGGAGAAAAAAGACAATCACGACAGTTTAATCTGACATTATATTTAACGTCAAATTCAACTGACGTTCATAGGTTACAATTCGGTATAGTTTAACAGCATCTAGTTATGGATAAATATAAGTACAGATAGTGTTTTCTGCCGTACTGTGTAAATAATACCACCAATTCACCAGAAAAACTGTCGTGTTCCAATAATAAACGCTGAACGTAATAATGAATGATTCAAAGCCACCAGAGAAGGACCAAGTCTTCTTATTGTGGAGACCATTTCAATGTCAAGTAAAGTAACAAATTACAATGTATTCTAAGTGTTTTATTTGTGGTAAGTTGTATCCTAATGTATGAATTTGATTTTTAATATGGGTTTATGTTGTAGGAAAAACGGCCGCATTACAAGACTTGTGTGGCGTTCTAGCTGTTACAAATTTAAATTACCCGCCAAACTGGTGGATAAAACAGGGTGTATTACTGTATTCTTAACGGCTCTAGATTAGAATGTTATTCATGCTTTTACTTCCTAAAAGGAGGGAAATGGCTTTAATCTGCTTTTATGTATTTTATCTAGTTTGAAAAACGTTGAAAAACTATATGAAACAAACTGTGAAAGTCGTCTAAAGTCGGTGAACACAGTCAGTCGGAAATGGCTACGAATGCGTTGGATTGTAGTTATAAATGCCCTTTGAATTATGTGTGTTATAAATACATATCATTGTTTATTGCTTAGATAGATACTAGCATAAAGTAGGTAGGTACTTACCTATTTATTATTTTTTGTTATAATACAGACCTTTCTTGATATCGTCGTAAGTCTCATTCTGACTCTTCTTAGAAGTGAGTATCAATGGATAATAAATAATTTCTTTAGTAGATAAACTTATTTTGTTGTTTTCAGTTAGATACACATGTATATAGTTAATAGGAAATAAAACAATGAAAAGGAAATATTTAATAAAATACAAAGTATAGTTAACAAATTCATCTAAATTAAATAATAAAATACATATTAGACATATTATGTAATATTAATAAGATAAGCTAAAGGAAGTTCTTGCAGAAATTACAATAGTTTGTATTGTCTATAGCAGCTGTAACGTAAGTACCTTGCAGCTTTTGCACTTCCAACCATTGCAATGTCAAAACGATCGTCTCTTTTTAAAAATTCGCTGACCATAAATATATCTACCTCAAGTAGAATGTCATAATTAGCTTTTATAGATATACTGCCTTAGTCGTTTTGTAAAAAAATATATTAACAATAACTGCAAACATCAATCACTGCTAGCTAAACGTCAAATTTACTTTTGACATATTGGGTTATTTTCTTTCTTGTCAGCAATGTCAACTTATTCGTCTTCATCTGTTCTGCTTATAAGTTCACATCTAACTGCCGTTATGATGTCACTACCGTTTTCGCGGCACATTCAAATAATCGAAGTTCAACAATTTTTTAAAATATGTTGCGCTAAGAATTTTTCTTCCAAATTAAATATATAACTAAATTAAGTCCTCCACTACCATATTTCACCATTTTTGAAAATTCGTCAACAACCCAATTATACAATCACATTCCTAATAACGTAAAATCTCTTAATTTTAATAGTTTCAAGAACATAATAAAAAAAACACATTTTAAAATACTGTTTCTATTCAATTGATGAATTTTTAAACACACAAATTTGTTGATTTAGTTTAACCTCTGCTTATTTGGTATGCTCTGGCCATCTCGTGGAGCTTGCCTCTTCTTTCTTTTTTTTTTTGGATTCTTTTATATTATGTGAAGTATTTGTTTATGTAGTGATGTTTATTGTATATACATTTTTTATATTATGTATTTTCTATTTTTGATTTGCCAAAAACGTATTTTGTAACTTGGTCAAATAAAATATCTATCTATCTATCTATTATTTGTAGATTTCACGGACATTTTTAAGAAGAAAATAAATATGGCAAAGCATCCCAATAAGAAACACAAAAAAATTAAGAAAATGCCACAAATAACATTAAGACAATATATTTTCTAGTGTTTTTCGTGTTCGGTATTTATTATATATTTATAATGAATATACAACCGTTTCTACGAATAAAACAGATGAAATGAAATTAATTTTAATTGCGACTGTCCAATATTAATAAAGAAAAAGAAATAAAAGAAAAAAGAATAAATTTACACGGCAGCGTGTCCACAAATATACTGGATGTGTGAAGCCGTGATTATCTTCAAGTAATTTCACTCTACAAACTAATACCTCGACATTTTAACTTATATTGCACATCCGATGACGTATACTGGCCGCGTATGGGTGCATATTAGTATTTGCAATTTTTTGAATCGTGATATGAAAAATCATTCGTAGGAAAAGAAAGTACAAGGGACCTTTTTTGTAGAGGATCGTATAATCTACAACCTTTGTAATAACTATTTTTACGATAACACTTACCGTTTAAGAGATATTTGGGAAACCTTTGACCTTGCATAAAATTTCTAACACAAGTGGAATCGATGGGAACATTTGATATTTCATTTATAATCATGTTTTTAAGTTTTTTAGATCTATGCGAATTTTTCCGTCTATTTTTTTATGACTATTACTCCACATCCAGTGGAAGTATAGTAACGACAAAAAAATTTGTAAAAATTTTTATTGTTCAAATAGGCTTAGAATGTCACGAAACGTCGAAATTTTAAGTTTGAACGAAAAAAAAATTTCTGTCTGTCGGTCTGTCTGTCGGTCTGTCTGTCGGTCTGTCTGCCGGTCTGTCTGTAACTTTTTTTGTGCGCACGTTTACTCTGGAACCGTTTGAGATATTGACTTGAAATTTGGTACACATATGTACTTTAACGAGATCTAGAACCAGATTATATTTTCATCTTGTTCCGTCGAAGGGTTGGGGGGTAAATTGGGGTAAATTTGGGGAAAATAGGTAAATCAAGCAGGTAAGAGTCCATAAAATTGGTATTTAGTATATACAAGAGAAGCTAAGGTCCCAAAAAAAGTTTTGGCATTAGCCACCCCCATTACCACCCGCACCCCATTATTAAAGAGGATGAAAAAAAATTGTGATTTAGTGTGTGTACAAGAACCAGAAACCTCAAAATATTTTTTTACTTCATCCACCAACAAATTATTAAAGCCTTTAATAATTTGAAAAGGTAAAGTTACAAAAAAAAATTAGCGTATACATAAAACACATAATTACTTCCAGTGGAAGTATAGTAACGACAAAAAATTTTTTAAAAATTTTTATTGTTCAAATAGGCTTAAAATGTCATGAAAAGTCGAGATTTTAAGTTTGAGCAAAAAAAAATTTCTCTGTCTGCCGGTCTGTCTGTCGGTCTGTCGGTCTGTCTGTCGGTCTGTCTGTCGGTCTGTCTGTCGGTCTGTCTGTCTGTCTGTAACTTTTTTTTGTGCGCACGTTTACTCTGGAACCGTTTAAGATATTGACTTGAAATTTGGTACACATATGTACTTTAACGAGATCTGGAACTAGATTATATTTTCATCTTGTTCCGTCGAAGGGTTGGGGGGTGAATTGAGGTAAATTTGGGGTAAATGGGTAAATCAAGCAGGTAAGAGTCCATAAAATTGGTATTTAATATACAAAAGAGAAGCTGAGGTCTCAAAAAATTTTTTGGCATTAGCCACCCCCATTACCACCCTAACCCCCTTATTAAAGGGGATGAAAAAAAAAACATTGTGATTTAGTGTGTGTACAAGAACCAAAAGCTTCAAAATATTTTTTTACTTCATCCATCCCCACTACTAACCCTCTACCACCACCCCCACCCCCACTACCGATGTAGCATATCGTTTTATAGGTTTTTGGGGTAGACGATTTCAAATATTCTGTTGTTAAAGTTACCTCGAGTAGTATGGATACGCAGTGGCTTTCCTTGACTACTATGGATGCGCAGTAGGTTTCCCCCGAGTATTATGGATGCGCAGTGGCGTTCCTCGAATATTTTGGATGCGCAGTGACTTTTTTCGAGTATTATAGATCGCAGTAGGTTACCTCAAGTAGTATGGATGCGCAGTGGCTTTCCTCGAGTACAATGGATGCGCAGTGGGTTACCACGAGTAGTATGGATGCGTAGTGGCTTTTCTCGACTACTATGGATGCGCAGTGACTTTTCTCGATTGCTATAGATGCGCAGTAAGTTACCTCAAGTGATATGGATGCGCAGTGGGTTTCCTCGAGTAAAATGAATGCGAGTGGGTTACTTCAAGAAGTATGAATACGCAGTGGCTTTACTCGAGTAAATTGGATGCACAGTGGGTTACTTTGAGTAGTATGGATGCGTAGTAGGTTTCCTCAAAGAAAGTAGTAGAGGCTTTACTTCTATCGTGTAGTTTACGGCACACAACGATTTTTATATCTTTGTCTTGCCATTTTCTGCGTATTAGTTCGACATTCAGTTGAAGTATATTAACGCAAAAAAAAATTTTGGAAATTTTCATTGTTTAAATAGGCTTAGAATATCAGGAAACGTCAATATTTTAAGTCTGAGTAAAATGAGTTTGTCTGTTGCGTCAGTCTGTCTGTTAGCCTTGTATCATTTTGGTGTCCATGATTACTCTGGAACCGTTTAAGATATTCACTTAAAATATGGCACACGTATGTTTTTTAACGAGATCTGGAACTAGATTATATTTTGATTTTATTCCGTTGCAGAGTTGAAGGGTAAATTGGGGTAAATGGGGGTAAATAGGTAAATCAAGCAAGTAAGAGTTCATGAAATTGGTATTTAGTAAATATGAGGAGCTAAGGCCTCAAAAAAAAAGGCATTAGCCATCCATATTACCACCCCCACCCTATTAATAAAGGTGGTGAAAAAATAGTGTGATTTAGTGTGTGTACAAGAGCCAAAGTCATCAAGAATTTTTTTCACTTCTTTCACCCCCACCTCTATTACAGATATGGCATATAATTTTATGGGGTTTTTGGGGTACATGATTTCAAATATTATACCATTAAAGTTCCATAAACAATTATTTCCACATAGTGGAGTGCAAATATAGTATTTTGTTGTAAGAGACTTGGATGTGGAAATAGTGATTCCTTGGGCAGCAGTTTTTTAGATAACCGAGAAAGAATATCACTTAAGACGATGAAAATGTTTGTCATTTTTATTACAAAACTACACGTTTACGTTTACTAAGAACATAAATGAATATAGAACAAATACATTATTAACGCAAAAAAAATATCTCGCTAGACTCTCTGGGGTAAGTAAATAATTATTACAGGTCTAGTGTTTGTAAGGGTACCCACTGAACAGCTGTTAAATGGTTTACATGAATTAAATGTTTTTAAACGTGAATTAGATTATAAATTATTGTGTATTTCAAATAAATAAATAATGAGTGTCTTTCACAGAAAATATTTCTAAGGGCTCTCCCAGGTGCTTCTTTGTACTCTAAACAATTTTTCCGTCGCCAAATATAGGCATCTTAGAAAGAAGTTACACTACATAAATACTTGGTCATCTCCAAAGGTAGAATACTATTTTCTTTTTATATTATAAACTAAACCATAGGCTTAGAAGAAATAATTACGCTGTTTTCGGATTTACTGTTCAATATATGACTGCTTCCTGGAGACTTTTATCCATCGCCAGCCAACACGTAAAAATGCGTAGGTTTATCTAGAAGTGTTATAAATTACTCGGGACATGCTCATAAGATTTGCGATAAAATAACAATTAAATATCTACATCGCGAACAATCAATATAAAAACGGAAATTTAATTACTATATAAAATAATTTGAATTATCTTAGGTTTTCTTTAGGCCATTTTTCACTAATAATGTTTAATAAAACTTATCTAACAGATTTACTCTGCACTCTCAATTATTTCTCTCAACTCTGCCAGTTCTCGCGGTAGAGTTCTATTTTTTACTCTCTACTTTTTGCAACAGAAAAACGGCGCTGGTTTTTATATATGTTCAAGAGACTAGCAACTTTAAGAAATACTGTAATTAATTGACTCATACAGGGTGTGGCAAAACTGAACTGTTACACAGTAAAATTCCATGAATTCTCATGTAATGAGGCTGTAATTTTACGTGCACTTTTTTCAGTGTATATTACATCGAAATTAACATTGCAGCGTTAGTAGAATTGAAAGAGACGTTTCCCTCCTGCTCCAGCTAAAAATGTTCTCAATGCGGTCCTGATTGAGACATATGCGGGACCATACGTGAAAATATGACCCCCGTGAGGAATACCACAATGGGCTTTAATTGATTATGTTTTCTATGAACCAGTGATAGTTTATCACGAGTGAAGACACGTCCACCTGTTTATAAGGTACGTGCTCGCTTTGTGGGCATCCCTTTTAATGGCTTTAGGAAGTATTTAATAGCTGTTGGTATTAATTAATGGTGTAATAAAAATTTTAAGTAGAAATTGTGTGTGTGGTTCCTGTCTTTACACATAGGTAGATTATTTAACAATAGCACCGATGATTTTATCTCTGTATTTATTAATGTACATGGATTTATTTCAACTTACGTGTTTGATCATGGAATTTGTGCAACGTTGTGGAACAAGATCTTGTTGCACTTTTTAAACAATAATTGTAAAATTTCAAAGAAAAAAGTTACACAGATTTATATATACATTATTCTTGTGCGTTATATTTACCTAATATAAAGATTCCGTTACAGTAACTTTGTTGGAAACGTGTTGTAACATACTGGGGAAATTTTGGAGCCAAATTCATTTAATAACTTTCGTTTCTAAAGTGAAGATCACGAAACAACTTAATAGTTCAGCAGCATATGTAATCCCGTGTGCTGCTTAATGTTACAAGCAAATGGTGAATTTTGTTTTATTTTATGGTCCTTCTAGAACTCGAAACCAGTTGATGGACATCTGGAAATCGTGTCTGATTGGTGGAATGCCCCACCATCATATTCACTCGAGGAAGGGAGGTTATCTCATAATCATAGTCGATAAAATGAGCATAGAAGGTCGCAAAATTACCCACATTACTGTACAGATAATAGAAATCACAAAATAGTCGTCAAAGAGGATGCAAGTGATGATGGTGGTGGGCGAGGGGGGGGGGGGAGGAGTTGGTAAGTTTATTTGACCGCACAAAAATTTTCATTTCGACAACAATACGACAGATAATGAGCACAGTTCTAGTTAGTGACCCATATAATCCACATATACTCCCCCCCCCCTCCTCTGGGAAAGTTAACTCATATTGCAGTAAATAAAGTAACTGGTATATAACGTAAAAAATATAAAGAAATAAAACTGTGGCTGAAAATGTTTTTAATACAGAGAAATTTTAATAGAAATACATTGGCTAAACAGTTTAAATATATAATGTTAATCAAACACCACATCGATATCGTCTGTGATTTATTCTGAATCATCATCCAGTAGGGATATTTTCACAACTTTCCTTATCCGCTTCACATTTGCACAGTTCTCTGCAGTAAAGGCTATTTAATAAACATTTGCAAGGTGTACGACATTTTCCTCGCTTACATGAACAATTTGTCAGTTCTAAAAGACTAGTTGGAGCACAAGGTAGTAAGCACATAATTGGAGAATAACCTCCATTTTTATCAATTTTCCAAACGTAATTGATTGGCTATGGGAGCATAGGATGGAGTAGTTTGTTCTTATGCCATTCCACGGCTTGACAGTGCGCCTGAAGAATTGCAGGCTCCAGTGTTCCTTTGGTTGGAGGCAAATTTTCTCCTTCAACTTGTTTCTTTTCAAATAGGATCCAACGAACATCACCTAAATTATCAATAATAGTTTGTGGTATGTATTACTTCTATGGTCTCAAGGGCTAACAATACGTCATCTTGAACTTGACAGAATGTTTTCCATAAAGACACTTTTCCTTTCTTTGAAAAGCTGCCTGTTATATCTGTTCCGGTTACAGCATGAAATCCAGGAAGAGTACATTCCAGCTATATCAGTAACGACTTTGCGTAGCTTATTATCTCTTCCACCCTCTTTGTCGCAAAAAAAAAACATTTATTTTTATTCGAATTTTTTATCTGATTAAAGTAAAAGGAGTACTAGAGCCTTGCTGATCTTTATCTTCAACATTAAATGGCTTCTCTTCAAATTTTTTTCTCAAAATGTGGAAACTTTTTTTGTGTGTTGTCCTTAGATAACACGATCTGTGCTCTATCAGAAATACATCTTAAAATTAAACAAACGCATGTACAAGATTTTCATTCGTCTTGATACCGCAAATTAAACATTTTTTAGGGTCGAGCTCTTCTCTCTTACATTTTTTAGGAATATGTAAATGTACTACTTTCTTTTCACTAATAACTAAAACAAAAATATATATTTTGTTAATTTATAATATTCCCCTGTTGTTGTCACAACTTACAATCTTTTAAATAGTTTTAATCTGAAATAAAGAAGCCGTTTCCATTAATCCACGGCATGCACGTGTCAAAAAACAAATAGTTTTTATCACTACAAATCTATAAAACACGAAACAATAATTTCTCATAGGTATTGCGGTTGGTTCTTAGTACGCCTGTAAGTTTATTGGTCGAGCAAATCGAATTTAGATATACAGTGTGTGCAATTTAATACTGCAATATCCCGTTCTTTTGGAACGTGTTGACCGATTTTATTTTTTTTGAGATATAGTGCTCGATGAGCTTTATTTGACTGTTTTGAAAAATTTGTAATTTTCCCCTCTGAGTCGAACTTTCGAGGTCGACTATTAGGCAATTTTTTATCGGAAAATTGGATAGCGTATTCGATTTGCAGTTGTTTCAAATACCTCTATACGAAATTTTGGCTCGATACCTCATATAGTGTGTTTGTTATTCAACAGCAAAATTTAAAGTCTCTCACTTTTCGACTGGCCCTGTATAAAAGACGGTTAGGTTTACTAAAAAAGTAAAGTAGTCATTCGACTTAAGAAACATCAGACACTAAATGAGGAAGAAAAAAGAAAAGTTATTATTTAAATAAATAGTGCTATATACATTATTCGGTTGCTGTACGTAGGCGCCTTAATGAAAATTTTTCAAACAAATGGGTTAGACCGAATAGCTTTTCTTTTTTATTTCTTATTTGGTATCTGATGTAGTGTTGGGCGAATTCGAATTAAAATACACGGTTAATCCGAGTATCAAAATACTCGCTTGATTCCGAGTATTAAAATTTCATCCGAATAATATACTCGGATTAATTTTAAGTACAAAATAAAAAACAAATGTCAATCTTGCTTCTCTGGATAGTAAAAAGTTTAGTAAACAGTAAGAACAGAAGGTGAATTTCTTCCTCTCCCCCGTTCATCAAAAAAAATTTGGTGGATAAAAAAAATTTTTTTTTTGTATTTCTCCCTCCCGCTCTTCAAAAAAATTTTCGGACAAAAATTTTTTCGGATTTTTCCCCTCCGCTCGTCAAAAAATTTGTCGTTAATTCGACATCGAATGATTAATCCGAATATTTTTGTCATCCGATTCCGTGTAATCCGAGTACTGAAATCATCCGAATATCTGCATCACTAATCTGATGTTGATGTCACTAAATAAGGAAAAAAAAAAAGAAAAGCTATTCCATCCAATCCATTTGTTTGAAAAATTTTCATTTAAGGCAGCTACGTACAGCAACCGAATAATGTATAGAAGCACTATTTATTTAAAGAATAACTTTTCCTTTTTCTTCCTCATTTAGTGTCTGATGTTCCTTAAGTCGAATGACAACTTTACCTTTTTAGTAAACCTAAACGACTTTTATACAGGGCCAGTCGAAAAGTGAGAAACTTTAAATTTGGCTATTGAATAACAAACACCCTATAAGAGGTATCGAGCCAAAATTTTGTATAGAGATATTTGAGATAACTGCGAATCGAATATGCTATCCAATTTGCAGACAAAAAATTGCCTAATTGTAGATTTCGAAATTTCGACCCATTCAGAGGAGCTTAGTAGGCCTTGAAATTGTGACAATTACAAATATTTCAAAACAGTCAAATAATGCTTGTCGAGCACTATATCTCAAAAAAAACATTAAAATCGGTTAGCACATTCCAAAATAACGGGGTGTTGCGGTATTAAATAGCACACACTGTATATATTTTTCACTATAAACATCAATACCTCGATCAATACACCATACACTAGTTCTTAAAATTGTGCAATTTACTCAAACACAGATCTACATAGGTAAAACTATTGAAATCACTTACAGTATAGCGCGCGAATACAGTGTCAATACGCCCCACCCCCAATTATGACGTAGAATCACTCTGCAACATTTCTCAAGCGTCCATCAAGTAGATTCGTGTTAAGAAAACCTTATTAAATCCAACACCGTTTTTCATTTGCTTGTATCACTAAGGAGCATACGGAATATTTATTTTTAACCTTACGCTGCCACACTATAAATTGTTTTCAATGTACTCTTATGATACAAGCATATTAGAAAAGTGTGAAAATTTACTTTATCTACAATCGACATATAAAGTATTCTTTCTTGCTGGCATTTGACAATCGTAAAGTTGACGTTTGCCGAGGAGCTAAGAATAATGTCACTTTTATGCCCGTCTCCCTTGGTAAAGAGCGGCAAAGCAATTTTACGTTCGCTTGAGTGTATCTGTCCTTACACAAGTCTGGTCAGATATTTGACAATGTATTTTTATGAAATAACAATAATGCACTAAAACTGTTTTGATATAATGAAAATTAATGTAAGAGTAATAATTGACTACCTAATTTATTGATAAGGAGAATACGAACTTTATAATAGTTAATAAAACTGAAATAAAGTGACAGAGATTGTGTTTTGTTCGTGTGTTTATTTTGATCGCATACCCATAAAATGTTGATAAATATTGCTTTCCAGCCAAAATTCAATTTGATTATTCCCTTTACTTAGATATTTTCAAATGATTTTAGGATAAAATCATGTGTGTAATTCGAGCGCAGAGCCGAGCGACAATGAGACACTTTGCGCTCTTAATACATAAATATCCATTTCACACGCTGTTAGCGTGCTTAAAGAATTTGTCACGCTTTATGTGAAATTAATAATTTTTAAAAATTTTTCAAAGCAGTCGTAGAAAAAGTGAATTTCATACGTGTTGCACGCTATATTTTTTCTAGGACTGTCCAGATTCCAAAAATATATATATATATATATATATATATATATATATATATATATATATATATATATATATATATATATATACGCGTAAAATCACCAAGTGGCACCGAAAACTAAATTGACGTTCTCGCACCCAATATTTTCCGCATTTAATGTGAGCAAGTGGCTCCCTATATATTCCCGATATGTATATGCGTTCTGGCACCGTATATATGGAGAAGACACTTTTTCTTTAGATACTCACTGTGTTGTTAATACATTTAGGATTGCTAACGCACTCTGTAAAAATAGGCCATTGTGTTGCTTGCCTTTTTGAAACGTATCACATACGTTCGATATCCGTGGTGTAATTGCAGAAATAGAGGAAATAAGATGAGAAATAATTCTCAGAGTAAACTAAAAATTGTTATTGATGTTGACTCATCATATTCTATATTTAGTTTCAATTGAGGTCTAGAAAATTATTTGAAAAAAAAAAGACAAGTAGATGAGGTTGATTAAAAAAGAAACAAATTAATTATTTATTATTCAGTGGTGATAAATCACTTATGAAAACATGTAATTAGAATATCAATTTTAGTTATTGTAAAATACAGTGTGAATTTGTGTATATGACATACCAATAGTAACTGACATTTATTATTGACAGTTCGGCTAATTTCAAAGCATGTCGTACAAAATAGTATATTACGTAATGAGTGTTGTAAGAAGCATATTACGCACGAATGGAAAAGTTATTTTCATGAGTGCGTAATTGCTTTACAACTCGAATTATGTACTATACTTTACCTACGATCACTACTGTAAATAGTAAAAAACACACTACCTGCCATTCATGTAAGTTGAATTTTACGTATTGTAAACAAAACGCACTGTAAACAAATCGCACGGTAATCAAAACGCACGGGACACCCAATTATAGGTGGCTTATATCGCTGACGCGGGGTTTAAAAAAAAACAAATGGGCCTACGTAATTTTCAAACGCTGTCAAAACTGACATAATATCTGTTGAATGACATTGTTGACTAGTAAACTAAATCCAGATTTTACTAAATAAATAAATAAATATGATCGTAGGTAAAGTATAGTACATAATTCGAGTTGTAAAGCAATTACGCACTCATGGAAATACGCACTCGCCGCTACGCGGCATCGTGCGTAACTTTTCCATTCGTGCGTAATATGCTTCTTACAATTCTCATTACGTAATATACTATTACCTACGATCATATTCATTTATTTATTTAGTAAAATCCTGATTTAGTTGTCAACAATATTATTCAACAAATATGTCAGTTTTGACAGCGTTTGAAAATTACGTAGGCGCATTTGTTTTTTTAAACCCCGCGTCAGCGATATAAGCCACCGATAATTGCGTGTCCCGTGCGTTTTGTTTACCGTGCGGTTTGTTTACAGTGCGATTTGTTTACAATATGTAAAGTTCAACTTACATAGATGTCAGGTAGTGTGTTTTTGACTAGTTACAGTAGTGATCGTAGGTAAATAATATAATAATCGTTTCCCTCAAAAATTCTTAAAATCACAAAAATGTATATTACAAAACAATAAGCGAGTAAAATATTAATTTCATCTAATAAAAATGTCAATTTATTTACAATCTTTTGATTCTAAATCTAAAAAAAGTCGTATATTATGAAATAGTGTAATAGGTAGTATGATTTAAAAATATAATTTATTACCTTATTTTGTATGAACTGTTACATTCGGTAACGTTGGATCTCAACGTTAATATATTTTGTTGAATTTGTACAATTGCTTTAAGGGTGGCGGTGTGGCTTAAAAAAATGATTTCGTAATTCGACAAGTTCTCCTATGAACCGATTGAGAACATACTTTGACAAGCTTTTAGAAAATACTTGATAGAATGATACTGGGATATTGAAGTCAACAAAAAATATATTTTCACACAAGAAAAAATGTTTTTCTTACTTTAGTTTTCAATAGGCTAGTACCATTCTATAAAGTTGCCTATAAAAGCCTATCAAAAAATTATTTTAATCGGTTTAGGAATGTAGGAGAAATTGTCGAATTACGTTCGCGGCTTAATTGCAATAAAAGATTAAACTGCGGTTGATTTCGATACTCTTGATTTTATTTATGCCTTTTCAGAAAATTATACATATATAATATGCTCTTAGATTTAGTTTGGGTGAAAGTTATAAAGTATATGGAGCTTTAGCTCTTAAATTTGTTAACGCTGCTAAATAGGTTGTTTTCAGAGTTATCCCATTCTCTTGTCTATAAAAGGGACAAGTGCCGTAATAAATAAATGTTTATATATGTTTATATATTATCTTAGTTACGGTTCAAATGGTCGGTGCATCAAAGTTTTGTCAATTTTCAGTTCATAGACTTATTTTATTAACAGGCACTCACATCAAATCATGGGCCCCGGCCCCTTTCATTATAACTACACTACCTGTACCCAAATTTTAATTAGTTTAATATTTTTGCATTGCGTTTCCTAGTTTATTCGGACCTCTAAGTGGTCGGGCCCTGGTACCACGGTACCTACTGGACCTACCCCCCCTCCCCTGTTGGGGCCCTGATTATAAAGTATAGTTTAAATTGAGAAATAATGTAAACAACAACTTGTAGATAGGCCAGACTCCTCCTGCCTGAAAGAACATAATACAGACAGATACTACAATTTTATTAAATTATCAGATGAAGCTAGTTCAGGGATGAACAATGACTATGCATTGTCATTATAATATACGTATGACAATGCGGCAATATAGGTAGAGTAATTGTAGGAATACAGGAAATAGTCAAGTAAAATTCTGAAAAAGTAAGCTAAATAATTGTATGTGATATTGACATTCATTGTATATATCACGTACCAGTTGAAAAACTCTGAAAAAAAATGTAATTAACAAAGATTAGGCACTTCTCAGTAGGGAGCTATTCATAACAAACAGGTTATGTTAACGAAAGTAGTTACGAAAGTATAGGCAACGTTTAGATTACGTTAATTATTTTTCAAAAATGATCAATCAATTGGCCTCAAGTTTTCACCTTTTTTTATATTTTACATATTTACAATCGATTATTTTTATTTATTTGCTTTTATCATGATTATATTATTTAGGTATTATGCAAATCACAACTTAACACTTTCTTATTTATTATGAAAATACCTACTTTCTGTATATTGTTGCCCTAATCTGGGCACGCTAATATACTAGTAATTCAATACTTCGTCAGTATTAGCTAGAAGATAGTTGTTTTAATTGGTTCTCCAATAATGAGTGTTTTAAAGTATTTACCTAACTAGTATATTAGCATATTTACATATTTGTTAACAATAACTGTTAATATGAAGGTCAAATTTTAATAAGTGTAGAAAATATGGATTTTTATTACCATGTCGATAGTGAAAAATTGCATTCATTAATACAGCGAGAAACTTTTATCTTTCTAGATAAAGGATGGGGACAAGTTTTTACCGTGAAACTTCTATGGGCGCGTTAGGCATTTTTCAGTAGGAAGTAAAGTACTATAAAATGTTTTTGGTTACTTGAAGTCACCGGCACACAATTTTTTTTGGGTTACTTCCAATTTAGCCGAAGTTTGCAACTTTTTTGTTTTTAATAGTAACTTTCTTTCGTAACCCGAAGTTCAATTTTCTTTATACTCCTTTTTTCGAATTTAAGAATGGCTGAGTAAAAATAAAATTTAACATCTCAGTAGAAAGAATGCCATGGAAAAAATATATAAGCTGCAAAATTTTAACAAGCTTACCATGAAGTGTACAAAAAACATAAAACCACCTTCCTTAATTCAATATGTCAATTTTAAACTTGTATAAGAATTAAAATTTTCAAAAATTATTGAAAATAAATCTTTTTAAACATTTTTTTTTTAATAGTCCCATTTTCTTTTCTATTATTTGTTTGTAATAAGTGTTTTCCATTTAATTTTATTTAAGTAACAGATAATTATATAAAATTAATGAAAACTGAATAGTTTCTTAGAAAAAGTGCCTGCAACATAAATGTTTAAAATGAATAAGATTCCAGAAAGGTTCAATGTAATGTTGAAAAGGGACAGAGAGGTAACAAACACGTGTTAATAATAAGACACAAAAGAAGATACTAGAACTTACTTTGACTGAATTTTAAAGTAAATGGACCACTGCTCATTTTAAGGAATATATGACACATTTTAAACTAATTAGTTGGCGGGAATTATGGAGAAAAGAATCATTGTGTACCGTGGACCACACGGTAGAAATAAAATTTCTAATTCAAGCACATTACGGTAAAAACATTTTGTAGCACATCAAAAAGTTGCCTCTAACCGACCCTTCATTACATAATTTTTTTACATATTTCGGTACATATTTAAATACCGGTTAACCGGTTATGTTCATTTTACTTCCACGTCCAGTGGAAGTATAGTAACAAAAAAATTTTAAAAAATGTTTATTGTCCAAATAGGCTTAAAATGTCATGAAACGTCGAGATTTTAAGTTTGAGCGAAAAAAAAAATTATCTCTGTCTGTCTGTCTGTCGGTCTGTCTGTCGGTCTGTCTGTCGGTCTGTCTGTCGGTCTGTCTGTCGGTCTGTCTGTCGGTCTGTCTGTAACTTTTTTTTGTGCGCACGTTTACTCTGGAACCGTTTAAGATATTGACTTGAAATTTGGTACACATATGTACTTTAACGAGATCTAGGACTGTATTATATTTTCATCTTGTTCCGTCGAAGGGTTGGGGTGAAAATTGGGGTAAATTTGGGGTAAATGGATAAATCGAGCAGGTAAGAGTCCACGAAATTGGTATTTAGTATATACAAGGTCTCAAAAAAAATTTGGCATTAGCCACCCCCATTACCACCCCCACCCCCTATTAAAGGGGATGAAAAAAAATGTGATTTAGTGTATGTACAGGAACCAGAAACCTCAAAATATTTTTTTACTTCATCCACCCCCCCCCCCCATTACCACCCCCCTATCACCACCCCCACCCCACTACCGATGTGGGGTATCGTTTTATGGGTTTTTGGGGTAGAGGATTTCAAATATTATATTATTAAAGTTCCATAAACAATTATTTTAACATACAAAGTTTTTTGTTGTGAGTGACTTGGACAGAGAGTCTGGATGTGGAAGTCGTGATTCCTTGGGCAGCGGTTTTTATTTACCGATTTACCGGTTATTAAAATTTCCTGTAAATTGCATTGTGCATGTTTACAACTTTATTACTTTCTCAAAGTTTTCTTTTAGTAAAACCTAAGTTTATATTTTCTGCAAAAAGATAGATATTCGGAGATTCAAATAATAGAAAAATATGGAGACTTCCCCCATTCAAAAAATGTTTTAAAATGATTTATTTTCAACAATTATTAAACAAATTAAATAGTGGAAGCCATTACATTGTGATAATTAATCATAATGAAACAGCTTTCTTTGTTTTTTATCATTAATTTATTATAACCAAACGTTACCGCAGTTTCGACAAGCGTGTAATTTTCAAACAGTTGATTCACAAATACAAAAATTATTTATAATTTAATTTTGTGTTTTAATGTTTAAAATTTACATATTAATTTAAAGAAAATGCAGTGATATCATATTCCAATTTTTTTTGCGCACTCTTCATTTAGAAAATATATTTTTAAGACACTTCTTTTCAATGGTTTTTTTAAGATTTAGAATTTTTTATAAAAATTTAAAATTGGCATACTAATAAATAAAATGCAGAGGTGTTGAAAATTTTCTATGCGCTGTTCTACGAAGACTCCGTGGCCAGCTGAATTTTATTGCTTGACAATTTTTCCTATGACTTTCTTTCTGCTGAAATAAAAATGGTTTTCACTTAAAAATGTAAAAAATTGCAACTTCCGGCTTTACTCTAGAACCTTGTGCGTCGCTTCTTATTTCACCCCAATTCGATATATACATCCTCTAGATTTTGAGATGTGTTGACATAGACTTTTATAGACATATGACTTCAAATAATCCCACAAAAAATAATTAAAAGGTGTAATAGTAGAGGTACAGAATTCGAAAAAGTCGTCTAGAAACGTGTCCCGTGGAACATTGAGACAAGTAAATATGTACTGATTGCGCTATTATTATGTAGTGTAATTTTAGAAATGAAGAAAATAAGATGAGAAATAATTCTCAAAGACTGAGCTAAATAAATTGTTATTGAGTTTAGTTTCAATTGAGGTCTAAAAAAATTATTGGACAAAAAAATCAAGATGAAGCAGATTGATTAAAAAAATAACAAATTCATTATTTATTATTCAGTGGTGATGAATCATTTACGAAAACATTTTATTAAAATATCAATTTTAGTTATTGTAAAATACACTGTGCATTTGTGTATATGACATACCGAGTGATATAAAGGGTTTGTAACATTTATAATAACCCATAAGTTTTGTGTTTTTAAAAATAAAAATATACAGGGTAGTCACTCTAAACAAATTTGAAAAAATATGGTGTGGTTACCAAAAAAAATAAAAAAATGTGACGCAGGACGATAATATTTCGCATGCAGCTAACATAACTGTCAAAGAAACATTTGAAAAAACATACAAGGTGGTCACCCTAAACACAAAGAAAATATATGACGGTGAACGATAATATTTGGCATGTAGTTAACACAACTGCCGTGGAGAAAAATATGAAAAATATGCAAAAAAAAATGCGATGGAGAAAAATTACACAAATCTTAGGAAAATAACCATAGTTTTTAGTTAATAATAATATACGGGGTCGTCATCTAACAGAGAAAGTAATTAATGACTAAAGTATGCAAACTGTGCATTTTGATAAGGCTGTGTGCTAGAGAGAAAAGTTAAGGGGAAATAAATTTGGTTTGGACTTAGCGCTTCGAAAACTTCACCTGCTTGGTCTGTTTTGTCCTGTTTAGTGACATCAGTCAATTCAACAAACTAAATATCTCCAACTCTCTTCCTGTTATGCAGGAGAAGTAACATTAATGTTACCTTGACAAGAATTCTTTATTGCAATATATTTGTTTCTTTTTTAAAATTTCTACAGTATTTACAGCTTTTTCTATACAAAATGTTCTTAGTGTCATAAAGTCTTCGGTAAACGAAAGTAGTTCTTTTGAATGGTTTATCGATTTGTTTCTATTCAGCTCTTTGAGAGCAAGACTACCAACTAAACTTCCCAATTTCATTCATTTTTCGCAAAAGTTTTAATTCCTCCACTATATTTTTAAAGTTATCTAATGACTCGTCCTTTTTGCATATTAGATATGTAACAATATTAATTAAAACTTTAAATGTCTTTCCCTGGGCAAAGCGTACGATGCCACCCCATATGATCCTTCATTTTCATAATAGTTGCTATGCGTTATTTACGACCTGAACAAGATAATCGATATTGATAGCGTATTTTTTAGTGCAAAGGATATAATGAATGTATAAACAAAGAATTAATAGATACGTTACGGTTACATTAATCCTTTTTCTGCATATCCCACTTTTACCCCCCCATCTTGTTATAGAGTCCAATCATAGATACTTTTTTCTTGAAACAACAGTGTTAGGTACGTTATTTTATTTTCTTTAATTGTTCGAGGGTACCTCCTGAGTATTTTGAAAAGTTGGCAGGGGCGGCGGGGGTGTGCGTTAGCCGCAATATTTGAGCTTAAACGGTTAGTTCTACGAAAATAAGCATGTAAATCAATTTGTAGTGAGTTATTACCATTTTTGTCATAGCAGCAACGGTTCGCGAGATATATACGTTGAACTTTGAAGAGATATAGCAGCTAACTCACACTCCCGCCACCCCCACCACTTGATAGAATTGATTGGACTAATATTAGTTATACCATATATTATCAGATTTTAACTATTTGGGTGGATATAGTAGCATTGATATTAAAAGAGTAATAAAAATTATCTGTTGCAATGATTTATGGTTTTATTAGGAAGCAGACAGATTATTCAGAGTAACCTTTAGCTCAGACGACACAGAACATTTTATAGTGAAACCCACAAAAATTTGCAAACTGAATAATTTTTTTTTAATCAGTTCGTGAAAGTTTATAGAATAATATCCTGAAAAGTTTACATTTCGCTCGGATGCAGAACATAAAAAAAAAGTGAAAAAAAAATTTTTTATCCATTTTTTCAAAATTTTGAAATTAAGTCAGGGTAGAAAAAAATACAGGTGGATAGACCACGTGTTTCTGAACAAAAAATGTCCTAATAAAATTTATCGCTAAAGCCACGGTATTCCTGAAAAAAAATAGTGAAATAATTTTGTCACTCTGCGCGGCCAGTGCACGGTTAAATGTACACTATGGAACTTCTAAAAATTCTTAGCTGTTCTATCGAGTAAAATAAAGCTTTTTTTCTCTTTCTGATTACACGTTTTAGGCATTTTTATTATTGAATGGGAGGATAAATAGTGAGTATAGAGTGAAAGTATATAATTATGGACGCATATACAGACACCACACATAGCCGCTGAATCGCTCGCAAGAATTTTCACGTGCCTTTACTGTATTGTATTTATTACAGGTACACTTATCCACATTTCAGCTATATCCAATGGATTCCTTATACATTTGTTAATGTATTGGAAAAGTTCCAGCATTTATATTCTAAACAATCAAAGATATTTTCATAGTTATAAGGATAAGATCGTGAAAATCGTAATTTGTTATCATGATCTGATTGATCATATTTTCGAAAAAATGCATACAAATAAACGATTTTGTGTTTAAACATTGGAAAAGTATACATTTTTTTCCGAAATAGCGATATTTTACTTTCTTCAATGGGTCAATTTCTTGACAAGTTACAGCCTCTAATATATATATATTTATCAAAAAAATCATCAAGCAAGGAAATTAAAATTATTTGAGAGTACTTTTTTTAATCCTCGTTACCACAACTTAATAAACCATAATAATCATGGAGTGTACATACTTTTTAACAGTTCTCAATGAAGAAAAAATTTTTTTGAAGGGCTTCTATTTTTTTCTATATTGTTTATTGCAAGTTTGGGCGTGAGAATATATATAACTATATTTGTCCCATCCATCCTTTGCTTGTATTGTTTGAAACAAAAAAACATCAGAAAGCTACAATTTTCATCTTTTAAATGAGCCAACACTCATATAGATTGAACAAATTCTGATTTAGTGACATGTAATTCAGTGCGTCGGTGTCACAGTCATGCGTATTCAAGCGCGTGCACGCATGGATATCGCTCCGAGTTATAACGTTACACTTGACTATTTTTTCCGGGAAAACCGTGGCTTTAACGATAAATTTTGTTAGGACATGTTCATAAATATGTGATCTATCCGTCTGTATATTTTAATTTTTTCTAGCTTGATTTTACTTAATTACTACTGAAAATGCAGAGGAAAGATATATGTAGTACGACTTTTTCGGTTTTTAAATGGATCAACAAAACATTACATACTTTTTAATTCCAGATTTACTTGAGAAGCTTGACCATTTTTTTAAGGTATCGAAACCAAGATTGAGTTGTTTTTGGGATGCTAGTATTTTAAATATTGTGTATAAATCGAAAGGTATCTAATCGGTTTCTTAGAAATATTTTATTTTTCTGTTCCTTATCCAAAACTGCTAAAATTTACGGGGAAACATTTTAAAAAATGTGAATTGTAGTTATAAAAGAAATAAAAAAATTTGCAGGTGAACTACACCTTCTTACCAAATAGCGCAAAATATTTATTTAAACGACTAAAGATCTAAAAAGATTTTGAAATATCAGTCATTTATTATTTAAGTGCGTAGACTCGTAAGAAGGCAATAATTTTTTTATTTATACAATTTTACAAATATTTGATGATGGTAATAAGAAAAACTCTTTTCATCTTCATTTAAACGATTTTTTTGGAATTAGTTTAGAATTTTAGAAAGTGAGACCAAAACATTGAGGACTAACTTTAGAGAAGAAGAAATATGAATTTTTTTATTTATAAGACACCAAAACACAAAAATTAACGTATCTCGGGCCCAAATTCAAGTAAATCAATCCCAAATTTTCAGATGTTGGTTTATTCATCTACATTCATAATTCTTGACTGTTTTTGATTTCATAAAAATCCAGACTTATTAAAATTTGTTTATAATTACAACTGTGAAAATTATAAGCAAATTCCAAAAAAAATGTTTAAATTAAAAAAAAAAACATGTTCTTAATTGTGCTGCAAAACACATTAAAACAACTTATATTTAAAAAAATGCGCTTCTATGAGTCGGTGCATTTAAACATTAATCAACTGAAATTTCGAAGTCTTTTTTATTTTCAGCTGTTTAAATAAATATTTTGCATTAAAATTAGACATCAATGTTTAGCTCGATAAAAGGGAATACTCCTATTAATGATTTGTGTATTATTATTACATCATATTCTTTATATTATTCAAAAAAGTAAATTTTAAAAAATATATATTTTTTGTAAATTAACAAATTATTAGAAAGTTTATTTAGAAGTTTTATTTATTTCAAATTTTATTGGGAACAATTTGGTATTTTTATTTTTGAGATGCAATTACTAGGATCGAGAGAGAAATATTTGAATTTCTGGTAGATTTTACTAGCAACACATGTTCATGGTTAACTTTATTTTTAAGCGCATCCCTCTACTTGGATACTGTTGTAATTGTAAAATATTATCTTTGCTAACCTTTTCTGTTGACAATTCAACAGCTTAAAGCATGGCGTAGAAAATGAATTTATGGCTTTATTGGCTCTAAAATTCTCATCTTATGAACTCGTTTATGAAATGAATTTTGCTATTAAATACCGATTCACATTACTTTATTATTATACCTATTTGATTTAATCAGATAGGTATATTTTAACCAAAAAAAAATTATAATAATCATAGTAGAAAAAAAAAATCGTACAGAAATCCGTTTCATATCGAATGTATGTGTGTGTAGATCGTTTCTTGTAAACACGATAACTTCTATTAGACTTAAAATAATTATTTCTTTGGCGCGTATGTAAAATAGTGTGGTAAAATACTCCCTGTTGAAATTGGGCCATATCCGCCATACAGGGCGATAGCCAGAGGCGTACAAATGATCAGGTTTTACATAAACTGTGTTTATTATAATTGTAGAGCAAAATATTACTATACAAAAATATCAAGATATATAGGATATCAAAACTATATAATATAGTGTGTCTATAAGGTTCGAAAGTACTTTTACGTAGATTGAAGGATCTATCAATTTAACTTCAAAATGCTATTGAGGTGTTTTTAATAATGAAAGTTGCATTCGTCTGCTACCGAATGCTAATACATATTAAACATGATGACTGTAGTTAGACTGAAAATTTTTATTTCAAATTTCTAACATTTGTAAGAAATTAGAGCATATCAGTCATACAGGGCAAGCATTTCCTCAAAACAATACAAAAAAGAGACTATTATACGAATGTGAAGTTATGCATACAAATTAAAATACATTCAAATAACTTTAAAAACTTAGTTAATTATTACAGTGTAATAAAAGGTTAAATTAAGGTCGATAACGATGCCATACAACCTAATTTTATTTAAGCGCCTTTTATCTACATAAAAACCTATGGATTTTATTTGGTGCAACAAAAAGTTTTTGATTCAATCTAAGTTCCGGACGGTATTTGAGTAAACAAAACAATGTTTGAAGTAGAGTATTTCGTCTTTTTTTCTTAGCTACCTCTGGTTGTATAGGTCATATCACAATAAACAACAAACGAGAGTGTTTATTATGAAATTGCGATGAAAACCAGATGTGCCGAACCCTTCTCGTCGATTTGTCGAAAAAATTAAGACAATTAAAATCGATAGCCTTTAAACAATTGACGGTGACTTAAGTAATAATACATACATTTCAACGAAATTTTAGGAAATAACGCTTCTAGTTGAGCAAATCATCATGGCATAATATTAAGGCGAACGCCTAAAAAAAATAGCTGTCGAAAATTGAATAGTCGATTGTAAATGCATCAAGTCGTACATCTTTTTTTTTACAATAAAGGTTTTTTCATGTACTTTTTATTAGGTTTAATAACCTACATTGTTTTTTGAAATATTTAAAGTCATTTCTTGCTTTTCTTTAAATTATCTTTTTTGAACAAATCAAAACTCTATTCGAAAATTAAATTTATTATTATGCATCAAAAATATACAAAAAAGAAACAATTTAAAAAATGTGTTTTTTTTTCTATGCCCATTGGGAACAGAGATAAAAGATTTTGTTTGCGCGAAAATATGCATTTGTTTAAAATACAGTTTTTTCAATACCACTGAAAATTACATGAAAAAAATCTACATTCTGAAAGACATATATGTTGTTTTTCTACGACTCGTCCACTTTAGTCTATGTAAAACGCGGAGTTTGACGCTCGGAATGTCCCCCTCATCGGGACTACTTTTACCCCATGTTTTTTGGGTCGCTGATCACGAAAATCGGGGTCCCGCGGCTCTAAAAATAGTGCGTCACCTCTAAAAATGTCAAAAACCACCCCTTTTGGGAATAATACTGTAAAATAATGTTATGAATGTGCTAATTGTAATGATATTTTGCCAGTTCAGTATGTTCATCTAAATTAAGGACAAATTTTATAGAGGGGGTGAAACTTCCCCTAAATTGACGTAAAATGGAAAAATGATTGCATTTTTTTTTATTCACTTTTTGATTTAAATTTAGATGAAAGGGGATTTTATAATGAAGAAAATTTTTTTCCAACCCGTCAGGGGTGAAAACTACCCCTGTGTCGCCTTTAAATTGAACTAACGCTTAGGGGTGAAAAAGTTTTGTGATATTTTTTTCGACGGAAGTTTATCAGAAATTACAAGCAAACTGAAAAGTATACATATCTACTTAATGTCTAAGCGTTAGTTCAATTTAAAGGCGATACAGGGGTAGTTTTCACCCCTGATGGGTTGGAAAAAATTTTCTTCATTATACAATCCCCATTCACCTAAATTTAAATCAAAAAGTGAATAAAAAGAATTCAATCATTTTTCCAGTTTTCACCCCTGAAGGGTTGAAAAAAATTTTCTTCATTATACAATCCCCATTTATCTAAATTTAAATAAAAAAGTGAATAAAAAAAATTCAATCATTTTTCCATTTTACGTCAATTTAGGGGTATTTTCACCCCCTCTGGTTAGCCCTCAGCATAAAATTTATCCTTACTTTAGATGAACTTACTGAACTGGCAAAATGTCATTACAGTTAGCACATTCATAACATTATTTTACAGTATTATTCCCAAAAGGGGTGGTTTTTGGCATTTTTAGGGGTAATGCACTATTTTTAGAGCCGCGGGACTGATTTTCGTGATCAGAGACCCAAAAAACATGAAATAAAAGTAGTCCCGATGATGGGGGCATTCCGAGCGTCAAACCCCGCGTTTTACATGGACTACTTGAAAAATTGACGATTTAATTTACTACTTTATTATTCTTTTGTTCATTACACAGGCACACACAAAAAAAGTCGAATGCGAGAAGGCCTATGTATTCCCACGCATTTTGACCCGCTGAATACGAATCTGATGTCCGTTTTGCCCGATTGGCTCTTGCATTTTTGCTGACCTCAAAAAACACCTTAAAAATGCCCAAAACGAGTAAATAAAAAGCTTAAATGAGCTGATCACTATATCTATACGTAATTTGGGGCGCTGAAACTGAATATGAGGTCGGAATTAGCAGATCAGTTGGAAATTTTAACATAACCTCAAAAAATGCCTAAAAATCCAAAACAAATAAATTAAAAGCTTAAACCAAGAACTTTAAAACTAACATAACCTAAGGCAAGAGCTAAGAGCTTTAAACCAAGAACTTTAAACTAAGAATTGTTAACCCAACATAACCTGAGACAAGAACTTTAAACCAAAAACTTAAACCTATTATAAATTAAGACAAGACTGTTAAGTTCATAAGGCAAGAACTATTAAGATTTAGAGTTCTTGGTTCAGAGTTCTTTGTGTAAAGTTCCTGTCTCAGAATATGTTACATCTAGAGTTCTCGGTTTAAAGTTCTTTGTGTAAAATTCTTGCCTTGTTTTTAGTAAATTCGACGATAAAATAAAAAATATTTATCTAAAATGTTATAGTATGGAAATAGTGGATAAAGGTTTTCCATGATACCTTGCATCATATGTTATAAGATGTTGGACAAATGAAAAGAACGTTAAAAAGTAAAATATAAAAATCCAATGATATCGAAGGAGCCTGGAATTCGTGAAGAGTGTTATTTTTTAGCAATACAAATGTTTCCGGAATTAATGCTAAAAAAGGGTTAATGGAAACTGATTGTTCCGAAAGTCAAGAAGATGACAGTGAATATGAGTGTTCGATAAGAATTAAAACTCCCAATATTTGGTGAAATGATAAACTTAATAATGTTGTTAGAAATCTTGGTCTATCTAATGGTAGGGAAGAATGTTTTGCGGCGATTATGAAAAAAGACAATTTAGTATCAAGTGATGTTCGTTCTAGCTCATACAGAAAAAGAGAAAAAGACTTTGGAAAATATTTTACACAAGGAAAAGAACACTTGATGAATATACTTAAACCTATCATATATAGATTTTTTATTTTATCGCTGATTTTTTTTCGATTTTTCGGACCCTCGATTTTACCAGAAACAAAACAGAAGGAATTCACATTATTTACACAGTTGTGCAAAATTTTTTGTAGCCCTATACTCATAGGAAGGCAAGTTTCTTACTTCACTAGAGCTGCGGTTGCATGATGACGCCCGCAGTCCCGCTTTCTCAACCTGACCTGCCGCCGATACTGGGGTTTCCCTCCCCTGCATCGTAAACTGTGTTTCTACTTCTGCCACGAAGGCATTTTTTTACCTAGGAACTTAGTCGAAATAAATCTTTGCCCGCCGTCACCACGTGGAGGTGTCCTAGTGGCAAGAATAGAAAAAGAAACAAATGGCATATGACAAACAAACAGAATAAAGAAAACTATACATATGTTTAGAACAGCTCTAAGAAAAAAAAAGTAAAAAATCATCAAGGGAGGGTGTAGGTAAATGTTAAGTCCAAACGATATTCCTCTCTCAATAGAGCAAACTTTGAAAAATTTCATTGTTCAGTAATATTTTCCTTAGGATACTTGAAAATTTAAAAGTTACCCATCTCCGCTCACTAGGGTTGATGAGAGTTTATGCTGAAGTGATATTTCTCTATGAAGTTTCCAGATTGCGCTTTAATTCTGACTTCTGTATTGTGTTCAGCACGTTGCAAATACGTCGGAAATTATATGTTCAGATATTATGTAGAGCAAAGTCAATTTCGGGCTATGATTCAGTCATTTTTGGATACGTTTTCATCCTAAATAAGGATTTTACAAGATATTCGATCATCGCGCATAAATTCTGACCGATTCGGTTTCAGTGCCCCAAATTACGTATAGATATAGTGATCAGTTCATGTAAGCTTTTTATTTACTTGTTTGGAATTTTTCGGGCATTTTTAAGGTTTTTTTGAGGGTAGGAAAATACAAGAGCCAATCGGGCAAAACGGACATCGAATTCGTGTTACATAGGGCCTGCCTTCTCGCACTCGACTTTTTTTGTGTGTGCCGGTGTTATTTTTTGGACTTAAATTTTGACAGGATGATTTATTTAGGTTAGAAATATATTGGAGTAGGAGAGAGTAAAAATATATGCATTATTACGTAAGTTATAATCAATTGTTAAAGAATTATCTTGTTTAAATTTTTTGCAACTTAACATATTGACAAAAAGTTCGGGCTCATCGAGTTTTCTTCGCAATTTCATAACGGACATTCTAGTTTTTATTTATTTTAGTTTATTATTCTATATAACTAGAGATGTTTAAAAACTGCGAAAAAACACGAATTTTATATACAGTATATATAAAAACACTACAAATAAAATATTTACTCATTCCATTATAGATACTCGGTTACAGTAAACAGTATGCAGTTATTTTGAAAAATAAAAAAGTTAATTCGATCACATTTTCCGCTGTAAACTACACAAAGTGATCGCTTCCATTAATATTAATTTATTATTCAGTCATATTTTCAAGACAAATATACTTTTTGCATACACCATGGGAAAAAGAAAGGTAATCCTAAAATAATATTAAATAGTAATACTAAAATATTAAGTTTTTACTATTATGAATGAAAGATATAGAGGAGTTTCAACATAAAAAATGCGAAAATTTGCCAATTCCCAATCAAAGCACGACCTCAAAAATATGTAATGTGGTGTGTGTGTGTATGTGTGTGTGTGTGTGTGTGTGTGTTAATAAGAGTTAACTGTCTGTTTTTGTGTGTTTGAGAGTTACATAGCATGTGTCGAATTCAGTAGTCTCGTTGTTCGGCTATACAGGGTGTCCGGTAATACCGGTCTGGTGCCGATTCTACATGCAAAAATATGAAAGAAAATTTATATAAATATGTCAGCTAATGCTTCCTTATGGACTCAGAGCCCTTTGAAGATTGAAGCCAAAAACTGGTATTCTGCTATTTTCATTTTTTTTTAAATTAAATAATGGCAATGAAAATTAATTAACAATGAGCTTATTGTTACTCTACTTGACTTAATTGTTACGTGAAAACTTGAAGCACATCGTGTTTTTTCATTTACACGATTTTTCTCACAAGCGGTTAGTTTTTCGATTAAAATGAAAGATAACCTTTTTTAATATTTTTAATTAGTGCTGTAGCTCAATTAGGAAGCATTTGCGGGCATTGCGGCACTTTTTTTCAAATTTTTTCGGATATAATTTGTACCAGAAGTTTGTTACCGATATTTTCTGACACCCTGTATAGAATATGAAGAAAGTACAGCTAAAGATTTTTAATTATATTAAAAACAATAAGTAAATAAATCAGCTAATATTAGATATAAATTAAGAGAAGTCATCACACATTTTTTACCTGCCCAGGAATTTGACCTCAATAGGCAGTTCACAGAGTTATAATACGATAAAGGGGTTTGTAGATTTCAAAACGAGGAATAATGTAAACTACGGTTACTTTGTCGACAAAGGCATTAAGGAAACGATGATTAGAGGGCATTGTCGCATGTACCATAAATGTAATATACTGTGATTTCTTTACAATTTTTAATATTCTGTGTAATGTCTTATATAATATACCCACGGACAAAATGATCGCATCATTCAAAATTTGTCATGTTTTGAAGTTAATTTATTTCTTAACCGTTTTTCCGATTTTAATGATAGTTTTATTGTTTAAAAAAAAGTTGCAAAGTTGTAACGAAAACGTAACTTTTTTATACTATATCTCCTGTCCTGGACATCAAATGCTTAAAACGACGTCGAGATGTAGTTCCGTAAGTAATTGAATGTTTTCTTAATTTCTTTCAAATTAGATTTAATTTAAACTACCTAGGTACCCGAAAAATTTATCGGATTTTCTTCCATCTATAATATGATTTAAAATTCACTAGCCGTAGAAACCCTGAGGTGCCAGAAAGTCATTTTAAATATCGGGAATCAAGCGCAAATGCATGGTGCCACTAAGTACGGTTAGACATCAGTGGTTGGCGCGCCCTCTGCAGATTATACGGTTGAACCAAAATCCAGTTTTTATAGAAAAATCGACCAAGTAGCTCCATCTTGAAATTTTGTGGGAAGGATGTTATGATGTTTAGACGTTCAAATATGCGATAAAACGTTCTGGCACCTCGATCTGGTGCCAGAACGTATATATAGGTGCCACTCCGTCCATATATATGTGAATTTGGTGCCTGAACGTTCAGTTTTAAATATATATATATATATATATATATATATATATATATATATATATATATATATATATATATATATATATATATATATATATATATATATATATATATATATATATATATATATATATATATATATATTGTGTAGCGACATTACGTTATATGAGACTGAAAACTTTTTCTGATTGAAGTTGATTTTAAAGATATATTGGAAGTTTTTTAATTATTTTTAATCAAGTTCGCTGAATTATACGTCATTAGCACAGCATCTCACTAGAGCATGTGCAAATTTTCATTGCAAAGGATTAAAAAGTAGATTTTTTCTTACTATATACAATTTTCTATCTTCAGATTATTTGATTGTGTGTTCAAAATGCCACTGAATTAAGTAATCTCCGAGGTAATCTCAGTTGAAACAGCCAAGATCATTTAATTCAATTTCGTAGCCACTGCCCGCATAGTTGCCCAGAATGTTATAAGACACGTAAAAAATCACAAAGCTTTGCCGCGAATCCCCTTAGGATAGAGCGGGGCTTGCCTTATTTTTCTACATCTTATTAAATAATAAATATAATGTATTACTTAATACATAAAATATCATTATTCTCGGGTAAAATATGTTCTGGCATGATTATTAACAAATGCATAATGGAGGGTTACTATCCAGAAATGTGGAGAAGAGCTGTTATTTTTCCACTCTCAAAGGTGAATAAACCCGAGAGTTATAACGATCTAAGGCCGATTAATATTCTTCCGGCCTTATCTAAAGTTTTAGAAAAAGCTGTCCATGAGCAGATATCAGATTATGTATTCACTAATGAAATTATCCCTGACAATCAGTCAGGATTTAGAAAAAATCACTCTACAACTAGTACCTTATTAAAACTTACAGATGATATTCTCAGTGGATGGGATCAAAAGTGTGTAACTGTATTATTATCTTTAGATTATAGAAAAGCTTTTGATACCTTGAACCATGAACTGCTATATTTAAAACTAAAATACTTCGGTTTTGATGATACAGCTTCTGCTTTCGTTCAATCTTTTCTAACCAGGAGAAGTCAGATTGTTGTTGTAAACGGTGTGGAATCTGGAAATAAAGAAATTTTATATGGTGCCCCACAAGGATCAATTCTGGCTCCACTTTTATTTACAATTTACACATCGGACTTCCAAAAATCTTTAAAATTGTTCTCGTCTCAATACTATGCTGACGATGCAGAGCTGTATCATATCACACCCGTGGAAAATTTAATTGAAATAGTTCCACTATTAAATAAGGAAATAGAAGACATCGTGGAGGTTTTTAAAAATCATTCTTTGAATATTAATCCTTCTAAATCAGCAGTAATTTTTTTGGTAATGACAGAGATCGAGAAAGGGCCATAAACGAAGTCTCATTGGTGGTGGAAGGGCAAATTTTACAACAAAAAGATAATATAAAATGTCTAGGTTTGATTATAGATCATAAACTGCGCTTTGTCAAGCATGTAAATAATTTAGTAAAAAGATCTTATAGTATATTAAATAGTTTATATGCAAACCGACATAGCTTAAATAAGAAGATCAAAACAATGCTATGTGACACACTCATTTTATCTTTATATAATTATTGCGACATTGTTTATGGCCCATGTATAGATCAATATACTCGCTCTAGAGTACAAAAGGTACAGAACTCTTGCATCAGGTTCATATTAGGACTAAGAAGGAGAGACCATGTCTCCCTTCATGTAAAAGAAATAGGTTGGTTAAACATGCCAAATCGTATGACATTACACCTAGCCACCTATACACAT
This sequence comes from Rutpela maculata, assembly GCA_936432065.2. Lineage (NCBI taxonomy): Eukaryota > Metazoa > Arthropoda > Insecta > Coleoptera > Cerambycidae > Rutpela > Rutpela maculata. The sequence goes on from OW386285.2 coordinate 361,885,771, forward strand.
AAATTATTAACCACTCAGAGTCCAAGCTATTTATTTAATAAGCTAATACCTAGATGGCAAATTCATACCAGAAACCTTAGATCACCAGAACATTTAACAATTCCGCAACATACGACCGCACTCTTCCAGAGATCCTTCTCTTATAATTCACCCACTACCTATAATGAAATATCTGATGCTACAAAACGATTATCTTCCCAATCATTTAAATTTGTCCTTAAAACTAAACTATTGAACGAACAATGACCTTAAATATTCTTAATATATTTTCAAATTGTATATAGAAGTATATGTGTGTATGCATGTTTATATGTAAACGTGGACGTGTGTATAATAATAAATAAAGAAAAACAATCACATATAAATGTCAATGCCTAAGTAGGAAGGTATGTAGTAGGTTATTGTTTATTGCGAAATTATTTTTTTCTTGTAAATTGTGTCCTGTATTGTATCTTGTTTAGTTAATAGTTTATATTATATGTTATATTACTTTAAAATGTCCTGGTTAAGTGGTGGAATAGCTATGCTAAACTCCGCCAGGACTTAAATATCAATAAAGGCGATTTATTATTATTATTATTATTATATTAAAATAAGAAATTAACGGAAACACACCTGTATCAATTATAATTTCAAATTATTTTGATATAATTACGCAACTCCCTCCTAACGGTTACCATAGCAACGATAACCAGCGTTAGGTCGTCAAATATTTTAGGAGGGAGTTGCGTAATTATATTAAAATAATTTGAAATCATAATTGATACAGACGTGTTTCTGTTCATTTTTTATTTTAATCAAGCCAGAAAATACTTTACACGAGAATAATGATGTTTTATGTATTAAGTAATACATTATTTTTATTATTTAATATGCTGTGGAAAAATAAAGCATGTCCCACTCTATCCTAAGGGGCTTGGCGCAAAGCTTTGAGATTCTTTACGTGTTTCATAAAGTTTAGGTCAACTATAAAAGTTTCGTAAATTGATTTATTGATTTACCAGCTTGCGGTAGGCATTGCTGGCACTCCCAGGGGTATTCAGCTGAGCCTGCTACGTCCATGCTACGTTGGACTAAGGTCATGCTTATTGCCAGCAACGATTGCCACATGGCGCATAGTAAAGAAATGTGGGATGGGAGCTGTAGGTATTTGTGAGATGCGTTGATACAGATACATTGTGTCGTGAGGAAGCGTTTAAGCTCTTTTTTTGTGTTTTTTTTCTGGACTTCTGCCTCCTCTGAGTTTTCTTGTGAAATTGCCGCGTTGTGTCGTAATATGGAGTGTTTATGCTCCTCTTTTTGTGTTTCTGCTTCTTCGAATCTTCTTTTTCTGAGTCTTCTCATTCCTCGGTTTTTGATTGTGGTAGAGTATACCGGGTGCCACAGGCTAGTGGCACCCTATATATTTCCTTTATTTTTTAACCTGTAAAAATGAATTTGTTAACATAACAAACGGTATGAGACCATTTCCGGTTTACCCGGAAATGACCGCAACTTTCGCTTTTTAAATGGAACACCCTGTATATTTTACATATTTGGAGTCAAGGACAACATTCTGAGCATACCATGAGATTTTCGCGAATTTTTGAGTCAATGCTCAGTTTTTTAAGCATTTTAAGATATTTGTCTAGAGTGCTTTGGAATACCAAAATTCGTTCTACGGCAGGTAAAGTCCAAGGGAAAAATATAATTTTTCGTTTAATCCCATTAGTAACTATTTACGAAGCCCCCAAAATTGAACAAATCACTTTTTATCGATTTTTTTTTGATCCTGATATGTCCTACATTTCTGCCCTTTATTTTCTATGATCTTTTCTCCTAATAGTGTTGATGTTTTATGTCACTGTTTTCGACGTTTTCGTCTTGTTGTTTTTGCAGGTAGTTGGACGATGTCCCTTTCTGCTCTTCTCAAAAACTTCTTTCTTCTGTTGGCTTTTGTTGTTGCCGCGTTTTTTTGACCTCGTATGCCATCGTTGGGCGTTTGACGACTATGTACATACATTTAGTAAGGTCCTAGATAGTTTATTTTTTCTCAGTAAACGGTATGATTGCCCTTGTGTATGCTGTTTTGATTCTCTATTTTATCGTTTCTCTTCGTTCCAGTTGGTTCGTCATTTCTGTTCCTAGGTACTTCAATTTGTTCGTTGTTCTTAGGGAGTATTCATCTATTTTGTGTTTCTCTCCGTTGGTCCAACTCTCTTTTGTTGACGGGTCTCGCTTCATTATTGGGCTTTTCTTGATTGTATCATGTTTAATTTAAATTAAATTCGTTTGAATACTTTTACTAATGATGAAAAACCTCACTTGAAATTTTTTAAGAGTAATGCCTTTGAGTATTACTGGTTTAATTTATATTAAATTCGTTTGAGTATTTTAAATAATTATCAAAAAATAATTATTATTTTTGAACATAAGAAATTTATATGAAAATAAAATGGTTTATGCCTATAAATGTCCTTAATTTACAACACAAGCGTATGCCATATGTGACTGATATGGTACATAATTAATGTATTATAAATTCTGATGAAATTCAATTATAGCATCCTAAGAGTATACGGTATTAATGCACCGAATGTGCAAGTAATGCAATTTAAATATTTTCCTGGAAAAAGTGCCTCTAAACCGTAATGACGTTCTCTTTTATATACATACGTGGCTACTTTGTGGGTGCCACATAAAAACAACAACATGAAGGCAATTAGGAAGCAATCTAACGAACATAATATAAAGAATTTTATGGTTTTATATTGCTTGAAAAAAATTCTAGTCTGAAATCAGCAGTAAAATTAGCATTTATGGCTCCTACAGTGAAATAGTCGAATATCATGTACATGAACTGCATGCATGCTTATGGCATTAAGGTTTTACTGTAAAAATATACAGAATGTTAAGATAACTATAGCCAAACTCTACAGGTCTATCCTACTATACAAAATGATGAAAAAAGTTTATATACAAGTGTGTCCTGCTTCCTATACAGTTTTTAACGTTTATTATAAAAAATTGATTATAAACATTATTAGACAATAAAAGGAAATCATGACTATAGTAAAAAATTATACAAAATAAATAGTTACACAAATTAAAGTAACTGTTCAAAGGGACTTCCTTCCACAGCAATACACACTTCATAACGCCATTGAATGCCTTACTCGTTCTAGTATTTCTGGAGTATTTCTTATTACTTCGAAATTTTTAATAATAAGTCCCCTCAGTACTTGTGCCGGAAAAAATAATCTAAAGGATTACAGTCCGGGGAACATGTTGACCAAACAATTGGTCCTCCCTGTCATATCCTCTCATTCAGTAACTCCCAAGCTGTAATATTGAAATATGCAGGGGCACCATCGTTCATATACCACATTGTACTTCGAACCAATAATGGTACTTCCTCAAACAACCCAGGCAATTTGTCCCGTAAAAGTCTATAATTTTGACCGTTAAGAATTGGCCAGGAAAAGGGACCGTCTAAAGAATCTCCTGTAATGCCTACCCAAACGTTCCAAGTAAACTGATTCTGATGTCTAGAATAAGTAATTGCATGGGGATTCTTCTGACCATTGATGATTGTTATGGAAATTCATAATTGCATTTCTTGACTATTTAGTTTCGTCCGTGAAAATTATTTATGAATTAAAATTAGGCACATTACATCGTCTTAACACTAGTTGCAAAATTGCACTCTAGGTTGGTAATCGGGTTCTATGAGAGTTTCTACTCGTCCTCCCACTAGTGTCGAATCTATTTTCTAAACTAGTATAAACATTTGGGAATAAGAGTGGACGAGAACTTCAGATACTATAAAAAAATAACATTTCATTTTCATTTCAGTGTGTCGTGAATGTCTCCCAGTAATATATGAAACAATCTAGCGATATTAGCTGCTTCGCAACCCTGTAAACAATTTCTATTCATATTTATACGTTCACGTATTCCCTAATGTAGTCCTCGAACAAAACAATTACAACATGAAAATAGTCATTTTATTGCCTCTACTACCTTTATGTAAACACGCAAGAAAAGTTAAAATTGTTATTTGGTCACGAAATCGCCAAATATATGCGTGCTATTTTAATAATACGTCTCATTTCTTGATTTGTATCTCGTGGTAAGCATGTTTTTGTATATCAGTTATACTTGAAGTTGTATGTTGTCGTAATCTTACCTAATCTAAATTAATTTAACCTTAATTCTCTACAAAAATGTTAATACGTTGTAGCTAGTTAAAGAAATGCTGATAACCTTCTGGTTTGAAATATTTTGGACAGAAAGGAAACAGATGCATTAAAAAATTGTGACATTAACAATATAACACGGATTAGTACTAAAAATGTGATGCTAAGTCACAAAACAGGTCTATAATAGTGCAAGTATCATACATAAATGAAATTATATAGAGACAGCCACAGAGTATAAAACAACAGATACCAAATATGAACAATACTTAGAATACTTTAAAATAGAAAATTACAAAGTTGCAATTATTTAAAACAAAGGGGAATATGGAGGAATAGTCGTAACATGAAACGTGAATCAGTGTGTCACAAATAAGTGGGAGCCTGAAAAGAAACTAATTTTATTCCTAGTTTTATAGAGAATACTAAAACTGGGTGGTAAAAAATTCATCAACAAAATGCAGCAATAATTTAAGACATATCTTTCAATTTTGTACTTGGAAATTTAAGTTTTTAATTAATTTTGTTAATCAAAACGAAGACTGTCTGGGTGGCAGCCCTGGTGCTATAATTATGAAAATCAGAAGTGGTCCAAAGAGCTTCTTTATTTTTGTGGATTTGAAGTAAAGTGGTTTACATGTGCAAAATGACATTATACCCAGTTTTTTGAAAATTGGTTGACAGTGGTCTCTGCAGCCAGCATTGGCAATTCACCTAACTGCTATCTTTTGTAACCGAAAAATTGTTACTGGGTGGGATGAGCCACCCCGTAGTAGAATCACGTAACTAGTATGATAACAGAACATAGAAAATTAACAATTTCTTAAGGGACAAAAAGGAAATATAGTTTTTAGCCAGCGTAACAGAAAAGTAATACTAGACAGTTTGTTAGAGAGCATCTATACGTGGCTTACCCAGCTAAGAGCGCCAACTAAGATGACGCCAAGAATTTTAATACAGTCACTTTTACTAATAGTGCGGCACTTTAGCTAGGATATTGCAACATATTTGTGCACTTTTTGATAAAAGCACCAAATTTGGCACAGAAGTAGACCGATGTAATATGAACAATTTTGGATGCGGAGCCATCGGCCGTGGCGGCCATTTTCCAAAATGGCCGCCAGTGGACACCCGAAAGACAACAGAAGTTAGATAAAGTTTGCTGCTGAAGGTTTTAGTGAATGTTTATTGAATGTTTTGAATGAAAACATGCCAGATAGTTTGTAAGTTATCTATATTTATTTAATAATTTTATATTTCACATTTCAAATTATATTGAAATTATTAAAAAAAAAAATACAATACAAAATATTAATTTAACTTTATAATATGCTCTGAAGTATATTGTATGTGAAATGTTTAAAGTAATTTAAAGATTGATGGAAAACTAAGATTTATTACATTCAAATAAACTTTTTCATTTCTGTACATTTTTCATATTACATTAAAAAATTAAAAGACAAAATATTAAAAATCTGTTTTACAGTCCCAGTACAGTATACTGCCAGTTCACAACATTCGTTTTAAGAATGCGACTCCAGTTCTCAAAGTACTCCCCGTCGCAAGCACACAGCGGTGTGTATTCCAGACTGGCCTTCTTGCACTTGCACTTTTTCATACAGTCTTTGCATTTGCAAGAGACGAGCTCCCTGCAGATCTGGAATGCTTCGGGTAGCGTTGTCCAGAGAGGTTCATACACGCCGCTGGTCTTGATCCAACCCCAGTCGGTTGGTGATGGCAGTGTTGGTGCAGAAACCAGGGCCTGACCCCTGACATGTCCGCCCTGGTATACTGCTCTTCGGACGTGCTGCTCCAGGGCTACCCTTGTCGGTGGGATCAGCTGGACGTTGCTTTTCTTTTGCAAACAGTTTGCGACGTACCTTGTCGATATCGGTGTCTGTGCTTGTTCTAATTTCTGTTGTCTTTCGGGTGTCCACTGGCGGTCATTTTGGAAAATGGCCACCACGGCCGCCAGGGGGCAGTTGGCCGATGGCTCCACATCCAAAATTGTTCATATTACATCGGTCTACCTATGTGCCAAATTTGGTGCTTTTATCAAAAAGTGCACAATAGGTTAGCTAGTCCGCTGTACTATAATAAGTTAATTGTAGAAAATAAAGCCTCTGAGTCTTATCTTCAATTTTCTTATTATTTGAAAAGAACCAATCACTGGCTTGCTGATTGGATCTAATGCTGTCACTATTTAAGTTATTAATGTTAGAATTAAAATTCAAGGTGTCATCGGCATAGGCAAAGCGTTTTACTGGGAACATAAAATTAATAAAACCATTTAGATATAAAATAAAAATAGGGGCCCCAGTACAGTGCCCTAAGGCATCACGTGCCTTATCGTTAGAAATTCGATTTGTTATCAATAGCATATTGTTATCTATTATTGAGTTCAAAAGGTAAACCTTTTATGCTATATACGCTTAGTTTTTCCACAAGTAACTCATGCGAAACACGGTCCTTAGAGAGATCACAAAGGCTAACAGCCATATGCAAATGATTTTCAATACTAAAAATTCTGCCGTAATTTGAATTACAAACTCCAGCCAACATTTTTTTTCTCGCGGAGAGGAAACCACCACCAGCTGCCCATCGCTAGCCCACCGCTAGATGAGCAGCTGGAGTGTCAGACTCTCACTGACTAAAACCATCCCCCCAGAGCCAGAGGGCACTACAGCCTCCTGGGCTTATGGTGCTCTCCCTGTCTTCACCACTGCCCATTTTAGTACTCCTGTGCCACTGACAAGGTGATACAGGTCTGAAAATGGGCGAGTTTCCGGGTCTGCTTGTGTTTGCCCGTAAATATTATATATTCTGCAGTCCAGCGCTTCGCAGTCGTATATAATATGCTCCGCAGTTACCTTACTCCATAGTCTGCAGTTAAAGTCACCAGGAAATTTTCCGATTATGCGCAGGTGCTTCTTAACAGGAAAGTGTCCTGTCAGAAGAACTTTTATGATTCTCAACCGTATCCTGTTCTTTGTAAGCAGTTCTTCAGTTTGTTTTGGGCATGGTTGTAGCAGCTCACTTACCCCATATTAAATATTTTTGGGTCTCCATGGAAAAGAAAAAAGAAAACAAAAGAGAAGAAATAATATTTATGAATATAACAGATCAACAATTTAATTTTTACAAGATAATGAAATATTTATATAAAGAATGATGTTTAAAAGCTGTTTTCATCTTAATATATATTTTTAAATATAAATTGAATGTTAATTATGTTATATACAACCATAATCGGTGACCCCAACAATTAGAATATTAGAAGAATAGAAGATTAAAATACAAGATATTTTAGATATTTAAAGGAATATGGACCTATTCAGAGTATTTTTTAAATAAGAAGACAAGGCATATAATAATTTAGAAATTTAGAAGAGATTACTTTTGAAAATAGAAAAAAGGGAAAAAGAATAGTAATTTATATTTCTACCGTTTCGAGGAAGTTGAGGGCTCAACCACTGGATTTTTAAACCATTCTTTTTTCAAGAGGATGATCAAAATACAAAAATCTAAATCTATAATCTTAATCTACATAATTTTTTTGATGGTAAGTGAGTTGATATCATTTTCGCTGGTTAATCAAAAGAGCAATCAATTTTTTAATTATGGCACAACCGACAACGAGTGATATTGATCCAACACTAGATCCAACACTAGATCCAACACTTATTTCTCATCATCAATATGTCACGTCAGTCAAATTACCTCCATTTTGGGTTTAAAAAAATTGAATTTTAATTATGGTATATACAACCATAATGGTCCGTCATGGTGGGCGTGTTTTCCCATGTCGATTTTCTGGAATATTTCTCCAGTAATGGTTGTGTTTACTCTTGACCCAGTCTTGGATCACCCTTCTGGCTGAGTCTTTTGTGATGCCTAACGCGGGTTCTGGGCCATAGAAATTACTAACTGCTCCTTGTCTAGAAGTTCATCAGCTTTTTCGTTGCCGTCATACCGGTATGTCCCGGCACCCAGAGTAGTCTAACCTCGCTCAACCACGATGTTGAGCTCTTAATGGCGTCCAAACTAGTCTGGAAGACATTATTAGAGGTCAATGCCTTTAGTGCCGCCTGACTGTCTGATGGAATGGAGATCTGCTGGTTCACATATCGTCGTTTGATATTCTCGCGTATGTGTCAGGGGCTCCTGTCATCCAGTCCTTCCTATCTCCAGTGGTGATAGTGAAGGGCTTCTTGAATGTAATTTTATTTTTTACATTATTAAACCATTAACATATATTATTAATTTATCTTTTGAAACAGGAACGTTTCCGAATAGCCTAAAGACCGGAAAGGTGATACCTATTTTTAAGAAAAGGGACGCCCAACTATTGGAAAATTATAGGCCTGTAACCGTGCCCTTTGGACTTTCAAAAATTTTCGTTATAAATTACTGTTATTTAGATAGGCTGGTAAATTACTTAGATACTTTTAAAATGATTACAAAAAACCAACATGGTTTTTCTAGTGGCAGGTCGACCGGTACGGCAATACATTCTTTTTTAAATAAAATTTTAGAATTCATTGATGCGGGAGAATGTCCTGTTGGTATATTTTGCGATCTCAGCAGGGCATTTGACTGCATCATCATAGTCTATTAATATCTAAATTATCTGATTATGGTATACGGGGTCTGTCATTAAATTGGATCACTACATTCCTCGAAGATCGGAGGCAATATGTAAGTTTAAAACATAAAAACGATAACACCGTATGTAATGTTAATTCAGAATGTTTAAGAACCTTGTGCGAGATTGAAAATCACAAGTGAGTCTCCAAGATTTATAGGCCCGAAACTATATAACCGCCTACCGGATGACATAAAACATCAGGAAAGGGAGCATTTATTAAAAAAAAATTAAAAGTGTTTCTATCAGATAAATGTTATTATTCTGTATCAGAGTTTTTCTGTATTTAAAGCCCACTAATATACAGCAACTTAACATGAACCTATATGTTCCGTTTCTTTTTTGTTTTTTTTCTTTTTACTTTGTTTTGTTTACAAAGTTTATATTGTACCATACATTTTTCAGTATACTTTGTCTTCGTCTTATACAATTGTGTGTTTTACACTATATTTGACTTTTAGTATAAGCTTTTATATTATTTAACTATTGTGTAAAATAGTGTTTCAATGTTTTAATGACTTGTCTTATATCATGTACATGATCAAAAAGGACCAATAAATATTGGAATTGAATTTGAATTTGAATAAAAGACCACTTTCGGAACTTGTTACGTATATAACTGTCATGTCTTCTAGATCCCTTCGATCTACTTATACTGCAGTATATGTTTAACCTTTTTCGGCTCATAACGAGTTGTCTTTGTGTTATTTGTTATAAAACATTATTTCCGTTGCACTTCCTTAAGTGTTATAATTAATTTTGATATGGTGTATATGTAAAGAAATATTTCTTGTTGGATATTTAAAATACCAACTAACAGACAGTAGTTACTACTAGGTGTTCCAGATATCCCAGATGCTACCGATGATGCTGAAATGGTTTCAACGGTTTATGAACCGTTGGGAAATTATGATTTAATACAAAACTTACAAGCATTTACTCTTGACACCACTGCTTCAAAGGCACTTGTTTGTACGCTGTTAGAACAAAAACTTGAAAGGAATCTATTGTTTTTGGTTGCCGTCATCATGTTTTCGAAATTATTTTGGCAGCAGTTTTCTAAAAAAGCAAATTCACTATTTCAGGACCAGATATTCCATTATTTAAAAGACTTAAAAATTATTGGTTTAGAATCAACTGAATCAAACAAATTTTTAGGGATCATACTGAAACTATTCTAGAAAGTATTAATGATGCAATTTCTAAAAAGTTTCCACGAGAAGACTGTCGTGAAATATTGAATCTAGTAATAATATTCCTAGGAAGTGTTCCTTCTGGTGGAATAAAACTTAGAAAGCCGGGTGCTCACCATACGGCCAGGTGAATGGCAAAAGATATATTTTCCTTAAAAATCATTTTATTTCGAACAGAATTCGATTTAATGAAAAGCGAGGAAAAATCACTTCGCCAAACAATATGCTCATTGTAAAATGCTATGTAAAATGCTGGATTTATGCATCAGAAGCAATCTCTGCTCCACTAATGGGTATCAAATTCTTGTGAGAATTAGATCAGTATAAAGAAATTGATAAAAATATCGCCGAAGTAGCTACTGGGAAATTTGTGAATCATTTGTATTATTTGACTAATAAATGTGTCTCCCTCGCACTATTTGATGACTCGATTACCGAAAATACAAAATTAAAGATGGTACAAAAAAATTTAGAAGAAGCAGTAGATGTAGAAGATGAAAATGAAAGTGAAGATGAAACAGAAACTGATCTTAAGAAATTGTCAATGAGGAAAGAAGACACATCCGAATTCTTAAAACTGTCTGATGAAGAAATTTTAATAAAATTACTTAGTAATAAGACAATAAATTTATTTCACAGATTTAAAATAGAAAAGTTTTTACACTTGCATCCGTCCGAATGGAAAAATTCTAGTGAGTATAAACAAGGACAGCTAGTAATTGGAGAATTAAAATTAGTAAATGATTCAGCCGAACGGGGAATAAAATTAATACAAAATTTTAACGAAAAAGTTACAAAATCCGAGGATCAAAAACAATTTCTATTGCAGGTGGGTCAACTTTTTGATTGATACTCTCTACAAGATTCGTTTTCTTAATATATTTGTCCCTTTGGTTTTCTTTTTAGACTGTCCAAGATTACCGCCGTAAATATCCTCAGGCAACCAAAGAAGTATTGCAGGAAATTTTCGAAATGTAGGACTTTAGATTATGGACTAGTTTTAAAACTTTGTATTCTCAAATCACACAATAAATAAATTAATAACCTAACATGTATTTATGATTTCCAAAAAGTTAACCAATTTTAAAAGACTATGTTGGGCTAGAAATAAAATAAAATCGATAAAAAATTAATTTTTGATTTTCGGAAATTTTAGGCCACTAAGCTAAAAATTGGTGGGTATTTTTTTTTAAACATAATGGAACAAAATTCCTCCCGGCACTCCCCAAAAATTAAAACTTCAACCTGTATACATTTAAATTAAAAAATGCCCACTTTTGTATTCATCCTACACTATCTATGCTAAATATGCAAAATTTAGAAATATCATATGTAATGATAATTTTTATGGGTGATTTTTGTAGTAAAATGTATCATCTTCAGTTTTTAGATAGCCTCGACATTTTCTCTTATCACCAAGGAGTGAAAACCGCTTATAATTTAACTGTATTAAGGTCATTTTTTAACTGCACTTAAATTGGATATTTCGATATATTTGTTCAACACTGTATAATTTTCACATAGATTTTGGGCGATGCAGAGTGAGATGCCGTAATTTTCTGGGAAATAGTTTGCGAGAGCACTCCACAGCAAATCATCGGAAAACGCTGACTCTCAGCTTTAACTGAGTTAGAGTTGAAGTAGGTTAGGATCCAACACATTTACAAATGGCGAGACATTTGGCAGAGTTAGTGGTTCATGCGACGGAACGAAATTGAAATACTTACTACTTTGTAGTAATGCACAACTCATTTTTATCCATTCTCAAGAAAGATTCACTTGAGTAGAATGCCAGAACATCATTTGTATTTATTATTATGTTTACTTATATGGGGCTGCCAAGCGAATATGTCATTTCTGTGTAACGAACTCGAAATGGAAACGTTTTGGACCGTGCACTAACAGAAAAATATTCATCGAAGGTTCGCGATTAATCATTTTGTTGGACGGACGGACAGTGACGAACTAATAAGAGGAATACAGTGACAGGTTGACTAATAGTGCACTAACCAGAGGCCTTTTTAGAAATGTCATATAAATTAAATTTCGTGTTTTTAAATATTAATGGTAAATGCATCAAATAAGCCTTTCTGTATTGTACGGAATCTGCTGATTTATAGGGATTTTTAGTCTAGGCCATTTTTAGCTAAAACTAATATTTATTGATATTACTTGCGTTTTCGAACGACTTCAACAACATATTTACCAAATCTCAAGCCTTGTATCCAATTACGTTGATTTTCTTTCCATCGTTCTGTCGACGCTTTATCTTCCATTAAAATTTCTTCCACTTATTGAGCAGTTTGTGCCATCGTATACTACACAAGAAAAAATGAGGCATGTGCCGAAATTCCTTTTTGTTAATGGTAATAGTAATCCTACCTTTTCAGTTAAGTCATATACCGGATAATGTTAAAAAATGTAGCCAACTCTCAGACTAGAGGTCGGTAACAATTGAAGAAAACCCACTTCGTGTACTTCTTAACCATAGACTAACCAACAAAAAGACGTTTTGTTATGGTTATTTCTTAATTCCAATTTAAATTCTCTGATACATTTGCTATATCTTTATAACAAATATGGACAAGTAGAATAACAATAAGAAGTTGCAATTTTAGAGATATTTTTATGAAAAAAAAAACACGTTGGTGCGTATACGCACCTTTGGCTGAAACAGACATTTAAATTATTAAACGAAGAAAAATTAAATGAACAAGAATAATTTTTTTTTCTGAAAAATCTCGAAGTAATCTGGGTGCAGATGCATTTTGCACTTCTTACATAGATAAATAGTATTACTTGACGTTTCGTGTTTAGCCTTTGCTCAATTCGTCATTTCGTCATTTCATTTTTGCATCGTCAGACATTTTCCACTACGCAGCTCGTTTTTCCGCTTTGTCGTGGTTTTCCCATTTCGTCCTTAATGATTCTGTCGTCAGGTGGACTTTTTGCTGGCCGATCTTAGGGTATGCTATTCTGATCTGCTGTTCAAATTTCCATCGTCGCGACGGTTTTCGTCGATTTTTCGAAAACGGAAGGAGATATCGACTGAATATGAAAGCGATATCGCCCTACTATTTTGTGCTAGAGTCAAAATAAGTTGAAAATGGCGGTTTCGCTGTTATTGTTTCCATCATCGGGTGTTTTTTTCGATTTTTCCTAAAAGGAACTTTGATATCTACTTGCAGTTCACGCTGTAATAAAGTAGGCGCTTTGTAAATGACGCATTTGCGAAAGCGCACTGTTCGTTTTAACAAAAGTTAAAACCTAGAATAAGATGAAAAGTGTGGTTTTAGAGGAATTGAAAAAAAAAATCGATATAAAGTCACCTGAAGATGGAAATGTTAATAGCGAAATTACAGTTTCTATGAAACGGTAGTCGATATCAATTGGACATAGTAGATTTTATTATATTTATGTTGCGTGAGGTGAAAGGTGATATTATTCGACAAAATAATTTGGGACAAAAAATAAATAGTGGCAGGGCCGTGGGGGAAATTTTCTTGAACATCGATGTGGGGGGAAGAAATCCGAAAAAAAATATTTTTATTTTGATCCGAAAAAATTTTTTTAATTTCTTGTGAGCGGGGGGGGGGGGGGAGAAATCCAAAAAAAATTGAAATTTTTTGATGAGCGGGTGGGGCAGAAATCCGAAAAAAATTATTTTGATGAGCGGAGAGATATATCGAGATTTTCGACTTTTCCACACTTGAAATAAAGTGCATAAAAATGTTAATTCTTATTGACCAAAGGTGCGTATACGCATCTATTATATGTATATGGCAATATGGATGTCATTTTACTTCCAGATCCAGTGGTAGTATAGTAACGACAAAAAAAAATTTAAAAATTTTTATTGTTCAAATAGACTTAGAATGTCATGAAACGTCGAGATTTTAAGTTTGAGCGAAAAAAATTTCTGTCTGTCTGTAACTTTTTTTGTGCGCACGTTTACTCTGGAACCGTTTAAGATATTGACTTGAAATTTGGTACACATATATACTTTAACGAGATTTGGAACTAGATTTTATTTTCATCTTGTTCTGTCGAAGGGTTGAGGGGTAAATTGGGGTAAATAGGTAAGTCAAGCAGGTAAGAGTCCATAAAATTGGTATTTAGTATATACAAGAGAAGCTATGGTCTCAAAAAAAATTTTGGCATTAGCCGCCCCCATTACCACCCACACCCATTATTATAAAGGATGAAAAAAATTGTGATTTAGTGTGTGTACAAGAACCAGAAACCTCAAAATATTTTTTACTTCATCCACTCCCACTCCCACCATCACCACCCCCACCCCACTACCGATGTGGGGTATCGTTTTATGGATTTCAAATATTATATTATTAAAGTTCCATAAACAATTATTTCCATATACAAAATGTTTTCGTTGTGAGAGACTTGGGTAGAAAATCTGGATGTGGAAGTAGTGATTCCTTGGGCAGCGGTTTTTAAAATATGAGTGAATTCAGAAATATAGTTATCACAATGTATGTGTTTTATTTATGTATACGCAGAGCTGCAGTACTGAATTACCTAAGTACTTAAAATTTGTACTTAAGTACAAAAAGTACTTAAGTATTTTTACTTCAAGTCCCAACAAAAATGCAGGTACTGGTACTTAAACTTTTAAATATTGGCCATGATACTTGTACTTAATACTTAACTTTTTATTTTAAGTAATTTATACTTATACCTACTCGAAGAAAAAAGACGTACTTAATATGAAAATGTACATAAATATTTTTAAGGACTTAAAATTAACACCTGATAAATATGTCTTTCAGTATCTAGTACGCATGTATAAATTCATGTCTTGACAAGTCTTTTCTAGCGCAGTGTCAGATTTTTAAAGATGATCCATTTTTTGATTTTCAAAAAGACGAAGATATGACACAACAACAATCTTCGTCTTTATTAGCCTCGATATCAAAAACATCCACAACTTCTATAAATACTTCTACTTCTTTAAGTGAACTAGAAGTTTTGAAGTATTTAAATGATACAAGGGTTAATTTGGACATGCTGGATGATTATAAATATCTCAAATTAGTTTTTATAAAATACAATACAATACTCCCATCTTCCGCTGTTGTCGAGCGTCCTTTTTCATTTGCTCAAATAATGAACGCCCCACGAAGACATGCTTTGAGCGTCAACACTTTTCAAAAATTGGTTGTTCTTAAAGCCAATCATAATAAATATTAATATTACATTAGTATATCTATTAACTTATACTTATACTTTATTGGTTTATCTATTGTTTATTGGTTTAAATGTTTTTTGTTTCTTTACTTGGTAGAGCTGTAAGTTTTTTATATGAAATACCTATGTTCTTTTTTTAAGTACAATGTACAATACATTTTTTGTTTGATCTATTGCATGTTGTCCATTTATTATCATCGTTCCAACGAATATAGCTGCAGATCGATGACGAAAACACTCACTCACTGATCACTGCCAAACTATTTTATTTTTTTTTAGGTTTGGAAGGAGATTATAGGTATTATATGTGATTTTATTAAAAAGAGATTTGATAGGTATATGTCCTCTTCATTTAAGAGCTTCTTAGCTCTTAGGAAACTTAAAAAAATCTTTCAACTGTCACCCCTACCTTGCAATTGAATCTGTCTTTCATATAATTTGACTAGTAATATTTTTTTTACAAAAATTTGTTTCATTCATTACATCAAAAATAATATATATAAATGTAATATAATAATACAATATGACGATAACTAATAAAGACAGCTTTTTGCGACAAAATATAAAAGTACTGGTGTTTAAATTCGACACTTAAAGTACTTGTACTTAAAATGGTGGATTATTTAAGTACTAAGTACTTTTTTAAATACTTAAAGTAGCAAATTGATGTACTTAATACTTAGTACTTGAATTAACCGAATTCAAGTAATACTTACTTAAATTTTTAAGTATCACCTAAGAGACTTGTACTGGGTACTGGTACTTATTTATATTTTTAGAAAATACTGGTACTTAATACTTAAGTACATTTTATTGGTACTTACAGCAGCAGCATAAAAAAATTGCTGTTACTTTATAATTGATAACGCAAAAAATAATTTGAAGGTGATGTACATAATCGGTTAAATTGTGGCATATTCAAAAAAGTTTTAAAATATGAAGAAAGATATTTTTAATAAAACAAAGATATTCGTACACTCTCTGAACTGTTGATATACATTCTGCAAAACTTATAAGTGTAAATATTGAAAAAAAGAATTTGGTTGGAAAGTTGCGTTTACGCCATTAATGGGTTTTAATCATTTTTATACTTTGACCTGCGTCTAAGCGCACATGTCAACGAGGCACATTTCTAAGCATTTTGCCCAAGTACGTATGTACATCACTTAACGCATTTTTCACCACACAACTTCTTGACACCACTTATTTGACACTAGGCGAAATTATTACATTAACGGGGGAGCAATTCCAATAAATATCCTGAAATTGCCGTTTCAGTCCCACATACCAACATTTGTGAACTAGTTTTAGAAGTTGAACACTTACTATAATGTCTTTTATTGATGTACAAACATCAACAGACAAACAATATAAGGCAATAAAGCGGAATATATGGTGGTATAAATATAGCGGAGCTCTATAAACTAGAAAATGCACCTTAAATTACACCAGCGACAATACTTTTCAATTACTATCAGGCGTTTAAACAATAAAACGTTGGACAAAAACTTTTCCAGTAAGACAATGTCTAACGTATACCGAAAAAGGTACAAAAGCATCCGTAAAATGCGCCTCAGTTGCCTGACAGGCTAGTCTGCAAAGGCTCAAATACGGGATTCACATAGGAATCCATCCAAATATGGTGGTAGGTATATGGCAAGAAAACGTGGAAACAAATGCGAACAAATATATAAAAATGCCCACATTTACAAATCAACAAATTATTATACTCTTCGCGAATATGAAAACGAAGAGAATATTGCATTTGATTGGCACATTTCTAAAACCGTAAATATCGCTCGCAGACAAAAAATTTTCATATCATTGTGTTAGTGAACGAATTATGAACAACTTTCAAAATGTCCGTCTGTCCGCCCGTCCATCCGTCCGTCACGTTTCTTGTAAGCACGATAACTCAAGAAAGAAAAATCGGATTGTATTGAAATTTGGACAGTAAGTTAGTGTTAGCTAGAGGAAGAACCCTATTTTTGAACAAAATCGATCGGTAAATAAAAATGTTATTAATGATTTAAATTTTTTTTTTATTTTTATGTTTTTGTAATTGAATGGAATGATATTTCACTTTAATATCTAAATATTTATATATTTTACAAATATACATTTCATAATGTAATATACAACCGTGAAAATATGATTTTAGCTCGTGTCTTATAATGTAAAAATTTACATTTTTTTACGTGTAAGGTGGTGGTGTAGTTCTTACGATTTTGACTGGGAATACAAGAGTCCCGGATTCGTAACCCAAATGGGGTTTGGTATGTTTTTTTTATTTTTACTATATTTTACAGTTCGTACTATAAAATTAAAAATGTCTAAAACTAACACTATTTACAAAAAACTGCGAAGAGTATTCTATAGAATGTTTAACAATTATATAAAAAGTTCAGTGAACAAGCGAAGAGTACGTTTTTAGCTTGTTTTTTATTACATACTAACAACAACAACAACAATTCTAGACATACCGTGTGTGTAGTCGCGGGCTAGGCATGGGGGGTAAGAATTACAACATCGCGTGTGCCAGCTGGCTGAAATGAAATAACAGAGCTGGATGCTCCACCGACGGACGAATTTACGGCTGCCGGTGTTGTCATATTTCTCGCGCTACGTGAATGTACATTCCTAATGGGAAATTACACGCACGGTATCCTAAAAAACAACTGGCTGTACCTTCAAAATGGCGGCCATATGTTAAAAAAAAAAAGGTGCAAATGTTGTTTTTGTCATTTAACACAAAAACTAAAAAAGATGGAGAAAAACTCTCTGCACAAAAAACAAAGTGCATAAAATGTTCTACAATTTTGTTCCCATACAATATTTGGATAGGAGTTACTATTTTCCAGCTCTTAAAATCTAATATATAAAAATCTCGTGTCACAGTGTTTGTTATCGAACTCCTCCGAAACGGCTTGACCGATTTTTATGAAATTTTTGGTGTATATTTTGTAGGTCTGAGAATAGGTCGTAGGCCATTTTTATACCCCTAGGTGATAAGGGTGGCCCTATCCAAAAATTGTCTTTTTATTTTTTGGACAAAAATTTATAATTTATATGGCAAAACAATGTTTGCTGGGTCAGCTAGTAAAATATAAAATTCAATATAAAAAGTAACCGCTCATTCGCTTTCAGATTCACTAACGCTGTCTCCTGATACATCTAACACTTCTTCCAAGTCTTCTTCCTCTACTGCTTCATTTATGATATCGTTATCATCCTCACTTTAGATTTGATTTGAAATCATCTCCTGAAGAATTTCAGTATGCGATTGAGGCAGTATTTTATCTAAGGATTTGGAATATTGTGGATACCTTCGTCGGTTAATCGCCAAATGCGCGTTTGGTAAACACTCTTTTAAATATGCTCGATAAGACAAGCTCTTGATGGTGGAATCGAAGAAAAATCAACTTTAGTGTCAATTGATAAAGACAAATCTCTGTCACCACATTTCTGTTTAATGGCAATTGGGCGAAGCTCCTCCATGCTAGCTCATTTATTTGATCCATATATGGCACATATAAACTCCTCTAATGAGGCGACTAATTTATCATCAATATTCCAGCTGCTCCCCAAATCTTGAAATGTTCGGATATATTTGGTGTATTTGGGAAAAAGTAACAATGTTTACCGCACCCGACTTTTTGTATAAACAATTCGTCATAACTTCATTATTTTTAAAGATAATGAAACTGTTGACCTCTCAAATGATAACTTACAACGTACAACTTTCTATTTGATCACTTTACGTAGTTATTTACATTTGTAGCTTAACTTGTGGTCAAAATAATTACTGTAATTACATTACTATAATTATAAGAAATATACAACATACAAACATAAAACAGACGGTCAATTAAAAATTTTCCTGAGGGTGGTATCAAGGCAAAAATATGGTAAGACGTCGAGGGTAAGAAGGATGTCGATGAACTCAACAACCGAGTAAAAACAATGGAAAAGTAAAGACTGTTTAGTTAGTATTTTGAAATGGTTAAAATTTAGTTGTTGTTTAATATTGTTTGGTGCATGATTATAAAAATTAATACGTAAAGAATTGTTCTTAGTCAATCTATACCTTATAAGTTTGATGAAGTTAGCACCTCTAATATTATAATTATATGAATCTGAATTTGTTGTGAAAGAATATTTATTTTTATGAATTTCTAAGATACGTTGAAAATGCAAAGTGAAAGGAGCGGTATAATGCCCAATTCTTTAAAAAGATTGTAGATTGTTTAAGCTTGGCCCTAAATTAGCCTTTCTTCACCTTGACCTAAAAGATCTTTTGTGAATTACCCTACAACTAATTGTTGCCCAGGATTCCAAGACTTTTTACAAAGTTTGTGATTTTTATGTCTTCAGGTATTAATTCCGCCTGTTCCAGGTACTTTAGCTTAACGTTACATTCGCTCAGTATATGTTAGACAGTCTCAGTTGCAGCATCGCAGTATCTGCATTTATCATCTTCTGCCATGCCCATGTTCTTGAAATAGTATCTCAAGGTGCAATGACCATCATTGTATGATCAGCATTAGGTCGGACTTTTCGAGTTCAAGAAGCCTTGTGGCATTCTTTGTCGAATGGGTTATAAACCTTGTAGCCTGGAGTAATGGAGCTAATTTATTACCCTCTTGCCCTGCATCCTTGTCTTTTAAATAAAGGTTTACAATGATCTCTGGATCCTTTACCTGATATTACCCTTATAGCCTGTTTTTGCAATCTAAATATTTTTATAGTGTGGGTCGAATTACCCCATAAAATTAGACTATATGTGACCATTAGACCATATGTGACTGAAAAAGTGAGAATTAAGAAGATGTTAACAACTGAGGATTTAAAACCTTTTTTAATCTCCTTAGAAAAAAGTTTGCGACAGCTAATTTCTTAAATAACTGGTTTACATGACCTGATCAATTGCCATCAAGAACGACCCCCCCCCCCCCCAGTAGTCCCACATCTGAATTCCCATCATTTTGAGTGGAAAAAGTGAGCTGCTGTGTCTTGGTAATAATATTTAAATTTAGGAAATTTACAGAGAACCATTTCTTGCTTTAATTTCGCTGTCTAATTGTAAAGTGTTTAAGTCTAATAGGTCCGAAAAACATGAAAATTTGAATTTGCAAATGATATAGTTTATAATTTGTTGCTATGTATCTAAAACTAATACGAATAAGTTTTTAGCCAAATCGGTTAATATTTAACCGCCCCACCCCCTCACGACCTTGAAAATGAAGGGAGAGATCGATTTTTAAATTTTTAACATTTTTCCAAATTGTTTGAAATTTTTTTATGACTATTAATGTCTAATCGTGTGTGGCAAAAGTTTTCCGAATAAAATATTTTTCAGTTCCAGGGAAATTAGGAATGTTGTACAATAAACCTTATTTTTATCAAATTCTACTTTTTAATGACAAATTTCTAATTTCCATGAAAGTAAAAAACATTTTATTGGGAAAATCTTTACCACACACATTTAGATATTAATATAGTCATAAAAAAATTTCAAACGTCAATTTGAAAAATGTTAAAAATCGAAAAATCGGCCTTTTCCTTCATTTTCAAGGCCGTGGGAGGCCGGCTAGATATTAACCGATTTTGCTAAAAATTTAGCCGAATTAGTTTTAGATACATAACAACAAATTATGAACTATATCATTTGAAAATTCAAATTTTCATGTTTTTCGACCCACCCTATTGTCTAAATCTCTATCACTGCAAATTGAGGTTGGGTCATTCGCGAATAGTACACAGAGGAGAAGGTATGTGAAAATATCGTTGATGTAAATAACAAAAAGTAGAGGCTCCAGGACAAAGCTGGGATACTCCATGTCTCACTAGAAGAGTATTAGAAGTTTGATTATTTAAAGGCACACTGCGTCATGTTATTAAGATAACTATTTAAAAGACCATAGAGGCTTAACTTTTTGTGGTTGACACAATCGAAGGCCTTGGTGGAGACTTTAGAGACGTATGTAGGCCCAGCTCAAGGCCCCGGACTGTACCATTTTAGATACTGCCTGAGTTGTCGATTAATTTTATGGAAGTCGAATTGGATTTTATTTAGTAATGATTTATTCTCAAAGAAGGAGTTTTAATAAATGTTTAGGCTAACTTACGCGAGTCAGAAAAAAACTTCAGCAATACAGGCATCTGTGAGACGCAAAGTCAAAATATCAATTGTCTCCTTCAAAATTTTGCTACTAATATCATAAATATCAAGTGAGCTAATACTATTAAAGACAGAATTGCGCTTTCCACCTAGGTAACTAGAATACGCTCAAAAAAGAAAGATTTAGAACTTAATAGGGTGTTTTTCAGTTTTTCAGTTCAGTCTATAGTGTCCAAGTTATTTTTAAGCAACTTCATTATGATGAAAATTCAGAAGGATTGACATTTAAATCATTTTGTATAGTTTTAGTATGATTATGTTCGTAATTTACAAGCCTCGGACTGTCTTTTGTTTCATTGTTCGGTTTAACGAGAAAATTTGTATATTTCTTCTTTCGTGGATACTATGATTATTATGTAATCATTTAATAAATCTATGTGTACTAAATATATAGATGGATCATTGGTTACATTACAAACAACCTTACTGTTTGATAACGCATTCCTCATACTTGAGATTTTTTTTTAAATAAGTAGACAGGTTTTTTTATTTATATCTTATATCGGAAATAATTAAATATGCTTCAAAAAGTTGTATAAGCATTATGTTATAGTTTTTGAGACATAAGCGAAAAACGAGCCTGACTTGCACGCATCTGAAAAATATCGAAAACATAAACTTTTAAGCAATCGCAACTCGATCATTTTTTAAGACACAGTGACCAGCCTGTGCTCAAATTAATAGTATATTATGCAACGACCATTTAATGATAGATATTAAGACACGAGCATGAGAATTATGATATGAGAGCCAAAGGTGAATGTCATAATGCATGCGAGTGTCTTAATAGCCATTAAATGTGAGTGGCATACACTATTTTTTCTACGACCAGTCATAATAAAATAGAAAATTAACACCTTATTTCTGAAATCTGTTAATTAGAGATTACAATTTAGGAAATATTGTGAAAACTAGACTTAGGAAATATTATAGATTATTATTTCAATTTCACTTTCACCGTCAGTGATTTTAATTGTAAGAAGCACACAATTTGAAATTTTGCTAGGTAAACAGTAAGTATGGCTTGTCAAAATTAATACTATGGTATTACAGGTACTGTGTTAAAATGGTTTAAATGTTATCTTAACTCCAGAAAACAAAAAACTAGAATTAATGTAACTACATCTGATGAAATCAATAATGACTGAGGGGTACCACAGGGAAGCGTCTTAGGTCCGCTCTTGTTTATTATTTATCTTAATGATATAAATTATGTTCCTGGAAATCATAAACTAAATTTGTTTGCCGATGATACGTTACTATATGTAACTGGTGAGAACTTGGCCCAGGTTGTTCAGTCAACAAATATCTCTCTAAGAAATATTGAAAATTATCTTAGTAACAATAAATTAAAACTCAACTCAAGTAAGACTAAAGCAATGATTATCACAACTCCCTATAAATATAAACGTCTTGACCTTGATACTCTTAAACTAAAAATTGACGATGTTGAGATTGAACTTGTAAATGAAATAAAATACCTTGGCTTCATTATCGATAACAAATTGTCTCTTAACAACCATGCGGAATATGTCATTAAAAAAATTTCAAAAAAACTTTATTTCCTTTCAAGAATTTCTAATGATCTATCATTGTTTGCGCGAGTTACATGTTTTAATTGTATTATACAGCCACATTTTGACTATTGTGCCTCCGTTATGTTTTTGTTCAATCAAAATAAAATATCTCGACTACAAAAACTACAAAATGGAGGTATGAGAATAATTCTGAAATGCAACCGGTACACACCCATAGAGTACATGCTCAATTCATTACAGTGGTTGTCAGTTAACAAAAGGCTATTCTATCTTACGATGGTTTTTATTTATAAAATGACAAAGGGTGCTCAGCCGGATTACTTCAGAAATTTCCTTATACCCAATAATCAAATACATAATTATAGTACGAGATCTAACCATAACTTTCATATTGAAAGAACAAATTCCAGGTTCTGTATGAACTCTCTATTTTTTAAAGGTTTGGACAGTTATAATAAGTTGCCCGATAATGTAAAATCAGCAAATAGCTTATCTAGTTTTAAAAATGAGATTCTAAACATTTTGAGGGAATAAATTTTAATAAGCTTAAATTCTACTTCCTATCTTTTTCTGTTATTAGTTCTAAATTCGAGTGTACTTATTTTAAAATCCGACGTGCAAAGTGAAGGATATAGTCAATTATTATTCAACTTTTTTTAGTGTTTTATTATTATATTTTATTAGTATAGTTTATTATTAGTTTATTATTATAGTAATATGATATACCAAATCTGTTAATATGTTATAAAGATCTTTTTATTATTAAGTACAAATTAGGTTAGAATAAAAATATCAATGTTTCCTGTTACCAACTTTTTTCTTGTATTTTATTATTATATTTTATTAGTTTAGTTTACTATTAGTTTATTATAGTTTATTATTATAGTGATATGACATACCAAATCTGTTAATATGTTATGAAGATCTTTTTAATATGTATTGTTATGTGTACATTAGGCTTGCCTACTTTCAATAAAGTTATTATTATTATTATTATTATTAATACATTTTAGATCTGTCAAATGCTCAAGGTAATAGTTGATACTGACAGAATATTGCTGTGTGTCGCGTTTCCATTGGTTATAAACTTGTATCTTAATGAAAATTTTGTATCTTAATGAATCTCATTAAAGTACAGGTAGAGAATGTCTAATAAATGGATGAAAGTATTTGAGTAGAGGAAGGCCTTTTATAAGCTGCGGTTTCTTTTTATCTATTAAAGTTTGCGAGTTATACAATTATAAATCAAAAAGCGCATACTTCAACTTTTTTTCTATCTTTCATATTTGAGCCAAAAGAAAAAGACGATACGAAAGATTTCATTTAAATCAACTCACTATGATTGAATTCCTACGTGAAAATCGTGTACAGACCAGACTATCTTTTCTACACAGAAAATGCGAAAATGAACGTCGAAATAAAAAAATCGGACGGTGTATGGATACTGCGATATTTATTACAAATTTCAGCTACGTTACCTACCGTGTAATAATGGATAGGCCTAGGCTCAACAACGGCCTGGCGTCGTGAGGCGCCTGTAGACGCCGACCCACAACCAATAAAAACTACCAGGAATAATGGCAGAGGCATGACGTGGCCATTTGTTACATCTGTTGCTAACCACTGCGTATATATTTATAAGGGCCTACTCAGCAGTCATAGTATTATACCTAAGACGAAGTTAACTTAATATCCTTAACAAAGTTTGCATCAGCTAAAACGATCATACCTTATTTCAGATTTTGCAGGGGAGCGCCTTCCTGAAATAATATAAATAATATTTACATCAGTGGCTTTTCGTAAAGGACGAGTTTGAAATGCATTGGTTTTATTGTGTTGCCACAGCATCAGCAGCTGGAAGTCATTACTAATATAGAAAATGGTTAAAATTTGAATAAAGATTAAAGGGAACAAAGAAGGTTGTTCAAAAAGTGTGCTCGCATCTCGCAATCTTGTTTTGCACTTATTGAGGAAAGAAACAATAGCAACAAAGTGAAGCTTTTGCCTGAAGTAAATGAAATAAACTTTCACTATACTTTACTAACTTAAATATTACTAGATGTAGTGGGAACTAAAATTTTCAACTTGAGATGAGACACTATTAGCCCAGGAATTTTAGTTTTTGACCCGGAATTAATTGAAATTTGCAGGATTGTAGTTTTGGTCCAGGATAATACTCACCCCGCCGGCTTCTCTGTTTTTGCGGAGCAACAAGGGCCTAAGTCACAGAAATTGCAGAGCTGGCTATAAAGTGCAGCAGAAAGGTTATTTCTGGTCCGATTTGGGTTAAAATGATCATAAAAGCTTTGGAGAAGCAATCCGTTCGTATTTCAGATGTTCCATGCATATTTTGTTCATAATTTTCCTTTCTAGTGCTGTAAAAATGTCAAAAATAGAGCAAACGCCTGTGTCCACCATAACTTAACTACGATCACTCGATTTTCCCGCACCAATGAACCGAGGACTGTCACAGCTACTGAACTAAGAAGGCATAGTTCGCCGGGTGTCTGCCTGATTGTTTAGACTAGACGTGAGCGACGCAACAATGAACGCACTTAACTGTCCAAGTGTCGCCGCGTGACGACACTCGGAGTGGCGTAGCCCCGTAACGGGTGACGCTACAGAGAAGGTAGACATACCAATAGAAAGCCCAAAGTACGAAGAGAAATGTTTATTCGAGTACGTTTTCCCCTTCGAATCTTCATTTATCCGCAATGGCGCCATTTCGGATTTTTTTCAATTTTTGAAATTTTGACAACACTAGAACGGAAAATTATGAACAAAATGTTCATTAAGCATTTGAAATACGAACGAATATGCTTCGCCGAAGCTTTTATTATCATTTCGATCGAAATCGGACCAGTAACAACCTTTCTGCTGCACTTTATAGCCAACTCTGCAATTTCTGTGACTTAGACCCTTGTTGCTCCGCAAAAACAGGGAGGCCGACGGAGGGGAGGGGAGTAGGGGACTTTTTGGTATTTGTTATCCTGGACCAAAACTACAATCCTGCAAATTTTCAGCTTTACAATAATTAATTCCGGGTAGAAGCGATATATTGACTAAAACTCCTGGTCTATATCTATTTTAATAGAAGCGCCAGCAGCGCTTCCCTCTTTGAAGGGTGGCTAATTTCTACTCTCGGTGGGGTTCGGTTAAGTTATAAGAGACAACCTAGACCCGGGATCCTATAATAGACGTCCTTACCGTGGATTGCTAATGCTAACTGCTCCCTTTTCTTCTTCGTGTTTGGAGACGTAGAAAAGTCTTTTTGTAACAAATTTTGGCGCTGACGACAAAAATTTGATCAGTTTTGTTCTATAACGTCTTCTGAGATGAACATTTTCTAAGTCGATTTTTCTGTAACAATATCATCTTAGATGCAGCAGGCGAGGATGATCTAATACATTCTGCTGGATAATCTTGAAACAATAAGCTATTATTTTGGTTTAAGTAGAAAGTGCAACAAAAAATTATGATTGTAGACCGAACAAATGAAAGTCACCTAGACACATAATGTCTTAATCGAAAGATGAAAGGTTGAACTTACGCCAGTGTGCAAATTTGAATCCCAAATTCTAAAATTCAGAGGTCAATTTTTGACAGATTAACCCATAAAAGGAACATTCTAGTGGATTCGGTGGAGAAATCTAGCATCATGTCTTAAGTATAAAAAAAAATAATTGTGGTAGTCTCGAGGGTAGTCATGTGCATGTAATGGGATTCAACATATATTACACATGAATGCGGTTTTACTTTTGCATACTCTGCAACGTCTTCTCCAGTTTTCATGATTTATCTCAATTATGTGACCCATTATCGAAACGTGCAGAGGACGATAAAGACGCAGTGGAACCCCGTCCTCGAATAGATTATTTTAAATTTGTTGGTACTAATGAGGCTTCGTACAAGTGTTCAGACCTAAAATCCAGATGTGAAACGGGATTCTCTTTATTTACAAGTCTATGGAGTTTCCAAGTATTTACCACTGCACAGTCTAACATATTTATGAATAATGGCCACCACAATTTTTTCCACGTATATTTATTCTATAATTTGCAACTACGTTGTCAAGTAAATCAACACCTCCCATGTATTTGTTATATTTAGCAATTATGCGTGACTGTACAAATATGTATGTCCGTTTTCTTTATGATTGTATCACTTCTCAAACACAGCAGGTTATGTAGACCACAATTGGTTGCCAATGTATCACTGAATTTTCATTCCAAACCACACTTATTTCATTTATATGATTATAACGGGAATGCATTTCAGCAATCTGCTCTTATGCACAGTTGCAGTGGCAAATTAATCTTCATTTTTTAGATGAACCAGCAGACTGTAACTTGTAAAAAGTTATCAAAATGCTTCTTACTGGCCGACGGATATTCTACCACTTTCAAAAGATTGATAATAACTTCTCCACCTAGACCAAATTCTCTTTTGATAACTTTGGGCATTTTCCACCATAAGGTATAAATTGATATAATTATCCATAGCTAGATGTAAGTCGCCTCATTTTGAACCCAAAACGTACTGGCTTTCCTTTCAAAAACATTTTCGACGAATGACGGCCAAAGTAGGGCACCATTTGTTCATCTATTGACAAATGATGACTAGAAACACCAAACTTCAAGAAATTGCTATTCAATACATCAATCATCGGACGTACTTTCGCAACTTTGTCTCCCTTTTCTAACTGACAAGTTCACACGGAAATATTTTATT
This sequence comes from Rutpela maculata, assembly GCA_936432065.2. Taxonomy (NCBI): domain Eukaryota; kingdom Metazoa; phylum Arthropoda; class Insecta; order Coleoptera; family Cerambycidae; genus Rutpela; species Rutpela maculata. The sequence continues at coordinate 361,913,442 of OW386285.2, forward strand.
TATTATTACTACGTCACTGATTGTCCCAGTGTTGTATTTTCGCGTCGTTATATTTCAAACAGTTTGAAAAATATTTCATGAAAAAAAAAATATATATTTTTTTCAAAATATTGTAACGTGAAGTATGTTTTATATGAAACCTCTTGCGCATAATGAAATAGATGAATCATATTTTATACAATGACTATTTACATTACACAAGTTTTTTCTAGAAATGTTGATAGTTTCTTCTGTCTTTATTTAAATTGAAAGTATGAATACACTTTCAGAATTTTTTTTGGTGGCCTGTTCAAATATTTGTAAATGCAATATCACTGACCGTACATCAAAAAAAAATGTTTTTTAATGTAAAAAAAAATATTTTTGATGCCGTTGCGTTAATGCAACGGGGGTTAATGGGCTAATAAGTTCAAAAGATAAAAGCTGTAACGATATTAATCAAACAGTTAAAATCATTGAAATAGAAAAACTATTACTATAACTTTATTACCAAGTGGGGTCGAACTTGGACGGTGATTTTAAATCTGATAAAGAAAATTAAAAATTTTTAATTCCTGGAATCTAAAATGATATTTATTTGTCTTATTTTTTTATTTTGAAAACAATAAAACGTAACTTTAGAAATGTTTAAAATCTATATTCCTTGCGTTCTTTTCATATCTCAATCATTTCAAAAGATGTAGGCTGTAGAGCGATAAATCAAACAGGGCGTTTGATTTATCGCTAATACACGTAAAAATTATCGTATACAGGGCGTATACGATAATTTTTACGTGTATTTCCTTTTATTCTATTGACGGTGGGTGACTTACATCCACCAAGGTGCCCTTTATCCAAAGTATGTACATTTAAATCTGACGCACCCTGTTTGCTCTATCAAATAATAAATATCCTAAAAACTTGCTCTAAATGAGAAACTTTATTCAAAGGCCGCTGCCCAAGGAATCACTACTTCCACATCCAGATTTTCCATCCAAGTCTTTCACAACGAAAAAATGTTTTATGTGGGAAAAATTGTTTATGGAACTTTAATTATATAATATTTGAAATCGTCTACCCCAAAAACCCATAAAACGATATAGTAGTGGGGTGGAGGTGGCTAATGACAAAAAAATTTTTGAGACCTCATGGCTTCTCTTGTATATACCAAATACCAATTTTATGGACTCTTACCCCCATTTACCCCAATTAACCCCCCAACCCTTCAACGGAATAAGATGAAAATAGATTCTAGTTCTAGATCACGTTCAAATACATATGTGTACCAAATTTTAAGTGAATATCTTAAACGGTTCCAGAGTAATCGTGCGCACAAAAAGTTACAGACCGACAGAGAGACAGACAGACAGACCGACAGACAGGAAATTTTTTTCGCTCACTTAAAACTTAACTTAAAATCTCGACGTTTTATGACATTATACGCGTATTTGAACAATAAAAATGTTCAATTTTTTTTATTGTTTTACTTCCACTGGATGTGGAAGTAAAACGAATAAATTCAAAACCTATATTCTTCGAAGGGCATAACCTAATTTGAAGAACGTTAAAACTGAATAGTTTTAATCATCCACAGATGATACCAAGTTGGATGACGAAACACGTGACGAGTATAGTGGACGAGTGATGCATTCAATGTTTTGTTTTTCGTGACTATTCACTCTGTGTCTGTACACTCAGTGTACAGTAGAAGTGAAATCTTAAATCTTGATGCGTGAAAGAGAAGACAAGAAAAATCAGTTAAACGTAAACATACTAAAAATTGATCGGTACAATTTATTTACTTCTATAACGAACTATTATAGCAATAAAAAAAATACTAAATTCCGGTCCTTACCTTAGTCCCAATTTAATGAGAAATGTAAATTTTACATAAGGGCATCCGTGGGGAGTTCGCCGATGTGGAGATATCGGGTCACATCCTGGCCATTTAGGAGAACCGTTACTGGATTTATTTATTACATTTTTATTCCCTGTGCAGTTTTATTTCAAAAGGCATCCAGGAACTGATGATGATTAATAAGCCTGGAGAATATGAAAAGGCGAAAAAAATGAAACTTTTCTACTAAATTATGGCCGGCAAATTTTAAAATTAGCACAACAGTCTAATGCAGCTTGCGACAAAATTTTGTATTTTTTTTTGTCGCAGTGTGGAAGTAGTCCAATTAGCCAGAAACAAAATATTAATTAAATAAAGTTTACAATCGTTGGTGAAAAAATGCATACCCCGCAACTTATTTTACACAATAAATAATGATTTCCTCAAAAAATTTGTTGAATTTTAGTTAATTAATCAGTCAAGATAAGAAAATTAATGGGTAATTCGATAATAAACAAACAAAAAACATTCTTTTTGATTTCTATTTGATAATGAAATTAATAGTAATTAATTTTTTGTAACAATTAATAATTATTATTAATATTATGCAAGACTTTATTAATGTTAATTCTGTTATCAAAATATATCAGTTGCTTGAAATATATTGACAGGAAAATTAGTTTTACAGATTAACTTAAGCCAACGCTAGGTTATTTATTGTGAGTTTTGTTAAATAACTGCTTACGACAATTAAACTTCAACGCTGATAATAATGAATTTCATAGGAGTTCATTCTGATAATAGACGAAGAGACTAGCTCTACTCTATTAGTGCATCACTAATTCACAATCGCATTTTTCTCAAAAACTCGATCCTAGCAGAAAAGTTTCAAATGGAAAAGTTGTTCCCATACTTTAGTATTATTTCTTCTCCATATTCTTGGTATCTATTTCGAACGATAAAAAAGTTTCCCACTTGCTATGTTTTCCCCCAAAAATTCTCATATTTTATAACAAAACCTTTGAAAGAAAATCATATTTTCTAAGCCTCTAAAATTTGGTGTTTGTAATAAATTTTATTAATCAATCTGTAAGAATAACACGATAAAAATGTAAGTTCATAGTCCCGTTCTTGAGTTAGCAGGAACACATGAACACACCGCCTGAGCTACCGTGCCATGGTTAGATCGAGTTAAACGAAAAAATAATTACTAGTAGATACCAAGAACACTTGGCTCATCCAAATGGGCCAAGCTTCTCTGGATACCTGGACACAGTAACATTGAGGGTAACGAGCTGGCAGATGCTGGCCAGAGAGGGCTCTTAGCTACCCCTGCCGGGTTCAGAGCCGGATCAAATGCCAAGAAGTCAATAGATACCTGGACTCGCTCAAAGTTCTCTGACTTCTGGGCCTCCTATCGAGGACTCCGGCAAGCGAAGCTCTTTATCTCTAGGCCCTTGCCGAAGCGAGCAAAACAACTACTGCAACAAAACAGAAAACATGCTACTGTATTTTGACTGGACACGGTTCTTTTGGAAAACACCTGCACACTATGGGGGTGGTTAACAATTCCGACTGCAGGTTCTGCGGGAACGAGGAAGAAACTTCTATCCTCGTCTTAACTTCCAGCGCTAGTCTTATGAACTTGAAACACAGACATTTCAGCATTGGTTTTTCGGTGCTGGAGGAAATAAGGAATGCTCCCATAGGAAGGTTTTTTGATTAGAATCCGGCCTGTATGGGGGAATTCCCCACCGCAGGGTAGCATAATGGGCCAAAAGTCCTGAGTGGGGTGACCTTTCGTCACTCCTGTAAAAGAAGAAGAGGAAACCAAGAACGAGAGAAATGGTCCGCGAAAACTCGTGACGGTGTTAAATAATTATTTATAATAATTAATCTACTCGACGAATCTACATCAAATTCAATACGGAGGCGTATTTCAATTTTCAATAGCAAATTGAGAACTTAATAAAAGTTCAAATCAATCTAAAAATTGTACCATTTTTTCGAGTAGAGCAAAACCGAGTGTGTTACTGAGCGCGCTAAGCGAGGATATAAATACACACCCACCGGGTTGTGCAATAAAACTAACCTGTTATTGGGACAATTAGTAAATGCTAGGAGGAATTGTAGAGTGAGTAGGAGAGAGTGAGAGAAAGAGAGAGAGGTACTCTACGGTACTTGGTGGTAATCAAGAACAATCTACAGTACTATCGAGCATCGAACAGTATTCTGAAGCTAAGTATAGCATTCTACCGTATTTTGAGGTACTCAACTCCATTTGATACTCATTCACGGTACTTTGAAGGTACTCTATGGTACGTGGTATTGAAGGGTAATCCACGGTAATATTAAGTATCGAGCAATGTTCTGAAGCTTATGTGTGTTGGAGGGAGAGTGATCGAGAGCAGGTCGTGGATTTCGTTGGTCACCTTCAGAATACCGTGAATGAGTATCAAATGGAGTTGAATACCCCGAAATACGGTAGAGTGCCATACTTAACTTCAGAATACTGCTCGATGCTCGATAGTACCCTAGATTGTTCTTGATTACCACCAAATACCGTAGAGTACCTCTCTCTACTTCAGAAAAGTTGCATCAGAACCTCAAGACAAGACCTTTTTTGTCCTTTTTAGGGGATGAAAGGGGTGGTAGGAAAAAACTGATGCGATAGATTTTTTTAATATCAGAATCAGTTTCAGCATGTCAAAAAACATAGGATATAAGATGGTTCTGATCAAAAACGCAGTCCATTCTTTTTTTTTTTTGTCGACCAGTGTAATTATTGTCATGTGTCGTTGAAAAATATTTTTATTATCATGGAAAACATGGAAAATTCAGACGATTTTTTTAGCTACGTAAAGTTTGAACCCTGTTATTGTGCAAAAACTTTGTTAGTCTTTCCAGATGAATTAAAGTTCAGTAAACTTTCCAAGTTGGGGATAGCTCATCCCGTACTGTCAGTGATTGAGCCTTACTGCCGGTATTATATATTATCTATATATTTAAATGTCGATTTAGTTAAACAGCCATTAAGCTAAATGGCCCTTTAAATTTCCCATGATCGAGAAGTGTTTAACTAAATCTCTGTTTTAGTTTAAATATTGTATAGACTACAAAACGTAAGCCAAGACGTTATGAATAATAAGAAGAAGAAAATTAAACATACCACATATTGTCTACAAACAAATGTTGAAAACTGCAAATTTTTGCAACCGCAGTCTGTATTATATGACCGTTTTGTGGTAAAGTGCATTCGAAAAAACGTCAAACGTAGCACTTAGCATTGTTTACAAAAGTAATTTGTTAATCGAAATTAAAATAGTCATAAACACTAAACAGCAGTGCTTAAATTAGGCGAAATGATATGTCACCAGTCACCACATCGTTAGCTTAAAACGCGTTTCTTTATAGTTTTGTTTGAAGACAGGGAAAGTACATTTATAAATCTGAATTTCTCCGTATCTTGGCTCTCGGCCAGAACAACAACTAATGCATTCATTGTACATGAATTTAATTTGAACCGTTCAAATATATAACAAAAAATGAAACAAACTTCATGATAATTTATGAAGGCGCAACATAACTCACTAGCGTATTATTTTCGTTAAGTCAAATCGCCTCAGAGTTCAATTTGCAACAAGATTTGTAGAAATTGAATAAATTTCAGAGTATTGCAGCACGAGCCTGAGATTAAATCCTTTAGTTTTAAATTATTATTTTTCCTTATGTAACTTATTGGTAAGTACAAATAAACTGCATGCCGAAAATAATATGAAATGATACGAGAGAACTCTTACATCTATACTAGACTATTTCATAAGTTCAAAGTCGTGTTAATGCTTGATAAAGCTCGTAAAAATATGAGTGAGGGCTCGTTGGATTCGGAATGACGTCTAGAAAAATGTGCACAAGTTTCAAATCCGTACATAAACAATTGTAAAAGTTGTAAACAAATGAAGATTGAAAAAATAACGAGTTTCGTTTTTTGCAAATAACTCTGAAACTATTAATATTTAAGAAATTTTAAAGACAGATTCTTGAAGAGGAAGAAATTTCCAATAAAAAAAGTCCCAACTCCCAAAACTCTATCTCTATTATTCGCGCGGCGAACACTAAGCCATTACGATGCTCTGAAACCGGCCGTAATAAGTAAAAAAACCGCTGCCCAAGGAATCACTACTTCCACATCCCAGTCTCTTACAACAAAATACTATATTTGCTCTCCACTATGTGGAAATAATTGTTTATGGAACTTTAACGGTATAATATTTGAAATCATATACCCCAAAAACCCATAAAATTATATGCCACATCTGTAATACAGGTGGGGGTGAATGAAGTGAAAAAAATTCTTGATGACTTTGGCTCTTGTACATACACTAATTCACACTATTTTTTCACCATCTTATTAAAGATGGGGGTGGTAATAGGGATGGCTAATGCCATTTTTTTTGAGGCCTTAGCTCCTCTTATATTTACTAAATACCAATTTCATGTACTCTTGCTTGCTTGATTTACCTATTTACCCCCATTTACTCCAATTTACCCTTCAACTCTGCAACGGAATAAGATCAAAATATAATCTAGTTCCAGATCTCGTTAAAAAACATACGAGAGATTTTTAGGGAAAAACGCGGAGGCGCACATTGTATTGGTCATAATTTCATTATCTTTTAAGCAGGAGAAAAAATTTAAAAAAGGCTTTTAGCTTAATCAATAATCTTTAATTTGGTTTCTTAACATTTTTGTCGCAAGTTCCATATTTTCTGAGATATTTTGAGTTAAAAAGGTTTGACGCCATTTTTAAACCTCCATATCTCCGAAAAAATAAAAATTTACGTAGATTTTAAGACAGCAAATTGCTCTCCACTTTGTGAAACACGAAACACGAATCACGAAACATAAATGACTGCATACCTGAAACATCCTGTACAGTTTTCAAGAAGCGTTACCTAAGCAAATTGTGCGTTAGGTGACTTTTTCCGTTTTATATGTATTTGGCCAAACATATTAACTAATATTTCAGCCTTTATAACTCTAACCTGCCCGTCATGTGCCATAAAACTGATTGCAACATTACTTAGTTTCTCTAGAAATGATTCTCTCTCTTCATGTCTCAAAACCCATAAACTAAACCGACTTCACATTGTAAATAAGGCAACTTTTAATTAGATAGCTACTTAGTAGACGGCTATAAACTAGTTTTCTGCAGCAAAGGTATTTTGTTAAACTTTTTAAGAGTGCTATAATCGTGTATTACGACGCAGTCAATAAAACCACTAGAGAAGGCACTTCAGCTCTCAGCGAGCTCATCTGCTCCTCGGTTGGTGAACGACCGCGTTATTAAAATTTTATTCTTAGCATAATAAAGTATTAGACCCTAAATGAGTTAACTTAAAACTACGCTGGGAAGTTAAACGCGTACGGATTTTAAGCAGATTTCAAAATAAAATGTAGGATTAATCGTTCTTGCACACGTAGACACACATATATTAATAATTTCAGACTATCCCACAGTGTTCAACAATCTTTAAATGTTTGTAAAAGTACTCTGTCGTATAGCCTAATCATGGAATTGCGATTCTTGTATGTTTTGTAGTATTCTATATTTAACATGTCGTCTTTTCTTTGCAATCAGAATAATTCTTTTAGCCTAGATGATGACACTTTAATTCCTGTCCTGTGGTTATCCAACTGTTATTTTGAATATCTCGTGTAACAAGTTCGAAAGAGGAATTATAGTTATATAATTTCATCAAATTTCAGGTACTTAGTATCGACACCATCTTTATTAGAAGTAGTTTACCAAGATTCAGAGTTTAATGCTTCAAGAAATAGATCTGAATTTGAAGTACTCTTCTTTTTGGGGAAACTTTATAGCAAAAACAATTTTTTGTCCACAGTTATCTGATGGTGTTTCGAATACTTTTGTTTATTATACTATCTCTATGATGGCATATGTATCTACTTGGAATACACTGGAGTACTTGTCAAGTGGTGCAGATATGCGAGCCCTTGGTTTATATCTGTGTACTTTATAGCATATGCCCCCTTTTGAGTTTTCGATCTATTCGTACCATTCCATATTTCCGGACTCAGAAGATGCCTTTTATTCTATTTCCAACCTCTTGACTGGGGAACACGACTCTATACGGAACAGTGAATTTGTAGACAGGAAGATACCGGTCAACCTCTCACTGAGCGATGACCTGGTCCCTTACCGGTCCAGAGCGTTTGTGTGTCCCAGCCCTTGTCCCATCATATTCCACATTCTATTCTTGAACAATCTCTTTACTGCTTTTCTGACCTCAAGTTTCACTTCAACATGCAAGGAGGCGAGTACAAGAATGGCTTCGATATCAATCGTTGGAGCGATTCTGATTGGTACCTGTGATTCCAGGCTAGCCTTTGAATTTATAATGACCAGTCCTAATTATTATAGAACTCTCCTGGGAGCACCACACACTAGTACCGCGTATGGTATGAGGAGCTTTACCATACAAGTATAAGTCCAAGAGATTGGTCTTCTAACTTATTCCCCACTTAGGACAGAAGATGCGTTTCCATATCCATAGAGATGCACGGGCTTTCCTCGTTTCAATGCCCACGTGATCCTTCCGACTTATATGTTATAAGTTGACTACAGAATTATTATGCGTGTAAAAAATGTCGGTGTCTTTGATCTTTACCGCACCGCCAAAGATGCCGACATTTTTTACATGCATAATAAGTGTGTAGTCAACTTTAATATATTGTTAATTTTAAAAATATGAACAATCAAAACAGACTATTGGTCTATGGCCTTCGGGAAAAAAAACTCCATTTGATGATACAAGCAAACCACTTGGCACAGGTGTTAAGGACGAAATTTTAATCGATTTGGCCCGAGACTAGTAAAAATTTTTCAAAACGGCCGCCGAAAAATCACCAAAATTTATTATATCTGCACAAGATAGACGTGATTATACTCTTTTCCATATAATTCGAGTGTGGTGAATTAAAAAAAAAATATTTCAAGGCCATATGACCTTGATGATTTTGAAATAATTTATTTAAAGGTAAAAAATGTCATATTGCATCATTTTCTTTCAAAAACATTCTTAAATGGCAGTGTAAAGTTATAGGCTTAAATATGCACAAAAAGAGATTTGAAATGTGTGGAAAAAAGACTATTTACTTTTTCTAAGTAAAATAGTCCGGTCAAAATAGCTTAAACTTGAAAACAATTTCAAAACTTTAACTAAATGTATGTATGCAATAAAGTACTAATATGAAAATTTAATTTAATTAATTTCAGCAGAACCTTTTACTCAAGCTAGACGAGTTTTTGTATTTGTTTTTCTGGTGATCTTGACTGACCATGACTGGAATCGAAAAATACTAATATAGTTATTTTTTTCAAAAATTAGTAGTAAAGAACACGATCACATGGTATTGCAAATGAAGTAACTTTATTAAAACATATCAATTAACAAAATGTCAAAAAGTAAAGGACGGATCAGGTTTCTAATGACTTGCATTATGTCATCACCCCTACAATTACTACATGTGGGTGTGCAAGGGAGCTGCAGTCGGCGACATGAGCATCTCATACTTTCGTACATTTTCTTACAGCCGCATCTCTCCAAGTCCCTCAGCTCCAACCAAACTGGGCACACAGAGCTCCATTTTGGTATCTATTTTTTGTCGGAATGCTTTCCGATTGGGGTTGGGCGCTCCCAACCCCAATTTTCAGGTGAGGGTTTTTTCCCCGGTCAATGCGCGGCTCCATACTTGACTCGCTTGAAATGTCGCTCTCTTAATGTGCTCCACAAGGCTAGCTTTAATTGGTGGTATCGTACTTATCGGTCTATCTCCACCACAAAAAAGTATTTTTCGTAATATATTATATCGGTGATATCAGTGCTGATGTCATATATAAGAATAGCGAATTTTTCCAATGCTTGTATGACATCATCAGGAATATCTCTAGAAGAGCTTTTACTTCCCAAGTATTTAAAAGCAGAAGTGAACTGTTCCTGTTAAGCTAACCAAGCTCTTCGTTTGTCTCTATTTGCAAAAAATGAAACAGTATCACAGCCTGTGTAAGCATGAAAGCCCCACAGTGCTACCGATTTATCAAGTCCTAAATTCAAAGCTATGCTGTGTGCAGCGTGTGCTGCAATATACCTTTGAGTTTGGCCCGAACCAAACAAAAACGACAACTTTCTAGATCATGGATAAAATAGATTCCTATAACCAGGACATCCATATCTGAACATCTTACTAAAACAGATTTGGCTCTATTGACAACCATGTCTTTTACGTGAAGTAATATTCATCCATCAACCTCTTCTAATGTTGTACAAGAGATTCCGTTTAACTCAGTTTCGCAGTTGCCTACGATTGAAAAATAGTGAAGCACATAACATCACGTTCATTAAGAATAATGAATTACTACATGAAGCCATTTTATCTTTAATGTTGGGATATCCATGGACATTATAAGTTGTTGGTGTTTCTGCCAAATACGTAAATAATTCTTCTTTGTTCAAACTGTCTTTAAGGTATTTTTCCCAATTCGAGGGCAGCTTGTCTATAAGTGGAAAAAAAAATATGATAATGATCATATTAGAAAAGAACTTTATAGTACGAGACAAACAGAAAGCATATGAATATTTACCTTTATTTGGTATGTCATGTTGTCGTCGTCCTGAACCTCTGTATTCTCGAATAGTTTTTTAAGGCTCATATCATCATATAACTCACAAGCCACATCAATTCTTCGTGCGTTAACATTTTGACAATGTTTTCTATATATGGTTTCAGTTGTTTTTTTTTAAATATTCAGAAAATGTTTGATCCGTGGTGTAGGCTTTAGCAAATGAACTAAAGCTGCGCCTTCAAATACCGCTCCATCACATGAAGGCTCTGTAGTAGTAAATTGTCCAGATAAAGTTACATTTTGCAACAGTGGAATTAAAATAGCTTTATTTCTAGATCTAATTGACCCATTGTCAGATAAAGATGGTGGCGAATTTTGATTTTCATACTTGAAAGATTCCTCCAGATCAAGATTCCTAGTCGTGCTGAATCGTAGAGGTAGTGGTAACTTTCTTTGGTTTGGTGAAGATTCTGCTGTTGTTCTTTACTACTAATTTAAAAAAAAATAACTCTAGTCATGGTCAGTCAAGGTCACCAGAAAAAAAATACAAAAACTCGTCTAGCTTGAGTAAAGGGTTCTGCTGAAATTAAATTTGCATAGTAGTACCTACTTTATTCAATTTAGTTAAAATTTTGAAATTGTTTTCAAGTTTAAGCTATTTTAACCGGACTATTTTACTTAGAAAAAGCAAATAGTCTTTTTTTCCCCATATTTCAAATCTCTTTTTGTGCATATTTAAGCCTATAACTTTACACTGCCCTTTAAGAATGTGTTTGAAAGAAAATATTTATTATTTCAGAGTCAAATAAGGTCATATGGCCTTGAAATATATATATTTTTTAATTCACCATACCAGAATTATATGGAAAAGAGTATAATCATGCCTATATTGTGCAAATATAAATTTTGGTGATTTTTCGGCGGCCATTTTGGAAAAATTGGCGGAATCTCGAGTCCTAAGGGAAAAATTTTTACTAGTCTCGGGCCAAATCGACTAAAATATCATCCTTAACACCTGTGCAAAGTGACTTGCTTGTATCATCAAATGGCGTTTTTTCGTAATATTTCGCCCGAGGGAAATTAACTATAATATTATATTCGTTTAATTTATTATATAATGGGAAAAAATTTAACAAATAAATATGGATTTTATTTATCTGTATTTTTAATAGCTCTTAAATCCACAGGGTATATACCTCATACTGAGTATGGAACTTTAAGACGTTTCCATTTCCTCGGAAGGATAATGAAATGGAAATTATGCATATAAATAGAAAAAAGGATAACATTATATCACACTGAGGGTCCGAAATTTACGAAATTAGTTGTAAGGATTTGAAGTGTGTTGAGCAAACAAAACGTCCAATTTTAACAAGATGTAACAAACATAAAAGTGGAAAAATTAAAAAATCTATTGTTTAATAAGAATTATAGAATAATTTAAAGTTAATTGTAACAAATAACAGACAGCTGGAACTTTTGACAGCTTAGAAATGCAAAGTGTAAAAATAGTATGAATAGTAACAAAGTGACTATTCCATATAGTTCGCTTTATCGGTCGTTAGATTCGGTTTGTTAAATCGAGGTAGAGTTTAGGTGGAGGTGACAGATTTGGTTGAGGGTGTTCAACCATGACATTATTTTAGTATAAATATAGGAACTTTCTTAGTTAGTTATACTTAATTTTGATCGACTCCAGATGGTTCACACCAGGTTCCAGCCCCATCCTGTATATTAATAGAACTTTTTATACAACTATAACTCTTAAAACACCCTATATATGAATTATATTAAGTGAAAATAAATCCAAACATTTACGTGACTAGAAGCTGAATAAGCAAATTTATGTCTTGTATATTATCCAGTTTGGTGCTGTAATAATTGCAATTTGAACACAAGTAGTAAGCAATATTCTGATTCTAATATTAATATTGATAATTGGTGCTGAAAATCTGCCAGCTTGTGAATGCAAACAAGCCCCTGGGCATTGTGTGTAAAACTCGTTTTAGTTGTTGTCGTCATTACGATTTCTATTAGTGTTCTCTTTGACAAATTCATGAGTGGATGCTTTACTCGACTCTACCATCTGTCCCGAACGTCTATTAGAAATGTCTTTGTAATCGTTAGTGATGTTGAGAAATGTAAGATAATCATTCTGCAAGTTCTCCTAAATACATATATTTATGTGATTAATTTAAATTTATCTTGGGCTAGGTACTTGGAAAGAAATTAGTAAGGTCGGGAACCAAAATCCCTACTTCATTTAGAAAACCGCCGCCCAAGGAATCACATCTTCCCATCCAGATTTTCTATCACTCATAACAACAAAAATTTTGTATGCGGAAATAATTGTTTATGGAACTTTAATAATATAATATTTGAAATCGTCTACCCCAAAAATACATAAAACGATATGCCATATCGACAGTGGGGGTGCGTGGAAGGGGCGTGGTGGAAGAGGGGTGGTAGTGGGGGTGGATTAAGTAAAAAAAATTACTGAGACCTTTTGTTCCTGTACACTCACTAAATCACAATGTTATTTTTTCCCTCCACGCGTAGATGTGCCCAGCCCAACAGTATGTTTCCCACAGGTCGTAGCTATGCCTACCATACGTTGGTAAATCAAATCAGTATTATTAGTATATTAAATTAATAAAAATATTTTTTTTCGATATGATAAACTTTTTCCTGCATCTCTAAACTTTCTTAATAAACATAATTTGATAATGTCTTAATATTCATTTTACTTCCACGTCCAGTGGAAGTATAGTAACGACAAAAAAATTTTTAAAAATTTTTATTGTCCAAATAGGCTTAAAATGTCATGAAACGTCGAGATTTTAAGTTTGAGCGAAAAAAAATTTCTGTCTCTCGGTCTGTCTGTCTCTCGGTCTGTCTGTCGGTCTGTCTGTCGGTCTGTCTGTCGGTCTGTAGGTCTGTCTGTCTGTAACTTCTTTTTGTGCGCACGTTTACTCTGGAACCGTTTAAGATATTGACTTGAAATTTGGTACACATATGTACTTTAACGAGATCTAGAACTAGATTATATTTTCATCTTGTTCCGTCGAAGGGTTGGGGGGTAAATTGGGGTAAATTTTGGGTAAATAGGTCAATCAAGCAGGTAAGAGTCCATAAAATTGGTATTTAGTATATACAAGAGAAGCTAAGGTCTCAAAAAAATTTTTGGCATTAGCCACCCCCATTACACCCCCTTATTAAAGGGGATGAAAAAAAATTGTAATTTAGTGTATGTACAGGAACCAGAAACCTCAAAATATTTTTTTACTTCATCCACCCCCACTATCACCCCCCATCACCATCCATCACTCCACTACCGATGTGGGGTATAGTTTTATGGGTTTTTGGGGTAGAGGATTTCAAATATTATATTATTAAAGTTCCATAAACAATTATTTTCACATATAAAGTTTTTTCGTTGTGAGTGACTTGGATGGAGAATCTGGATGTGGAAGTAGTGATTCCTTGGGCAGCGGTTTTTACTTCCACATCTAGTGGAAGTATAGTAACGACAAAAAAATTTAAAAAATTTTTATTGTTCAAATAGGCTTAGAATGTCATGAAACGTCGAGATTTTAAGTTTGAGCGAAAAAAAAATTCTGTCTGTCGGTCTGTCTGTCTGTTGGTCTGTCTATCTGTCTGTCTGTCGGTCTGTCTGTAACTTTTTTTTGTGCGCACGTTTACTCTGGAACCGTTTAAGATATTGACTTGAAATTTGGTACACCTATGTACTTTAACGAGATCTGGAACTAGATTATATTTTCATGTTGTTCCGACGAAGGGTTGGGGGGTAAATTGGGGTAAATTTGGGGTAAATGGGCAAATTAAGCAGGTAAGAGTCGATAAAATTGGTATTTAGTATATACAAGAGAAGCTAGGGTCTCAAAAAAATTTTTGGCATTAGTCACCCCCATTACCACCCCCACCCCCTTATTAAAGGAGATGAAAAAAAATTGTGATTTAGTGTATGTACAAGAACCAGAAACCTCAAAATATTTTTTTACTTCATCCACCCCCACTACCACCCCCCTATCACCACCCCCACCCCACTGCCGATGTGGGGTATCGTTTTATGGATTTTTGGGGTAGAGGATTTCAAATATTATATTATTAAAGTTCCATAAACAATTATTTCCACATACAAAGTTTTTTCGTTGTGAGTGACTTGAATAGAGAATCTGGATGTGGAAGTAGTGATTCCTTGGGCAGCGGTTTTCTGGCCCAAAATTACCAGTGCTACCATTTAACTGCGTTACAATGCAATTGACGGGTGCTATTAAAATCATTAAATTTTATTTATTTTTACTTCCATACATATCCAGTGGAAGTATAGTAACGACAAAAATTTTTTTTAAAATTTTTATTGTTCAAATAGGCTTAGAATGTCATGAAACGTCGAGATTTCAAGTTTGAGCGAAAAAAAATTTTCTGTCTGTCGGTCTGTAACTTTTTTTGTGCGCACGTTTACTCTGGAACCGTTTGAGATATTGACTTGAAATTTGGTACACGTATGTATTTTAACGAGATCTAGAACTAGATTATATTTTCATATTGTTCCGTCGAACGGTTGGGGGGTAAATTGGGGTAAATTTGGAGTAAATAGGTAAATCAAGCAGGTAAGAGTTCATAAAATTGATATTTAGTATAGACAAGAGAAGCTAAGGTCTCAATAAAATTTTTGGCATTAGCCACCCCCATTACCACCCCCACTCCATTATTAAAGGGGATGAAAAAAAAAATGTAATTTAGTGTGTGTACAAGAACCATAAACCTCAAAATATTTTTCAACTTTATCCACCCCCACTCCCGCCCCCTGTCACCACCCCCACCCCACTACCGATGTGGGGTATCGTTTTATGGGTTTTTGGGGTAGAGGATTTCCAATATTATATTATTAAAGTTCCATAAACAATTATTTCCAGATACAAAATTTTTTTATTGTAGTGACGGATAGAAAATCCTGATGTGGAAGTAGTGATTCCTTGGGCAGCGGTTTTTATTTTATTAAAAACCAACGTCTTCAAAACGGAATTTTTTTCCGAAACGTTTTCAGCTGTTAATTTAGTTTTTATGTGTGGAATAACCATTTAACAATTTTGTTTTAGTTTATATTTTATGAAGTGTAAGACATTTTGTAGTAATCAGAAATATTAAAAAAACCTTTTCTGTTTGATTTATTTGGCGCAAAAGTTTATTTCACTAAATTTTCAAATGTTTTTGCAGAAATGCCATATACCCAATAATAGAATGAAATTGTGAATAGCTATTCTTCTAAAAGTTCCAAAATATTATTAGGTCAGGCAAATGTAATTTTGAATATGTTTGGGACAGTTATTTGTTTATCGAAATGGATGGCTGTATTAATGTAGAATGAATATAAAAAAGTCCCAAAAAGTCCGATATGGGTTAAAGCCATCATAATTGCTGCAAGAGCAGTTTTTTTTATAAAATTACATAGCTCAGTAACCATTGCTCCAATTTTAGATATCCCTTTATAGACCAGTTGGATGCTGTAAAAGCTCAGTGTAAACTGGATGCACGTGACGTAACGCTAAAAAAATTTTTTTGGATTCTTTGTACGATAGAGAATATAGATCCGTGGGTCGCGCCCCCTCGAAGGTACCCGCTTCATTGTTCAAATCAACAAAATATGATTTTTATATGAAAAATGCGTATTTTTTTTTACGTTTGCACGAATAACTTAGAATCTGAGGGTTTTAGGCCAAAATCTCATCAGACAAAAGTTGTTCGCAATAAAAAAATACACAAAATATGTGAGTTTTAATACCCCGTTTTTTCAATTAACCATGTTAAAATGGCTATTGTTTATAAAAAAAAATCGAAGAAATGCAAGAAATTTCTCGAATTTTTTAAAGTTATTAATAATCATCTTAGCTTAACAAAACTTTAGCTCAAGTTACCTCAATATATCATAAGTAAGCCATAAAATTTTTAGGGCGATCGCTCATGCGGCTTTTGTTTAATTGTTATGAGAAGATGGCAGTGCATGAATGAGTACTCTTATTTGCAAAATAGCTGGACGCCTGAAAAAATTTTTTTATTAGCCAAAAAAAATTTGAGAGGTTCCTGGGGGGTCTATTCATCGATTCCAGGTGCTAGAATATTCATTTTAATTTTTTGGGAGTCATGGGAGTGTTTTAAAAATACTTTCAATTTGTTAATGTTAAACAAAGTTGAATAACTCTCTGAATTTGGTGTTGATAGTGCTTGAGTCAACAAAGCTATTCGTTTTTGAAATTTCATGATAGCTTTATTAGTTGCTGAGTTATTTACGTGTAAAGTTTATAAACAATTACAAACGTTATAAACAAAATTTTATAATTTTTCAAAAAGTTTCTCAAAGCTTCAACCTTCTATTATTTAGATACAAACTGAACATTTAGAGCAACGATAAGAACATTAAAAGCTACATGGAGAAGAGCTCTGACGCGCGCGCGGGCTCGGCGTTTCGAGCGCTTCAAACTGTTCGCGTTTTCTTAAACTCGAAATTCTCTCGATCTATTCAACATTTTTGAGTGATTTTTTTTTAAATCGGGGTAGCGGAAACAGCTGCATCGTTTAAAATCACTCTTGTATCCATATCTCCAAAATTCGTGAAGTTATTCGTATTTATTTTATTATTTTGATGTTTAGTAACAATTATAAATGAGTATCTTACAGCTGTGTAAACGGTTTAAAAAACAGAGGGCCGACAGCTCAATTGTGGGTTCAATATTTTGAAATGATTACGATATTAAAACAGTTTATTCAAGCAGAAAGGATGTGTGATTGGAATTTGCATCTTGATTGTATAAGGAAAATGTTACCTTGGAAAATGTTACCTTTTCTCCACGCGAGTGGACATTTTCCATATGCAAAAAGTGCTCATTTATATCTTCAAGACATGTACAAATTACAAGAAACTGTAGATGATAAAATTTTTGCAAATAAAAGTACTCATTCATGCACTGCCATCTTCTCATAACAATTAAACAAAAGCCGCATGAGCGATCGCCCTGAAGATTTTATGGCTTATGATATATTGAGGTAACTTGAGCTTTGTTAAGCTAAGATGATTATTAATAACTTTAAAAAATTCGAGAAATTTCTTGCATTTCTTCGATTTTTTTTTATAAACAATAATAGCCCATTTAACATGGTTAATTGAAAAAATGGGGTATTAAAACCCACATATTTTGTATATTTTTTTATTGCGAACAACTTTTGTCTAATGAGATTTTGGCCTAAAACCCTCAGATTCCAAGTTATTCGTGTAAACGTAAAAAAAAATACGCATTTTTCATATAAAAATCATATTTTGTTGATTTGAACAATGAAGCGGGTACCTTCGAGGGGGCGCGACCCACGGATCTATATTTTCTATCGTACAAAGAATCCAAAAAAATTTTTTTAGCGTTACGTCACGTGCATCCACTCTGAAACAGCATCCAACTGGTCTATTAAATTTTCTACAAAAGAGTCCGTGAGAGAATACATATCCTTTTATAGTATATGCAAAGGAAGAGTGCAAAGCGTGGTATCGTGCAGATTTATCGTATGTAATATCACTAAAAACAAAGTAGGTATAAATATTTATCAAATGCAGTTGCAGAAATTTAAAGTCCATAGATTTCGCAATTTTAAATGTACTGACAATCAAGAAAAACAATATACCTTATACTATACTATAGGTATTGTCTTCAGAGTAAAGAGTTCTGGGGCATGCTTCGACAAATCAGATTACGAGTAAAGACATAGAGCACCACCACATTTTACCAATCTCCTGACTTTACGTTCTAAGGTTGTCGATATCAGATGAAATATTGCTATAGTACCACTATCTAGTAACGCTATATTAGAACCACACGGCAAACTACGTACTCTGAATTATTGAAGAATTTAAAGTGTTTTTTTTTATTTATATTTATCTATTTAATATTATTTAAGATTTAAGAAGTTTAATGATAAGGTTAAGGATTGCTTGTTTAAGCAGAGAGAGGAAAAATAGTATAGTTTTGATTTTCTTAACTTACTTTGTGATAAGTTACCGTGCCTAAATACATTTTTAGGTTACTTGTTTCCAGAGCGAGCGAGTTTAACATGTAATAATTGATTTGCTTGCTTGGTATTGATTTATGTTTAATTTTAGTTATGATAGTCGTTTTGTAATTACGTTTTTATAAACTATTGAAAACTGTGTTTGACTTGTCAATAGCTAGCCTATATATTCCAGACAGCCTTGGCTTTGAAATTGGGAGTTGTTAACTTAAGTGGTGTGTTTATGTTATGTTTATATCATTATATTACTACGTATATAATACAAGACTACAAATTACAAGTTACGTTAACAATTAGTAATAAGCTAGAGAAGAAATTTATGGATAGAACTTAAAAGCACGAGCGGTTTTATTTGCGGAAAACATTTCACGAAACAAAACATGACATATGTCAAAATATTACACAAAACATTAGAGCGATATTACATATACGATACGATAAATTACGATATATACGATAAAACAATATAAAAAAAAATAGAGCGATACATTTTTCGTGTTGATACTGTCAAAAGTCAACTTTTTTGTGAAATCTTATCTCTATAACTTTGTTCCTATAGTTTTTTTTTTTCGCAACTCTTATAATTTGACGGCATCTCCATTTTAATGTGGGTCTTGTTTTCAATGTACATATATATTGACAGCCATATTGGAGCCGACAAGTTGGGAAGGTACTCCTTACCTCCATGTCAAATTTCAAGTGCTTAGCTTATTGGGAACTAGTCTACCAGTCAGATAAATAATAAAAATGATAACAGGGCAACGGCTCTATCTGTTTGTATGGGTACCGAAAATACTTCACGCCGAACCCATTTTTCACATATTCATTTTATACAGATTTTCCTGGAGTACATATTGTATCAGAAGTTTTTCAACTCAAATGCCACGTTACTGGACGGTGTTGGAGATGTTCTTTCAGCGTACACAATATTCGTGTTATTCCTTGTATGTGGGGCCGAGAGACACTCTTGCCAAATGTTAATTTAACTATACACAGTTGTTCCCAGTGTTTAGCATAAATGAAATTGAAATGTTTCCCGGGGCAATTGTTACAAATACCTCGCAGTTGCAAAGTGCACGCATATTTTAAGCCGACCTCTATAATTTTCCAAATGACGTGCTCTCTATCGTGACGGAGGCTGCGAACTGATCAATTGATAGCACAAAGCCGGAAAGAAACGGCCATATGTGCCTGTCCACTGGTAGAAAGAAAGGAAACGCTATATTGGGTGAAGAGAACGAAACGAGATGAAGTGGTTTCAGCGTATACAGATGAAGTCATTATCTCGTGATGACTCGACCGAATAAAAAAAATGTAGGAAATAATCGTGATTCGTGGGAAGCCATAATCATCCATCCATTGATTTTGTTTCAATTTGTAATCCATTTGTAGACAAGATGTTTGCTCGAGCATCAATACGGCGATTGTTTCATATTGATGGTTTTGTAATTCTAATATTTCATATACAGTGAGGTCTCGATGAAAGAAATTAATTCGATAAAATATTACCTTTTTGTTTCTGTAAAAGCGCTCGGACCCGTCGATTTATATTTGTTAAGTGACATTCTTTAGCCTGCACGGTCACTCAATATCATTTCCGGTTTTCGAAGAAATGACGCCAACTTTGCTATTTTAAATAAAACACACTGCATACTTCTAAAGATTTGGTTGAGATATAAAAAAAAACGTTTTCATTAAGCACCCTATGCACATATTCATTATGAATAATTTCTGAAATATTTAGAAAAAATTTTGAAATAATCACTTAATTAGTACTAGTTGCAGGATTGGCACAAAAACCCACCATTAGAAAAAACCAATAAGTAAAATGGGTGGGTTATTATAGGTTTTTGATTTAAAAAAGCCCACGTGGGTTTTTGTTTGATTTTAGATTTTTTTCGTAAGAAAGGAAGAATAGATTATTGTATGCACAAATTTATATTTCTGTCTCACAAACGCTTAAATAATAAAAAAATTAACATCCTATGTCAATCTAAATTCTGTATAGTATACCGACGAGCATTTTTTCCAATCATGACGAAGCCATCGAAAGTTGATAAAAATTGCAAATAATACAGAAATTATAGCTATTAAATTAACTTAAAAAATAAATATCTTTTATTTCTGCTTACATTATTGTTAAAAAATATTATTTTGAATATTCAGCAGATAACTTCGTTCATATATCATTGATCTAAATCTGACCAAGCTAGAATATCAACAAGATGTTCCCTTACGAACCGGCTTGTCAACTTCTTTCATACACTTACTAGTCAACCATCCTAGAATGGCAAGTAGCCGCACAGAGAGAGAAGAAATATCGTCACTATTGGACAGACACAAACAAGCTTTTCAAGATTCTTAAGCGATATTTCGATATTTCTTCTTTCTCTGCGCAGCTATCTGCCATCCTCCATTTTTTTTAAAACTAGACGAGCTGTAGAGCTCTAAAAGAGTGATTCTTTTTTATTTTCTATATACCTGTCAAGTAAACTTTAGATTTTAAATAACCTGACAAAAAGAAATCTAAGGGGGTTAATCAGTTGACCTAGGTGGGCCACTCAATATCTCTCCTCCTTTCAGACCATCTGTTGGGGAATGTAGAATCTAAAACTTGTCAAATGAAGATTGCACGGTTCGGTGGAGCGTTATCTTGTTGAAACCAAATTTGATCATTCAGTATAACGTCACCTCGTGCATTTGGAAATATAACAGCTAAAACAGGATTAAGTTGGAACTGAAGAAAGTGTAAGTAGTGTTCTCTGGTTAGCGTTTCTTCAAAAAAATAAGGTCCCATAATTCGAATTCCGAAAATTCCTGCCCACACATTAATTTTCTGAGAACGCTGCATTCAATGCGGGTTTTCTGTCGCGATTTTGTCTATTGACACTACCATTTAGAGAGAACCTGGCTTCATTAGATAATATAATCTGTTGAATGATGTAGAATGCAAGCTTTCACGGTCATTGTGCAATAAAGTGGTTTCTTCCGGATTTTGCAGTGGTTGTCGGATCTGACTTGATTTTTAGCTGATCATGCTCTCAGCTTTTGCAGATGGATTCTAAAAACTTTAGAATCCCATGTAATTTAGAAATTTTTATGTTTTATATTTACAACTGTCCTCAAGTACCAAATATTCTTTGATATCACTTGCCTCTATAGCTGTGCTAGATACCTCAACTTTAGGACGCAACAGAAAGTCTAATATCTCTTTGTCAAACAATTTTGATGTCCTTTTTGGAAGTTTTGGAAAACGACATCACGGAATCTGATGATACAAGAAGTCTGTTGAATACGCCTTGCAATGTCTATTATCGCCAATATTCTTGGCTAAAGATGACGGTCTCGGATGTTTGAGACCGGGCACGACTATTGCCCTTTACTCCAGTACATCGCTGTAGACCTGGACCGGCCTCGTACAGGGCGGGCGAGCTTACTTCACATCGACTCCACTCACAAATGTGAGCGTGCAGATGATTTCGGCCTACCTCCCTGGGTCCTGGCTTGTTGGACCTTGCTGGCTAAGGCCTTTATCTTCTGGCTCTCTTCTGTCTTCGTGTTCTTTCTTCGCTAGCTTGTTACCTCCGGGGGTAGTCATCGGTATGTTAGGAAACTTTCGGTTTTTTTGGCAGGGATTGACTGCCGGTACACAAAATGTCAATTGACATCCTGTCATCAGGATCATCGGTTAAGTAGGGATGAGCTATGTAGCTCGAGGAAAGGCAGACCTAACTACTTTGGTAGCATTTTTGGTCTGCCCGGAGCTACAGGTACTGCACGGTGTTTTGTTCGGTACCCGCAGGGTAGTGGGTTGGTGGTTTGGTGATCGTCATGTCTCTTCTGTGAGTTGGGCTTCATCGGCGGTGGTATGGTTCTCATACTCACCCGTTGTCCATGATTTGAATCTTCGGCCTCTTGTGCCTCGGAGCGTCGGCTGGATCGTAGTCAGTGGCCTCTCTGATCAACGCATTCCCATGCTTCTCGGCAAGGGTGTATATCTTGGCTCTCTCTCGGATAATTTCGGTGACTGGGGTGTAGTCCAAGTCCCTGAAGATGACTAAGTTGCGTACGAACCCACCACCGTTCGGAGGGCGACGTTCTCCACTCTCTGGATCTGCTGGTAGCCCCAGGATACGGAGGCGTACATCAGTTGGGGCCAGATGAGTGACCTGATAAGCGTGAGCATGTTCCTCAGGTTGAGCCTGCACTGTCTGCCCACCACGGGGTAGATTAGAGCTCTCGTCCTCCTGACCTTCTTGACAATGGCTTCTGTGTTCAGTCTCCATGTTAGGCCTTTGTCCA
Organism: Rutpela maculata; assembly: GCA_936432065.2. Taxonomy (NCBI): domain Eukaryota; kingdom Metazoa; phylum Arthropoda; class Insecta; order Coleoptera; family Cerambycidae; genus Rutpela; species Rutpela maculata. The sequence continues at coordinate 361,936,283 of OW386285.2, forward strand.
TGATCACGCCAAGGTAGTTGACGGTATCGTGCCATTGGATGTCCTCGCCAAACATGGAAACGTGATCTGTGGGGGTTTGTTTTCTTACCTTTCTGAAGAGAACCGCCTTGCTTTTTTCGGGTCTATTATCGGGAACATTTGTATGCATAATCCGATTTTTTTTTATCTCTTATTCAAAGCTTCTTGGGTCTTTTTTGACAATTAACCAATAGGTATTATAAAAGACGCAATTACACAAGGGGCATGAATTAGAAGCTCATAAACTGAGGGCAGTATATTATACCAAGTAATTACTCCCACTAATTCTGCAGGACACTTAGTTACCTTCACAACATAGGCTTGTAGATGCTCGTATCTATCTCGAAATTTTATGGAGGTAAATGTAAGCTTTACTTCAAACAGAGTTCTCTTGCTTAACTATTACATATCAAAATTATCTAACATATACTACATACTTCCTGGAATCGAATATCCGTGTCACTTAAATGCTATATAAATTCACAATGATATAATAAAAATACACTAATTGTTCGTAGCTAAAACTGTTCCTCGAACAACACTTAAGTTTCAACTGAGCATAAGGAGAAAGCAGGTAGTTTAAGACCCCAAATTATAATTTCCAAGAAGTGACGCCATCGACGTTTGGTGCAAATGTGATGAAAAGACTTACATTTGTTAATTAGGGTTTTGGTCAACTTTTAGCTATTTTTCCCCACCGTGAGCCATGAGAGACCTTCTGACGGTTTGGTAGAGATATAACGTCGAGAAATTAAAAAAGTACCTTCAACGCTGGTAGTGAGTTCACATATCATACGGAGTCGTTTCAATCGGGAAATGATACAGTCATTAAGTGTAACACTCTGTATATATGAACAATTTTCCATTTATGACAGTAAATATAAATCTGGTATAGTCTACTTAGGAACTCAAATACATAAATAATAAGGACAGCCCATATTGCGATTGAAACTTTTATGGCACTTTGCATACTTCAGTTTATGTAAAATGATAAAATGGCGCCCTTTAGCGTGACATAAACATCAAATCTGCATGTAGCCTGGTATTGTATGAAATTCTAATGCATATTTAAAGAAAGATTTACGAGGTCTCTCGCAAACCTACTTTATGTATTAGATCTCTTATTTGATTGTTGTGTCTTTTTGATATTGACAACATATGTTGTTTCCCCGAGGGAGTTACGGGCGTGAGAACCTCGCATTTGTGTAAAATACGATATATAAAATCCACAAACTGCGCTGCCAACTTCATGTTTATACTAAGAGAACTGCCCAGGAATTTGAGGAACTTTTCTTTTACCGAGATTGCTTTTTGCCGATTGTAACGGAAAGGCGCGTTTTTCGAGGCGTTAGTCAATCGATATTGAACGGGGAGCAATTAGAGAAAAGTTGTGTAATCTGAAATTATGGCAATTGTTATCTGGTGAAATATGAAATGGCGTAGGGAAAATGTAGCTTAATGACAGTATATTCGTATGAATGTCTGGTAATTTATTTTGTCCCTTTATTTGTCTGGTGGTTATTTTTACACAGTTTAATTTATACACTTTAGGGGAGTAAAATTAAGAGTTTAAATCACCTGAAAAGGAATTGTCTTACTATAGCGATTTTTTTTTCTGGAACTAGTAAACATTTCAAGGTATGTAGAAACAAGTTTTGTATTAAATCCGAACCCCGGAAGTATTTGTTTAGGTGTTGTGTGGGTCGTATCGGCATGAAGAATGAAAAAAAACCAAATTGTTCATTATAAAAAGGTGAGGAAAAGTAGATTAGTCCGAACATTTTTTATCAATTTTTCAAGTTGTAATAAAGAAAATCAATTGAGAGGGGCCATTTTTAAACAGTTTTTAAACAATAATGCATATATTTTAGCGAAACTTTAAGAAAATATGGTTCTAATGAACATGTGACAACAAGGCCTAAAAAACAAAAGCAAATTCGATAATTGAATCGTCGATATTTTTAAGTGCATTAGAGACATGCTAGTTCTGGAAACAGGCTTACTTTACGTTTTTTGGAGCGCTGAATCCGAATTTTTAACTTCTCACCAAAGATTTCTCCCCAAACTCCTCAAAAATTTGGAAATAAAACCAAACAATTGGTTTTTTTTATCATTTTTTTTCTTCGTTGTAGGAAAAACCTAGAACCTAGAAATTCGGAAAGTAGATATTAGATAAATTTGCAACATTAGTTGTCGATCAAACCTGACAACTTCAGTTTATTGAGCGATTAGTTCGTTTGTTTGATAGAGAAAGGGAGGGAAAAGAGGAGGAAAAAACGACTAACCTGACAATTCGTCCGTGTTTTTGGGCTCTGGATCTTCAGGTTCACATGGTTCCTCCAAATTGTCTCCATCTTCTCTATCAACAGGTCGAGTTCCACTTCTTGAGAATCATCTTCATCCGGATCCTCGAGGATATCTTCAGGAATATTCTCGCATGAATTGTTGCACTTGAGGCACATGATGGAACATTTTAACCCGCTTTTCTTGTAGCTACACACGCCGTGGTAGCCTTTTTTACACCTGTAGGAGATAATCTTTAGAAGTTTTGCTGGAGCAGGAGGTTTCAAAGTAGTGACAGGAGAAAGTCCGTAACTGTTTTTTTCCAGCTCAATTTTACTGGCTCGATAACATTTCCTTGCCAAAGTTGGACTTGGTGGTACGTTCTCAATAAGTGTTGCACAGCAGCTGCTTTAATTGGGGGCAAAGAGGCAATGTTGTGTGTACTGTTGTATGCGGTCTTGATGAAACACTGATGTCTAAAACCGTCCAAAGTGATAGCAATGAAAACAATAAACAATATAAAATGAGGATAAAACGTCTAAAAAAAGGGAAGGGCCCCTTGCCAACGGCATGCTAGCTCGAGGAGCGTGGCAGGGAGAAGATCGAAAGACGAGAGAGCAACTGTGGAAGTTGCATAATACCTAAATGCCCGTACGACGCCGAGGTGCATGTTTCGGAACCCACTCACTCCCCTCCCCTTCGTTGTACGTCAAACTGTCAAAGGACTTATTTTGTTGTAAGTTTAGTTTACTTTCCGAATGTCTAGGTATTTATTTCTCTAGAACGAAAAAAAAAAACGATAAAAAAAAATCAGAAACCAATTTTTGGGATTTGTTCTCTAAATTTGAGGGAGTTGCCGGTGAAATTTTTGGTGGGAAGTTAAAAATCTGAATTTAGCGAGCCAAAAAACATAATTTAAACCTATTTCCAGAACTACCATGAATTTTTCCAGGTAAAATTCTTTACTGCCTGGATTATCAAGGCTACATTTTTTTTCAGATTGTACATTTTACTTCCCTCGCATATCGAAGGGAAGCATTGTAATCGTGAAAAAATCACCCTTCGAGATTTTCTCAATTTTCACGTTTCAGAGTGTAGATTATGAAAATTAAAGTCACTTAATTCCATCACTCTGTCTGTCTAGCTGTCTGGTGTATGTCTGTCGGCGCTATATGTAGAAAACTACTCGACAGAGAAGAATAATATCTGCCAGATAGTTGACGCTACTGCTAACCAACAACTGGGATGTATTTCCTTTGAAATATCTGCAAGGTGGATTCCATAAAAAATATAATTAAGGAAAAAATGTGGCAGAAAATATTAATATTTGGTATGTAGTTAATACAACTGTTAAGGAAGAAAAATATGAAAAATATACAGGGTGGTCACATTAAAAAAATATGAAAAAATGTGATAGAGGCAAATAATATTTCGCATGTAGTTAACACAACTGCGAAAGAAGAGAAATATTAATAAAATATACAGGGTGGTTACCCTAAAAAAATAATGAAAGAAAAATGACGGAGGACGATATTTCGCATGTAGTTAACACAACTGTCAAAGAAGAGAAATAATAATAATGTAAAGAATGGAATATAACAATATATTAAAAACTAGGTCGTCTAGGTTATACTATATGTTAAAGAAAAACAGTATGTGATAATATATTTTTTTTATTACTGACTACTTACATTTAAAAAATGGCGACGTTTTTATTTAAAAAATGTAAGGAAGCTCATTCATAACTACGTAAGTATAGAAATTGTCAAAAAATCATTTGAAAGCCTATTCGACAGTATTTAATTTTGGTTGTTAGCATTTCTGACGTAGGTGCCATAATTTCTGAGATATTTAACTTTCTAATTAAACACTTCGTTATATACTTCTATATTTCCGAAAACCATTAACTTTACAGAAATTAGAAAAAACGATATTCATCTCCAATTTGGTAGCTTTCGTATTTGTCTGTTTTGGCTCAATGTAATACTTTGCGAATTATTTGAAAATCTTGTTGAAATACCTTTTTTCAAGTTAATGTCCCAATTTTCAAGTCGTTATAACTTAGAGACTATCAATTTAAATGAAAAGTTGCATAGAACCTTTTTTTCTCAAAATTTGATTGTCTTTCGGCTGCAATGTTTTTGTTTTTTTTAGGTGCCACCCTCATAAAAGAGAAAATTCTCCCAAATTTACTTTATTTCCCTAGGGATGTCATGAAAAACAAGCTAAAAACGTACTCTTCGCCAATTTACTGAGCTTTTTATATATAAATAAATAAATAAATAAATAAATAAATAAATAAATAAATAAATAAATAATTGTTACACATTCTATAGGATACTCTTCGCAGTTCTCTTGTAAATAATGTTAGTTTTTGGACATCCTAAATTTTGCGATATCATCTTTGTTGTGAAAAAAATTATATGAAAAAAAAATATCCAACTTGCGTGGGATTCGAACACGGGACCTTTGGATTGCAACGCCATTTGCCATTGCCATTTGCAATGGCAAATAGCGTTGCAATCCAAAGGTCCCGTGTTCGAATTCCACGCAGGTGGGTAACGCGAAACTTTAGCCGCTGCACCACCACGTATTGCTACGAAAATTGATTGTCTGTGATATACATATATTTTTCGACAATCATACATATTTCAACTCGTATTTCTATGAAATATATTAGTAAAATTCATAATCAAAAAAAAAATGTATTATGGAAATAATATTTCGCAAAATTTCCATTTTAGTACAAGCGACAAAAATTAAGAGAATATATTTTTTTAAATTAAATAATTAATAACTTTTTTATTTACTGATCGATTTTCTTCAAAAACAATATAGACTGGCAGTACATGACCAGTCAAGTGCAACGTTTTTAAAATGCATGCCAATCATATATATGAATGAAATTACCATGAATATGCCAGAAACGCAAATTTTAGGCAGTCGTCGCGTGCAAAAGGGTGTGCAAATCGAATTTTATTGTTTATTTTTTGTGTTTTTTTTTATTTTAAAATGGATGCCAATAGTGCCAAACGAAAAGCCTTGTAAAAAATCCAAAATCAAAATCATCCAAAATCAAGAACACCAAAAAAATTTACGATTTAATGTGCACATCAAGAGTTGTTTTGCGCGCGGGAACTGCATGCCAGTGAATTTCCGCTGGATTCGTTTTCACGGATTTTCGTTTGGCAGTATTGGCATTCATTTTAAAATAAAAAAAAATACAACAAAAAAACAAAAAAATCGATTTGCACACCCTTCTGCACGCGACGACTGCCTAAAATTTGCGTTTCTGGCATATTCATGGTAATTTCATTCATACATATGATTGCCATGCATTTTAAAAACGTTGCACCTGACTGGTCATGTACCGCCAGTCTAATAGGGTCCTTCCTCTACTAACATTAACTTACTTTCTAAATTTCAATACAATCGGACTTTTCTTTCTTAAGTTATCGTGCTTACAAGAAATGTGACGGACGGACAGACGGACATTTTGAAAGTTGTTCAGAATTCGTTCACTAATACAATGATATGAAATTTTTTTCTTTACGAACGATATTTACGATTTTAGAAATGTGACGATCAAATACAATATACTCTTCGTTTTTGCGAAGAGTATAATAACGACCCGTTGTCAATGGCAATAAGTATCTGGTACATAAAGCGCCACATACGATCAACAAAACAATGGAATTTAGAGTATTCTTACGAGAAAGGTATGACGAAAAAGTACAAGACTACACCTCCACACAAAACAATGCACAAACTATTATATTCTTATGTATTTTGACGTGCTTACTGTTTTTTTTTTTTAATATCCAGAGTACACATTTTGCCTTTAGTACCGATGATTGTGGTGCTAGTGTAAAATTGGCGTCAAAGTAAATTATAAAATATTTAATAACTTTTTTAAATTAATTATTACCCACGGTTGTGGTGTGAAGTTCACAAACTTGCTCAAATACTGAATACAATATCGGTATCAAAGCTGTGCTGCGGCCGCTAAAAATTTCTTGTAACTGTTTTATTTCTAGATGATGTCATAGAAACTGAAGTTTCACATCGGTCGTGGTAGAGCTTTTCTAGTCGTAATAGAATATAATATCTTTGCGACTCATTAAGAGCTCTACTTTGCGATTTCTGAATTTATTTTCATTTAATCTCTAGTCCTTAGTAGACCTATAGTGGATTGTATGAGTCGGACCAAAACCCGACTATTGTCTGATGCATTCAGATTAGTTCTCCCCCCCCTCCCGTTTTCGAGGATGCTGAACACTGTGGTGGTGGCAGAACTTCTCGTTGTGACCCACTCCCGCAAACGACCAAAAACCACCGCCCCAAACGGGGTCAACCGCTTACCCTTACTTGGTGATCCCCATTTTCGAAGATGCTGAACACCGTGGTGGTGGCAGAATGTTTCATCGGGGTGACCCACTCCCACAAACGGCCAATAACCGCCCCCCAAACGGGGTCAAACGCGAATTATAATTGTTTGAGGGATTCTTATTTAGTGATCCCCCATTTTTGAGGATGCTAAACACAGTGGTGATGGTGGAATTCCTCCCCGGGGTGACCCCCGTAAATGGCCAATAACAACCCTCCAGAAGGGTGAGAATGCGTTCTTAGCATACCCCCAGGCAATGCTACACAGGGAAAAACATTAAGATTTCACCTCGATCTCGTCAACAAAGTAGTCATCTTCATTTACTTGGGAGCTGAAAAAAGATGAATGTATGTTTTTTGTACATATTTTTTGGGAAAAATAGGCTTATATACTAATTGAAACAGATTCTATTAATTAGAATATATTATATAAAATATTTTTATTAAAGGGGTATTTTTTTGTTATTGAGGGGGTGAACGGGTGCCAAGCACTCAATTCGTGGGCCTCTCCGTGTTTGGCATGCTCGAAACTGAGCTTGTCCAGTGGTATGATGAGAGCGCTCTCTCGCCCCTTTAGAGGATGGTTCTTGGAAGGTGAGGGGGTGGGCGGGTATCAGGCACGCGTCCCAGAGCTCTCTCTATATTTAGCATGCTCGAAAACGGAGGACCAATAGGTTAGATTCCGTGAAATATTATCAATGCGCGTTTGACCCCGTTTGGGGATGGTTTTTGGCCGTTTGCGGGGGTGGGTCATCCCAACGAGAAATTCTCCACCACCACAGTGTGTTCAGTATCTTCGAAAACGGAGGGGAGAACTACTTTGATTGCATCAGACAATAGTCGGGTTTTTCGAGTATTTTTCTGACTCACACAATCCACTATCGATTTCAGACAAATAACACAGCCACATACACAAAAAAAGTGGTCTTTTGGACCCGCAGAAACCGAATCCGAAGTCAGAATTGTCAGATTCGCTCGTTTTTCACTCCTCAAAACCCCAAAATACACCCCCAAAACAAAAAAGTGTATTCTTACCAAACACATAAAGATACACTGCCACTGGTACGGTCCTCCGGACAGACCATTCTTGGGGTGGGTATTTTTTGGGGGTTGGGGTTCGGATTCGATTTCAGCGGGTCCAAATACATAAGGACACACCGATCTGGTCCGCAGGCCAGACCACTTTTTTTGGTTTATAAGATTAGAAGTGTTCATTTTTAAAATAATGTTATAATTAATTTAAATAATTTATAAGATTTTATATAGTGTCTTTTGGGGTTAGGGGTGAAAAACGAGCGAATCTGACAATTCTGACTCGGATTCGATTTCAGCGGGTCCAAATACATAAAGATACACCGATCTGGTCCGCAGGCCAGACCACTTTTTTTGGTTTCGAAGGTGTCTTTTGGGGTTGGGGGTGAAAAACGAGCGAATATGACAATTCTGACTCGGATTAGGTTTCAGCGGGTCCAAATACATAAGGTTATACTGGTCTGATCCGCAGGCCAGACCACTTTTTGGAGGGGGTGTTTTTTTGGGGGTTGGGGGTGAAAAATGAAGCAACCTGACAATTCTGACTTCGGATTCGGTTTCAGCTGGTCCAAATACATAAGGATACACTGGTCTGGTCCGCCGGCCGGACTACTTTTTTTTTTGTGTGGCTGAGGCAATCCATCAACAAAATATTAATAAACCAACGGACACCGATTTTCACAGCTGATTCGAATCGCCAATCCTATTTATTTGCCGAGCAGTGAGCGGACATGATACGCCAGAGCGATACTAATACTATTGACGTGTCTCCATGTACACATTCGCGGATACGGTTCGTTTAAGCATTAATGACCCATCTCCAACGGCTATACATCTGATCTAATTAACATAATTTATGCGATCTCTCTCAGAATTGCTTGTTAGGCAAATGATTGTTAACCGGGGAGCAGTGCAAAGAGGAAAATCGATGATTCGCCGATGGCAATAATTGATATAATTTATGGGTATTTGCAATAACTAAATGCATGTTTAGTCCCGTGGTAAATCCACTGTAGGCCCTTCAAAGCGCATTCGTATTATAAAGTCATGCGTGCCTACATTTGGTTTATTGCGATTTGTTAACGTTTGAGCGCTTAGGTAGATCGCTATTTGCTATTTGCTGTTTAATAAAGTTTGTTTAAAATCCTTTTTATATGGAATACAATTTGTAAAATGTGTTGGTGGATTTCTCGCCGCCCTTGATATTTACGTTTGGTAATCGGTAATATGCAGTAAAAAACAATATATTCTATTATGTGACAAAATAAAAGAAATTAAATAGGCCGCTAACAACAAATGTATTTTAAACTCCAATAACATGTTGAACATAGCAAACGTGTGGGTAGTGTTAAAATAAGAGGGTAGTTTTCTGGTAAATTTCACTCTGGTGACCCAAATTGGTTTTTGTAAATGTATAACTACCATCAATTATTTTGAAACGAAAGACCTTTTTTCAGTTGACTGCAATTCGAAAAATGGAAACTAAATCATCACTGCTTACAACGCTGAGAAGTCAACAATAACGGATATAAATTTTGGTGTACCTCAAGGGTCTGTTCTTAGTCCCTTGTTATTCTTGATCCATGTCAATAACTTACAGCAATATGTTCTACTCGGAATATTGAAAATTATGAAAACTCAGATAATGTAAAAATTTTTAGGAATAGTTCTCGATCTTAAGCTGTGACGGGACCAACATGTGGACTATGTTGCAAAAACAACTGGCAAGGTGTGTTTGTATAATAAACAATCCCGTGGGGGAAGTGCCTTTAAATTTCGTTAGAACAGCCTATTTTTCGCTACTTGTTGACGCGTGTTATGGATCACCCAGTAATTTTCTTATTATTACCTAGCCACGACAACTCGTAGCGTCGCCGCTAAATTGCGTAGTGTTGCTGGTGAAATTAATTTTATTGTTATTTAACACTTTTGTATAAGGTTCAGTACAGTTTTGATTTAATGTGGTTTAATATGATAGATTCTACAATTAGCCGAATCAATGAAGGTTTTTACTTCTAAATCCTCAAAAACAGAACCGATTTTGATAAGTTTTTTCTTTAAATCAATATATTCAATTATTTAATATCAGAAATATGATGGGGCAGAAAATTTTTTGAACTCCTTTAAAGTTTTTTGAAAATTTTTGTGAAATTTAAGGTTTTTGAATAAAAAATTTATCTGGGGGGGTTCTGGGGTCACTGATTACGAATACCTTGACAAAAAAGAGTTTTCTTGAAATTTCCTCCGAATTTTCCGATTTTTTTTTTTTAAATTATACTGGTGTCTTTTTAGTATTTGTATATTTATCGAAATTTTTTATTAAGTGTCATTAGAGGTGTTTTTTTATTACATCATCACAAATAGAGTTAAGTTATAGAAAAAAATTCCAACAATTTTTACTGAAATTTGAACATTGTAAGTAATAATATTTTTATAGAGAGAGAATTAGGTTTAGCGATTTTTTGAGGGCGTTGATTACGAATTTCATATCAGAATTGAGGTTTTATTGATAATTCCCTGGAAATATTTGGAAAAATGTGAAAGTCTTTGTTGAGTAAGCTTTTTACAAGAAAACCAAATCTAGAGGATTATTGGGATCAGATCTGAAATAAATAAATCTTCATTGAATTTGAGCATTATACATTTATTTTTCGAGTCTAAAGTGATGAATCGTTTGAATTTTAATTCATTTAACTCATTAGCTGTATTTCCGCTGTATGATTACGAAATAAATATGAAAGAAAATTTGTATTTTGATATGGTGATACACTATTTATTTGATATATTCATATGAGTAATTATGGTGAGAGGCGAAGGAAGTGAACGAAGAACAATGAAACAAATCTTTTGCTAGTTCTAATGTGACACATATGGTGGCGAAGTCGGTTTTCATTCATTTGCAATGACATGGCCCCACAACAATGTTATTATTGGTAGTTTATAGACGTAAAATGTATCAGATATACAAAGAAATTAAATCGAGTCTTAAATATTAATCGTATAGTGAATGAATAACGTTGACAATGTAGAACATATAGTTTGTCATAAAAAACGCGATGTTGAGAGCCCAAAAAGTGCGTCAGTGTTACGTGCACTGGATATTTATATACCACAATTTGATTTATTTCGACTAAGCTTGACTCAAGAACTGTAACGCCAAGGATAGTCAGATCAAGCTAATCTGTCCGCACGGTGTTGCCATTACTATGACGTAGCCGCGCGCCCTATTCCAGCGCGCTGCCGTTTAAAATGCATTGTGTGGAGCATATTTTTTAATGATATTAACGCACACGCACAAGTTATTGAAATAATTGAGGCAGTATACTTTGTATATAAATATCGTGAACTAAACGTATGTGGAAAGTTTCAAGAATGTAGCAATTTTTTACTTTTTCACTCAATGTCAAATTATAATATATTGATGGCTATTTAGTTTGTTATTTTACTAAATTTTCAAAAAAATTTCTGCTTGAATTAGAATCTGTATTTTTCCTCTTCATTGTCTTAACCTGATTAGCTTTTAAGTTCCTGAAATTCATGCGAATTACAGTTCTCAGCTTACAGAAATCTTTTAAAACCTTGAGAGAAATTTCACTTCCTTTTTTAAACATTTTATTAGTTAAAAATATACTTATAATACACACAAACTAAAATGGTATGTTTCTGTTTTTGGGGCGGCCTCTACTCGCGGTAGAAATTTCTCTCTGCAAGCAGGCAAAGGGGGAAGTTTATGACAAAAATTGACAAAATTATGTAAAATTTATTAAAAGCAAGTCATGAAAATGAAATGCCTAGTTCAAGGAAACATACATTTTTGTTTTTCTATACGGCGGATGATGATGGACATTGGTTCACAAAAAATCTGATAAAACTGATCTAAACCAAATTTTAAATTATGAAGAAAATGTATTGTATTGTTAACACCCAGTATAATAAAACATCTCTGAAAAGTAAATAATAAAAATTAAAAAAACGTATTTTTACTTATTTGCAAGTCTCGTTCATAGTCGGTCTCCATAAAATGAACCGAACAAATCCTACTTGTATCTGGGTTTTTATCCTGCCTTTTGCACCTGTTTATCCATTCAACTCTTATGTAAAAGACAATGGACACCAGATATTTGGGTTTTGGAAAAACGAGGAAAATTATATTTTGACTAGTAGATTTCTTTGTACAATACGTGTTATTTTAGTCATATACTGCACACCTTGTTCCCGGCATTTCCCTTTACTTCTATCTGAATAATAACAATACGTAAATCTAATACATGAATTATTTTACCTTCTATAATATATACATCACCATTAGTACTGATAATGATAATTATCTTTTAAATCCAATAAAGGTCCAAAATAGTGCAAGCAATAGTATGTCCCTGTTTCTGCACACAATTTCACTAATCAAGAAAGTTTTTCTAACTTAAAGAAACGTATCAAACACACACGAAGATGTGCAAAGAAAAATCAGAAAATAAGTAGACAAAATTTAATAGTCACACAGATTAGGTCTCGCCGTGACGCCACAGCCTTGCCGGCAAGTGGCGAACGTTGCAGCATAGGGAACTGGCTATCCTCTCTCTTTTTACGGTTCTTGAGCGTAACTGACTGATATAACTTTTTTTTGTCGTTAACACCGAAATTTAACATTTTAAGCGCTTTTTTGAAGTATAGTAATGAACAATGATGGAGAGCTACTACTCTACATTCGGGCATTTTGATGATTGTTGTTTGAAAAAGATCCCTTTGCACGCTCTCTCGAAATCTTTTGTTTACAAAAAACTATAAAATTGCAATCAGGCATTTCCAAGTTAACTGTGCAGAATCACTACAATTTATCTCTTTTAAGAGGTACCCAGTATTATGTGCATTTATTGGACAGTTATGGGATTTTTAAAACGTTTTAATTTGGTCGGTTATGCTTACCTGATTTTTCGGTTGCGTGGCTATTCAGTAAATTACTTGGAAATACCATACGTACAGATCTCATTACGTATTCAAATTTATATAATATAAACGTATCTCATGCCCAAACTTTCGGCTAGATCTCTAAGCATTATTTAATATGACAGACTGAACCATGTCACCTTTATCGTGAAATTTATCAAGCACGTTTAGAATATTCCAGCAAGATTGCGCGATAACCACACACACTCTCTTTAAGCTGAAACACTACAACTTGGATTATTTAAATATTATCGTTCAGTATGTCACGAAAATTGAGAACTCGAGCCGAGTTCAAGATTTTATAGATACGAGAGTTTAATTCCGCCCTCCCTCTGAGCATCTAATATGAAAATAAATAGACAAGTGGATGATAAGTAAGTCTTGTAAATTATTATGCATCGTCGTATATATACATATACAGTGTATATATGAATAATAGTTCGATAGAAATAGAAAATATAACGGAATAATTTAGAGAGTATTTTGCCACTGTAAAAATATTTAAAAAGGGATCAGACAGAGGCTGGTTTTTAATACTTCTATTATAAAATGTCGCACATCTAAAAATATATAAACTGAAACAAAAATGTTAAATAATAATGACAAAAATTTTTTTTCAAAATTTTTAAATATTTTTACAATGGCAAAATACCCAACAAAAGAAATCGTGGATATGCCACAAATAATGAATCATAAAGAAAAGAGAGTTAATGAAACTTTTCTTAGATGTGTATTTTTATTTATTCTTTCAGAAACCGATGAGTCAATCTCCGGATCGAAAGCAAATTTTTTTAGAGGGGCGGAAAGGTTAGCAGAATGTGCTTTTTGCAATGTCTCGAAAAATAAGCGAACGAAAAATATCCAGATATATTTTTTAATGCTCTTAACATTCTCGATAATTTAAGTCTTCCCACGTCTAGTTTCGATAAAAATTGGGCGAGATGACACAGCGTTTTAAATTTATAGCCTTTTTTAATCAACAGTAAAATCACAAGAGCTTTTTTTTTTATCGCATAAATTTCTCTTTGTAACGAAACAATTTTGCCAATCAGTGATTTTATACGTAAAACTGACATGAAAAAATCGTGAGACCGGAGGTCGAGCGATTTTGTCAAATGTCAGTTTTTCGAGCAAAATTACTGATTGGCAAAATTTTGAGTTAAAAAGAAATTTATCCATAAAAGAAAAGCTCGAGTGATTTTTGGCAAGATAAATTAACGACTTAAAAATTATAGCCGACAGTACAGATTTTAAAATGACGTGCGACTACTAGATATACTCTGCTTTTGAGGAACAGGCATTTTTATCGTGATAAAAAACGATGCACCTTTTTTTACCGCTGTCAAAGTGACAAATTGTGACTGTCAAATAGACTTTTTTATATAGGAGTTAATTTATCCCTGTGAAAAAATCAAAATTTTATCCCATCTTGTCGCAATTACTCAAAACTAATTTGAGATATGTCGCATCCCTTTACGTTAGAAATTGGCCAAAATATGACCAGTTATTAAGAAGTGTATGTTCATGAAAATACAATTTTAAACCTTCGTTAACCATGCATCGAAAAAATGAATGAAATTTTTTGTTTGTTTTTTTGATGAGGAATTTTATGTCATATGTAGTTCTTGAAGAAATTAATTTCTAACTAAATAATTTTTTATGCTTCTTCATAATGTACAAGCAATCAAATTTAATCAAATAAAGTTTCCAAAATCTTCATTGTGCATTAAAATATAATAAATTGTCTTTTATGGATGGCACCCATTTATCTCAATTACAGCTTTCGTAATAATTTATTGAATTGACAAATAAATTTAAAAAACCGCTCCCCAAGGAATCACTACTTCCACATCCAGATTTTCTATCCAAGTCTCTCACATCGAAAAAACTTTGTATGTGGAAATAATTGTTTATGGAACTTTAATAACATAATATTTGAAATCCTCTACCCCAAAAACCCATCGTTAGTGGAGTGGGGTGGTGATAGGGAGGTGGTAGTGGGGGTGGATGAAGTAAAAAATATTTTGAGGTTTCTGGTTCTTGTACAGACACTAAATCACATTTTTTTCATCCCCTTTAATAATAGGGTGGGGGTGGTAATGGGGGTGGCTAATGCCAAAAATTTTGAGACCTTAGCTTCTCTTGTATATTAAATACCAATTTTATGGACTCTTATCTGCTTGATTTACCCATTTACCCGAAATTTACCCCAATTTGCTCCCCAACTTTTCGACGGAACAAGATGAAAATATAATCTAGTTCCAGATCTCTTAAAGTACATATGTGTATCAAATTTCAAGTCAATATCTTAAACGGTTCCAGAGTAAACGTGCGCACAAAAAAAGTTACAGAGACTGACAGACAGACAGAATCGCTCAAACTTAAAATCTCGACGTTTCATGACATTTTAAGCCTGTTTGAACAATAAAAATTTTTACAAATGTTTTTGTCGTTGCTATACTTCCACTGGATGTGGAAGTAAAATTAAAAATTTTAAAAAATGTAATATACTAACTTGAGCTACAATAACCTACATGAGTCAAAGGAGTCTTCTTGTAATCCCTGATTCTGTGTAGACTCCGAAAAATTAAAGTTAACCTGTTTTCAAGAATACGAGACAAATTTTTACTTTATGGTGAATATCTCGTAAAATACCGATTTTGAAAGAAAAATGTCAAGAGAGGTACATTAAAGCTGAGAAAATTATCTTTAATTGTGTTTTTTTGCACGATAATTAAGTAGTCCCTACAAAAGGTAGGGTAGAAATGATTTTAATATATGTTGATATATGCTGTTTAAGTCGAGACCCCGGTGAGAAATATAGGTTTTCGACTTGGGGGGGTAGGGTGGTAGGCGAGCCGCCATCTTGAATGAAAAGCGCAAAAAATAGTTTTTTACAAATTTATTCCGCGACGCTCGATCCTACATGAAAAATGTTCGAGAGAGAGTTGAAGAGGACAAAATTTCCTGCATTTTCTATAAGTACATTTTTATTGAAAGTCTTATAACGAGATACAGCGGCAGAGAAATTTAACAAAAAATATATATTTCATTATATAATTTACGTTTACAAAATAACATATTTTATATTATTTACATTATTATATATTTTTTTAACGGTTCCGGTCGATTGATATGACGTCTTCATTATTATATTCGGTACTACTTCTGGGATTCTGGGCCTCCATTAACAAGATTTCTTCATCTTCGTCCTCGCTCTCGCTCTCGATGCGAACCTTTGATGTATTTTCGATTCACTATTACAGAATCCACACACAATGCTTTTCTACAGCCACACACTCTTTTTTGCATCTACATGAAATGACATTTAATAAGTTCTCAGATGCTGGTTTTTCTATCATTATTACTGGAAGGAGCCCATTGGTGCCAAGTTTCCAGCCCCAGTCTTCTGGATTTTTATGAATTCCATACCATTTTTGAACTTGGTGGTATGTCCTAAAATTTGCCTTTTGTTGTGGATTTTATGAAACGTTGGTAGCAGACCTCTTCCAAAGTTTCCTTATCCATGCTGCCAACGTACAAAGCAACGAGAAAGCGTGCTCCAGAGTCTGCGATGTCTTCAGGTTTGGCATCCTGATATTTGAAGATACCAATAATATCATTGTGCCTTGTTTGTTTCTGAATAAACGAACAAAATTTTGGGTTTCCTTGACTAAAGAGTGACGATGTTGTGTCACAGTCACTAAATGCACGGAGAAAAAAATATTCTCAGCAGCTTGGTTATGTTTTAAACAATTTGTGGGAAGACAGTTTTTAAGCAGTTTTGCGTCTCCCAGGTTTACGAAGATAGATGTTGCTTTGCGATGATGCTAGTGCTGTTAACAGAACAAAGAGGTCGACGTCTTCACCAATGATGAAAACATCATCAAATGTTAAGTACGAGGAAATCTCTGTATTGACAATTAAGACATCAGCATCCTCTTCAGCCAGCAGCTTGTTCGAATTTAGTTTTCAGCAACGAAATAAGATGGACTTTATTGTTTTCATTGGCTAAAAATCGTTCATTGGAAAATTGAACGAGCATTATTTCATTGAAAAGAACATCGCGGATGTCTTCTTTGTTCGATCTGCGGAGTCTGTCTGCGGCCTTTGTATTTTTTTCTATCATCAAACGGATATCCGTCAAAAACAACGATTGCATGTGAACCTCTTAGATATCGAACGTATTTCTCGCAAATGGACCCAAGAAAATCATTATATATACAATTTTATACAATTTTCTGTAAAAGATATCTTCCATCTACAACATTGATCTGGTTATCTCCGGGTTCCATACCTTCTGGAAGTTGTTCGAAAACAGCCTTCAATGATGATTTCCTGCCTTTGCGCATTCCTTCTTCTGTGAAAAGAGACAAAGGAAATGCGGTAAGCTCGAACTTAAAGTAATCCTTCAATCACTAAAATTTGAAACAGTTTCCCTATATAACCTCATTGTGGTGTGGAAAACCGTTAAAAATAATAAAATGTAATTTGTTCATAGATAATTTACAAACAAAAATAAAGTTTGACGAGTTTTTGAAAAAAACTTCGTTAAACTTCATTTTCCCACCACTCTGCTCTGTCTCGTTACATATTAGACTTATATTAGACATATTAAACAATAAAAATGTGTATACAAGAAATGTTGGAAATTTTGTCCTCTTCAACTTTGCTGAATTATTTTGAAAACATTTTTTTTGCACCTTTCATTCAAAATGGCGGCTCGCGCCTCCTCTCTCCAAGGTCAAAAACTTGTATTTTTCATTAGGGCCTCGACTTAAACAACATATATCAAAATCGTTTCTACTCCACCTTTTGTAGGGCAAAGACCATTTCTTGTCCTTACACATTAGAGAATTTCAAAGAGAATTGTAATTTTTGTACACTAAAAAAATAATAAGTAAGTTTTCTAAGTGCATAAAAATGACTTTATAAGCAACATGGTGTAAAGCTGTGAAAATCTACTACGAAAAACCAAATTTTGGCTTCTTTTTATTTCCCCGTTCTCTGTCTCTCTCTCTCTCTTCTTTCGGACTCATATAGGGGAAATATTGTAGTGCATATTATTCTTATTAAAGATTTTGAATATTTCCGTTCAGTTTATGAAAAATTATGAAAAATTTTATGCCAAAATTTACTTCTCTGTGGTCAAAAATTATTTTTAGTTAAAATGCCATATAACCATGAAATTTCTCATCTAGAAAGCAATAAAAAGGGCACACCCCGATCATTTTTTGAACTGTATGCATTTGTTCAACCAAATTAACTAAATCTAAGGATAACACTCTTCACAACTCGCTGTCATAAAAATGGAATTGTTTTTGAGTACCATACTCATAGTGAGGTATGTACCCACTCTTTTTTTTTTCGGATTAAAAAGTCAGTATCTATCTTGTAAACTAAAGGAAAGAGGCAATACACGTACCACTTTGGTAAAATTTCAAAAAACTATGACAATGCACAAGTCATGTTTCTTATTTAAATAGCAACAGCATATACAAATGGAGGCCAAAAAATCTGTTGTGCCATGAAAAGTGTTTTGTGGAGTCCACATATATGCGATTTTTTTCAGATTTTTAATTGCATTTTAAAAAACCAAGAAAGGATAATGAAAAACAAGTGCTTTAGAACCTTACTTTTGAGGCTTTGACGGCCATTGCAAATTGTGAAAATAAAGTTTGAAATTTTATTTCTTCAAAGCAGCGAAAAAAAAAAATCATTTCAATGACTGAAATAAGTTTTGTTTCAATCAAAAAAGATATAGAAGAGGTCTTTGATAACAATCCAAATTTGGTTAAAATTGAATGACTAATGACTGAACTGCCAAAATGTTACCGTGAAATGTGGGAGACACTGTTTATAAAAAAATACGTACGAATCGAATTAAGAAATTCTTCATTTTTGAAATTAAGAAGCCGGTTAAAAATAAACGACCATGTAATGTTTTATTGATTATTATAATAGGTTATGGTTATGATAATTGCAAAATAATATTCTTGGGAACGATAGTTGATGAATTTTAATACTAAAATTGCTCCTCTTTTAAACTAAATATTTTAACATTGTGTAACATATTAATTATTTAAGGTTGAGTTAGGCATCTGTATTATTTGGACTAGCTTTACATTACAAGAACACTGCCTGTTTAATTCGTTCAACAAATCAAACGAAAATAATAATTTTTAATTAGTAATTAAGCTCGTGAGCAAACCCGTTGATTGCTGCCTATTGTTTGGCGTAGTTTACCCTTAACCGGAAGTAATTATGCAAATTCTATTAGTCCGTAGGTTGGCATAATAGAGCTAATCTACCTTATTCGTTTATGTTTCATACCTATAATGGTAGTGAAACTCCAGATGGGGTTGGAAGTGAACATTTCCGCATAAAATCCACCAAAAGTGGGTAATGGAAAATTGTTAATCCTCAATGAGAATGACGGCAGGTCTCACAATAACATAATTCCATCTGTTCGTTCATTCCATTAGGGTTGGTTTAGCTGCTACGAGGGAATGTTGATAAATAGTGCTGGAGTCACTTAAAGCATAGAGGAAGCTGGTGTATGGTAAACAAACGAACCCGTTCTATCTATCACTTGATATTACCATAACCAGTGCTCAGTCTTCGAACATTTTCGATCTTGTGGTGACGTCTTCAAGATATCTTCGGTATAATGCAAAATTGCAGCTCTTTTGGATGGTTGAGACAAAAGATGTCAAGAAATTGCAAACTAATGAAAACAATTATTTCTTCATTTAACTCGCTCGAGGTAAAAAAACTGGACAATGAATCGATCTCTAATTTTTATCGTGTTGTATAATATTGTACTACCGTTCGTCTGAATATAAACTCTATGAAACATATATGTTGAGGGTACCAGTCCTGTCTCCTGCAACGTTTGGCATCATCTTTCTACTTTCAGGGGTACCTTACTTCTTCTCCTATAAATTATTAGTCGATCTAACACTTAGAATCAGACGAAATGTTAAACTTAAAGTTAATTCATAAAAAAATAAGGAAATATTTCAAATAATACAATATATATTGGAATAAAATGTCAGTGGTAGTACACTTGTAAATATCTATAAAACGCCTATCTAATTATGCATAAGATACTTCAGATTTGCATACTAAACATGGCCAGTAGGGACACATCCCTATATGATGTTTAATCATAACTACATGCAATGGTGAGGCTATCAATCGATGGCACAAATAGTTCCTTAGGGAATATGTCTATCAGTTTTTGCTTTCAGCTGAAAAGATTTAATACTGACTCAATAATAATATTTGTCATAAAATTTTGGTTCGCTTGTGGCTGACTTAATAAGTCCCTATAGGCGATTATATAATTCATCGGAAGTGAACACCTTTTCACGGCAATATATAACTTATACAAAGCATTCAGGTTTTGCAAAACGTACTACATTTAACTCAATAAGAATAATTTGATTTAGCTTTCGAGCTATCCCTGTGAGGATATTCGTGTACTGATTTAGTGTTGCTTTTTTCTATTCTGAATAATTTTGGTAAAATCAATAATTGGTCATCCAGCATGAATAAAACATTACATAATCGCCATCCAGTGCCACTGTCCAAAGCTCCTGTCAGATGAAAATAACTGTTAATAATTCTAAAAACTGTCCTTTACAATAATGGTATGTCTGTGTCAAAAATTAGTTTTGAACATTTATTTTTGCTGGTCGGGTCTTAGTGTGGCTTCGGCGAAACCCATGAAAATCCGCTACTTTTTAACGTGAGAAAAATCTGTGACGTGATGAATCTGTTCTAGCGGTAGATTAGAACTGAAAAAAATGTAGACATAGAATGTCATAAAACGTCAATATTTTAAGTTTAGGCAAAAGAAATGTTGTCTGTCTGTTGTGTGCACGATTATTCTGGAGTTAGTGGATTGTGTGAGTCGGAAAAATATCTGAAAAACCCGATTATTGTCTGATGCAACCAAAGTAGTTCTCCCCCCCGTTTTCGAGGATGCTGAACACCGTGGTGTTGGCAGAATTTCTCGTTGTGGTGACCCACCCACCCTCGCAAACGGCCAAAAACCACCTCCAAACGGGGCCAAACGGTATTGATAATGTTTCACGGAATTTAACTTATTTGATCCCCTGTTTTCGAGCATGTCAATTATGGGGATGATACTGGGACGCATGCCTGATACCCACCCTCCCCTTAAACGGCCAATAACCACCCTTCAAAGACAAAAAGGTTTCCCCCATTTTCGAGCATGCCGAACACGGAGAAGACCACGAATCGAGTGCTTGACACCCGTTCACCCCCTCAATGGCAAAAAAATACCCCTTCAATAAAAATATTTTATATAATATATTATAATTAAATAAATCAGATGTTTCAATTATTATATAAACCTATATTTCCCAAAAAATATGTGTAAAAAATATACATTCATCTTTTTTTCATCTCCACAGTAAATGGAGGTGACTATTTTGTTGATGATATCGAGGTGATATCTTAATGTTTTTTCCTGTGTAGCATCCTCAAAAACGGCGGAGAGTGGGGGGAGGGAGCTTCGCCCGGGGGTAAGCTGAGAACGCACTCTTTGGATTATTCTTATTGGCCATTTATGGGAGTGGGTCGCCCTGGAGGAATTCCACTATCATCACGGTGGCCATTTTTGGCCGTTTGCGGGGGTGGGTCACCCTAACGAGAAATGTTTCCACCACCGCGGTATTCAGCATCCTCTAAGTGAGAGTCCCTCAAACAATTATAATACGCGTTTGACCCCGTTTGGGAGTGGTTTTTGGCCGTTTTCGGGGATGAGTCACCCCAACGAGAAATTCTGCCACCACTACGATATTCAGCATTCTCGAAAATGAGGGGGGAGAACCAATCTGGTTATATCAGACAATAGCCGGGTTTTCGTCAGACTCATACAATCCGCTAAGTGGTTTATGATATTAACTTGAAATTTGGTACACCTATGTATTACAATGAGATCTGGAACTAGATTATATTTTGATCTTACTCCCTCCGTTGGAGAGTTGGGAGGTAAATGGGGGTAAATGTGTGAGGCAAGCAAGTAGTGTTCAATTGCGATTTAGTGTAAGTACGAGAAAGCCTCAAAATTTTGCTGGTATCACCCATTATCACCTCCACCCCATTATTGAGGGAGTACAAAAGTTAAATTGTGATTTAGTGTGTGTACAAGGACCAAAGGTCTCAAAATTTTTTGACCACCCCACTACCACCTCCTTTAATAATGGGGTGGGGGTGATAGTGTAGGATTTGGATAGGAAATCTGGATGTGGAAGTATAGCGGTTTCTTAGGCAGTGGTTTTTTTATTTAATGGTATTTTCCAAGTAAAGTGCCTTAAACCATAATTCCATCCATGATATTTTTTAAGTATATTCCGTCCAAGAAGCGGCTATGGATTTATCTTTCTTCAGTGTATAAATAATTTTTATAGACATTCCCCAAAAAAAAAAAATTGATTACCCTTGCCATTCTTTATTGATATTCGATTTACCTGCAAATAATTGAATAGTTTATGTATTATGTACATCTTTATGGCCAAGTTGATTATTATCTTAGCGCCCTCGTAATTTAATCTGTTCATCTGTTCGGCGGGGTTGATATTCGGGTGCTCCACGCCGTGTTAGGTTTAATGCTCATATCCTGCTTATTTGGTCATTTCCCATTTTCCTTCCTATACAACACACCCTGATGACTGCGGAATCGGCCAGAGGACACAGCCGCTAATAAGATTTCTAGTCGCGTACGCATGATATGGTCACAAACAGACCCATTATCATTATTAACAATTTTCTTTGGTTTCAATTTAAAGCTAAATTGGAAATTATAACCGTGAAATTGAAAATGTAAACACGTGGATGACCACAACTTCATATTTTTATTAGCAATAATGAATTATCACGCAGCTTGGTTGGTAATTTTGATAGGTACCGTTTTTAACGTACATTAGAATGTACAGTATTAGAGAAACTACTGCTGGATTTGCAGATACAGTGCTTTTGTGAAGTAGTGGATAAATTCAATAAAAAACTACCTATGCAATTTTTTTTGAGAAATCGCTAGGACAGAAATCGCTTGCCTTCTTTTGATATATTTTTAAAAATGTTTTCGTAAGTTTTTCTAAAACTATGTCGTTATCAATAAGAGGCACAAATGGTTCCACTTCAAATTTTCCCTACTTATCTGAAATTAAAAGCATAACTAGCTCCATTGCTTTTTCTGATATATTGTAACGATCTAAAAGAAGCTTCTGACTACTCTCCTAATATTAATCTTTGTCAATACGCCGATGATGTGTCAATAAATATTCGACAGCCAAATATCGAACAAGCAGTCATGTTAGCAAATTCTGCTGTACAAAGTATGTCTAACTGGTGCAATGTAAATGCTCAAACGATTAACACCTCCAATACTAATTTAATGCACTTCAAAAAAAAAAAGAATTATAAGAACAGTTCTAGTCTTCTTGTTAAAGATGATGGTACCTCCATAAAACAAGAATCAAATACAAAATTTGAATATTGCAAATGGAAAACCCATATCAATACAGTAGCATCAAAACTTGGCCGTGCTAGTTTTGCTTTATTAAATATCAGAAACTTAGTGAGTTTTTTATCATGTAAAACATTTTATTTCGCATATGTACAGAATCGTCTATCGTATGGAATAATACTTTGGGGCACTGATAGTGAAACAAGCAGAATATTTACTTTACAAAAAAAATATATCGGGATTATGAATCGTGCTGATTATAATGATCATTGCTCTCCACTTTTCCGAAAATCAGGCATTATGACAATATATTCTCTATACATTTACAATACAATATTATTTGTCTGTGGCAACCTAAACAAATGTGCAACAAATGGCTCAAAAAACGTCTCAAATATCCATACCCGACAAGCATATTTACTATGTATTCCAAAACACACATCCACATGTACGAGAAAGGTCCATATTACATGGGTATTAAGTTGTATAACCAGCTACCGCAGAAATATAAAGATATTAAAGTAAGAACCATTTTTAAAAATGAAATAAAATGCTACTTTCTCAAGCGACCATATTACACCATACCTGAATATCTTGTCTAAATCCTTTACCATAAGGTATTACTGTTGTCATTGTTATTATTGTTATTATTCTGTATTAATGTTAGTCTGTTGTTATATAGGTCGTATTTCGCATTCTCTGTCTTTGTTTGTCTGTCTTCTGATTTTGTTTTTTTCTTTTTAATATGTTTTAATATGTATACGATCTAGGTATATGTATTTTTTTAATATTTTTTACCTTCCAATCTAAATTACTGGCTATTGTTTTATTTTATTTATACAATAATTATCTGACATAGGCGAAAAAATTGTTTTCCACAATTTCCGAATTTCGAGAACAGAACAACATATCGACAAATGTAATGTAGTTATTCTTGTAGCAAATTTTGTCAGTTTCAGTTTTGTATAGAATGGTCAAGTCGCTATGACGCATAGTTTCCGAGATATAAGCGAAAAACCAAAAAAATGGGACCTTTAAAGTGCCCCGCTCACCATCTAGGAGTGGGGACTTTTGATATGTTCATCTCCAGACTAGTCCAAACAAAGTTCCCTTTATTATCCTTGTGACAGAATTTACTTTAATGTAATATTCTCACAGCGAGATCGCTTATATAAATGTGCGTTGTTTTCTCACCCCTTTATAGGTGTGTAAAAAAACTAACGTGGGAATATTGGTTATCGTTCCAGATTCGGACACACTGCAATCAGAATGCAATATCTAGTACATTCACTATCTTTTCACTGACTCAAAATCGTAATTCAAGATAAGATGTAGTTTTGCACCCTATGATGGGTTGTTTTCGTGAACTAGGTCATTACAGATTTATGGTTCATTAGTTATTGGAGCTTTCATGCAGTTTTGTATAATATTGGGGTAATTTTCACCCTCTTAGGGTATGCCTCAATTACTTTGTGTAAGCCCTAGTCACCACCTTCGTTCATGCATTGAGCCAATAGACACATACTATATTTCTGTTCATGGAAACTCTATAACTCAATAGCATAATTTTTTCCTATTTTCATCCTTTTATAGGGGATGTTCTTGGCCCTTCTGAATTAATCAATGGATATACGGATCCGTCGATATTAGATATGAATTCTGCGTCATAAAATGCTAAGAATATCTTGATTGCTCTGCCATAGCTGATGAGTATTCATTTTTTGTGGGGCTGTGTATTTTTTGATAGCATCACGCATATCACAACTTCAATCCCTCATATCTCAAAAACCAAACATATGCTCATCTTGAAATTTTGTATTCAGGATATTCTCATCATTAACAATAATTGTGCACTTAGTTTGAAACAAAATTCGAGGGCCAGAAAATGGGCGGTTTTTGGGGTCACTCTTTAGTCTTTACTAAGACAATTTTTTTTCGCTGTGTGGGTCACGAACCCACTTCACTAGGTACGTTCAGAGTGCAGGCTATAGATGCGCTTACCACTGAGCTACCAACCCCCTTTGGATGATGGAGTATCACGGTCAGAACCCCCAAGAATTAATGTGTCGTGTGAAATAGTTGATGGAAGAATTCTGGGTTACTATTTCTTTCACGAGGTATTTGCATTTTCTTCAAGACACCTTCCCCATTACGCAGCCCCTGTTCGAGCCTATTTAAATAAATTGTTTCCAAATCGTTGGATAGGAGAAATGGGGACTATTGAGTGACCAACCAGATCGCCAAATCTGACGTCCCTCGATTACTTTCTGTGAATACCTTAAAAGCAAAGTATACGTGAATTTTCCAATGAATTGGGAAGATTTAAAGGAAATAATTCGTAAAGAAATACTGCGCATATCAACGGAAATGATCGACAAAGTTCAAAAATATTGGCAATTGTCAGGCTGCGAATGAAGCCTCATTTGAATATTTAATTTAGTTATTTTGTAAATTTCCTTATTTTTGTTTGTATTTTTATATTTCAAGACAGTTTTTCTTAGAAATTTCCTCATGCAACTACATTGATGTTTACCGTATTGTATGTAGAAAAATACGCTTCTTCAATCGTAATTTAAAAAAATATTGATGACTTTATAGGTTTGTGAAAACTTGCAAACAAAATTTAAATAATATATCAAAACTGGCATTAAATATGAATCCTTTGAGCGATTTTCCCAAGGGAAAAAATTGTGTATTTTTCATCGAATTTATCCACCACTACAAAAACACTGTATTAAGTAGATATTACATAAAACCACTCACTTACTTTCATCAATAAACGCAATGACACTTAATTGTTCTACAGAAACACTATACAGGGTGTCCCGAATTGCATAGGCCAAACTTCACTAAGCAATATAACTTTTCAAAATAAGAAAAAAAGTTCCTATAAACATGGGTCGGGAAGTGCTTAGTTTCCGAGATACAGGGTGTTCAAGTAATTCTCCTGAAAATGATCTTTTATGAATATTTTCGAAACGTCTAAAGATAAACAAACGATAATTTACAGAGCAATTTAACTTTTTATGCTTTTTAAGACAGAATGACAACTATATACGAAAATCATTCAGGAGCGGGTGAAACTGGGGGGGGCTAGGTATAATTTAGCCCCAACTTTACTGTGTGACACTTTTACATTAATTTATGAGTAGAACTTAAAAATTTGAAGTTTTCTACACAAAAAAGTCTGTTGTGTTTTTTCTCTAAAATTATCAGTTTTTGAGTAAATCTTATCTGAACTTTATTCTGGAATAGTTTTTTATGAATATTTTAGCAGAACAGAAAAAACAAAATTTGATTACATTATTTTCTATTAGAAAACAATGAATTAGATTAAAGTAAGGTAAATTACAAATTACTAGAGTTGTTCAAAGAGCATTCCGCCAACATCAACACATTTCTGACATCTGCGCCGTACAGAGTGTGTAACTTTACGAATGAAATCAGGATTTGCCCGCAAATTTTCACATTCTTCGAGAATTCTTTCTATTAACTCTTCTCTTGTGTTTACAGGGTTTGCGTAGACTTTGTCCTTTAAATAGCCTCAGACAAAAAAATCAACTGGAGTTAAATACGGTGAACGGGGTGGCCAGGCTCTTGCACCTAATCGACCGATCCACCGTTCAGGATAATTATTGTTTACCCACAAACGGTTCTCAACAGCAAAATGTGCAGGAGCTCCGTCCATTTGAAACCAGCATTCATTTCTTAAATTAAGAGGAATATCCTCGAGATATTGAAAAAAATGGTTATTTAAAAAATCATTAAATAATGGTCCATTTAAACGGGGAAGAAGGATGTAGGGCCCACAAAAAGTCCCGTTTATAACACCACACCATACATTAACGCTAAACTCCTGTTGAAATGTCCTAGGGCGAATTATATGAGGATTCCGATGAGCCCAGATTCTTAAATTATTAAAATTAACCGATCCATTACGGTTAAAGGTAGCTTCATCAGTCCAAATGATTTTACTTCCGAAATCGGGATCTTGTTCCATGGCATATATAAACCAATTACACAAATTGATACGCCTTTCGGGATCACCTGGTTGAAGGCTTTGGACTGGCTGCATTCGAAAAGCTTTTCTGTGGTCTTTTTTCAGAATCCGAAAAACTTTGTTCTTCGAAACATGCACAGCTTGCGCACGCAGCTGTTGGACCGCTCTTCTGATACTTAATTTGTTATTATTGTTAAATTTGGCCAAAATTATGTTTTCAAATCGCCCATTTCGCTGTTCTTTATTGGACTTGGACCTCTTTTAAGTCCAACATTTCAAAATTCTAGGTGGGTTCGAATAAAAACATCTTTAGATGGTTTCCTTCTATTAGAAAATCTTCTGCAATATTCGCGTACCGCGGCATTCGCGTTTCCATTATAATAACCATAAATAAAATGAATATCCGCGTACTCCACATTACTAAACATGACCATTTTTTACTTTTCAATAGAACACTTTTTCCAACAGGACATAATAAAACTACAGAACAATGAACTACAGAAAACACAAAAAACAACAATGTCATTATTGTCATTCTGGCATTGCATGCTAGATTATTTTTCATTTGTTACAAACATTACAATCATGGCACACTTTTGCATACCAGGAATGCTGGTAATAATGGTTACTAATTAATAAAGTTCAGATAAGATTTACTCAAAAACTGGTGATGTTAGAGAAAAAACACAAGAGACTTTTTTTGTGCAGAAAACTTCAAATTTTTAAGTTCTGCTCATAAATTAATATAAAAGTGTCACACAATAAAATTGGGGCTAAATTATACCTACCTCCCCCCCCCCCCCAGTTTCACCCGCTCCTGAATGATTTTCGTTCGTAGTTGTCATTTTGTCTTAGAAAGCATAAAAAGTTAAATTCCTGTGTAAATTATCATTTGTTTATCTTTAGACGTTTCGAAAATATTCATAAAAAAACATTTTCAGGAGAATGGGCTCATTTAATGAATTTCATTTAGTAGTTGTTACTTCTTGTGGATAAAGTATTACTTAAAATTAGACGATATTGAAAATTTCAGATGAATCCGGTATGTGGTTTTCGAAATATACGACTTTTAAAGAGCACGGTGCGACCAGCATCGTGACGTTAGAGGATAGTAATATAAATCGATGAAAATAGTTGATAAACTGAAATTCTTCACAAACACGCATAAGTTTCAAAACACACTGTTTAAGTTAACGATTTGTAATATTGTGAAACTATAATAACGCGCTGCAGTTAGCCGCTTTGGCTAGCGGGTTCCTATCAAGTGACGTCATGGCCGATACTCGACCGCGGGTGCGGTCCATTTTTATGATTTTTTTTAGACGATTTATAGGTTTCACAAAATTCTAGTTTTTTGCACAGGGTCTTAAACTGATAAGATCTTTCAGATAATCAAATAAAAAAAAAGTGCTAAATGAGCCCATTACTTGAACACCCTGTATCTCGGAAACTAAGCACTTCCCGACCCATGTTTATAGAAACTTTTTTCTTATTTTGAAAAGTTGTATTGCTTAGTGAAGTTTGGCCTATGCAATTCGGGACACCCTGTATACTACGTTCAATGCGGATGTCACCAGTCAAGTTGGCAACATCGGGGATGTATAAATAATGAGACGGATTTCACCAGCCAAGTTGACTTCGCCTGGCGATGTCTAAAACTAAACAAATGTGCATATGCATTTACTTTTTTTTATGGTCAATAAGCTCTTATACAGGTTAGTTGACTATTAGACGTTTTTGAAGAACTACAAATAATATGAAGCTGAAAATTTAGGAAGACTGTTTAATGAAAATACCATACTGACACTTCCGGTTATACAGGAAGTTGACATTAACTTCCTTATTTTAAATGGCGTGCCCTATTTTTCATGCCGGACGTGAATTGTACTCATTATTTGAAGGTAACTTTCAATATCATTCCCTATCTGAAAAACCAATAGTTTTTGAGATATTTCGATTTTAATGAAATTTGATGCGAAAACTAATCCATTGTTGGAAATTAATAACTTTCGCAGTGGTAAATTACGATAACCAATTTTTCTCCCATATGTCTATGAGAGATGGAGCTTATGTAGGCTCAAGCTACAATTGCCCCAAAACATACAGGGTGCCCAAAAAATGAGGTCCAACTCCAACAACTTTGACTCCATTAAATCGCTTATTTCACATGGAAGATATATTTTATAATCCTATTCGCTTCCCTGTTTTATTACCTTCCAGTCTATATGTGCATACCCTATAGCTAAAATGTACGGTTATTGGATTTGAAGTTATTTAGGAAAATGGTTAAATTAACATCAATGTCGACGATAGTGTGCCATGGAGAACACAGTGATTTACAATAATTTTGTAAAAGAATTACAGTAGGTTCATTAAAGTTGCTTAAAGTTCTTCAGGGATGGTAAAAAGTCTGCAACTTGCAGTTTTAATCTTCTATTATTGTTAGTTTGAGTCAATACCGTTACTACTTCCTCGCTTCAGAAGAAAACTATGACGATGATATATATAAAGGTCAAGCATTCAAACAATCACGCGTAGAAGAAAAACGGAAAACCTGCCCAGAAATCGTTAACTTTATCAACAACGTAGTATTTTCCGATGAATCGACGTTTTTTTTCTGTAAGTCGGCATCATAGCTGCCTATATTGGGCTAATCAGAATTGTTACTGAATGAAAGACAGCCACATTCAATACCCTCAACAATTAAATGTATGGGCGGGGGATAATCAGAGGAAACATCATTGGGTCATTCTTTATGAGAGAAGATATACATTCAGATCGCCACAACTTCCACGTGAGCAAATCGTTTCAGCTTTAATCCGCTTATTTAGAAACCAGGCAAATTGAAAATAACTACCAGATGAAATTTGGTATCAGCAAAACCAAGCTCCATCTCACTGTGGAGTTAATATTCGATAATATCTAAATGAATCATTTCCACATATATTAAATGGCCAGCGCAGTCACCGATTTATATCTAAACCATGTGATGTACTTATCCAAAATACCAAAGGAATCATCGTCCCTTTTGCAGATGACACTGCTATTTTGTACGTCGGCGATATTTGGCAAAATCTCAAAACCAAAGTGGAATTTAATATGCTAAAAATAAAACAATGTTTTGATAGTAAAAAATTAATGATGTTTATATGGATATGTAAACTTTTGAACATAAATTAATAAACTGCAAATTACAATGATAATTGTTGAAAAGGTATTTATCTAAAAGTAAGAAAAATCTAGGGGCATCCGTTAAAAAAATTGCCGATAACGTCATATCTCAAAAAACATGGTAACTGTTGAAAATCAAAGTAGATCACTAAATAAATAGAATAGAAAACTTATAAGAAGGTTATTTGTCAATCTCTTTTAAATTTTAATAAAAAATCAGGCATTAAAACGTATTTGTCCAACTCTATATGCAGTAGAGAATGGCGTATTTGGAGAAAACTTTGTATGCTGTGGTATCGATTATCTATAAGTCTTCTTTTTCATGCAGTTGTGGTATTCATTTCCGGCGACAAATTTTTACATGTATATTTTTAATTAAAAAGCTTCGTAAAAATTAAATTTTACTGATAACAGCTGTGAACGTTGTGGTCTCTCGTATTCCTGGCATTTCTTTCTTTTTCTCTCCAGTATAAATTTTGCAAGTTTTCCCCAAATAGAATAAATATATTTGCTTATGTTTCTACATGAAAAAATGCCTACTATTTTTAGATCGGTTGTACATGTCTGGCTTCGTTATGAGGCCAAATGACTTGATGGTATTGGCATATGGAATTGATTGGTACTATTATTATGGGGATTATTAAATCGCTACCAGGTCGAGTTAGTTGGCATTACAAAGCCAATTTTATGTCGGGCAAATCATTATACTTTGCACGAATAATTACATTACTCTGCAGTTTCTTTTATTAGTCGACTTCAAAAATAAAAAATAAACCATGAGGAGATTCTCAATTTGATCGGAAGGTATGTTTTTTTATATATGTGCAATCATTACTCTGGATTAACTTTAGCGATTTCTATGAAATCTCTCTCAAACTATAAAATATGGTTCATTTGTGGTCCCCTAATAATTTCATCAGGCTTACGTTTGGTGTATGGTTAAGCAAATATTTTAAATAAGATTTCTTTAGACTTAAATATTAGGCGAGTGTACTAATGATTTTAGTTGGAATTGCATTAAAATTGGTAGGTTAGATATTTTAGCAGAGACTGATACCGATTCTGATATCAAAAGTTAAAAATTCAAAATCGAATCCAGTATTTGTGCCATAACTGCAATATTTTTGCGGGTTTACATGATATTTGATACATGTTTTCAGTAATCTCCGAATGTGACGGTAATGTTTAGAAATTCAAAACGATGGTATTTTTTTTTACGGTATAGAAGCTAAATGGCAATAAATTGGATGTTGTTCAAAGACAAATAGATGAAGCTAAGTTAAATGCTTTAGAATGGTTCTCATAAAATAAATTGTCACTAAAGGAGCATAAAATTACGAATATGATTTTCAGTCATAGGCCAATTGAAAATTATAAAAACTCAGAAAAAGTTAAATTTCTAGGCGTTTTTTTTATCCAAATCTCAACTGGTTCCACCATGTTGATTACACAGCAAAAAATATATCAAAAAATATATTCTAAAAAATATTGTAACTTCTACAATTTTATTAACGGCGCCATTACTCGCTAATAGTGTCCCATATGACTTATGGTCTGATAAACTGGGCCCATGCCCCATGCCCTTCAAGCTAAAAGAGTTTTCGGGTTACAGAGGAAAACTATCAGGATAATTACAAATCGTGGATATAGAGAGGATGTAAGAGGTAAATTTATTGAATTGGGAATTTTAACATTTCCGTCACTATACATCTTTCATTGCCTGATATATATTTATAAAAATACAAACCAATACAAAAAACATGAGGATATTCACAAATACAACACGAGGACTCAACATAACTTAGTGATAGATTTTAATAGGCTTAAGTCAAGTGATTGTGGCTTTAATTGTTACGGCCCTAAATTTTTTATTAAAATTCCAAATTGGGTGAAAGCCTTACCAGAGGTGAAATATAAACAGTTAATAAAATATTTTTTAATAAAAAAATGTTTGTATAGTATACATGAATTTTTGGCACTGAAGTCAAAATAATGGACAACAATTTTATATAAGGGGCGAGCGCAGAAGCGACTTCAATGTGAATGTCAGTCGATATTCCGTTGAAGCAAAGTCGAGCGCGGTTAGTACTTGGATGGGTGACCGATCTTGGGAAATACAGCGTTCTCATCCCACCTTCTAGCGGCTTGTATATCAGTGTATACGCGGACACTGACGAGGATTACGTAGTGGATATACCATCCTTCGAAGAGGATGTAAAGCAGGCGGTCACTTGTCTATTACATGTTAGGCAAGTAAAAGATCCCTACTCTTCTTAAGGGAAGAGGTTCGGCAAAATTTCCAGGTTGAGGGTAGCTCGTCTCCTAGCGTCGGTGATAGGCCCTGGTAGCGGAAATAGGCCGACGTTAAATAAATAGATAAAAAAAAATTATATAAATTTTCAGTATATTTTATTGTGTATGTGTATAAATATTTGAAATATTTTTAAATTATTTATGTTATTGTACAATTTATTTATATTATTGTATCCTATAATATATATTTTATATGTGACATTGCATAATATTATGACAATTTCTATATTTGACTTGTGTAAAACTGTATTGTTAAAGCACCGATAAATTTGATTTGATTTGACTTGACTGGACTTGGCTCGACTTGACTTGACTTGACTTGACTTGATTTGTGTCAAAAATAATTGTATCGCTTTTTAAAGAAATAAATATCTTGTATTTCTGCTTACATTATTGTTAAAAAATATTATTTTGGGTATTCAGCAGATAACCTTTCAAAGAAACCATTCGTTCTTTTCATATACCATTTATCTAAATCTGACTAAGCCAGAATATCAACAAGAAGTTCCCTTACGCACCGACATGCCAACTTCTTTCATACGCTTACTAAAACAAGAAAATAACAATTATTTCTATATACTTACGATCTATGTCTGATCATGCATTTCAAAGCCAATAGGTATAAAATTTCACTCTGTCTTAATAAATAAAATATTTTGTTCTATTTTCGGCTGATTAAATCTCTCTAAAAATTGTACAACTTTTTTCGTTCTCTCTCTCCAGGAGAGATACCTATATATTCAATTCAAAACAAAATTACTATTAAAAAATAATTTAACATTTTCATGTAAAAAACTGGCATTTATTGAGAGATATATAAAAAATAAAAAAGAATCACTCTTTTAGAGCCCCATAGTCTATTTTTTTTTTAAATAAATACCTATTTTCTCTCTACTTTTTAGTAGTTCTTGGCTTTAAAATGCAGCAAATGTTTGATTATAAAGGAGTATCCACTAGGTAGGGCTAGTGATACTAGAAAGAATGCCTCGTAAGGGAGGTTTCTTATAATATATTGGCATACTGAGTTTGCTGTAAGAATAAACAGATAAAGAATTCAAACATTTTGCATGCATAATCAGAGATAAAATATCGAAATATCTATAAATGCTCTCCACTTTTAAATGGCATATAACTATTCCAATATTGAATCCCAGTTTCATATACTTTATTGTAATATAAAAAGTATTAAACAAACTTACCTTATTATTGTTTTTAAAGTATTCTGTTTTATATATTTAATTTTCACGCTTTTAAGTTGTCATTAAATTTTTATTTCTTGCCTGTCTCTCATTTTTTCTTTCAGTTACACTTGTTATTAACGTTTTATCTATTATAATATTGCATTCTATTACTCTGCAACCTATCTTGTAACTGGGGTACATAATACCCTTTGAATATTTTAGGTAAATTAATAAAACATATTTTTAATCTGACCTCAATATCGATATTAACGTAAATAGAACATTACAACAATATTGGTTTAATATTCTGAATACGTTGGGTCAATGTACAAAACTTAATATTGAACGAATAATAAAAGCGAAGATTTCATTATATTGAATCAATATTGCTTAAACTTTATTGAGGAGATATTGGAAAACTAAATCATATAATATTTTATTTATATATAAATCAATATTCAGAATTATATCTTGACCCAATACTTAATGTACAATTTGTTCCAATGCCCAAAAGTGCTAAAACAGTATCAACTACATACGTATACAAAATACACATATTAGTAGTTTTTAGTAGATTATTATTATTGAAAATTTTACAAATCAAATAAGTATTACAATTTAAATTATCACAATTAACAGTAAATATAAAAATATGTTAGAAGCAATATACAGTATGTCCCGCTTTTCATAAATCCACCCAAATATCTCAGTTGTTAATAATGCGATTTTCTTCAAATTTGGGTGGTAATTATATGTTGGAAAAATGAATTATTTAGCATAGTAAAAATTTTCATTTTTCATTGGCGTGCGGTTTTAGGGGGTAAAAAGTGGTCGATTTTTCGGCAAAAGGATATTAGGGCTTATTTTAGACAAATTTTTCTATCATATTTGGATTTAGCATGTCCAAAAACCCTTCAGTCCATATTATCCATGACCTCAAAAACGGATTATGGCAGAAACGAAAAATTAATTAATTTCTTAATATATCATTTATTAATAATGCGATTTTCTTCAAATTTGGGTGGTAATTATATGGAAAAATGAATTATTTGGCATAGTAAAAATTTTCATTCTTCATTGGCGTCCGGTTTTAGGGGGTAAAATGGGGTAAGTTTTTTGGCAAAAGGATATCAGGGCTTATTTTAGACAAGTTTTTCTATCATATTTAGGTTCAGCATGTCCAAAAACCTCAATCCATATTCTTCATGACCTGAAAAACGGATTATGGCAGAAACGAAATATTAATTAATTTCTTTAACACTTTTTAATTTTTTGCTATAACAAACCTAACAACAATTTTTTTTTATAAATTCTGGTCTCTTCAACTGAACCGCCTTCCAATGATACCACATCGTTTGTCATAAATGTTGCCTCGTCACTAAATATTATGTTCTTTAAAAAAAAACTGTCGTTAAGATAGTTACCTTTCAACCATAGGCATTAATCAAAAGTGCTTTGAAAAACAAGTTTTTATTTGATATTTGGCGATTCATAAGAATTGTCAAAAGTTAAATAGTGTTATTTAATTTATCAATCTTACTGATAATGGCAGAAAATCGGAGAGTAGTTCTTACACTTGAAATTATCCGCTTAATTGGTGATAATGAAGATCTACGCGTCAGGTTGCTGGAATATTTAATCAACGTCATCGTGATCGAGCACCAATTTAGCACAAAACTGTTGGTGACATCAACAAACTGTTTGGAAGAACCGAAGCCATTTTCAAGACAAGACGAAGAAGAAGGTACAATTTAAATTTACGACAATATCCAGACGACGAACTCATTTTAACAGAATTTCGGAACAATCCAAATGGTAGTATAAGGGCAGTTGCGAGAATACTAAATTTAACCAAAAATAAAATATGGAGGTGTTTGAAACGCAGTAGGATTAGGGCATTTAAACCAAAATTTTTGCTTACTCTCTTAGAAGGTGATTTTGAACGGTGGTTTGAATTTTGCCTATGGTTGCAAGGTAACTATCTTAACGACAGATTTTTTTTAAAGAACATACTGTTTAGTAACGAGGCAACATTTACGACAAACGGTGTGGTATCTAGTCAAAAT
This sequence comes from Rutpela maculata, assembly GCA_936432065.2. NCBI lineage: Eukaryota > Metazoa > Arthropoda > Insecta > Coleoptera > Cerambycidae > Rutpela > Rutpela maculata. The sequence goes on from OW386285.2 coordinate 361,972,178, forward strand.
TGTAGATATTAGGCAGCCGAAAATCCCAACATTGTAATTAATTGTAAATACCAATACAGTGAAAAAGTTAACGTGTGGTGTGGCATATTAAACGAACAAATTGTTGGCCCCTTTTTCCTGGATAACCTCAACGCGGAAAATTTTCTAAATTTTTTACAAAATGATTTAGATGATTTTTTTGTGGAAATGCCTTTAGCACAGAGAGAAAATGTATACTTTCAGTTAGATGGTGGCCCAGCGCACAATTCTCTGATAGTTAGAAATTTTTTAAATGCAAATTTCCCTATGAAGTGGATAGGTAGAAATAGCCCTTTAGAACCGTGGCTCCCTAGATCGCCTGATATTACCCCTTGTGATTTTTTTCTATGGGGATACCCCAAACTTTAAGAAAAGTGATTGAACGATTAAGAAGGGTTGTTGAAAAGTGTATTTTATTGGAAGGTGGTTATATTGAAGAGACCAGAATTTAAAAAAAAGTTGTTTTAGGTTTGTTATAGCAATTAAATAAAGTTATAAAAAATTAAAAAAGTGTTTTTTAAGAAATTAATTAATATTTTGTTTCTACCATAATCCATTTTTGAGATCATGGAGAATATGGATTAAGGGGTTTTTGGACATGCTGAATCCAAATATGATAGAAAAATTTGTCTAAAATAAGCCCTAATATCCTTTTGCCAAAAAACCTACCCTATTTTACCCCCTAAAACCGCACGCCAATGAAGAATGAAAATTTTTACTATGCCAAATAATTCATTTTTCCTACATATAATTACCACCCAAATTTGAAGAAAATCGCATCATTAATAACTGAGATATTAAGGTGGATTTATGAAAAGCGGGACACACTGTATATGTATTGTATATATCCAAACTAAAATTAAAATATTAAAACTTTTTTATTCGGATTCAGTCACGGAAACTATAATAGCTTTTTCGTGACATAATTTTAACAGAAATTTATATTATAAATAAAACAGAATTATATCATATTGTATATAGTTATATTAGTTGATATCAAATATGTTAATTTAGAATATTTCTTTTTATCAAATTTGTGTTCTCACTAATCCATGCTTTTACTTTGTTAACAAATATTTTATATGAATAATTTATTATTTTCAACCATGTTGGCAGATGGTTGTAAATTTTATTATAAGTAGGTGAAGTTTTTTATAATAATTGTTTTATTTCTTGTCGGTATTACTCTTTGTAATTGTGTTTTGGACCTTGTATTATGCACATGATTTGGCAAAGGAAATTATTTTATTTTTATAATAATATTTTAGAGTTTGTAGCGCATATAGTTATGTAAAATTCATTACGTTAAATTCATTAAATAGTAATTCACTTGAATAAGTAGAGGGCTTATTAAGTATAATTTTAATAATTCGTTTTTGTAATACTGATACCTTATTAATTATTATAGTTTTATTTGTGCTTCCGCAAGCCAGTAAACCATAACATATAAGTGATTGTATTAATGCATAATATACATTTTTTTATTAATTTTAAAGACAATAATATATTTTTTATTAAATTGAAGTGGTAGATTATTTTTCGAATATTATTACATAAGCTGGCAATATGTATGTCAAAGCGCAATTGGCAATCTATTTCTATTCCCAAATATTTTTTACTGTCTGTTGTTCCTATTTTTGACATGAACACATTTCTCTATTTGTACACGTACGTTTGTGAATTTTTAGATACTTAGTGTCTGGTAGATTATTTTTAGACGTGAAGGTTATAAACTTTATTATAATTTAGTTTTAGAAGCTTGCTGGCGAACCAGTTAGATAGTTTTTGTAGGCATTTTTCTGCACTAGATTTAACTTCTTGTCAAGTATTCCCCTCCACGTAGACAATCGTATCATCGGCATAATAAATAACTGCACTATTAGTAATTTGGAGAAATAAACTGTTTACATACAGAATGAACAGTAATGGACCCAGTGCTGTTCCTTGGGGAGTACTTGCCTCTACAACCAGCGAATAACTTTTTTCGTTTTCAGTTTTTACTATTTATTGTCTATTTTCAAGGTAACTAGTCAAAATATTTAAGATTATGCCTCGAAATCCATATTTTTGAATACTGATTAACAATTTTTGGTGGTTTATGGTATCAAATGCCTTTGCAACATCAAGGAAAACATCAATGGATGGCCGGAAGTTATCCAAGTTGTCATAATTTTTTTCTGTTATGAAAGATCTGACATCCTGGGTTGATAAATTACTACGGAAACCGAACTCATATGGTGGAAATATATTGTGCTTTATTATGAAATTTTCCATTCTGTATTTAATAATTTTCTCATAAACTTTGCGTATGTTAGATATTAACGATACAGGACGGTAATTTTCCATATTTGTATCGGGACCAGACTTATACAAGGGTATAATTTTTAAAATAGCTGTTGTAAACTAATGTTAAGTAACTTTGTTAGCGGAACTAAAATAAAAGCAGCAATTTTTTTCACTTTTGGCAGTAATTTTATCAAAACCGTGAGTTTTACCATTTATTATGCTATTCTATGCGTTGCAGTACCTCATATTCCATTGTACTTTCTAGGAACATCATTTTTTGTAGATCATTTTCATATATCAATTCTAGTTCATTGTGTGGTTAAATTGTTTGTGCTATTTTATTACCAACTTTTATATAATGCCTACTAAAGTTATTAACAATTTCTTTTTTGTCATCAATTATTTCAATATCATTATTTATAATTATTTTTATGTTTTTTGTTTGTTAGGATTAACTGTTTCCTTTGTTATTTTCCATATCTGTTTTACTACCACCATTATTTTCTATTTTGTTCTTATAATACGCATATTCAACATGCTTTATTAACGAATTTCTATTCTATATGTTCTATAAGAGTTTTTGAGGTTCATATTATTGGGGTTTCTAAGAACACGCTTATGCATTAACGGTTTACCTTTATTTTTTTTTTTTTGATATATTTGTTGTTAATGTATTTATTTTATACTTTAAATAGTCTATAAATTCTTCTGTAGTTACATGTATATGATTGTCATTAAAAATTTCATTATCCCAATCAGTATTTCGCATAGTTTGTTCTAGTTTAGTGTTTGTTTTTTTTTACTATAAGACCACTTCCTATATTTATTTTATTTATTGTACTATTTTGTGTTGTGAAAGTTTGTGGGTAATGATCTGAAATAGAGTCTTTAACTAGTACTGGTAATAAATTGTCATACGGAGTTTTTTTGATTTTATCTCGGTTTTTATATAAATATGATCAATAAATACATGTTTGACTTTGATCTTGTGGAACTATTCATCAAAGACACAAAACCATTTTCTGATAGGATATTCGAATATTCCTTAATTATTTGGTTATTTTTCCTAAAATTCTAATGTTTGTGTCACGTACAACAAGATTTTTATGAAAATTGCAAGAAGTTTTTCTGTATAATTTAAATTTTAAATTATAACACTATCGTTTTGCTTTATTGTGCTTTGTTTATAATAAATTAAATCCCTGCAAATTAAACTGATTTGTACGCCCCATGTTTCACTTAATATAATAACATCAAATATATTGTCAAAACAATTTAAACATACTTCTAACTCATCATTTTTGTTTATGCTTCTAATATTAGATTGTATTAGAGTAGATATAGGTTTTTGGGTGGAACTAATTCCCACAAAGACGGGGTTTGAATTTTTTAGTTCGTTGTTGGTATCTTTTTAACATACTAAAAGTCTAGAAAAATCTGAATGTGCAAAATACGTTTTTTTGCCGCCATCTTGAAAAAATTTTAAAAAATCATAAAACATCATGTGTGGTATCAATTTAAAGAAAATTTCATGCTGAAAAAGATTACGATATTAGTTTCAAAAAATAAAAATAAATAACACACTAAAAGTCTAGGAAAATCTAAGTATGTAATATAGTGGAGTCAATAGAGATTTTCATTTCAGAAAAATTCCAGGAAGCGGTAAATTTTGAGAATACATCTCTGAATATATCAGAAACAACATACTAAAAGTTACCAACAATAGTCCTTGAGCGTTTTGTTATTTATTTTTATTTTGTAAAACCAATATTATAATCTTTTTCAGCATGAAATGTTCTGTAATTTGATACAACACACGATTTTTATGATTTTTTTAAAATTTTTTAAGATGGCGGCAAAAAAGCGCATTTTGCACGCTCAGGTTTTTCTAGATTTTTAGTATGTCAAAAAGATACCAATAACCAACTAAAAAATTCAAACCCCGTCTTTGTGGGAATTAGTTCCACCTATCACATATGTTTTGCATCTACTATACTATTGTAAAATGGTTTAACAATAGCAATTTTTTTGCTGAAACTTGTCGGAAATATTTCAAGGAGTATACCAAAAAGTTTTAGAATATATATTTGTCCCGCAAGTTTTTTTTTTGAACTAAGGAATGTTAAAAAAATTTTTTTCGCAGTTTTTCTTAAATCTTTCTGGTTATATTGCTCATATCCCAATGAATACAAAAGAGTTGTTCATGTATTAAAAGCACATAAATAAAAAAACAATTAAAAAACAAAACATCCTAATAATTTGTATTTTTGGGAAAAATATTGTTGAGAAAAGTGAATTTGTTAATAAAAAAATTAAACAAATTAAGAAAAAATTGTTTAAAAATTAAAAAAATATATATTTTTTAATATCGCTGTAAAGAAGATAAAAGAAACGACAATCTGAAGAAAAAATTTTTGCTGTACGACTTCATGCACTTAAGCAATCGACGATTTAATTTTCGAATTTGCTTTCGTGGATGAAGTCAAAAAATATTTTGAGGTTTCTGGTTCTTGTACACACACTAAATCACAATTTTTTTTCATCCCCTTTAATAATGGTGGTAATAGAGTGGATAATGCTAAAAATTTTTTTGAGACCTTAGCTTCTCTTGTATATACTGAATACCAATTTTATGGACTCTTACCTGCTTGATTTACGTATTTACTCCAAATTTACCTCAATTTGCCCCCCAACCCTTCGACGGAACAAGATGAAAATGTAATTCAGTTCCAGATCTCGTTAAAGTACATATTTGTACCGAATTTCCTGTCAATATCTTAAACGGTTTCAGAATAAACGTGCGCACAAAAAAAAGACAGAAATTTTTCTTCGCTCAAACTTCAAATTTCGACATTCTAAGCCTATCTGAAGAATAAAAATTTTTATTTATTTTTTTTTTGTCGTTGCTATACTTCCACTGGATGTGGTAGTAACATTGCAGTAACATTATTTATTTGCATGGATGAATATTTGTTAAATAATATAGTTTAGAAAGGACATCATAAATATAAGATCAATATAGAGCATACAATATTGTAAAATTAATGTTTATAGATATTTATCAATATTCCCTGTATTCATCTGGTTTAGAATGGGTAAAAATATATCACCAGCATAGAAATACCAATGTTTTAATACCAATATTTTATTAATTAATATCAGCCCAATATTTTGTTCGCGCTAAAGTATTTACATTAACCCAACATCCAGCCAATATTATTATCCACTTGGTAAGGTTCAATTTTATTTCATAATTATTGTTAGCGACCCTTTTGAAGACGGTTTAATTTTCTTCAAACATTTATTTTGTATATAAAATCCTACCTGCATGTGAAACTTCGAATGAATTGAATTTAATTCGAAGTTAAAACCCAAGGGACTTTACCATTTCACATATGAGATAAATAAATATTTGCGATTCGACGTTCAAGAATTCGGGATTTTGCAGAATTTTTAAAAACGATCCTCCGTAAAATATTTAAGGTAAGCGCAGGCAACGGCATTATCCCATGAGTGGTTTGGCCTGTTCTAAGATTATCCTGATAGCGGGGGACCCCTCGCTCTTGACTAAGGACTTTTCCGCTTACGTCCAGCAGACGAGATCGGCCAAGCGTCACACTGAAACGTGTCCAGGGAAGAGAATGAATCACATCCCTCACACAACTCACGCCCCTCCGTCCCCAATAGAAGAAAAGCCAGTAGCGCGCTTTGGTTAATATATACTTTCAATTAACAGGAAGGGAGAGGTCGTATTTTGTTTCGTTGTAAAAATTAGAAATTTTGGATCAATAATTGACCACAAAAACTGCAGTTTTCCATTTTGATCACGATAAAAAGAAAATCTGTGCCATCGAGTAATATTTAGTCCCCCCAATAAACATTAAAAATGTTGAATATCAGTGTTGAGAGAAAATTATAGAACAAAAAGAAGTGAGGTTTAGTCAATATAATTTTAATAGTATATCTTTTATCAACAAGCAAGTTTTTTTCGTCAGCTATATGTACAGTTCACACCAATCAACTTTTACCAAGGAATCCACTTGGTATTGCAACACGGAGTAGTGAAGAGCGAGAGTCAAGTTTGCTAAATTGCAAGCAACATCAGGCAATGGCCGCAGTACACATATGTGCTTTTATAGCATTATTAATTTTTCGATTGAATATCTAGTGGTTTATTGTAAAAAAATATTTAATTTAATATCAATATTGAGGTCGATTAAAAATATGTTTGAATTCGTTATTTGTTAATTTGTTTACAGTATATTTCACTTTTGATATCTTGTACATCTTCGTGTCTTTATATGTCTAATAAAAAAAAAATCAGCAAAATTCTGTTCTAAATTTATAGTAAATAGTTTATATAAAACATGACTGTTTACGTGCCTCTGACAATAGGGAACTTGCCCATTTTTTTTAAGTGTGTGTATTTATGTATAAAAACACGCCACACCGAATATCAGCTCTTAAATCGCAGTACTTACTTTGCAATAAATTATTAAAGTTGAAATTCTTACTACTCCTCACGAAAAGCACTGTGACGTCACCGGGTGAAAACTGGTCTCGCGTGGTGTCCAACAGATGGCGTACTTTAGCCATTCACCCTAATTAATAGATTGGGCGGCGGTTGGCTTTGAAACGTCCACATATTCGGTCATAAGTCTTTTGTCTTTTATGTTAGAGAAAAAATAAACAAAATTTCGGAAAGCTCAATTAATTCTCTTTACATAAGCTGTCTACAAATTTTTCGAAAAAAACGATAATTATCGAGATATTCGGGGAAATGTAGGAAATTACACGTTTTCCTATAGAGTGTATGTAACTTTTAAAATAATAATTTTTCTCAGAAACCTTTGTTTCGAAGGGCCGAGATTAACGGAGCGTCAAAATAGTACATGAGATTAAGTGAACATCGTAAATGAGATCGATTTCAGTTAATTACCGGTTAATTATAGTGACAAAATGGAGAAATTTTACCGAAAAAAAAAAAGTTCCAAATTCCGCCCCCTCTAATTCCTTAATTTTTGTCGGAATTCAAAAAATAAAAAAAAAGAGTTTTAGCAAATTTAATTATATTTAAATTAGCTAGAGTAGTGTTTTGGCGTAGGAGCAAAGATTAAAAAGTTGCCAACTGTAGAAGCTCAAAATTTGCGATTTTTTGCCGTACATGGCCGACATTTCTGTAGTTATCTCCGAAACGAAAAAAAAAAAAAATCAAAAGCTTGGTGATAGCAAAGGATTCGTAGTGGAAAATACTCGTTTGACCTTATTTTTTATTTCAAGCTAACTCCCACCGTTTCGGAGATATCTGCGAAAAATAGCCAAAAACAGCTTACATTTCGGAGCCGAAAAAATTGCAAAAACATGCAATCTTGACACGTTCATATTTTTCGAAAAACACCATTGGGGCGGCCGTACGATGTCACGACGTAAAGAGGAAGTCTTCCAGATAAATCTGATCGTAAATTGCACGGCGAAATTCGAAAATTCGGCTCGGCACGAACGAATCAAAAGTAGCATTTTGTGACATTTCAGAATATTGAAGATGTTTTTCCAACGAATTTTAGGTTAGGTTGTGTTCACTGCTAGTTGTTTCTGACAAATGAGCATGCGAAAGCAGAATCGGTGTCGCTTGACGCCGTCATCCGACTTTCACCCTCTGACGTCACGTTTCAGGAGTGGGTAAAATCCGGCAGATTTTAATCGCTTATATTTCTGGAGGAATTTTTTTTTTTTTATTTTTTGTTGTCTATGGGGTTGTTAATGATGTTAGTTTACGATTTTGAGTATTTTGATTCAATTTTATTTTTTGGGCAAGTTCTCTATTTTCGTGTGTGACGGATATGGTCAAATTTTTGTAGGTAGTATTCTATCATTCTATTTTACATAATATCTACCAAATTTGAAGTCTAAAAAAAGTTTGGAGTTTACAAGATAAGGGAGGATTGGGTGCTTCTGAGGATAAGATTTGCGCTACTCGAAAAACATAAACATCCCATACTTATTGATATACACACGTACTTATACACATACCTTCCAGACATTTTTTAATCGGTATTTGATTTCAACAACGTATTTCTGTATAGATATGTTATTCCACGATGAATATTAAAAATATTTGCCATTTGATTAAATCAAATACCTACAATTACTTGTCCTCTTTCATCATTGCTTTTATAGTTTTAGATTAACCACATTTTTTTTTAAATTTTTTTACCGTCCTCGCTAAAAATTTAAAACAGAGACGGTAATATGCATGGTGATGTACTTAAACTTTGTGACACCTTGAATAAATAGACTGTGACGCCTGACTCCCTGTTAGTGTTTTCTGTTATTTTATTAAATAAAACTATGCCCGAGGCACTAATTTCAAATCACTGAGGCAAGTTTTTAAAATTTAGTAAAGTAAACCATGAGACAATATTGGTTCAATAATCAATTAATTAGTCAAAAATACACAGAAAAACGTTAAAGTTTGATTTCGTCCACCTGCACATTTTTGTAAATTAGAAAGATTCATAAAAATTGTGGATATAAGCACAAAAATGTTATTCCTAAATTATTTCTAGACTGTAAAATATCCCACCAGTGGAAATAAGAAATTCAAATACAATTTTACAGTTAAAAAAAGATCTAAAAAATGGTCATCAAATGAAAACATACCAAAAAAGAAAATTAAATATTATACAGTGTATCCCATTTTGCTTGGAGTCACTCTCATAAAAAGTTTATTTTAAATCCGATTTAGATCGGGATTTTTTATAATACAGATTTTTGAAAAGCACATTTCTGTGGTACATTAAATTTAAAAGGTCGACCTACTGCTTTTGTTTTTGAAGGTGGAAAATGATGAAATCTTATTAGTGATTTTTTTATATTAAATCTTAGTACACCACTGAATTTGGCAACTCTTCAAATGAGTCTGTACCAAATATGGTGAAAAGATACCTATTTTTTTTATTTTTCCAGAGATTAATATAAAATCTGAAATTGTAAATGAAAATCCACTGTTGCACGGGACTGTGTATTTAAAAGAATGCCTTGATTTAAACAACTGATAAATGAACGCTTAGTTGTCAATCTATGTAGGTTTTACTTATTTAAATTTCTGCTTGTAATAAAAATTATTTCCATTCAGATATGAAATAAAAAATCTGTAAAATTATTAACGCAACACTTTCCTCTCTATTTAGCATCTTCCATTTATAGTTATCTTTACTGTAGTTTTTTTTTTTAAATAAAAGTATATCTGGAAATAGTCACAACTACATTCCAAATATTATATTCCTCTGTCCTCTCTTAATTAGTAGTTATTTTTAGAGTGACCACCCTTTTACTTTCACTAAAAGTATATTAGGTTTCATCCTCTGTAACTGTGAATTACAGTCCAAATATTTTTTCCACCATAATTATTTTTTATAGTGACCATCCGACCATCCTGTATATTTTTCATATTTTTTTTCCTTGACATTTGTGTCAACTACATGCGAAATATTATTATCCAACACATTATTTTATTCTTTTATATATTATATTATTTATTATTTATTTATTTATTTATTATTTATTTATTTATTTATATTTTTTAAATATTTTTCCTTCACATTTGTGTTAACTTCATACGAAATATTGTCGTCCTCCGTCACATTTGTTCATTATTTTTTTAGAGTGATCACCCTGTATATTTTTTTCATATTTTTCTTCCTTTACAGTTGTGTTTGTTTACATGCAAAATATCTATTATTTATTACCCTCCGTCACATTTTTTCATTATATTTTTTATGGTGGTTAATTACCCCTGTATATTTCTTACATATTTTTCTTTTTTGACAGTTTTGCTAACTACATAGGAAATAGTATCGTCCTCCTTCACATGTCTTTATTATTTGTTTTAGGGTGACCACCTTGTATATTTTTCATATTTTTCTTTCTTGGCAGTTGTCTTACCTAACTGCGTGCGAAAGATTATCGTCCTTCATCACATTTTTTATTAAGTTTTTATTGTGACCACTCTGTATATTTTTATATTTCTCTTCCTTGAGAATTGTGTCAACTGCATGCGAAATATTATCATCCTCCTTCACATTCTTAATTATTTTTCTTGGGGCGACGACCCTGTATAAACACATATAAAAACACAAACACACCACATATAGTAGACAACCCCCAAATCCAAAGCCAAGGCTGTCCGTAAGGTGGTTAAACATTTGGAAAAATGTAGACATACATACATACCCACCGGTGTATTCAATACTGGGGCTAGGGCTCGAACCCAGGATGCGATAGATAGTCGGTCAGCATATTCGCCTCAACCGACTGAACTACCATGCTGTATGTTTTTCATAATTTTTTCCTTGTTATTTTTGCTAAGTATAAGCGAAATATTATCGTCCTTCATCACATTTTTTATTAATTATTTTTTGGGTGACCACTCTATATATTTTTCACCATTGATAGTTGTATTAAATGCATGCGAAATATTATAGTCCTCATCACATTTTTTTATACATTTTTTTAAGACGCAAATTTTTCATATTTTTCTTCCCTGACAGTAGTTGTTTGTTTTAACTGCATGCGAAATATTATCGGCCTCACTCACATTTTTTTAATTATTTTTTTGTGTGACCACCATGTATATTTTTTAAATATTTTTCTTCATTGACAATTGATAACTACATGATGCGAAATATTACCTTCCCCCGGCACATTCTTTCATTATTTTTTAGGGTGACCTCCCTTATATTTTTTCAAATGTCATACTTATCTTTGACAGCTGCGTTAACTACGTGCGAAATATTATTGCTCCCAGTCACCTTTGTCATTATTTTTTTAGGATGACCACCCTGTATATTTTTTATATTTTTCTTCGTTGACAGTTGGGTTAACTGCATGCAAAATATTATCGTCATCTGTTACATTTGTTCATTGATTCTTTTTAGAGTAACCACCCTGTACATTTTTTCATATTTTTCTTCTTTTATAGTTTTGTTAACTACATGCAAAATATTACTACCCTCCGTCACATTTTTCATTATATTTTTTATGGTGACCACCCAATATATTTTTGATATTTTTCTTCCTTGATAGTGATGATAAACAGGCATGTAGCCTGTTAATGTTGCTGTCTTCCGACTCACTTTTTTCCTTAATTGTATTTTTTATGGGGTCCATCCTGTATATTTTTCAACGGAAGCATATTCCAGTTCTTCGTAGCGTCAACTACCTACCAAATATTATTATGCGGCACATGGTTTTGTAGATACCGTGCGTGTAATTTCCCATTAGGCATGTACATTCACGTAGCGCGAGAGATCTGACAACACAGCTGCCGTAAATTCCTCCGTCGGGCGGAGCATCCCAGCTCTGTTATTTCATTTCAGCCAGCTGGCACGCGCGATGTTGTAATTTTACTCCGCTACACGCACGGTATAGCGCCAACAGACAAATAGCCATCAGACCGAGAGACAGAGTGACGGAATTGAACGTCTTTAATTTTCGGAACCCATATCCTCTGAAACGTAAAAATTCGGAAAAATCTCGGAGGATGATTGTTTCACGGTTACAATACACCCTGCGGCAAGCGAGGGAAGTAAAAATCACTAATAAGATTACACCATTTTCAAAAAACAAAAGCAGTCGATCTTTTCTGTATTATGAAATTTAATGCACCCCAAGAATGTACTTTTCAAATATCTATAAGTAATATAGATATTTTCAATTTAGACCGTTTTTTTTTATTATGTTATAATAAAAGAAAACATCTAAATTGAACCTAAATAGTAATTTACGTTACAAGACCGGAAAGAGGTGTTTTGCAGATCGACCTAAGCAGATTCCAGGGTATTCCGCAGGTGAGTCCTGGAAGCTTGGGGAGACCTGCGAAACACAAAATCGATTTTGTATTCTTTTTTGATAAATTTTCTAACAAGTACAATGACAAACAATAATAACTAATTAAATAAAATATTTTTACGACCGACACTATTATACAACTTCAATTTCTGCTTGTAACGCTTCAAATTCTGAATCCATATTTTCCATAACTTGTGAATTGACTTTTGAAAACTGATAAAAGTCAAGTCTATTTATCTATTTGACACTTCTTATCTCAACATTTAACACAAATTCGTTTCCATAGCAACGATAGTAACAGGGATCGGAAAAGCTTTTTTCTAAAATCGATCGGATATGTCTACATTTTCGGCGCGATTTCAGATCGAAAAATGCACAATTTCAGTATTGTAGTCCGTTGCTAAGCAACTATCAGAAAATAGACCGGAAAAGATCCGTTGCCAAACAACGATCAACAAAACTGTACGGGAATGTTACTTTTTCTGAAATCGATCGGTAATGTCTACATTTTTGGCGCGATTTCGGATCGAAAAATGCACAATTCCAGTATTTTAATCCGTTGCTAAGAAACTATCAGAAAACAGATCGGAAAAGATCCGTTGCCAAGAAACGATCAACAAAACCGTACGGGAATGTTTCTTTCCCGGCCTAGGCCGGGAAAATAACATTCCCGTACGGTTTTTTATGTACATTTTAGATAGTAAATAAATACACGCAGACAAACCAACTCACATTAAAATTGCATTTATTAATAAGCAGTTAGATTGTAATGAAGAAATGTTATGCATTAATGCAAATTCCTTAATTTATAATAATGTTGATTGTGATTTCAGAAAAAGTAGTATGTGTACTTCGGTGTGAAAGCACATTCCCGGACTTCGATGCTTGTTGGCCTCGGCTAACGCCTCGGCCAACAATTTACATCGTCGTCCGGGAATGTGTTGCTTTCACACCTAAATACACAATATACTATTCCCGGACTATTTTAGACAGTAAATAAATACATGCAGACAACCCAATTCACATTAAAATTGCATTTATTAGTAAGCAGTTAGATTATACTGAAGAAATGTTATACATTAATACAAATTCCTTAATTTATAATAATACTGATTGTGATTTCAGAAAAAATAGTATGTGTACTTCGGTGTGAAAGCACATTCCCGGACTTCGATGTTTGAGCAATTTGCATCGTCGTCCGGGAATGTACTGCTTTCACACCTAAATACACAAAATACTATTGCAGATCTCTATTGTCACTTTCTGGTCTAGCCCGGGAAAACGTTAATTTCTGGCGGATAATTTCTCCAGAAAGGGTGTACTTTCTGGTTGGACGAGAAAAAATAAACTTTTTATAGGGATGTTTCGAAGTGAAATGAGAGACGCTATACCTTAACAAATTATATAAAATAATTTATTAGGACCAACCGTTTACTCAATAATTTACAAAGGAAACTTGGTCTAATATTCACTTTCTCTTACGTAACTTGATTCATCTTCGTGATATTTTTGTTCAAATCTTAATTTTAATTTTAGTTATAGATATAAGTATTATAAGTGTTTACCTCTTAATGTTAATAACATAATATGTACCTCTATGTGTGTATATGTGTGCACATGTATCATTCATTACTTTTTATTAACGTATTCTGTCAGCTAATCTCAACACCCTGTGCAAGATACAGAGCGAGATAAGGCATGAGTGTTAAAATTAGATTTTGTTATACTGCGCGTCACAAAGGTGGGGGTTCGAGCTCCTCCAGACGCCAATAAATCCAAGTGGCAATTTCTCTCTGAAAATATATGCGACAACGTCATTAACAGCATTACACAGTAACATTCCCAATTTTCTAATTCCATAAAGGTATTAATTTAAGGTCCACCCTGACCATATTGTTTGTGATTAATCTGCGTGTATGTAAGTAAGCAGAGGGGCGGCTGTGTACAGGGGGCCTTAATGGCCCGTCTATTTGGGGTTGTTTTAGAGGTTTCTGTCGTTCAGCATGGACAGGCGTGAGTTACAGGCAGTAGCGTATGGTCAGCGTGATCAATGTAAAACGCAATTTGACTGCTTTTAAAGCAAAATCGTACTACCACCAAAAATTTAATAGTCCATACAAAATTCATATTAGTTATTTATGCAACAAGAGCATAAAGTGGTACTTTTTCAAAGTGATGTGTCAATTTTATTTTAAAATATTAAGATATTTTTAATTAACATTAGTGTTACGAAACGAGTAAAAGTTGCAGTCAGGTATTGCCGACTGCTAATACTTAATTGAACGATAAAAATAGTAAAAGTATTGACTGTGTACTTAATTTCAGTTGCACCAAGTAAAAGTGAATGGTGCAACTGAAAATATTAATTAAGGAGTTATTCGCAGTTGGCCACGCTTGACTGCAACTCTTACTCAGTACTAACTTATGTCCGCGGCTACGCTCGCGAGGTCCATCATCTTTTTTTTCACCATTTTCTCCACTATCCTATATTCTTCTACCTTACACCTGCCCATCACCGTCTCTCACTATCACACCATCGTACTTAATTTTTCCCACTTCACCACCACTCTTTTCCATAATCTTCGCATATTTCCACTATCTTGTCCTGCTTTTTAACCACCTTCACTCGCTTCCTCACCATCTTCACATACCTTACCACTGCCTTCCCCCATTTCCTCATCTCCTTTCGCTTTCCCACTATCAACGCCACTTTTCATAACTTTTTCTCACTTGTAACCATCTTCCCAATTCCAAATATCTTCTCTCACAATCCTCCCACTATCACCTGTATTACCACCACCTTCTGTCACTTTCCCATGGTTTTCCCTCACCCTACTCCAGATTCCCATCATTTTCTGCAAGAACGATATTCTGCAAGAATGATAACTGCAATAGAGCAATAGACTTCTATACTAATACAAAATTTAAAGACAATTTAATATTCACTTTCACGGTTGTTAATACTGATACTGTTTATAATATAAAGTCGAATACTGCCGGAAATGATAAAATAACGCTGAACATGTTAAAGTTATGCATGCCAACAAGTTCGAAGCATATCACCCATATTGTAAACCGCTGTCTTGAACAGGGAGGTACTTTCCTATAGAATGGAAAGATGCAATTATTTGTCCAATA
This sequence comes from Rutpela maculata, assembly GCA_936432065.2. Classification (NCBI taxonomy): domain Eukaryota; kingdom Metazoa; phylum Arthropoda; class Insecta; order Coleoptera; family Cerambycidae; genus Rutpela; species Rutpela maculata. The sequence continues at coordinate 361,987,469 of OW386285.2, forward strand.
CAAAACCAGCAAATCCTGTATCCATGGCGGATCTGCGGCCTATCAGCTTCATACTGGAAAGAATAGTTTACTACCAGATTGCCACATATCTATTACTCCGTAACTTATATTCATTACATCAGTTGTGATTTCGTAATGCACATAGCACCTCTACTGCTTTGTTGAATTTTAGTGATAATAACATCAGCAGCAGCTGTTCTTTTATCGCTAGACTACTCCCAGGTATTTGATACCATTGATTTTGCACGCTTCTTTGTGCAAAGTACAGGATATCTCTGCGGTTCTTTAATGCTTATTTGAGCAAACGTCGTCAATGCATATCAATCACAGGGAAAATACCTGATCTTAAAACAATCACGTCAGGTGTTCTTCGAGGGTCCATCCTTAGTCCTCTTTTGTTTGTTTTATACACAACACATATATTTAGCGGAATAGTTAGTTCGCAGCTGCAAACATATGCTAATGATACCCAACATCTCCACTGCTCTGAGCCATCTAATGTAGAGATTGCCACTAATTTGATGAACCAAGATTTAGACATCTATCAATATTCACATCAACATCATCTTAAAATTAACACTACCAAATCAGTTGTTATTCTATTCTGCTCAGAAAATAACCGAACGAGGAGCGAAAAAAGAAACAAACAATAAGTTTTAATCTTGATTTGCTGTTATGGAATGTTCAAAGTTTGATCTATAGATCTATATTATTAATAATTTCCATTTCAATGGTTATTACTTAGGAGGTAGTTATTGTAGAAGATCGTTCAATTGCGGGAGGGGGGGAGATTTGGGTAAAAATGGCTTAATTAAACGTTACAAGCCATTAGATTTGTATTGACAAGCACTTTGAAATATTTATAGTGACTTATATAGCAAAATCTGATGTGAAAATTATTTTATTAACATGTTACAGACCATCTGGAGATTTGAACATATCCCTTAATAGCATATTTGATGTGTTAAATCTGGTATTTAAACCTAATATAAATTTAATACTCTGCGGTGACTTTAATGTAAATTCTTACAAATGTACAAATAATTTTAGTAAATTATGTAATTTATTAGCTAGTTTTAATATCATTAGTATGATAGAGTGACCTACCAGAGTTACGACAAGTTCTGTTAAAACAGTCAATCATATTTTTGTAAATTTCAGTACCTAATCGTGGCTCATTTTGTATCATCTTGTGTGGATAATAATATATCTGATCACAGAACAATGCTTTTTGAATTAAATTTAGAGGTACCTAAGAAATATAAGGGCATAACATCTTTTGAGCGAAGTTTTAATGAAAATGCCATTCGCAATTTTGAGTTAATGCTTCAAAAAAAGGATTGGTCTTTGTATTTTATATTGGATACTAATATGGCATTTAACTATTTTTACGGTATTTTTTTTACACCATTTTAGTATTTGCTTTTCTTTAATGAAGAAGCATAAAAAATGTAGCAATTGAGCATTTGATCTCTAAATTTAATTCAATAGAATATGTTTAAAAATTTACTAAAGAACAGCTAATTATGGTATATTATTCACAAGTAGAGTCTCGCTTAAGGTATGGAGTCTGTTTTTGGGGATGGTCCACTCTATCGTACGTGTTTGTTGCACAGAAGCAAATTTTAAAGTGATAGTGAGTGTACCTAGTACACATAGTTGTAAAAATATTTTTAAGGACATTAAACTTTTGACACTCCCTTCTCTATAGGTTAATTCCACAGAAGTGTACACCAGAGCATAATTTTTTAATTTTTTTTTTTTAACGTTGTAAATGTTATATATCGAAAAGAGATATATGGGCCATTATAATTCATTATTGGCAACACTTTTCGTCGGCCATATTGGAAACACCAGTAGTTTAAAAGCGCTGCTCTGTTATAAGTGTCAACAGGTCTATTTTGAGTGTGGTTTAGTGAAGTGATTTAAAAGGTAAGAACTATTATTTTCGTTACTTTCAAGTTGTTGTTAGCAAATACACATATTTATTGTTCATGGTCATATGTTTTAAACCTAAAAAATAAATTACTTTGCTCAAAAAAGGTTAAACAACAACATGCTTCGCATGTGTAGTGTGAGTCACAAAAAGTTAGGTTATATTGTTATAAGATCTAAATATAAAAATTATTTTTTATACTATGTATTTATCTTCCTTGTATTCATTGTAAAGAAGTGTATTTTATATATTTAATAATATATCTTTAATTTCTGGTGTGAATAATTAACAATATGACTATGTAGTGTGAGTCACAATGTATAGCAGGTCACTTTATGTAGTGTGGGTCACAGTTCGCAGTTGCCTAGCAACTACATCCGAATAAATAGGAAACGCCTTAGTATAATTGAATTACTTATTATATTATATTACTAAAATCATAAATGTTGTTATATACGCTTCACAAATACGAAAAAGTATATATTGCATTTGATCGGCACATTTCTGAAACAATAAATATCACTTGTGGAGAACAATTTTCATATCGTTTTAGTTATCATTCCGAATATCCGTCCGTCCGTCTGTCTATTCGCCACATTTTTTTGTGAACACAACAAATAAAGGACGCAAAGTCTAGTCGTTTTGAAAGGATGGAAATTTAATTTTGTTTTTCAATTTTAGATGGGGAAAACTGCTGCTGAACGAAAAAGAGAACAACGACAAAAACTTAAAGATAAAGGACTGTTTGAGGCTTTTCGAAAGAAAGAAACAGAAAAACAAAATTTAAAGCGTAAGAAGAATAAAGCTGCAATGACATTAGAAAAAAGGGAAATTTTAAGAAAAAAGAAGAGGGAAGAAATGAAAAGGTATAGACTCAAGAAAAAAATGGAAGCATGTAACACCACTAACCAACAAACTATTGTAAATGAAACAGAACCAGAAACAGTAACTCCAAGTAAAATTTATAAAACGAGAAGTGCCTATGGCAAAGCCATAGGGAAAGTGAAAAGAAATTTGCCTCTAAGTCCAAATAAATGTAAAGCTATTGTTTACAAACTAGCACAAGAATTCACACCAGATATTATCAGTACCAAAGCTGGAAAAAGTTGCCGGGTTTCACATATTTCGGATGAATTCAAAACTACTCTAGATAAGTTTTACGAAAAACATAGTATTTCGTATTAAGCTCCTGGCCTCAAAGATTATGTTATAATTCGTAATGAAGGCCAGAAAACTAAAATTCAAAAAGATATCTATATATGACTCTTGGAGAAACATACCAGGAATTCAAAAAGGAATACCCTGATATGAAAATTGGTCATACTAAATTTTTTGAAATGCGACCTATTAACATACGTCTACGCCATGAAACACCCGGAAACTTGTGTTTGTGTGTTTATCATGAAAACATACGATTAATGCTTTTAGAGATGCCTTTTCTACCGACTCATTCATCTGATTTCATAAGACTGATTGATTGTTTGCGAGGACAATTCAGAGAAATGTATGTACCAAACATGCAATAACTGCAATAAATTTAAAAAAATTCAAGGTATCCTAGAATCGGTGGTAGATACAGAGAAGGAAAAAGAATATAAGTTTTCTCAGTGGACAACAGACGAAACAGGCAAAGCAATTAGATCAAAAATATGTGCAACCTTTACTGAGATTATAGAAAAACTAAAACAGAAAATTCCGCAATTTTTGCAGCATGTCTTCGTCCAACGCCGCCAAAGCCGATATTTTGAAACAATTAGGGAGTCTCTCGAAGAAAACACTGTCCTACTTCACTTTGATTTCAGTGAAAATTATGCTTTTAGCAACCAAGATGAAATCCAATCTGCATTGGACTTCTACTTCTTGTACAATTTATACTACAATGGCTTATTTTATTTATGATGGACAGTCTATATCTCTGCCAATTGCAGTCGTGTCAGATTACTTAAACCATGATAAATATGCAGTTTATGTTTTTAATGAAGTGATTTTTAAATACATAAAAGAAAAATACCCAAACTTGGTACTTGCTTAACGTATTTATCAATCTGACGGCACTGGCCAACACTTCAAGCAAAAGTATTCACTTTGCCTAGCAACATTATTAGATGAAGAACTGGAATGGCACTTTTCTGCGACAAGTCATGGAAAAGGTCCTATAGACGGCATTGGTGGTGCTATGAAACGACGAGTTAAGGAGGCTACCTTCGCTCGTACTATAGATCCCCATTCAGCCGAGGAATTTGCTGAAAATGCCAAAAAAATTTGTCCAAATATTGTCATTCTTTATGTGACTCAAGATGAAGTAAGTTAAAAAAAAACTGGTCTTGATGATTTATGTATGCCTAATAAGAGGCAAATATTTGGTATTCCAGACACTAGAAAAATGCATTTTTTCCAAAAAATTGCACCTTATAAACTTAAAGTTGCTGATGTATCAGACGGACCAACAATAATTAAAACTGTTGATTTAGCATCTGGAAATGTAAAGGAAATATCTGATTCTAATGAACCGTCAACCTCTGGAGTCATTGTGAATGAAGGGCATGTTACCTGTCAAATTCTCAAAATAGGGGACCGGGTCTTAGTTCCATATGCGGGGAAAAAGTCACTCAAACATTTTGCTGGTCAGATAATTGGGAAAGACGGAACAATTATTACTGTGCAGTTTTTACAATGGGTCAAAGATTTGTCGAAATTTATTTGGCCCACTAAAGAGGAGTCGGCGGACGTGGATTTAGAGGAGAATAATATAAAAAAATTGCCGGAACCTGAATTTGATCGCCGCCTCCATTATACTTTTTCAGATTTTAATTTTAACAATTATATGATGGGTTGAGTGTTGTTAAGTTTAGTAGTAAATGTCATTTAAGTTGTATTTTGATGAAGAAATTCTATTTTGTTTGGAAGTGTAGTGTGGGTCACAATGAGGCTGTAGTGTGAGTCACATTGTATTAAAATTATTAAAAAAAAAAAAATGAAAATAATTCTTCTGAAATACAATATAAACTATAAATCATGGTGATATGATCAAAAAGTTAGAAAGATTTGTAAGTTGAGGAAGAAAATGATATTTTTTAGAAGATACTAAAGATTCACTTCCTCGAGTGTAGTGTGAGTCACACTGTCATATTTATTTATCTAAAACTTAACCAAAACAAAACAATAACATAAAAATGTCACTAAAATTAACTTTACTTATTGCAGCTATTAGACATTCATGATTTTTTCTCTTAAACTCGTATATAACATATTAGGATGTTATACTAAGAAATCCGAAAATCTCACTTGTAGTGTGAGTCACAAATGGAATTAGCCTATATATTTTGAGTTATGTGTTACGTATTTACTAATAAGGATAAGTTTATCCGTAATAAAAATGTGCATAATATATACACTGGACAGAAAAATGATTTTCACATTCCACATAGTAATGATTCGATTACATATACACTCAAAGTGTTTTGGGTCTAAAAGCCTTCAATCGCTTACCTATGGATATAAAATATAAGAGTGCCCAACGCTTAGTTTATTTAAGAAATCTCTTAATGAATTTTTAATAGATCAATGTCACTGACTATCGGTGTTAAATGTTGAAATTTTATTAGTTTTAAGTTTTTTATTTAATTGTTTTTGACTACTCCTATAAAATTGTTATGTAATTGTCTTAATATATAAGACACGCTGGAGGTCGGGTGTGCGGCGTGACGCTTTAGTGTTAAACTCGCAAAAGACTGGTACAAACATTAGCGAATGTGACGTAAATTACCTAGGCAGTAATATGAAAAAATCCGCATAAAATGATGCTACACAATAGAGGACTTTGATTAGGATATAAACAATAATTAATTAATCTAGTGTAGTGCATTAAAGTGTATAGTCAGTTCAACGGAAATAAGTGGCCTATGTAGCTGGTACAATAAAAAAGGGACAGGCTATTGAGAGGTAAACATCTGGACACTGTCAAGTGCCGGTTACAAATAAATGTTAAATGTTACAGTTTAAGGATTGTGACCTATATTAATAGACTTAGGAATACACACATTATATCATCCCTTTGCAGTTACAGCCAATCATGTCTGTGTGTGTTTTTTGTTCGGGTGCGACTAAGAGAAAGCCGACCGTTTCTTGTTCGATATGCAAGAGGCATGCTCACTCTACATGTGTGACTGAGACTGTCGATCTAGTTGTACTGTTAGGCAGTATAAAAGGCCTCTCCTGAAAATGCAATGAATACTTAGAAAACTGCATTTCAATTAATCATGCAGATATTGGTAAGTTGTTGGAGGAAAAAGTTGTGAGTGCACTATCAGGTGTCAATGAAAAAATTTCTTCAATTCAATCTGATATAGCCAAGACTGCCAAAGTCACGGTACCAACCAAAGACGTAAAAGCCAATTACTCTGATATTCTTAAAACTAATACGCGTCCTGCTATCATCATTCAGCCAAAAAATCTGGAGCAACCTCTCAGCCAAACCAAATCTGATATTACTCATAATTTGAATCCTTCTCAATCCGACTTCCAGCTGGCTAAAATAAAAAATTTGAAAAACGGCGGTGTTTTAATTGGGTGTAAAAATAGGGAGGATAATGACAAATTCGTTAGAATGGCGAAGGAAAAGATGTCTCAATCATATGAGGTCAGGGAATTGCACGGTGTTCATCCTAGGGTGCGTATAGTAGGAATGTTCGAAAAATATGCTGAAGATCAACTTGCTGACTATATTATAAAATGTAACTCTGACCTATTAAATAATTCTGAATGTAAATTAATTAAGCTTTTTCCTTTACGGAAAAACAAAGATATTTTTCAATGTATCTTACAACTTGACAGATATTCATACGACAGGGTCATTAAGGCTGGTAACTTGTTTGTAGGATTTGACAGTTGTGCTGTTTTTCATGCGGTTGAAGTTTATCGATGTTTTAAATGTAATGAATTTCGCCATTCTTCAAAATTCTGTAATAAGCCTATTTCATGTCCGTTATGCGGTCAAAACCACGACGTTAAACAATGCAAATCGAAGGTATCTTATTGTACCAATTGTGCTAATTTAAAAAATATCGAAAATATTGATGTGCCTACTGATCATGCAGTTTGGGATAAAGCGAAGTGTTCAGCTTATATTCGCGCCTGTCACAAACTTAGGAGTGATATACTATCTAATCAATAGCAATCACTCGCACCAATCATATCCACATCACCAACCAGCAACGCTACCACGGAAGGAGTATTACCCGCTAGCTTAGATAGCGATGACTACCTATCGAATTTCACCGTTTACTATCAGAATACTCGCGGTCTCAAAACCAAAACAAATTATGTGTATAATTCCACATGCATGTCCAAATATTCGGTGATTGCATTCACCGAGACGTGGCTTGATTCGTCTGTGTACAACAGTGAACTATTCGGTGCAAATTATAATATTCATCGCTCCGATAGAAATTTCCTAGCTACTAATCGTACCAGAGGTGGTGGTGTATTGCTTGCAGTACATGATAACTTTACCTCATCGTCAATAGATCTTAGTTCCGTCGGTCTTTCTAATATACCTTCTATAGATATTTTATGCGTGAAAATTACATCTAACCGGTTTTCAATGTATGTAATCGTCATTTATGTGCCCCCAAACTCTGCAGTCTCGGAATATGAAAAACTATTCGAATCAATTGAATCCCTAGATTGTTTGTACGGGTTCGACACACTTATTATCAGTGACTTTAATATATCTAAATACGCAGCTTATTTGAATGACTCGGAGCCTGACCGTCAAACTATTATCTTAAACAACTCTTTGAATGTTCTGAATATCTCGCAGCATAATTTTGTGTTTAACGACAATAAGAAACTCCTCGATTTGGTTTTGTATAACAAAAATTGTACTGTAGAACGGTCTGTCGATCCATTTGTAAATGAGGATATGCATCACCCAGCATTGCACATTTCTCTTCAGTGGAATGTTGGTACCAAGTTAAAAAATATCTTTCCTGCTAACGAAAATAATAGTTTTTATAACTTTCGGAAAGCCAATTTCCCGGCCTTATATAACTTAATCGCAAGTGTCGATTGGCAGTTTCTCGAAACACTTTCTAATGTGGAAGAAGCAACTAGTTGTTTTTATGATAAACTTTACTCCATTATTGATCTCTGTGTACCCAAATTCCCAGCTACCAACAAGAAAAAATATCCCCCATGGTACAACTCTCGGATTATAAATAATATCAAGTTAAAAGCTAGACTTTGGCGTTTATATAAGGGAAACGGGGATACGCGTACATAGACAAATTTAAAATACTGAGATCTAGAATAAAATCGGACATTAATATATCCTATAAGGTTTACGTTCAAACAGCTGAAACTAATATAAAAAATGATCCATGTAAATTTTGGGGTTTCATTAATAACAAAAAAGGAATGTCTAGCATTTCCAGTCAAATGTCCTATAACGAACGCCAGTTAGATGACCCGAATGATATTTTTAATGCTTTTGCTGATTTTTTCTGTAAATCTTATTTACCTTCATCTCCCTTCTCCAAGAGACCGGTAGAGGCACCAAGTTTTAACTCAACTTTTCACTTACGGGAATTTAATGAGAGTCAAGTAACGGCTGCACTAAAGAAAATAAAACCCAAAATGACAACCGGCCCAGACAGAATACCCGCATTTCTGTTGAAAGATTGTGCATATGTGCTGGCATACCCCCTAAAAATACTTTTCAACTTATGTATCAGTAACTGTGAAATACCCAAATTGTGTAAATGCTCGAAAGTGTGTCCAATTTACAAAAAAGGGGATAGGTTTGATATTACCAACTTTCGACCGATTTCTATCATTTGCAACTTTTGCAAAGCATTAGAAATTTTATTACACGATTTCATATATCACCATGTCTCTACGAATATATCGGTCTTCCAACATGGCTTTATGCGAGGCCGTTCTACAGTAACGAATTTGGTTTGTGTTACTCAGTTTATAGCTGAATCTCTAGATAAACGGACTCAGACGGATGTAATTTATACAGATTTTTCTAAAGCTTTCGACCGGCTTGATCACAATTTGATACTACATAAACTTAGTTACTTTGGTATGTCGGATGCTTTCATTACACTGTTTGAGTCATACTTATATAACAGGACGCAATATGTTGTTTCTAATGGTTTTAAGTCGGGCGAATATTTGGCAACGTCCGGAGTCCCACAAAGATCCATACTTGGTCTCTTGTTATTTATAATTTTCATCAATGATATTGTAGATGTTTTAGATGTCAATTGTCTCATTTGTGCTGATGATCTAAAGATTAATAGTGTTGTTAATAGTATCGAGGATTGTTCCCATCTACAAAGAAACTTGGAGAACGTGAATGCCTGGTGCCAGGAAAATAAGTTGCCTTTAAATGCCAATAAGTGTGACATTATGTCTTTTTCAAACAAATCCACGCACATAATATTTGATTACAATCTTGACAATGTCAATCTAATTCGTCCCACAACATTTCGCGATCTTGGCGTTATCTTTGATTCAAAACTTTCTTTTACGTCACATATAGACACCATCGTCTCAGAGGCTACTAAGACATATGGATTTATAGCGCGGAATTGTCGCGATTTCACGAACAGCGATACAATAAAATTGCTTTACTTTAGTTTTGTCAGACCCAAGCTTGAGTATGCTTCTCCTGTATGGTCTCCATATTACAATACGCACATCAATACCGTAGAATCCGTACAACGTCGATTTTTAAAATTTTTGTCGTTTAAATCTGATGGTGTTTATCCACCTATCGGCTTTCCGCAGCAGGACTTGCTCGAGAGACACTCTATGTCAAGTCTGGAAATTAGGCGTAAATATTTCTCACATGTATTTGTCTTTAAAATCATTCAAAATATCACAGATTATCAAGAAATATTATCTCAACTGAACTTCATCGTACCGAGAATAACCTCTAGGGAGAACTTAACGTTTTATCTACTGACACCTCGCACTAATATTCTGAAACATTCACCTCTATATTCAGCTTGTAACAATTGCAATGCAGCCGGTAATAATCTTGATATATTTAGTTGCAGCCTTAATGACATAAAAATGTTTTACTTAAATAAATAATTTGTTTTTCTTCTTCCCATCTTGTTACCTACTTCTTTCACTTAATATTAATTTTTTTATACTTGTACACATTTTTTTTTGTTTTAGCTCACATTATATTGTATTATATATATATATGTTATGTTTGTAAGTCTGTGACCATATTTTCTCTTTTATGTTACCACATGTTTTAATGTTCATATTTAAGTATGTTCAATTTTTTTTTTAATGTACCTACATTTAACCTTATTGTTTTTGCTTACCCTCCTGTTCTATAATTGGGTTATCTACCTGTTGAACAGTGTTCTCAATAAATAAATAAATAAATAAATAAATAAATAAATAAATAAATAAATTAAAGGAAAATAAAACTATCTATATTTTGAATTTTAAATTCTTACGCATCCGTAGCCTTATATAATATGGTTCATGAATGCCAACAAAACCTAGAATATATTTTTGGATACCATTTTGCATTATGTTTATGATTGATTATTTTATTTATGTACTTATGAATAATTTATGTTTTAATATTTTCATAAATTATATATTTCACATAAAGTGTAAGAAAGCCACACGGCTAAACTTCGCCTTGTAAATTGCTATATATAATGTGCTTGTATTTGTACATCTACATTCTTCCAATAAAGCCGTTTATTATTCTTATTATTATCTTCCCCCACCTTCCCACGACCTCCGGTATAAAGTAGCTTATTCTTTAACTTTTAAAGATGCCTACAACACGCGTACAAAGTTTTATCAAAACATGTTGAGCCGATTTAGAATTATAGTGTAACAAACATTCAGACAGACAAATAGGAAATATTTTTATCTGGCGTTGGTAACATTAAACAAACCCAAAGTTGCCGAAAATTCTAAGAAAAAAATAAAATTACAAAAATTCCAACATTTATATTTACATTTATTTATGTTTATTAATAACATATCCACATCGTGTTTTTTTGCATATTTAGTTTTCATTTTTCAGATGAATTCAACATTGCATTCTACAGATTGACGAAGATATCAATAATGGTGAGTTTTTATTACCCTTATACTTTTCACCAATTTTTTGCGAATTATCTCTGGAATCTTCATAAACGAATCTTCTTGAAATATAACAAAATTTTTAATAGATTATGTACGAATATTTGGCCAGTGGCGGATCCAGAGTAGGCTTCCGGGGGGGGGGGGGCGTCAATTAACAAATAAGTAAAAGTAGATATAACGTTTATACAATACACACAAAACAAAAATAAAAAAAATGTCCATATGATGCGAATGTTTTGAAAAGTACTGTGTAAAGATAAGAAAAGCACTATTAACTAAAAGAAATAAAACGTGAGAAGACGCATTCTTAATAAAAAGAAAAAACAATGTATCAAAGAACCAAAAATAGTTAAGGTAAAATTTTAATTTTGTTTTTTTGTTTTGGCCTTTTATTTATTACTATATTACATAATAACCACAACATTTTGCTTGATTTTGAAAAATATTTATAAATTCGGGTTGGGTAAAAGTAAAATTTGAAGTACTTGGCTATTTGTTTTAGATTTATTACGCTGCGGGAGACGGCACGAACACATGTTCTATAGAAAGAGTTTGCTGGAGACCACTAGAATTCGTCCATTCCTAGAAACAGACGCTTAGGAGAGACAGTTACCTACCAGTTACAAATAAATAATCAGATTAATTATTAAGCTTCGAAAATTCGTTAAGGGTCATATAGTCGGGGAACCCTCCTTAGGTGTACGTGCACCCCCCGCCCGATCCTCGGGGACAATGTTTTTCATAAAGATTAAAGCTTAAGGAACAATTTAAGACATGTCCTAAAAAAAAAAAATTGGCTGTACTTTCAAAATGGCGGCCATATGTTAAAAAAAACTGTTGCCGATGTTGTTTTTGTCATTTAACACAAAAACTAAAAAAGATGAACAAAAACTTTTTTCACAAAAAATAACGTGCATAAAATTTTCTACAATTTTGTACCTATACAATATTTTGATATGAGTTACCATTTTCCAGATAAATGAGTCCGAAATTAAGAAAACATGGAAATTCATATATCGGTAAATCACTTAGAGGAAATAACTGTGACAATTATTGTTAGGCATATAATATATTTTTATATTATTAACATAAAAATAAAATAAAATAAACTGAAAAAAATTAATAATAATAATAATATTGTAATTTGCAGACATTTATCTCGAAAACGGTAACAGTGGTATCTGGAAAACGGTAACTCCTATCCAAATATTCCATAGGAGCAAAATAGTAGAAAATTTTATGCACTTTGTTTTTTGTGCAGAAAGTTTTTCTCCATCTTTTTCAGTTTTTGTGTTAAATGACAAAAACCATATTTGCATTGTTTTTTAAACGGACGCCATTTTGAAAGTACAGTCAGTTTTTTTTTTTAGGACATGTCTTAAATTGTTCCTTAGGCCTTAAACTTTATGAAAAACATTGTCCCCAAGGATCGAGGGGGTGCACGGACAGTTAGGGTGGGCTTCCGTAGTGTTACATTTTATGTTGAATTTTATATTTTACTTTAAGAGATGAATCATTTATCTGGAAAATGGTAACTCCTATGCAAATATTGTATAGGAACAAAATTGTAGAAAATTGTATGCACTTTGTTTTTTGTGCAGAAAGTTTTTCTCCATCTTTTTTAGTTTTTGTGTTAAATGACAAAAACCATATTTGCAAATTTTCTTTTTTTAAACGGACGCCATTTTGAAAGTGCAGCCATTTTTTTTTTTTAGGACATGTCTTAAATTGTTCCTTAGGCTTTAATCTTTATGAAAAACATTGTAATAAAGGATCCGGGGGGGGGGTGCACGGACACTCAGGGTGGGCTCCCGTAGTAATAAGATAGTTTGAGATTTTTAAGCATTACGGAAATGCCATGAAAGGAAGTCACGTCTCGGTTTAGCTGTTAGCTAATTGAATATATTATATTCAAAATTATACTCTTAAAGCTGTGTTCATTATTAATTATTATTTACGTGTGGTGACAGGTAAAATCCTCCGAAGGTCTGAGGGGGGAGCGATGGCCCCCAGCGCCCCTCTCTGGATCCGTCACTGGATTTGGCTAACAAAAGACGACTTGACGAAGATAAAACTTCTACGGGGCACTGTGTTTAGCGAACGTCAATACAGACCTAATATTTTCCGTGAAAAAGTTATGAATACGAATAAATAAACGACATATTCATAGTGAAAAGTTTTCCATTTACGAACGATTTCCCGAATAAAAACTATAACGGAAAATGTAATCTGCCCCTAATGTCTTGCGGGAGTTAACAATGCGAAATATGTTTTAGTGGAGAAAGTTGCCTCGTAAAAACGATGGAGATAACAAAACGAAATAAGGAACTACTCTAGTAGCAGCTTTAAAATATGCGATAAACTTTTGTATGCAAATAACACTTTTGTAGGGGCCTATAAACGGTCTCTTCAAATTTGATTTGAAAATTATACACTTTCAAATAGCTTTCCGTGGAGTATTGCAACCATTTCTATCAATAGCTAATTAAATGAAAGAAATTCTTTAGTATTGCGTACTTAAAACTTTATGAACGTGCCACCGATTGTGAATATATAGATGTTATTATCAATAACGGTGATATAAACATAAATTCTATTTCAATTTCTGAGATGACTGACGCTTTAAAAATCCCCAACCCTTCAACAGAATAAGATTAAAATATTATCTAGTTCCAGATCTCGTTAAAATACCTTTCAAGTCAATATCTAGAACGGTTTCAGAGTAATCGTGAGCACAAAAAAAAGTTACAGACAGACCGACAGACAGACCGACAGACAGATTTTTTTTTGCTCATACTCAAAATCTCGACGTTTCATGACATTCTAAGCCTCTTTGAATAATAAAATTTTTTTAAAAAAATTTTTGTCGTTATCAAGGTGTCAATCAAAAAAGGTGGAAGTACGGTATAGTAAAGGTTTTTTTAAGGTTATCGGCACTTTAGTAGGTCTAGTTTGAGAATCCTGTTGATGTCATTCTGGCACCTTTGGGCTTTTTGAGATATTCAAGATGGCGGCTTATCTAAGGTGTAATTTTTTTTAAATTTTAATTTACCAAATGTGGGTATATGATGCATCATTTTTTATGTTTTTCATGTTCTAGAACACAAATCTGAGGTCTAAAAAGAGTTAGGGGCAATTCTTTCTGTGTTGCCCTGTCGATTTATAAAATAGGTGTAGATTGTGGGTGTTAAAAACAAATTCAACTCAAAAAGAGACAAGATGCAATTATGTTTTACAACAAATAATTCTCCCTGTATTTAATAATTGAATATTAAAGTGAAAAGTGTCATGGGATTAGAAAAACAATAGTCATTAAATGTTTACCAGATGGTCGGGTTTTAACGCATTTGGGTCGATTATACAGCAATAATGAAGATGTTTTTCAAGAATGTACAATTTTTGTACCTTCGTATTATGGTACACAATGCTAGGAAAATGACTGATGTTAGAACTTCTCTATAATCTAAGAAAGTCGGACAAGCCCAACTAAAAGTTCTGCCATTCTCTTCCACCAACTACTAAATGTTTTTAAGAAAACGTAAAAAGGGCACATTTCCAGATGTTTTTGTGGTTGTCTGTAATGGATTTCTCTTGGCCAAATATAGATGCCACTCAATAAGGGTGGCAGGCTGACGAGGATAAAATGGAATTACATCCGATCGCCTTGCCAAAAAAGATTCAAATTACATTTTTGCTTCAGCAAAATGCTCATGCAAATCAATAAATCCGTGCAACATAACACGATGCAGCTGCGTGGCTAATGGTTTGTCATGTAGTTTAATGTACAATTGTCTGCAACTAAGCACTGAACACTCTTGCCAGAATTCCATACGAGAATTTTTGAAAATATAACTGACAGTGAAGATTTCGAAGAAGATTAAATAAATGTTGATTTTGACGTTTCGTAGTTTACAGTTCTTACAATAAGAAAAAAAAACAAAAAAGTACTTAAGTCAATTTAAAAAAAAATATGTAATAAAAAGGATGATCAAGCATTTCCACCTCAAAAAAATATAGAATATTAAGTTTTGCTTCAAAAATTAATTTATTCTCCTCTTAATAAAGTAAATTGGCCACACTTAAAGATTAGGGCCTACCCGATTTTTAACATCAAATACTAATTCAGAGATCTTAAAAACATATAAAACGACGTGACACATACCCATATAATGAAATATTTGAAAAAACTTGTTTTTTCACTCTAAGCCAGTCACCATCTTGAATAGCTCAAAATGCCCAAGAGTGCCAAAGTGGCACAATCGGAATCGAACCAAAAGAAGAACCAAAAACAGTAAAAAAAAAACTTTACTAAACCATTTCCAGTTTAGGGTAAAAATCCTTATTTGGCACTGTGACTATTATTACTATACTTCCCCTGAATGTGGAAGTAAAATAAAATGACGTCTGGTTTTGACGTGTAGTCATTTAAAATTAAAGATTGCGCCTTTGTTTTTGCAAACGCGCTACAAATAATATTCAATATGGCATAAAAAACAAACAACTTTCCTAAATTTAGAAAACTTGCAATAGTTTGTCCAGTTTTCAAAAACGGCGATTCCTCTTAGGAATCAAACTCTCTTCGAGACAGTCTTGTACAATCGAATCTTTCCAATGTAAGTCAACAGATTTCTCTTTCACAGCATAGTTTCGAAAATGATAGATCTGCAACTGACAAATTGACAGCATTTAATATGTATATATCTGATCATATTTGATAAACTTGCACAGGTGGATGCGGTGTACACAGATTTCCCGAAGGCTTTCGATCCAGTTGATTAATAATACTGTTGAAATATATTACAAAATTTCGGGTTTAATATTATTTTTCACGTCATACGTATAATAATTACATATCGGTGGTTTTCGTAGCCACTTCTGGTGTTCCACAAGGTTCTAATCTTGGACCACTACTGTTTTTCTTTTTATTAATGATTTAAGCAAATTAATTGTAACAAACAACTTTTTGCCGATAATTTAAAAATATTTAATAGTATTGAATTGTTCATTCATCGGAAAATGAATTTAGGTCACTCAAATGATAAAATTACATCAAGCGAAAGGTACAAAATTTACAAAATTAGTTGTAAGTATTGTAATTTGAGGTATGTTGGGCCAACAATACTTCCAATTATAACAAGATTTATGGAACATACGGTTCACCTCAAAAGTGGAATAATTGAAAAATCTAGTGTTGCCCAACATGTGTCTTTAATAACGATCGTAGAATAGATAACTTCAGGTTAATTAAAAACGTAACAAATAGCAGACGACTGGATGCTTTTGCTTAGAGATTGCTAAATGCAAGAATAGTATGAATAGTGACAATAGGCCTTTTGGAAATAGTCCGCCTTATTGGTAATTAGGCCACGCCCAAGTAGCACCTTAGGTCAGAATAACGTAATGTTAGACCTCGTTTTGGTCCCGTTTTCCCATTTAGCCTAACTTAATTGACTTAAAATGTACGTAAAATATAAATAAATGGGGAATGAGACGACGCCGGTAATAAGCCTTAAATAAGGTCACGCAGTTATAATGACCTATTAGTTATAGAACATATTTCCCTGAACAGGTAATTTAAATGTAAACATTGTATTTAACTGTGGTCGTTAATACGTAATATCTACCTTCTTCAACTGTAGTATTTCGTTCTCAGAAATAACTAATAATATAAGGTTATATCTACACTTCTACAGTAATGATGATTTACTTATATCATAAGGCATAAGCAGCAAAGACATAACTAGATGCCAGACATCTCAGTTATAATGATGGAATAGAAGTACATCGTGAATACTTGTGAAACATGTTTTTTTTTTCAATTAATCACTCATAAAAATTTCATTATAAAATGGCCTCTTAAGCTGACTGGAAAATATGTGCATAGTACCGCTCGACTTCAAAGTATTGTTTCCCAAAATGTTAGACCTCGCTAACGTTTTTTCTTCAGTCGAAGTTGTTAAAACTTATGTTTTTGGCTTTAAAGTTAATTGGGACTAAAAATAGGATAAAATAATTTTGTAGTCTTTAAAATATGTACACCGCGCGACTTCAAAGTATTCTTTCCCAATATGTTAGACCTCGCTACCGTTTTTCCTTCAGTAGAAGTTCTTAAAACTTATGTTTTTGACTTTAAAGTTAATTGGGATTAAAATAGGATAAAATAATTTTGTAGTCTTTAAAATTGTAAAGTCTTTAAGGCTTATTTAGATCTATCTAAATTGGTCATATTTCCCAGTCCAGGTTTAACATCAAGTTCAAGGAGAATAGAACAATAATCATCTGTTTAGAAGAAATGAAATAACGGAGTGATGCTGACTAAGGCAAAAACGCCAAGCAAAGAATTGGGAGTTATGGCCTGATGCATTGTTTTGAATAAGTACATTTTATTTTTCGATAATAGTTGTATACCGATAACGCTTAATTACTTTGGCTACTTTTCCTCTTTACCCTCCATATCTGTAACACTATCCCACCATTAAAGTAAAGAACTAACTTTTGACAGTTGACACTGGAAGGGGCATCAACATAAAACAGTCGTTATAGTCCTTTGAAGTAATTTAGACAATGAAAACGTAATTTTGCCTTCCAGGGAAGAGACCGAATTCTATTTTTAAGTAAAAATAACTTCCAGGACATTTTATGAAGCATTATTTACCTTTAAGTCAAACATATATGCCAGGTAAGTGGAGAAGTAAAATTAACGTAAATTTTACCTAAAATTGGAACTAGCCGTGAGGTTAAAGTTTTAATACAAACCTGACTACAAGGACAAGACAAGGCAGTTGCGTACCGCCGATGGCCCTTGACAAGGTCATCGCGCTGAGGGTATAGTAAATTATTTACACATTGTACCTGATATTTCGTATACAAGGTACTCCGAAAGCGCATATGTTTATAGATTGCAGTGAAACTGGATTCTATTATTTCTGCATCTGGATCTCCAAGCCACCAGCTTAATGATTAAATAGTTAGGATTCAGGGGGTCGACAAGACTTCATTGAAAAAAATTGTTGTAATTTGAGATGGTCTCCTGGAAGATTATGAGTTTTATAGCTTCTTGTATGGTCGAGCGAAGACTTAACATTTTTAAAGTTTTTTTGGGGGAATTTGAAGTTACGATGTATGTTTAAGAAATAGTAACAATTTTATAATTGTG
The DNA here is from genome assembly GCA_936432065.2 of Rutpela maculata. Taxonomy (NCBI): domain Eukaryota; kingdom Metazoa; phylum Arthropoda; class Insecta; order Coleoptera; family Cerambycidae; genus Rutpela; species Rutpela maculata. The sequence continues at coordinate 362,005,696 of OW386285.2, forward strand.
TAGTTCCCTTGACTAAGTTTGACTGATTGATATAACTTCTTGTTCTATGATCTTTCCTCAACACCAAAATTTAACGCTTTTAATATTAACATTTTTTGGAGATATCACTTCTTTTTGTTCCATATCACTAGGTGTACATACACGAGTTTTATTTGGCATTAATGGGTATTTGCATAAGATGCATGACTTGTCATATTGCTGTCGAGGCGACCAGACGTGCCTTATAGTGCTCTGTCACCAACGGATGCCCATGAATGTTTATAAAAGTTAAATAATGACAACGTGTAGAAGATATATTTAAAGTATAAGTGAATGTGTTTGTAGAATAATATATATTTGGGAACATTTTCAGTAATTGATAAGAAATATTAGTTAGTGTTTAATTAGGTATATGAACCAAAACTTTACACAGTGCTTCCCCTCTAACGCATTAAACCATAATCTATATATAGTGCAGTGAAAACGTGTACCTGCCAGGCAGCAATGAGGAGATAACAAAGGATAAGTTTTTACTATCTTATTTAAATTAGTAATAAACTCCCGATTTGCAATTGATAAGTGTACGTAGTGCAGCATGTAAAATTGTTTTCATTGTAATGTTAAATGCCAAATTTCTTCAAATTACAAGCCATGCTCTCAAGGGGCTGTCCTCAGCTGTCGGGGTATAGAGTATAAATTATGACCAGACCAATAAATTCTGTAACGCTTCTCTTAACACTTGAGTGAAATAACTAATAGCACTATTTGAAACACAAAAAAAAATACAAAGCGTCATATTCATTCGAGATAAAAAAAAACGATGTAAATATTAGTATTTGAAATAGTAAATAATAAATAGCACTGTAGACGAAAAATCTTTTTAAGGTTTCATTTCAAATAAATAATTTTTAATGATTATTCCAAATAACATACTTGTTTCAAAGCGTAGTATTCTAAATTTTAATTTACATTTTAAATCTTCAAATTGAAGTAAAAAAAAAGGAATATTTATAAGACATTGCATTAGTTGATTCATTAGCTATAATAGTATGGCGAGAACGCAGCGAATGTCGAACTCAAATTGGTCAAATGGCATTATTAATTTTGCGTCCTATTTTGTTTTGCTATTTTGTTGATGTTGACTGGTCAATTTACTGAACTGCCTATTCAACAGTTTGAATTAGGGACATTATCCAAGTACTCACAAAAGCACCAAGATGAAAACAGCGACGTAAAACATCAACACTACTAGGAGAGAAGACAATTACAGAAAGGATAGAAATACATGCAATGAAGTACATAAAAAGTCTCATGTATGCTAAAAAAAATTCCTATAAGTTTCTTTTTTACTGACTGTTTATACTTCATATCTGGTAAGGCTCTGGTAAGGTGAGGAGTTTTTTTAAAAAGTTTAGGACCATAATAATAACAACCAAAAAAATAAGCAAGAAAACACAAAAATAATAATGTATCCACTACAGAACGTAGGAGCGAAGACATATCAACTACTAGTACGGGAACTGTCTATATGGAGCACTAAGCTATCAGTTAGAAGGAGAAAACATAACAACCCCGGCACACACCAACGCTATGAAAAATCAAGAAAAATGTTCATTATACTATTAGGAGACTTATAGGAAAAGACCATCAAACGGAGGTGGACAAAAGCATCATAGGAAAAACTTTACTCCACACTTGGTCTAACGAAAATGAAAACGCGCTGAAAATCTAGCACACAGCACACATGTTTGACTTAACAATAGGAAATACATAGAGCAAAAGTAAAACCTGCATTGACACTTAGAGTAATGGAAGCTCAATCTCACAAATAGACCATATCCTGGTAAGCAGAGAGATAAGGGAAAGGATCAAGAACGTTAAAGTAAAAAGGACAGCAGAAATCCTACTAAAGAAAGCGCTAATACTGAACAGCAGCAAACTAAAAATAGGGAGACCATGTTACACGTGGAAAACAACAATCCAGAGGATCATGAACAAACTGGGAGAGAAAAGCGAGGAAAAAAAATGAATTCCACAAAAAAAAATAGCAGCGATATATACTCTACCAGAATCAAAACGGAGGAATCAGAAGACTCAGAAAAGAAGAAAATCTGTAGAAGCAGAAATACAAAAAGAAGAGCACAAACAACAGAAACACACTTACACCTAAACCCATTCCCGGTCCTGTGGGGATGGGCTCTCGCAAGCACGATCCAAATCCAACCCAGCATCGGAAACCGAGGAATCAGAAGACTCAGAAAAAGAAGATTCGAAGAAGCAGAAACACAAAAAGAGGAGCAAAAACACTCCAAGTCAAGACACAACACATATTTCACAAGAAGATGGCAGATGCCCAGAACCAAAAACATAAAAAAGGGAGCGTGAACGCTCCCACAAATACCTACACCTCCCATATTCCTTTACCATGCGCCATTTGGCTCTCGCTGCTGGCAACAAGCATGACCTTACTCCAACTCAGCGTGGACGTAGCAGGCCCAGGTGTATAACCCTGGAAGTGGCAGCAATGCCATTTACCACACGCTGGTAAATCAATCAATCAATCAAAACCTGACTACAAGGACAAGACAAAAGTCAGGTTATATTTATGTTAATAATTGTTAAAAATTCTCTTCTTCTATTCAGACAAAAGACAGCGAATCAAAAGTTAATAATTTAATCTAAAATTACGCAACATTTTCTTACACATAGACCTTAATATGTACTTTAACTTTATAGTTAAATTTTAAGGAACAATAACGTAAATATTAGTAGGTATCCTTCTAGAATGCAGAATATTTACTAGTGAAATATTTTGTCGAACAACTTTATACGTTTCCTTAAATATATAGGGAATAAGAAACCAGACTGCAACCAACAGCTATTCTCCGGACTGATGCCCCGCCGAGCTCTGAATTACGAATTACAAGCCTGGCCGCGTTAAGTGCAATAACTATGCATTGCCACAAAACGCTAAAGTTGCGATTGTAATAGACACCAGCCGAAAGACTTATTCCCAATCAAAGGAGCTCTCGTGCCAGCCACTCCACACCACTTGCAGACTGCAGTTTCGAGCTATTGGCTCTCATCAGTGCAAGGTAGGTCTGAGATGGCTGTAACGAGACATTTGTTCACTCTTGGTACATGACGAGACTTATAAAACCACGACAGGCAAAAAAACTGACAGGCTCCATCTGGCGGCTGATATCCTTCTGAGTGCGTTCGAATATTCTTTTATGGAAGCGCTTGGCAAAACGCCTTGGTAAAGCTTTCACAATAGTAATGTTAATTAAACTTTCTTTTGGTGTGCAGACATATGAAAGGACGGCCTTAGGAGTATATTACGATATTATTTGTGGATGTAAACGAAGTTAGAAAAATCTATTCATAGTTGTGGGATACGCCGTGAAGTGGAAATTCTGAACGTACCGACATAAGTTACAAGAATTTGACAATTTGATAGGGGGGCATTTTCTTGATCATTTCCTTTTTGCTGGCTTGAAAATTGAGTCGTGCGAGTACACGTTTTAGCAATATTGTAAGTTTTGCTCCATTTGTGGGATTTAGTATTCAGCACGACAAAATTAGTCGTATTTTCATTTTGGTATTTGAGTATCATTTTTTTGGGGAGATATAATTACGGATTTCCGGATTAAATCAATTTTCTGAAGCATGTGGCGTCTTTCGAATGCAAGACTTCAGGAGTGCCATTTAACAGCAAAGGACCTCTGTCAGCCCACATCACATCTCAGGTACGTCTCTGAACCCCCCTTAATGTTGAAATAGATTGGTAATGTAGGTTATTTATTTTATTACAGGACTGTGTTGGTTAAGTTACGAGTGTTGTGATCTATTTGTTAGTTTATGGCTATTTGGATTTGTTACCTTATGATTTTACTTGGATCTGTTATTCTGTTTTATTTGAATCTACTTTCGTTCTACTTGAACTTTTATGTCACGTTCTACACTTTACGAGAGACTTCCAGCCTGACTCTGGTTTCAACTTCTAGTCCAGAATTTGGTGTCTGGATTTTGGATTATTGCCTGTCATCTTATGCTTGTCTGGTACTGGGGATCTCGTCACGTTACCTTAGACTCCACGTAGATTATCTACCACCTGCGGCTGTTATCACCTAGAACTACGCTACCCTGGTAGGATGGGAAAAGGTATTCAGACACTACCAAAGGTAAGCGGAATCATATTCTCTTAACGAGGGATCCGGTACATCAACATAACCTCCACAGGACAGTAAAATACATTTCAAGTAATATTTGTAATATTTTGTGTATCGTTACTTCACTTCACTAACTGAATAGTTTTGCCTTATTTTACAAATAGATTTCAATAATTTTAAGCCATTTATATTTTACCGTACCTTGGGTCACAGGTAGTTTTTTTTGTTACGCTTCTGGCATATGACCTTTTCGTATATGTATCAAGAGTTTATTAGTTTGTAAGATATTTTGCGTATATTAGGTTAAGCGTGTGGGCCCCACTTATTAGTTCACTTATTAGGTTATATTGTGATATATTGTACTACGTACCGAGCTATCGGTATTAATTGTGAGATATTTTGTATCACGTACCAAGCTAGTCTTATTAAATATTTGATTAGAATGACTTTGTCTTTATATATTTGACCATCCTGCACCACCCAAAATTATCGAAACCACCCCCAAGGACCTGACTAGTCGGCCGGGTGAGACCCTTTCCTCACCAATGTATTGCAGAGGGGGTACTGCGCGTTAAACATTAAAATTTTGCTCAGGGCACAGGGTGACTACCCTACTCTGCATTTGCTGTTTAGCAGCTTTTGGGGCTCTCTTTTATAAGTGTAACAGAGTGCGTTCAATCACGACATTATTTTAATATAAATACAGAAACCTTTTTAGTTACACTTTACTTCGAATTGTCTCCAGATGATGCCAATATGGTTGGCGCATCAAGTAAACGTATTCAAGTGTTTTGGTGTTTGTGGAAACTACTTCAGAGTCAATATTTAATTGTTGAAAAGCGTTCTAGTAGTTATTTTTTTAATTTTTGCTTGAAAATATGCTTCACAAGTATGTTTTCATTTATGACAAAATATATGTTCCAAAAAATAGCATTGCAATTTTTAATGTGAATTTATTACAAATTTTACGACTGTACTCTGTATCGGAGCCAAACTTTTCGCAGGGAAATTTCCCCGCAATTATATTTTGTGTCTATTTTATAAAATACTCTGAGTTTGATGTCATTTGGAAATTTTAATATTACATTTGACAAGTAGAATCGTTCTATCCGAACGTAAAACCATTTGATTAAGTTGTTAAAATACCCTCAAAGCATTCCTGCGATGATTTTATGTCACATATATTTGGTTATAAAACTTTACTGGCAGTAACGTGGACAATTAATGGCCATTTTATTAACTAATCATCCGGGAGAGTAAAAACTTTTATTTTGTAACATCAAGTAGGTTAATTCGAAAATGGTTTAATTTCGGCACTGGCTTGTTCTATTCTCAACACGATTTGGATTTTTTAACTTAATTAATAAGAGAAGGAAACTGGTTTCGAAATTTGAAACAACTTGAAATGTGAATTCATTAACTCAACAATAATCTACAAATTTCAAAAATATTTTTATTCTTGAATGCTACAAAAATATATGATTTTTTACAAATAGTACAAGAAAAATATGTAAGAAAAACAAAGTTGATTATTTCTACAGTTTAAATGCAAAATGTATTGGAAAATTTAGAAATGATGTCATAAGAAGTGATAATACTTTAATAGGTGATTCTTATGGTAAAAGATATCATTTTTAATTTCTCTATAGTCTCTTACCCCCAAAGGGTGAAAACCACCAATAAAAAAATTTCATATGTAAAAAAGTATTGCTGATTTATTTTAAAACGTAATATGTGTATGTTTCTGCGGTCGTTGATTACGAATATGAGGTCGAAATTAAAAAATTGAAAATGGTACTTTTTCAAACAAAATTAATGCCTGCATGAACTTTTCGCGGGTGACAAGCTTTTAAGACAATTAATTCAACATAACTTATTTTTTTCGTTTTAGTACACCTAAATAGTAATAAAAGCTTGTATTTAAAAAGTTTTTTGTACAATTCATTTTTTTTTATGTAAAGAAACATTTTAAAGTTTGACTGGAACTGGCCAGAGGCCAGTTCTATCTCGTCCCGTGGAATTGTGAGTATCCCCCAATCAATCTGTTTAATTTGTAGCAGTGTTATCAATTTGTTTTTTTTAATATTTTTTTTCTTGGTAAACAAAATTTACAAGAAAGTGTTGTCTCTTTCCAATAGTGTCATCTGCGTGCCTAATATTAGCGTTTCTTATTAATTATTTTTAATTGGTACGCCTAAAGTAAATATTTTTTAAAGAGTTTTATCAAATTTTGTTTCTTTCTATCGTTTTTTATTTATTGTGTTTTTAATTTATTTTTCACTGCCAAGTATTAACTTTGTGCGACCTTTTTTATTGATTATTTTTTAATTATGGTAAATATTTTTTTAAAAGTGAGTATCCCTTGATAAATATATTTAACTAGCTGATGCCCGCGACTTTGTCCGCGTAGAACTTCGTCCACGTGGAATTAAGAACATTGACGTACTAACCCACTGCACATCCATTGCATTTAAGGAAACCCACTACGCATCCATTGCACTCGAGGAAACCCGCTGTGCATCCATAGTACTCGGGGAAACCCACTGCGCATCCATAGTATTCAAGGAAACCCACTACGCATCCATAGTGCTCGGGAAAATCCACTGCGCGTCCATAGTACTCGAGGAAACCCACTGCGTTCTCGAGGAAACCCACCGCGCATCCTTAGTACGTAGGGAAACCCACTGCGCATCGCAATTTGTCTATTTTTGTGTTAGAGCGAGTTAAACGAAAAAACTAATTATTTTAATCGACAATAGAGCACATGGGCGGATATGTGTCAAATTTCATGATTAAAAACATCCCTCTCCCCGTTCACCCGTTCCGGGGGGGGGGGGTCTCCCTTTGTGAAAACCATCGAATACTTGTCTCCTTATTTCCTTAGAAGAGTCTGTCGCTGGAATATCACGTTTCTGACTTACGCGATTTCAGAAATAGACCATCTCGTTTTCACCCCTTTAAAAAGTGAAAATCGAAATTTCGTCTTACACAAATAGATTTGAACAAAAAATATTTCTGCCAAATTTCACGCATCTAGATCTACCCGTTTCCGAAAAATCCAAAAATTTCAACCACCTTTTTCACTCTCTTGGGGGTCGAATTGCGAAAAATCCCTCCTTAGTGGTTGCCTACGTCATTCGAGGAACCTCTATGCAAAATTGAAAGTTTCTAGACCCAGCGGTTTGAGCTGTTTGTTGATAGATCAGGGGTCGTATTTTCGAGCTTGATCGAGGCGATGTCGTGCACGAAAATGTGAGATTATCGCATGAAAATATACGTTTCGTATTTTCGAGCATTATGAACTCGGATGCGAACCTTCCGCATGTGACTGATTTCATTCAAGATGCAACGGATGGGGGTTTAATACACGATAAATCAATTTCGTGTACACTAGCTTTCAAAACTTTCGCGTACACCTATTTTTCGCTGTATTAAATCAGGGTTGTAATTAATCAACTTCTGACATTTGAGCGAAGACCAACATTATTGGCGAAACCTTATAGAATCTATGCGCAGGAGATTGGATGCGGTGCTAGAGGCTAATGGGGCCATGACAGAATATTAAAACCTTTTTTAATATATTTGTATTTATTTTACTTCCACATCCAGTGGAAGTATAGTAACGACAAAAAAAATTTAAAAATTTTTATTGTTCAAATAGGCTTAGAATGTCACGAAACGTCGAGATTTTAAGTTTGAGCGAAAAAAAAAATTTCTGTCTGTCGGTCTGTCGGCCTGTCGGTCTGTCTGTCTGTAACTTTTTTGTGCGCACGTTTACTCTGGAACCGTTTGAGATATTGACTTGAAATTTGGTACACATATGTACTTTAACGAGATCTAGAACTAGATTATATTTTCATCTTGTTCCGTCGAAGGGTTGGGGGGTAAATTGGGGGAAATTTGGGGAAAATAGGTAAATCAAGCAGGTAAGAGTCCATAAAATTGGTATTTAGTATATACAAGAGAAGCTAAGTTCTCAAAAAAAAATTTGGCATTAGCCACCCCCCTTACCACCCCCACCCCATTATTAAAGGGGATGAAAAAAAAATGTGATTTAGTGTGTGTACAAGAACCAGAAACCTCAAAATGTTTTTTTACTTCATCCACCCCCACTACCACCCCTTATCACCACCCCCACCCCGCTACCGATGTGGGGTATCGTTTTATGGGTTTTTGGGGTAGAGGATTTCAAATATTATATTATTAAAGTTCCATAAACAATTATTTCCACACACAAAAATTTTTTCGTTGTGAGTGACTTGGAAAAGAATCTGGATGTGGAAGTAGTGATTCCTTGGGCAGGGGTTTTTATGTTCGTTTTAATTAAATTTAACCTAATCTCAAAATTATCCGTTCACACAGCTTAAATTTTGCAAAATCGTTGTTACTTAATTTTGAATGTGTACGCGAAAGTTTTGAAAGCAAGTGTACGAATGTGAGCAAAGTGATCGTTTTGGTTTGTTTTATTTCGCACGACTTAACCTCAATATATCCAGTTTAGGTTTTTGCTGTGGTCTGTTTATTATTTAGGGACTTTAAAGTAGACTTATTTGAAGTAAATTTACCACTCTTCAATTCCGGGTGAGCCTCAAGAAAATCCACCATTTCTTTTTTTTTTTTGGTCTGCACTAATATATCCCACTTGCTTATCCGTTGATTGCGTGTGCATTATAAATTATAATATTCAGTCTTGTAATTCAATCAGTCCAAAATCTAGAATTCAATAATAATGACATACAATGTTTTAACCTGAAAATATCGTTGCATTCACATATAGCAGCTGATTAGTATTAGTGACATTAGTACTTTCTAGGAGTTTCATGTCCATTTGGTTCCACAAAACAGCGTTGCCACGTTTGCCATACGACATTTTTACGTGTGCGAAAAACAAATCTCGGATGGTGTTCGAAAATATAAAATACCACTTCAGAATTATAAGCGAAATTTTTTAAACGAGTCGGGTGCCTAGTATTTCGCAGGCGATAAATATCGATTGAGCTCGAAAATATGACCCCAGTCAGTCAGTGAGTGAGTCAGGGTATTCTTTTATATATGTAGATTTCTTTAGCATTTTTGATGCAAATGTCATAGTTTCTAAAGACATTTCTAAAACATTCGAACTAAATACCTCATTTTTAAACGGACACCATCTTTAAAATTAAATACCTCCGAATCTTAATATACATAAATATTTAGGAAACAAATTACTCCTCAGTTTATAAGCTTGATTTTTGGTCCCCACCATGAAATTATATCGTTTTTTCGAAAATTCCTTTATTATTCAATGTGTAATTTTCTTCTAAACCAAATACTGAAAACGGACGGAAAAATTTGAGCATGTAGGTCATGCTTTATGTTAACGAAAAGCAGCATTTAAGAATCATATTTTTTTAGTTACTGACTGCCAACCTACAGTAACAATATGGCGACATTCTTATTTAGAAAATGCGAAGTAGTACATTGTTTCTGTCATAACTTCTTTCTTTTTTGTGCTATAGAAAAAATAAAAAAATAATTTGAAAACTAATTAATAGTTTTTTATTTTGGTTAGCAAAGTTTCTGAGATATTTAACATTAACTAGATATTTAACATTTGAACTAAATACATCGCCTTGTAAACGTTCAGATGCCATCTTTATACTTCCATACCTCCGAAATTATTAATACTGATTAAAAAAACAAAATATGTCTTCAATTCATAAGATTTCTTATTAATCTTTAGCATTGTTTCGCTAAATGCTATACTTTTCGAGTTATTCAACGATTAACATTTTGAGATACCTGTTTTCTGAAGCTAAAATCGTAACTTAAAAATTATCAGTTTCTGTGAAAAATTGTATAGAGATTTTCTTCCCAAATTTTCACTCTATTTCTAATGGTTATGTTTTTCGAGGGGATGGCACCTATAATTTAGCAAGAATTTATGATGCTACAGAATGATGTAGGAATTTGCTTAAAAAGTCTTAGATTGTGCATTAGGGAAAATGCAGGATATTTCAAACAATTTTTACGGTTGGTAATTAGCAATGTTCTATGTCCAGTTTAATTATTTCATGTTCTTAAAATATTTCAAAACATTCTTTGTGTAAAAAGGATTTCTTAATAAAATATTGTAAATGCATATTGATTTGTAAACATAAATTATTTGAGAACGGCTTGGTTTATCGAAATACAATAAGAAAATATGTAAAACATTAAAATTTTATGTTTATGTTTAAGTCATTAAAATGTCATTAAAATGTTAGATGTGAATACTGGCAGCCAGAAGACAGGGTTTGACTGATACTATGGGAAAGTGACCATATTTGAATCTTGTTAATACATATAGTGCAGTTGAATTGTTTTTTTTCGGCGACAACATTCCACCTGAAATTTTATTGTTGATTTTTATGTACTATGACCTCCTGATTGCAAAAAAAATATATCCACCCAAAAATTTCTTGTGGGTCAAAAGTTATATGCACTTTTTGACGCGCTTTCACGTATTTTCAACTTATCTGCTTAATTTATCTTGTACTAGTCGGATGGGAATTTTAAAAATACTGGTTTATTTGGAATAAAATTCTTAAAAAATATAGACTTGTCCGATATGTATTGGTTAATCCGCCATCTTGGAAAAAAATAGAAAATGCCAAAATCTTGTCTATAAGAAGGAGTAATTTCACCAAAGTTGGCAAAAATAAAACTCATTTACGGTCAAATATAATACATTAATCCCGGGCAACATATGTCAAATAGAACGGTCAAAGATAGCGGACGAAATAAAATTTTTAACTCTTCGTCAATTATCAAGGAGGCATTGTACGTCACTTTTTCTTCTTTTCGATTGTACGTTATTTTATGTACTTTGAGGGGATAGAGTCCATTTTTCTTTTAATTTAAAAAAAAAGTGCGTTTTTTTAAAATTTTTAAAAAAAGTGCATTTTAACAATTTTCAAAAATGCATTTTCTTTGACCTTCCCTTTATTCACCCAATTTTCATCGAAACAAAATGAAATATACTATAGAAAGTAAGAGTTAATAGATAATGACTTTAACGTTAAAATATGCAGAGAAGACGCCGATACTACAGCCGTTAAAACTGCTATTGATTTGAAAACCGAAGACAAACAAGTTATAATAGGTGGTGAAGACATTGACCTTTTGGTTATAATGACTCAACTAGCATGGAATCGTCATAAAAAAATATATTTTTACAAACCTAAGATTAATAAAATAATTAGCATAAACATTTTGATGAAAATAGAATTGTCTACAATTCCACCTACTGAAGAGATAATAGAAAAACATTGTTTAAGAGTATATTTCCAAGTCCAAAAATGGTTAGGTTCTGAGAAAGATCCGTTACAATTCGGGTGGCTTAAAACTGAAAATGGCTTAATGCCTGATGTTATGAGTGAAAGTAACGCTTTTCCTAAAAATTTACTAAGTGATATTTCTTGTAAATGTAAGAAAAGCTGAATATATAATGTTCTATTCTATGTGTCTATTGTAAAGGAAATAATTGTGTCAATGCTTCTTCTACCTTTGATGAATCGGCTATCGAAAAGGAATGCGGTGAAATTATGGCATATGACGGTAATGAAGCTAATGGGACGGATGTGCTTTTGGCCGGATAACCGGACACAGTATATCCGGCCAGTTCAAAATCCGGCCGGATATCTCGCCTTTTCAAGCAGTCGCTTTATCTACGAGCAGGCCGCAATAATTACAATTAAATTCAAGTCGCACCTATATTGTCCTGTCCTGCCAATCTTGCGCATTGCTGCAAGTAATTGTAATTACACGAAATGCGCATGGTACACCAGAACAGAACTAATAATAATTAATAATAAATATTTATATGTGTGTACTTGGTTCTATCCACAGTTATGGTTTTTTTGTATTTATTAATGTTATGATTTTCTAAGGAAGTTCATTCTCAGAAGAACCAGAAACCAGCAACCGGCATCACGAAAGTTGTGTTTTAGTTTTCATTATTTTATTACTATTTAGTATTTATACCATACTTACCTACTAGTCCATTAGGACCAAAGAATTTGATTTTAAATTTTAATATTATTTATTATACAGTGTGTTTCAGTTGAAATGGTAACACCCCAATAACTTTTTTATTTTTTTTCCGCTTTCAATCGAATTTTACTTAAGTATGGAACAAATTAGGATCTAATTATAACCAGAAAAACATTCGCCTCCTACAAATACAAAGCCACCTGCGGTACCAATCAGCGGCGGCTGGTGAAATTTCAATATTTTTTTTCTCGTCTGTGGCGCATGGGACCCATACGAAATTTGGGAAATAACATCTAGAGAAGCACTTCTCTAATGACCCCTAAAAAATTTTGAAAAAGCAGTTTGCGAAAAAATTTTTGAAAATTTGCTAGCCTCCCCTGGGTCTAGGGACCCCTGTTTACTTTTATTTTTTTTTGTCATATGCATTTGACTTTTCATAAAAATGCATCGACAGATTTTAGAGTTTGTGAAAATATTTTCATTACTAACTGAAATACAATGAACTGAAATTTTGTAATTTACAATTTAACAAATTACAATATTTCAATTCGTTGTATCTCAGTTAGTAATGAAAATATTTTCACAAACTCCAAAATCTGTCGATGCATTTTTATGAAAAGTCAAATGCATATGACAAAAAAAAATAAAAGTAAACAGGAGTCCCTAGACCCAGGGGAGGCTAGCGAATTTTCAAAAATTTTTTCGCAAACTGCTTTTTCAAAATTTTTTAGGGGTCATTAGAGAAGTGCTTCTCTAGATGTTATTTCCCAAGTTTCGTATGGGTCCCATGCGCCACAGACGAGAAAAAAAATATTGAAATTTCACCAGCCGCCACTGGTACCAATATATGCGGAGAAAATCAAAAAATTATATTAGGCATATTTTTATCGGAAAATTTTGTTAATGAAACTTGTTCAGAATTGTCCAAAAATCTTAAAGTTCAAGGTAGCTGCCAAGTAGTTGTCAAGCAATTTACAGTTTTTTTTTAAATTTTAATTTTTCAATTTTTTTATTTTGATTTAATTTTGGGCATAAAGTTTTTGGACAATTCTGAACAAGTTTCATTAACAAAGTTTTCCAATAAAAAAATGTCTAATATGATTTTTTTATTTTCTCCACATATTTTGGTACCGCAGGTGGCTTTGCATTTGTAGAAGGCGAATGTTTTTCTGGTCATAATTAGATCCTAATTTGTTCTATAAAGCAGAATTTGATTCAAATTGGAAAAAAAATAAAAAAGATATTGAGGTGTTACCATTTCAAGTGAAACACACTGTATATTAAGAATGTATGTTGTGTTTTGATTTTTTGATCTTTTGTTTTCAATGTTATTTAATATATTATATATATTAAGACTTATTTTTTTATATTTGTTATTTATTTTGATTGTAGCTTCTAGTTCATTGTTATTTTATAAATATTTTGATATATAACTGACAATTAATAAATAACATTTAAGTTTCATGCATTTTGGACAGTTCTTATTTGGCCGGATGTTGACCGGATATTTTTTCATATCCGGCCGGAGCCGAATATCCGGTTTGGAAGCCGGATTGGCCGGATGCAGTAGCTGGACCGGATATCCGTCCCATCCCTAAAACTAATATAATACATTTCATTCTGTTTCGATGAAAATTGGGTGAAAAAAAGGAGGGTCAAAGAAAATACATTTTTGAAAATTGTAAAAATGCACTTTTTTTGAAAATAAAAAAATGAATTCTATCCCCTGAAAGTATATAAAATAACGTACAATCGAAAAGAAAAAAAAGTGATGTACAATGCCTCCTTAATAATTGACGATTAATTAAAAAATTTATTTCGTCCGCCATCTTTGACCGTTCTATTTTACATACGGTGTCCGGGATTGGTGCATTATATTTGACCATAGATGAGTTTTATTTTTGCCAACTTTGGTGAAATTACTCCTTCTTATTGAAAAGATATTCAATTTTGATTTTTTCGGCTATTCTTGGTGTTTTCTATTTTTTTCCAAGATGGCGGATTGACCAATACATATCGGACATGTCTGTATTTTTTAAGAATTTTATTCCAAATAAGCCAGTATTTTTAAAAATCCCATCCGAAAATGAGTGAAAGCGTGTCAAAAAGTGGATATAACTTTTGACGCACAAGGAATTTTTGGGCGGAAATATTTTTTTCGCAATCAGGAGGTCATAATACATAAGAATCAACAATAAAATAAAATTTCAGGTGGAATGTTGTCGCCGAAAAATTAAATTAAATCGATTCGACTGTACTAATAATGGAACAACATTTCCAGGTAGAATGATAATTTTTTGTTCAGGTCTCATAATTGACGAGCAGGCCGCGAGGGGGGAGAAATGTGTCTCATATTGATGAGCGAGGGTGGGGGGGCGGTCGAAGTCGAAATGTAAAAGAAAATTCTACAGTTCTCATAATTAATAAGGGGAGAGTGGAGGAATGTTAATTTTTGGCGAGCGAGAGAGGGAGCGAAATTTGTAGTTTTTGTTGTTAGTGAAACCACGGAAATATGGGACATTTTTAATGAAACCACGCGAATGGGGGATATTTTGGGGGCAGCTCCATCAAAAAGGGACTGTCCCCCCAACGAGGGATGAATGATCACTTTATACTATGTAAAAGGGGGCAAGTAGATGCAGTCTTGATCGACTTCCAAAAAGCCTTTGATGTTGTCCCACATGATATACTTATGAAAAAGATCTCTAATCTCCATATCGATCCCAGAGTAGTTCTCTGGATACAAAACTTTTTATCGGAGCGTTTCCAGAGCGTCAGAGTAAACGACAGTCTCTCTAACAAAAAACCCGTTACTTCTGGCGTCCCTCAGGGTAGCGTGTTGGGTCCATTGGCCTTTTTGATATTTATAAATGACCTTCCCCAAGGTATTACTTCAAAAGTAAGACTTTTTGCGGACGATTGTATTGTATATCATACTATAGCAAACCCCCAAAACTGCAACAAACTTCAGGCTGATCTGACGAAGATAGAGAAATGGATAAATGACAATAAGATGAAGCTCAATGGAGCAAAAAGTCAACTGATCACCTTTGGTAGTAAAAAATTTCATTATAACTATACATTAGAAAATAAGTCTTTAAAAACTGTAAGTTCAGTTAAATACTTGGGAGTTTACCTATCAAGTAATCTTAACTGGAGTACACACATCGACAAAACTGTTGCAAAAGCCTACCAAATTTTAAATTTTGTTATGAGGAATCTAAAGAAAGCCAGCAGGGAAGCCAGAATTAAAGCTTATTTATCCCTGGTGCGTCCCTGTCTCGAATATTGCGCAGCAGTGTGGCATCCTCACCAGGCTGGTTTATCTCACCAGCTTGAGATGGTGCAAAGAAAAGCGGCAAGATGGGTATATTTAGATTTCTCACATGACTTCAGCCCCTCGGCAATTATTGAAAGACTAGGCTGGCCGTCTCTGCAATCTAGGCGTGAATACTTTATAAAAATTGCCATGTACAAAGCCTACACGGGATATACTGCTTTAGAGGAAATAAAAAGTGTCTTTGTTGAACCCTCCTATTTTGCTAGAAACGACCATTGCTACAAAATCAGAATTCCTAAATTTAATACCACCCTTGGGGCTTCATCACTTGTCGGGAGTGGCGTCAGGCTGTGGAATGCCTTGCCTGAGGCTGCAGTAAATAAATTGTCCAAACTTAGTTTATTTAAGGAAGCTGTAAGAATTTAGCTAAATGACACGTATGTGTATTATACATGCATATTCTATTACTCACCATTATATGTATACACTATATGTAATTATGTCCTTATATTGTAAAACCACCGGCCTTTGCTGCTGATTTGTAAATTTTATAAATAAATAAATAAATAAACTGGTATCCAGACGGGCTATATCTAAATTTAAAATATGAATCTTATATTTTTAGTGAGCCGGAATATATTGCAGGAAAACTCATAATTATTATACCCCTTTAAATAGGTGTAACTCCCTCCCTCATTATCCATTTTCGGAATTAATTTGATACAAAGGAGTATCTCTATTTTTGGATGTATCACCAGCCACCAGGCGACAATTTTGGACCACTCTGTATTATTTCCCAGTGCAATTATATATGGAAGAATGTTAACGTATTTAATTACAATTTCTGCTCCAGAGCTGTACATGTATTTAGTTAACCATTACTTTAATAAGTGCATTAAAATATCTGAGTATAATCAATGACGGGAAGTAGTGCGAGTAATATACAGGAACGTTAGCATTTCTAACTGGTATGGCATTTGGTTCTGAGATATGTTAACTGTCTAATATTTCAGTTTTAAAGGTATGCCGATACTGACATTTTTTAAAATGGTATTGATGTTATCTAAATTGGCATTCCTTAAAATCGTTCCACGTTGCTCAACAAAATATTTTCCATCGTTACTGAGCCATTTACGATAACGTTAAATTACTAAAATTGTTTACGATTACGGAAAGGTAAGAACAGAATTAATGGAGCGGGGCTATTTTTGGACAACCATTTGTCTTAAATGTAATAGTCTCTATATGAGTGAGGCGACACTATACATACAATAATTGTATGTAAAAATATTGAAGAGGATTCTATTAACTTAGGAATTCACACCTACTGACAGAACTGAATATTTTACTGATAATTAAGGTTTAACTGGTAATTAACAGTTTGAGTTTTAATGGAATTTTGCAAATATTCATTTATTCCGTAAACCACAATTCATAAAATATAATTATAGAGAGTGTCTTAAAAAAGTTGATCACATAATTCATAAATTCACTAAATCGACTTGAACATAAAAAGAAATTGAATATTATTTAAAATATCTGGTGGAAAACAACCAATCAATTAATTAAAGAAATACGTTTGATTCTATTCTTTATACGTTTTTACACCAACGTCAATATCGATATTAGGTAATAAGGTTCAATTAACTGGGATAAATTGTATTATAAAGAATCATCAAAAAAAATGTTATCTATTCACCCGGATGACGAGGATAAGTTTTTTTAAATTTATTTCACAAATGTTCACAAATTTAATAGGCCTGTAACTTTGATTCATATAAAAATGAACCTACCACTTTTGTGTTTTTTAATCTTACAATGGGCCTTTCTCGCTATTTTTTTTTATTGTGTTATTGGAAAGATCGTATCAAAATATTATTAAAAATGAATTTTAATTTTTTTTCTGAACGCATAAAATATTACAGAAAATATTCAAATGTTCCCTAAATCAACAGCAGATTTAAACGATAGCATTCGGGCGGAAATGTGACGTCATCATAAACTACACCAATCAATTTGATCTTAAACCGCTGCCAGAATTCGCTATAAAGGTGCATTCCCAAACAATCTCACTTGCGTTCTTTCCGTATCTTGCGTTCTTTCCATATCTTGCAATTCTATTGGTGCCTGAAGTACATTTATGAGGAACCACCAATAGAATCTCGTAAAGTGCTAACGTTTAATTGAGAACGTCCGTTTATGATCCCGATTGACAAAAAGTAAATGTTGTTGTGATTTTAATCTAAAGAGACAAATAAAGTATAAAATCAAGCCCACTAAAAGAAAGTTAATAACAATATACGCATACGTTAAAATGATGTTCACAACAGAAAAATCCAGGAGCAGTATAAACAACACCAGGAACTTTTGCAACTTTCCACCACAATTTTCGAATTTCCAAATTTGTTGGAACGCGCAAAAATAACATTGTAGTATTTTCAATAGTGTTTGGACACACTGGTACAAAACAAACCATTGTAAGCGGCATTTTCTAATTATAAAATAATATAGACCTTTTCATCATAGAAGCGCGCATGTGCTGCCTATACGTTTGTTTGCGGGAACTATGAAATGTTCGGACACTTAGATTGTCAAAATGGTTGGAGCGGTATCATTTTTTCACATTAATTTAGACGAAAGTGTGATTGACGGTGCAAAATTAGTACACAACATTGTGAAAGAACACACTTGCGCTCAATTAAGGCGCTGGCTCAAGTATCGTGGTCGTAAAATGACTGGAAGCAAAATTAAAGAACTGGTTGCAAGGTTAGAATTCAACTACAACTTATCAATTTATATACAATATGCTTAATAACATTCTTCGTGTAGTAATTGATAATGCAGTAAAAATATTTTCTGTTTTTTTACGAAAATGTAGGGTCAAAAATGTAATTGAAAATGAGGTTTTTTGTCAATCCTTCTGTGGATAAAGCTGGCTCCTTTTTTTCCATTTTTTTTTTCAAATAGGTAAACTGTACGATATGGTACTACATATTTTCAGAAAATTGGTAACAAATTCATCATTATTTGGTTAAGAAACGTAATGTTTATGTCAAATCCAATATTGACATGCGAAAACTGTCCGAGCAAACATGGAACTCGACGTTTTTTAAACAAATAATGATGAATCTTACCAATTTTTTGAAAATAGGTAGTGCCATATCGTATAGTTTACCTATTTGAAAGAATTAGAAAAAAAGAAGCCAGCTTTATCCACAGAAGGATCGACAAAAAACCTCATTTTCAATTTTATTTTTGACCCTACATTTTCGAAAAAAAAACAGAAAATATTTGCATTACTGCATTATCAATTACTGCACGAAGAATGTTATTAAGCATATTGTAGACTAAACACATTTGTTTTCTTTTAATGCACTTGTATATAAATTGATAAGTTGATAGTTGAATTCTAACCTTGCGACCAGTTCTTTATTCTTGCTTCCAGTCATTTTACGGCCAGGATACTTGAGACAGCGCCTTAATTGAGCGTAAGTGTGTTCTTCCACAATGTTGTGTACTAATTTTGCACCGTCAATCACACTTTCATCTAAATTAATGTGAAAAAATGATACCGGTCCAGACATTTTGACAATCCAAGTGTCCGAACATTTCATAGTTCCCGCAAACAAACATAGAGGCAGCACATGCGCGCTTCTATGATGAAAAGGTCTACATAACAAATAAAAAGTGAGGTTATCTTCTTCTTCTACATGTATGGCCTTTACCAAGTGAGGTGATTTGAGCATTTCAGTACAGCGTTGCCAGATGACACTGATATTATAACCATGTGAACCAACACGATCAAAAATAGAGAATATAAACATGATAATATAGATTTTAGACTCAGAAAGTGAAAGGTTGATAGAATTTTTGCTTTTATTTAGTATCAGGTTAACGAAGACTACGTTGTAATGAAAAAAATGTACTATTCAAAGTAAACAGTTGATATCGGAAATGCGATGTTCACATAAAAAGACATACACCTGGCAATAGACAACTCCTTTAAAAATACGACTTTTTATTGGTCTAACAGACTGACGTTGCAAGCATCGCGCCTTAGAACTCATGTTTCAAATTAAGTAAAATAAAACTGATTTTGTAAAGTAAATATTTGGTAGTATAGAACATAAAAAATTGCAAGAAACTAAATTAATATAAAATTATATTACAGTTTATTATATGGTTTACTCATGGTGAAATAGTAAAATTCACTCAAGCGGGAAAGGCCCATTAAAGAAGTACCGAAGAAGTACTGGAGCGGGAGTTACGGGAGATCGACATTAGCCTGAATCGGTTCCAATTAGAATTCACAGCTATAGAAATCTGTGCACGAGAAATAATACGCAGGTCATACATTGACAAAGGAACCCGTATCATCACTGACGCTTAAACAGCTCTCAAACCTTTGGATGCATTAAAGATCAAGACCTGCCAAGATTCTCTGGTGAAACTGGCGTAACACAGCAGCATACAGCTGATGTGGATGCGAGAACACCAGGGCAATAAACATAATAAAAAAGCAAACAAGCCAGAGAAGGGGCAGAAAGAGCCTTGATGGGACTCGAGCCAACCTGCGAAATATCATATAATACCGTAAAGAAACTATTAAGTCAGAAACAGAACTTGTCTTGATCTACACACTAAAAAAAATAGTTTAGAGCAAACAAAAGTTTTGTTGAGTGTATACAAAGCAATTTCTTGGTTGATGTTGTTGGTTAATGCTTCAAACAATTTTGTTTGGAGCAACAAAAATTTATTAACATCAACCAAGAAATTGCTTTGTATATACGCAACAAAATTTTTGTTTGCTTCGAACAATTTTTTTTTAGTGTGTACGGCGCTAGGGATGAGACAGCCACATATATACGCTCATCTCCGAAGGAACCATCCAAAACTAAGAAAAACAAATTGTTAAAGTTGAGCAGAAAACTGCTGAGATGTGCAGTGGGTATCCTAGCAGAAAATTGCAGATTAAGCAAACACTTAACCCATATAGGGGTGAGAGACAATGCAAAGTGCAGGATATGTGGTGAGGATGAGGAACCTCCTCACCACATATTATGTGACTGCCCAGTCTTGGTGACTGTTCGTACTTCATGAGACCATTTATGACCTCTGAAGAGATAGCAATAGCTTCCATCGACAGTATAATCGTCTTTTTGGGAGGAACGAGGATAATGAGATTAAGGAGTATTTTAAACTTCAGTTCAGCGAGGTTTTGGCACCGCAACCCGTAATGAAGAAAAGCAAAAGAAAAAGAAAAAAAGAGTTTACTTTACTCTCCTAAAATTTCAACATAACGATACGGGACACCCTGTATAATAAAGAATTGTTTGAAAATCATTTTCACATCTAACGGACTTTCTCTTCAGACCATTTCACGTAAGTATATTTTATTATAAAATCAATTATTATATGTATTAGTGCCATACTCTTCGTAAATAAGAAAACGAAGAGTAGATTGCATTTGATCGACACATTTCCAAAATCATTAATATCGCTCGTAAAAAAGTTTTTCATAAGATTGTGTTACTGATCGAATTCTGAATAACTTTCAAAATATCCGTCTGTCTGTCAGTCCGCTAGTCGTTCAGTTACGTTCCTTTAAGCACGATAATTTAACAGGGATAAGTCTGGTTGTATTGAAATATTGACAGTAAATTAGGGCTAACTAGAACCTTGTTGTTTTTTAAAAAATCGATCAGTAAATATAAAAGTTAAATATCAATCATTTTTATAAGTAAAATATGCGTACACCAACAACTTACTTTATGTCAACAAATATTGTTTTGAAAATGATGCTTGTAAAAACGTCATTTATTCCAAGATAATTAGATTTATGTGTTCAAAAATGATTAGTCAATACTGCTAAATGAAGCAATTTGAATTTAATTGTTTTAATCAAGAGAAAAATGCAAGAGACCGTTTTTATGTAGAATTGACCAGGCTAACCGGAAAAAATATCCACATGGAAAAATGTCAGTGGCGGACCACTTTTTTCGTAAAAAATATCAGAGGACATGTTTGCAGGGCCGCCACTAGAGAAGCGATAAAATAACTTTTCTAACTAAAATATGTGGTTTTATATCCTACTAACACATACCAAAATTGAAAATAATATCCAAAGTACTTTCTGAGATATTAAAAAATAGGGATTTAAAAAAAAATTCAACACCTATAGCAAAAATTGCGGACATATGTTCATATGAACTTTTCTTCACAAAATAACCTAAAGAATCGCACTCTGAAATAACTTTTGCTAATTTCACTAATCATTAGATAATTCGATTAATCGAATTTTTTGTTCATTGATTATATAGGTCCACAAAAAACAACCGCTGAATCATAACTCGAATTCAGAATTGTCAGATTGGCTCGTTTTTCGTCCTTAACCTCAAAAAACACCCTTAAAATGCCAGTTTTTCGCCTTTCACAATCAAATAAGTAGTTAGATTTTTTTTTAATGTTTACTACTTGGAGTGTGCAGGCTTTTATAACCCCATAACCTCTAAATTATATAACTTCATAACCCCATAACCCGGGGTGTCCTTGCTCCAGGCTAGCAGGCTTTTGTCAACATCACCAAGGAACATTTACTTTTCATATAAAACCTCTACAATTCATTCTCTTTTTTGTGATATCGAGTTCTCTTATTCTCGAAAGATCTGTGTAATGGCCGCTTTTTACATTGTCGTTCTCTTTCTGGTACATCTCGCGCGAACATCCACCAGTAATCCCCCATCATATGTTTATCCCAACTAACTTGGTATCGACGCTCCACATCCTTGAGGCCCTGGTGGAATCTTTCACCCTGCTCTCCACTGAAACCACCAAGATTTTCTGGGAAGTAGTCAACATGAGATTCCAAGATAGCAATTTAAAATTCATCAAGCAACCTATTTCCCCATTCACGCGCAGAAGCTCATATTTGAGCTGATGAGTACTAGATATGAAAAGTAAATATTCCCTGGTTATGCATTGATAAAAGCCTGCTTGCCCCGGAGCATGTTGACAAAGGAGGCCCCGGGTTATGGGGTTATGGAGGTTGAGGTTATGAAGTTAGAGAATTTAGAGGTTATGTGGTTACAGAAGCCTGCACACTCCGAGTTATATGATTTTTGAAGTCAGATGTGTAAAATTTCTGTTTATTCAGAGTTTTGTTGTTATATTCAAAATTCAAAATTCAAAATTCAAAAATTCTTTATTCTCGAAGACAAACATTTGTATAAGAAACGTCACAATTTTAGACTTAAGTGCTAAAACAAAACAAACAAAATAGAGGTATGCCAAACATGGAGGCGCTATATACATGTACATATATATGTCACGAATACATTACATCAAATAAAATGCTGGTGAGGTGTTCAATCATTTAAAATACTCTGCAGTATTGTATAGGCATTTATCAAGCAAAAATGTCTTAAGTTTTTTTTTAAATATATTTTCCCTTTCTATAGATTTTATAGTATTTAGAAGCCAATTAAATATTTTTGCATCTATACGGCTGGGAGCTTTAAAGGTGATATTTACTCTAGAGAATGGTATATGTAAATCATTTTTTTGGCGAGCATTTACCTGATGATAAGTACTATTAGTCAAAAACTTATTTTTATTGCTGAAGACAAATAAACATATTTCGAAAATATATAAACCATATAATGTCAGTATTTTATAGTTTTTAAAAATATCTTTGCATGTGTGAGTGCTCGATACGCCAGCGATACACCGCAATATTCGTTTTTGAGCCACAAATACGTCATGTGAGAGGGTTGAGTCCCCCCAAAAGCAGATACCATATCTCAGGCGACTTTCTACCTGAGCGTAATATAATGTAATTTATTGGTGTTCTGTGAAAACAGATTTTAAATTTGTAAATAAAAAATAAATGGAGGATAATTTTGAAGATGAAACTTACATTGTGCCTTCCAATTTAGGCATGGTTCAATGTGCAGCCCTAGAAATTTAAGGTTATTGTTTTCTTTCGCTTGAATATAAAATGTGTCTAGAAGCTTGCACGCCCCGATTAATAGAGTTATAGGGTTATGGAGTTGTAGGGTTATGGGGTGATATGAGGTTATGAGGTAAACATATTAAAAACCGGCATTTTACGAGTGTTTCTTGAGGTTAGGAATGAAAAACGAGCCAATCTGACAATTATGACTTCGGACTCTGATTCAGTGAGTCAACATACATAATGATACACTAGTCTGGTCCACCGGACAGACCACGAACGAATGAACGGACACACAAGGAGTTTGTTTTTATTTGGTTCGGAATTGTAATTAACGTTTTCTCAAAAAAAATGCGAAGAATATTCTATATAATATGTTCAACAATTATATAAAAACTTAAATAAACCGCAAAGGGTATAAAATTTCGATATATTAGTTATTTTTATTTACTTTATGTAAACACGTGCCTTAACTGGTATTAATTTAGCTACCATTTGACACTTGCCGAGTTCTTACTATGAATATTAAAGCAAAGTGCATAACGGGATTCCTCGCAAAACATTACAATGTAAGATTCTCTCTCGGTCTCGCATACTGATTAGGGTGCCAAATAATACAATTAGATGCACTGATACCTTTTATTTAACTAGCTTTAAAATCAACATCTACTTTTGCTTAATTATGTTTACTTCAGACAAATTATATACACCAATGTGAATATTTTCTTTACAAATCTATGTTATTTTAGAAAGCTTTACGACGTTCAAAATTATAATCAGGCCTGTAGCTAGGGGTGGGCCAGGACGGGCTACGCCCGTCCTGGAATAATTTTCGCCCGACCTACGGCGACCGCAGAAAATAATGAAGTAGCTATTTTTAAATGGGAAAAACGAATTTTTGGCCCACGGGCCCCCTCTGAAAAATTGTTTGCCCGACCTTAAAGCATTTTCTAGCTACAGGCCTGATTATAATATTACCATTGTAAAAATTATTACTCAACTGTGCCTGTACCCGAGTGAACAATAGGGTGATGTGAACAACAGGTTACCTGCTTTTGTTCTAAACAATTTTTTTTAACATTCTTTTATGATAAATGCAAAATGCAATTATTCATATGTTTAGTTCAACTTTGGCTACAGCTGAGTGCATATTACGCAATTCGGAGGTTCCTGTTTGTTTTCGTCTAAATTAAGTGTTTACCGTTTGTTAGAGTTGTTGTTTTTGTTAGAATTATTGTTAGTTTGTTGATTTTCGTCATTTTATTTTGGCTACTTGGCGCCCATTTGAGTTACCTCATTATAATATTTGGCATCCACTTGAACATGAAGATAATGATGACATCATCGAAGGTGCTAAAAATATTGCTCCTAATAATATGATCTTAAGGCGTCCATCTGAAGCGGAAACAATAATTCTGAACCCCTTGAAAGAAGAGTAATACGAAACAAAATCACCTTCATCCTTGTGCTCAAAAAGGCACTTGATCCTTACAGAATCAAGTGCCTTTTTTAAATGGAATGCTATGTATATCAGTACATTTTTTTAAGCCTCTTTCTAGACTCTATTTATTCCTGTATATATTATTATTGACTATCTCCCAACCACTTGGATGTAAGGAATTTTTTTGTTGAAATAATGCCATCTGCAGATGCATACTGAAAAAATCATCAGTCACAATTATGGGTTTTAAGAGAAACTTATGTTAATGCTAGTTACGAGACATCTAATTAATGTTTTTGAATCATTTTTACTTCCTAAAAATGTAGGGGGTGGCCAAAAATTATATTTCAATTAGGAACTTTTTAAATCGAATTTCCTCAATTTTTTCAAATGGAGCACCCTATATATTTTTCGACGATGTGAAGTAGAAATGAAAGACGAACATTTTTTGTAAGTATTTCCCTATGGCTAATTACAACTATTTTCGTCTTATTGAGCAATAAGTGCAAAATTCAAGAATAAACAAGAAACAGAGGTTTCTTCAAATAATTCATTAGAAAAAATTATAATTATTTGACATACGCCTTTATGCAATTTTAAAATGAGGCCATTTAGTGGGACCATTTCTTCCAATCCATTGAAGTTGATAAATAGTATTTCACTGGTCCTTTACTGTAATAGTTTTTTTTTGTAATTTTTTTTGCTCAGTTTGGTATAAATTGTCTTCTAAAAATGAACATTTATCGCACCTATTATCGTTATCATTTGTATTAAATTTAAAATATTTCGAGTTTTACAAAATGAATTTTAATAAAGCGCAACTGGTAGACATGACTTGTGTTGGGGGGGAGTCTGTCAGAAATTGTTTGCTTATCAGTAGAATTTATAAGCAAAGGTATCCTGAAAGAAGGATTCTTGTCTTGATGTTAGCAGCTTCCAAGACCTTTTTGATAGATTTGTGGAAACTGGAAATGTCAAATATAAAAAACGTGAAAGAATAAAACGAGTTGTGAATGAAGAAAATGTGTTTTCTGTGGTGCTGGCAACGGTTGTGAATCCTCATATTAGTCAGAGGGAAGTGTGCTCGTTAGTAGAAATATCATATTCAAATACACCAGGAATTATCTGATGACGATTTTCAAAGGCGTCTACAGTTTTGTAATGGGGCCAGAGAAAAAATGCAAGACGTCACCTTCTTTCATGATGTTTTATTCACTGATGAGGCAACTTTTCATCAAAATGGATTTGTTATTGGGCACAATTTCCATTATTGTACTTAGGAAAATCCTCACTTTTTTAGACAGGTTGATAACCAGCAGAGATGCTCTATAAACGTTTGGGGAGGAATTATTACAGAACATGTAATAGGGACCACATTTTTTTGGTGGTACATTGACTGGAGCTATTTATCTTCATTTTCTTGAAAACTATCTGCCACAATTATTGGTGAATTTTCTTGAAAGAATTTGAAATGGAATGTGGTTTCAGCAAGATGGTGCTCCACCACATTATTTAAATGCAGTTAAAGACCACTTATATAATACCTACCCACTTCAATGGATTGGAAGAAATGGACCCACTAAATGGCCTGCTAGATCCCCAGATCTTACAAAAATGAATTTCCTTTTATGGGGATATGTGAAGGAAATTGTTTATAAAGATTCGCCAAGAACAGTATAAAATATGAAAGAAAGGATAATAACACCTTTTATATCTATCACACCGGTAATTTTAGGAACAGTAGAAACCTCACACACGCATAGAGATGTGTGTCGATCAAAATGGGCAAAATGAGCACTTATTATATTTTTTTCTAATGAACTATTTGAAGAAAACTCTATTCTTAAAGTTTATTCCCGGATGTTGTACTTATTGCTCGATAAAACGAAAATGGTTGCAATGGGGTATTTTCCAATTTTTTTTTTTATTGAATAATATCATAGAATATGTACAAACAAGCCTTCCAATACAGATTTCCGCGGAAATAATTATCAATTTTTTGAGAAAACAGAAGTTAAAATAAGTGGAGCAACAGGTGTTTTAAATTGGTGCCGTAGGTAGTTTGGCCGATGACGTAGGTAGACTATATGGATTTGTGGATGAATGAATGGTTTTATACAAAACAGTGTGGTGTTGCCAAGTTGAAATTCCTTCTCTAGTTCTAGTAATGATATTTGAAGAAAAGAGGAGTATAAAGCTTATTTATTAAATCAATTTTAATATATTTATCCACGAAATTTAATTTTGTGATGTAAAAAATAATAATTGGCGTGAATTATTAAGTATTTTAAATAATTTTTAATGCCTATTAGATTTTTAAAAACATATTTAACAATATATGGCAACAATGTCAACGGATAGTCAAATGACAGGTGTGTTTTAACCGGTCGTGTTGATTTGAAGCATTTCAATTTCTTTTATAGGGGTATTTACTGTTATTTACAAATAATAGATAATGTCTTCGAAAGATGTTTTATAAAAAGTTGTGGAAACACAAGTATAAGTGCGTCGGAAAAAAAATTGCAACTGTTCCGAAAAATATGGATATTCGAAGAACTTGGTGGCAAACTTCCAATATTTTTGATCCCATCCCTTCAGGTTCGTTTATATTTTGTTGTTACGATTAGTCAGCCACATACTAGTTATAGTACTGTTAATTAAAATACACTTACGAAAAATAAGTGTACTTATATACTTAAATAGAAGTGTTTACCTTTGCGTTACCTCGTCGAAATATATATGGGCCATTTGAAGAAATTGAGAACATTCAATTAGCCTGTTTCCTCGGAAGATTTAAAAAAGATCCACTAGAGGCAGCACTAGTAGGGGGGGTACATATGTTTTGATTTTCTTCGTACTTTTTTAAAATGAAATTAACGGAAGATGATGTACCTGGAGCAAAATTGAAATTTGCAAAAGTATAAGATCATCTTGTCAGGGATTTAAAACGATGGCTTGCATGTCGTGGTTTACCTGTATCAGGTAATAAAAATGTACTAGTAGAAAGGTTAGTTGTCGTTGATTATTCGTCCTAAATGCTTAAATATATTATGTTAATTTTGTTATTAATACTTTTTTTTTATATTTAAGAATTGAGGATTGTATTGAGAATGGTAATGGTCAAATTTTTTTTATCGGAATTGATGGTGGTAAATGTTTAGAAGACAAACAGCAACGCATGAAATTACTTAATCCAATTCTACCAAGTTCAACATCCTGCACCTTTCCTTCTTCAAACTAGTCAATTTTCCCATCCAGGGCTATTCCTCGTACTTTTTGCTATGCTACAATGTATAATTATATTACTACTGGTCCTAGTGATAGTTTAGACACAAATAGTCCCTTATCTGATGATGATGAACAGCTTCCTAACTGTGGCAACTCGAAAGCACTGCAAAGAGGAAGACAATATTGTTTGAGTGATTTTGTATTTAATATGGAAGATAACGCGAATGATTTGTCATACTTCTTAAGGGCAGATGTAAAATCTTCTTTTAGAGCATCTGTAAGCATAGCTTTTGATAATAATAGTAGTAAAATTATTAATGCCCAGTGTCAGTGTCCAGAGGAATTGTTCTCATATTGTTGCTTTACTTTATAAGCTTGAAGATTACACTGTAGCTACGGTTATGATTCTCTTACATGCACTTCAAAATTAAAAAAATGGAATAAGTGTAAAAAATTAGACAACAATCCGGACAATATTTTAACAGCTAGCTATCCTACAAAACGTAAGCATCCGAAGAAATCGATCGTTAATTTTAATCCAAAAAAAAAACAAAATATTTAAATGATAAACACTATAAAAAACAGTTCACGTCAAGATTTGTTAAAATAATTACGGTTGAAATCGATATAGAATAAAATAATTTGAAGTGGCTAATCGAAAGACAACTTAGGATCACAGCATCGTGCAAGTACAGATTTGACAAATTTAATTAATAGCAAGTTATGGTGTAAAAATGATATTTATTATATTTATTTTGATATTTAATGATATTTATTTAAATGATATTTTTAAATGATATATTTATTTAATGATATGATATTTAAGTTCATGTATCTCTGATCGTGTATGGCCGCGAAAATGAAGCTAACGGAATAATCTATTTTGAAATTAATAATGATTTGATTGTTAAAAAAGTGTGGTCTCTTTGTAAGCGCATCATTTCCGGGTTTGGGATGAGGTCTAGATGGTTTGATATTTGAAAATAATAAGCTCGTTTCATGTATTGAAGTAACATGTCCACAAGTATTAAAAAATTGTTCTCCTTTCGATCTAAATAAAGCAAAGAATTCAAAAAATTTATGTTACACTGTTAAAGATAATCAAATTCACTTAAAAAGGAACCACAGTTATTACTTTCAAATTAAATTAACGCTTGCTTAATATTAGGTTTAGAGTACTGTGACTTCATTATCTGGTCTGGGCTTCATAGTTTTGCTACTGAAAGAATAAATCGAGATGAAATATTCATTAACGCATTAACACAAAAGCTAGTCAAAGTGCATACAATTTTAGCTGGTGAATTTTTTGAAATGCGATTGCCAAGAAATCTGTCACTTTATCTAATCGAAGATTGACATTCATACATTTTTAAATTGCTATTTTTTTTTAATTCTTTAAGTCAACTTACCATAGACTGAAAAACTTGACTTTTATTTTTGCAGTTGAATGAGTATCTAAGGATTTAAAGTTGTTGATTGTTAGCAGCTTTATGCATGTTACATTATAGGTTTGGTGCTTTCAAATTTTATGTAAGAAATTATGGTTATAGATTATTTTCGTACATCGTTATTAATAAGAATATGATAAATTTATTTGTGTTGTACGACAATAATATTTATAACAGAAGCAGTAAAAGAAATTATAAATTATTTGTATTTTTAATTTATTAACTTTAAAATAATATTAATTATTTATACTACTAATGGTTCTTGAAAATTAACAAGCATGGCAATTACAAAAGTAATAATATAACCTCATAAAATAAACTATTACTAACCTTTGATACAGTCGCTGATAACGGATTTGGGTTTTCAATTGTTGGACCATTAGAATTTATAAAATGTTTAGTACAAACATAAGTATGTTTTTTTTATTTTTCTATCGTTAAATCTGTTCTTCGCAATAAATGAATCCACTCCAAAGACTTTTTCTTGTCAACTTGCGGTTTTATAAAAGGCACAAATTTTACATTATCCTGCTTGTATCGGCTGTCAGATGTACAATTCGCGAATGCATAATGTTTAGTGGGCATGATAAATTTATTTTTTTATTTTTTTATTCACAGTATTCATTTATTTTAATAATAATAAGAGGTACGTTTAACGTTGCTGTCAATAGGAAAATCAAAACATGTGTATCCCCCACTAGTACTGCCTCTAGTGGATCTTTTTTAAATATTCCGAGGAAAAAGGCTAATTTAAAAAGTTCTTAATTGAAAAATAATTTTTGGCCTGTACATTGTTAGGAAACAATGATTCAAAAACATTAATAAGTTTTTTCGTAACTAGCATTCTCGTAAGTTTCTCTTAAAACCCATAATTGTTACTTTGATGATTTTTTCAATATGTATCTGCATATGTCATAACTTCTTTATTTATTATGCTACAGGAACGATTAAAAAATAATTTGGAAGCGCAATTAATTGTCTTTAATTTCATTTCTTAGCATGCGTGACGTAGGTGTCACGATTTCTGAGATATTTAACATTTAAACTGCATTTTTCGTCTTATAAACGTTCGGACGCCATTTGTAAACTTTCATATCTCCGAAACTATTAAATCTATGTAAATAAATAAACTAGCAAAATTCATTAGAGTTTATGAGCTTTATTTTTGGTCTCTACCCATTTTTCAATAGAACTAAAAGTTTTGAACTTGTTGCAGAACTAAGATTTGTAGGTAACAAACTCGATGTCTCGTTGAAGAGGGGACAGTGAAGCGAAAAGGAAAGAACCAAAAGACCTTTCAGGTGCATAGCTAGTGAGGTGAATGTGAAATAAAGAAAATTGTTTGTCAGCAAAAAAAACATTTATGCTAAAAAGTCTTTTTCTTATAGTGATGCAACCTTGACAAGACTCATTAAAATTAATATTTGTCAAATGAAAAATTGAATAAACGATTATGTATTATGGAATCTGAAAGAATCGGGAAGTGGAAGATGAAATATTTGGAGAAAATAAGATAATATCGTGAGTAATAGTATTCAAGTGATTTGGTGTCTGTGGAAACTACTTCACAGGAAGATTCACGCTGAAGGTTCTAGCCACCTCCAAGAAGGAGTATACAATATCAGACTTTAGCGTAGCATATTTAGCGGCCTGAATCGTTATTTTGCGCCAGATTCATGTATAAAAAAATTATTAAAAATTGCATTCCCGATCCAGAACTCTTTGTATATACAACTTCTGTTGTCAGATGATAACGTTAGGTAAACAAGGGCATGTATTTTTAAGAGACATGTTACATGCAATAGAAAAATAAATACAGTAATATTGATTCCAATATGAGTTATCGGACAATGGAGGGTGATTACACACTGAAGTTGACACTGTTTGACGAGGGCTGTTTATTTGCTGTAGATATATGGGTCTTTGGTTCATGACCGATTGCAGCGGAGCAGACTGTGTACACATGCGACATTCGATACTACACTAAAACGTCTTTGTTTGATCTTTGTAATGCAAGGGAACAGGGAGCGAACGACTTAGTGGGGAAGGCAAACTTTTATGTCTGCATTAAAAACTTAAAACGAAAGTCGGCTTTGAGACTCGCCGAAATGTCAACTAATTATATAAAGATTTGTTTTAAGTTTTGAAAGTACCTCTTCCTCCGAAAGGTACATAAAGAATGCAGGTTTGGTTTTATCATATTCGTCGAAAGAAAAATTATTTCGGATGTTTTTTATATAATATGTTGATTGAAAATGCAATTAGTTTCTATCCAAATTTCAAATTATACCCCAGCACAATGTATATGTATAGTGTGATTTTATCGCTTTATTTTTTGAAGTATGTAAATTTTAATGGATACTTTTAAATCAGACATGTTTTGCAGATTTTTGAATCGCCAGTCTCGCTGTTTTTAATTTTTTTAGTGAACGAATTCTGAAATCATAAAAAATGCGAATTTTTTAGTTTTCGAAGTTTTTTAAGTTTGCCACTTAAACATACATCTAGTGAAGTGCCTTTTGACGAAAAGGTTAAGTTATTAGGAAAACTATTGGATTTGATTGGATTTGCCTAAAAACGTTTTAATGGCTATATATCATAAAATTTTCTACCACGTTTTGTTGCCAGCTATTTTTTTTTTTAAACTCCAAAAGTCCGTTTTGTCATGTTATAATTCGAAAAACTTCAGTTGTTTTGACCTGAAAATATTTACTTAGAGGTTGTCGAGGTCGTCGATTATGAATCTGTTTAAAAAATTAATAAACAACATGGCGGCTCCAAAACGATCGAAGTAAGGGCTGAAAAATCATGTAAAATTCTGTAAGTATTAATAAATGTTATATCAAACTTCTAATATTCTAGCATGGATGTTTTTAATATTTCCGACATCCGACATTAATATGACATTAAAATATCAATATACAAGATGGCGGATCCAAAAAACCGAATGTAAGACCAAAATCATTACACGGAATATTCAATCAAGAACAAAATGAAATTTGATAAATAGGTAATTAGAAATATGCAACTGATAACCTTAAAATATTGTTACAAAAATGTAATTTGTAGAAAAAGGTTTAAAAGAATTAAGCCTAAATGAAATTCTATTATTTCTATTTAAGATAAATCAAAGCAGTTTGAGAAAATTGTCATGAATAGAGAATATTATTTAGATAAAGCAAATCACAACTTACACGCTTTTTTATTTACTTTTCTGTATATTGTTGCCCTAATCTGGGCATGCTAATATACTAGTTAGGTAAGTACTTTAAAACACCCATTATTGGAGAACCAATCAAAACAACTACTCTTCTAGCTAATACTAACGAACTATTGAATTACATGATATGATTCCTATTTTAAGGAAAAAAATTATTTAAAAAAAAAATTGTCATATTTTGTTTGTTTGAAGATGATTATTTATAATAAATTTGAATAAAAACACATTTTATTTCCACATCCAGTGGAAGTATAGTAAAGACAAAAAAAATTTTGAAAATTTTTATTGTTCAAATAGGCTTAGAATGTCATGAAACGTCGAGATTTTAAGTTTGAGCGAAAAGAAATTTCTGTCTGTCTGTCTGTCTGCCGGTCTGTCGGTCTGTCTGTAACTTTTTTGTGCGCACGATTACTCTGGAATCGTTTAAGATATGGACTTGAAATTTGGTACACGTATATACTTTAACAAGATTTGGAACTAGATTATAAGGGTTGGGGAGTAAATTGGGGTGAATAGGGGGTAAATAGGTAAATCAAGCAAGTAAGAGTCCATATTTAGTATATACAAGAGAAGCTAATCTCTCAAAAAAATTTTTGGCATCAGCAACCTCCATTACCACCCCCACTCTATTATTAAAGGGGATGAAAAAAAATGTGATTTAGTGTGTGTACTGTCGTAAGCAAAATCAATAGGACAACTATTTTTTTCTAATGTAAATCTGTCTCTATTTGCACACTTGCAATGAATTTTGACAAATAACTGACAACGTCCAAAAATTAAAGTAGACTAGATTTTAGCAAAAATACGTTATAAGACTTGCCCCATTTTTTCTTGCGCACGACAGTACAATAACCAAAAACCTCAAAATATTTTTTTACTTCATCCACCCCCACTATCAGCCTCCTATTACCACTATTACCACTATTACCACCCCCACCCCACTACCGATGTGGGATATCGTTTTATGGATTTTTGGGGTAGACGATTTCAATTATCATATTATTAGAGTTCCATAAACAATTGTTTCCACATACAAAATTTTTTCGTTGTGCGAGAGTTGGATAGAAAATCTGGATGTGGAAGTAGTGATTCCTTGGGCAGCGGTTTTTTTCAAAAATTTTCATTTTTTTTCGATTATAAATTATTTTTAAGGAAAATAATATGTACCATTTCATTTATTATTTAAACAATTTTAATTTTCACAAAAATGTACTTAAAAAAATTGCCATAACTTGGCCAATATTTATCGCAGAGAATTGATCTAAGAACCAAATTGTAGGGCATTAAATTAACTTTCAACACTGTTGAACATTTTTTTGCATCTCTTGAATTAATCACGAAAAACGCGCATTAAAGTTTGAGTTTTATAAAGGAATGAAGAACACTAAACTTTAAAAATCTTATCTCGGTAAATTTTTAACTAAATTGAACGAGACTATTCTCAAATTTAAGGTAGTTTCATAATCCTCTAGTTAAAGAGGTCAGAACCATAAGGGTATTAAGTGACAATTATTGTAGAACTAAATTAAGTTAAAGTTATATTTATTAATTGGAAAATATATCCAAGTGATTTTGTGACCGCTAGCGCCACATATTGGTGTGTATATAGCTCCTATACAGAATCGTATATTTTGTTCCTGACAGAAAGGTAAAAATGCACTTATATCGTTTTGACTCAAACCATATCATAGATCACTTTTATGCTGTTTATGTCTAAATGATGTGATTTTAATAGGTTTTGTTGAGTTTATAAAAGTGAAAATCTAAAATCGAATTAGAACCCCACCAAAGAAAAGTACTAAATCTAGTAAAGTTCAGATATCAACTATATTAAAGAAAACCAAAATTGTCGTGTTGTTTGCCTTGATTTGCAAAAGACACTCCCAACACTCCTTCTCCCGACAAATAAAGTTTACTATCTCAAGCAGCTATGTAATTTATGCATTTACGACCTTACTCTCCTAATTTATTACAGCGATTCATGCGGAGGACAAGACAAAAATATAAACATTTGTAAGTTTGTATTTAGTGCAGTGTCCTAAATTAGAAACCATAGATCATATTTTTTTGTGCCAGGACATAGTTATATGGAATGTGAAATTATTTCGATTACTCGAAATGAGAAAGAAAAAATACCCAACATTGGATCGACATCATAAAAGTGGTTTTAAAATATTTTGTAGTGTATAAAATGAAAACCCAAGATTTTACTTCATTTTCCATGCCGAACGAGAAATTGACCAATAAGGAAGTATCCCAGGATAGCTTACTTCACACGAATCGTCTGTTTCACAAACATATAAAAAAATATTACGGAGAAAGAAGTCAGTAAGAAAAAATTTGGAGCTCTTAAATGAAGGGGCATAGTTTAGTTCAGGTATGAATGAAAGTGACCAGCACTTCACCTTCGATTTAAAATACTTGCACACCGCAGATGTTTTATTTTCCAGATCGGAAAAATGCATAAAGACACCAGGAAGACCTATAAACATTAATGTCCAGTTATACCAACCAAGTTCAGTTTGTTCCAAGATCAAAATCTAAAGTTATGATTGTTATCGTAAACATGGATTATGATCTCGGATCAAGCTGAACTTGTCTTGAAATTAGTTGGTACAATTCGCCCTTAATAACATCGATCTATAGGAGAAAGTGGTGAAATTTGATTTCGCCTTTGCCATACATTTTACCAATACACCATAATTTCTATATGAATATTATGAACAAAGAGGAGGAAAACAAGAACACGAAGTCCAAGAAGGGAGAAATAGAAGCGACAGTAGTTTTAATCAAACGGAACAAACTGAGAACGTAAATGAAAGTGTTGTTGACGAGGATGAGAATTAGGGTGTATACCAATTCATAATTTTGAAATTCCCTGATTTTTACAGGTTTTCCAGGACTTTTCAATAATGATTTCAGAAAATTTTTCTGCTCGAATATCTAACTTTTTATAAATTTATAAATTTACTGCCTTTTCCCTGATTTTCCTGAACAAAATCAAATTCCCTGACTTGTCCTTCTTTTTTTTTCCTATTTTACAGAAAGAATACACCCTGAGAATGCAAATGATAGTGTTTCTGAGAAACTTGTTCATTACTATGACATATTTGAGTCTGATTATGATGAATAAGGTCCTTTTAAGAATATTATTTTTTTAGTGTGCAATAACTCACTAAAAAAGTTACTTATACCATTGTGCTTCAAATGTCTTCAAATTAAAAAAAAAAATGACAATGTTTTATGTTTTGAGTCATGGTAGAGCAAAATATTTACATGAATACATGTTTATATTAATTTGTCAATTTTATACACAAAACACTTTAATCTAATTTGATCCCAGAATTTCCAATTTTCAATCAACTTTGAGTACTGTTTCTTCAGTTTCACTTTTCGGCACATTATGTTTCTAACCCCTTCAGTTTTATTTTTGACACTTTTGAAAGAGAATTAAATTTTGAGAAAAGAAGATTTTATATAATATTTCATATAAATCACTTCCCTTAGTTTGAATGCCCACTTCTGGAACATGCTGTATATGACACTACCATTAAATAATCGTATTAGATGCAATAGCTGAGAATCCAATAAAAATCCAATCCGAACCAAAACAGACTTGAATCATCTTTCGAATCCCCGAGGAGCAATCAACTTCAAAATATGATTGAGCATCTCGGTGGCATTAATCCTTTCTCTTATTCGGTTACACAACAATAATACGTCCCTTTCTCCACAATTGACCCGATGCAACCGGTAGTGCATTATTCTATGCAATAGTGAATTCTTTGCAAATGTCTTAGAGTCCTCGGGGTGCGGCCATAAATCATTTATTGCTTCTAGAGCCCTCAAGAGATATGCCCGGATAACGGTTCGAAGGGATTAAGGGTTGGACTTTGATGGAATGCTTTTATAACATGAATGTCATCTGTCAACTGTACATGGATATTGAGGACGGACACGCTAATTTCTTTTAATGTATTTTTAAAGGAACTTGTGGTTTGCTGGTAGCCCATACATTGAACGCTACATCAACAGCCTACCACACAGTGGGCCTAAATCACAAAAGTGGCTAAAAATCTGATTATGCTTTTAATGATTCAAAATTATGAACGTATTACGAGAAAAATAATTTAACACATTAAAACACGGGGGTGGGTTTTTAAGGGGCGTTTTTTTGAAAGTGACAATTTATGTTTTTTTTCCCAAATGACCTGTTTAAAATGACATTCAAAATACGAGAAAAATTCCTGCACAGAGGTGGGTGTTGATCGAATTTTTACCCATCTGATAAAAGTAAATTGATAGCATAAAATGGTTGTTTGGGTTCCAAGATAACTTAAAATAGCTATTTGTGTATTAAGTGGCTCTTAATACACAAATAACTATTGAGCGAAGTGCCTCATTGTCGCTCGTCAGTGTAATAGGCGGGGAGCTCGTAACATCGAAAGTACCATCATCGCGGATTTGAAAAATTCTAGTGAAAATTGACTGTAGATAACCATGCGAACAAAATGAGCCCGGTATGACGAGGTTTTTCTTGCCGGAAATATTTTTAATTAAATTATCATTAAAGAACAATAATATTTTACCGTTTTCGTGGAAATTGATTTCAATTAGAGAATTTTTTAGGAAAGGACCCCGGAACAAAACCCATGAAAATGTTGATTCGGTGAAATCGGCTGAAGGAAAACGAATCATACGGTCTCGTCTGTATTTTGTTTGTTTTGTTGATTTCCATTGGAATAAAAATAGGATTTTTCTTATTTGCGTAAGAATATTTTATTTGTTTATATGAATATTAGAATAATGTATTTTCCTATGTTACACTGTACATCAGTATTATATTCTTAAAGCAAATTAAATATTAAAAGTATTTACCGTTTCGATAAAAAATACGTAAAATCGCGTTTTTAAAATTTTGAATTTTAGAGCTTCGACCTGCTGTATTTTTAAAATAAAGACATTTTGAAACTAAAATTGGTATTTAGTATATACAAGAGTAGTTAAAAAAAAAATGTTGGCATTATTCACCCCCATTACCACCCGACCCCATTATTAAAGGACGTGAAAGAAAATGTTATTTAGTGTGTGTACAAGAACCAAAGGCCTCAACATATTTTTTACGTCATCTACCATTACCCCCACCCCACTACAGATATGGGATATTGTTTTTTGGGTTTTTGGGGTAGAAGACTTCAAATATTTTATTATTAAAGTTCCATGAACAATTATTTCCACATACAATTTTTTTTTCGTTATATATAAAACTATTCCGAAATTTTACATATTTTTTACATCTAGGTACTGTACTAGTTAGTAGTGATTCCTTGGGCAGCGGTTTTTTGTAGCGGTTATTATTTATTAAAACTGTGAACTTTTTTGGATTGACATAATTTATAGATATTAATAATATTTTTGGGTTAAGTTTATGCGCAAACAAATAACAATGGTTTTAATAAGATTCCTGAACTAATTAATTTATTACAATAAAAAAGTAACGTAGTTGCAAATAATACAAAACAGTGTCAATAAACCAAAGTTTCAATGGGGGGCGTAGCTCAGATGGTAGAGCGCTCGCTTAGCATGCGAGAAGTACCGGGATCGATGCCCGGCGCCTCCAAAATTTTGCTTTTATATTTTTGATTATTAAAAAAAAATTGCGTGAAAAATAAATTTGTTTATAAACATATTTTTTTAACAATAAAATCGAGAACTGAAAAGTAGCTAAGTGAACATTACGTTAAAGCACATAACATTTTATACATTTAAGTGCCTTCCCATTTTGCAAAATCAAAATAATTTGTCTATAAATTCAAGATTCAAGACGAATAATCAAAAAAATACCAGCTTGTATGCACATCAAGTCATTGTATGCATCAAAGAACAAAAAGTAGTCAATAACTCCTTTATGCCAATATTAAAGAAGGTTTTTGAGAATGTTCAGACTGTAACAGTTGTCCAGAACATAGCAGAAATAGCAGATGGCTGAATAAACCAACTATTCTGCAAGAATTTGTGCCTTCGCCACTCTTCACTATATAAATCACGAAAAATAAAATAGTCTAAAATACAAAAATAATTCTTATATTAAAAGGTAGTACTCTCTAAGTTCCAGGAATCACTTTATCGATCTTGACGCATCAGCCCGGCTAGCTCAGTCGGTAGAGCATGAGACTCTTAATCTCAGGGTCGTGGGTTCGAGCCCCACGTTGGGCGACATTTTTTTTTCAAACATTTTCAGCGCAATAATCAAAAAGTTAAATTAATTAAAATTGTCATTTTGATCCTATTCTGTTAATCAAAATCTAAATTTTAAATAAAAGTCGAATATTGATGTTTTTTTAAAAAACATATATTTTGAATAAAAAACATATTTCTCCATTTTTCATGAAACTAAAAATAAGTGAATAATTTGAAGGCCATTTAATTTTTTTTATTGATTCTCCTTTTTCTAAACAGGAAATATTCTTTTTTTACTGCAAGATTTTAACTTTTAACTCATACTAGTCGAATGAAACTATGCTTTTTTCATCGATTATTTGAAGGGGGACTCAAAACAAACGATTGTTTAGGGGTCAATTTTTTGTAAAAATGCAACCTGTATGGTATCAAGAAGTTGCGATAAAATTTTATCCAATCTGGGAGGTGAGCGTTTTTTGGAAATTGAGTTTTAATTTTGAAAAACTGATTTTTATCTCGTTTTTTTTATATCTCGGGTTCTGTTCAAATAAATTATGAATAAAACTGCATAAGTAAAATCTGATCTGTTGTTTTGTATTTAAAAAAATAAATAAATAAAAACCACGAAAATTTCTAATTTTACGTAAACTGAAATTACTACAAAAATAATAAATCTTTTTTAATGAAACTTGATGAAATTAAGGTCTGAAAAATCTTGGAGCCTCATGAAAAATTGTCATTTGATCACACATTTTCCAAAATTAAAACTTATTTTCCAAAAAACGTTCACCCCGAGATTGGATAAAACTTTATTGTAACTTCCCGATACATTACAAATTGTATTCCCATAAAAAATTGTCTCCAAGCAATTGTTAAAATCGAATTTTTTAGTAGTTTATTCGAGTACACATATAATGTGTTCGCCTTCTCTGCATCAATAGAATCATCATTTTCCTCATGATATCTGTCTGTCTGTCAGTATGCTATCTGTCGCATACACATTTTTGGTAAATATACTAAATACCATCAGAAGTAGTACTTGAAGGAGGTTTAGGTTCTATACTATTTAGAAATGGGAACTGTAAATATTTTAATTCTAAGAATAAAATTTATTCAGAAATATATATTTTACATAGTATATATTTTTCCAATAATTTATTTTTTCTACTCCCATACTTTAATACGTTTATTACACATTCCCTACCAGCACTTCAATGAGATTTATTAAGATACAAGTTTATAACCAACAGAAACGCGACACACAGCCTATTCTGTCAATATCAACTATTATTTATTTAATCATACAGCATCCAACAGTACAAAACCATTTATAGGATGGAAATCTAATCTACACTATCTAACCTAACCTAGGTAAGAAGTACAATAGAAAATATGAAGTCATTTAGACTATAACACAGTGAATAAAATTTCCAGCAGCTAGGCAAAGATGTCCAATTCACTGCAATGAGTTTCATAACTGTTACAAATATTGAACAGAGGGGAAAACTTTAACACGTTAGTCCTAGGAGCGGCTAAATAAAAGTTACGAGAGTGACGAGAATTAATGCGTGGGACATAAAAGTTCAGTTGATTTAATATTTCGCTACAATCTACTTTATTATGCATAATTTTATCTAAAAAATGCAAAGCAGAGGATTCTCGCCTTTCAAGAAGACTAGTGATGTGAAATTTCTCAAGTAATTGATTTTGAGGAGTACCAATTTGCGGATATGTACCTTCAGTTTTCAAGTTTAAAAATTTCAGGAAGCGACGCTGAACGTTTTCCAATTTCTCGTTATGGGTGTTATAGCCAGATTGCCAGACAAGTGAAGCATACTCCAGCTTAGATCGCGAGAAAGCAAAATAAAGCATCTTTAAAGTTTCCGCATCATTAAAATCACGGCTGTTACGTAACATGAAACCTAACATTTTGTATGCCTGCGATGTTACAGCATCCATATGGTTAGTGAACGTTAATTTATTATCAAAGATTACACCTAGGTCCTTGAACGTAGTTGGTCTGTTCAGCACGTCACCATTAACACTATAATTATAAATTATTGGGGACTTATTGGTTGTATAACTCATAACATTGCACTTTCCAACGTTTAAATGAAGATCGTTTTCATTGCACCAAGCCAATAACTTAGTTAAGTTGTTTTGAAGTTGTTCACAATCTGTAGGATCATTGATCCTGTGCAACATTTTGACGTCATCGGCATATATTAAAAAATACACATCTAGATTATCACTAATATCGTTAATAAAAATATTAAAGAAGAGAGGTCCAAGTATCGAACCTTGGGGTACTCCTGACGTGGCTCGGTATTCAACAGATTTGTATCCATTATACGAAACGAACTGAACTCTATTAGTTAAGTAACTCTCAAGAAATTGAATTAGACCATCAGATATTCCAAATTTGTCAAGTTTACAAAGAAGCTTACTGTGGTTCAGTCTATTAAACGCCTTTGAAAAGTCTGTGTAGATTGAATCAACCTGTATTTGAGAGTCAATTGATTCGGCAATGTACTGTGTGGCGCAGATTAAGTTCGTTACGGTGGAGCGACCTTTCATAAAACCGTTTGTTGCGTAGATATTTTCTGTTGAACATGTGAATAAATGTTATCATGCAGTAGGAACTCGAAGACTTTACCGAAATTACATATGATTGTTATTGGTCTATAGTTAGTGATATCATTTCTTTCGCCTTTTTTGTAGACAGGACACACTTTAGAGTATTTCCAAGTATCAGGAAAGTAGCATTTCTTAAGACATAAATTAAAAACCGCTGCCCAAGGAATCACTACTTTCACATCCAGATTCTCTGTCCAAGTCACTCACAACGAAAAAACTTTGTATGTGAAAATAATTATTTATGGAACTTTAATAATATAATATTTGAAATCCTCTACCCCAAAAACCCATAAAACGACACCCCACATTGGTAGTGGGGTGGGGGTGGTGATAGGGGGGTGGTAGTGGGGGGTGGATGAAGTAAAAAAATATTTTGAGGTTTTTGGTTCCTGTACATGCACTAAATCACATTTTTTTTAATCCCCTTTAGTAAGGAGGTGGGGGGGTGGTAATGGGGGTGGCTAATGCCAAAATTTTTTTTGAGACCTCAGCTTCTCTTGTATATACTAAATACCAATTTCATGGACTCTTACCTGCTTCATTTACCCATTTACCCCAAATTTACCCCAACTTACCCCCCAACCCTTCGACGGAACAAGATGAAAATATAATCTAGTTCTAGATCTCGTTAAAGTACATATGTGTACCAAATTTCAAGTCAATATCTTAAACGGTTTCAGAGTAAACGTGCGCACAAAAAAAAGTTACAGACAGACAGACAGACAGACAGAAATTTTTTTTTCGCTCAAACTTAAAATCTTGACGTTTCATGACATTTTAAGCCTATTTGGACAATAAAAATTTTTAAAATTTTTTTTGTCGTTACTATACTTCCACTGGACGTGGAAGTAAAATTACGCAAAGAGGATATGCAAAAGTACTGGCACAGTCTTTTAATAGGAATGATGGGATTCCATCCGGACCCGCAGTAAGTTTAGGTTTAAGTCTTCTTAACGCCGTACAGACTTCAGCCTCGGAAAAGCGTTTGATGTCCAGACAGTCTAACGCGAGATTACTAGACTTAGTTACTGGGTCTTCCGACGTGTCATGGAAATAAGATCTCTCGAAAAAATCAGCAAAGGCATCAACGATATCATTAGGGGTCCCAAGAGTTTCATTATTATAGATC
The DNA here is from genome assembly GCA_936432065.2 of Rutpela maculata. Lineage (NCBI taxonomy): Eukaryota > Metazoa > Arthropoda > Insecta > Coleoptera > Cerambycidae > Rutpela > Rutpela maculata. Next base: position 362,048,374 of record OW386285.2, read on the forward strand.
ATGTCTTTAGGTATATTAGTTGTTCCTTTTCTTCCATTAATGTAAGCCCAGAACTTGTTTGGTTCAGATGTAATATTGTTCTCAATTCGATTTGTATAATTTTGAAATGCAATTTTAATATCCGACTTGATTTGTGATCTCAGACTTCGAAAGGCAGTTAATGATTCGTTATTACCATAGCGTCTAAATAACATCAATTTCTTATGCTTTAACTTTATATTTTTTATAATTTCGCCGTTAAACCAAGGTGGAAACTGTCTTTTATTTTTAGGAGACTTGAACATGGGTATGTTCTCATAAAAAACTGCAGTTAATTTATTATAAAATAAGTCAACACAGATATTGACATCATCACAGTCATTTAGAAAAGACCAGTTAATGTGCTGAAGTTGTTCATACAGAACGGGAAAATTTGCCTTGCGAAAATTAAAGGAGTTAGTTGACTTTATTGGAAATTTCACATTTGGATTGACAAACTGAGCTTCGAAGCTAATAATAAGAGCAGGATGATTTATATCTTCTGAAACCAATAACTCAGTTGATTTTTCAACAACGCAATGTTCCCTACATTATCTTGAACATCCGACAGATCTAAAATTTATCAATTTTGACAAGTGTTACTTACTGTTTACCTAGAAAATTTTCAAATTTTGTGCTTCTTGCAATTAAAATCAGTGAACATGTGTGATAGTGAAATTGAAATAATAATCCATAATATTTCCTAAGCTTATTTTTAATAATATTTCCTAAATTCTGATCTATAGTTAATAAATTTCAAAAATAAAGTATTAATTTTCTATTTTATTATGACTGGTCGTAGAAAAAATAGTGTATGCAACTCACATTTAATGGCTATTAAAACACTCGCATTCATTATGACATTCGCATACGGCTCATGTCATAATTCTCATGCTCGTGTCTTAATAGCCATCATCGATGCATAACATACTATTATATATTTATAAAATATTGATATGTATTATGCATTATTGTGAAAAGTTTAACTTCAATTGATATTATATTATAACCGGAAAAAAAATATTTAATAATTGAAGAAAAGAAAATTATACAAATATCTGTTTCATGATACGCTGAATTCAAACATCGAATAAAAATCTCTGTACATGTGTCAATCGCTTCTTTTCAGTACGATAACTTCTATTAGATTTAAATTTTTATTTCAAATTTGAATCATATGTAAAATACCATGGCAAAATACTCCCTATTGAAATTGGATCATATCGTCGTACAGAATGATCGCGTAAACTGTCATGTATTATACACTGTTTTATTACAATTTTATAGCAAATTGTTACTAAGGGTTTTTATTAAACATTCAAAATTGTCTGTATTATATGAGTTATCGAAACTTCAATTATGTCGCTGCGTCTCCCAGCTTCGAAAAAACTACATAAAATAAATGTTTTATAGATTTTGCTTTAAAATGTTTTAAGGTATTTTTAATAAGAGTATTACCGAGATCCTAATTTTTGACTTCAGGGCTGTGTTTGGACTAGTTAGGAGGTAAACATACCAAAAGCCCCCGAACATAGGAGGTGCGGGGGTTGCAGAAGGGCACGAAGAAGGTCTCGGTTTTTGATTTTTCGCTCATATCTCGAAGACGGTTAGCCCTAATCAAAAAGCTATATGCAAAATTGAAGCTGACTGAATTTTCTACAAAACTGTTCCTATTATTTTTTTTTTTGAAATATATTTTTTTGCCTTACGTTTTAAATCTTGTACATCTTCACATTTTTGTATGCTTAATCGAAAACCTTAATGACGTTTTCTTCTAACATTAAAATAAAACCTATTTTACGTACAAGTGAGAGTTTGAAGGCCACTGGTAGTCACCATGTATTACAGATATGGAAAAAATATAAAAGCCATTGCTAAAAACGATAATAGATACAAAAAAAATAATAGAGACATTATTGTGGGAAATTTTGTCAGCTTCAATTTTATACATAACCACTTTTTGGCTAGGGCTAACCGTTTTCTAGATATGAGCAAAAAATAAAAAAACGGGATCTTCTTCAAGCCCCCTGCACCCCCGCACCTCCTATGTTCGGAGACTTTTGGTATGTTTACCTCCTAACTAGTCCAAACAGCCCTCAAGTCATAAAGTGGGAACTCGGCATTTCCCTCTAGACCCCTTCTTGAACGTTCATTGACAGGGCTATAGATGAATGAAACCAATTCGAATAATAAGAATAAAAAAGGTGTTGGCTGTGTACTTAATCTCAATGACACCAAGTAAAAATGAATTTTGCTCTATTCAAGAAAAATATTAATAAAATAAATCTTCACAATCGGCCACGCCCGAATGCAACTTCTACTCGTTTCTAACATTACGTCTTCAGATCTTATCCACGAATGTAAAAGGGGACGGGAACATATTAACTCGCATATGTAGGCTTTCGAAAAATTATTCTAACTAGATGTTTTAAAATTAACATGAAGCGCTTTTATATATCTGCCAAGTTACTGGCATGTGCCAGGAAGTCGTACCTTAAAATTGTTTTTATAGGTCCTGTGGCGCAACGGATAACGCGTCTGACTACGGATCAGAAGATTCCAGGTTCGAATCCTGGCAGGATCGCAACATTTTTTAAAATTTCTTTTAAATATTTCGTCCTATTTCAATAACAAAATACAGTTGAACTTTGTATCAATTAAAATTGTCTTATTGTGTTATATAATTTTTTATTTATATAACTTAATAAAATATGTGGACGTTCACTTTGTCTATTTTAGTTTCCGAGATGTTTTGTTTTTGAAGTTCGGGTTAAAATTTTCATTTTCATATCTTATAGCAAATAATACATCTGATACTATCAATATATCAAGGAATTTTGTTCAAATTGGAAGTGGGTAAATTTTACATTTGAGAAAATGGAAAATAGGGCCCGCTTTGTTGGTATCTTTCATATATCGTGAACAAATTCTTACCAGTGTCTGTTACGCATCTATTCGTGCATCATTATTTTTATGCGAGGAAATAAAATTTTAGAATTTCATTGCATACACAGAGTGCAACAACTCTGGAAGAAAAACAAACGAAAGTTTTTAATAACAATTGTACCTCAAAAGGTACAAAAGTATTATAACCATATGGAATGTGCCCCCAGAACCGAATATGACAACTACTATTATTTTGTTTAGTAGGTCATCCATGTATACTACTATTTATATAGTTTTTGCTCACCTACCTCATAACATTACGGAGTAACGTTGAAAAGAATGTATTTTAAGATGTTTTATTTAAACTTTTTTACTCTGAATCTAATAGAGATAGTGATGAACCAAAAACGTTATTGTAAGGAGTATTATGAAGAAAATTAAATATATTTTTTCAATTGTCTCGCTTAGTTCATCTCAAAGTTATAGCAACCTAAGGGCCGGTTTTTCAATGCAAGGTTAAGCACTTTATCATACAGATAAACTAACTAGAAGTTTAGAATGTGAAGTTGCGGTATTAAAATGTTTAATAGAAGCACAATCTAAACTTCTACTTAGTTTATTTGTATGATAAAGTGCTTAACCTTGCATTTAAAAAGTGGTCCTTAAGTTGCTATAACTTTGAGATGAACTGTTTCAGACGAGGATTACGTAATACCATCCTTCGGAGGGGATGTAAAGCAGGCGGTCCCTTGTCTATTAGATGTTAGGCAAGTAAAAGATCCCTACTCTTCTTAAGGGAAGAGGTTCGGCAAAATTTCCAGGTTGGGGGTAGCTCGTCTCCTGGCGTCGGTGATAGGCCCTGGTAGCGGAAATAGGCCGACGTTAAATAGTTAAAAAATAAAAAAGTAAATGTTCAGTTGATCCCCGGTTTTGCCCACTCTACAGGTTATAATTATTCGATTCAAATAATAAGTACTAGCTTTATTTATATTTTTTATTAACCATCATCACTATCATGATTTATTACAATAGAATATTTCGAATACTTTTTTCAAAATTCCTTCTGGCTTAATTGTTCCAGCGTGATACTTAGCATAAGATAAATAATACATTACAGCTGCCACATGTGAACAGCAGCCCGTTTCTATTGCCACTAAGGACAATCACTAATATAGCGCTTGATGCTGGTGTAGCGCTTACCGTGAACATAATCAAAATTCTTTCACATATTGTATTAATCTGTTTTGCTCTGTGATTAATTCAGCCAAATGTTGAACTTTGAGATGAACTGTAATTATTAATATTTTTATTTAACAAAAAATTTTTTCGAAGTGTTTCATCATAGTGACCACCTTCGAAAAATTCTTAAATATAGCAATACATGTGTATATAAACTATAGTTTTATCAAAATCAAACTACTGCAACATAGTGAAAAATAAATAAACGTTCAGTTGATCCTCGATTTTGCCCACTCTACAGGTATAATTATTCGATTCAAATAATAAGTACTAGCTTTATTTATATTTTTTATTAACCATCATCACTATCATGATTTATTACAATAGAATATTTCGAATACTTTTTCAAAATTCCTTCTGGCTTAATTGTTCCAGCGTGATACTTAGCATAAGATAAATAATACCATTACAGCTGCCACATGTGAACAGCAGCCCGTTTCTATTGCCACTAAGGACAATCACTAATATAGCGCTTGATGCTGGTGTAGCGCTTACCGTGAACATAATCAAAATTCTTTCACATATTGTATTAATCTGTTTTGCTCTGTGATTAATTCAGCCAAATGTTGAACAGTCCGAGTTAATTGGTAAGAGGCGGTAAATAATATTTTCAACTCACATTCACTAAGGTCAGAAGAATCTGGTACTTCCGGTGCCAATAATAGTTTAAAAAGCTTTTTTTATCGGTCCAGCGTTGGTTATCAACTTCATCGCTTTTTTGTTTCGTATATTCCTCTTGTTGTTTATATATTTAATGATTTCATCAACCAAATCACTTTCAGAACCTAAACGTTCTTATTATGTTGGTTATGTTCTCCACAGTAAGAGCTACACTAGCATCAAGCTCTAAAGTGATTCCAATATATCAAACGATGCATGTCATTCCTCTACTGACGTCACAGTTTTAATTTGTTAACATGATGTCAAAGTTACTACGTACAATCTTTAATTAAACCATTCACATAATACTAAAAAACACACTAGCTAACTTTACCTAATTATAAAACTTTGATTAATTAAAGCAACAAACTAAAACAACATCGATTAAACGTACAATAAAATGACAATACAATGAAGTTATCCGAAGCAATGCGTGTCAGGATACCACGTAAACATAGTTGTACCAACTAAGTGTTCCATATATTTGCACGCTGATATAATTTTGAGTTGGTACTTGATTACGTCAGAATGTCACCAATGATGACGTGTATCGTCGAATTTCGCGTTAATGTGGACACAGCGGACAAAATCACCAAATTACAGGTACTAGTTAGGTACGTAGCTTTCAATTTTTGATAGGAACCAACTCCTCCATCGGCCATCTGGAATTTTATAGCGGCCATTTTGAAATGGTATATTATCAATATTTCGACTTCTAAATCACTTAGGACCACAAACCTTGGGGTCAAGGAATACAACTACACAATTTTTAAATGTATCACACTATATGTTTATTCACTAATATATGTACCAATTAAAAACTCTTCACCGATGAACTGTTTTGTCCGGTGTGTCCACATTTTCTAATATGTTTTTTTATTTTGCTTCAGATTGAATTGTAATACAAGATGGAGTGAAACAAATGCATGATCTGTCAGAAAACAACTTCAGAAAATCACTCAATGCATATAGAATCGAAGACAAGACAACTCCATACCGGTCTTTCTTGAACAATATCAATGAGTTTAGAAGCTTGGAGTCATTGCCAGTGAAACTAAATGTTGGAAGCGACATGACTGTGGATGAACTGGTCCAAAACCATGGTGCATAGCACAAATCTTGTTACGTCAAGTTCAGCAAGTTGGATAGAGCTAAAAAGCGAGGAAATACTTCAGGAGGCAACACAACTGTGGAGAAACGATACCGATGTGAAGCTAGTAACAAAATGGAGTGTTTGCTATGTCGTGGAGGCGATAGACTCCTTCATGAATTTCGAACATTAACAGCTGATACGAGCATACGAAAAATGGCAACAGAACTGCAAGAAACCCAGTTGTTGGTAGCATTAGAAGGTGGTGATCTCATTGCCCTTGGCGCCAAATATCATCTGCAATGTTATACACCACTACAATTGCAATTTCTTTGCACACTAACTTGGCAGTCTTAGCTAACAAAAGGACATCATGTTCGTAATCACATGACATGACCTGCTGCAGTATTTCCCGCATGCCTTCTTCAAACACCAAAACTTTATATTTTCCAGCACTTTATTCTTGCGCTTGTGGAAAGTAAGCTAGCACTTTCCCCTTCAATCTGGTTCTATTAATCTACTTCTCAACGCCAAGGATTTTTAATCGGGTCTCATACAGTCCATGCAACTTTGAAAATTTAAAGTAGAATGTCCTATCTTCCACACAGTTCTCTGTATAAGTATAAATCTGCACAAATGCCGTAGCCTCTATCTGATTTTCCTCTGCAGATACTCCCACCAAATCCTGCTCTAGTTTCCTTAGGTGAGACCGGTAGCGATTTCTCAGTGCTGTATATCATTGCAGATTATATTTGGCGCCAAGGGCAATGAGATCACCACCTTCTAATGCTGCCAAAAACGGGATTTCCTCCAGTTCTGTTGTCATTTTTCATATATGCTCGTATCAGCTGTCAATGTTCGAAATTCATGAAGAAGTCCATCGCTCCCACGATATAACAAACACGCCATTTTGTTACTCGCTTCACGCGGGGATCATTTCTCCACAGTTGTGCTGCCTCCTGAAGTATTTCCCCGCTTTTTCCAAGCTTCTAAACTCATTGATATTGTTCAAGAAAGACCCAAAAAACCTCTTAGAGCACACTTCCGCAGCACAATATTCATATTTAAATTTCCGCCCGAAAAAATGGAATTTTCATTAAAAAATGGCACGAATTTCATACTGGAATATGGAATTCCTCAATTTGGACCTCAGATTCGTGATCAACGACCCAAAAAACCTCCTAAAGGCGAAATATTAATTTTATAAATTTTTTTGGCAGCTACTTTTTAGGGCACTTCAAACCCCCCTAACTTTCTCGTTTTCGGAAGTAATGCAATGCTGATAAATGTTCCTGGAGGTCTAGAGAACACATGAAAAAAGGAATTTTTCAAATCAGTGCCGTTCCACCACTTTTCCACATTTTCCGGCTTATTTATTGGACTATAATGGCAATAGAACTCTGAGCTGCTGTCCGTGCAGATTGGGATATATTAGGCTGGCCTGGAGAAGTATTATGTTGTCTTTAGTTCGAAATCAATCATCATGAGTTTATTTGTTCTTTTTCCATTAAAAATATTTTGACACTACTAGTTAGATGTCGTTATACCTAACAGTTCAATTAGTCCCGACAAATTGAAGACCTGGCTCACCACAATTCGTATTAAAATACATATATTTAGTTTCTTTTAAACATTTTACGTAGAGTATGCATTACTATCGCATACACGAATATTTAAAAAACAATTCATAAATATGCAGAAAGAAATAAGTAATATTTTATCGCATTTATTCCTTTCATTGTGAACCCTGTATGTATTTAGTCAAACCTCTTTGACTCTTATAAAGCTCTTATTCGCAAATATGTATTCGGATAATGTATATAGAAAATGCCAAATCGAAATCGATATTTGATAAAACGAAACAAAAGCTATTTTCATGTTGTTTTGCGGCTAGGCACAATTCTTAATATTCAGAACACCCGCCGCTAAAAGAATTTAAAATAAGAGAAGCAAAACGAAATGAAAAAATATGTGCACCTTCGTTTCCATGCTCGTCGTCTATATAAAAATAAAAGGCACCATTTCCATAACCTCATAAGCATTCAATGGCGTAGTTTGTATGGAGTTTTATTGTCCGGAAAACTGGCATTATATGGTTTGCGTATTTACTCGACCAAATGCGCAATGGCGTCCATCCGGGTCCCGAGCGGTCTGCGATTTCCAACATTTCCATATTTCATATAACTTTGTCATAATCTAAACCTCTGCATTGTCACCGAAATCCGGGTAGGAAATCTGGACCGCTCTTTTGTTTTCACCGACTACTTTGTCAATCAGGGAGGTGCGCGACTGGCCCTTCATTTGCTCGCTCTATTATTTTACGTATGATTATTCATTCGGTTTTATGAATATTTAAGTAAACATTTGAGCATTTATATAAATCAAGGCGACCGAAGTTAACTACCCTGGATTTTTAGACCAGTAAAATTAATACTGGGCTTATTTGGAGAGAGATGATTTAGAAGTTTATAGATATAGATTAACGAGGCATAAACACGACTCAGTTCAAGAGGTTCGTAGTCATATCTAAGCAACAGTTCATTGTAGTGAGCAAAATGGTCATACAAATGAGTTTCCTTATATAGAAGATATTTGGGATTTTTTTTTGTGTACTCTCTGCAAGATTAATGGAATTACGATAGGACGGTGACCAAATGATTTGACAATAATCAAGGTTGGACCTAACAAGGCTATTAAACTCTATATTAGTAAAGTCTTTAGTATTTCTAACGAGGAAACCCAGTTTTTTTAGACTTGCATTACTTATTTTTCTTATATGACTATTAAAAGATAGGGTTTTGTTAAAAAGAACACTTAGATCTTAATATTCTTTAAGACGGCAAAGTTCAGTATTATTAAATTTGTGTTTTGATTTTTGTTAGAAAACATCATCGCTACACACTTTTTAACGTTGAGATCAACTCTGAAGTCATTGCACCACGTAGAAATATTGCATAGATCTCATTGCAATAGAGGACAGTCGTTAGTATTTTCGATTCTACGGTATAGCTTTCAGTCATCTTCAAAAAGAAGGCAAGTTGAGTGACACAAAACATCAGACAAGTCATGAATAAAAATGAGAAATAGCATAGGACCCAAATTGCTTCCTTGTGGTACGGTGGAACTGATTTCAAAGTTTGATGACTGGTAGCCATTTAAATTGATATAAACTTGTCTCTTTTAGAGATAAGAAAATAGGAGAGAGATGATATCATAGTTTATTTCATAATTATTTAATTTGGCAATGAGAGTCTGATGATCCAGCCTGTCAAAAGCTTTAGCTATATGTGTAAATAACATCCAGCTGTATAATATCGTCAATGGCGATTTTAGCATCCTGAACTAGATTTAGTAATTTAGTATTAGTAGATTTTGCAGGTAAGAAACCATGTTGAGAAACGGAGATTACCGGTTTTACTGAGATATAGATAATTTCGTAAATAACCGTCACCGGCTCGGTGGCGCAGTGCTTAAGATGTTAAGCTTGCGACCACGGTATGGATGTGTAGTGGCGTTTTTCATGTGTTGCCGAGATGGTAGCAGTGAACTAGATTGCCGTTGTGTGAGAGACAACACAATCTAGTCGCTCTCCTCTCCTGAGTTCGAGTCTCAGCTGCGGCAGATGGCAATGTCGCAGGGAATGGGTGTTGTGATATTGTCTATGTGTGTGTGTCCGTCCTGGTTGAGTGGTAGAATAACCTACAGCTAAACTCCGCCAGGACATTAATATAAATAAGGCGATTAAAAAAATAAATAAATAAAATAACTTGGAAAATTCACATAGAATAACGATTGGCCGGTAATTTGTTATATTTTTTTATCAGCCGATTTATGTATTGGCAGCAGTCGCTACCTTCCATTTAGAAGGAGAATATGCATTTTTTAGGACCAAATTAAATATAACGCTTAACGGTTCTAACATGTGTTCTGCACAGGCTTTTACCAGGTAGGCCGGCATACCATCAGGCCCTGCGGCCATTTTAGGTTTTAACTTTTTAGCAGCTCTACTTATATCTTCATACGCTAGGGAACGTATTCGTATTTTTCAGCAGTGCATTCAAGCGTCTCAAGTAAGTATTCTCAGCCAAAATATTTAGAGAAACCCTCCGTTATATCTTGCCCGCCTTTAAACGTATGTTCATTGTATGACATTTCATTAGGAAGTGGTGTGGTCAGTTTTGTGTGCAGAATTGACCAAAATTGTTTATGGTTTACATTTAAGTTATTTTGAACTTGAGCTACGTAATGCTGGTAAGCTAGTCTGATTTGTTTTTTAATTCAAATGTCAATTCGTGGCATTCAGATAACGGCCTATTATCTAAAAGTCCGACTTCTGTCATTTTTTCAAGAAGGATAGTTGCCCATACATTGGATTCGGTGGGGACTTTAGTGTGTGATAGAAGACGATATGTTTCCATCCAACCTTGGTTAGCTTTGGGCACTTTTCCTCATTTGCCCAATTCAATTCAAAAAGGTTTTATTATAATTAAATAATACAAAAGTGCGTTTGAGTCAAGTCCCGATTCAGAGCCGACCACACCACCACGGCGCGCAACGTCGTGGTAGATGGGTGGTCGGGTGAACTCCTGTTCTTTGGAACAAAAAACTTAAATCTAACAATTTGGCGAACTATAACTAAAATGAGTTTTAAAAGCACTTAAAAATTACACTAAGGTTTTAGTTTGCACAGCACACGCGCACAGTTTTAAAAATTGATTTATTGATACGGGAAAAGACTTAATGAAAAAACCCGTTCGAGCCAATGACGGTATTCTTCCGATGGTCTACCTGCCTTCGGAAAGATAAGGTGGAGAGGAAGTTGTGATTTAAAAAGGTTGATTTACAAGAAGTTATTGGTCGAGAGGGGATTTTGAAAGAGAACAAAAAGGGACAAAAAACAGAAATTAACAAAATTAACAAAAAGGTGACTAATAGAGGGAATAGAGAAGGGGTTGAGAGTAAAAGGTGGTGAAAGGTAAAAGATGGTGAAATGGAAATTTTGGTAAAGTAAAGATTTGGCTAGGGAGGTTGCCGAAAGATAGGCAACGCCTGGTATAGTAATGGGTGTTTCAGGTTGAAAAGTATGGCATTATGCTGTTTGGTTTGTGTAATGTCTCGGGTTAGCGGACTGTCGCCCAGTTTGAATTGATAGAATTTTTGCGATGTTTCTTGGACGAAGTCCGCTAGTCCTCATTTGCCCGATGTATTTAGATCTGTTCCATTTTCTACAAATGATAGAATTTATTTTAGTTTCAAATATAATACTTTGAATAATTTGCATTTCAAATATCTAAATTGAAGCAGGAATGAAGGAAGCGTTTTGAACACATTTTATTACTTAATGGATGGTTTGACAGGTCTACAAAAAAAAAAGGTCTTGTCCTAATTTCCTCTTCTAACAAAAACAAATTTTCTATCGTGTCAGTTTCCCTCCACCACCTCTTATTTCCTAGGGATGGCAGAGGGAAACTGATACGACAGAAAAATTTTGTGTCCAAATTTGGCTTCAGTGCGTCAAAATACTTCAGAAAAGTTATACCGGAATCTCAGGACAAAACCTTTTAATATAACGCAAACAGAGGTAATACCGAAATCAAAGTGCCTTTTTTTAATTCAAATTTCGAAAGTACACCTTATAGTTAGTAAATGTGCAAAATATTAGATTTTAATTAATTAAATTAATAATGAAAATAGAGCGCGCGAAAACGCAATGTGACATAAAAATGACTGCAGCGGTCGACCGCTCGCCTGGTCCCATATAGTTTCATTCGGCAAGCACAACAAACGTGCTATAACCGCATAACTCATAAAACCAGTCGAGCGAGTGCCGTGACGTCATCCGCGCCGCGCCGTTTCAAATATTTTACGAATTGGAAATCAAATATTACAGTTAATAGCTAGCAGCCAATTTTTTCACTATATACTTAAAGAATTAAATACTAACGGAAAATGCAAACATAAATTGTGAATTAAATATCACTAAATGGGCCCATTGTCATAATCAGGTTTGCATCCTTTTTATTAGGTTGGACAATTTACCAAACTACCTATTGGCCTTCAACATCTTAAATAATTTGTTTAAAAAAAAAATAATTTCAAATAAGAAATAATTAGAATATGATAAAGAATGAATTAACCAAACGTTACTTTCCAAGAACCTAATTTGCAATCATATAGAAAATAGGAACAACAGAAGGTAAATGCTCATTATAATGTTAGCAGACTTATGACTTACCAGAACTAGGGAAGACGACCATCTATCACGATCATATTCTGGTAGGCCGGAAGATCAGAGAACGGATTAAAAACATTAAAATAAAAAAGGACGGCAGAAATCAATACAGACCACAAAATACTATGAGAAACTGAGAAACTTCCTTCAACTCTCTGAAGAAATAACAAAACTTCAAACAGTACCTGGAACATTTCCCTACACACTAAAAAAAATTTGTTTAGAGCAAACAAAAATTTTGTTGCGTATATACAAAGCAATTTTTTGGTTGATGTTAATAAATTTTTGTTGCCTCAAACAATTTTGTTTGGAGCAACAAAAATTTATTAACATCAACCAAGAAATTTCTTTGTATATACGCAACAAAATTTTTGTTTGCTCTAAACAAATTTTTTTTAGTGTGTACTGCAGCGAGAATATCAGAATAATAGCCAATGCGAAAATTGCAAAAACCCCAAAAGTGCAAGGGTAGCGACAAAATATGTCTAGCCCCCCCCCCCTTTCGAGGAGTGCCAACAAGATGGTGATACTCGCGCGGTCCCTACCCCTCTCGAACTACCTTCAAACGCAAAAACCACCCCTTTTCTTCAATTTTTCGTTGTTAGGCATGCGAGGACTTGTTGAATCGGATTTTTTTAAATAATAATAATAATAGGTCTTTATTTTCCATTAGGCAGATACAGATGTACAAAAATATTTTACAAAATAATACCCACTAATACCTAACGAAAAAATGCCGAAGATCATATGGTGGTGTATTTAATCTTAAGCATGGGAGGAAACTCAATATGTCCTATAAAATTTCGCAATCAGACATCCTAACGACCCCCGGGGGTTGAAACCACCCCCTCCCTCAATACCGGAGCATGCAAAAAACATCCAAACGCGCCGAAAATTGTTTTCTACACATTATTTTCAAGGGCGGAGAACAAGATGATATTATTTAGCTTCCCTCCCCTAACCAACTACCTCTAAATGCATAACACCACCCTTTTTCTTCCATTTTCCGTTGTTAGTCATGCGAGAACTTGTTGGGCCGTTTTGTTTTTTTGAGGAAACTCAATATGTCCTGTAAAATTTCGTCAGACCAGACATCCTAACGACCCTCGGGGGTTAGGGGCGGGAAGCTAAATAATATCAGCATCGTGTTCCCCGCCCTCGAAAGCGTGTAGAAAACAATTTTCGGCACGTTTGGATGTTTTTTTGCATGTTCCGGTATTGAGGGAGGGGGTGGTTTCAACCCCCAAGGGTCGTCAGGATGTCAAAAAAAACCGACCCAACAAGTCTTCACATGGCTAACAACGAAAAATGGAAGAGGAGGGGTGGTTTATACATTTAGGGGTAGTTGGTTAGGAGTGGGAAGCTAAATAATATCAGCATCTTGTTCTCCGCCCTTGAAATCGTGTAGAAAACAATTTTCGGTGCGTTTGGATGTTTTTTGCATGCTCCGGTATTGGGGGAGGGGGAGGTTTCAATCCCCGAGGGTTTACAAAATTTTACAGGACATATTGAGTTTCCTCAAAAAAAAATCCGATCCAACAAGTCCTCGCATGCCTAACAACGAAAAATGAAAAAAGGGGATGGTTTCTTGCATTTAGGGGTAGTTCGAGAGGGGTAGGGACCACGTGAGTATCACCTTCGTGTTGGCCGTCCTCGAAAACGGGGGGGGTAGCCATGTTTTGTCGCTACCCTTGCACTTTTGGGGTTTTAGACTTTTTTTGCAAATTTCGTATGGACTATATACACTGTGAGAAAATAGGAGAACAACTAATAGGGGAAGAAATAAGACTAGACGTCGATGATCTCAAAAACTGAAATTGCCTGAAAGAAAACGTTAATAAGAGAGAAGTCACCTATGAGCCCAAAAAGAAAGGTAACAAATAATAATAGCCAGAAAAGATGAAGTCCACACACAAATAACATCGGAGCGGAACATAAACTAAGAACTAGAGGAAGCGTTGAAAGAAAAAGAAAAGCATTTAAGAATCTATGAGGAGAGAAAATACAGAAAACACTTCGAAAACATTGGAAACCCTATCAGCAAAACCACGACTAAACCAAACTTTCAGACATCTGAAGAAATATAGAAGAAACAACAATATGGACATCAGAAGATATATTCGCAACATTGGACTAAGAAAGGGAATGTAAGGAAGGAATACAAAAAAAGGACCACTGACCCTTGGACAAGCCATCGTCAAAAAAACAACTGCTAGAAATAATGGCTAGAGCTAGATGAAATACTGCACCCGGAACAGACAAAATCAATGAGGTTGATGAAAAAAATCCCAAATACGGAAAATTCAATATGGAGGATCCAATATGGCAGTTTGTCACGTTTTTACGGACTTTTTTGGTACCCATCATTATCATCAATAGTACTACAACCCTAGGGAGGCCTTGGCTTTTTCAAGTTTACTTCGCCAGCTGTCACGATCTAGTGCTGCTGTTTACCAATTTGCTGCTCCAATTTTTCTTGCATTTCATCTATCTTAGTCTAGGTCTTCCCCGTCGTCTCTTTTGATCTAATGATATGTCCTGCCCATCGGAGTCGTCCAATTTTAATAAATGTGACAATGTCTCGTCCGCTGGATAAATCCATGTATTTTGCATACAACTTAAAGTTACATCTACGTCGCCATACCCCGTTCTCGCACACTGCGCCGTAAGTTCTTCTTAGGATCTATCTTTCAAATGAATGCAATGCATTGCTTTTTGTTAATGTCCAAGTTTCTGACCCATAAGTTAGCACTGCCACACTTAATGTTTTGTATAGTTGGGTTTTAGTTTTCCAAGAAATGCCTTGGCTCCGGAAATGCTTGCCCACTCCGAAATAGCATCTGTTGGCCAAAACTATTCTTCTATGTATCTCTTCTGTAGTGTTGTTACTGCAGTTTACTAGTGATCCCAAGTATGTGAAGCTGTCTACTATCTCAAAGTTGTTGTTTCCCAGCTGGTTCCCAATGAGAACACAAACGTTTAAAAGACGTTAAAATTAACGATAACCGACCGTTTAGTAACCATTGTACTACGGCGTTGAATCAACGGACGAATGTCCCGCGGTTCAACGTGTATTTCAAAGTATTTTACAACATTTTTGTAACGTTATATTTAACATTAATTAACGTTATATGATGGCGTTTTTGTAACGTTACATCTATAATATTACTAAACGTTGAAGTTGACCGCTAGTGAACGTTATAGGATGACGTTTTTGTAACGTTATGTATATAATATTACGTAACGTTGAATTTGACCGCTATTTAACGTTTCAACAACGTTAACTAACGATCAAATTCAACGTTAAGTAATATTATAGACATAACGTTACAAAAACGTCATCCTATAACGTTCACTAGCGGTAAAATTCAACGTTAAGTAATATTATAGATGTAACGTTACAAAAACGTCATCATATAACGTTAATTAACGTTAAATATAACGTTACAAAAATGTTATAAAATACTTTGAAATACACGTTGAACCGCGGGACATTCGTCCGTTGACTCAACGCCGTAATACAATGGTTACGAAACGTTCGGTTATCGTTAATTTTAACGTCTTTTAAACGTTTGTGTTCTCATTGGGATCAGTATTAACATTATTATTGATATGATTGGAAAACAACTGAAATAACCACGTTGTATCCCGAGCCACAAAATAATGATCTTTAATCTGATCCCTATAAAATCCGTCCATATAAATCGTTGTTCCCTGAAAGAATTATGTTTTTTAATTTCTATAAATTCATAAGGGTATAAGCTAAAGCATGACAAATTATTGCCAGTGGTTTGTATGTATCGCCATCTACAAATAACTTCTGCAACAAACTACGTGGTAAGCAGGCAAATTTAATGCATTAAGATAGATGTGTAGAAAAACGTTAAAAAAACGTCAACATCTACCATTTATTTTACTTGTAGATTTAGAACGTCAGTGTATTTTAATAAGTGGAAAGCATCAGTTATTTTAACGTTGTATATGGTTAGTGGCTCCCCCTATATTTCCTTTATATTTTAACTTATCCACTTGAAATTTGGGGTGCATACCCATTCATATAACACAAGACAAGGGCATTTATTAAAAATAACCAGTTACAATACTACCTTATATAAAAAATCTCCGTATCATGCTGGCATAAAAATGTACAACAAATTACCACCAGAAATAAAATCTATAAATTCTATAAATAAATTTACTTCTTGTTTGAAAAACTTTCTAGCTGTAAATTGTTTCTACTCAGTTGAAGAGTACATGAATTATGAGCCACAGTGATGCAGAACACATGTACATAATACAATCAGTGATATATAGGGTTAGGTCTACTATTGATACTATTGATATTTTATTTTTTTTTTTAACTTTTTACTATTGTGATTTTTTACTATTTTACTATTTATTGTAACTTTCTATATGCATATATTTTCATCTTATATTATTAAAATTTTGTATCCTAAATTTTTGTAATGTGACGTTCATATATATACCATGTATATCTAACATGTGATGAAATAAATAAATAAATAAATAAATAAATAAATAAATAAATAAATAAATAAACTACCTGTAAAAATGGATTTTTCGGCATAAAGAATGGTATAAGACCATTTCCGGTTTACCCGGAAATGACCGCAACTTTCGATTTTTAAATGGAACACCCTGTGTATTTTTACATATTTGGATTCAAGACAACATTCTAAGTATACCCTGAAATTTTCGCGAATTTTTGAGTCGATGTTCAGTTTTTTTATGCATTTTAAGACATTCGTCTCGAGTGCTTTGGAATACCAAAATTTCTTCTAAGGCAGGTAAAGTCCAAGGGAAAAATATAATTTTTCCTCTTATTTCATTAATAACTATTTACGAAGCCTCCAAAATTGAACAAATCACTTTTTTATCGAAAACTTTTTTTTTTCAAATGGGAAGATGGTGGCTCCTAGTGTTCATTAAATTATAGATTTTTTTCTGATTTCATTGATATACCCATTTCAAATCTATGCTATTTGTTTTTCTATTTTATTAAATTTATTTAAAAATAAAAAATCACTTTCAATATAATTCTTCTTGAACTTTAACATTGTTGTCTTTGCAAAAATCATGTCTAATAGTGAAATGTGAATAACTACTTTTTTTGTGAATAACAGCCTTTTGGTTCTCTCTTTTGTTTCTTAATAGGTATAAGTACAGTGCAAAGTATAAGAATCAATAAAAATTATTTTGAAAGTGATTTTTTATTTTTAAATAAATTTAATAAATGAATTCAGAAAAAAAATCTATAATTTATTGAACATTAGGAGCCACCACCTTCCCATTTGAAAAAAAAAAGTTTTCGATAAAAAAGTGATTTGTTCAATTTTGGAGGCTTCGTAAATAGTTATTAATGAAATTAAAGGGAAAATTATATTTTTCCCTTGGACTTTACCTGCCGTAGAACAAATTTTGGTATTCCAAAGCACTCTAGACGAATGTCTTAAAATGCTTTAAAAAACTGAATATCGACTCAAAAATTCGCGAAAATTTCAAGGTATACTTAGAATGTTGTTTTTAAACCAAATATGTAAAAATACACAGGGTGTTCCATTTAAAAATCGAAAGTTGCGGTCATTTCCTGGTAAACCGGAAATGGTCTCATACCGTTTTTATGTTGGAAAATCCATTTTTACAGGTAGTTTATGCTCCCCAAATTTCAAATGGATAAGTTAAAAAATAAAGGAAATATAAGGGGGAGCCACTAACCTGTGGCACCCGGTATAATGTAACTTCAATATATAATAGTTATTAATGATACTAGTTTGATATGAACATTATATAACGAAACGCATATGAAGTTAACCAGGAGGCGGAGCCGAGTGATTTTATCACACTAGTTTCATTAATTGTCATACACTTCTATCATTCAAAATTTAATACATTCATCTTTAAACTTTAAAATAATATTTAGCTTTAAGATATGGTATATTTGTCATTAATTTCTTACGTCAAAAACACGTAAAAATTTAATCATTAAATAATTAATATGTTAACGTAAAAATTGCATTTGATTTTCACACAAATTTATTTTTGATATAATTTTACAGTCAGTAAAAATTCTGGTAATAAGAGTTATTTAATAATTTACTGAATATGTAAAAATAAAATTATATTTTATAGCATGATTCATTAATATCTTACGTTTAAAACTCGTCTAAACAAAACGTGTTTTCATATGTTATTTTTAACGTTATAGTCAGTGAAATTTTACGTAATTAGAACGTTCATAACAAACTTCGGTAAACGTTAAAGTAACGTCCAGTGTTAACACATGGTATATTTATCATTAATTTCTTACATTAAAAATACGTACAAAATTAAATTGTTAAACAGCAATATGTTAACGTGAAAATCACATTTGACTTTCACGGGAAATATATTTTTACTGGATTTTTGTCGTTTCCAGAATATCTTAAGTTTAAATCTCGTCTAACCAAAACGTTTTAAATTTGTAACGTTATAATCACCAATACATTTTTACCCAATTAGAACGTTCATAACAAACGTTGATAAACGTTTAACTTTCAACGTTAAAGTAACGTCCATTCTTAATACATGGTATATTTATCATTAATTTCTTACATTAAAAACACGTAAAAAATTAAATTGTTAAACAATAATAGGTTAATGAGAAAATCACGTTTGAATTTCACGGGAAATTTATTTTTAGTGGATTCTTGTCGTTTTTAGAACGTTACAAATTTACGTTATTTGATAATTCACTGAATAAGTTAAAATAACGTTATGTCTTAAGGAACGATTTATTTTTCGTTAATATCTTACGTTTAAAACTCGTCTTAACAAAACATTTTTCCATACATTATGTATAACCTTATATTCAGTAAAATTTTACGCAACTAAAACGTTTAAAACAAACGTTGATAAATATTTAACTTTGAACGTTATGTAACGTTAATTTTTAACACATGTTGTATTATCACTCATTTCGACCATTAAAGACACGTAAAAGATTAAATTGTTAAACATTAATATGTACACGTGAAAATCACGCTTGAATTTCACAGATAATTTATTTTTAGCAAATTTTTGTCGTTTTTAGGACTGTAAAAATACACGTTATTTGATAATTAACTGAATACGTTAAAAAAACGTTAATACTTGAGGTATGATTAATTTCTCGTTAATATTTTACGTTTAAAACTCATCTAAATAAAACGTTTTTCCATATGGTATTTATAACCATATATTCAGTAAAATTTTACGTAATTAAAATGTTTAAAAACAAAGTTTGAAAAGCATGTAATTTTGAACTTTACGGTAACGTTTAACACAACGTTTTTAACGTTTTAATAGAAGACGTATTCATCATTCATTTCTAACATTGAAAACGCGTAAAAAATTAAATTGTTAAACAGTAATATGGAATTTCACAGACAATTTATTTTTGGTCAATTTTTATCGTTTTTGGGACATTAAAAATATACCTTATTTAATAATTCACTGAATACGTTAAAATAACGTTATGTCTTAAAGTATGATTCATTTTTCGTTAATATCTTACGTTTAAAACTCGTATAAAGAAAACTTTTTTTTTATATGTTGTTTATAACCATATATTAAACGTTTAAAACAAACATTGATAAACACTTAACTTTGAACGTTACAGTAACGTTTATTTTTAACACATGCTGTATTTATCATTCATGTCTAACATTAGAAACACGTAAAAAATTAAATTGTTAAATAGTAATATGTTAACGTGAAAATCACGCTGGAATTTCAGACAATTTATTTTTGGGGAATTTTTGTCGTTTTTAGAACGTTAAAAATATACGTTATTTAATAATTCACCGAATACATTAAAATAACGTTATGTCTTAAGGCATGATTCATTTTTCGTTAATATCTTACGTTTAAAACTCGTATAAAGAAAACGTTTTTTTATATGTTGTATATAACTAAATATTCAGTAATATTTCACGCATTTAAAACGTTTAAAACAAACGTTGGTAAACCCTTAACTCTGAACGTTACAGTAACGTTTATTTTTAACACATAATGTATTTATCATTCATGTCTGACATTAAAAACACGTAAAAAATTAAATTGTTAAATAGTAATATGTTAACGTGAAAATCACGATGGAATTTCACATAGAATTTATTTTTGGAGAATTTTTGTCGTTTTTAGGACGTTAAAAATATACGTTATTTAATAGTTCACCCAATACGTTAAAATAACGTTATGTCTTAAGGCATGATTCATTTTTCGTTAATATCTTACGTTTAAAACTCGTATAAAGAAAACGTTTTTTATATGTTGTTTATAACCATATATTCAGTAAAATTTTACGCAATTAAAACGTTTAAAATAAACGTTGATAAACACTTAACTTTGAACGTTACAGTAACGTTTATTTTTAACTCATGGTGTATTTATCATTCATGTATAACATTAAAAACACGTAAAAAATTTAATTGTTAAATAGTAATATGTTAACGTGAAAATAACGCTGGAATTTCACAGACAATTTATTTTTGGTGAATTTTTGTCGTTTATAGGACGTTAAAGATAAACGTTAACCCAACATATTAGTTTAACGTTTCTTAATAGTAATTTTAACACTTTAGGTTATTTTGTGCTGTTACATTAACGTTTAAAAAACGTTCAGTTGAAAAGGCGTTTACAAAAAACGTTGTTTTTTTAACCATTAACGTTATTTCAACCAAGGCAACGTTATTTTAACGTTTTTTTAACTATTGTGTTCTCATTGGGTTGGGGTGCCATGAATTTAGTTTTGCCCTCGTTAACTTTTAACCCAATATTTTTGGCTGCGTTGGCGAATTTGGTGAAGGTTTTTATTTTTTGGTACCCAGAAACCTGAAATTCGGTGCAGATATTCCTTGGTACCTAAGGTTGTTGAGAAAGATCTTAAATTCGGGAAATTTAATATGGAGGATATTAGGAAAATTGCGCGGACTTCCTAATCATCAATAAACCTCGTCATTCGGTGCGGAGATTCATTAGCACCTAAGGTTCGTGAAAAAAATTCCAATTAAATATGGCAACTTTTGAAATCTTCGCTTCTCCTATTATATGTACATGCACTAAATTCCAATTTTATGGACTCTTACTTGTTTGCTTTACCTATTTATCCCCATTACCCCCAACCCTTCAACGGAACAAGATCAAATTATAATTTAGTTCCATATCTTGTTATAACACAAAAGTGTACCAAATTTCAATATCATAAACCGTTCCAAAGTAATCGTACGCAAAAAAATTTACACAACAACAGACAAGCAGAAATTTGCTTTTGCTCGAACTTAACATCTCGACATTTTATGACATTCTAAGTCTTTTTCGTTTTTAATAAAATGCCGCAACTAACATTTAGATAATATTCTAAGCCTATTTGAACAAAATATATTTTTTTGTACCGTTACTATACATCAACTCTACTCTGAATGTGGAAGTAATTAAAACAAGCTCTCGCATTGGCTAACGCCAGATCGTAGTTATTATATTTGGTTAATTGTTATATCTGATACAAGCCTTTGTTTCAAAGTTAAAAATCCTCCTCTTTGTCGAGGTATTCGTAACCTCTTTAATTGGGAATTTAATTAATTATTTAAGTCATCCCGTAATTCAATTTTAAAACAAAACTGTACCTTTTATCATGTTAAACTCCCTTTACGCCGGTTCATCGAATATACAAAAATTACATTTCAGCTTTTAAGAGAGATTTATTCCAGTTTCTTTGAACAAGTTGTTAAATTTAAATTGAGTTATATAGTATGCAGCTAAAACGGCTAACAAAGAATGTTTACCCAACTTATGCATACTTGGAAACGTTTATGTTATGCTGAAAAAATATTCTCCTTGATTTAAATTATCTCTCGCAGATGTGCCGACTCGGCAATCATTTCGAGTATTTCGTTTTGGCTAGTGAAAAACTTGAAGAAAATAATGATAATAATATAACACAACGCTTCTCGCTGAAACTGAAAATGTGTTGTAGGAAAATACAAAAACGTTCGCCCATCATAACTGATGGTCTAGCTTTTCAAAATAAATTAGAGGTGTATATATAAGTGAAGTTAATCCGTTAAATAACGAAAATCCAAATGCCCTGTGGAATTTTCAAAAAGAGAACATCACATGAGCGGTAATGGAAACACAAAGCGAGACATGTAGAAATGTGAAACAACCTTGAATAATGTCTAAACGTTGGTTGTGGCATTTTCTTAATTTTTCTCTATTCTTATTGGGATGCTCTGCCACATGTATTCTTCTAAACAAAATTTGATATAATAGCAGCTGTAGAGAAAACTGCTCAAAATATGCCAACAGATGATGCAAATGAATACCGCGTACGGGAAAAAATTGCTTTAGAAAAGCAATGTAAAATTAGAGACAATTTAAGTACAGAAGAGAAACAATCCATATCTTCCTTAAGAAGAGATGAACATATTAAAATTTTACCAGCAGACAAAGGCAATGCCACGGTTGTTATAGATAAAAATGTATATGATACAAAAGTCATGACATTAATCAATGAAGGACCTTACTCAAAATTAAACAAGGATCCGACAAAATCAATTGAGAGCAAAATATAACTCTATTCAAGTATAAAAATAAATTTAATGACTTTGAACGAAGTAAGCTCACACCGCATCATAGCAAGCCACCTCATTTTTATGGTTTGCCAAAAATACATAAGCAAAATATTCCTTTAAGACCCATTGTTAGTTCCATGAATTCGCCATGCCATAATTTGGCAAAATTCTTACTTAATATTCTAAATCCATTATCTGGAAACACCGATTCGTATATTAAAAATAGTAGACACCTTATAGAAAAGATTTATGAAAACAATATTCATGATACCCATCTGATGGTTAGTTTTGATGTAGTTAGCCTCTTTACCAATGTCCCAGTAGATAAAACTTTAGAAATAGTCAAGGATAAATTGTTGTATGATAATAACTTGGAAGCTAGAACTAAATTAACTGTTAATAGCATAATGGAACTTCTAACATTATGGATAAAAAATACTTACTTTCAGTTTGAAGGTGATTTCTATCAGCAAAACTTTGGTATGGCAATGGGGTCTCCATTGTCACCAGTTTTAAGGAATATATTTATGGAGGACTTTGAAACGAAACATATTCAAAATTGTATATATAAACCGGTTAGCTGGTGGAGATATGTTGACGATATATTTGCAATTTGCCCCCACGGAGTCGATTTGCTAGATAATTTTTTAGAAAATATAAATAATAAAGAACCATCTATTAAATTTACATTAGAAGTAGAAAATAGAAATGAACTACCCTTTTTAGATGTTTTAATTAAAAGCGTAAATAATATGATTGAAACAAGCGTTTGTAGAAAACCAACACACACCAACAGGTATTTGAATTTTAACTCAAATCAGTCGATGCATGTTAAAAAGGGTGTCATAAAATGCTTATATGATAGGACCAAAATAATTTCTTCTAATGATGAAATATTAGACAATGAGAAGCGCTTTATAAAAGAGGTTCTTATAAACAATCAATACTCTGAAGCTTTTGTTGATGAACTTTCACATATATAGAAAATAATATTCATGTACGACAAAAACCTGAACAACGGTACACGACGTTAATTCCTTATGTACACGGATTATCTGAAAAGCTACGCCGTATAGGCAATAGATTTGATATTAGGACGATATTTCAAACGGGCAATACATTGAGATCTATTTTAACAAAAACAAAACCGCTAAATCATGAGCAAAATTCAAAAAACTGCATTTATCGTATTCCGTGTGAGTGTAATAAACATTATGTGGGTGAGTCATCCAGACCATTCAGTGTTAGATTGGGTGAGCACAAGGGTTACATTAGAAAAAATGAGATTCAGAAATCGAAGATTTGCGAACACGCTTGGGAGAACGGACATAGAATAAACTGGGACTCGGCAAAAATTTTAACAAAAGAGACAGATAGCAAGAAAAGAAAAATTAAAGAAGCGGCTATAATACTATTGAATGAGGATAAATGCGTGTCGAATTGTTCTGTAGATGTTTGCACAACCTGGCTGCCGATGTTAAAAGAAGAACTTAACAAACTCAACATTGTTTAAAATAAAACTATCAATTAGATATATCAACAGTTCTGTGTAAGCAGTAAGTATCTATGGATACTGAATATAACAAATATATTCTTAAAGCTGTGTATTTAATATACACAGCCCACAAACATTATAATACGCTTCGAGAAAGGAAACAGATTCGTTTTCCGAAACATCAGCAAAATACGTCATTTTTATCTTTTCGTTCTTATTCATTATTTGTCAAAACCACCCTCTAACTGATCCTTTGACGTAAAAGCCACAGGCGTAGAGGTTATTTTCCAGTAAAATACTGGTTAATTGTATTATTTTGTAGATTTCAGACATTGTTTAGAAGAATACATGTGGCAGAGCATCCCAATAAGAATAGAGAAAAACCTTGAATAAGTGCTAAAACTTTAAATGAAGTAAAAGCCAGAAAAAAATTGAAGGCCGAGGTATCACACTGCCTTAGAATCAGAACAGTATAACAGACTGATATGAAGAAGTCAGTCTCTTTGTCGAAGAGATAAGAATTTCTATTTGCAAGACGTCTGTAGAGAACTAAAATCACACACTGACCACAACAATAGCAAAGATGTTTTCCAGAATTCGATCAAGAATGCCTACTTTCTCGGGGCAAATTCAGATCCCAAAATACGCCATTCTACTATTTTAATTCCTTGCTAAGCAACTTTCAGAAAACAGTCCTATGCCGGAAAAGTTAACTTTTCCGGACTGTTCTCCATATATAAAGTTACTTTCCCGGATTGTTTTTTATTTCCATTTTAATTACTTCCACATCCAGTGGAAGTACCTATAATAACGACAAAAAATTTTTAAAAATTTTTATTGTTCAAATAGGCTTAGAATGTCATGAAACGTCGAGATTTCAAGTTTGAGCGAAAAAAAAATTTCTGTCTCGGTCTGTCGGTCTGTCTATAACTTTTTTGTGCGCACGTTTACTCTGGAACCGTTTGAGATATTAACTTGAAATTTGGTACACATATGTACTTTAATGAGATCTAGAACTATTTTCGTCTTGTTCCATCGAAGGGTTGGGGGGTAAATTGTGGTAAATTTGGGGTAAATAGGTAAATCAAGCAGGTGAGAGTCCATAAAATTGGTATTTAGTATATACAACAGAAGCTAAGGTCTCAATCTCAATTTTGGCATTAGCCACCCCCATCACCGCCCCCACCCCATTATTAAAGGGAATGAAAAAAATTGTGATTTAGTGTGTGTACAAGAACCAGAAACCTCAAAATATTTTTTTACTTCATCCACCCCCACTACCACCCCCTATCACCACCCCCACCCCACTACCGATGTGGGGTATCGTTTTATGGGTTTTTGGGGTAGAGGATTTCAAATATTATATTATTAAAGTTCCATAAACAACTATTTCCACATACAAAATTTTTTCGTTGTGAGTGACTTGAATAGAAAATCTGGATGTGGACGTAGTGATTCCTTGGGCAGCGGTTTTTTTATGTATTTTTATTAATATTGGTTGCGATTCTAGAAAAAATAGTATGTGTACTTCAATGCTTGTTGGTCTCTGCTTAACGCCTCGGCAACAATTTACATCGTCCTCCGGGAATGTATTGCTTTTACTACTAGATACACAATGTACTATCGACCAAGAATGTCTACTTTCTCGGCGTAATCAGATCCTTTTCCGGCTTGAGACCTTAACTTAGGATATTGCGATATGTTCTTTCATTAATAATATCAAATATTCACACCAGACTTCCCGATCTGTCCACAAAATAAGCCAGCAACGCATTTTTGATTATGGTATTTACATTCTTGTCGCAAAACTTTTTGAATAATTTATATGTGTCTTAGTATCGCTTTTGAGACTTTTTTGGAAGTAAATCTAGACAAGCCAATCCAATAATGTCGGATGTAGCAAATATCCTCTATATTCTATATCTATCCGACATTATTTTCAAAAATGTTCAGAGCTATTACTACAGGAGCCCACCCTAACTGTACGTGCGCCCCCCCCCCCCCTATTCTTGGGGACAATGTTTTTCATAAAGATTAAAGCCTAAGGAACAATTTTAGACATGTACCCTAAAAGAACTGACTATTTTCAAAATGGCGTCCGTTTATAAATAAAATTTTGCAAATATTGTTTTTGTCATTTAACACAATAGCCCAGACGACAGAGAACATTTTTATACTGAAACCCACAAAAAGTTGCAAACTGAATAATTTTTTTTTAATGAGTTCGTGAAAATGTATAGAATAATATCCTGAAAAGTTTACATTCCGCTCGGATGCAGAACATAGAAAAAAAAAGTGAAAAAAAAAATTTTTTACTAATTTTTTCAAAATTTTTAAATTAAGTCAGGGCAGGAAAAAATAAAAAATACAGGTGGATAGACTACGTGTTTCTGAACAAAAAATATCCTAATAAAATTTTTCGCTAAAGCCACGGTATTCCTGGAAAAACAAAATAGTGAAGTAACCTTGTCACCCTGCGCGGCTAGCGTACGGTTAAATGCATACTATGGAACCTCTAAAAATTCTTAGCTGTTCTATCGGTAAAATAAAGCTTTTTTCTCTTTCTGATTACACGTTTTAAACATTTTTCTTAGTGAATAGGAGGATAAATCGTGAGTATGGAGGGAAAATATATAATTATCAATGCATACAGACACCGCACATACCCGCTGAATCGCTCGCATGAATTTTTACGTGCCTTTACTGTATTGTATTTATTACACGTTGCACATATCCACATTTCGCTATATTTAATGGATTCCTTACACATTTGTTAACGTATTGGAAAAGTTCCAGAATTTATATTCAAAACAATCAAATATATTTTCATAGTTATAATAATTTCTTATCATGATCTGATTGATCATATTTTCGAAAAAATGCATACAAGTAAACGATTTTGTGTTTGAACATTCGAAAAATGTACATTTTTTTCCAATGGGTCAATTTCTCGAGAAGTTACAGCCTCCGATACATATATTTATCAAAAAAATCATCAAGCAAGGAAATTAAAATGATTTGATGTACTTTTTTTTAATCCTCGTTACTACAACGTACTAAACCATAATAATCATGAAGTGTACATACTTTTCAACAGTTCTCAATGAAGAAAGAATTTTTTTTGGAGGGCTTTTATTTTTTTCTCTATTGTTTATTGCGACGATTGAGTTCGGGCGTGATAATATATATAAGTATATTTTTCCCATCCATCCTTGCCATCCAGCTTGTATTGTTTAAAACAAAAAAGCATCCAAAAGCTACAATTTCCATCTTTTAAATGAACCAACACTCATATAGATTGTCACAGTCATGCGTATTCAAGCGCGTGCACGCTCCGAGTTATAACGTTATACTTGACTATTTTTTTCCGAGAAAACCGTGGTTTTAACGATAAATTTTCTTAGGACATTTTTTGTTCATAAATACGTGATCCATCCATCTGTATTTTTTATTTTTTTTCAGCTTGATTTAATTTCAAAATTTTGAAAAAATGTAAACTTTTCAGGATATTATTCTACACACTTTCACGAACTCATTAAACTAAAGTTTACACAGTTTGCAATTTTTTGTGGGTAAATACCTACGTCGACTGGGCTACAAAAACTAAAAAAGATGGAGAAAAACTTTCTGCACAAAAAACAAAGTGCATACAGTTTTGTTCCTATACAATATTTGGATAGGAGTTACCATTTTTCAGATAAATGATTCAGCTCTTAAAATAAGATATAAAATTCAATATAAAACGTTAGTAACACTTCATTCGCTTTCAGACTCACTATCGCTATCTCCCGATATATCAAATATTTCTTCCAAGTCTTCTTCCTCTATTGCTTCATTTATGATATCGTTATCATCATCACTTTCGTCTATTATGATTTTAATTGGAATCATCTCCTGAGGAACTTCAGTAAGCGATTGAGGCACTACTTTATCTGCTGAATACCAAAGAGGTTCTCCATTTTCTTGCCATCCATAATCACTCCAAGGTTTTGGAATATTGTGAACACCTTCGTCGGATAATTGCCAAATACGCGTTTGGTAAACTCTCCTTTCAGTATGCTCGATAAGACAAGCTCTTGATGGTGGAAGCGAAGAAAAATCAACTTTAGTGTCAATTGATAAAGACAAATCTTTGTCACCACATTTCTGTCTAATGGCAATCTCGAATACTTGCAAACCTCGGCCCTACGGGCCTCGGATTGCAAACTGTATTCTCGTCCAAAAAAGTGCACTTGGCATATAAATAAGTATTTTGGTTTAAATTTAAATACTTCTAGACTAGTTTGTTTCTGTTGTGACTATACATTACTTTAATATTATACTTTAGTGGGCATAATACAACATAATTACTTGCTGCAGACAGTTTGTGTTATTGTAAATCTCATACTTCCAAAGTTGTATTCTATCTCCCAAAAGAAAACTAAAAATGTTAAATTTCGATGTTGAAAGATCCTCGATATAATGTTTTTTATTCTTTTTCTTCAGTCTACAAATCCCGAAGTTTGCTTGGCTGTCGCTTTCACCTGTAATTTGCTCAAGCATTGTGTTTGGACTGTTGAGTATTAATTATTTTTCTAAAAATCAAGAAACACACTTTCTATGGAATTTATCCACTACTTTACGAAAACACTGTATATTCGAAGCACTTCAAAATGCGAGGTTTTTCC
Organism: Rutpela maculata; assembly: GCA_936432065.2. Lineage (NCBI taxonomy): Eukaryota > Metazoa > Arthropoda > Insecta > Coleoptera > Cerambycidae > Rutpela > Rutpela maculata. The sequence continues at coordinate 362,077,271 of OW386285.2, forward strand.
GGAGATAAATAAATAAATAAATAAGTAAAATATTTTCAGTGGAAAGGCAAATCAAATTAAAAGTCTCTAATGTCAGACGAGGAATTGCCAGACGTAGAAAAAGTCACGATAATTGATTGATAAATACAAACAAATTAATGTCAATTAAGGGGGATAAAAGGGTCGCAATTTTCCTGGAACTATCGACAGTTAAGATAGATGATATGTTAGTGGAGTTTGCCATCCATCAACTAGATCGGACCATTTTCTCCAGTCTCGTGTTCAGCACGTTCTTCGATTTGCTTCTGGTCACTTTAGTATTCGTCCGGCAGCTTTTAAATGCATCGACTTTCAATTTAAAATCCCCATATCTTAATCTGCATTCACTTTATTCTGTTTATTTTATTTACAGTTTATCCATTTCCTCTACCGACACCGACGTATCATTTGAATGTTCTATGAATACTACATTACCAGCTCACTTTACTTTGAGATTTCAGAGAACTTTACGAAAAATATTCTGTGGAGTGAAATTATGAAAATGTCATGTCCCTGTTATCATCAAACACCGACGGCTGTTGGGTAAATCACGACCTCCATGTATAGTCCAGTCAAAGGAGCGCTAAAATGACCAAAATCTCTAATCTGAGTGCTAATGAATGGATTTTAATGAAACCTTGTACAATATATTTGTAATGACGTTAATAAAAAAGTTGAAAAAATATTAGAGTAGGAAATGATCGGAAGGGGTAGATAGCGCCCCTTTTCCACCCGGGTTCCGTAACTTGTGGAATTAGGTCAAAAATGAAAAAAAAAAAAAACAATATATTTACCTTTTCTGGTCCAATATAAGATGATGTTTTCCTTCTTGTGAATATTTTTAGAGATATGGCCACTCTAAAATTCCTAAAAGTGGGGGAGGGGAAATGTAAAAGTTAAAAAAAAAATCTGAAAAAATTCAGGTGAATGTATCATCAAAATGCAAGACTTTTTTTATGTACAACTTTTTTGTAAAGTGCGTTTTCACCAAATTCTTCCGAAAAAACATGAAAAACTTGCTAATTTTCCGAGTTACAGGCAGTTTTTCACTATAAATAATGTACTACATTTTTTAAAAACTCTTTTAAAATTTTCAATTTAAAAATTATATTGAACAGGTTTCATATTTAATTACAATAATACATATAAATCACGCGCATTTTTCGAGTTTTCATGTATTTCTTATTGTGCAAAAATGTAGTACATTATTTATCGTGAAAAACATCCCGTAACTCGGAAAATTACCAAGTTACAAAAAAATTCCAAGAGACAAAAAATGTTTAGAAGCTCTCAATGTATACGTCTGCATTTTCTCAAATTTTTAAATTGCATATTTTTAAAAGCTATAATTTCAAAGAGGGGGTAGTTTCTCAGGTTTCTCCGGAAAAACTCGTTGAAAACGCACTTTATAGGAAAGTTGCAAACAAAAAACGTCTTGTATTTCGATGATACATTCACCTGAATTTTTTCAGATTTTTTTTCAACTTTTACATTTTCCCTCCCCCACTTTTAGGAATATGCATTTTTTGAAAAAATTCACAAGAGCAAAAACATCTTATTTTGGACCAAAAAGATATATTGTCTCTTTTCTATTAACGTGATTATAAACACATTGCACAAGGTTTCATCAAAATCCCTTCATTAGCACTCAAATTGGAGTTGACGTTGACTGGACTAGTAGTGTTTTCGTAGAGAAGTATATAGAAAAATTCGATAAAAAGTACAAATTTGATTTTTTCTTTTGGAAAATTGCTCAGACATGTCAAATGCTTCATAGTGAATGCCATCATTTCATATATTTCTTATTTTTTTTTTTAGTAAATCTAGTCATTAATATTTTTATGGGAAACCCTCATTTATTTTTACAGAATTTGAAAGAGTGCATTTTTTGCATTCAATACAACCAACATCGATGTAGATTGCATAAGGATTTTAAAAAAAACATCTTAAAATTTAAAGGAGTCAAACGTGACCGAGGCAGGACCTTTCTAAGCAGACCCTTCATTAACCTAAACGCAAAGTGTAAAATATAATTTTAAGTTGCCACGTGGGTTGCAGGTGTTTCAAAAGTAATACATATCTCGGTATGTGCGATTAGCGGTCTTGTGAGAAATATTAATTAGTGATTGACTACGTACATAATCCAGAACTCCACAGTGTTTTTAGTGTCATGTAATAAACCAAACCAAAAAGAAAAAGGAAAGGAAGATAATTAATACACTGGAACCATCAGAGATAAGTGTTGTTAATATTTGACGTATTATTTGTATTTTATATTAATAATAAGAGGATGTTTGGCGGTATCGGATGCTCTTTTTCGTTATAAATGTTATAAATATTGATAAACTCTAGTTCAGATAACTTTCTTAGAAAGATAAACTGAGAAGTGTTTATGCCCATCAAACCCTTGAAAAGTCGACAGTTGTCGACAAATTTATGGCAAGGCAATAAATTATTATATTTTTATATTATTGTATGACCTATGTAAACTTTCAAGTAAATTATTTTTCATAATACTGAAAATATTCAACCGAATTGAATATAAATTAAACCCGTAATAACCAATACCGCAGTACTCTTAAGGTATGGTTATAATATAAATTTCTTAGGTAAATTTTCAAGTTTCAGTTCAGTGGGATCAGTAATCCGAGGACACCCTATACATAAAAGAACATAATTTAGTAACTTTCTATAATAGATGTAGAGATTCAGCATATTCCCATCTGTGCGTATCAAAAAAATATTGTTTAATGTTCGAAATTAGTTTGTTTTTTGTTCTCGGACGAGAAACATCCTTCCAAATGATGCACCCAATTTGTAAAACAAGCATCATAAAATTAACAGTTCTAAAGGAAGGGGTAAATAAACATCCCATCTGAAATTATCAAACATAATTTCAGGTGTATCCTTTGCCGTCGAAATCATAACATTTTGTATCATCCTGCTATAAATATATCTAGTTTGTTGGTTTAATTAGTATGTAGTTTAACTCTCGGTCCTTAGGATCGTTAAACATATAAACACTTGTAGGAACATGGATGTACCTTGGCAATAAATAATCAGCAAACGGTATCTCTCACGTTATAATGTTATAAACGTCGTTTCGTTTAACGGGACGGATGCAGCTGGCCTAGCACGCAATTAAGAATTTTTAAAGGATGACATATTAATTAAGTTTTATGTATCGTCGGTTAAACATAGATATTCACTTAAATTTGCGCAGAGTGACCCCAAAAATAAGCCAAAAATCGCCCATTTTCTCGCCCTCAAATTTTGTTTTAAACTAAGTGCTTTATTGTTAATAATGAGGACATCCCGAATACCAAATTTCAAATGAGCATATGTTTGGTTTTTGAGGTATGATGTGATATGCGTGATTCAATATAGGAGCATATCAAAAAATACACAGCCCCACAAAAAATGAATACCTATCAGCTATGGCAGAGCAATCAAGATATTCTTAGAATTTTTTGACGCAGAATTCAAATCTAAAATCGCAAAATCCGTATATCCATTGATTAATTCAGAAGAGCCAAAAACATCCCCTATATAAGGATGAAAATAGGAAAAAATGATGCACAATAATTGGTGAGAAAGCTTGAACTCTTTAAACTTCATTAATGGGAATGAACCATAAATCTGTTATGACCTAGTACACGAAAACAATCCATTTCAGGGACAGGGTAAAAAACTACCCTTTATCTTGTCACGGAAAAAATAGTGATATAGATATGATAGTGATAGGACAGATCGCATTTTGATTGCAGTATGTGTGAATGTGGGACAATAACTAAAATTTTTGTAACTATGTTATGACACACCTACGATGGGGTGAGAGAACGGGACGAAAACTTATTGATGAATCTTCATGACCCCGTCGGGATCATTTGGAGGATGAAACGGAATCAAGGGGCCCAGAAATAAGAGAAAAGCACTCCTGGAAACCGCTACATCAGTATTTTTTTTATGTAATGCAGCGATTACGAGATTGCTCTGATATTCATCCTTTCGCCTTACCCCTACATAAAATCCACTTGAGAATTAAAAGTGGACCTCTACACTATGACGTTCGGGAAAACGATACTTACCGTTATAGGCTTTATAGGGTGTCAGAATTTTTTTCGATACAATATAATGATTGTAAAATTGCTCAGATTTCCACCCTCTAACCTTATGACTTTCTCTAGAGCGATGAGAAAAAATCACGAGGCCATGACATTCCTAAAGAGCACTCTTCAAAACCCTTGCTACAGGATTTTCGATAATATCTAGTACATTCACTATCTTTTCACTGACAAGTTCATAATTCGAGATCACCCCCTTAAGGGTGTGTCTCAATTGCTTTGTGTCAATACCTAGTCAACACCTTCGTTCATGCATTCAGCCAATAAACTTATATTTCTATTCATGGAAGCTCTATAGCATCATTTTTCCCTCTTTTCATCTTTATATAGGGGCTGTTTTTGGCTCTTCTGAATTAATCAATGGATTAATTCGGATTCGTTGATTTTAGATACGAATTCTGCGTACAAAAATACTAAGAATATCTTGATTGCTATGCCATAACTGATAAATATTTACTTTTTGTATGACGTATTTTTTGATATGCTCCTCTATTACATCACGCTTGTCACAACTTTAATCCCTCATATCTCAAACACTAAAGATATGCCCATCTTGAAATTTTTTATTCAGGATGTTCTCATCATTAATAATAATTTAGAAACAAAATTCGAAGGCGAGAAAATGGCCGATTTTTGGGATTACTCTTTTTCTGCTTCAGAAGAATTTGAATCGAGCGAATACAGTGAGTGTACTAACAGAATTGCCAGTCCTTCGCTACGTGGTCCGTTAAAAATTATGAGGCACCATTTTGAATTTTCTGGGAGTCATGGAGGTATCTACCTTCATACCAAATTTCAAGTTTTTTTGCGGAGTGCATCTACTAAAAAATTAATTTAAAAAAATGTAGGTTGTTATATATTTTTTTAGTGAGTTTTAGATAGTTGCATCGTGCCAATAAAAACATTTTCATAAGCTGTGTTATATCCTGTTCAATAAAAAAATATGTATTTTTTTTTCACAAAAAAACTTTAGTTCATTTTAATTGACGCTAACAGAGAAAACCGCAATAATAATAATAATAAATCGACTTTATTGGTATTAAAACCGCTCTTCCACTTAACCCAAAAAATAACATTTTATAAAAGTAATGTACATAGTATTTTCAAATTTACGTAATACTTATAGTACTAAAGACAAGTAGAAAGAGAAAGAAAGGAGACAATTAAAAATACATGAAAAGAAGTATAATGGTTTATTGTTGAGTAAATAGATGTTCTTTAATTTGAGTTTAAACAATCTTTCATTTAGAATTTTGTATTGTGTAGGCAGAGCCGGATTATCCATAAGGCTAACTAGGCTATAGGCTAGGGGCGATAATGCGTGAAGGGGCGCGCGCTATGGCATGAGGGGCATCGTGAGCTTTACGCGCTCTGCTTATTAAAATTTTTTTAGATTTCTCCCCTCGATTCATTAGTTTTGAATTTGGACGAAAATATGTTTCTTTTTTTTCATATTTCTTCCGCCCCGCTCGTCAATTTTGGATTTGGACAAAAAATGTGTTTTTTTTCAGATTTCTCCCCTCCGCTCATCAATTTTCTTTTCCATTACGAATAAGAGGACGCAAATACATGATTAGCCTAGGGGCTTGCCAATCCTTAATGCGGCCCCGTGTAAAGGTATGTCATCATTATTATATATTCTATATAATATGTTAAAGCTGAAAGATCTTTCGAACTGAGATGTTGGATGAATAGGAGCCGTTAATGTATTCTTGTTTTTACAATTAATTATTTTTTATTTATTTGCTTTTATCATGATTAGAGAATATTATTTAGGTATTATGCAAATCACAACTTACACACTTTTTATTTATTATAAAAATACCTACTTTCTGTATATTGTTGCCCTAATCTGGGCACGCTAATATACTAGTCAGGTAAATACTTTAAAACACTCATTATTAGAGAATCAATCAAAACAACTACTCTTCTAGCTAATACTGACGAAGTATTGAATTACATGATAGGATTCTTAGCATTTTAAAGAACAAAAATATATTGAAAATACTTAAATCATTTATTCAAATTTAATCATTCACACTTTTTTATTTAATATGAAATTATCTACTTTCTGTATATTGGTGCCTTAGTCGGGTCACGCTAATATACTACTTAGGAAAACACTTTAAAACACTCATTATTGGAAGACCAATCAAAACAACTACTCTTCTAGCTAATACTGACGAAGTATTGAATTACATGATAGGATTCCTGGCATTTTAAGGCAAAAAAAAAATATATTGAAAATAGTTAAATTATTTATTGAAATTCAGTCATTCACAACAATTCTTGAACCATACATTCTATTTCAACTCTAGAAAAGTTGTACAAGTTTTTTCGAACTCGTTAGTTCTCATCAGTAGAGTATAGAAACATTCATTCATTATTTACAAGCCTATTCTTGATTTATTTTTACAATTAATTATTTTTTATTTATTTGCTTTTATCATGATTAGAGAATATTATTTAGGTATTATGCAAATCACAACTTACACACTTTTTATTTATTATAAAAATACCTACTTTCTGTATATTGTTGCCCTAATCTGGGCACGCTAATATACTAGTCAGGTAAATACTTTAAAACACTCATTATTAGAGAATCAATCAAAACAACTACTCTTCTAGCTAATACTGACGAAGTATTGAATTACATGATAGGATTCTTAGCATTTTAAAGAACAAAAATATATTGAAAATACTTAAATCATTTATTCAAATTTAATCATTCACACTTTTTTATTTAATATGAAATTATCTACTTTCTGTATATTGGTGCCTTAGTCGGGTCACGCTAATATACTACTTAGGAAAACACTTTAAAACACTCATTATTGGAAGACCAATCAAAACAACTACTCTTCTAGCTAATACTGACGAAGTATTGAATTACATGATAGGATTCCTGGCATTTTAAGGCAAAAAAAAATATATTGAAAATAGTTAAATTATTTATTGAAATTCAGTCATTCACAACAATTCTTGAACCATACATTCTATTTCAACTCTAGAAAAGTTGTACAAGTTTTTTCGAACTCGTTAGTTCTCATCAGTAGAGTATAGAAACATTCATTCATTATTTACAAGCCTATTCTTGATTTATTTTTACAATTAATTATTTTTTATTTATTTGCTTTTATCATGATTAGAGAATATTATTTAGGTATTATGCAAATCACAACTTACACACTTTTTATTTATTATAAAAATACCTACTTTCTGTATATTGTTGCCCTAATCTGGGCACGCTAATATACTAGTCAGGTAAATACTTTAAAACACTCATTATTAGAGAATCAATCAAAACAACTACTCTTCTAGCTAATACTGACGAAGTATTGAATTACATGATAGGATTCTTAGCATTTTAAAGAACAAAAATATATTGAAAATACTTAAATCATTTATTCAAATTTAATCATTCACACTTTTTTATTTAATATGAAATTATCTACTTTCTGTATATTGGTGCCCAGATTAGGGCAACAATATACAGAAAGTAGGTATTTTTATAATAAATAAAAAGTGTGTAAGTTGTATATTGGTGCCTTAGTCGGGTCACGCTAATATACTACTTAGGAAAACAAGCCTATTCTTGATTTATTTTTACAATTAATTATTTTTTATTTATTTGCTTTTATCATGATTAGAGAATATTATTTAGGTATTATGCAAATCACAACTTACACACTTTTTATTTATTATAAAAATACCTACTTTCTGTATATTGTTGCCCTAATCTGGGCACGCTAATATACTAGTCAGGTAAATACTTTAAAACACTCATTATTAGAGAATCAATCAAAACAACTACTCTTCTAGCTAATACTGACGAAGTATTGAATTACATGATAGGATTCTTAGCATTTTAAAGAACAAAAATATATTGAAAATACTTAAATCATTTATTCAAATTTAATCATTCACACTTTTTTATTTAATATGAAATTATCTACTTTCTGTATATTGGTGCCCAGATTAGGGCAACAATATACAGAAAGTAGGTATTTTTATAATAAATAAAAAGTGTGTAAGTTGTGATTTGCATAATACCTAAATAATATTCTCTAATCATGATAAAAGCAAATAAATAAAAAATAATTAATTGTAAAAATAAATCAAGAATAGGCTTGTAAATAATGAATGAATGTTTCTATACTCTACTGATGAGAACTAACGAGTTCGAAAAAACTTGTACAACTTTTCTAGAGTTGAAATAGAATGTATGGTTCAAGAATTGTTGTGAATGACTGAATTTCAATAAATAATTTAACTATTTTCAATATATTTTTTTTGCCTTAAAATGCCAGGAATCCTATCATGTAATTCAATACTTCGTCAGTATTAGCTAGAAGAGTAGTTGTTTTGATTGGTCTTCCAATAATGAGTGTTTTAAAGTGTTTTCCTAAGTAGTATATTAGCGTGACCCGACTAAGGCACCAATATACAGAAAGTAGATAATTTCATATTAAATAAAAAAGTGTGAATGATTAAATTTGAATAAATGATTTAAGTATTTTCAATATATTTTTGTTCTTTAAAATGCTAAGAATCCTATCATGTAATTCAATACTTCGTCAGTATTAGCTAGAAGAGTAGTTGTTTTGATTGATTCTCTAATAATGAGTGTTTTAAAGTATTTACCTGACTAGTATATTAGCGTGCCCAGATTAGGGCAACAATATACAGAAAGTAGGTATTTTTATAATAAATAAAAAAGTGTGTAAGTTGTGATTTGCATAATACCTAAATAATATTCTCTAATTATTCTTGTTTCTTGTATAATTCTGTGTACATCAGTTCGAAATACTAATTTGTTATAGAGATAGAAAGGTAGTTTGGTGCGTACAATTTTGTGACAGAGATAGGCAGAATGGAGTTTAGATTTGTCCTTCAAATCTAACCAGTGTAGCTTTTTGAGTATATGAGATACATGCTTATATTTTAGGATGCCAAATATAAATCTAATACAGCTATTCTGAACTTTCTGAATTGTATTTTTACACTCAATGTCTAGAGATGGAGCATAAAATTGACAACAAAAGTTAATGTTTGATAGAACAAGAGTTTCACATAGAAGTGTTTTAATATTATGAGGTAAATAAGATTTATGAGACAAAAGTTTTAATTTATAATAAGCCTTTTTCAAACAATTTGAGACATGAAATATATATCTGAATGAGTTATCTAAAATGATACCAAGATTACATATACTTTTTACGACTGGAATATTCATATTATTGATTTGTAAATCAATATCATGTTCAATTCTGGCACAAGAAGATTTGCTTCCGACAATTATAGCTTCAGATTTGGTCGGGTTTATTAGCAAATGATGATGGCGAGAGACGAAAGACATTGTTTGTAAATCACTATTAATTTTAGTAAGAACTACATGAATGATATTCGTGAGGTATATTGGAGTGTCATCTGCGTACATATGCATTTTTGAATATTTTAGATAGCTGTTAAAGTTACTAGCGTATATTGTAAAAAGCAAAGGTCCCAAAATGGATCCCTGTGGTACTCTCACCGTCACAGGTAAAGAAACCGATGAGTTGCTGTTGATTGTTACTTTTAGGGTCCTCATGTGTAAGTAGCTCTTGAGATTAATGCCTTTTGTGTCAAGGCCGATAAAATTCAGAATTTCCATTAAAAGTTCATGGTTGAGGGTATTGAAAGCTTTAGTATAATCCAGTACTACAGAAAGTTGACCAACTATCAGAAAAAGTTGTCCATTTAATGCAGATTCTAGCATGATATAATACACAGGAGTATTCAGAACAGATTTTTTTTATCAATTTTTTTACAAGTAGATCATGTTTTTGTAAATAACTCTCAGTCTGAGAAATGTTAGCAAAATATACCATAAAAAAATTGTTGCCCACACGTTTAGCCCGCATACCTCCCCTTTCCACAGTCTTCGCTGTTACGTCATGTAAGAGTCAACTAGTTCAGCGGTCAATTTTTATTTTAGATGTAAACTAAAATTACATTAACCGAAATGTGTAGGAGAAGAAATTACGACTCTTGGTTGGTCGAAACAAAAGATAGAGCCAAAAATGTGAGAGAATTGTAAAATAAATCGATGCAATTGTTTTTTCGTTTAACTCGCCCTAACTTAAAAACGGGACAACGAATTGATCTCAAATTTTTACCGTGTTATGACTTGTTAACAAAATGTGTTAATATGATTGTCAAATTTTAATAAATGTAGAAAATATATATTTTTTTAAGGCTATGTCGATAAACTGTGAAAATTTACAGGTGCGAATATAACAAACAAGAAACTTTTTTATCTTTGGAAATAGATACCCAGTATATCTAGGACGTAGATAGAGAAGATAAAGGATGGAGCTAACTTTTTCATTTGAACCTTTTTTTTTCTAGGATTAACAGTTTTCTAGAGAATTCTCCCTCGCGGAAGAAACAGCGCATAGAATGGTGTAAAAGCTATGTGAGTGTTGTTTAATGAAATCGAATTCAGATTTTCTTGCAGTGCTAAAAAATGAATGAGATTTTTTTTGCAAATCAATGGAGAATCATTAAATATTTGTAATAATTACATGAGAGAACACATTGATATGTCCCGCGCAATTGAATTGAGTCATACTGCGAAAACGTTATTTTACAGATGCAGAATGTATTTTCTTAACAGAAACATTAAAGAATCCGGCAATTCATCTCTAAGAAAAATTGTTAAAATTACTAAATAATAGAATAAATATTTTTCATTCTGGACTGTTTGTTTATTTTCCAGAACAACGTTAGACAAATGCGCTGTTTCGCAATAAAATTATATGATTTACAACTACTATTCATTGTTTTTAATTAAATTAATTAAAATTTAATACTAAATAAAGACAAATTAAATAGCAACTAGTATACTAATAGCTTTTAACCCGCTGAAAAACCAACGGCGCAAAAGATCATACGTGTTTGCATCAATTATTTTGGAGGTGTTTTCATCAACATTTAAACCCACAGGGGCCTTATATTATTGCAAAGTGAAAAAATGCTGACAAATGCAGTCTTTGAATTTTATGATATTAAAAACTAAACTATCTGCCTGCAAATTTCAGCTTTCTAGGCCTTGTGGTTTTTGATGTATTTTTATGCGCTGCCGTTACACAGTGGTCAATTTTCAAGTTCTAATTGGACAAAATTTTACAAATTTGCAAATAAACAGAAAATATTCATTAGAAAATCGGAAAACTATTGAAATTTAGGCACTAAGGGGGGTGGTTTTTACAGGGGTTGAAAGCATAAATTTAGTTTTAAAATTCTGAAACTTTGTAGACACGATAATATTGTGCCTGAATACACCAAAAATAGTAAAAAAATTGTAAGGACCAAGGGGTTGGTTTTTGAGGGGGTTGAATTTTTTTTTTTTTTTTATGGCATTAGGCGTTATCCATGCAGCCAGGCACAATATAAAACTAATGGTGGGTTAAAAATTAAATATTAGAAAATTACAAAACTTTTTGAATAAGATTTGTAAACCTACAGAAAAAAATGTAAAGTAAATGTAGTGAAATAAATGTAAGCTCTTAAGGGATGGTTTTTGAGGGGGTGCAGCGGAAAATTTTATATTTCTAAGGGACCGTTTTGTTCCTTTTAGCTCTTCTACAAGTAAGGTAACCAGAAGTAGGTATAGATATCAAAGTATTTAGGTTTTTATGATATATTTTTTGTTTTTATATCTACAATGTCCGATCATTTTGGCATGCTTTAATTAATTATTAATGGTAGTGAATTATTAATAGCCCGTAGGATGAAAATACGTGAGATTATTGTGATGTTATTCTTGTAGGATTTTGTCTGGTATTAGGTATGTATTTACATTTTTGTTAATATACAAAATATTTTAAGTAATGCTTTTAGTCACACTTGAAATCAGGGGAATATTTTTTGTCGTATCGCAATTTTCAAAATTGTTAGTACGTTCTTTTATTTTGTGTTAAAGAATCATTTGATTAATTATAAAAATCCTTCAAGTGCACACCTGGTCGTAAAATATTTGCATCTCCATTCCCAAGAAAGTCGCAGACTTTACGGCTTTTCGACCATTCTGGTACAAATTCTTAGATATAGGATTGTTCAAACTACCAAAACCAACAATGATGATTCGTTAGAAATATAAATTTAATTTAAATTTATTCGTCGAAAAATTTTACTAATCATATTTTCCTGCCGTCCTCCTTCTTTCTACGTAAGTTAACCTGCAGTGTACCATAAATTCAATTTTTCACCGGTGCTGCGGTTCCACAATAACGGGAGTAATACAAGTACGAGCACGAATTTATTCATATGCATATTGTCAAGTTCCAGAATGCAATAAATAGCACAGCATGGGATTTCCCGTTTGTTCTAGTTCCAGCAAATAATCCCTTCTCCACTATATTCTCAACCACTCATGTTCATTGCTGTCTAGTATTTATATTTGAATTATTAATAGCCGATGTGCTCTATCCAGATGAAATAAATCCGAGACTGATGAGTGCCTTAATCTTACTTGCGACGCAAGAGATGAATGAATCTATAATTCCATAAACGTGGAAAATATGTATTTGAGATTATAGGAAAAGGATAAATGTTTAGCTTCTGTAGCGATATTGGATAGATAGCTTTTATTGCTGGTAAAACTAAATGACATTACTCAAAATTTGAATTTCTGTGTAAATTTCAACAAAACAAAAATTGTGATTGTAGACCAGGCAAATGTCACCACCCAGATGCGTCAAAGATAGATGGCTGTGAAATAGTAAAAGATATGATATACTTTGTAGCCCTTGTGGATAGTACTGGCAACTGTGAATATGAGATTTGGCGAAGAAGAGGATAGACAATGTAGGTATTTGTGAGAAGCGCTGCCGCCTTGCGCAAGGGTATAGATACGGGGGGTTAGAGGGGAGTTAGAGGGGAATTACCCTTCCCAGGGCTAGAACATCAAAATATTTTTTTACCATTTCGCACCCTTCCGCCTATCAATTTTGAGACGAGGAGAAAATATTTTTTTGCAATTTCGACAAACAAAAATTCTCAATTATTACCCTCCATACAAAAAAAAAAACTATTTACGCTCTTGGCTTTGCGTTGTAATATGAAGTGTTTATGCTAAACATTTCTTTTCCTGATTCTTCTGTTCCCTCCGCTTCTGATTCCGGTGCCTTTCAGCGAGTATATCTTTGCCTTTTCTAGTTGCTCCTTTTCTAATTTGTTCATTATCCTCTCAATAGTTATTGTCCATGAGTAGCATGATCTCCCTGTTTGTAACTTGTTGCTGTTTACTATCAATTCAATAGATGTATTGGGTCCCTTCGTTGGTTATATCTCTAATTCTTCATTTTACAGGTTCCTATCCCATTTTGTTAATGTTTTTCCCTTTTATTAATGTTGACGTTTTTTGATGTTCATTTGGTTCATTTATTATTTATTTTATCGATTCCTGGTGTACTATTTCTTTTAGCCATAACCATTTTTTAGTAGTTGATTATTTGATGATTTTGTATAAGGACCAGTGGTCCGTTTCTTGTATTTATTCTGCTCAGTCTTTCTTTGCGTTCTCTCATTCTTCCATTTCCTTGGTTCAGTGTTGCGGTGCTGCCATAACCAATTTTTTAGTAGTTGATTATTTGATGATCCTTGTCTAAGGATCAGCGGTCGGTCCGTTTCTTCTATTTATTCTGCTCATTCTTTCTTTGCCTTCTCTCTTTCTTCCGTTTTCTTGGTTCAGTGTTGCAGTGATATTTATCTTCTCCGTGTGTATTGATGTTTCTTCTGATGATTTGGTTTCAGTTTTCCCACTGGGAAAGTTTCTACGTGTTTTTGAAGAATTTTCTGCATTTTTCTCGTCATGGCTTCTCTTTTTTATTTCAATTCTTTAGTCTTTCTTTTTGAGATCATTGATGTCCAGTCTAGTTTTTCTATTTCCTCGTGTACTTTCTTCTAGAATTCTTTACTATCAAGATGTTCCAGGCATTGTCTGGTATTTTGTTAGTTTCCGCCTCTATATCCTGCAATAGATCTGTTGTGCTGTGATATTATTTTCCTGAAAGAAATTAGTATCTCGTGATTTGCACTAAAACCCTGGAAATATTCCATTTTGGCGCGATATACTGATAATGCGTTATTGCCAGTTTAATTTAGATTCAATTATTAATTGTTGCAAGTACTGTGGCGGAGAATTTATTATCCCTTGAATGAAAAGCCCAGTTCAAGAATTTATTACCTACCAATTTTGGTTGTGGAATGACAATTTTAAGATCCGATCTGTTCTTTTAGGCATACGCCACACCTAAAGAGAGTATAAACATGTCGGAGTTTTTCATATAAAATAACACAGATTTATATTATGTATAGCCATATTTTCATAGAACGTTGTCGTTGTGGTCACGTGGTTTATCAACGAACTTTATCCTTATATTTTGTTTATCTCACTTAATAACACGAAACTCCAAGAATACCTGTATATGTGTATATACCTCCTAAACGAAACTCCCTCCAGATCGGTAAATTGTCAGATGAGCAAAATTGGGGTAACAGAAATATCACTAAAGGCACAAATATTAGACTTGGCCACTCTAGTTTTTTCCATCTTTCCATCTTTATTTACGCCTCTAAGACATAGACCCCTTTCGAAATGTGATTCTACAGAAGTTTGCTACGAATTCCCCGGACAGCTCATTGCACTTAATAGCTCAATTATCCAAAAACAACTCTCCAGCATTGCATTTTCCCGAATTCTCTCATTTTATGATCACATCAACCAAAGAGGGGACAATTGATTTTTCAGAGGAAATCAGATGGCAAGGTGATGAGAGAAGCTTTGCTGTGTCCGTGCGCCTAACAAGCAACCACGACATATGGCGTGATGCTGGCGGGCGTGCTATGCAACAAACGGAGGTCAACTAGATTAATTTATGGATTGCAAAACGTCTGGCAGGACGTTGTGAAAAGGAAGAAGATAATGAAAGGTACAGGATGATTTTCTATCTATATAATTGTACGCTGTCGGTCTTCGAGGCAACTTCTTATCGTGGTTAATATCATATGTTCAGCACAGAAAAATGTATGTAAAATTAAATAATAATATCTCTGGCGTTCAAGATACAGTCCTAGGAGTTCCTCAGGGCTCAATACTTGGTCCACTCATATTTCTTATTTTCATTAACGATCTTCCATCCCATGTTTGCACTGATTGCACAGTATTATATCCTGATGATGTCACACTTGCAGCAGTTGCAGATGTTACTGAAATGCTGAGGAGCTTCAAGTTCATCTAAACACTTTATCCGCTGATTTTACCAACTGGTGTTATAAAAACGCTTTAATAGTAAATGCGGAGAAAATTTTATTCTTGAAAAAATAATACTTCCTTTCATGTTGTCGTAAATAACAAAACAAGTCAGTTGTCATGTTTTATTAAATTTTTGGGTACTTTTATAGATTGTGATATGAGTTGGAAGAGTAATTGTGACTATGTATGCAAAAAAATTAACAGCGGATGCCTTACTGCAGTTGAAAACAATATTTGATATTAAACAGCTTCTTAATATATATTGTGCTCTAATTTATTCCCACTTGGCATATAATGTTATTATTTGGGGTAATCCATGTAGTTTCAATGTCTATAGAATTTTAGTTTGTCAAAAAAGATTATTCGTCTACTATTTGAAATTGCGCCAACTAACTCTTGCCAACTAATTCTTGCCAAACATAAAATATTGACATTTCCTTGTATTTATATATACATACCGCTTAAAATATTAGTTCTTTTGAAAGCAATTCTAACACTCATAATTATGACACTAGACATGGGAATCTTCTCAGAATACCACATCACAACACTAACTTATATGAAAAATCACCCTCATATATGAGTATAAAGTTTATGAACTATCTGCCTCTTGACATTAAGGGAAAAAAAATGTAATGCCTTTAAAGTTAAAGTGAATTAATATTTAGTTATCAAATGTTTTTATAACATATCTGAATTTTATAATTTTAGTAATTAATTTACCACTTGTAATAATTTTGTTTTACTTTTTTTTTTATATTTATGTGAATTACTGATTATTGATTATGTATATATCTAAATGTTTGTTAGTCAATAGTGTATTATGTTTGTTATACAGTAGTGGCATTTTAAAATATTGAGTCGATACCAATGTAAGGTAGAAGAGAAGAGAAATGGACAAATAATATGCTGAAAAGAAACGGATTTAATCTAAGCTGTTGCCACTTTTCTCTTTAGCTACTTTTAGTCGTCGCACAGTGGCACGAATCGTGATTTTTTCGTTCAAAATTATCTAGAGCACTTGTTTCGCAACCGATTGGGATAATTTTTTTTTAAAGACTCGTTAATTAATTCCCAAAATACGTAAGAGAGCCGATTTTTGAATTATGCTAACCAAAATTATTGAGCTTAGCCAAAATGCCCATGTTACACTGTGATCACCATGTTACTTACAAATAAAAACTTCTTTTTCTTATTCAATTTACATAAATCTTGTTACTTCGGGGTTCTTGAGGTCGCTGATTACGAATCTGACATCCAAATTGTCATAAACCAACCTGCAAGATGGCGGAATCAATGGCGGATATAAAAATGCTAAAAAAATGAAATATTTTTGTTTAAGTTTATGCCGAAATCGGCTCTCTTACGTTTTTTTGGAAATTAAATAACAAGTATTTTAAAAAAAGTATCCCAATCGGTTGCGAAACAAGTGCTCTAGATAATTTTGAACGAAGAAATCACGATTCGTGCCACTGTGCGTCGGCGGAACTTTTAACATGCCTGACATAAATGTTAATATATCGCTTTCTTTCACGTATATTATTTTGCTATTTATATTTCACTCTATCTTATTATAGGGATCGATCCAAGATTTCTAAGTGTCACTAGTGTATAAGTGTATGTGACTTATCCAATATCATTGTAAGATCTCTATGAACGAAATAAATTAGTATTATTATTGTTATTATTATAATTCACATAAGAAACTAAATAAATGAGATTATGACGGTTCCGTTTAACTTTTCTTCCTTCCTAACTTCATTTATCACATGTATTCGACAATTATCTTATTTGTTAGTGACATTGACTAAAAAGTTATTTTCGAATTGTCAGTGAAAAGACACAATATACTTATTTCCCAAACAAATGTTATTGGTTAGTTTATTAGCTGAAAAACCGATCCTGAAAAGGAAACTATTGTTTGAACCGGAAGTCGTTATTTAGAGAGGCTGGGTTTCGCGCAATCGTAACTAAAGTAAAAGATAAATTCGGTGCAGATATCCCGAACGCCTTTAAATGCGACGTCTCCATTTTATCTAAACTGGTATGTATTTATAAATCCGAAATACACTATTTTTAACCTTTTTCCGTTCAGGTTTCAACAAAAACCAACGAGATATAAACTAAAACACGATATCTTACACGCATAGTATGTTTTTTACAATTACGTCGACGTTACGTGATCCAAGTTGAAATAATTTCAACTGTTTTTAACTGTGTTCCTGCAATTAAAAGTACTTATTTGCATTTTATAATTTATCCACACGCAATCGTAAAAAATTATACCGCTCACTACTGTGTAATAAGACTCATGAAAAGTTATTTGCATGTTCCGGCTTGTCTCCTAGTAGAAATGCATTGTGTTTGTTCCTCATATATAAAGCTGAATGTATATCTGTCCGGAAATGAAAACTACTGCCTAGATGAGTTAGAGAGTTGAAATTTGGCACCCTTATAGATTTAGCCCTCAGAAGAACGGGAAAATTTTCCTTCAATTTTTAACCAGAAGTGGAACATAAGGGATGAACGACATTTCTTTCCGGGTACGGATAACGTAGTACTCCACAGTGGCGGCTGGTGAAATTTCAATAATTGTTTTTCTCGTCTGTGGCGCATGGGACCCATACGAAATATGGGAAATAACATCTAGAGAAGCGCTTCTCTAACGACCCCTAAGAAATTTTGAAAAAACAGTTTGCGAAAAATTTTTTCAAAATTCGGTTGCTCCCTTGGTCTAGGGACTTCTGTCTCTCTTTTTATTTTTGTCGTATGCATTTGACTTTTCATAAAAATATAACAATAGGTTTTGCAGTTTACGAAAATATTTTCATTACTAACTGAGATACAACAAATTGAAATTTTGTAATTTGTTAAATTGTAAATTACAAAATTTCAGTTCATTGCATTTCAGTTAATAATGAAAATATTTTCATAAACTCCAGAACCTATTGTTGTATTTTTATGAAAAGTCAAATGTATATGACAAAAAAATAATTTTAAACAGAAGCCCCTAGACCAGGGAGAACAACCGAATTTTGAAAAATTTTTTTCGCAAACTGCTTTTTCAAAATTTTTTAGAGGTCGTTAGAGAAGCGCTTCTCTAGATGTTATTTCCTATATTTCGTATGGGTCCCATGCGCCACAAACGAGAAAAAAATTATTGAAATTTCACCAGCCGCTAGTGGGACTCCAATCAATATATTCATTTGAAAACAACGTCAAATATGGGGAAATTTTTTTTACAGTATTGTTAAGAAGTTTTCGACCTCGAAGGAGTGCTGTTTTAACCATCTTGTTAAAAAGGAGAGCAAAATCAGTTTTTTTTAGAAAAACTCGTTTCCTGTTGATTCTACGGAAAGAGTACTTGTTATAAATTTTGTAGAAGATAAAAATCTCGACAACTTTTGTATACAATTTTTTGTACGATTAACAGTTCAAAAGTTATAGAATCGCGAAAGTGTAACAATTTCTTTTATTCTCCAGTTATCGATCACACCGTTAGAAACATCTGGTGTCGGAGTCGGCCATACTCTTTATTCATGAACATAAAATGGACCAATGAAATGCTAGCAAATATTGTTTTTGAATAACAAAATTCACTACATTACAATGCTAAAAAAGAAATTCGAGGAATCCAATTTTACGTGCGTAGGTCAAGCTGCCGAAGACGCCGAAGTGTTAATTATTGAAAAAGCTATCGATATGTCTTGAACATACGAGTCCGTTGTTGTCGTGGGCGAAGATAAGACCTTGGTGGTCATGAGACGGTTGGCCAAATTGCACAACAACATATACTTCCGCAAACTTGTAAGAGGAAAAGTGAGAAATGCTATTCTCCGCAAAGTTTTCGGTATGGGAAAACTAAAACTATAAACTAAAACATGTATCCCGAAACGAATGCGTCGGTTGGAGGGAGAATCCCTTTAATTTTGGTCATGTTATTTGGAAGTGATAGATAAAGAAATACTGAACTTAATTTGTTATCAACCTTTTACTAAATCTTTTACAAGAATGGATCAGTGAAAAATACAAAAAATCCAGCTCCCACCGCTTTACTGAAACTTATTTCTTGCAAATGCAAGACGCGATGTAGCACGGCTTGCGGCTGCAGAAAAGCGGGTTTAAAATCCTAAAATATGCCACTACAGCAGACAAACTTCTCACAACACATCGGACATTCCATTTAAAAGTGACGAAGAATACATGAATACTCTGCCGATCATCGAGGAGTCATTACTATAAAAATTTGGGGGCCACTTCAACTTTTTTTTCCTAATTTTTTAAACAAATTTCCACGCCACCTTGTGGCGTGCTATTTAACGTGGTATCCCCAGTAGGCCTAATCCTCAACAAAAATAGGAAGTCCTATAAAATTTCTTGGCAATTTTTCCTTTTCCAGATTTGCGCTAGTAAATATTGTGCGATCTTTTTTTTTTTACTAGTGAAATATTTTGTCGAACTATATGTTTCCTTAAATATATAAAGAATAAGAAACCAGACTGCAACCAACAGCTATTCTCCGGACTAATGCCCCGCCGAGCGCTGAATTACGAGTTACAAGCCTGGCCGCGTTAAGTACAATAACTATGTATTGCCACAAAACGCTAAGTTTCAATTGTAATAGACACCAGCCGAAAGACTTATTCCCATTCAAAGGAGCTCTCGTGCCAGCCATCTCATACCACTTGCGGACTGCAGTTTCGAGCTATTGGCTCTCGTCAGTGCAAGGTAGGTCTGAGACGGCTGTAACGAGGCATTTGTTCACTCTTGGTACATGACAAGATTTATAAAACCACGACATGCAACAAAAATGACAGGCTCCATCTATATAGTTATTGTACTTAACGCGGCCAGGCTTGTAACTCGTAATTCAGCGCTCGGTGGGGCATTAGTCCGGAGAATAGCTGTTGGTTGCAGTCTGGTTTCTTATTCCTTATATATTTAAGGAAACATATAGAGGAGTTCGACAAAATATTTCACTAGTAAATATTCTGCCCTCTAGAAGCATATCTACTAATTGTGCGATCTTGCTAATTCTGCCAGTAACACCAAGAGATCTATATCTTCGCCTACGACGACAACGGACTCGTACGTCGAGGACATTTTGATAGTGAATGATTAAAACATTAGTGTCGTCGAGAGCTTGACATACGTATGTAAAATTGGATTCGTTAAATTTCTTTTTTGGCATTCCAATGAAGCGAATCATGTTATCATTCACAAACTGTCTGGCATTTTATTGGTCTAATTTGTGTTTATAAACAAAGAGTATATAAAAATGGCCGACTCCGAGATCAGGTGTTTCTAATACGGCGGGAGGGAGTTGGTGTTCAGACTAGCGACATCTAGACGGCCAGGGCCGTTTTGTAATCGGTTTATAAATGTAGTTGTCAAATAAAAGAAATTGTTAAACTTTCGCGACGGTATAACATTGAAACTATTGATCCTATAAAAATAATTGCACACAAAAGTTATCCAGAATTTTATCCTCTATAAGATTTGTAATACAACTATTTGCGTAAAATCAACAGGAAATAAGGCATTCCAACAAAACTGATTTTAACAATATGGCGGCTAAAGTAACGCCTTCTCGAGGACGAAAACTTAAATTCTTTATGGTCCTCCACCATACAATACTGAGAGAAAGGTTTCCCCTATGTTTAATGTTTTTTTCATGGCCTAAAAATCGACAAATTGACTGTGGTAAGGGTTATTCAGCTAATTAAGAATAAAAAAGAATATAATATTTGATAGCTTTGCTCCTGTAGGTATCTTGATACTGTTCCATGTTTTCTAAAGAATTCAGAATACCCTGCTCTTCTTCCATAACGGTTAGTTATCCACTAATCGTCGACTTATACTAATGCAGTCGGGCGCTCAAAGTGTCTGTATCTTCTTTCAAATTTTATGTTTTCTTTATTGTAATTTATAGGTGAATAGTCGAGGGGATTGAGTGCATCTTTGCTTGACACCGATATTCTTCTGTTTAGTTTCCGGCATCAGTCCGAATCATTGAATTGCAGTGTCTTCGAGAAGACATCATATTATTATCTTCTATATTACGTAATACGATGCTCCTTTAGTTATTAACTATGGCCTCGTAACTGATAGCTAGTGTCAAATGTATTTTGGAGGTCTATCACGACTAGGTGTAATTTTGTCGCTACTTCTATTTTTTTTCCAGAATCCTTCTGGAGGTATACAGTATGGCTGTTCGATGATCTGCCGTTCATGAATGCTGTCTAGTAGTGTGATGTGTTTCTCTAGTTGTTCGAGCAGGGATTGTGTGTAGCTCTGTATCCTACACTTCAGAGTCCCAATAAACATTTATATATACAATGCATGTTCTTTTCATGTTTCCTGTGCACTTGAATGATATACATTGCCTGTGTTAAGCATATGCTTTTCACATGGAATTTAAATGCAAAGTGACCGGTCCACACATGTTCATGTCATATACATTGCACTATCCGTTTATATATGCAATGCATGGTCTTTCCATGTTCCCATATCCGTTAAGCATATTCTATGCACATGTAATTTATACTGTAAAAAATGATGTAAATTTACCATCGTTGCGTGTAAAATTCCCATGTATTTTTATCCGCAAAGAGACAGGAAAATAAAATTGCCCCTTATCCAGACAGGATTTTTTTCCATAGTAAATTTACCCCCAATAGTAATGGAATTTTACCCGCAAAGAGAGTGGAAAATTTTTATTTCCCTTATATTTTGGGGTAATTCTCCATGTTAAATGGAAATTTTCCTGTCTCTTTGCGGGTAAAATTACATGGGAATTTTACACGCAACGATGGTAAAGTTACATCATTTTGTACAGTGTAAGTGAAAGATAATTAGGTTATACACTTTCATATTAAATACATTTCATGTACGAAATTTTTATTTTAGAATAAAATACATAAAATAAATATGTGTACTAAATGTTTGTATTATTCTTTATTGTCTTCCTCGTTGTCTCTCAATTTCCTTATTGGTGTTTATTTGCTCTCTGCTTGGCTTTTATGAGCCATTTTTGAATGGCTTCAATAATTACGTTGTCCGTAGCTTGTGCAGTGCTGGCATTTTTTCTTATTGCACCTGTCGACAATGAATACATATAAATAATCAATAGGCATGTAATATATGAATCTTATATTAACTATGAGGATGAATTTTGATACACTAGCAGCAAGCGAGTGACGTAATTCAAACTAGTGGGTTAGAACATTAAAAACATTTAAGTTACATTTCTATATAGCACAATAATAAAGTACACTTGTTTCTACAGCAAATTTATGTCCATCGACAGTATTAAATAATAAATCAGCGTCTTCAAAGACACTAATAAATCAGATATATAACATTTCCGTCTAATAGCAATATTTTTGTGCTACTTGGGAGATATGACCTCGCATGACCTCCATTTTAATATTTTCCAAAATTTCGATTATATGTATGTACATATTCTGTATAACATTTTGTGTTCTAGTCTAAAATAAGACTTATTTGCTGATTTTTGGTTTAAAATTAAAATATTTTAAAGACATTAGTACATTTTTTAGGTTAAATAGGTTATTGACACAAAATGGGGCAACAGTGACCAAATCGTTTATATATAACAATGGCATTCAACACTATTTGTATAAATTGATTTTGTTAAACCTAAACATCATTGAATCTTTTGGTGAAATTAGCAACGCACGAATGGCAGCGATTATATATGTAGGACCCATATCCAAAACGAAGAAAACGTCTTGTCTAACGGGAGATCTAATGGCATATTAATATTACAGGAATTACACAATACACTTGATACTTACTACTTAGAAACCGGCACAACACAATTATTCTTACAAGGGAAGTTGTTCTTGGGTGGCACTAAAAACTTAAAAACATATAAACAGTAAACGGTATTTTTAATGATAGACGGCTAGACACCATTGCGGATGCGTGTTGCTATCCTTCTTGGCGTACATCCGAGTGACCGCGAAATTCAAACTGCTGTACCCATGCATGATTAAATTAATAACTGAAATATTACTTGCGGGTGTTTTTTTATATTTGGAAAGAACCTACTAATTTGCATATATATTTTTTTCGACTATATGTTATTCCCTTACGGCAGGAAAATTAATTTATGTATCATAAATCAGATTAATATATACTAAATCGAGTTGTTTTGAATAGGTACCTGCATGCTAAAATGAATAAAAAAAATTAATTTCAATAAATTTAAATAAATAATCTTAAAAATCGCGGAGGTACTGTCCTTTTAATTATAAAAATGTTTTTATGAAATATGCCGATTGGCTTGTGCAGTGCATATCCATTACATTACAAAAAAAGTACTTTACTTTAAGTATATACACTGTATATTCAATGCACATTACAAAATTCATCTACTACTTAGTTATATGCCATGCACATACTTTACATGTTACATAACGTACCGTGCACATTGGAATATGCCTTACATATGTAATGCATTAGTTCTGCACATCCTATGTTTATTGGGATGTTATTCGTTTGTAATCATCTATACCTTATAGTCCAATAAATCCAGCATCCATCTGTGCATTTTGGGCAGGCAGCGATTTTTTCCCCTCGGGTCCGTGGGGGTTCTAAAATTCAGTTTCCGAAATGAACGCCCCTCCCCCCCATTTGGCCGCCATCTTGAAAATTAGGGTGTCATCAGATTGTTTGATGTATCTCTGCAACCGAGTGTCTCACAAAAAAATTGTGAAGAGCATTCTTGTAGGTAATACTACTCTTTACACTTTTTTCTAATAATTTTTCCGCGTAATAATAAAAAAGTTATAAATGCAAAATTAAGGGATGAAAAACTTTGGGGCAAAATAATTTTTTTTATTATTTATTATTAATACCATAAAAAAGCGCCTCTTGGTTTTTTTGTAAAGCGTACGCAAGTTGGTGAATAGAAAAAAAAAAAGTATAAAAACTTTTGTTTTAGTAATATATTTTTTTATTATTTTTTATTATAATCTTATTATGATTCTAATTACAAGAAAAACTGCTTTTTAATTAGAATTATTTACAAAATGTTTCACAAGGAACCAACCACAAATTCAGTTAAATGTATCTTATTATGTTTTATATTATTATTTAACATTACTTGGTTCCGGTAGATCTAACCTACGAATCTTGATCGAGACGCTAATGATATTTCGTTTTTTTTTAAAGGGTCAGGTTGCGGAGTAACGGGACAGTGATGATTGCAAAAATCCGCAGCGAAGCACTTTTCACCATGCTGATAGCTGTAAATCGTAAAATATTAACAATAGAGAAAAACGGTTTAAATAAAAGTTGTAGTTTTTCCTTTTCTACAACATTGGTAATACCTAATTTTGGGGTAGAGCTAACAGAAAAGGAGATAATTGAAGAAAACCTATTTTGACCGTAATTTTTTCAACATGGCGGCTGTAGCAATAACTATATTTTTGTTGAAAACATTAATTAATGGTAGATTAATGAGTTACCCCGATAGGGTAACTCTATTATACAAACAATACATTCCTTGTAGGATTTATTTATTATTAGTAGTGTGTTGATTTTGAGCGCGGTGTTTCGTATGGTGTAATTTCTATCCAAACGATAATTCTTGAGTTTGCTCCTTTAGGATTTCCAGTACATAATATAGTGCAGTAAGTAATTCGTTGTTTATTTTGTCTCTTTGGTACAGTATTTTTTTTAGTTCTAGCAATTATTTTTAGCAGTTGATTGTTTGATGGTGGCTTTTCCAAGGAGCAGCAGGCCCGTTTCTGGTATTAATTCTATTCTTATTAATTTTTGCGTTCCCTTCTTCCTTCAGCTCATAGTCTGATACTGCAGATTTATCTTCTCATATGCGTATTGTTGTTTTTTAAATACTTTTTTAGATGTCTGAATATTTAAAGAGTTGGTTTAGTCATTCTCTTGTTAAGAGGTTTCTATGTTTTCGAAGAATATTCTACATTTTTGCCTCGTGGCTTCTTTCTACCTCTATTTTTCTTTCAATGCTTTCAACTTTTATATTTGTTATTTGTTTGCTTTCTTGTTGAGCTTATGGGTTACTCTTCCTCTTTCATGTTTTCCTTGCCGCAATTCTTATTTTTGGACTCATTGAGGTCCAGTCTATTTCTTCTCCTGTTATTTCTTTTTCTATTTCCTCGCGATATTTCTTCTAATGTTTTTATGATGCATTAGGGAGACGTTTCAGGTATTATCTGGTGTTAGCCCAGACGACAGAGATCAGTTTATAGTGAAACCCACAAGAAGTTGCAAACTGAATATATTTTTTTAACGAGTTCGTGAAAGTGTATAGAATAATATCCTGAAAAGTTTACATTCCGCTCGGATGCAGAACATAAAAAAAAGTGAAAAAAATTTCTTTTATCAATTTTTTCAAAATTTTTAAATTAAGTCAGGCTACAAAAAAACAAAAAATATAGGTGGGTAGACCACGTATTTCTGAATAAAAAATGTTCCAATAAAATTTATCGCTAAAGCCACAGTTTTCCCGAAAATAAAAAATAGTGAAGTAACTTTGTCACTCTGCTCGGCCAAGCGCACGGTTAAATGCATACTATGGAACCTCTAAAAATTCTTAGCAGTTTTAACAAGTAAAATAAAGCTTTTTTCTCTTTCTGACTACACATTTTTAACATTTTTCTTAGTGACTAAGAGGATAAATAGTGAGTCTGGAGAGAAAATATATAATTATGAACGCATACACAGACACCACACAGCCGCTGAATCGCTCGCATGAATTTTTACGTACGTTTACTGTATTGTATTTATTATAGATACAACTATCCACATTTCAGCTATATCCATTGAATTCCTTATACATTTGTTAATGTATTGGAAAAGTTCCGGAATTTATATTCAAAACAATCAAAGATATTTTCATAGTTATAAGGATAAGATCGTGACAATCGCAATTTCTTATCATGACATGATTAATCATATTTTCGAAAAAATGCATGAAAGTAAACGAATTTGTGTTTGAACATTCGAAAAGTATACATTTTTTCCGAAATAGTGATATTTAATTTTTTCCAATGGGTCAATTTTTCGGCAAGTTACGGCCTCCAATATATATATTTATCAAGAAAATCATCAAGCAATTAAATTAAAATGATTTGAGATGTACTTTTTTTTGAATCCACGTTACTACAACTTAATAAACCATAATAATCATGAAGTGTACATACTTCAATAGTTCTCAATGAGGAAAGAATTTATTTGAAAAGCTTTTATTTTTTTCTATATTTTTTATTGCGACGATTGAGTTCGGGCGTAATAATATATATAAGCATATTTTTCCCATCCATCCTTTGCTTGTATTGTTTGAAAAAAAAAGCATCAGAAAGCTACAATTTCCATCTTTTAAATGAACCAACACTCATATAGTTGATTGAACAAATTCTGATTTAGTGACATGTAATTCAGTGCGTCGGTGTCACAGTCATGCGTATTCAAGCGCTTGCACGCATGGATCTCGCTCCGAGTTATAACGTTACATTTGACTATTTTTTCCGGGAAAACCGTGGCTTTAACGATAAATTTTGTTGGGACATTTTTTGTTCATGAATACGTGATCTATCCATGTGTATTTTTATTTTTTTCTAGCTTGATTTAATTGACACTTTTCTTTTCTCATATCTTCTAGTTACTTGATTTAGCTTCTTGAATACTTTATCATTTGAAATAATTTGTTCCAATTTTCTCTTTTATTTAAAATTGAGCTTTCCGAAATTATTTTTCAGATAATTTCAAAGAAAAAAATTTTAAATATTTTTTTATTTTAAAACAAACCAGGAAGAATCAATTTAAAAGAGTTTTTAGAGCATTTTTAAAACATCTGCTTGCAAAATGAATTTTGAGTGAAAACAGCCCATTAAATTTTATGTCACACAAAACGTAGACGGTTCCTTAAATATTTAGCGTTCATTAGGCGTATTTTTTCTTGTATCCGTTGTATGGAATTTACGTAGCTGATAATCAGACACCCTGAAAGCCCTAAATTACAAGGAAATCGACTTGTTTACACCACCAAATACAGTCAACTTAGTTAAATTTAGAAACCGCCACATAAATCTAGGAAGTGTATCAGCTTATAGTCGGAGCGAGAGACCCTCGAAATATGTAAAATAAAAGTGGTCTACGCAACTTGCGAACATGTAAAAACTGAAGTCATATTCTTATGTAAAATGGCCTGCCGAATGGGGTTATTTCATAATTTGTATTTAATCACATTAAATTGGCATTCTAGGACTAGTAATAACTAAGTATATGTAATGGCAATTTTTTTTTTGGACCTTAAATAATTTTAAATTCAATTTGTAATTTCAAAATGGTAGTTCCCGCTAAAAACCGCGACGTCAATGGTTACGCACGCGCAGTATAGTTCAGGCAGTAAATTTCTATGGCAGTGCCATGAGATACAAACTTTACTATTATATTGACATGTGTGACTGACATTTTGTCGTTAAGAGAGGTTAGCTTTTTAGAGACGTTGACGGCGCACAGTGGGGCAATATACTTATTCTTCGTTCAAATCAACATTTTGAACGCAATTTTCAAGTTTTTTTTTTTTAAAATACTCATTATATTATTCCCTATCGATCCCTCTGTGTGGAATTTTAATATGGTTTTCCATTTTTTTTAATACTTATGGAAAGCCTGGAAAATTATCTTTTTTCCCTACAAGTGCCCTCAGATCTTTTTAAATGCTCAATTATTTATCTAAAGAGTTCAAAATAGGCTCTATGGGTCGCTGATTGCAAATTAGATGTGAAAACTGTAAGATTCCGCGAGGAAAATTCAATATGGCGGTTCATTTTTTTGTGACAGTTTAAAGAATCGTGTAATATATACGATTGGTTTTTGAGGTCTGAATTTTTTGTGAAAATTGGAAAATTTTGTTATGATAGTCCGCTTCGATGAAAATCTTATGGTAGGAAAACTTTCGAAAATTTAAGTTTTTAACGAAATAGCTTGAAATTTTTATTTAAAAGGTATTTCGGGTCATAGATTATGGATTTGACTCTGAAATTGGTAATTTAAGCGAGAAATGTTTATGCTGTATTCTTCAATGTTTCTCTAAAATAAACAAGATTATAGATATTTTTAGTGTTATAAGTATTAACTTAAACATGTTTATTTTGTATAGTGGGTGGGTATTTTGGACGAGAAAGAAGTATTTCAGACTATTTTTAAAACTATTTCAGTAAGAAAGAACCTGACGTGTTGGAGCATTTTTAATGTCGGATTTGGATACATTGCACTAAAATACGTAGGAAAATAGTAGCTAATTAAGGAAAAAAAAATTCTCTAATTTTGGCTAAAAAAATCAGAATCAAGCAACTTTATATGTCTTACACATAAATAAACGATTTAAAACAAAAAAGTTTTTCCTACGTCAATTGGAAGCCGAGATATGACATTCTTTTTGGCAAAATATTGATGAAAAAAGTGAATTTGTTTAAAAAACATGAAACAAATTTAGAAAAAACGGTTTAAAATAATAAAAAAAAATTGTTACTCTCACTGAAAAGAATATAAAAGAAGTTATAATCTGAAAACGACTTGATGCACTTAAACAATCGACGATTAAATTTTCTACTTTGCTTTTTTTTAAGCGTTGTTGTCAACATACCAACTTAAAATTTGGTATGACGATTTAGCTCCACTAGAGGCATCGTCCTCAAATTTCGTCAAAATAATTACATCATTGTTTAAGTTATCGTCAATTGTTTAAAACTAGCTGTTCTTCATTGTTCTTATTTATTGCAACTTAACAAATTAACCAAAAAGGTTCGAATACAGTCTCTTTTTTTATTCATTGCAATACGAATTATACAACCAGAGATATTTAAGAAGAACTGCGAAAAAACACCATTTTCAACTTTGTTTTGTTTATAGAAGTGAATGCGGGGCAAAGATTTTATCCAAAATTTTTGCTACACTACTTGTAATGTTTCCGACAAGTTCCAGCAAAAAAATTGCTATTGTGAAACAATTTCCCGCAAATTTTACCCCACTAAAAGTAGAATCGGTGTCGCTAGACGCCAGTGATAGTAGTCGATGAGGCGCTTGGCATTGGTCGATACCGCTCGAGTCTTACGCGTTACGTCATGCTGCAAATGCAACTTGACACTTTTCACGAATTCCGGGTTCATACTGGGAAACTAAATATTTTCAATGTTAAAATTTACAGGTAAAATGTAAAAGCATGAGTGGTCCTGTTTGGGGATAATGTGAAGATGCAACTGAGACTGCGGAACATTAGGCTAAAGGGCAATGGAAAATTTTCCGGGGAAGGGACATCCTTTATGGACACCCAGCGCTGCGATCTATTACACTGGGTAGTGCCGGACTCTTTCTGCTCCTTAGAAGGTACCGGCTAAAGCCTCTCCGGTACTCCCCTATCCACACTGGTACCGCCTGCGTATTTCTTCGGTGTGGTGGGTTACTAGCTGATGCTGTCTACTCTTTATTATCTTCATCCTACATCCACCATTCACCCACTAGTGATTATGGGTTCGGTTGTTTTCTCTGTCCCTGTTCCCGTTCTCCTTGTCTCTCATGATACCCTCTATTATATTAGCAATGGCGTCTCACTTCTCCTCACTTCCTAGCATTTCTCAATTGTGTCGGCACTGGAAGGGTTATCTAGTATGGTCGTCCATCCCTCTCTTCTTTCTTGTCACCTAGGGCAATGGAAGATTGTATGTTCTGGGCTATCACTCTCACCGCAGTACATACACTCGTCAATCATTCTCTTTCCTAGGTAGTTTCCAAAGGTTCCGTGGCCTTTCAGCGCCTGAGTTAAGAAATAATTTACTTCGCCGTGTTTCCTGTTTATCCACCTATTCAGGCCAAGTATCATCCTCCCCTTCCACTGCCCTTTTCATGGCTCATCCCTGTCACTTTCCGATGAGCCGCGATCTCGCCTCTTTTCTTGGGCCTGCGGCTCTTATGGCTTGCTCCCTGTCCATGCCTCTCATCTCTTCATGAGTTCCTTCCTTTACTCCGCCAGCAATTCGATGGGAGGAAGACTCGCGATCACCAGCACAGCTTCTGTTGAAGGCTAGAGTACCTAGATCAGGTGGAATTAACGCCTGAAGACATAGGGAAATTAGCTCCCAGGAAAATTACAAACTTCGTAAAAAGTCTTGGAATCTTGAGCAACAACTAGTTGTAAGGTAAATTACAAAAGATCTTTTAGGTCGAGGTGAAAAAAGGCCAACTCATGCCAAGCGACCCCCTTAAACAATCCACATCTACAAAGCCGATTTAGGTTAGTTTACCACTAATAATTATGACATTTAATTGGTGCAATGTTGTCAAAAAACGGGCCTTCATTGGCTATTACGTTAATGAGCAAAATAATTGCTGTAAATTACATAAAATTGGCAATGCTTTCAATGCAATAATATATATTTATTTTTCAAACATCAAAACAAACATTATTTCTGCAAACACCGTTGAAAAAGTGAACGGTTTAAATATTGTAATACTAAGTTTTTACGACGACAATTGACATAAATTGAGGGAATTGGAACATGAAAAATGCAATTTTTTCCAATTTCGCAATTCCAAATCGAATTTCTTTTCATTATTTTTTTATGGTATTCAACAGAATTCGATCATCTACGAAAGCTATTAAAATTGCATGCTTCATAAGTATATCCAATCCTTAGACATTCAATGTTAAAAATTGGGTTTCAGTACAAAGCGCTTTGCCTACTCGTGACGAAATTTTGCATAAACAAAAATTGAAAAAGTACATTGTTTCTGTCATAACTTCTTTGTTTTTTATGCTATAGAAATAGAAAAAAACCATTTGAAGGCCTAATTAATAGTCTTTCATTTTCATTCTTACCGCTTTTGACGTAAGTGCCATAGTTTCTGAGATATTTAACATTTAAATTAAATACTTCGTCTTAGTGTGCGTTTGCACGCATCCAGTAATTTAGTCGAGTCGTCTAGGAATTTAGTACTCGATCAATGCGGACACCGTTTTTTAGTCGAGTAATTTAGTGGAAAGTATAGTAAAATGGCAACTGTCGAGTGCACGGTTTTAGTGGTTTAGTAGCCTTACCCCCTCTTTTGTTCCAGCGTCACTACTGTATTCTTGAAACGTTTGGACATTTCTATTTACTATTTCAGTCCAGTAAAGTGTATTTTGGTGTGTTTTTCATTGTATTGATAAGAAATATGGCCAGGTGGTCTGAAGAACGACACTGAAATTTGTGGAGGAGTACATAAAATACGAATGCTTGTGGGATGCCCGCTTGGATGGTTATAAAAACAGAGAACTGCGAAATAATGCTTATACACAAATTCAAAATGCCATGAACATTGAGGGATTTGAGAGAAAAGATGTTCTCTACTCGACTAAATTACTGGATGCGTGCAAACGCACCCTTATAGACGTTGGGACGCCACCTTTATGCTTCCAGATCTCCGAAACCATTAACAGAAATTTAAAAAAAAAAAAAAAAAATTCTTCCTCAATTTAGTAGCTTTCTTATTTCTCTAGCATGTTTTCGCTCAATGTAATACTTTTCGAGCTATTTGACTAATATTGTTTTGAAATACCTTTTTTTAAGCTAAAATCCCAATTTTCAACTCGTTATAACTTAAAGACTATCAATTTTTATGAAAAGTTGCATAGACCTTTTCTTCTTAAAATTACATTTTATTTCACCTCCAATGTTTTTAATTATTAAATCTTGACTGTCCCCTGATCAGCATCTACAAAGTGACGTCACGAGAAGCTCCGCCCCGTTTTCGCGCGATCCAACTTTGGTAATTGATTTAAGGGCTTAAACGTCCGATAAAAATCTAAAAATTTGGAAATTGCCTTAAAAAGTGTTCTACTTTCGATTTTTAAAATAAAAAAAAAATGCTGAACGGGCCTATTGCGATCTCAAAAATATGTTTTGTGAGGTGTTATTACATAAAAATGAACTGTCTGTTTTTGTATCCTCGAGAGTTACATAACGTGTCGAATTCAGGGGTCTCGTCCTTCGACTATTAAATTTAGAAACCGCCACATAAATCTCCTCAGTATATCATCTTATTATCTGAAATGTTAGTTTACGGTATGTGTATCTCATCGCAGTACTCCTAGTACAGCACCTCTCGACTTACACATCTGGAGTGGCATATGTTTGACGGCGCTGCATTCCAGGACATGTTTCGCATACCGCCTAACGAGCGGCGATGTCCGTCGATAATTGTCTCTAATGCTCGATATACAGGCTTGGTATGTGCTCTAATGTGCTCGCTCGATCAGGGAGGTTTACCGCCACTTCATGTACCATAACGATCAAGCAAGATCTTAGTGAATTATTGATTTTCGTATAAGGTTTGCCGCAGTTTGCGCTACAATTCCTAATTTAACTCGAACAAAATTTACGGCACAAAAACTACTCGATAAATGCCATACATAATATATGAGGTGTTAAAGTAATTTTTATTTAAATGGTTGTTGTGAATGTCATTTTCATAGCTATCTGCAACTTTACATGTAGATAGATACCTTATTAAAATTATCTGTTGACGCTTACCTTTTAAAATACTTTTATTATTACTAATAGTTCAGTAAAATAACAGTTAATATTGTAATATATCGGACAAAATTCAGAAAATTTTAAAAATTGGTGGAAATGTTAAGGATAGCATAAGAATTAGTAAAGCAAAAAGTTCCCACCCCTAAATAGTGCGCTTCGTCCCCTAGGAGGTCGTTTCCACCTCCATTTTGAGGTTTTCTAGATTATCTCGGGAACGGTGCACTTTTTGATAAAAACACCTTTATACAAAATTATTCCTTATAAAATTTTCTACTAAAAACGTATCTATACTTTTTTTCCTAAAATTATTAGTACCGTGGGAAATAAGGCGCACACATGAGGGTTGGTTCCAGTTAACAAAATAAATTGTAATAATAATAAGAATAATATATGTTTATTTGCAGAATAATTCATAATTACATAGTATATATGTAGAGTATTTATAATAAAAAATATAATAGAAAAATAACAAATATAATTTATATAATTTTTGTCAAATAAACTCAAATAAACAAAATAACTCACAAAGTCTAGACTGTCTGTGAGTGAAATAGTTAATAAGTTTTATTTATGACCATACACATTATATAAAGTAGCCTCATGGAACTAAGTAATCATCAGAGTATGAGAACTTATTCCAATTAATATCAAGAAAACAATTAATTATCTATAAGTATGGGTATTTTGATACATACACACACATGCATACACATACACCTAACTTCATATTTTGTAATATTTTTAACGACTATATCCTAATATGTTAAAATTAAATATAGCAATTATACCTAAAACAAGATTTACTAATGTTCATTCATGTCGATGAGCTTGTGCAATTCTATTCTATTGGTTTTTAAAATAAATTGTTTAACCTTTTTTTTTTTTAATAAATTAATAGAATTTATGTTTTTTACCTCGTCTGGAAGAAGATTGTAAAATCTGGGAGAGAAATACGCAAAATTTCTTTGTCCGATTGATTTTATAGAGAATGGAGTTCTGTAGGATGTTGCTTTACTTCTTGTCTGATAAGCAAGGCACTGTAATAAAATAACTGACTTATATCAAGTAGATTAGCGTCCTTATAAAGATTATCGGAAGGATAGGTGTTAGGTTTATTGAGCATAATTTTTAGGAACCTCTTTTGGATTATTTCAAGTTTTTTTATATGAACCTGTACAGCACCTCCCCAGCCGACAATCCCATAGGAGAGTCTTGATTCTTCTAGAGAGTAATATAACTCGGGAATGTCAAGAATAGTTTTTAGATATTTAAATTTGTATAGTATACTTCTTAGAGTATTGCATACTTTGTAAAGGTGTTGGTCCCATTTCATATGTTTAACTATAGTAATACCTAGGTACTTTACTGAATCGACTACTTCTATTTCGGTGTCAGTGTCAATTTCAAGAGATCTAAAATGATCCATATTTCTCTCATAGCAGCTGAATGATACGTATTTCATTTTAGTAAAGTTTATGGTAAGCAATTTAGAGCCAAACCAGTTTTTAATTTTTTTTAAATCCTCCTCTGCGTGTATTTTTAGGTCCTGCCAAGTTCTGTCCTCGTAGAAGATTACTGTATCATCCGCAAAACTGATCACAGTTCCTTTAGTTTTTAAGTTAAATAAGTTATTTAAATATAATATAAAAAGTATTGAACCTAATACTGTACCTTGTGGTACACCGTATTCAACAACGCATTCCTTGCTCAATACAGAATTTATTTTAACGACTTGTTTCCTATTACATAAATAACTTTTTAATAATTTCAATATTGGGCCTCTAAATCCGAGATCTTCTAAAGCTTCTAATGATTGTGGGTGGCTAACGGTGTCAAATGCCTTGGCAAGATCTAAGAACACGCACAGATTTGGTTTGCTTTCATCCAACGATTTGCATATTTTTGATGTTAAGAATGCAATTGCGTCTTGCGTAGATTTTTTCTCTTGAAAGCCATATTGCCTGTCTGAAATTAAATTATTCTTTTTATTATAGTTATTAATTCTGGCTCTTAAAATTTTTTCAAATATTTTGGCTATGCTATTAATAATGGATATAGGTCTATAATTAGACGGTTCACTTTTGTCTCCATTTTTAAATATGGGCTGTATTACTGCTGTCTTAAAAGCCGAGGGGCATATACCTGTATCAAATATTTTATTGATTAGAAATGATATGTGCTCGGATATATCTCCTACAATTTCTTTAAGTGTGTCTGCTTTAATCATATGGCCTGGGGCTTTTCCATTTTTTAATGACTTTATTGTATCCTCGACCTCCTCTTTATTTGTAGGTGCCAAAAAAAATGAAAACGGTGTAGATTTTCCGAGAGGAGTAGATTTAGGTTTTTTAATTTGGTTAGCCAGGTTTTTTCCAACATTGGTGAAGAAGTCCACAAATGTATTAGCTATTTCATTTTGATCAATCTTTACTATAATCTAGTTTAAAGTTCAATTCTTAACGCAAAAGCAGTAGCTACTAAACTTCACTTAAAATTATAATAAATGTAGCGCTTCCACCCTCTCACACCTAAAAAATATCGCAATTTGTAAAGAATTATTTGTACAATTCATTCGAGTCTGGGGTTAAAAACGTTCTTTAGTTTTGAACTGCCTTCGGTACCTCTTTCCCTTTTCGATGACAAAGGCCTAATAAGAAAATCTAATAAGGCAACTTTATACCAGATTATTAATACTGTTCCAGAACGAGACCATATTTTCGAAATTAGTGAATAGGTATATGATTGATGGAGGATACTTCCTTCGCCACGTAATATAGCCAAAAAAGGAGAATTTAATAACATTTACAACGCTTACATTAGTTACATAAGAAAACATTATGGCAATAGAGTAACTGTCGTGTTCGCTGGTTATTTGGATAATGCAAACAGCACGAAGAGCCTAGAACGACAAAGGCGGGTACTGCAAAGAACCTGTCCTGAAACTATATGTATTTGATGAAAACACTGTTGTTTCTGAAACTCAGCAGAAGTTCCTTAGTAATTTGTTTAACAAAGAACGATTGATTGGAGAACTAGTGAAAGATTTAGTAATGAAGTAATCGAGGTGTTCGTTGCTGCGGATGACACCGATTTATTAATAGTACAAACTGCTATCGAAAATGTTTAAGTGGGACAGCTGTTGTCGTAGGGCAAGATATTGATTGACCTGCTAGTCCTTTTTATTGCTATTTCTCCCTCCGACAAAGACATTACATTTTTAAAAGAAAAACAAGGTAATACCAGCAAAAGGATTTACAGTTCAAGAGATTTACAATCCTCAACTTTTTTTAAAAACTGTAAAGAAACAATATGATGTGCACACGCTATTAGCGGTTATGATACCTCAGCGTTTTTTTCCACAGGAAAGATTAATGCAATCAATGTGCTTAATAAAAGAAATGACTTATAAGACATCGTGCAAACTTTTAATAATAAAAAGCTAGTGATGAAGAAATTGTAGACATCTATTATAAACCTTTAGGTTTTATGGGAGTTTTAAAATATGGTCTTTAAGTACTCCTTATGATCAAGCAATAAAAACTAATAACTCTTAAGTAGTCATACCCTTAATATATATTATCATAATTATCATAACGATAATTGGTTAAAGTTCCTTAAAACCTAATAGTTTTTTGGTAGCTTTATTAAGCTGCGTTAAAACTTTTTGGTTTTTATAAAGCACTTGTAAATCCTTTAAACTTTGCCTTTAAACTTTAAGAGAGGGGGCATATAACGCATAGTAAACGCCATTTTGTGATGGCTGATTCTAGTTTAAACAGTGTAGTGCGGCGTAAAAATATACTTTCGTGAAGTTTTTCACTTTTTCTTGCTCAATTAACGGTATAATCACATAAATAACGGGAAATTAATAATCGCACACTCAAAAACACACGAAATAAATAATGTTTTTTTAAGTTATGTTATCTAAGCTAAGTACATTTGGATTAGAGATTGTCAGAACAAATCTTAAGGGTTCTAATGAAGAGTAGTAAGCCTAAAGCCACAAACTCTTAATAGGGTAGTCTATTAAAATAAACAGTTTTATTAATTTTTCAGCCATGTTCTTTTTTTTGTTAACTGTGGCAGACATGTTTGAACACAGTTGGGGCAACAGTGTTTAGTTATATTTTCTTACTGTTTACATTTAGCCTGCAACTATCTAAAATGTGTTAATATGTCATATAAAACCCTAAAAAGCCCAAAATCATACTGAGTAAGCTAAAACTAGGGTTACTATTTTTTTTTATTAATTGTAAATAATAATTATAAGCTGACAAATGAAGGCGCTTGATTTTTTTTTAAGTTTTTTGATATACTTTGTCAATAAAGTGGTCTGCGTTGACAATTTTTTGATACTAATTTGTTTATTAATATCAAATTTTAAAACGTTAGCACATGCAGATATTTCAATCGAGGCAGACATATTTTATTACTTGGCGACATTTTCTGATTTAGACAGTTTAAGTTAAGTGCAACAAGTTTTCGACAAAGAATTATTAAATACACAATTATTTATGATGTCCTCAAAGCAGGCTTAAACAAGTACTAACGGTTTTAAGAAGATTTTATAAAATGTTTTATGGTAGACTTGAAAACATCTTGCAGATTTGGGTTCTAAAGTACTGTTGGTATTACTAGTTTTAAGGAAGATATTTATAACCTTTATAAAAAGTCTTTTTTGGTTTTATGCTGGGTTTTGTTATAGCTTTTAAGAGGTTATCTAGTATAAACAGTTTTACGATCAGTTTTATTATATAGATTTAATAACCTCTTGTAGATTGTGATAAAACTTAAATTGTTACTTGGGAGATTTTGAGCTTGATAACCCAATAGCTTTCTAGTTACACTTTAAATACTTATTTAAGAATTTACTTTAACGGCTCGTTAACTAGGATCACTTTACTCGGCTAAATCTTTATATTTTGAACAATGAATCTCTAGTTACTCTATGCCACATCTTTATGACCCTCCCTGTATTTTTTTATTATTATAAACATCGTCTTGAGGTTCGTTGTCTTTTTATTATCTTCAGAAACAAAATAGAGAGACTTAAACAGAAAGAATTTGTAATAATGCACAATCAAATTAATTTCCTCACAATACAATGTCTGGAATTCGAAACCATCTTACCTCAATTATTTTTTACTCGGCACCATCTTCCCACACCGTCCCTCGGTATCCAGAAATAACCTGAAACTAATTTACCGTACAAACTAAAAATCAATTTGCCCCGAGTAATCTATTAGATGTTTTGACTTTCTATTTCCAGAAGCAACAATTTAATTTTACTGACCCGGAGGTCAAACTTTATTAGGATTCTATGGGATACGGAAGTGGCAACAACGCCGTGTGGGTTATAAATAAGTATAACCACCATGAAAAATTCCGAACATCCCGCAGAAACCAGACTAAACACAGGGGTGGGCTAAATGATCTGCATTTCAGTTCCACATCTGTTAAATGATTAAGATTATCATTCATTATTTATGCAAGCTCTTGAAATGTTGACGTTGTTTTCGTTCAGTGGAGTTTAGGGTTGCGGCATGGCATAAATCTTTTTAATGTATTTTTTCGTATTTTGCGCTATATTAATGCCCTCAACATCGTTCAGTAATGGGTCACTTTGCAGCACAGCAATCACTACTGCAAAATAATTTAACTGTCATTATAACACAATTTGACGGAAACAATAGTTATTTATGTACCAAGGCTTGTACGTATATTTTACAGGTCGAGAACACAGTGCAAACGGTGTAAACCGAAGCCCCTATTGCTGAAGTTTGCAAGTGTTCGAGACCTGTAAATACACGATACAAGCCGAGGTGCATACGACGCTTTTCGTTCTACTAGCAATATTACAATTTTTAGTCAAATTCATTCAAAATTATTATATTTCAAAATTTGTCGAGCTCATTTATTAGTTGGCTTAGACTCTAATTGTATGTTTGCTTTCTGCTGTGATTACTGTCAATAAGTTGTCAAATTGATAACTTCATAATAATTTCCTCCATTAAAATTATTTGCTATTGGCAGCCAAAAATGCGTGTGCTTCGTTGGTGCCAGAATTTCATTATTTTTTAACCTCCTTTTTACTTTACTTTTTGCCCTGGGGTATAAAAGTAAATTTACTTTTTTGGCCTAGATCGAAAATAGTAGTTTTATGTCACAAGGACGAAAAATTTAGTTTTTCGGGCGACTACGAAATATTGCCAGCCGAGACGCAGTCGAGGCTGGCAATTCGTAGGAGTCCAAATAACAGTCTGTGTGTCATACAATATTTTTTATTCGAATGTGCTTATGGTTATTAAAATGATAGGGAAAATTAAAATATTATGTTCTTAAGATTTACTTGCTACCCCGCAAATGATACAATTTTCAAGTTTTCTTGTAACAGATGGCTGTGAACTAAGGCCAGATGCCAGATATAACAAATAACAAATGTACAACTGCTGTCATATCAGTTTGCTTGAAATTAGTATCGAATTCATTCAATTTATATATTATAATATCGAATTTAATCGAAAATATACTTCGTAAAATGAATACAATAAAATGAATAGTGAAGAATTTGTCGCGGGAACACCCCCAGAAGTAAGAGAGCTAGCAAATTTGGCTTCGATGGATTTAATTCCAGAAAAATCAAAAATTACTTATGAAAGAAGCTATTATAAATTTGAAAAATATTTGGAGCAAAACCATATAAACATGATTTCCGAAAATGTATTACTTGCATATATGGCTAAATTTGCAGAAAATTATAAATTATCAACTTTATGGTCGGCTTATTCAGTGTTAAATTGTATGTTGAAAATTAGGAGAAACGTTGACATTTCAAAATTTATGAAATTAAGGGCCTTTCTAAAGAATAAAAATGTTGGCTATGTACCAAAAAAATCGAAGACGTTGACACGGGAACAATTTGATAAATTTTTAACAGAAGCGCCAGACGACAAATATTTAATGCATAAGGTAATTTTTTAAAACTAAGTACCTACCTACCGTTAAAATTATATTATTTGTACGTGGTATATATATTAGGTGTAGCAGGTGCCTGTCGCCGTGAAGACTTGGCATTTTTAAAAGTGTCCCAATAGAGGATTTAGGAACAGCCCTTTTAATAAAAAATCCCGATAATAAAACAAATATACCTCGCTCATTTACTGTAACAGGGGAATATTTAAGATATTATCGGAAATATTCTTTGCTGCGACCGCCAAATTTTGAAGCAAATGGCCGAGTTTTCTTGGGTTATAAAAATGGCAAGTGTTGCAAACAAAATGTGGGAATTCATAAAATCGGTGCAATTCCTTTTGAAATTGCATCTCATTTGAAACTTGCGAATGCCAAAGAATATACGGGGAACTGCTTCCGAAAATCGTTAGCTACGTTGCTGGCTGATGCAGGAGCAGACATAACCTTACTTAAACGCCACGGAGGATGGAAATCTTCCACTGTAGCTGAGGGCTATGTGAATGAGTCAATAAGTAACAAACTTGAATAGCTAACAAAATATTGAATCACTTACCCCACACTTCTACGGTTCGAAACACAATAACATCACAACATTCACAAGAAAATAGTATTTTAGACACAGACTTGACCACTACTATTACTCAAACAGAATATAACACACCAAACACACACAAAACTCAGACAATTATCGCACCCCAATCCACTTTAACTGAAAATGTTGCACTAGACTTAGAAAGTTTGAACCGACCGATAATTATACAAAATTGTTCCAATTTTACTATTAATATAAAAGGTTCAGAGACAATGTAGTCATATATAAGTACATTTTTGTAAATTAAAGTAAGTTTAAAAATAAGGTTTTGTTGTTGTACGTTGTACTGTTTTTTAGGTTAAATTAAAGGCTTCATTTAGTATTTTTCTGTGCAATTTTATGCTTTGCCACTATGCAAACTCGAACGTAAAAAGTGTTGCATATCTATAAGGTGAGAACATACGCAGTTATTTCTATTCGTTTTACGACATGTAGGTATTATACTTACTAGTCATTATAATAATTAATTGACAACGTTTAATAACCCTATTCAAATAAAATTTAGAAATCTCTTATTTTATTCAATTAAAATTGCCTGAATTGAAATTATATTTGCATGTGCATTACCATTTTACAGTAGAAAAGAAGGGTCAGCATTTTAAGAAGTAGGTAACTTAATCTTTTTGTCTGTCACTTTTCCGGCCTAGGCCGTCTTTTCAGGCCGCTTACTTGAAGTAGATAGAAAAGTTCTACCTTTCGCTTTTGTTTTCTAACCGAGAAACGTCATTTTTTGACAAATTCGAATAAAAAGTAAATTTTGTCTATGGGCTGTAAGTGACACTTTCATAACACTGATAGACGTCAAAAAATGACGCTTGCAGAGCTAGTAGTACGAAAATAATTATTTTATATGGTATCACTATATACACGATGTAGTGGTCCAAAATTGTCTTCCTATACGTCTAAAAAGATACTCTTTTACATATAATTATTTTCGAAGACGGATAATAACGGAGAATAATAAATATCAATCAATCAATCAATTTTCCTGCAATATCTTCGGCCCACTTTAAAATATAAAATTCATATTTTAAATTTAGATATAGCTCATCTGGATAAAAGTTTCCAGTATAAGTCTCTCTTCTCCTGTCAGTATTTTCTGTCAGATTTTACCCCCAAATTTTTTGTTTTTTTGCATATTTGTAAGAACTCAAATTAAAAAATAATTTTCAGATCATTAGAAATAAAAAAAGGTATCCATGTTACATTACATTTCAATAAACCGAGCGATTCTCAAGAAAGGATCCCGAACATTTCTTAGGTAAATTGGCGTAAAGTCAAATTGGCTGAATTTTTAATATGTTGTTGATTTCGACTTTCTGATCAAAAGCTCTCATGAGCCCAACTCGATCCTATGTCTAGTTTCCGAGAGCTACGTTCTAATAGTATAATATTTTGCACTAAAAACATTTGTTGTTTTAATAAAAATAGCATAAAATAAAAAACCGCTGCCCAAGGAATCACTACTTCCACATCCAGATTTTCTATCTAAGTCACTCACAACGAAAAAATTTTGTATGTGGAAATAATTGTTTATGGAACTTTAATAATATAATATTTGAAATCCTCCAAAAACCCATAAAATGATACCCACATCGGTAGTGGGATGGGGGTGGTGGTAGGGGGTGTTAGTGGGGGTGGATGAAGCAAAAAAATATTTTGAAGTTTCTGGTTCTTGTGCACACACTAAATCACAATTTTTTTCATCCCCTTTAATAATTGGGTGGGGGTGGCTAATGCCAAAATTTTTTTTGAGACCTTAGCTTCTCTTGAATATACTAAATACCAATTTTATGGACTCTTATCTGCTTGATTTACCTAATTGCCCCAAATTTACCTCAATTTGCCCCCCAACCCTTCGACGGAACAAGATGAAAATATAACCTAGTTCTAGATCTTGTTAAAGTACATATGTGTACCAAATTTAATGTCAATATCTCAAACGGTTCCAGAGTAAACGTGCGCACAAAAAAAAGTTACAGACAGAATTTTTTTTTCCCTCAAACTTAAAATCTCGAAGTTTCAAGATATTCTACGCCTATATGAACAATACAAATTTTTTGTCGTTACTATACTTCCACTGGATGTGGAAGTAATTACCTACCTATAGTTTGAAAAATGATGGCGATGGCTCCGGGAAATATATATTAATGTAACAAATAAAGAAAATCGGTCAAATTGGCTAAAATATTTTTTACATAAAGTACGCGTCTTCCTGATCGAGTTGAAACTTGACAAACGGCGTGTACAGACGCATCGTAAGACGCTCCCGAAATAAGTACTAAAAAATCGATTTAAACCCCGGTAAACTTAATCAAATTTAAGCCACCGGTGGGCCAAGAAATTCTGCATAACGTGACATGTCATAA
Source organism: Rutpela maculata (assembly GCA_936432065.2). NCBI lineage: Eukaryota > Metazoa > Arthropoda > Insecta > Coleoptera > Cerambycidae > Rutpela > Rutpela maculata. The sequence goes on from OW386285.2 coordinate 362,120,230, forward strand.
TAGGAAAAAAAAGTTCATACACAATTAATAAACTGAAAATTACTATTAGTGTTTTTTAAATAATACCAAAAATAAAATGTAAAGCTGTGCCTTAGTTGACGGTCGACGGAAATAAGCCTATCTATGTACCTAAAAGAACCCATTCAAGTATTTTATTGCGTTAACGAAAGCAATAAATATTCAGTGTTAAAAGTGAACAACACGTGTTTATAAAGCAAAGCAATAGGTACAGACATCCTAGACGTAAAAGTGAAAATAAATAAATAATAAATTTGTGTGTGCAGTGGAAAGTTCTTTTCAGTGTACTAAGCCTAAAAAGAAGAGAGAATAAAAACAGCAATTACATCGCCAGACGCCACAGAAAGCTAAGCTATAAACTAATTTATTTTATTTTATTGAATTTAATTACATTAATAACTTTATCAACTTAATCTCTATTAATCTAATTTATTAACTCAAAACCTAATATACTTAGTATCCTCTCATTATTAAAGTACCACCCAAGTTTATTTATCCAAGTTTATTGATGTCTTAATGACTAATGCCCCATAAAACCATTGCAGTACTTTTTTAGGTCCAAACCCTAGCCAAATACAAAGTGTAAAAGATATAATTTTAAGGTGTCAAGTGAGAATAGGTTTGAGGAATAATACATATCTTACGTGCAATTAGTGATTCTGTGATTAGTGATTAATTTCGTATATAATCTGTATTTGAAAAAAAATATGTGTGTTTTCGTGGTGTGTTGCATATCCTTTGCATTATAAATGCTGTAACAAACTGCTGAAAGGCTGATTCAAACAATTTTCTTAGAAAATCTGAGAAGTGATTATACATATACATCTAAACCCTTGAAAATGTCGACCGCTGGCACCATAAATTTATAGCAAGGCAATAATGGATTAAAGCTATCAGTAAGTAAACACATGCATCCATAAAATAGTGTAATCCAACCCTCGATACTCAAGTAGGTTGAACATCGTATACCTGCAGAAACTCGATCAAGAATTAAGGGATCAAATAAGTACCCATATTCTTAACTTGTATTAAATAAACAAATTTTCTTACAGGTCAATAATTTCTTAATAATTTTTAATTTTTACTTTATTTTATTTACTGGTCAGTGGCGTTCTATTAGTTTACTAGTATACCGTCCCAAAACTGAATTCTTTACATTGCATAAATGGATAATGGAAATTCATGTGATATAATTTTTCTCCCAAATGAAAAAAGAAAAATGCCGATTATAATATTAGGAGGCTTCAACGCACATATAGGAAAAGACGACCAGATGGAGGAATATAAAAGCATCATTGGAAAAACTCTACCCAACACATGGTTTACGAAAATGGACACGCGCTGGAAAATCCAGCACACATATCTGATATAACAATAAGAAACACGTGCAGCAAAAGACAAACCTGTCTAGTAGGTAGAGAGATAAGAAAAGGAGTCAAATACGTTAAAGCAAAAAGAACAGCAGAAGTCAATACAGACCTCAAAATTCTATGCGGAAAATTGGAAATAAAAGAAGAGAAAAGACGTAAACGAAACAACAATACACCACAACGTCCAATGATGACAAATGGAGCCAAAAAACGTGGCAACAACAAAAGCCAACAGAAGAAGCTTTTGAAAAGAGCAGAAAGGCAAGACTATTAGGAGGAAAGACAATTAAAAATGATAGAGATGTACGCAATGAAGTACTGGGGGTACTCAAGGAAATGACCCACCACCTCTACTGAAGCAAGCGCTAGCACCGAACATCAACAAACCAAAGACAGGGAGACTATGCTACAGCGGAGAACAACAACTGAGATGATGAAGATTAAAAAATGAACACCACAAAGAAATCGCAACGATGTATACTCTACCATAAGAACACAATAGGCAGAAGTGCAGAACCAAAAACACAAAAAGGGAGCTTAAACTCTCCCTCCCGACACAATGCGGTAACGCATCTCACACATAGCTACACCTCCCATCCCACATTCCTTTACCATGCGTCATGTGGCACTCGCTGCTGGCAACAAGCATGACCTTAGTCCAACCCAGCAGGTCCAGCTGTATATCTGGGAGTGGCAGCAATGCCTACCGCACGCTGGTAAATCAATCAATCAATCAATCAATCAATCAATAAAGTATGTGTCTTCCTGGTCAAAAAACTTTAATTGAAAAACTTTCGGAAATTGCTCCTTTGACCTCTGAGACCCCATCAATAAATATATAGTTGCATCTCGGAAACTAGACATAGGATCAACTTAGGCCCATGAGAACTTCTGTCCAGAAAGTTGAAATCTACATATATTAAAAATTCAGCCAATTTGACTGTACGCCAATTTACATAAGAAATGTGCGGGGTCCTTTCTGTTTACAAATAAACGTGCACTTACAACATTTTATTAAGAAATCTTTTACCCAAAGAATGCTTTATTATGCTTTTCTCGAAAGTCAACTTTATTATAATCAAATGATATTTATCTTAATATATGGTGGTAGCTTATTAAAATTTGTTGCTGTTTTTTTGCAATATTTCATTTTAAGTGTTAAATTTGAACATGGTTGATTGATTATACGTTCTCGGAATTAACAGACGTAGTATGGACTTGGAAGTAATGCTGCTGCAGTTGTGAGACGTTATAGGAAAAATTCTCGAATAGAAACAAACATTCCTGATACCAAAACTGTTTTAAGTACTTATGGAAACAGGAAGCCTTCAAGTGACAAACAGATACTGGCCGTCAGAGAATCGCAAAGACTTCCTATCCAAGTCTCTTACAAAGAAAAATAATGATACCATATTTGCACTCCACACGTAGAAATAATAGTTCCTAGAAGTTTAATATTATAATAATTGAAATCGTCTACCCCAAAATAGTTATTTAACAAACAATTGCATTAATAGCAGCGATTAACAAGCTAAAAACGTACTCTTCGCCTGTTCACTGAACTTTTTATATAATTGTTGCACATTCTATAGGATACTCTTCGCAGTTTTTTATAAATAATGTTAGTTATAGACATTTTTAATTTTATAGTACGAACTTAGTTGGTAAAAGACTTAGACCCGGACCCTTGGATTCCGAGTCAACTTCAATTAAAAGCCTAAGAACTACACCACCACCTTACACGTAAAAAAATGTAACATTTTACATTATAAGACACGAGCTAAAATCGTATTTTCACGGTTGTATATTACATTATGAAATGTATATTTGTAAAATATATAAATATTTAGATATTAAAATGAAATATCATTTCACCAGATTTTCTATTCAATTATAAAAAGATAAAAATCAAAAAAAAAAAATTTCAAATTTAAATCATTAATAACATTTTTATTTACCGACCGATTTTGTTCAAAAATAGGGTTCTTCCTCTAGCTAACACTAACTTACTGTCCATATTTCAATACAATCGGATTTTTCTTTCTTGAGTTATCGTGCTTACAAGAAACGTGACGGACGGACGGACGGACGGACAGACGGACATTTTGAAAGTTGTTCAGAATTCGTTCACCAACACAATGATATGAAATTTTTTTGTCTGATAGCGATATTTACGTTTTAGAAATGTGCCGATCAAATAGAATATACTCTTCGTTATCGTATTTGCGAAGAGTATAATAATCAAGATATTTTAACACGTGAGCGTAGCGAGCGCGTTAATGATCGAGATTATTAATCGCCTTTTAATATACGAGTTAGTTACAAAATTTTTCCGTCGACTGTATTTTTAATAGGTCGCGTGCGCCGACGTCACAGATTCTGAGACCTTAGGAAAACAAACAGCTGTCATCGAGTGACGTACCGATTGAACGTGTTGTTTAAAAGTATGTTTTGCCGTTTTTGTGATATTTTGAAACTTAATTTTGGATTATTTAACATCCACGACTATCCTTAATTATTTCGTGTGGTGAATTTTGTTCGTTAATATGGAGATAAGTTTATATTTTACAAAATCGTCTGATAATGTAGAGGTTAGGTACATGGAAAAAGTTGGTGTCATCGAATTAAATCCTTTATATTTTGAGAAATGATGACTTCAGTACAAATATTGGTGTATTTCATAATATTTCACATAAGGATATTGTGAATTACTTGGTTCTTGTGAGTAATGCTTAGATAAAAGGATGAGTTCAAGGCATTCAAAAATCTTGAAGCTATTTATGGTTGGGTGAAAGAAGTACTCTCCAAGAAATTTACAGGATAAAAGCTTTTTGCAAAGTTAAGAATTAATTGTCGATGATCAACCCCTTTTTTTCAATATATGCTTACCTAATTAAATGTTGCTAACATACAAATTCATTTTTCAGGTTATGAACTCTTAACTTACCATCTTCAACAAAAGCCATCGACTACTTGGACTATTACTGATACAGATGATCCTTCAGTACTCATTGTGACTGTGTTACTAGTCTAGACAAAATTTGTTCACTACCCAGTCTTTCCTTTCAATTTTTAGCAGTAAACGGTGCAGTTAACTGTTATGAATTTTATGAAAAATACCATATAAATTAAAGATGAAGGACTGAAGTACTGTGAACTACTTGAAATATGTAAACAGATGTACACAATTTCTTCCTATAGATTGAACTATACAAACCATGGTAATTTGTGCAAGAACTTTTTCTTATCGTGTCTTATTGTTATATATGTCTGTATTTTATTATTTCATGTAGGCAGGTCAATTGTTAAATATTGTATTTTATTAAACACGTATATTCACTTTTTTATTTATCACTCGTATTATTGTTGTTAGCAGTGAATTGAGATAGTCGATTATGTTGAACTTATATATACATGCATCTTTGCATCTAACTGAAAGTAAAACAAAATATACTTACTAAATATCAAATTCTTTATTATCCAACGTTCCATATGTTCCATTAGTACTCGTAAGAAGAATCAACAAGAAACTTAACAGGAGATACAAAGAAAGATCTATATTGCAATAAAAAATAAATGATTATACTATACACTAATAGGTACGAAGTATCTAAGTAGTAACATTGTAATTACATAATTTATAGCTACAATTTGACAGTTTCAATGCCCATTTGGACTTTATTTATGTGTTCACTCACTTTAGATCACTTTGTCTTAGTTTCATAGTTTTTGAATGTTAAAAATCCAACACTGGATTTTTGAGCACTACACAATATATAATTTAAAAGGACGTTTAGTTGCCAGATCAATCAATGACAGCAATACTTGGAATTTCCTTAACTTATATACTTCATCAGATATCTTAATATAGCCTGTGTATTTTCCTCTTGAGTTATACAACAATTTCTGCTATTACACTTCTATCTCCCTCAGCATCAGTTCACTCAACTAAAATTTAAACACAAGAACTGATTATTAAAAATGCTGACAAATCAATATAAAGTGTTATTTTTTTACCATGAATTGTTTCTTGTTTGGTTTAGCAGTAGTTATTATTATCACAAGCACTGTTAGTTTCACATTTGAGTTTTAAGTTATATCCCATATTAACAGAGAACACCTAACTGGATGGATCATATCGTGGTCTTGAATTACGGCTGTCTTTCCTACAACATAAATCCACAATAAAAATCAAATTCTTAAATTAATAAGCAACAACTTACTATTAATAAAATGCTTGGAATACCCCAGTAAAATAATTCCTTTTAATTGCTTGGAATCTGTTAATCCTAACCTCTTCTGGCTTTAAATCGATGTTATTTTATAAAAACTGATGTTGTCTCGGTTTTGCCACACTTCCACAACTAATAATACAACAAAAACTTGCCATTTTGTACGATATAATGTCCATAAAAACTCTAATATTATGAAAAATTCAATTCTTAGGTTCAGTCAGTCGTCATTTGACAGCAATGACAGCAGTTTGTTTTCCTAAGGTCTCAGCTCTGTGACGTCACGCGCACACGACCTATAAAATGGAGAAAAATTACAAGTTTGACAGTGACAGATATTGATGATACGGCGTTTTGATTTGGATATTTTTAGAAATCATGCATTAATAGGGGTCATTAATAAAGATTTTGTAGAAATCATCCACTAATAGGGGGTCATTAATAAACGATTTTGTATACATTAATCAAACTCACAAATACACGGTCGACGGAAAACCCATAAAACGATATGCCATATCGGTATATACAAGAGTACCTTTATTTTTGAATGTACTATCAGCCACAGAAATATGAGAAGAGATTTTGGACCACTGTGTTATATATATCTAACGTATACGTAAGACATTTTTAACAAGGAATTGTTGAAAGTTGCAAATTTTTTTGCCTCTAGCTGTATATAGTATTAGGCGATGTTATAGTCATCACGAAAGTGCTATTACTATTACCTGAGTAACAATAGAATATAATCTTGATAACACAATGAACAATTTCAATGTCACATATTTTCGGTAAACGGCGTAACGAATTCCAGCAGTTGTAACGGCGCTGTGCGCGCATTCACGGGACGCTCTGTTGGACTTTCGAGGGTCTCTGAGTTTATCGGGTAGCTACGCTTAAGGGTGGATTGTGGTCGATTGTTTTATTTAATGTGGTGGATTCTACAATAATTTTTATTTTAAAGTGTTTCTGTTAGAAGATTTTTTACCTAATACTATTAATTATATTAACATGTTAAGAAGTAGAACATAAATATAAATACAATAGTCTAGGTAATTTCTTATCAGTATCAAGCAATAAAATTAGAAAATTATTGTCTAGAAAAAGGTAATAGGTTTTTCTTTCCTTACAGGGTGCGGTGCCAGAACCCCGTTGTACTGAAGTTTATTGTAGATATCCAATAGTTTCGTTATCCCATTAGCCCCGTTCCTCCCAAAATGACGAATGTACGGTCGATATAAGCTCTAGCTATCTCCTCCAGGGTCACAAAGAGTCTCCTGAAATATGAGAGCCTTCCAGCCACCAAGGCTGAGCAATGAGCATTCACGTAGTATGTGATGGGAGTTTTCTCATCCTCACCACACATCCTGCACTCTGGATTGTCTCTGGTGCCCTAGTCCAAGATAATATGTGTTTTTTACTTAATAGTTCCTATATTAATCCTCTTGTGGTATTATATGGTATACCGCAGGTTGGCTCAGGTCCCATTAAGGCTGTTTCTGCGCCGTCTCTGATCAGCTTATCTGCGTTTTCACTATCTCCATACATTGCTGGAATAAAATTAGAAAATTATTGTCTAGAAAAAGGTAATAGGTTTTTCTTTCCTTACAGGGTGCGGTGCCCGTTGTACTGAAGTTTATTGTAGATATCCAATAGTTTCGTTATCCCATTAGCCCCGTTCCTCCCAAAATGACGAATGTACGGTCGATATAAGCTCTAGCTATCTCCTCCAGGGTCACAAAGAGTCTCCTGAAATATGAGAGCCTTCCAGCCACCAAGGCTGAGCAATGAGCATTCACGTAGTATGTGATGGGAGTTTTCTCATCCTCACCACACATCCTGCACTCTGGATTGTCTCTGGTGCCCTAGTCCAAGATAATATGTGTTTTTTACTTAATAGTTCCTATATTAATCCTCTTGTGGTATTATATGATATACCGCAGGTTGGCTCAGGTCCCATTAAGGCTGTTTCTGCGCCGTCTCTGATCAGCTTATCTGCGTTTTCACTACCTCCATACATTGCTGTATTCCCTCCAGTTTCTCCAGAGAATCAAGGCTGTCTCTAACCGTTTTGGAACGTATCTCTTGCATCCAAAGCTTTGAGAGCCGCTTGGCTGTCAGTGGTCATACGGATTCTTTTGTCGATGTTATGACCTCCGTATCATTATCATGCGCAGATTTCTGTAGCTGTGATTTTTGCTTGGAACCCCGTTGCGGTACTAACCAGGTTCAGGCATTAGTGCGTCCCTGGTTAATCCTCCATAATTCCTACTTCAGTACTGAATGTAACAGGTAATATTAAACCATTAATTTGTTCACTGAATGGAAATTTTATTCTATTTTTTTTTAATAGATTAATCAATGCAATTATGTATTAATTATTATTATTAATTACATCAACTATGCAATTATATTAATTATAAATGTGTATAGAGGAGATTTTCACTGTATGAAAAAGTTTAATAAGAAACATAGCAGGCCTTTACAGTACCAGTTTATGTTGAGAAGTTTTTAGATAATTTTAAATTTGAACCCCTGTAAATGTTTTAACGTATAAATCTAAGCATATATTTATAGTAATAAGGGTCGGCTTTGTACTAATAAAAAATTCATCTGAAAGATACGACAAAATGACAAATATCATGTGGCCTTCTGCAAATTTAATATTATAAATAACATTATTAATAATAAATACACCCACTTGTGTCTTAAAGTATTTAATCATTTAGCAGATAATAAAAAACAAGCCAAAAATTTAAACAGTTTAAAAAAACAGCTGAGATTATTATTATTATTAGATAAATAATGTTGTTAGGCACTAATGGTATATCAACGACCATTTAATGATGGCTATTAAGACACGAGCATGAAAATTATGACATGAGCCGTAGGCGAATATTATAACGAATGCGAGTGTCTTAATAGCCATTAAATGTGAGTTGCATACACTATTCCTCCTACTACCAGTCATAATAGAAGAGAAAATTAACATTTTTTTTCTGAAATTTATTAATTATAGATTGCAATTTAGGAAATATTATGAAAACTAAACTTATAGTCCAATAAGTCGGAAAATGTGGAAAAGTGGTGGAACAGCACCAATTTGAAAAATCCCTTTTTTCACGTGTTCTCTAGATCCACAGGAACATTCGTCAGCATTGACCCCTGCATTACCTCCGAAAATGAGAAAGTTAAGGGGGTTTGAAGTGCGCCAAAGAGTAGCTGTCATAAAAAAAATTATAAAATTAATATTTCGCCTCGGAAACAGGCTCTAGGAAGTTTTTGGATCGCCGAACACGAATCCGAGGCCCAAATTGAGGAATTTCATATTCCAGTATGGAATTCGTGCCATTTTTTTATGAAAATTACACTTTTTCGGGCGGAAATTTAAATATGAATATTGTGCTGCGGAGTGTGCTTTTTTGGGTCACAGTGATCATGATTCAAGAATTCCATATTCTGTACTGGAATTTGTGCCATTTTTGGTGCCGAATTTCACTTTGAAGAAAAAAATTATGTATGAATATTACGAGTATTTCAAAATAATTTTTCAAGTCAATTTTACTTTGAAGAAAAAAAGTTATGTATGAATATTACGAGCATTTCAAATTAATATACACTGCAGGAATGCATGCAAATTTTTTCTTCTTTCAAGTGAGGTAAGTGATTAAAATATAACAATTTTTGTAAAAATTTAGCATTTATTGTTTTGGTACAAAAGGTGGTATTCTGTGTGATAAAATAATTATTAATTTATCATTATTTTTTATATAATTTACACCATTTACATTAATCATAATCTGAATCATATTCGAGAACTGGTAATTCAGGATTTGTTGGTTCTCTTCAGTGTCACTTTCATCTGCCTGTTCATCCGATATATCAGCCGAACAAATCGATTCATTTTCGTGGAAAAACGTTAATATTTAAATTTTTTCTGAAAAAAATGGAATTTTCCATGGCAGTATTCCTGCCTGGAATGTGGAATTGCTCAATTTGGTCATTGGAATCGTGATCAGCGACCCAAAAAAACCCTTAGAGCATACTTGCCCAGCACAATATTCGTATTTAAATTTCCCCCCGAAAAGTAGAATTGTCATCAAAAAATGACACTAATTCCATACTGGAATATGGAATTCCTTAATTTGAACCTCGGATTCGTGATCAGCGACCCAAAAAACCTCCTAGAGCCCATTTCCGAGGCGAAATATTAGTTTCATACTTTTTTTATGACAGCTACTTTTTGAGGCGGAAATTTAAATATTCAAACTGAAATTCGACACTTTCTCATTTTCGGAGGCAATGGTGTTCATTGTTCCTAGGGAACACATGAAAAAAAGGAATTTTTCAAATCGGTATTGTTCTACCACTTTTCCACATTTTACATTTTTTTTCGGCTTATTTACTGGATTATTAGGAACTATTAGGGATTATTATTTCAATTTCGCTTTCACTACCACGCATTTTCACTGATTTTAATTGCAAGAAGCACAAAGTTTGAAAATTTGCTAGGTAAACACTAAGTATGACTTTTCAAAATTGATAAATTTTAGATGTCAGATGTTCAATAGTTGATATTGACAGAATATGCTTTGTGCCGCGTTTCAGTTGGTTATAAACTTATCTTAATGGAAAATTTGTATCTTAATAAATCTCATTAAAGTGCAGGTAGGGAATATCTAATAAACGAATTAAAGTAGGGATGCACTGGGTACCCGGTAAATACCCGGTATGCCGGGTATCCGGCCCTTTTTAAGGGAAACCCGGTTTTGTCTGATAACAAAACAGTATCCGGCCGGATACCGGGTACTAAAGAAATAAATGTCATTTTTTTAATAAATTTAAGAAATTCTTCTCTTACATAAAAGACATGTTGCCTTAGTGTTGTCATCTTCAGATAGTTCGTAACTAGACTTCTCTCTTTAAATCACACTGTTTATTATTTAATATTATTTGCAATGTCAGAAATTAATTAAAACTAGTTATTACTAATCACCGGCGATGTGTGTCAAACCTGTCAACTGCTGATTTGACTAATAAAGTTAGGTTATGTCCCTTTTCGCATGATACGCAATACCCGGTACCCGGTCAATACCCGGCACCCGGTATCCGGCCTAATGATACCCGGTACCTGCTGTGTAAATTTCAGGTTAAACTCGGTACCCGGTGTTTATAAAAACAACTACCCGGTGCATCTTTGAATTAAAGTATAGGAGTAGAAAAATTAATTTTTGTGTCTTAGGTGTAAGGTAACATTTGACGATTCCCATATAATGTGCAACTAAGAAAAATAAGTGAAATATTACCATAGTGCTCAAAGAAACAGAAGTTTGATAAGTACAAAGATCTCCAAATAGAAGAATAGAATAGCGGATTGAGTCCACAGTTTCCTGTTAAAAGACTATACACTCAAACGTCACGCGTAGTCAAAGCAACTATAGACATAGCACCTAGTCGTAAGTTAGGTAAACACTGTCTCCAGATGTGAAGAAGTAATTTACGATTTTAAGGATTATCAACAGAACACTGAAAACTAAACAAACACCTTCATACACTGGGAGTTATAGACAATAGTGTAGATTATGTAATCTGGATGACGAGACTGTCGCGCATGTGCTGTGTCACTGTCCTGCTCTCGCAATGAAAATAGGCCCAATATAAGTAGCGTCCCGCCTCTATCATATCACACACATACTTGAATAATGAAGGGCTCGATGGACATGCCGCCACTTATAGGGGGGTAGCACAATGGGCCTACTCATGAGGCCTGAGTGCTCGTGAGCGCAAACACACACCCTCCAAATATCCAAATCCCGCAGAATGTGAAATGTAAACATTCAAATACTTTGTTATATTAAAAAGGATAATTTGGCGGTTATTACTCGCTAAATGTGTCATTTTTGTATCCTCTTTGGCATAATAATCGGTATTTGAATGTTTGGGGGTCTTGGGGGAGGCTTGGGGGGTTACATTAAGAAAAAAATGTTGGCACTCACAGAGACTATTCATTGGTATAAAAACTACAAGTTTGAGAAGGTGCCAACATTTTTTTAAGTACAAGTTTTGTCTCGTTTTTGGCCAAAAGTCCAATTTTTGGCCAAAAATCTGAAAAATGGGCGAGCAGAACATGTTGGCATATGGTTTTCCAACAATAAGCATTGACAACGAAAATTTTCTGCCTGGTCAGAGAGTGTTATACTACGTTCCAATTTTGGCCATAATTGATGTCGCCAGTGCTGCCAATTGCACGGAGAAAAAATGTTCCACAATTGAATATTTTCTGGGGTGGCTAGCGCCAAAACAGTCAGGGGGGGGGGGTCTGACTCACATAAGATAAAATACTGAGAAAAATATTTGCTAAAACATAACAGCAATGCCAACATGTTATATCCCAGGCCCCATATTAGTCTATGTAATGAAGGCAGAAATAGTGTAAATATTTCGTACAAAGACGAGATTACCTCCCTCCCCAGTTTTCGAGGGTGCTGAATACAATGCAAGTGGTGGGAGAAACGGCCAAAACCGCCCCTTTTATGGATCCCTTTATGTTTTTATATATAAACGGATCGGGAGAGTGATTTATCGATGGGTTATACTTGAAACAATATGGAAGGGAGTAGAGTAAGTGGAATCCAGACAGCAGGCCTAGGAGGCTGATTAAAAACTCTCGAAAGGTGGAAAATCATTGTTATTCAAATGATTCCCTTTAAACGCGTATGCCCCCGTTTTCGGAGGTCGCTGATCACGGGAAAAATATTCATTTTTAGCTCCTCATCTGGGCAGCAACCACCTCTCACTCATGAGAAAGTACGCTATCCAGGATTTACAAGTTTTTCGACACATGATCGTTATTCCTGCGCATATCTCTTCATTTTTCTTGGAAGAGAAAGTGGTAGCGACCTCGGGGGTGTTTCAACCCTTCCAAAATTCATTAATTACACTTTGGATCGTCAATACGCCCTCCTTCGTTTTCGCGGGAGCTAATTACGATAAAATATTCACCTTGATCTCCGACTCTCCTCAATCCCTATAATGGACGGAAACTTACCCTCATGCATCAGTTATCGCTGGGGCGATGATTGGGTAGGTTGCTGAGTAGGGTATAATGATTTTTTCATCGAGGAAAAATGAATAATTAATTTTGTCGCCAATGGCAATGTTGTTTATTCAAAGAATTACATGAAAATATTTTTATGACAAAATAAATTATTTGCTTACAATTAATTAAAAAAACCTAGGTCGTTTAGGAATATGAGGATTGTTATGCTATTTAACAATCCTCATATTCCTCAAAATCCACATCGCACGTGATCTCTTCTTCATCGTCCGCCGCTTCAGTGAGCGAATCGTAATCGCTTGAACCAGTTTCAGAGATTTAATTAAAATAAAAATCATCATCATTATCATCGTCATCTGCTCTTTCCACTGTACATATATCTTTATCATTATAGGATAAGGAGGAGTTCGGAGATGAAGGTGAATATTTTTATCGTGATCAGCGCCTGTGAAAACGGGCGAGGGCGTATTGACGATGCAAAGTGTAATTAATGAATTTTGCACCCCTTGGAAGGGTTAAAGCAACTCTCGAAGTCGCTACCACCTTTTCTTCCGTGAAAAATGAAGGGATATACACAGGAATAACGATCGTGTGTCGAACAACCTGTAAATCCTGGATAGCATGCCTTCTGGTGAGTGTCAGATGGTTTCTGTCCGTTTGAATCATGGAGGGGTTGGGGCTAAAAATGAATATTTTTCCCGTGATCAGCGACCCCGAAAACGGAGGAATACGCATTTGAACCGAATCATTTAAAAGAAATTGGTTTTCCACCCCTTGGGAGGGTTTAATCAACCCCTAGGCCTGCTGTCTGGATTCCACCTACTCTATAAACCCATTCCATGTTATTTCAAGTATAAGCCTATACCGGTTTATATATGACCCGTTTATATATAAAAACATAAAAGGATCCATAATAGGGGCGGTTTTTGGTGGTTTCAGGGGGTTGCGGCAGTCAAAAACTTCTCCCACCACTTGCATTGTATTCAGCACCCTCGAAAAGGGAAGGGAAAGGTAATCTCGTTTTTGCACGAAATATTTACAAAAAAGTTGTCTTATAATGCCTCATTACATAGACTATGTAGCTATCTCCTAGACTAATACCAGTGATTGTAAAAGTCCTCGGAACTGTTAAGAAGGGCCATGACCGGAGTCTACACCTGCCCAGTCAACCGAGCGCTGAAGAAGTACAGAAAATCGTAACATTGGGAACCGCGAATATTATGAGAAAAGTTTTGGACTAGGAATATCTGTGATGCCTTTTTGGAGTCTAAACTCTGAGCTGTTGAAGCGGACATTACCAACGTCTACTGAAGGGCCTAAAAGTTTCGAGATGTTGAGAGCTTTGATGCGCGTCCGTGTTATGTGCATTAAATACCATGCCACAATTCGATAAGTAATAGTAATAATAATAATAATAACAAATGGCCGTTATTTTACTTGTCAAAGCTATTCTTCCAATCAACCAAGAATAATAGAAATTATATAATGAAATAGTAATGCAATGGATGATAAATACATAGAATATAAAAAAACAATGTGAAACTGGCATAATACAATACACTATATAATTAAGAATTTTAAACACATATTACTCTTAACGTAAAATATATGATTCTCTTAGATTTTGCGTTTGAAAGAGGGTAGAGACAGAAGTTTGACATACTCTGAATATGAGTTATACATGGTTACTGAATCATAAGAGCAGGAGCTTTCGTGAAAACATGAGTAATTGGGGTGGGGTGAGCTGGTTTAACTATATTAGATTTCTGGCATAAATCTGGTGTCTAGGTATCAGTTTATCTACTAAATATTTCGAACTTTGTTTTATTAACAATTTATGAGTAAAACAGTCAATATGATGGTGTCGTCGATGATACATTTCTAACCATTATTATATTTTCAATACAAATGGATGCATGATACCAACGATGCAATACAAATATGAGTCTAATGCAGAGTTTTGAACTTTTTGAATTTTGCTCACCGTGATTAAATCAACACACGGGCCATGTACGATATCGACGTAATTAAACTGAGATAGAATTATAATGTCGCAAATCATTACTTTTATTCTTTGATTAAGATAATATCTGCTTACATACAATTACTTCCACATCCAAGTATAGTAACGACAAAAAAATTTTAAAAAATTTTTATTGCTCAAATAGGCTTAGAATGTCATGAAATGTCGAGATTTTAAGTTTGAGTAAAAAAAAATTCTGTCTGTCTGTCTGTCGGTCTGTCTGTAACTTTTTTTGTGCTCACGATTACTCTGGAACCGTTTAAGATATTGACTTGAAATTTGGTACACGTATGTATTTTAATGAGATTTGGAACTAGATTATATTTTTATCTTATTCCGTTGAAGGCTTGGGGGGTAAATTGGGGTAAATATGGGTAAATAGGTAAATGAAAATTGATATTTAGTATACATAAAAGAAGTTAAGGTCTCAAAAATGTTTTTGGCATTAGCCACCTCCATTACTACCCCCACCCCATTATTAAAGGGGGTGAAAAAAATAATATTGTAATTTAGCGTGTATACAAACTAAGGCCTCAATTTTTTTTTACTTCATTCACCCCCACACTACCAACTCTCTACCACTCCCACCCACACTACCGATGTGGCATATCGTTTTATAGGTTTTTAGGGTGGACTCAAATATTATGTTGTTAAAGTTACTTCGAATAGTATGGATGCGCAGTGGCTTTGCTCGACTACTATGGATGCGCAGTAGGCTTCCCCGGGTATTATGTATGCACAGTGGCTTTCCTCGAGTATTTTGGATGCGCAGTGACTTTTCTAGAGTATTACAGATCGCAGTAGGTTACCTCAAGTAGCATGGATGCGCAGTGGGTTACTTTAAGTAATATGGATGCGCAGTACAATGGATGCGCAGTAGGTTACCAAGAGTAATATGGATGCGCAGTGGCCTTTCTCGAGGACTATAGATGCGCAGTGGGTTACCTCAAGTGGTATGGATGCGTAGTGGGTTTCCCAGAGTAAAATGGATACGCAGTGGGTTACTTTAAGAAGTATGAATTCGCAGTGGCTTTTTTCGAGTAAATTGGATGCACCGTGGGTTACCTTGGGTAGTATGGACTCGTAGTAGGTTTCCTCGAAGAAAAAGCTTGAAATAGAGGCTTTACTCCTATCGTGTAGTTTACGGCACACAACGATTTTTTATATCTTTGTCATACCATTTTCTGCGTATTACTTCCACATCCAGTTGAAGTATATTAACGCAATTTGTCTGTCGCGTCTGTTAGTCTTGTATCTTTTTGGTGCTCATGATAACTCTGGAACTATTTAAGATATTGACTTAAAATATGGCATATAAGTATTTTAACGAGATCTGGAATTAGATTATATTTTGATTTTATTCCGTTGCAGAGTTAAAGGGTAAATTGGGGTAAATGGGGGTAAATAGGTAAACCAAGCAAGTAAGAGTCCATGAAATTGGTATTTAGTAAATATAAGAGGAGCTAAGGTCTCAAAAAAAATTTAGCATTAGCCACACCTATTACACTATTTTTTCACCACCTTTAATAATGGGGTGGGGGTATTACCACCCCCACCCCATTATTAAAGGTGGTGAAAAAATAGTGTGATTTAGTGTGTGTACAAGTGCCAAAGTCATTAAGAATTTTCACTTCATTCACCCCCACCATCACCCCCATTACCGATGTGGCATAAAATTTTATGGGTTTTTGGGGTACATGATTTCAAATATTATACTACTAAAGTTCCATAAACAATTATTTCCACATAGTGGAGTGCAAATATAGTATTTTTTTGGAAGAGACTTGGATGTGGAAGTAGTAATTCCTTGGGCAGCGGTTTTTTTCACTTGTAGTGATATACTGTCTATGAGCCTATGGCCCTTTATCTGTCTTTACTGCGTCCAAAGATAATAACAGATGATTTACCGGAATTAATCGAGAGATAGTGGTTTTAAATGCTTTGACCAACTCCTTTATGGCGTCAGGTTTCCATTGTTAATAGTTGGTCGGTATGAGCGGTAACGTAGAGATTACTATCATCAGCATATGAATGCATAGAAAATGTATTTAAAACAAGTGAAAAGTCAGATGTGCATATTATAAATCGTAATAGAGCAAGTATTGGGCCCTGCGGCTCGGCATGAACAACATCAATGCTATTTGAAATATCCTTACCATTTACAATAACTCATTTACTTTGATTGTTTATAAATAACTTGATAAATGGCACCCTACTTTGAAATTGTTTAGTCCTATCGACAACTTGACTGATTGATATCACATCGTTTTGTGCAATGATTATCCCTTATTTCAAATTTAATATTTTAATGTTTTTAATGTTTCTTTGGAGATTCAAGTGAAAGGCAATGCTTATTTACAATAATTACGTGCTCTACCAGCCGAGGAAGCGTTCCCAACTTTTGGTCAACTCCAGAAGCTTTTAAGCTCAGTTTGACCCCTAAAAGGAATTCGGTGACAATGTAGTAACCCTACTTCCAGAATTAAGTATGGGTAATTTGGAGTTCTGAGTCCGCTCATATGTTTACAGACATGGTCCGTTTACTGCCGGACCAGATGCGTAATTAAATGCAGGCCTATCATTTTCCGAGGCTAACATGACTTGGATCAATCCTTATGTGGGTTGAAGTGCTCGAGGGTCGCCCGTGTTGACACACTCCAGCAAAGCTGCTGAGCTGTAATGTGCTTACGGTGTAATAGTAATGCGAGTATTCCGGCTCTAGTGTGTGGGACAATATCACATCGGCGGCTGACCAGTAGGTCATTTTCTACGAAACTTCATTAACGGCCTGTCGTTTACATCGAGGAAATGTCACTAAGCGATATGAAATATGGTGTAATCACTTGATGAATTTCTTTTAAATCTATAGAAATCAGATATATTTTTAAGGCTGCGGAGAGTTCACTCTAACAAATATTCTGGATAAAATTTAAGCACGCATTGTTTTAAATACTTTGACCGTTAGATTGCTTCATTTGCTCATTAAAATTTAATAGAAAATTTATATAAAGAAAAATGAAAAAAATTGAACCGCCTTCAAAAATAAATCTGTCGTTTTGAATTTTTGAGCTTTTACATCACATTTGTTGTTAGGAATCCTAAAATCCATTCCCAGTACGAAATTTTGTATCAGTGGTGTATTCACCAAAGAGCAAATCAAAAAAAGATATCAAACATTTTCAAAGAATGGATACGACAACTTAATATTAACCGGAGGTAAAACGCATTGTTTTAAATTTTGATGTGCTGACAAGGAAAAATGAATCAAACTAAAAAACTCGTAGAAAATAATGAACGGAGCGGACGCCAAGCCGCTTAATCTATAGTTTAAAATGTTATCAAATGTGGAAGTTAAGATAAAATAAAGATTATAATTAGGAAGACTAATTTATGACAATGGTAAAAGAAACGGAAAGAGGAGAATGCATATAGAGGGTATTTCAGTTAAAAGTCCCCAGGCCATTATCTCTAAAACGAATAAGGATGTTTTATTTTTGTAAATGGCGGATGATTGATACCAAAGAAAGCTTTAAATAACTGTAATTAGAATTTTTCCTGAACAGCACACAGAGATGGCGCTGTGATGCAAAATTATTTTTTGATGAGTGGAACATTGAAACATGATTAATGTGATTAAGCAATAATTTGTGAATAATTTGGATGGTATAGAGAATTTCTAAAAAACAAGCCGTTTTGGAGTTATATGAATTTCTTTCATTCATTCCAGCACACGTGAATTTGGATAAACCCCTGTAACTTTCTTATTAATTACACAGCCACACAAAAAAATTTTTCTTTCTGATATGGGGATCAGACTTTAATATCCTATAGTATTTTGACCCGCTGAATCCAAATCTGCCATCAGATTTGAGCCAACACGTCTCAGTTTTGCATACAATGCAAAAAACCTTGGGCTTGTAGAACTTATTTTCACGGTTTTTTGCATTTTCTGCAAAACTGAGACGCGCTAGCTCAAATCTGATGGCAGATTTGGATTCAGCGGGTCAAAATAATATATGATATGAAAGTCTGATCCTCATATCATAAAAAAATTGTGTGGTTGTGCACAGCCAAAAAAATTTTTTTTTTAACTGGAGATCAGACTTTTATATTCTATAGTACACTGACCCGCTGAATCCAAATCTCCCATTAAATTTGAGCCAGTACATCTCGGTTTTGCAGAAAATGCAAAAAACCTTGGCTTGTAGCGCTTATTTTCACGGTTATGGCATTTTTTGCAAAACTGAGACGTGCTGGCTCAAATCTGATGGCAGATTTGGATTGAGCGGTTCAAAATACTACAGGATATGAAAATCTGATCCCCAGATCAGAAAGAACATTTTTTTTGTGTAGCTGTGTTATAGAATGTAGGTTTTCAAAAACTTTTTCGATATAAGAAAAGTGATCTGACACACAAAATTATGTATACCACTTCCAGCCGAACCGGAACTAACATGATACTATATCCGTAAATTCCTACATATTTCAATTTTTCTTATATTTTTTAATAACTCTTCTATTACTTGAAATAAGTAAAACAACAACAGTTATTTAAAATTTTCTTTGGTATCAATCATCCGCCATTTACAAAAATAAAATATCCTTATTAGTTTTAGAGATAATGGACTGGGGACTTTTAACTGAAACATCCTGTATATACATATATGTTTCATATTTTCATTTCGGAAATTTTCGCTAGAAATTTGAGAAGATATTCTCAAAAAATTGTAAAAATTATAATCCGAAAAGTTTGCCTGAGCATTTTTTTTTAACAAATTAGGCGCACTAATATTAGTCCAATTAAATAAGTCGGCAAATCAAAATTTTGAGGTAAATACTTGAATTTTTGATATAACTTACTTTGATGTATTAGAACACGATTAATGAAAGAAATTTTTTTCTGAACCCCCGGGAAGGGGTGAAAAAAATAAAATAAAGTGTTTTTTCAAAATTACTCAAAATGTGTAAAAGCTAATAAAAAAAGTTTCAAACAAAAATTGTAAAGCATGAAATTTTATATAAAAATGATCTCTAGACTTTTTTTGGTATTACTAAAATTAACGGAGTTAGGCTGGTTAGAAATTAAGGGATGATATGTACAACTTTAAAAAATCATAGCGTGCTGAAAAGTTAATGAATTTAAAAATCTTTTTTTCTATTTACTCAGAAAAATATAAACATTCGTTTCAGAGAAATGGATTTTTTTTGAATTGTTAATAAAAAAGTTACAAAAATTTTAATTTTTTTATTTTCAATTAAAACCACTTTGAACGGTGGAACGAAATTTTTTTTTATACCATTCTGTTCATTATTTAATATATTGAACATTTACTTTTGAAATTTTTTTTTTACCTTTCATTTTCAAGAAGGTATGAATTTATTTACTTGCTTAGTTTTTTCCAAACGTAAGACACTGCTCTTCTGACGTCATGTTAACTGAAAAGAAATAAAGAATGCATACGACAAAGATAAAATTGTTTCGTAGCTGCTGCGTTGTCTACAAGACGCGCATGCGTCACATCTATAGGGTATCTGCACGTGACGTCACAGCTAACCTCAAAAATATGTGTTTCTTAAGATTTAAGAGGATTATGCAGCTATTATTAAAATTTCTGCCTGGTTCCCGTATTTTCAACTAAAATCTAGTTCAGTGTAATGTTTATGAAGTTCTAAACACTTTGTCCTAATAAAATAGGCCTCTTTTTGTAGGTTGGAAATCTAACCTGCAATTAGCAGTCTATTTCTATTAATCATGAATATTGAAAAATTATTTTCGTGAATTTTTAAATATTTGCTTGGAGCCAGTACCGGCTCCAAGCTAAAAATGCGTACACAAACATTAAAAATGAGAATAAACTTGAAAAACTTAAAATTTAAGGTTATGTTAGGTACATGATGCAGATGCAGACTAGTTTACAAGTTCAAGGCTGCGTTAGTGCTTGATAAAGCTCGTAAAAATATTAGTGAGGGCTCATTGAATTCGGAATGACTCATGACGTCTAGAAAAAGTGTAAAAGTTTCACACCCACACATAAACAGTTGCAAAAGTTATAAACAAATGAAGATTGAAAATATAACAATTTCGTCTTTTGCAAATAACTCAAAAACTATTAATATTTAAGAAAATTGAAGGAACGATTCTTAAAGAGGAATGAATTTCCAATAAAAAAGCCGAACTCCCGAAACTTTATCTCTCAGCGCTCTGCGCGGCGAACACTAAGCCGTTACGATGCTCTGAAATCGACCGTAATAAGTAAAAATATTTTTTTATGTTATCAAATATTAATTTAAAAACTTTTTAAAATTATGGTATTATTTAGACACTTAACGGAACAATATCCCGTTGAAATAAAATTGTTTCACCGATTTTTCATAAAATGAGCCTATTGTTAATTAACAAATTTTTTTTAGAGTTTACGTTTATCAAGGCGGATAATTGTTAAACAAAAGCCACTAAAATTATTTCGCTTCATGGAGACCCTATAAAAAATTTTTTGCCATTTTATTATTCGCGAAAATCAAACAAATGAACCCAGTAGGGAGTTACCTTCGATACAAAGGAATTCACGTATAAGGAAAAGTTTATATAGTAAAGTAACAGCGGAAATTTGTCATGATATATAAATCGGTGTCACATATTGGTGAATTTGTGTGTGTCGAAGGTAAATCCCTACTGGATTCATTTGTTTGATTTTCGCGAATACAGTATTGTGATTAAAAATTAAAAAATGTCTTAAAATTTTTTTTTAATTGTTTATCATAATGTTTTTCTTTTTTTCATTATTTAAACAAATTATTAAGAAAAAAATGTATTCTTAAAATTTATTATTTGCAATTCTCTACAAGACGAAAAACAGAAAAATTTTTATTGTTAATTTATTTGTTTATTTAATAAACAATTTGTTATTAACAATCGCTGAATGTTTTTAAATAGAAAAAAAACAAAAACAACCGTATACATAAACATGTAAAAAGAAAAATAAATTTAACATGTTGATGTATACGGTTGTTTTTGTTATTTTTTTTTCTATCTAAAAAGAATATAAACACATTCGGCGATTGTTAATAACAAATTGTTTATTAAATAAACAAATAAATTAACATTTTTTTTTCTTTTTTCCATCTTGTAGAGAATTGCAAATAATATAGTTTAAGAATGAATTTTTTTCTTAATAATTTGTTTAAATAATGAAACAATGGAACAAAATATTATAAACAAAAAAAGAGTGTTGAAAGGAACTAAAACGTTAAAGGATTTTTACTGTTTCTTATGTTCAATTGACCCCAAAATATGAGAAAACCGCTGAGTGCTACCATTGAGATCGAAATAAAAAGGTCCACTTTTCACATTTTTGAGTTTTACTGGAAAACTATGCATTTTTCCTATAAACACGTCAATAGAAAAGTTGTAAAGAATTAAATTTCCAATCGAAGTGGTACCTTCAGAAGTCAATTTTTTTTTACAAAAATACGACCAGAAAACAAAACAAAAAAAACGGAAAAATGCATTTTTTTGTTTGTTTGCCTTAACTTTTTTTCGGGTACATTTAGGCATAGATATTCTGCATAAAAAAGCTGACGTTGTACCCGTTAATAATCATTTTAACGGTAAAACGCCAGCTTTTTTTATACAGCAATGTCTATGCCTAAATGTACCCGAAAAAAGTTACAGGCTAAAATTTTAAAAAATAAAAAAATTTGCATTTTTTCGTTTTTTTTTGTTTTGTTTTCTGGGCGTTTTTGTAAAAAAAAATTTGACTTCTGAAGGTGTCATTTCGATTGGAAATTTAATTCTCAACAACTTTTCTATTGACGTGTTTATAGGAAAAATGCATAGTTTTCGAGCAAAACTCAAAACAACAATAGGCTCATTTTATGAAAAATCGTTGAAACAATTTTTTTTCCAACTGGATATTGTTCCTTTAAGTGTCTAAATAATACCATAATTTTTTTAAATTTTTTAAATTAATATTTATTAACATAAAAAATATTTTTACTTATTACGGCCGGTTTCAGAGTATCGTAACGGCTTAGTGTTCGCCGCGCAGAGCTCCATTCTCAACATTAAATTGAAATTATTAATAATAGACATAGAGTTTCGGGAGTTCGGACTTTTTTATTTGAAATTCATTCCTCTTTAAATTTTCTTAAATATTAATATTTTTCGAGTTATTTGCAAAAAACGAAACTCGTTATTTTTTCAATCTTCATTTGTTTGTAACTTTTGCAATTGTTTATATGCGGGTTTGAAACTTTTGCACATTTTTCTAGGTGTCATTCCGAATCCAATGAGCCCTCACTCATATGTTCACGAGCTTTATTAAGCATTAACACGGCTTCGAACTTGTGAACTAGTCTATATATCTCAATGCAGCGGTGGTGTATGTTTTGGTGAACAAATGCTCCTAAAAATTGTTAACAAATTTGTTTTTAGTAATTCCTATTTTAACTTTTCATAAGATTAATTTAATATAGAATGGATCATACATTTTGTTTTAAGAATGAATTATTTTCTTCCAATTGTCATTATCCATCCATCCAAAAAATGGTTCAATTATTTATTATTTAATTTATCCAATTTTATTTTTTAAACTGTTTATTTTTATTTAGATTAGGAATAGAATAATATTAATGATCTATTTTAATGGAAATGTATCGATCATTTTTTTTAATGTCATTTTTTTTAATGTCATTTTTTTTCATTCAAAATTGAAATTAATGTGTTGATTAATATATTTTTGAGTACACAATTTTTAAAATATGTATACAAATTATAATAATTTTTATAATAATTTCTTATGGTCTTAAAAAATAATAAATTAAAATAATTGAAATTTTATAAGTTAAAAAAATAAGTAATGTAAATATTTGTAATTGCCAATTTTTTTGAAATTAAGAAGAAAAATTATTTCAATTGTTAAATGTGGAAAAAAAATAATTTTCACTATTGCAAATATTCATTTTTGCAAATAATTTTTACTTCTACATTACGGATTAGTTTATTAAATTAATCGAAAATGCATAAAAACCATTTTTTGCAACCTTGGTTGAAGTACGCAAATTTCGACTAATTTAAAACGATGTTTCAAACAATTATTTCCAATACTCCAATAATTCGTCTGCAAAATTTTCTCGCAAAAAAAATTTATATTTTGTACTTTATTTTTAATTTGTATCAATAATGTCAAACAAATAATTCTAAATTTAGTAGAAATCAGCAAGTGTTGACAGTAATAATAATTTCTTTCACTACAATTCAAAGATTAATTTTAAAAATATTTAGATCACGTAAACAAAATTCCACGTGTCTAATACCTATAACCAAAATGTACATAAAACGAAGCGTGTACAAGTATGTAGATTTCGCAATACACTCTTATTATACTTGACCACAATTAAAAATTTTGTTAACAATTTGTAGGAGCATTTATTCACCAAAACATTCACAACCGCTGCATTGAGATATCGGGCATCTGCATCATGTAACCAACATAACTTTAAATTTTAAGTTTTTCAAGTTTATTCTCATTTTTAATGTTTGTATACGCATTTTTAGCTTGGAGCCGGTACTGGCTCTAAGCAAATATTTAAAAATTCGCGTAAATAATTTTTCAATATTGTTGATTAATAGAAATAGACTGCTAATTACAGGTTAGATTTCCAAGCTACAAAAAGAGTCCTATTTTATTGGGACAAAGTATTTAGAACTTCATAAACATTACACTGAACTAGATTTTAGTTGAAAATACGGGAACCAGGCAGAAATTTTAATAATAGTTGCGTAATACTCTTAAACCTTAAGAAACACATATTTTTGAGGTTAGTTGTGACGTCACTCGCAGATGCCCTTACTGCCGTCATAAGGTGAAAAGCAGCATCTAGATATTTGTCATAAATGAGATTCTAATAATATATGAGCACCCAAGAGTTCTGCAGTTAAAAATATTATTAAAAAATTATAAAGTACAAAAACATAAGTGGATAAAAAGCAGCTACATGATTTTCTTAATTAATATTTACTAGTTGGAAAAAAAAAACAAACGCCTTTGTTACTTTCGTCGCCAACCGACAATTTACAGATGGGCTATTCTCCTTATGACTTATCGCTACCTCACTATTACAAGATTCTATGTGACATTTTTTAACAAATTTCAGTTACAGTACAACATGGTTCTATGTTGAGAATGAAGCTTGGAAAAAAAAATCAAGGTGGCAGCACCAACAAGAACTGATTTATACTTTGAATTTCAAGGGTGTATGTCGGACTTTTTACGAAAAATGACCTACAGAGTTCTATGTAGATACATAGAACCCTGTAATGTTCAAATGAAATTACCGTTGTCGTTTTCCCAGTCGTATGTAGATAGCGCTAATTTGTAGCTGAAAGTGACATCTTGACACAGATCAAACAAACCAGATGTTTCACTTATGACGTTTCATGGTTTAGATAATAAATCAACTCCTGGAAGGTACCAATTTGTGTAATGATCTGCGCATATACCAAGCAGTCTTAACCAGCGAGTATAGTCACAGGAGGGAGCTGTGACACGTAACAATAATTAAAAGTCACCTAATGAATACTCAAAAAACCACTTAAATGTATAACAATAACAACTCTAAGCTTCAATACAATACACCACATTCCAAAATAATTAATATCACTGGTGTAGCTGATGACGACTTCCATCTCTGAGATTTCAGTACTAAACACTCCTTCCTGTGATATGATACTCGCTGGTCTTAACTTCCATGTCAACCGCTAGGTTGCTCTGTTTATGTCTTCTGCGCAGAATCCTGGAAGGTACACGTGACATGACAAAAAATGAAACTGGTTACATAGGGAATACTATTAAGTGAAACATTTGGTTTGTTTGATCTGTGATCTTGATTCTTGAATATTGACTAGATAGAGAATACAGTGCGTGTAATTGCCGATTAGGCATGTACATTCACGTAGCGCGAGAGATATGACAACACCGCAGCAACAAACTCGATCGTCGGCGAAGCATCCCAGCTTTTAGTTATTTCATTTCAGCCAGCTGGCACATGCGATGTTGTAATTCTTACTCCCTATGCCTAGCCCGCCACTACACACACTGTATTATGAATCAATATTTTCAAAAGATCCTCCGATAAAAAAAAACGAGCAATAAAGAAGCCTCCAAAGAAATAGTTTCCTTTTTTTAATATGACACGATATTGTATCTTCTAGAGAATGTTGTCTTTTTTTTTAAATAAAAATATAATCTTGTAATGAAATACCGGCTGTGTAAAATTATTTTACAATGTTTTACTTGAAACATTTTTGTTGTTTGTTAACGTTTTAACATATTATTAGTATTAAGAGCATATCCTAGTTCTATGTCGACGCTAATATTTTCGTAAAATTTTTGAAAAAGTTCTATGTCGATATTTCTTTTTTTTTTGTTTTCAAAATTTTATTATTAATCAATACTATTCGTGACAAAATTACTTTAGAATCAACATAGGTATAAGAAAAAAATATCATCTTAAAATAATAAAGTATCCCATCTTCTGTAGGACAACTCCAACTTTTGAGGGTCGTTTTCTCCAAATGTCTTATTTAACACATAGAACCTTGTAATAGTGAGGTAGCGTTATGACGGCAGTATAGATGTGACGTATACGCGTCTTGTAGGCAACGCAGCAGCTACGAAACCATTTTATCTTTGTCGTACGCATTCTTTATTTCTTTTCAGTTATCGTGACGTCACAAGAGCAGTGTCTTACGTTTCGAAAAAAATTAAACAGGTAAATAAATTCATACCTGCTCGAAAATGATGGGTAAAAAAAAATTTCAAAAGCAAATGTTCAGTATATTAAATATTGAACAGAATGGTATAAAAAAAATTTCGTTTCACCGTTCAAAGTGGTTTTAATTGAAAATAAAAAAATTAAAATTTTTATAACTTTTTTATTAAAAATTTAAAAAAAAATCCATTTCTTTGAAACGAATGTTTATATTTTTCTGAGTAAATAGAAAAAAAAATTTTAAATTCATTAACTTTTCAGCACGCTATGATTTTTTAAAGTTGTACATGCCATCCCTTAATTTCTAACCAGCCTAACTCCGTTAATTTTAGTAATACCAAAAAAAGTCTAGAGATCATTTTTATATAAAATTTCATGCTTTACAATTTTTGTTTGAAACTTTTTTTACTTGCTTTTACACATTTTGAGTAATTTTGAAAAAACACTTTATTTTATTTTTTTTCACCCCTTCCCGGGGGTTCAGAAAAAAGTTTCTTTCATTAATCGTGTTCTAATACATCAAAGTAAGTTATATCAAAAATTCAAGTATTTACCTCAAAATTTTGATTTGCCGACTTATTTAATTGGACTATATGATGTGTTGGAAATAACTTTTTTAATTTGATACGACAGTGCGAGCCCACGTACGCTACACAAAAAGTGGTATAACTTTTGAATGACAGGACCAAATGACAAAAACATATTAAAGTCGATATTAGCATGTAATGGGGTAGGTATATATTTGTATTCCAAAAAGCTTTTTAAATTATCAACAATTGGTAGATAAAGTTACGCGATATGAAAGTCTCTTATTTTAATTAGACAGCTGTCATTCTTATAATTTTACTTCCACATCCAGGGAAAATATAGTAACGACAAAAAAAAATTAGAAATTTTTTATTGTTTAAATAGGCTTAAAATGTCATGAAACGTCGAGATTTCAAGTTTGAGCGAAATACACATTTCTGTCTGTCGGTCTGTAATTTTTTTGTGCGCACGATTACTCTGGAACCGTTTAAGATATTGACTTGAAATTTGCTACACGTATGTATCTTAACAAGATCTGGAATTAGAATATATGTTTATCTTATTCTGTCGAAGGGTTGGGGGGTAAAATGGGGTAAACGGGGGTAAATAGGTAAATCAAGCAGATAAAAGTCCATAAAATTGGTATTTAGTGTATACAAGAGAAACTATGGTCTCAAAAAATTTTTGGAATTAGCCACTCCCATTACCACCCCTACCCTATTATTAAAGGAGATGAATACAAATTGTGATTTAGTGTGTGTACTGTCGTGCGCAAAAAAATGGGACAAGTCTTATAACGTATTTTTGCTAAAATCTAGTTGTGTACATCTAACTTTAATTTTTGTGACATCATCAATTATTTGTCAAAATTCATTCAATTCATAGACAGATTTACATTAGAAAAAAATAGTTATCCTATTTTTTTTTTTGCTCATGACAGTAAGAACCAAAAGCCTCGAAATATTTTTTTACTTCATCCACTCCCCTATCACCACCCCCACCCCACTACCGTGTGGGAAATCGTTTTATGGATTTTTGGGGCAGACGATTTCAAATATTATATTATTAAAGTTCTATAAACAATTATTTCCATATACAAAATTTTTCGTTATGAGAGACTTGGACAGAAAATCTACTTAGTGATTCCTTGGGCAGCTGTTTTTCATTAAACGACTTCATATTATAGGATCATAATCTCATAAGTACCGAATTACAATATGTATGAAGTGTAAAAAATTGCAAAAAATTATTTTGCAAAATACATTTTGCCCTTTGCCCTTTGAAAGACGTAAATTAAAAAAAAAATCCATTCTGTCTCTCGTACTTTAAATTCAAATGGTGTTAAGGTAGTTAATAAATAAGGTACCAACATTTTGTAGGGTGGACGATAAAGCTTGATAGAGATTTCATTACTATGGTCCTTAGACCGGTTAATGTGCGCTAGGGTGAGCCGAATTTCAACAATTTCGAAATTTCGATTTGGAATAGTGAGGGAAAGTTGCGTTTTGGCAATACAAAGAAAATATTTATTTTCGATTTTTTTGTCAATTTAGTTTTTTCACCCTCTACCGAGGGTTAAAAAATTTGAAAATTTTGAAAAACTGAAATTTGCAAATTTGACTTGGAATAGGGTGGAAAAGCTTCCCTTTGACAAAAAAAGAAAATATCTATCTTTAATTTTTTTATCAATTTGCGTTTCCACCCTCTACAGGGAGTTAAAAAATTAAAAACAACGATACAATTCAGATTTCCGAGTTTACCAAAGAATAGCGTGAATTATATTCCGTATTTTTATACATTTGGCTTTATTATCCGTTACCAACCCTTAAAAATGATGCTTGTGGAGCAGTTCTTCGCTTTTTTAACATGTATTAGACCAATAATAAATATTAAAAAACCCAGAACTCATCGCGGGGAGGTGGCTGCTTAGCGAGTTCCATCCCACCCTCCCTCTTCCTAAACTCAAGTTATTTATTGGTTAAAGTCTTGTTTAGTTTGAAACTGTGGCATTGATCTTCGTGAATCTATATTTGCTTTAATAAAACCATCCCTTTTATCTATGCCAACAACTGAACATGAAGCTTCCGTCACTAATTTTACATATCGTTCCACCGCTTGAGTGTGACATGGATATGACTCAAATTCTAAAATTTTCTCAGGATCATTTATGAAATGCTCGATATCTTTAGCGCTCATGCTTTGTAATATCGGAGGACAGGTAATCTCATTTTCCTGCCGACAATGTCGGCACAGAAAATCCCAATACAAATTTAAAGCAGTTGACTATTTTTATTTTAAAAGTATATGCTCCCATGTGGTTTCTAATAAAATTGAATCCATCATTTAAACATGGAGCAAAGCATATTTTGCAAACTATTAAGGTGAGCCGATATTTAAGCCAAAATTAAAAAGTATTATTGTCCCTGTGATCCAGCGCAACTCATATTTTGCACATCCAGAGAATATTTTGTTGTGTATGTTATGCGATTCTCGTCAGTTTGTTAGAGAACTTGCTCTTAGACGGATTATCAATGCGAAAAAAAAACTAATGAAGATAATCAACATAATATTCGGATTTTTACAATACCAAAACTTAATTTTGACGCTGATGATTACATCGATTTGATTAACTGGCAAGAAAATGAGATTACCTGTCCTCCGATATTACAAAGCATGAACGCTGAAGACGCTCGAGCATTTCATAAATGATTCTGAGAAAAATTTTAGAATTTGAGTCATATCCATGTCACTCAAGCGGTGGAACGATATGTAAAATTAGTGACGGAAGCTTCATGTTCAGTTGTTGGCATAGATAAAAGGGATGGTTTTATTAAAGCAAATATAGATTCACGAAGATCAATTCCACAGTTTCAAACTAAACAAGACTTTAACCAATAAATAACTTGAGTTTAGGAAGAGGGAGGGTGGGATGGAACTCGCTAAGCAGCCACCTCCTCGCGGTGAATTCTGGGTTTTTTAATATTTATTATTGGCCTAATACATGTTAAAAAAGTGAAGAGCTGCTCCACAAGCATCATTTTTAAGGGTTGGTAACGGATAATAAAGCCAAATGTATAAAAATACGGAATATAATTCACGCTACTATTCTTTGGTAAACTCGGAAATCTGAATTGTATCGTTGTTTTTAATTTTTTAGCCCCCTGTAGAGGGTGGAAAACGCAAATTGATGAAAAAATTAAAGATAGATATTTTCTTTCTTTTGTCAAAAGGAAGCTTATCCACCCTATTCTAAGTCAAATTTGCAATTTCAGTTTTTCAAAATTTTCAAATTTTTTAACCCTCGGTAGAGAGTGAAAAAACTAAATTGACAAAAAAATCGAAAATAAACATTTTCTTTGTATTGCCAAAACGCAACTTTTCCTCACTATTCCAAATCGAAATTCCGAAATTGTTAAAATTCGGCCCACCCTAATGTGCGCATTCAAATTTTACATGTTGGGCAATAAATAAAGTTCCTGTTAGAATGTTTTTATATTTTTTTCTTCAATGCACAAATTCTGGTGTTTGCTAGACTGTCACTTTCACATGTAATTTGCACAAGTAGTGTGGCAGAGCTGTTAGAGAGAGCCGTTAGAGATACTTTCAATTAATTTTTAATTTGGGTAATAAGCGGATTACGAAAGCTTTGTATAGGTTTTCAAAAATGGCTTTTAATTCCAAAGTTTTCTTACAGGGTAGCAAATGTTTTCCAAATGTATGATAGTGTTCACTTAGAGATCTACTGCACGTTTTAATCGTTTAAGGAGGCTGTCATTTTTTCTTTTGTTAAAATTACTTAAGTTATATATACAGTGTGTCCCAGGATAGATGTAATGGACCAAAAATTTTGGAATATTGGAATGGTATTTGGGGATTGAGTACTGCTTATTGTAAAACTAAAGTATACCAAAAATGACTTGATTTGGTGTTCTACAGGGTGTTTTATAAGCAAAGTTGTAAAAATCACCACTAATAAAGTACCTTTATTTTTCAAAATATGAAAAAATTCCACTAAAAAAAGTTATTTAGAATGCAATTGTATACCTCTAGACCAAAGTTCAGGAATATAAAATTATTTTTTTGAAACTTCCTATTTTTTCAATAAATTAGTATTTTATTTTGAACCATTCAATTAAAACTGCATAGAAATTATTTTTTGTGAATTAATATTTAACGTTATGTAGAAGCTAAAAGTAGGCTATGAGAAAAGCAGTGGATACACATTTATCATTTATTATTGACATATCTGTCAAACGTAGTCAATATTATCCATAAGTTCTGTTTCAAATTAACGAACCAAGCATAAAAAATTAAGTGAAAATGGTGTGAAAAAATTTATATTGTGCAATGCTACGGAATTGGCGGTGAAAACTCGCTAAGAGAAGTGGTAAGCCAATTTAATTTGAAATTTCCAAACACTGCTTTGTCACGTACTCAGGCTATGAGAATAATTAAAAAGTTTCTGGCTACTGGTAGTGTTCTTAACACGAAAAGAAAAATAAAAGCATATGATGAAGACAATGTTGGGGCTATTATAGCTCATGCCTCTGTTATAGAAAATCCTAGGATGCCACTAAGAGAGAGATCAGCTCTTATTAATATTAGCAAGTCTGAACTCCAAAGAATTTACAAGGCAAAGAAAATTAGGACATATAAAGCAAATTATAAACATACGCTTGAAGAGGGAGATGACGGCCGTAGGTTGGATTTTTGTTTGACCATTGGAGAAAAAATCATGGAAGAGAGATTTTTTCATCATTTTATAATTTCCTCAGATGAATTCACATTCACAACCAATGGTGATGTTTCATCTCAGAATTGCCGGTTTTGGGCTTCTGAAAATCCAAATTTTAGAATTCATTGTAGAAGACAATATTATATAAAAGGGAATGTGTGGTGTGCCGTTTCTTATCACGTTGGAGTTATTGGACCTTATTTCATTGAGGGAAGGTTAAAAACCAGCACACTTATTTACAGCTTCTTGGAAGATTTTCTGAAGAACATTTAAATATTTTAAGAGATATGCCTTTAGTTCATTTTCAACATGATGGTTGCCCTGGCCACTCCACAGAAATGGTTAATCGGTGGTTGAATTTAAATTTTGGAGAAAATTGGATTGCCAGGAATGGGCCGATCAAGTGGCAGGCGAGATGCCCAGACCTATCAATATTGGATTTCTTTTTATGGGGTCGCCTCAAGCAGTTAGTTTACGCTGAACCACTTCCTAACGATGTAGCAGTATTGAAGCAGAGAATTGCAAATGCCGTCAACTCCATACCGTTAGATCATATTCGAAATAGTTTTAAGGACTTCAGGCGAAGGATCGAAATGTGTGTGGATGTGGGTGGTAGCTACGTCGAATAATAACAAAATTGTAAACATTGTTTTGTATTGGTCAATAATTAATTTGTTTGTGAATCTGTTATGTTTTTGACATTTATTACTTGTTATAATTTTTAATCCTCATTAATCTTCTGTTAGTAATTGTTTCTTGTTTTACAATTAGTTCGATTAACATTATACCTTCTTACATCTCGTATATTCAATTTTTTATTTTTTTATTTACCAATAGCCTACTTTTTGAGATGATTAACATTTGCTCCTACACAACTTTAAGTATGAATTCAACTCTTAATTCGCAAAAAATGGGAAGTTTAAAAAAAATAATTTTATATTCCTGAAATTTGATATAGTGGTATAAAATTGCATTCTAAATAACTTTTCTTAGTGGAATTTTTTCATATTTTGAAAAATAAAGGTACTTAGTGGTGATTTTTAGAACTTTGCTTATAAAACACCCTGTCGAGCACCCTGTAGAACACCAAATCAAGTCATTTTTGGTACTTTAGTTTTACAACAAGCAAGATTCAATCCCCAAATACCATTCCAAAATTCCAAAATTTTTGGTCCATTACACCTCTTGTTACATCTATCCTGGGACACACTGTATAATTATTTCAGTGCAATTTTAATTTATATTGGAATAATATGAAGTGGTAGAATATTTATAATGTGCCCATATATTTTTTAAATTTAACAGATATACTGCTCGTTTAGTTAGATTAAAACACAAACCTATTTATTATCTAGAGCACATTTATTTTTATAAAAGAATATATTTTTTTATGCTAATCAATATAAGTTGTTGCTAAACTTTTCAAATTATTCCTAGATAATTTTATTTACTGTTAATTTTTTTTTAGGTTTGTTAGTTGCACAAATATTTTATAAGCCTGAAATAAAATGCGCATTTCATTTTAAATGATGCTCAGTTTAAACTGTCTTCAAATATTAATATTTTTCTGCAGACGGCAGTATAACTTAACTGTAAACAAAATATATGATTCTTTATTATCCCATTGCTAGCAGTTACTCCCTCTTAAGATTGTTTCATAATATAGAAAATACAGAGCTTCATGTATTACCACCCCAATTGGTACATCAAATATGCCTGCCTCACTGTTGATCACAAGATGATCGTCAAGATTACAAACAATGCCAACTAAAGGAGAATTAACCCGAATATTACAAAATCTAGTTTAGCTAACTTGTTCTGATACAAGGAAAATTAACATAAATGTTCCATTTTAATACCTGAAACGTAGGCATTTAATCTGAATTAGAATTACAATGCAGAGACGTGCATTGTTGCAACTGTTGTAACTTCACAACACTGCTAAGAGACGTTCTAATGAAGGAAATACGTTAATGAAACAGCCCTAATTATAATTAGAGTTCGTCTTGAACTGTCTTAATGATAACGCATATCTTACATACATACGTGCCGTTCTAACAAAGGTGAATATTAATTTCGCAATAATAATCCCTCGATTGCAGCAAGGCTCCACAATTATAGATCAAATTAGACTCAACATAATGTTTCTATGTATACTTTATTTGGTAAAGAGAGATAGAGAATAATAAAAGCTCATTATGGATATCATTCCTCCAAAAGTATAGTCGGGATCCTACAAGAGTGACCCCAAAAATCGCCCATTTTCTCGCCCTCGAATTTTGTTTCAAACTACGAGCAAAATTATTGTTAATGATGAGAACATCCTGAATAAAAAATTTCAAAATGAGCATATCTTTGGTTTTTGAGATATGAGGGATTAAAGTTGTGATAAGCGTGATGTAATATAGGAGCATATAAAAAAATACAAAGCCATACAAAAAATGAATATTTATCAGTTATGGCATAGCAATCAAGATATAGTATTTTTCGACGCAGAATTCATACCTAATATCGACGAAGTCTATTTATTGGCATGAATGAAGATGTTGACTATTGCTTACACAAAGCAATTGAGACACGCCTTTAAGGGGGTGAAAACTACCCCAACACTATACCAAACTGCACAAAAGTTTGAACCCTTTTAAGCTGTATTAACAAGGAATGAACCATAAATCTGTTATGACCTAGTTCACGAAAACAACCCATCACAGGGTGAAAAACTGCCCCTTATTTTGAGTTATGAACTTGAGTCAGTGAATAGATGGTGAATGTACCAGATATTGCATTCTGATGCATGGTCTCTGGATCTGGAACGATAACCAATATTCCCACAATAGTTTTTTTGCACACCTATGAAGAGGTGAGAAAACTGGTTGAAAACTTACCATTTACAATACCCTACTAAAAAAAAGCCTAAAACAACATGGTCGTCTGAAGGGATGGGAAATGCGAAATTAATACAATTTTCTCTTACCCAATTGTAGGTGTGTCATAAAATAGTTACAAAAATTCTAGTTATCGTCCTACATTCATACCTACTGCAATCAAAATGCTATATCTGGTACATTCACTACTTTTTCTCTGACTCAAGTTCATAATTCAAGATAAGGGGTAGTTTCTTACCCTGTAATGGATTGTTTTCGTGTACTAGGTCGTAACAGATTTATGGTTCATTCCTATTAATAAAGCTTTTTTACCAGTTATTGGAGCTTTTGTGCAGTTTGATATTATATTGGGGTAGTTTTCACCCCCTTAAGGGCGTCTCTCGATTTCTTTGTGTGAGCCCTAGTCAACACCTTAGTTCATGTATTCAGCCAATAGACTTATATTATATTTCTGTTCATGGAAGCTCTATACCTCAATAGCATTATTTTTCCTATTTTCATCCTTATATAGGAGATGTTTTTGGCTCTTCTGAATTAGTCAATGTATATACGGATCTTGCGATTTTAGATTTGAATTCTACGTCAAAAAATTCTAGGAATATCTTGATTGCTCTGCCATAGCAGGTGAGTATTCATTTTTTGTCGGGCTGTGTATTTTTTGATATGCTCTTATATTGCATCACGCATATCACAACTTCAATCCCTCATATCTCAAAAACCAAACATATTATGCTCATCTTGAAATTTATTATTCAGGATGTTCTCATTATTAACAATAATTTAGCACTTAGTTTAAAACAAAATTTGAGGGCGAGAAAATGGGCGATTTTTGGCCTATTTTTGGGGTCACTCTTTGAAATATTATTTTGTATTTTATATAGGTTGCCTGGGATAATAGTGGATCTTCTAACTGGACACTGTAGGCTCAATAGACATGAGTCTAATGGGCCTGACAGAGGGTGCAACGTGCAGATTCTGTCAAGAGGAAGAGGAAATCTCAGTACATGTGCTGTACCACTGCGAAGGCCTGAGTGAATCATTACTCTCTGTCTTTACCAAATAGAGTATAGCTAAATAATTTTTACAATGAAACTAATTGCTCTAAAAAGTTTTGTGTTTATCGGAAAGTTATTCGCTTATGTGACATAGTGCCGTATCACAATTTTATTAATTTTATAACAGAACAGATTATATTCAGATTGCTGTATTAGAAATTTTAGTGCTAATAGAAGTATCAACTTTTTAGAACAAACCGTTTAATCATTATTCTTTCGACGGTATTTGAACATAGAAATGGGCATTCATAAAAAAACTTATCTGGTTTATCTTATCTGGTTTTTACGTTTTGAATGAGATATTTTGAGATAGACTATTACTTCTAAGTCTTAAAATAATTTTGTCACAGATTTTCATACAGTTGACCATTCAAAGAGTAATTATAATGCTTCCGTATCTCAGCTGATAGGTTTGAAAACAGTTTTAAAATTTCTACCTCAGAACTTCCTGAAGAACTTAAAGTTCTCTACTTTTTAAGAAAGATAATGTTAAGCAGGGTCTTTAAAAATGGATTTATAGCTACCATAAATGTTCACAAAACCACAGTCATCACTTTTACACGAAGAAAGTCTTGGGAAGCTTAAAATCTTTTGCTTTTGGAAATTTCATTTGCCAGTGAAGAAACCTAGGAGTCATTTTTAGCCAAAAACTCATTAAACCCACATTAAAATAATCACACAAATAGCAACAATTGCCCTGAGAAGATGCAGACAGGTCTGCAGGAAAAAATTTAGGGTTATATCCCAATCTAGGTTGTAAGACCCATGATAATCTGTGGAGCTCTGGTATGAACTAAGACACTGCAGTTGGGAGCAATAAGGCTATTTATTAAACTGCGTACAAAAGCGTGCTTCCCTGTACGCCACATTCCCACAGCTGCATTGGAAATCCATTTAAACCTGCCACAACATATTTATCCAAAGGGAACTAGTTCAGTGGGGTATAGACTAATGCAATGCCAATTGAGCGATGTTAAGAAATCATCGATGTTGGTTTCGATGTTGACATAGATAACCGATTATCATCAACCTCAAAACATCGATGATCGTCTAATAGTTGATGAGCGGGGGGGGGCTCTACTGGAAGTACGATTTGTGTAGTTAATAATTTTCAATATACAATAATATTCATCGATGTTCCGATAAATTAATACAGTTCATCATCGTTGCTGAAAAATCGACGTTTTGCCCTTTATCATCGATGAACATCGAATGTCGATGAATATCACTTATTTCTAACGCCAATTAGACAACAGCACGGAGCAACGCATCAAAGTTGTACTCAAAGCTGGAATGTCTAGGGATACTATAGTTCCAAAGGCATAACTTCAATAAAATATTTCAAATCAAAATAACGAGCAGAAAAGATTGGAAAAACGGTCCCCCTATATCATAAATAATTAGGCAAGGAGCTGTCAACCAATCGATCGTCATTTTTCCTATAACCAAGCAGCGCTAAAGGCAGTCGGTTCCATGCAGGTCGATTCGAGGCTAGTTATAGGACTGCTTGAATATCCTTATGGGCCTAGGAAGAATAAAGTGACTGGACTCCAGGACACGGGGGAAATGTGTGTGGTTAAACCATGCATAAGAGCATCCATTAATAAAATAAATCCCTGGATCGGTGGAAGTGTTTCCCGTGACAGAGAGAGGCCAAAGAGTTCATTAAAGAGCCAAAACAGAAAGGCTACCATGATAATGATGGATTTTCTAACTGGACACTGCCAGATCCATTAGATTCATAATATGTCTAATGGATCTGGCAGAAGACCAACATGCAGATTCAAAAGGAAGAAGAAACTTAGTTAGACATTTGAGAGGTCTAACTAGACTGATATTTGGTAAGGAAAAACCAAAAACTGATAGGGACCCTTTGTCGAATCTGTGAGTCTGGTACGAAGAACAAAGTTTACTAGTTAGTTCCAAGGAAAACTAGAGGAGGAGCATCACAATGGATCCACAAGGGTCGCGGTATTCAGGGCCAATCAGTCAGCTTCTGTTTTCATATTTAATCTAATCTACCAGGTAAACAATGATAAATTATTTTTTGTGTAGGTAGGTTTATCTAAGCCACCGTGTATATGCATACCCTCTATGTTATAACGTTGCTCGGATAGTTAACAGTGGAGTATTTCCAAGGTTCAATAAAAGTCAAGGAGGATAATTTCAATTTAACAAGATTTATTCAATATTCAATATCAGAAAATTATCACCAGATATGAGAAATGCAGATATTAACATTTATTTATAAATATGAAATGATAACGCTCATTGTTATAAACTTCTATTCATAATAACATACAAACTACTATCAAATCTCAACTAGACCCAACAAACTTTACTGTATTGAATAAATATTTACGGACAGTTCTCGAATCGAAATCGTTCAAGGTAAAGTCGAAGAAAATAATATGACAGTCGTTATGTCAAATAACACTTCAATATCTAATTAGTATGACACTTGTCTCTCTGACATTCCATTTAATTGACATATGTCGTTTTGACATTTAAGTTTAGTCACTTTGTCATTTCGTTGATATTTAAATTTAATTGACATCTGTCACTTTGACATCCAATTGATGTAACGTATGTCAATATGACATTTAATGAACGCGACGCTTGATAATTAATTAGGTTCGTAACGCCTTAAAAATGTCGATAGTGAAATCCTACAAACAACACTAACATATGATCACAGATTCGGACGGTCACGTTCTGCGGGACTTACATCGGACAGATCTCAATGATAAGCCAGCATTGCGTACTCGGATTAGGGCAGATCTCTACTCTGAATTTTAGAACTTAGTCAGAAATCTAGTCGGTATTGTCTGTTTAATTTCGTATCAAATATTTAAGGTTATGAATCTTGTTTGATTCCCGGGATAGGACTGAATAAATGAGATCCTATATTGCCTTTTATAGTAAATGGTTGCTAGGTCTATCACATTTTCCTAGTTACCAAATTACTACACTCAAAGAAAATGATAGGTAAATTCAACCAAAAAGAGCATATGAAATCGCGCCTATCTAGTTTCATAGTTAAATCAATCAGAAAGGAATAGTCATACAACTTTATTTGTTTTCGTAAACAAATAGTAGTTTAATAATCATATCTTCTTGTAACAAATTAAATAGTACAATGACATTTGTTTATGTTCACTAACCATTTTCAATTTGGTCTACAATTAAATAGTACAACGACTTTGTTTTTTGTTCTCCAACTAATTTTTAGGTTGATCTACACTTTATTGTATGATGAAGTTTTTTTTGGTTAGCCAAAATCTCAGTATTGAGACATCAGACCACCCAAACCAAAGATTAGAGATCGTTTATAAGATCCATTCAAATATATCGATGATCCCTGAGAGAATTTGAACATTGCAATCATGTTATTAATTTTCTATAAATTCATAAGTGTATAAGATAATGCATGATTGATTATTGTCAGTGATTTGTATGTGGCGTCATCTGGGAATAATTTCTGTAATAGACTACGTGGTAAGCAAGCAAATTTTATGGTAATTCTTTTAGAACTTCTAGAAGACGACAATAATATTGGTCTGTCTACCAAGTACAATAGTACAGCGAACTAATACTGGGTTAGAATTACAATTCGATAATAGTTAAAAATAAAATATACTATTATCTAGTTTAATTTGACAGAATTCAACAAAATAATAGTCAGACGAACAAAATAATAGTCTTATTCATCTATTTTTTAAGTTAATGTTTGTTTTGTTGTACGACAACTTTTTATTAATTAAAATAATAATCACCTCTTGTTTAAAAATACCATCAATATAGTTTGGTTTAACAAAATTAACGATATTGTTAGTTAACCATTTTTTTTTTGTTGAATTTACCCATACTATTTCTTTGAGTGTATAGATACAAGGAAATAGTTCGTTCATAACGACGAATCTGATTTATCCTTATTAGTATGTATGTATGTATGTATTAATCTTTCGAAACTATAGGCATCTGAAAATAAGCAGTACACCACCTGGTGGTCCTTAGTCAAACTAGTTACTGGGCCATTCGGCCATCGTCTCTTTAGTGCACGATGATATCAACAATAAGTAAAACGATACAATTTGCTGGAGCCAACCTATCGGTATCCTTTGTAGATTGCAGGGACAACTTGTGAAAGTTGAGTTTTCACGGCAATGTTCAAAGTATGCCTTCTTTGGTTAGACACTTTTAAGCAGGCATTGGGAGGGAAAAAGCTGGTGCAAATAACCGTGGCCCCGAGTGGCAATAATAATGGCCTGGATAATCACACATTGTAAGTGAAGTTTTTGAAATAAATAAATATATATATAATTCCAGTATATTTCAAAGTGATATATACTATTGCACCATTGTTTTACCCTGCATATTTCTATTTCATATTTTACAAAATACTGTTTCATTTATTTTACTTAAAGGATTAATAAATATCTTTTCAGTTATATTCAATGTACCAGTAATTTCATGGGTATTTGAGTATGAGATGCTTGTTTGTAAACATAGAGCATACACATTTATTAAGTTTTGTGTTGAATGGGTTGTACCTCACAAAATAATAATTCCTTTATTTAAAACATACTCCCCCTCATACATACACTTAGAATTTTTACATTTTTATTGCTTTCCAAATATTCCATACATTGCAATCCCTAATAGCACACGATGTCCGCCGGACGTCCGTTTTATGTCCATTTAATGTACTGACGTACATAAACGGGACGCCTACCGGACATTTATCATCGGATTTACTTTGAAATTGTACGGAATGGACGTCCTCTGAATGTCCATTTCATGTACGGGAAGTATGTACATTTTATGTCCATATAGGGACAGGAGATGGACGTCCTTTTCGTGTCCGTTGATTTAAATAATATATTTTTGCAATAAATGATAATATCTCCATACACCGCTTTCTCTCCACGTTTCCGAAATATGTATACATACCAGCGAATAGCACACTGAACGTCCAACATATGTGCCGCAAGGGACGTCATTCGGAAAGTACACACATTTTAGGTCCCTATAAGGACAGCAGCAGACGTCTATTTAATATATTAACAAAAAAATGTTAACAAAACTGGTTTTTCAATTTTACAATGTCTTTGTTTACATTTGACCGTTATTTCTGTAAAATTTGTAGTTTATTTTTTATAGTAATTTATCATTAATAATTTAATTTTAATATTTTTTGTAAATTATTAATGATATTATTTGATACTAAACATTTATTAAACAGTCAAATACTTTCTACATTTGAAATAAATTAGTTATATTAGTCAACTGTACAGTCTTTAAGTAAAGACTAATAAGCTAGGATAGTGGCCGAGTGAGAGAACATCGAGTTACAAAGGACATTACTTGAAGCGAGTTTTTTGGCCGATAATTTTCCCGCGTGGTCATCATATTGATCTCTGATATTTATTTATACACGCACCTTTTGCCTTTTTATTTCAATTATTTTAAGTTGTCTTTTTACATGTTTAACTTTAATTAATATTTATGTTGGGAGATATTATATTACTTTTCAGTTCCTCTTAGCTCTACCTGGCCACACTTCGTCCAGTCTTTCAATTTTCACGACGACTGGCGCCGTGGATGTCTGACTGGCTCCGAAGCGAGTACCTGGGGAGGGTCAAATGCTGTATTATTTTAATTTTAAATAAACTAGTTTTTGATTTGATTGATTTGAGTTACAAAGGACGAGGTCGACGGTTCGATCCTTGCTCATTCCGGTTTTTTTTTCTAAATTAATTGGAATGTACAACTACAAATGATGTCCAAAGTTGTGACATTTGCACGTCCCTCGGCTGCCCGTCGGATGCACTTTGGACCAAAAACGAACATCCATCGGATGTCCTATATGTCCGTCGAGGACGTCCTTCAGATGTCCACAGGACAATGTTGTGCTATTAGGGATATGCTTAACCTAAATGCCAATGATTCCTGAGAAAAAAGTGATTTAAACTACAACTGTACTGTCATGAGCAAGAAAAATAAGAAAAATATTTTTTTCTAATGTAAATCTATCTCTATTTGCACACTTGCAATGAATTTTGACAAATAACTGACAATGTCACAAAAATTAAAGTTAGATGTACACAACTAGATTTTAGCAAAAATACGTTATAAGACTTGTCCCATTTTTTTGCGCACATAAATTTTAAAAAATATTTAAGTATATTAATATTTAACTAGCCAGACACTGTACTTTGCAGGGAAAAAACTAGGTAACCTAAAAAAATATGAATTTTGCTGAATAATGCCATTAACATCTTGCAAATCACTTAAAACAAAATCTTGAAAACCATTATATGTATTATGTATTATTAAAATTATTGTTTTTAATGCCAAAAATAACAATAAACAGAAAGAAACAAGGTACGCAATTCGCCACATAAACAATGAATGGCCCATTAATCAGTTCACGGGATTCATCG
Organism: Rutpela maculata; assembly: GCA_936432065.2. NCBI lineage: Eukaryota > Metazoa > Arthropoda > Insecta > Coleoptera > Cerambycidae > Rutpela > Rutpela maculata. The sequence continues at coordinate 362,162,348 of OW386285.2, forward strand.
TTACAGTGTATACAAAAGCCAACTCACAAGCCAATAATTATTGTGAGCATAATTATTGTGGCATCAATGTGAACGAATATTCAGGATTTCACAACTGAAATATCCCCATAATTATGTTTTAATTATACCGGATATGAATAATTGATGGTAATATCATCTCATCATATAGAACTAAATTCCATATTTTGTGGCAAGCGGGATAAACAGTACGAGCACCATTACCTAATTAAAAGTCTTATTGAAGGCACCGACCTTTACCGAACAGGCATAAAGATATAGATAATTATGATTTTCCACCATGCACATTAATTTATTCATCATCCGTCGAGAAAGTATATTTTCATTTCCTTTTGACCTACAGCACCCAACCCTTAATTACCCCCGACAAAAAAACTCTATGAATAATAAATTAGATCGCAAATAACTCCAAATTGTGTTAAATATTTACATAAAACGTTTTGAGAGTTTGTCAACATGCATTTCAGATTCAAGCTGAACTGGGGACGACCAAATCAGCAAATAAAAGAACTTGTTGGCAAGGAAACATTTTTCATTCAGATGTATATCAGCCATTATGTACCGAAAATCTAATTTCAATGCAGGAATTATAAGTAAGCTCTTATACAACTGCATCCCCCTTAGCATTGTCGCTTTGAATAGGCCTCAAATAAACGCAAACATTCAATACCGGTGTCGTATAGGATAAGGAATGGGTTTATCTTTCTGCTAAGCAGTACTTTCTCGAGCTCGAATGTACAACAGAGTAGAAAATTGTTGCAAAAATTACATGAACCATTTATTGCTAAAAATTATAATTATAATGAAAACTTATTATGACACGTAGATCCTTATGGATTTCTGTAGGACACGCTGCATCGCAAGTATATGTTATTCTAACAAGGTTATTTCAATAGAGCTGGCTTAATATGCACCGTAGACCAAAACCGCTTTGACATTATATGTTCTGTATATGGAATGTGGTCACTTTCCTGAGTTGTAAGCAACAAACTGAAAAAGTTATAAAATTTTAATCGTATGTAATATACTCTGTATATACACTATAGATTAGAATTTTATCGGAAAAATTTTTCGAGAGCGTAGTTCCCTAGTAATATAAAAAGTAGGGTAAAAACAGAAACAACACTACTGCATTTACTAATGTTCCTCCCTTATGTTTTAAGGTGAAGAAATAGAAATGAAATATGGTTCTAGTACCGCCATCTAGTAACGCTACATAGAACCACACTCCAAACAGGCATATACCTCAGTGAAATATACAATAATCATTATATTACAGTGTTTATTGATATGCATTTACCTATTTAATAAAGCAGAGGGTATTTATATTCTGGGAGTTGGAATAATTGCTATAGATTGTTATAATGTAAGTGCATAGCTTTGATTTCCCGAATTATTAACGTATTATTACTTTGTGATGATTATTACCGGCGTAAATACAATACAATTTTGTAAGTTGCTAAAATAAACAAAAAAAAATCAAACTTTAGATTATTTTCGGGATTTACTAAAAATTGGTGAGTGTTGGAGCTAAATGGACACCTGATTCGTATTCAGCACGTCGAAATACGTAGGGGTTGCCCTGAAACAGACTTTTTTTGTGTGTGTGTGCCTGTTTAATATATGAATATCACCAGATCCTCCAAATAGTGCAAGAAAAATAAGACTAAAAGAATGTGAACCTTGTAAAAACTAGTACAAGCAAGAAATTTGGTGGTGATGTTATCATCTAACTGAATATACTAAAAGTCCCCTAAAATCTAAGCTGTGCTACGCCCGCCATATTGAGAAATGGCGGCCCATTTTCATATTTTTATATATAAATCCTTTACCGTTGCAGATAGAAAAAAAAGTTTCGAACAAAAAATGTAGGCAATAATAAAACAAACAATCTTTGATATTAACATTTTTTCTCTAAATCGAACGGTTTTTTAATTAGAAGGTATATGGTTATCCTGTATACCCAACAACGAAGGGGAACGAACAAGAAAGAAGATCAGCAGATATAAACATAAGTGAGAATACTTTGAATACTGTCACCACAACAACGCAAGCGGAATTTCTTGCAAACAGTGCAAATAAAAAACTTCTTTAGAACAAGACCCGAATCTGCGACAGACTGTTGCATTGTTTACGGAGGATGCTCTATCCCAAGATGACATTGCAGCTGCAGGGGAGAAATTTCTGCTTGCATTTTATGGGGCAACCAAGTCCCAGACGCTTGATGAGTATAGATCTTTTTTATACAATCGTCTGCTCAGTAAGCAGTAATTACATTCCAAATTTAACTTGGCAGTGTTACCTCCTACAAGTGCAGCAGCTGCCAATCACTCATATCGCACATACCTCCAAGTCCAGCAGTGGATGGGTAATAATTTTGAACCGATTGCCTTTAGTTGACAGTTAAGCCATGGGGCTTTGAAACCAATTTTGACATGTTTAGATCCAGCCTCTAGCAATTTACTGAAGCTTATATCATGTGGTTGCAAATCGGGATGCACAAAACGTTGTGAGTGCTCATCAGCAAGGTTAAAGTGTTCTGCCATGTGTGGATATTGCCAGGGATTATCTTGCAGCAACTCAGAAGATATATGTTACCTGACGACGATATTGATAATGACGAACTAATGTAATAACGTATTTTCGTATTTTATTCTATCTGTTATAGGCTTCATAATTACAGTATATTTTTCTTCTGTAATGGTAATGTACCTAAAAAAATGTTTTTTGTTTTACTTACAATCTATAAACACACATTTTACAGTGCATTTTGTACACAATTGGGATTTTTGAAAATTCAATAACAGTCTGCATCTCATAATTCAAAAACCGTTCGATTTAGAGAAAAAATGTTAATATCAAAAATTGTTTGTTTTATTATTGCCTATATTTTTTATTTGAAACTTTTTTCCTATCTGGTAAAAAATTTATATACAAAAATCTGAAAATGAGCCGCCATTTTTCAATATGGCGAGCGAAGCACAGCTTCGATTTTAGGAGACTTTTAGTATATTCATTAGATGGCAAGTGGAACATCTCCACCAAATTCCTTGCTTGTTCTAATTTTTTCGAGGTCAAAATTTATTTTTCCTGCACTATAAATTATGCACAAAATTTTTGACACCTTATATTCAATATATATATCTAGAATTAATAATAATTAGATAGCTTTAATAATAAAAAACCGCTGCCCAAGGAATCACTACTTCCACATCCAGATTCTCTATCCAAGTCACTCACAACGAAAAAAGTTTGTATGTGAAAATAATTGTTTATGGAACTTTAATAATATAATATTTGAAATCCTCTACCCCAAAAACCCATAAAACGATACCCCACATCGGTAGTGGGGTGGGGGTGGTGATAGGGGGTGGTAGTGGGGGGTGGTTGAAGTAAAAAAATATTTTGAGGTTTCTGGTTCCTGTACATACACTAAATCACAATTTTTTTTCATCCCCTTTAATAAGGAGGTGGGGGTGGTAATGGGGGTGGTTAATGCCAAAAATTTTTTTGAGACCTTAGCTTCTCTTGTATATACTAAATACCAATTTCATGGACTCTTACCTGCTTGATTTACCCATTTACCCCAAATTTACCCCAATTTACCCCCCAACCCTTCGACGGAACAAGATGAAAATATAATCTAGTTCTAGATCTCATTAAAGTACATACGTGTACCAAATTTCAAGTCAATATCTTAAACGGTTCCAGAGTAAACGTGCGCACAAAAAAAAGTTACCGACAGGCCGACAGACAGAAATTTTTTTTTCGCTCAAACTTAAAATCTCGACATTTCATGACATTTTAAGCCTATTTGGACAATAAAAATTTTTAAAAATTTTTTTGTCGTTACTATACTTCTACGACGTGGAAATAAAATAAATCAAAACTCTGTTGCTAAGAAAATAATAGTTATTTATGTACCGAGGGTCGTAAGTGTACTTTTTTTGGTCGAGAATACAGTTTGCAATCCGCGGCCCGTAGGGCCGAGGTTTGCAAGTATTCGAGATAAAAAAATCGAAGGCTAAGAATTTTCATTGAAAAATTTTGGTCATCAGACCTGTAAATCATTCGGGGATTAAGGATTACGGAATTTGAAAGTATCGATGATATGGGATGGTAGAAAAAACGAATTTAAAGAGAAAATAAAGAATGACTTTTTTTCGAAAAAAATTTCGTTACCAATTTATTGATTATTTAATGTTTACAATAGGTAATTTTAAGTGGGCCGTAATTCAAAAACCAAAAATCAAAATGTTAAATTCTGGATATAGCGGTTCTACAGCAAGCTGATCAATAATATTGCATTAGTTTTTCAACAAAAAAATGCCTAATATAATTTCTCGAAAAATCGACCCTTTTTTTCATAATAAAAATGCACGCCAATGACTGAAATAAGTTTTGTTTTACTTAAAAAGGTATAATAAAGGTCTTTGATACCCATCCAAACTTGGTTAAAATTGGGTGACTAATAACTGAGCTACAAAGGTGTTACCGTATATAAGGTGTCAAAAATTTTATGCTGTCATATTGACAATTAATTAAAGGATATATCAAAATTAAGAGAAAAATAGGGGGTAGCGATTACGAAAACTGTCGATGACGAAAAACAAAGGATAATCGGAAATTGATTTGTGTAGGATATCAGCATTCTTATGTAGGGAGCAAAAATACAAACATTGAGGTTTGTAAGAGACACTATATTTAGTCTGTATCGAACACGAGTGAGTCTAAGACCAATAAAGGTTATAGCGCGAATCACAAGTGTTTTATTGATCAAAGGGCAAGTATATTATAAATTCAAAATAAAAATATGTATTTTTATAAAACACAAGATTTAAAAAAAAAATCAATTTTAACGAATTCGATCCATAGTTAGTTACTCACTGTATATATTCAAATATTTTTCTTGTAGGCTTGTGTATTTTAAACGTTAAGATGCTTCTACATGTTATACAAAACGTAACCGTCTTTGAACAAATTAAGTAAGTTACTATACAACTGCTTGTCCCCCGGCATTGTCGTATTGAATGGCAACAAATGAATGTAAACATCCTAATACCCATACCAATGTCACATAAGGAATCCATCTTTGTGTGTCACAAGTATTTAACAATAGCGGTAAACATGTCGTTTTCGTTTACCGGAAAATAGTAGCCGTAAGCGCGAGAGGCTAATATCGCTAAATTAAACAATCATAAACAGGGACCCATGTAAACCCGGTAGAGCAATCATGTGGAAGTGATATGGGATGCGACAGGGTCCTTCTTATCCTCGCCGTACAATCGATATCAGCTACGAGGTCTTTAGGAATTTCTTTGCCTAATTCTTTTTAAATTCGATTGAAAGTAAGCATTAGGTTATTCATTGGAACGATGTGACCATGTTTCAATAAAAAATAGTCATGTAAAATAGTTGTATTACCCATGCAAGCACCTGGGTTTATAAAAAATTGTGTAAAAGCGTAATTTCTGTTTTGTTGCTAATACTTGGGATTTATTAACCAACTTCAAAATTTTTTTAAAAGGTGGAGGGCTCTCAATTCGACCGGTATGTATGTCTTTTTATATATTTATTCATTAATTACTCCGGATTGGCTTAATCGACTTCTGTGATATCTTCTCAATCTAAGGTATGGCTCAGCGGTGGTCCCATATTAATTTGATCAAGCTACGTCTAGTGCAAGGTGAGCAAAAATTAGAAACAATATTTTTTTTAGTTGAAAATTTGGCGAAGACGCTGCGCAAATTTCGTCGGAATTGCATTAAAATTGGTAGCTAGTAGGTATTTTTGGAGTAGCTGATACCGAATCTGATTTTTCAAAATTCAAATTCAAATTATTCATTGGTGTTATTAACATAGTATATGTTTTACACAAGTCAATGTATAGCACAGAGCTTTGATAAATATATTTTAAAAACATTTATACATCCAAAATTTGGCATGAAAAGTTCATTGTCAAGGTTGCAATTCAAGTATTTGTTCGCATCGTAAAAAGTTTTCTTTGATACGAAAGTTTTTATTGTGTTATTGAAAGAGTTCTTTGGGAGACTTCTGACGTGTACAGGTAATTTACTAAAGAATTTTGGTCTGAAAAAATTAAATCCATTTCTACTCGAGCTTAGTCTGATAAAATCGGTTCTTAAATTATAATGGGCTAGTAGACAATAACGAAAATGACAAAAGTAATAATATAGCATTATAGTGTGACTCTCCAATACGTTATAAATGTAATTTCGAGGTAATTCTACAGAATATTATTGGTTTTATTGTAAAATGAATATGATTAAAATCAGAGTGGATTTAAAATAAGGCAGTTTGCCGTTTATCTTATGACGTAATGGCGTAACATGCACGCGCATTCAATATTTCGTCGCACAACTCCGCCCTCCCTGTAATCTGTAAAAACCGTTTTTGACATCTGTTGTGTGTTTTGGTTTTGTACTACTGATATAACATTCATCAATTGGTTATCAAATGGAAGCCGGATTTGAAACTGCAACTGAAGAAAACTTGCCGGTTCTCGATTCGACTATAATATTTCATTTTAATAAATCAAATTCGGACTTTTAGAGTGCAGAGGTTAAAAACAAGCAGAAATAAGATAAGTATTAGTTTGTTAGCTGTTTTCTCTGTAATATTCATTTTATTACTTCCACATCCAGTGGAAGTATAGTAACGACAAAAAAATTTAAAAAAACGTTTATTGTTCAAATAGGCTTAGAATGTCATGAAACGTCGAGATTTAAAGTTTGAGCAAAAAAAATTTTCTGTCTGTAACTTTTTTTTGTGCGCACGTTTACTCAGGAACCGTTTGAGATATTGATTTGAAATTTGGTACACATATGTACTTTAACGAGATCTAGAACTAGATTATATTTTCATCTGGTTCCGTCGGGGGTAAATTGGGGTAAATTTGGGGTAAATAGGTAAATCAAGCAGGTAAAAGTCCATAAAATTGGTATTTAGTATATATAAGAGAAGCTAAGGTCTCAAAAAAAATTTTGACATTAGCCACCCCCATTACTACCCCCCCCCCCCATTATTAAAGGGGGTGAAAATACATAAAACTGTAATTTAGCGTGTATACAAGAACCTATGACCTCAAATTTATTTTTTACTTAATCCACCCCCACCCCCAACCCTCTACCACCACCCCAACCCCCACTATCGATGTGACATATCGTTTTATAGGTTTTTGGGGTAGGCAATTTCAAATATCATGTTATAAAGTTACTTCGACTAATATGGATGCGCAGTAGGTTTCCCCAAGTATTATGGATGCGCAGTAGCTTTCCTCGAGTACCATCGATGCGCAGTAGGTTACCTCTAGTAGTATGGATGCGCAGTAGGTTTCTTCGAGTATTTAGGATGCGCAGAGGCTTTTCTAGAGTACTACAGATGTGCAGTAGGTTACCTCAAGTAGTATGGATGCGCAGTAGGTTTCCCCGAGTATTATGGATGCGCAGTGGCTTTCCTTGAATACCATTGATGCGCAGTAGGTTACCTCAAGTGGTATAGATGCACAGTGGGTTTCTTCAAGAAGTATGAATGCGTAGTGGCTTTCTTCTAGTAAATTGAATAAACAGTGGGTTACCTCGGATAGTATGGATGCGTAGTAGGTTTTATTGAGGAAAATGCTTGAAGTAGAGGCTCTACTTCTATTGTGTAGTCCACGGCACAGAATGATTTTTTATATCTTTGTCATGCTATTTTCTGCATATTACTTCTACATCCAGTTGAAGTATACTAATGCAAGAAAAATTTTTGAAACTTTTATTGTACGAATAGGCTTAGAATATTATGAAACCTCAATATTTTAAGTTTGAATAAAATAAATTTGTCTAACGCGTCGGTCTGTCTGTTAGTCTTGTATTTTTTTGGTGCTCACGATTACTCTGACTTAAAAATATGGCACACATATGTATTTTAACGAGATCTGGAACTAGATTGCAGAGTTGAAGGTAAATGGGGGTAAATAGGCAAATAGGTAAATCAAGCAATTAGGAGTGCATGAAATTGGTATTTAGTAAATATAAGAGGAACTAAGGTCTCAAAAACATTTTTGGCAATAGCGACCTCTATTACAACCCCCACCCCATTATTGAGGGGGGTGAAAAAAATATTGTGATTTAGTGTGTATACAGGAACCAGTCATCACCAGCCCTATTGCTGATGGGGAATATCATTTTATGGGTTTTTGGGTTACACGATTTCAAATATTATACTATTAAAGTTCCATAAACAATTATTTCCACTTAGTGGAGTACAAATATAGTATTTTCGTTGTAAGCGACTTAGATAGGAAGTCTTGATGTGGAAGTAGTGATTCCTTAGGCAGCGGTTTTTAATTTTTACTCTCAAGAAATAAATTACTTTTATGTGAGTTTAAACAGTACATCTTTCTCGTTTTTTCGCACTGTCAGGTTAGACTCGAAGAAATCTGTATGAACCTCATTGAGTTAGAATGAACCTTCTCAAAAAATGTTAATAAATATAGTTTATTGGAAACCATTATAAATAGCTTTTTATTTTCAGTATTATTTTGGGAAGAAGGTAGGAAACACACAATTATATTGTTTTCTAATTTCGAATGGCGATACAAAAAATTTTGAATATAACTCGAGACTAAAATGTGTTTTTTTTTACTCGTGTGGTTTATAGCGCTCGCCTTCGGTTCGTACTATAAATGCGCCACTTGTAAAGAAAACACCATTTTAGCCTCTTGTTATATAAAACACTATTTCAATATACCAAATGACGTAATAGGAATGTAAAAAAAATGTAAAATATAAAGCTATTTTATATCAACGACCCCTATTAATTTTATTTAATTATCTTCAATAGTTTTGAAAAAAATTAGTTTGAAAGTTGAGGGCTGTTATCCCCATAACTCTGGCAATATAAGGGATGGAGGTTTATTATATATTTTATTGAGAATTCGTAGTCATAAGCAACATTTATGTGAATGAATAGCCCAATAAGCCGCTGGGCCCAATTCCATATACTTAACCGGCGAGACTCTTTATTAAAATTGAATAATATCCAATACTTTTAAACAAGCCTGCATTATTATTATTATACAAAACAGCGAAAAAAGTCTAAAATAAAATTTATATAGTAGTTATACTTTAAAAATCACTGCTAGAAGGAAAATTTATAAGAAAATAAACGACCAATTTATTATTTTGCTTTGTTTTCTGAACTGAGCCATATCCTCATTTTTATTGTGAAACCAACTTCCTTCCTTGGAATAAATCTTTTTTATACCGTTTCGCAATGAAATAAAAAATCAATAGCAATTTAAAACGCATGGTTTGAATCAGTTCTAAGAGCTAATAAAGTCTCTGGATTGGATTTAAAAAATTACGTTGCGGAGAAGTTGCGTTTAACGTAAAACTTAACAATGGACGAGGATATTAATAGTTCTTCATACGGCAGCAGAAATGTACCTCACTCGATTTTTTGCTCTCTATTTGTCAGTGGGTGCAGGAGAAGGGGGTGAAGTGGGCGATTGAAACGTTCATGTGACTTCTAAAATTCAAATTGAAATTTGACGGGATATTTAATGAAATTTTTTGCTGTCCATTTGATATATGTTTTAAGATGTCATAAAAAAATACAAAAATACCCTTGACAGCATTTTCGTAGTCAGGTCTGGCGTTCAGGTCCAACTTCCGGAAATTCCGAAAAAACGGAAAATGGTGGAACGTGGCGATTTTTTTTCAAAACTCCAGATATTTTAAACGTGGTTTTTATGAAGTGAAGATACTATTGATAGTATTTTCTTGTGTCACAGAAAGGGTTAATACGCAAAAATGGGTTTTACCAGGTCGTCCAAAGGAAGCTGTTGTTTGTACAGGGTTATTCATTATATATTGACCTCCTCTATATTTCTGTTATTATTGGACATAGAAAAAAAAATTAAAAAACAAATGCTTGCATTGGTCACATGATATAACAATGATGGTTGTTTTTTAAATGGAAAACCCTAGAATTGGTCTACCGGATTTTCTGATTATTTTATTATTATTTTTTTCTTATTTTCTATTTTTTTTATATTTGAAATCAGGAAGATCTAAAAGAATATGTAAAAACATACCGGGTTTTCCATTTAAAGAACAAACTTCATTGTTATGTCACGTGAACTATGCAAGCAATTGTTTTTTTTTTAATTGCACTTAAAAAAATTTATACAACCCTACAACTTTTACACGAAACTTTTTTTTTATTTTCAATAATAACAGAAATAAAGGAGGGGAGTCAATATATAATGTATATAATGTAATTAAAAATTTTTGTCCACTCATAATGTATCTATTCACTTAATTCAAATAGGTATAATAATAATTATTATGCTGCTCGTTTTTACTCTCGTATATAAGCAATATACAATAAATATATATAATATACCAATATATTCAGGTAGACCACACTGTATCATGCCCATCGTGCCGAAGGCCTCCTTACCACGACTTGTTAAGTACTTTTTTTCAGCAGTCTAACAGAGTATAAGATATCAAACTATAACTCCGTACACTCAACGCATTTGGATGTTTGTGGAGTAAGAATTAATCTCATATAAGCGGCAAATCCATAATATAGGTATGTGGTAGAACGTAGTAAACGACGGTGCCGCTTCAGGTACGTTTATCTGCTATTTTCTTTAATTAAAATACCCCTCATTTTTTACTCTACTATCTACCCTTATTGCATAGATGATAAGTAAGTGATTACGCATACCTAACTTTTCATATCAAGATACGACTATAGTGAAGACGGATCTACGTCCGCCCTAGTCACTATAAAGAGAACTAGTGACAGAATATAACTCTGTCTGATGCCTTTGCCAATTTTACGTTTGTCGGACTTGGTGTTGTCGACTTTCAAAGCAGAGTTTTCTTCATATAGTCGGCGAATAACTAAGTCTAGATATCTCCAAGAATATAGTCCGCAGTTTGTGTACAAGAATCTGAAGGACGCGACACTAATGTATTTATTATGGACGCCACGAGCAGGGGTGTCGCTAGGGTTTTTTTTGGGGGGGGGGGTTAATAACTTCCAACTCTCATTACAGGAATTTTCCCAAATCCTCAAAAAGAATTTCTCCAAAATGAAAATTGATGAGCGGGGTGGGGGCGAAATTTTTCCCGAATTCTCCCAACTTGAAGCTTGAATTTCCCAGCTGGAATCACAATGAAAAAAATTCCTATGAAAATAACAATTGATGAACGGGGGGTGAAGATTTTCCCGAATTCTCCCCAACTTGAAGCTTGAATTTCCCAACTCGACCACGATATTGGGGGGGGGGGGGCGTCCCCCACCTGGCCACACGTGTCCCCCTTTGATTGTGTGTGGTGTTTTCCACTCCCAGTCGAGTTCGATAGATAGATAGATAGATAGACGTTTATTTGACTACTTTACATATACAAATACATTTGTAGCAAGACATTACTTGTTATTATCTATAGATAATATACATATATCATTAAAAATGAAGTGTAAAATGTATTACAAGTTTAAAAAAACAGACAAAAAGTGTAAAAAACAACAAATATAATAAATAAAAAGCTGCCTTATAACAAACGACATCAATTACACAGTATATTACATAACAGTCATGGGGGTACTCATAAAATCTTCAATTGTATCGAAACAAAATTTCAAAATATGGTTTCTAACGATAATTTTAAATTTCTGAAAATTTTGTTATTTTATATTTTCAGGTAATTTATTATATAAGTTCAAGTTTAATGAGTTTTTAATTGATTTTGTTAAGCGATATTTAGGAGGTTTTAACAAATTGGCCGACCTCGTGTTGTAGTTATGTAGCTCAGATGGAGTTACATACACATTCTTATTTTTATGAATCTCTAAAAGAGAGTAGTAAATAGGCAAGGAATAGGCATTATACCATATTTAATAAACAATGGTTGACAGTGTTCTCTGAAACCTGCTCTAGTTATAATTCTTATAGACTCTTTCAGTTGTCGAAATATTTTTACAGCGCTGCTCGAGTTCCCCCAGAGTATAATCCCGTAGCTTATTTGGGAGTGGATTAATGAATAGTACACTGACAGCAAAGTGTGTAGTTGTAGAACAGTTCTTAATCTTTGCAAAAGAAATAAATAGCTTGATAGCTTATTGCTAAGTTGCTCAATATGATTGTTCCAACTTAGAATATCATCAAGAACTATACCGAGTAAATTGACACTTTCTCCCTTCGTTACGTCATATCTGGTAGAAAAAAACAGTTTTTGTGTTTTGTCACGATTTAGTTTGAGTGCATTAGCATTATACCAAAGTTCCGCTCGACTCTCAGATTCATCAATGGTATTTTGTAAAATATTAATATTCTTCGCACTAGCTGTGAGAGTTGCATCATCAGCAAACATAACAATACTACTAGGGAATAAATAATAAAATAAATCATTTACATAAATTATGAACAGTAGCACAGATCCCTGAGGCACTCCATGTTTTACTGATCTAAAATAAGATGTCATATTGTTTTGTGAGAGCATTGTTGTCTATTCTCCAGGTATGAATTTAACACAGACAAGGTATACCTCTGACTCCGTAAAAACTAAGTTTTTCGATAATGAGAGTATGAGAGACACAGTTGAAAGCCTTGCTGAGATCACACATCGTAATTGCAGTATGTTTACCTTCTTCAAGACCCTCAACTATGTCACCCACAATCTTACAGATTGCATCTATTGTGGAACATTTTTGCCTAAAACCATATCGGCAAGCATGCATTAAGGAATATTTTTCAAAATATTTCGACAAAGATTTTTTAAAATAATTTCAATTATCTTGCCAAACACGGGGATAATCGAAATTGGTCGATAATTGTCTGGGCTATTCGAGTCACCTTTATTAAAAATAGGCACAATTCGAGCTACCTTAAAGATATCAGGAAAGTAACCCTGTCGAAAACATTCATTTATTATCCGCGTTAATGGGAGAACTAGAAAATCTATTGTTTCTTTAACAATTTTACTATTTAAATCGTAAATATCTATTTGACTATTTGAATTTTTCAGCGAATGTATTGCGTCTATAACCTCTAAAGTGGTAACAGGCTCAAGAAAAAAGAAATATTAGGCGTTGGAACATATTCTAAAAAGTCACAAGCACTTACGTTATTTGAAGGTAAATTATTTATGATTTTATCTGCTACCGTTGAAAAAAAATCAACAAAGCTGTTAGGATCAACACTAGTATCAGTATTATTACTTTTCCGGCCAATATTACTTTCAAAATGTATTAATTTCCAGCTATCCCTGGATTTATTATCAGAGTTGTTTATAAATAAATCGTAAGCAGTTTTTTTGGCTCTGATTATTTCATTTTTGTATAAATTTTTATAAGTGATATAAGCAGCTTTATTATTAGGATCCCTTGTTGTACAATGGACCTGTTTAATGGCTGTAAGTGTATCTCTCATATTACGTAACTCGTTGTTAAACCATTGAACTGGTACCTTCTCTCCCGAAAGACATTTTTGCAATGGAAGATGTTTATGTATTAGAGCCTTATGGCCTTTTAAAATATTTTTTCCCTCCTGGGATGTTCTACAACATTTGCACCAGTCGTGCGCCTAACAGGCAATCGCAATAGATGGCGTGGTGCTGTCAGGCGTACTTTGCAGCAAAGAGAGGCCGACTAAAATATTGCGTAGATCACAAAACGTCTGCCAATAAGCTTGGAATAAAAAAAAATAAAAAAGAAGGAGTTTCTCCCACTTTACGTTGTCTTCTCTATAAGTTGTAAATTCAGTATTTGTTCTCGTACCGCGCGTTCTTTGACAAAGCCTGCTTTCACAGCAGACATCTTGACAAATATTCACGCCTATTTGCCATACGTCCAATACAGACATAATTCTTACAATATTTTGTTATTCACCTATACATAAAGTAAACGTGCAAGAAAAGAACAAAGACTTCCTGAAAATTTTATTAAAACAAACTTTAATAAAAAAAAAAGAAGCAAACTAGAACAGATACGTACGTAACCTTATTATTAGATTTATGTAAAGCAAGTGAGCATGTGGTGTAGAGTATAGCGTTGGCATGTATATGGATTTCAGTTCAAAAGATGTTCACGTACACGGGATCCTCGGAGAACTTCATTTGATCGTTCGACTTTATAAAATTTTCCGTTTGAGCTCAAGTCTGAATAATTTAGAAACAAAATAACTCATTCTAAACACAAACTCAACTAAATCAGGAAACGACGAAACAAATCATAACAGAATAAAGCTACGTCTCAGCTGGTGAGATGTTTCCCTGAACCGTAACTTTATACACTTCACACTTCACATGCAAATCTTATGGCTGTCTTGTGAAAACTTTATAAACTTGTTCTTTGTTTAGTTTCGGGTAGGTATACGATTTTCATATACGTTTTGGTTCTGCTAATATTTGAAATTTATATATAAAGTTTATGCACTACGAAAGACTTAATTTAGGACTCTATCGAATATTTGATTTGTTAACCCTCAAAGAAAACGACTGGAAGTTGCAGTCGGGCCTGGCTGATTGCGAATATCTATATGATTAACATGTTTCTTGAATATGGCATAATTTACTGTTATGTCCCAACTAGCAATTTGACATTTTATAGAAGCTACAGAAATGTTTCCGACACAAATTTTATAAAACAACATTACTCTCAGAAACGCGTTCAAAACTTTATTACGACAGCTATAAGTATAAAATTGGCACCATCTTATAAAATACTTCAGTCACTGTTGATATTTTGTAAAGCCTATGGCAACCATTACAAAATAATTGTATAACAATTCCGCAGGCTATAAGAAAATTCGCTGCCACCACTATAAAACAGTTTTATTGAAGCTTCATTTAATTGCATTATAAAGCACATACTTCACTGTTATTATTGATATAAAACAAAATGGCTGTGTAGACATACCAATAAAATAAAACGATTTCTTAAATATATTCAAAAAGTCGCATACATATACTTACATACAAATATATAATATGTTGGTTGTTGGTCTCTATATATAACAAGCTCTCAGTCATTTTGCCGGATAGTGGATAAGAATCTACTTTCATTAATTATTTTGGAGACGTGGTAACCCATACACTGCCATACAGGCTGCAATTTTTGATGGGAAGGAAATTACTTCCACGTCCAGTGGGAGTATAGTAACGACAAAAAAATTTTTAAAAATTTTTATTGTCCAAATAGGCTTAAAATGTCATGAAACGTCGATAATTTAAGTTTGAGCGAAAAAAAAAATTTCTGTCTGTCTGGACAGCGGTTTTTTACTGTGAATTATGCCATGTGTTTTTGATGAATTTTAAGTGCCCCGCATGTTTACTGAAAGTTTCTAATAATTTTTGGAATTTTATAAAAATATATATTTGATTCCAATTTCTTTTAACCATCATAACATTATAATTAGCACGTATTAACTGCCATATTAATAAAAATATGGTTTTTAAACTGTTTATGCCTTGTCGACCTCGAACGCTGGCCTCATGAAATGGCTTCCTTCTATAAAATACTTTTGTGTTAATAATAAGCATTTTAAAATAATTAAGCTATAGGCGACTCCTACAAAATAAAATAAAAGGTGACAGGGCCAAACCTAAAAAGAAAAATATAACAATTTCTTTTCACAAATGTCTTATTTTGTATATTTATTATAACTTAATAGACCAGTCGAAGTAAACATAATAAAAAATGTTGCGTCCTGTATATTTTTTTTTGTGGAAGTTGTTTAAGAGGACATAATAAGCAAGCACAGAAAACTACACCCTGCTACACCATGTGCGTCCCCTATTTTTAGGGGTTGGAACTTTGAAATTTTACTTTTGTGCCCTACGGGCAATAGGGAAAAAGATAGGGCTTTTTACCAAGTTACACTTTTTAAAGATTCATCCCTCCTCTACATAATATACATATTACATATTTGCCGTAGGACAAAAGGTTTTGGCTGTACGAGGCCGGAAAGGTCACGCTGTCCGAATTTGGGGGGTCTTCTGTACAGGACAAACGGCTATTATTTCCAATCTACAATACTACGCATACTAATGCCCTTAAGGAGGGATGATGATTTGTGAAAAAACTTTCATCGAATACCACGCGGTTTCCATGATACGGGATGTTGAAATTTTGAAAACCCCTTTTTTAAAAAAAAAGTGAACCTACTTTTTTCGCTCATTTTTTTTTTCATGTATGTACGACCCTAATATAAGAAAATTTACGTTGGTTTCATTTTAATACATTCATTGGTTTAGGAGCTAGACAGCAAAATATGCCAAAAATGACTATTTTGGTATTGTTGCATTAAGAAAACCACAACCAGTATAATTCTGGTAAATGTTTTTGTTTAAAAGTCCAATTCATTGCGCATAGAAAATGTGTTTTTGTATTTAAATAGGATCAACGCTTATTGTGTAATAACGATTTATGTCATGTGTTCTCCAGTCTCCTTTTTCACAATTTTTTTTGCGGCCGTATGGTTCATAGTAGGGCAGAAAGCAATATACACGTGGACAGGGCACATAATAGGGTGTTATAATGGGTCTCTTGTTAAAATGCGATAGGACGTACCGTTTTCGAGTAAAACGCACTTGTTTGCAAAAAATTACTTCAGATCACACTTTTCATCAACTGACTAGTAAATACTCACCGCTGACTACGAAAAAATACAACTATGTGTCGCTTCTTGCTTTTTATGTTTATGAGGGACATTGCTAATGAAAAAATGAAGGGACTCGGACAGTGGCGCAGCCAGAAAACTCATCTGGGGGGGGCCAATAGAACCGGCCTCCCAGAGATTGAGGAAAACTTTTCAGAAAATGGTTGAAAACGGATGTGTATAGATTCCTCTACTAGATAATATTTGCATTAATTACAAAATATTAATTTCAAGAGATAATTTGGATACTGCTTTTAGGCCCTTCAAATTAGTAAAAAAATTGCTGTTTTATGGAAAATTTTCCCACAGTTATGAGACCTGTAAGAAGTGAAGTATTTGGGTTGTCTAATCATCATTTCCACCCCCCGGAATTCTAAAAAAGGATGGTTTTTGAGATCAAGAGAGCAAAGTTGTAGAGCATAAAATTTCCTAAAGTTTTGTCTCTACCATTTTTTTTCGAATACCGCTTAGTTTCGCCGCTAGAGGGTACGAAAGAAATAAATATCCATATGGACTTTTGTGCCTTTTTTAAATTTTGTGCCAATATTATGCATTTTTATGAAAAATTACGTGAGATTAAAGCTGTAGAACATAAAAAATATATATATTTTTATGAAAAAAAGAAAAAAAAAATAGAAAACACCTAAAGATAGTGAATTTTATGTTCTACAACTTTGATCTCATGTAATTTTTCATAAAAATGCATAATTTCGGCTCAAAATCTAAAAAAAGACGCAAAAGTCTATATGTATATTTATTTCTTTCGCGCCCTCTAGCGGCGAAACTAAGAGGAAATTCGAAAAAAAGACAAAAGTAGAGACAAAACCTATAGGAAATTTTATCCTCTACTACTTTGCTCACCAAAATGCATAGTTTTTCCTCAAAACAGAGAAAAAGACGAAAAAACGCTAAAATTCATATATATGTATATATTTCTTAAAACCACCCTTTTTCAGAACTGCGGAGGGTAAAAATCATGTTTAGACAACCCAAATACTTAACTGTTTACACGTCTTATAACTGTGGGAAAATTTTCTTAAATATTTCCTAATTTGAAGGGACTATTTGTACTAATAGTGGTTATTCTTCTTTAATTTTTGGTTCGTGGAAGACGGCTTGGGGGGGGGCCGGGCCCCATGGCCCCCTCCCTGGCTGCGCGCCTGGACTCGGATGGAATAGGAGGTTCTCACCCCCATATTTGAGAGTTCACGCTTGTCTGAAATCATCATTGCAACTTATTTTAAAGTTAAGAATTCAAAATGGCGACTCGAATTTGATGCATAGTGATTTCAGGTTTCTCTGATAACGAGCCTAATGTTAAAGCCACAACGACGGATATTTTACTGTGTAGAAGCTAAATAAACAGGCCACTAAAATGGGTGAAAAAAATACAAACTGAAGAAAAACCGCTTTCAAAACAGGTCGCTAAAAATTATGAAATAAAATTTCACCGCCTGCGCCGCCTAGTTAAGTCGGTGTAAAAATTAACAAATAACGAATTCAAACGTATTTTTAACCGACTTTAATATCAACATTAGGTAGTAAGGTTCAATTAACTGGGCGACGCGACAGTGAAATTTTATTTCATAATTTTTAGCGACGTTCTTGAAAGCGGTTCAATTTTTTTTTTTTAATTTTTCTTGTTTTTTAACCTAACATTTCTTTGCTATATAATTTAAAAAACAAAATACAACAAATTCAAAATTTTGACGGCTTAATACACATTATGTATGTACGAGAATGATTCATTGTTTTGCAGACATGGGCACAAATATTTGTGAAATATTCACCGTAATGGCAAACAGAAGAACACAAAAAGAAACAATATTGATAAATACTACAAAGTGACTTCCACGATGTCATTCCGACAAATAGACTGCAATCAAAGCTGTCGGCCGCTCATTGAAGCTTTCCTTTAAGTTTGCACTTTTGTTCGTTCCACAATAGAAGTCGGTCACATAGAGCTACCGCAAAGGTGCCGATGTCGGTGACTTGAAGATCTCACAAAACATTAGCCGATCGTCACCTTCCAGTGCACGTGAAACCGTCGAATCAGCTTTATGTAGTGGAAAGTCGAAATAAATAAATCGTTATAATACCTATGTCACTTCTTTAGATGTGCGGTTTCTACCACTGCGGAAACCGAACTCTCATCTCTCTCATTGTTGCTTTATAAGTTAGTCATTTATATGTATGTCAGAATTTAGTTGGAGCTAGGTATATGAGACTGCATGATTTTGCCAAAGATGCCAAAGATAATGTTTTTAGGATTTAAAAAATAATAAAAAAATATACGTGGTGGGTAATATTATAATAATAATTATTTCCGTTATAAAAAAATTACAATGGGAACTTACCTATTTTTTTTCTATTTCATTAAAGTGTGTGTTTATGTACAAAAACACGCCACATCGAATATCAGCTCTTGAATCGCAGTACTTTGCAATAAATAATTAAAGTTGAAATCCTCGCCCTCCTCACGAAAAGCACTGTGACGTCACATCGAGAAAATTAGTCTCGCGTGGGGTCCCTCAGATGGCGTACTTTAGCCGAGCGGTACGTCCTCACCCTAATTAATAGACTGGGCGGCGCACAGTGGGGCAAATAGCTCATTTTTTGGACAAACGATAATTCCCAAGCCTGGAATTAATGAAACTTAATTTTTTTTTTTAAACTATTCGTTATAAAATTGCCTTTAATTCTATCGAGCCCGAATTTTGAAATTTCAAAATTAAATATGGCTAATCCAATATCGCAGACATAAATTTTGAAAGTAAATTAAAATTTTATCAAAAGATTGTTTAAAATTATGAAAAATTGTTACTTGAGTTTTTTTTTTTGGTTTCTAATCTCATTTCTGATCCCCGAATTTTGCGATTCAAAAAACCGAGATAGCGGATCCAGTATGGCGGCCATAATATTTTTTTAAATGAAATGTACATACACAAACTGTTAAAAATTGTTACCTAGGACTTTTAAGGGTTTCTGATCGAGAATCTGAAATCTAAATTACGTAATATCGTAATCCAAAATGGCGAATCCAATATGGCGGCCATAATATTTTTTAATTGACACGTAAATGCGCAAATTGTTAAAAATTGTTACTTGGGGGTTTTAGAGATTTCTGATCATGAATCTGAAGTCCAAATTACGTAATATCGAAATCCAAGATGACGGATCCAATATGGTGTCCGTAAGTTAAAAAAGAATGACCAATCAAAAAGGAAACTGTTAAAATTTGTTTTTCGGGGGTTTCGCAGTTTGCTAATCTCGTTTCGGATATCAAAATTTCGATATTTTGCAAACCAGAAAATTAAATTCAATATGGCTGCCATAAATTTTTTTAAAATTATGATGTACATGCGAAAATAATTAAAAATTGTTACTTGCAGGTTTTTGCGACTGCTGACTACGCATTCGTAATTTCGAATTCTAAGATGGCAGATTCGAATAAGCCATCTTACAAAAAAATGAGATAACCGATAAAAAATGTTGACATCTTTAAACCTAATTTTTAATAATTTGCGTATGTACATTTCATATAAAAATATATTATGGCCGCCATATTGGATCCGCCATATTGAATCCGTCATCTTGGATTACGATATTACATAATTTAGACTTCATATTCATGGTCAGAAACCCTTAAAAGCCCCAAGTAACAATTTTTATCAATTTACGCATGTACATCTCATTTAAAATATATTATGGCCGGCATATTGGATCCGACATTTTGGATTTCGATATTACGTAATTTGGACTTCAGATTCATGATCAGCAATCTCTAAAACACCTAAGTAACAATTTTTTACAATTTGTGCATTTACATATCAATTAAAAAAATATTATGGCCGCCATATTGGATTCGCCATTTTGGATTACGATATTACGTAATTTAGATTTCAGATTCTCGATCAGAAACCCTTAAAAGTCCTAAGTAACAATTTTTAACAGTTTGTGCATGTACATTTCATTTAAAAATATATTATGGCCGCCATATTGGATCCGCCATCTTGGATTTCGATATTACGTAATTTGGACTTCAGATTCATGATCAGCAATCTCTAAAACCCCTGAGTAACAATTTCTAACAGTTTGTGCATGTACGTTTCATTTAAAAAATATTATGGCCGCCATATTGGATCCGCTATCTTGGTTTTTGAATCGCAAAATTCGGGGATCAGAAATGAGATTAGAAACCAAAAAAAACCCCCAAGTAACAATTTTTTATAATTTTAAACAATCTTTTGATAAAATTTTAATTTACTTTCAAAATTTATGTCCGAGATATTGGATTAGCCATCTTTAATTTTGAAATTTCAAAATTCGGGCTCGATAGAATTAAAGGCAATTTTATAACGAATAGTTTAAAAAAAAAATTAAGTTTCATTAATTCCAAGCTTGGGAATTATCGTTTGTCTAAAAAATGAGCTATTTGCCCCACTATGCGACGGTTGGCTTTGAGACGTCTGCATATTCGGTCATAAGTCTTTTGTTTTTTATGTTAGAGAAAAATTTAAAAAAGTGTCGGAAAGCTCAATCAATTCTCTTTACATAAGCTATCTACGAATTTTCAAAAAAAACTATAATTATCGAGATATTCGAAGAAATGTAGGAAATTACACGTTTTCCTATAGAGTGTATGTAAATCTTAAAAAATATTTTTTACTATTTTTCGCAGATATCTTCGAAAGGGTGAGAGCTTGCTCGAGATAAAAAATAAGATCAAAGAATATTTTTCATTACGAATCTTTTGCTGCTAGCAGAATTTCGATATTTTTTTTCGTTTCGGAGTTATTTGTGAAATATCGGCTATGTAATCCAAAAAAAAGCACATTTTGTGTCTCAAAACGGCCGGCAACTTCTCAATCTTGGTTTCTAGGCCAAAAGACTACTCTTATGAATTTAAATAGAATTGACTTTGCTAAAGGTTTTTTTTTATTTTTTGAATTGCGGCAAAAATGGGGAAACTGGAGGGGGCGGAAGTTCGGATTTCCCCTTTTTTGGGAGAATTTCGCCATTTTGTCACCGTAATTAATCGGTATTTAACTGAAATTGATCTCATATACGAAGTACACTTAATGTCGTGTATTACCTAGATGTTCCATTAATCTCGGCCCTTCAAAATAAAGGTTTCTGAGAAAAATTATTTTTTTAAGATTTACATGCATTTTCTAGGAAAACGTGATTTTTTTTCATTTACTCGAATAGCAGCTTCCCCGCGGGTGCGCCAGCTGACCGCCGCTTCGTGTATATATACACAATAAACTACAACATATGTGAAAATCAGCCTTAACGGTATAAGCCCCCAAATTGGTCAGGCGATATCGGTGTCCAAACAACTCCCAGGGTTCAAAAACCGAAAAAAACGGAAAATTAGATATTTGCGTTATCTTTCTAGCAATTTTTTAATTTTTGATGAAATTTCCACAATAACAAAGTTATGCAAATATGCTTAATATGCAAATATTTATTTAATTTTGTTACTTTCGCGATTGTTGACAGACGAACGAAAATTTTTAAAATTTGATAAGAATAAAAGTTGCAACCTACACTACCAAGATTCGATATTATATTATTTCAGTTTTGAATTTCGATAATAAATACGCGAATTATGAAGGAAATAATTGTCAAAATTTTGTTTCAACCTCCGTTGCCACTATCTCAACTTCTACCGTTTCCCGTCGCACTCTAAGATGCCTTCCCGCTCATCACCCGGCCCGTGGAGCTCTATATACTCGCGCGGTAATGCATACTGGCATGTAAAAAATTGTTAATTACATGTTTTTGTGTTTTTTTTTTTTTGATTAAGGACTTTTATATATTCATACAATTATTGTAAAATATGAAGTCTTCATCTAGCAATACGTATTAAACGTCTAAAGTTTGTAAATTAAATTGTATAGTTTGTAACTAAGCTGGTAAATTATGTGAAAGTACTGACTAAAACTGTTTAAAAATAATAATTTTAGTAAACAATGTGCCCAGTGCAAAATATCTGCCATTGAAATGAAAACTCAAAGGCAATGTGGCATGAAACTCATCTTTTACAAGTAAAAAAATATATCCCCTTGAAATAATAGGAAGGGGCTCTGTTAAGAGCTGCTTGAAAGCTCAGATACTGTTATGATACATTATCAGGGGCTCTTGTGATGCAGATTGTGGGGCTAATATGATACACGGAATGATGAATCTTATATGGTTATAATTCAGTACATTATAAATATGTGGCGACAGTTTTACGTATACATAAAAATTTAATAAAAGTTTGCTTCTGGCAATGGAAGAAAAACTGAAAAATAATTAAAGTGACCATTATTACCCATAAAAATTTTGTTGCCAAATTGCTTGTATATTTACTTACTATGTCGAGAAACAGAGACAAATATATTTTTTAAAAGTTGGTGCTAATTTATGAGGCGCTGTAGGCATTTGGTTTTTTTTTTTGAAAAGTTAGCATTTAACATTAGTTTGATTTTTATTTCATTCCAAGTATTTCATTGCACAGTGTTTTACATTTACTATTTTACTCATTCCCTATTTATACAGGTTATAATCTAACATATCTAGGGGCTAGTTTATCAAGACAGGGTTAGGTTAGTTTGTCCCAGGGTTAAACGCTAACTCCAGGCTAAAGTGTTTATCAAGTCGGCTTAAAAGTAATCTTGGGCTAAAGTCGGAGGTATAAGAGTTTCAAGGTGGGAGCTTTCCTCTTAGCCCGAGGTCAACCTACTTGTTGTGTGTTGTTGATAGTTGAGTGAAACGTCTAATTTATTTTTTGCGGGAAGCCTACAGTAATATTCATTTTTGAACATATCGACGCATTGTTTCGAGTTTCCAACCGATAGGTAAAAAAGTTTTCTTTCTAAAATTTATTTTATTCTATTATAAAAATCATTATATTTCAACAAATATATGTTGCTTCTAACGCTGAAATATTAGCCAATTGGTAAATTTTTATTAGCTGCTGGAAATTGCAGAGCAACCGTTTGATTATGAAATATTGGGGCCTCTTTCTACCTTTGTTGGGGTTTTACTAATTTTCTTAAAATATAAATATAACTATTGTAATTCTTGTTGCTTGTTGCTTACACTATCAGGTAATTTCTCGACAAAAACAAACAAATGCTTTTAACTTAGTAACAAAAACTTAAAAAACTATCAAACAGAAAATCACTCATTTTTCGGTCAATCACAATTAGCCTTAAGCTGGCAACTCCGTAGAAAACGTTACCAACCTCAGGTTATTCAAGGGTTTCCTCACATAAAATGACGTGGGTAAACGCAAACTCGAGATTTTAAGTTTGAGCTAGTTGCGAGTTTAACACTCACTTTGACCGGGCTAAAGTTATCCTGGGACTAGCTAACACGCGCATTTGACCCTGCATAGATAAATCGGTTCTTAATGGGTTAAATAGTAAATGTAAAACACTGTTCAATGAAGAACTTATTATTATACAAAAATCAAAAGAATAGTTAAACATCCTAAAGTCAATCTTTATTTGATTTAAAACAGTTTTTTCAGAATTTTATCATAAAAAATTTATTCAGAAGACTGAAAAAACACGCTAATCTAAAACCGCTAATATCTCAAAAACTATTACAGCTACATAACCAAATGTTTACAGCTAATAGATGAAGGCAAATTATGTATCGTGCTAGCCTCGCCGATTCAAATTCTATCTACAAACGACATCACAGTACCCTTTCTGATTAACCTCGCGGTGTATCAATAATAGCCCCGGTCGAGAAATTTCGTTTTTTATAGTATAATCTTTATTTTACTAAAACTTCTGCACTGCAATCTTAAAAACCGCTGCCCAAGGAATCACTACCTCCACATCCAGATTCTCTATCCAAGTTACTCACATCGAAAAAACTTTGTATGTGGAAATAATTGTTTGTGGAACTTTAACAATATAATATTTGAAATCCTCTACCCCAAAAATCCATAAAACGATACCCCACATCGGTAGTGGGGTGGGGGTGGTGATAGGGGGGTGGTAGTGGGGGTGGACGAAGTAAAGAAATATTTTGAGGTTTCTGGTTCTTGTACATACACTAAATCACAATTTTTTTTCATTCCCTTTAATAATGGGGGTGGCAAAATTTTTTTTGAGACCTTAGCTTCTCTTGTATATACTAAATACCAATTTGATGGACTCTTTACCTGCTTAATTTACCCATTACACCAAATTTACCCCAATTTACCCCCCAACCCTTCGACGGAACAAGATGAAAATATAATCTAGTACATATTATGTGTACCAAATTTCAAGTCAATATCTTAAACGGTTCCAGAGTAAACGTGCACACAAAAAAGTTACAGACAGACCGAATTTTTTTTGTCGTTACTATACTCGTTACCAGGGGCGGACTAAATGGGGGGCTTTAGGGGCTTAAGCCCAGGGCCCCGGATAGTGAAGGGGCCCCCGCACGCTGAAAACGGACTTAGAAATCAAATATGATATGATTATGACTATGCTCTATGATCTCATTGACGGTATAAATATTAAATCAGAGATGGGTCCAGGAAACTTTCTATATTTGATAAGTCTGTAAAAGTTATGTAAATAATATAATTGTATGCACTTATTTGGTATCAAAATTAAGCTTGCATCATCACGAACCAGATTTCACCATAAAATAGGCTATCAATATGCCCAATGGAAAGTTTTCCTTCTAACTTTCCATTGGGTATATTGATAGGCTATTTTATGGTGAAATCTGATTCGTGATGATGCAAGCTTCATTCTGATACCAAATAAGTGCATACAATAAGTGCAAAAGTGCATACAATAAGTGCATAAGTGCATACATGACTTTTACAAATATGGAAAGTTTCCTCTGTAATAAATATAAAAATATAACATTTTTTGCTCTTGTCTGCTTCCGCATCGCAATCCACAGTCTTTGCGCCACTGTATGCATCTGGATTTGACCAGTCGCAACCAAGGCCCAGTGTAACGTAGCTACTCGCTATTATTATTATAGTTTTGTTCATTATTTAGCCAAAACAAAGTGAAACGTGTCTTGGTGGTGCATGATCTGACCTGATCTCAAAAAAATGTTATCTTATGAGGTGGGAGGGGCCCCAAAGCATTAATAGCCCAGGGCCCCACACCCGGTTAGTCCGCCCCTGCTCGTTACTATACTTCCACGGGATGTGGAAGTAAAAGAAAGTCATTTAGTACACGATAGTGTTTTTTATAAAACGTTTTGGATAAGAAACAAAAACATTTTAACAGTTTTGATTTTTGTATCATATTAGCCCCAGTTGACTCTACCTATTTTCCTTTAACAAAAGATGGTGTTCAAACAGCACACAAGAAATAAAAGAAATTGCTCCAGATCAGATAGAGAAAATTTACTTCTAATGTTGATGAAAGCCGTCAGTGTTAATGTAATGTGACGTGAAAAAAGGACATAAATTAATTGTTATAATTAAATTCGGATGTCAGTGGGGTATGGTCGGTTTATCAAAGTTATCTAGCTGGTCATCTCCCAGAATTACCTTTTATCTCATTAAGCATTGTGAAGATCAACCGGTGGCATCCAAACTATCGAAAAAAACAAGCCCCACGTACGCATAAAAAAACAAACTTCAAAGGACACAATATTTTATATCTGAAATATGATGATCATCTTGACATCGGTCTGGATATCAAAAAGCTTCGTTTTCACAAAGACTTTTTGTAGAGTTCAGTATATTAAAATGTCGCCGTAAACTTGGTACATAAGATAAAAGGGATTTCTTATTTATCATACAGATGACAGAAAAATTCATGAAAGCTTCCCATATTTTAGATATCTGTGAAATACTTTCCCGGTTGAAAATTTATACGGCTTATGCTTTTCTGTGTTTATGTTTACGCTTCTGTGTGTTCCGATGTTAATCTTCATAACTGTTTACACTTTTCTTTGCTTTTATAATGCCACCTTTCATATCGTGCAAATAGTTTGCGAAACTGTCTGCGCTTTTCTATGATATACAGCGCCTAGTGAAAATGCTAGAGGTGCTTTTCTCGAGGTCACCGTCTCATCCAATATTATTTATCTCCAGAAAAATGGTTTTAAATGCATCATAGTTGCAAAAGATGTATATGTTTATTCTTTTACACTTCGTGTTTCATATTCTGGACAGGGTGGCCCACCGAAAATGGAACAGACGTGTTTTCTGCTTGTTTGATCACTTTTTCGAAACACGCTTTTTCGAAACACGCCTCAAATTATAAATGGCAAGGGGGGTTGAATTCTCTATACATCGGTATCTTATTTATTAAACTTTTACCAAAAGTTTTCAAAACATTGCGTGGGAAATATCGAAAACGAGGCGGGCGTGATTTCTGCTTTAGTGGGTGTGGTATGCCTTATAAATAGGGTGAATATCGCACTTCAACTCCACGGGGTGCTATTTGGCAGAGTTGGTTCTTACACCAAGGATATCCATTTTCGATGAGGACTCGTCAACATTTTCCTTTAGGAACCAAGATGGCGGCCATTTTTTGAGAAGAAAAACTTTAAACTGCAATCAGTTGTATTTGTACAAAACATAAGTGTGGAGTATAATTTTTAGCTAAATTATAATAATAATAATAATAACTTTAAGTCAGAATTACGTAATGTAGCCCTCGTTTTGGTCCCGTTTTCCCGTTCAACCTAACCTAATTGACTTAAAATTTACGTAAATTATAAGTAAATGGGGAATGAGACGACGTCATGAATACCTCTTAAATAAGGCTGCTCAGTTATAATGACCTATTGGTTATAGAACATATTTCCCTGAACAGGTAATTTAAATGTAAAAATTTTGTTTAATTGTGGTCGTTAATAGGTAATATTTACCAAACCAGTTATCCTCTTTCAACTGCAATCTTTCTTTCTCAGAAATAACTAATAAGATTTTATATACAACAATAATGTTTTACTTATAAGTCACGAGGTATAAGCAGCAAAGACATAACTAGAAACCATCAGACATCTCTATTATAATGATGGAGTAGGAGTGCATCATATAATGTCATACGTAGTTGTGAAATAATGTGTCCACTTCCCCTCTGTTTTGTTTTAATGGATAAACTGGTAGAACTAGGATTCTACCTCTAAATGTTAATAATATTCTGGTATCCGAAAATTTCGAGGCCTTCACAGCATTGTATATATTTTTTAAATCAACAAATATAAGTCTATAAGTCAAATAATTTTTTAGGTTAAACTTGTCACCTTGGTGTTAATTGCTCCTGTGTAGTTCTAACCTATCATACCGTGGTCCCCCTACCCTGTCTATGTTTCCATGAAGTCGTCAAGATGGACCCCTTGCCGTGAAATGAGTGTCCCCGTTATATATCCCCGTGATAGATAGGTGTATGTACTTGTGTCTGTGTGTGTGCGCATACACGTACGTGTATTGCATGCATACTTTCCACTTTCATATATATAGCTTTGGTTAGGTTAATAGTAGGCAATAACAGGGTTGAATATATGCTGGAAGAGTTTTGTTTGCATGTGTCACGAGTGTGTTATAAATCAAGAGCTACTGGCTGATGGTTTCATTCAAAGCCAAGAGGAGGGAAAAAAAAAAGTATTCTCTCCCAATATTTTAGGCCTCATTGACGTTTTTCCTTGAGACGAAGTGTTAAAACGTATATTATTTACTTTAAAGTTAAATGGGACAAATATAATTTTGTAGACTTCAACATTGTAAAGCCTTTAAAGTTCATGCAGAACTAAATTAGTCATATTTCCCAAATTAGGTTAGAGAAGGCGAGAAATTGAGTGACGTCACTTCCGTTTCTAACCTCAAACTTCTTTGGCTGCAATTGTTGTTTTGTGAGTTTGTGGTTTATTCCTGCTATTTTCTCTTGTATTTTGTCAATAAAAATGGATGTGTTTTGTTTTGAATGTGAGAAAGTATTCTCCAACCAGTCAGCGTTAAATCGGCACAACAGAATTGTGTATAAATAAACAAATTCGACGTATTTATATGAAATCTACGGTGCCCAAAAGATACCTATGCTTAAAGTGCAAATTGTGTTTTAACTTTAATAACGACTTGCGTTTGCATTTGATAGAAAAACATGATCACATCACGGATTCGGTGAATTTGGAATTTAAAAATATTTCAGGTAAAATAATTAATCTTTTGTTAGTTGGTTAGTTTAATACTTTATTTTTATTTGAATAAATGTATTAACAGAAAACACATCATATGAAACTTGTTTTTTAATTCTTAATTACTACTTCCCCATCTATCAACTTAAATTTGTTCATAGGTATAGGTTTAAACCTTCTATAGGGCCATAAACCATTTTTACAACTTCTCTTCAGTGAGTACATTCAGGAACACTGAATACAATCCAAATAAAGTCACTCAGTTACACTACTAACACTACTGAACTTCACTTAGCTTTTCATTCTGCAAACTAAGTACTGAAATCTAGAGAAAAAAAATAGTTATATTGTACTAAACTCTCTGAAAGATTAACAACTATTTTACCTGATATAATGTAGTCATTACTTCAAATGCAAACAAGTCGGTAATAGAAAAGTTGAAATACAATTACAAGTATCTTTAAGTACACCGCATATTCGATATAATTATAATTGTGTCCTATTTGCTTATGCACTTTTCAGTTGTGCCGACTAAAGGTTGACTGGCTGTAGAATACTTTCTCACATTTAAAACAAAACACCTCCAATTTTGTTTTTAAAAACATGAAAACAGAAAACCCAAACAACAACAAAATAAATTGTTACAAATTGCTACAAATTAGGACATTATCCCACTAATAAAGTACAGTTGACACTGGGAAGGGCATCAACATAAAACAATCATTATAGCCCTTTGAAGTAATTTAGACAATAAAAACGTAATTTTGCTTTCCAGGGAAGGGACCTAATTCTATTTTTTAAGTAAAAATAACTTTCAGGGCATTTTATGAAGTAATATTTGCCTTTAGGTTAAACACATATGCTAGGTTAGTGGAGAAGTAAAATTGGGGTAAATTTTACCTAAAATTAGAACTAGTTGTGACCATGAGGTTAAAGTTATAACCTAAATCTGACTACAAGGACAAGACAAAACTCAGGTTATACTTACGTAAAAAATTGGTAAAATTTCCCTGTTTTTATTCAGACAAAAGACGGCGACTCCAAAGTTAATAATTTAGTCTAAAATTATATAATATTTTCTTACACATAGACCTCAATATGCACTTTAACTTTAGAGTTAAATTTTAAGGAACAGTAACGTAAACATTTCTTGTATATTACACTAGAGTCAATGTGACTTTATCAGGCATTTCTTAAGGAAATATTACCTAAATATTACTTACTAAATTACTATTAAGTCCATATACCTTTAAAGTTGAAAGCAATGGTTGCAATTACGTTATATCAACTATCTTAGGTTAATGTGGCTTTAAACTGGTAAAATAAACTAATTGTGCTGCTTGGGATAATAATAAATTTTATTTTCCTTTTATGACAATATGATACAATATTGTACAGGAATAGTCAGTCTTAATATCTAAAAGAGAGAAGAAGACGAAGAAGAAGAAGAAAAAAAAGAAGTAAATCACAGAGCACTTTACATATTAAAATATTCTTTTAGTTTGTAGAAGGTTTTGCTAATTAAAAATATTTTAAGTTTCTTTCTAAATAGTGCAAGTTTATTGCAATGTTTTATTTCCACAGGGAGGTGATTAAAAACCCTAGATCCTAGACAACTGGGTGAATTTACAGAGACATTTAATTTACTGAAGGGCACATAAAGATCGTGTTTTTGCCTGGTATTTACATTATGTAGATGATTGTTACAAACAAATTTACTCTTGTTTTTAAAGACAAATAAACATAGTTCAAAAATGAAAATTGACGGAAGTGTCAAGATATTATAGCCCTTAAATGTATTTTTACAGGTCTCTCTTGTGGATAAGCCTACCATACATCTTATCACACGCTTTTGGGCTAAAAATACATTACAAAAACAAACACCATATCTTAACCGAGAATCAACCTCAGCAAAATATAAATTCCTTAGTTGAGCCATGTTTAGAACATCTTTTACATTTTTGAACTGATAAACTACTGAATGTAATTTGGCTATCAGTAATTCACAATGGCTTTTCCAGTTCAAGCAACTGTCAATATTTATACCCAAAAATTTTACATTGGACGTCCTTGTTGATATTGACGTATTATCAAGTTGAATATTTGAATAATCACATTTCTTTTGTCTATTGTGAAACACTAATGCCAGTATTTTCTCAACATTAAGATAAAGAGGATTTTCACTAAACCAATTACTAAGGTTTTCCAATAAAATATCACATTTCATCTCTAAAATATCAACATTTTCACCTGATAGTATAATGGATGTGTCATCTGCGTAAAAAGTAAAATCTGCTAAAGTACCCAAACCATGCAGATCATTAATATATAATAAAAATATGAATTATTACTAAAGCAACCATTTTCACTATCCTTATGTGGTATTTTGTTGATAATATCAAGTGGAGTGAATATGATGTCTATTTTTAACTAAATTCAAAAATTTACAAAATGAGGAGGTTCTCAATTCGACCCGTATCTGTTTTCTTTCTTTTTTAGGTTCATTTAATCATCACCTACATATTTACTTAAGCGATTTCAATGCAATCTTCTCAAATTGTAAGCTATGGCTTGGCAGCTTTAATTGCGATTCTGATTTGGTCATAATAATTACAATTTTTGCATATTTACATGAAAGGAGGAGGATAGCTAAGATCGGTTTTAGGCCTATTTTATTTTTGGATTTAAATTTTAAAAAATCCTTTTTTTATCATCTGTCAACAATATTTAATTGATTTCACCCCAAAAGGAACCTCCCCCCCCCCACTCGCACATATCTCTTCTACCCCTTTTAAGTATTAGATAACCAGAATCCAGGAACGGTATCGCTAACTTTTTTGTATTTCAAAAGTGTTTAGAAATTTTTTTTTTTTCAAAAAAGTTCATCTGAAATCCTTCCCCACTAATTCCCTTCCCCCACCACGCCTACTTACCCACCCACACCCTCATCTTATAACTGGACCTTATAAACATACAGTTATATAATGGAACTACAGGGATTCTTTATTTTTATCACAAAATATGTGAGGTGAGGCAATATACAATAATAATGTGACGTGAAGAGTACGGTACCGGTTTCAATAACTGGACCTCGATTGGCAAAGTTAAGGCACGCTGCGCCGGGCGAGTTTGGCACTCATCTCACCGTTAAGGTTAAGTGATAGAGTAGCATTAGCTAAACTTCGCCAGGACGTTAATATAAATAAGGCATTAAAAAAAATAGATGATTTTTTTATAAAGTCGAATAATAAGATACGGGTGGGGGAAAGGGATTAGTGGCGAAGGTAGTCCAGATGAACTTTTTTGAAAAAAAAAGACTTTTACAGGGTTCTAAACATTTTTTAAATGCAAAAAAAAATAGCGATATCGTTCCTGAATTCTGGTTATCTAATACTTAAAAGGGGTAGGAGATATGTGCGAGTGGGTGGGAGGTTCCGTTTGGGGTGAAATCAATTAAATATTGACGACAGATGATAAAAAATGATTTTTTTAAAACTTAAATCCAAAAATAAAATAAGCCTACCGACCTTAGCTACCTTCCTCCTTCGTGGTTGCGATACGACATTTTGTGCGGCATCTCAACTTCACGAAACGCCATCTAACACGGTTGTTTCTTACTCCTTACTCTATGTTTCATGAAACATAACAGGTCAACCTACTGTTTTTGTTTTTGTGGGTGAAAAAGTACACCACTGGATTCGACAGTACCTTTTTTTTAATTTTTCCCGAAAGAAGTAAAAACTCTGAAATTGTCAATGATCCATATCCACTGTGTTTTTAGAAAAGTGCCTTGACTCAAAGTGCTGGCAAAGGAAAGTTTAATTGTCAGTTTGTGTAGGTTTTACTTATTTTAATTTGATGGCGCTCCGCTGCACTGTACAATCTTTGTTCGACATTTTTCAGATGCAATATTCCCTAACAAGTGGATGGGAAGGAGTAAAAATATTAAGTGGACACCTAAATCAACAGATTTAACCCCTTTAGGTTTATTCTTCTGGGTTTATTTAAAATCTAAGGTACATTTCAATAGGACCTATATACATTCGACTGTCTTGTCTATAACGTGTTGTTGTCTTTACTTTAGATATTTTCGTAGTTCTTCCTACTCAAGAACCTTTTTGCGTAAACAGGCAAATTTTTCTTCAACTAGTGGAACAAGGGGTATAGCCGGATAAGCATAGTGAAAAATGCCCCTGAGCCAAATTGGACTTTGCATACATGGCTTGTTATCTCTCTATTAATAAACGATTTCTGCCGAGTTTTAAATCCGTACCCCTACGGTTGGGCCAGTTATAGAGGGAGACGTGATTTTAAGTTTTTATTTAATTTTACTTTTCCTGTTGCATTGAAAATTCTGAAAAAATCAGGTTCCATACACTCTTAAGGCTGCACGCCAGGATTTTTTTTCAGATTTTTTGGCTTAAAATTCGGCTTGCCAAAAATTTTTGAAATTTTGAAAAATGTTTTTCTATCAAGTGACTATCTTTATTTGGTGGTTAAAGTGATGGATCATGGTGTAAAAAATTAAATTTCGATTTTGAGATGTTTGGGCCCTTAATCTTTATTCTTGAATATATTGTTATTTGTAACATCAAAAAGTTTACTTAGTATCTCTGCAGGACAATTTTGGAAATATATCGAGCGTGAGATAAATAATAAATTATTGCAGCTATGTGTGAACAGCACCGGACTATGCGTCTACCATTTGCACACTCGCAATAACATCGCCTTACTCCTCGGAAACCAACGGAATTTGGCTCATAATCAACAAAATATTTATAAGTTCTGCTATTAACATGTTGCGACCTCACTTCTACTTTAATTATCTTATTATTGTCTTTAACATAAGCCATATTGAAGTTATTACTGGAGTATGATACTGCTTGCAATAACTGATACGATCCAGTGAAAATTTTCAAGTCGTTCTGTGTTATTTCTGGGAAATCAAGGAGGTCTGAGGATTTCAACAGTTGAAATGGAACTTTTCACCTAGTCCAATGTTTCGTCTCGATCGAGTATTGTCCACAGTTTGCTGCGATGTCATTTGGGAAAGAATTTCTTCAGAGAGACTAACATCTGAAAAGTGTTTTAGTTTCCAAATATATTGTTTAAAAAGCAAACTATCTGAAAATATGCGCGGACTCTAGGAAGCAATTTGTTATTCAACTGCTGATGAAGTACTCGGTACTTCTGTCCGATTACACCGTGAATTGCTTCAACGACCTAGCGAACTCTTGTTAGTGAGTCATTCGATTCAGCTGTAGTCAGCTGACTACGTTTGCCTTTAAGAGCAGGCATAAGAACTTTATAACCTCGTTGTTCCAAATGGTCTTTTACATCGCAAAAGCCTCGATCGACGATAAAAATAGCACTTTCCTTCAGAAGATTTTGCGGATTTCGGATCTTGCAAGACAATTTTCATGATCTCCTCATCATTCTGCGTTGGATTAAAAGGTCCGAGCATTTCGACAATGTAGCCGTTTACGATTTGCACTACAAACGGTATGCAGCTTTCTTTTTAAACAATAGATTTGTAAAACAAAATGCTTTTAAGATGTTAGTCTTTCTGAAAAAATTCTTTCCCAAATCACATCGCAGCAAACTGCGGAGAATACTTTAACTTAGAGATCGAGACGAAACATTGGACTAGGTGAAATGTTCAATTTCAACAGATGAAATCCTCAGATCTTCTTGATTTCCCAGACTGTATGGACCCTGATTTTTTTCAGAATTTTCAATGCAACAGAAAAAGCGAAATTAAATAAAAACTGAAAATCACGTCTCTCTCTATAACTCGCCCAACCGTAGGATTTAAAACTCGGCAGAAATTGTTATACTCTTCGCAAAAACGAAGAGTATATTGTATTTGATCGGCACATTTCTAAATCAGTAAATATCGTTCGTAGAGAAAAAATTTTTATATCGTTATGTTAGTGAACGAATTCTGAACAACTTTCAAAATGTCCGTCTGTCCGTCCGTCTGTCCGTCTGTCCGTCCGTCACGTTTCTTGTAAGCACGATAACTCAAGAAAGAATAATCCGATTGTATTGAAATTTGGAGAGTAACTTAGTGTTAGCTAGAGGAAGAACAAAATAGATTGGTAAATAAAAAAGTTATTAATAATTTAAAATTTAAAAAAATATTTTTTACATTTTTTTTATGGTTTGTAATAAATAGAAACCTTGCGAAATGTTATTTCCTATCACTATTTTTTTTTTAATATATTTTACTAATGTGTGTTTCCTAATAATCACAATAAATTTTCTTATGGTATATATTACACTCATTAAGAATTTTAGCAATAAGAAATGGTGGTGTAGCGGCAAGAGTTTCGTCTCGGAAATTTCAATTGGCAATCCAAGGGTCCCAGGTTCGATCCCTCACATCTTGATTTTTTTTTTCATATATATTTTTTTTTTTTCACAACAAAGTGGTATCACAAAATTTAGAATGTCCAAAAACTAACATTATTTACAAGAAAAATGCGAAGAGTATCCTATAGAATGTGTAACAATTATATAAAAAGCTCAGTAAATCGGCGAAGAGTATAATGCTTCCTCTAGTTTATTAATAGAGAGCTAACAAGCCATGTATGCAAAGTCCAATTTGGCTCAGGGGCATTTTTCACTATGCTTATCCGGCTATACCCTTTGAAGGTTTCTTGAAAATAGTTCGTTTTTTTTTTGTCAAAATTACCATCCTACCCAGATAGCACAAGACGTCTTTAAGACGTCCATGTTAAGTCTTATATAGGTCTGAACGTCTTATATAAAGATGTCTTGAAGATGTCTTTCCTTAGACGTCTTTAAGATGTCTGATTTCTACGTCTTAAAGACGTCATAATTACGATGTCAATTTTAGTATTGCCCAATAGAAGCAAAAAAAAATGTTAACAAAACTGTTTTTTCAATTTTGCAATGTTTTTGTTTATATTTGACCGATATTTCTGTAAAATGTGTAGTGTATTTTGTTTGTGCATTTGTAATTTGTCATTAATAATTTAATTTTAATCTTTTTTTTTACAAATTATTAATGATATTATTAGATTTAAATGAAAGATTAATGATAACATAATAAACTAGTGGAAGCATTATACTCTTCGCCGATTTACTGAGCTTCTTATATAATTGTTACACATTCTATAGGATACTCTTCGCATGTTTCTTGTAAATAATGTTAGTTTTTGGACATTCTAAATTTTGTGATATAAACTTTGTTGTGAAAAAAAAATATATGAAAAAAAAAATCACCATGTGAGCGATCGAACACGAGACGTTTGGATTGCAAGGCAATCAATCAATCAATAAACAATTTATTAACAGTTTTTATACATTAATGTGCCTCACCGGATCCTAGCCCGGAGCCAGCCAGACAACCACGGCGAACATCGCCGAGGTGGGTGTGAGGCTGGGCGGAGTCGGTCCGGTTCGGCTTGGAAGTAAATTCGAGGGGGGGGGTAGAATCTCCTGTCTGCCACGTGCAGACTTAAAAGCTAGATTACAATTTTTATGTGTCCACATAAAAGTAGCTTAAAAATACTGACAACACTGAGAACACTATAATCGTAGGCGAGCGCACTTCGTAATTTTGATTGTTGATACGGGGAACACAACTAAACGAAAAAACCCGTTCGAACAAATGACGCAATGATTGCAAGACAAATGCTTTAGCCATTGGGCTATCTCACCTTACCAGAAAACTTGAATGAATATCATTCAAGAATTATATTTCAACGGATTAGATACATTATTATGAAATATATATATATTGGTAAAATGCAAAAACAAAACAAAAATTATAGAGAATAACATTTCGAAAGATTTCTATTTAAGTACAAATGATAGAAATTTTGAAAAAATTTTTTTTTATTTAAATGATTTATAACTTTTTTATTTATTGATTGATTTTTTTCAAAAACAATAGGGTTCTTCCTCTAGCTAACGCTAACTTACTTTCCAAATTTCAATACAATCAGACTTTTCTTTCTTAAGTTATCATGCTTACAAGGAACGTGACGGACGGACAGACAGACGGACATTTTGAAAGTTGTTCAGAATTCGTTCACTAACACAATGATATGAAAATTTTTTCTCTACGAGCGATATTTCCGGTTTTAGAAATGTGCCGATCAAATGCAATATACTCTTCGTTTTTGCGAAGAGTATAATAACGACCGGATTGCCCAGCAAAATCTAGCTGTTACATTTTCTAACTATACAGTCTTTAAGTAAATATATCATAACCGTTCAGTGGCCGCGAAGTTAAAAAGTTCAATTACAAGTACCAAACTTATTCACTCTTTCCTAACAGGTAGATCGCTACAGGTCAGGGTGAATAATAAACTATCAACTCGACGGGACATTCGCGCGGGCGTCCCACAGGGATCGTGCCTGTCACCGAAACTGTACAACTTATACGTCTCCGACTTCCCGGAGTTCCCGAATACGAACCTTGCCAAGTACGCCGACGACACGGCCATGTATGCGCATTCACACAACGCACAAGCGGCAAATATGCTACTGAAAGCGCACATGACCCGTGCCACGGCGTATTACGACAAGTGGAAGATTCGGATCAACGCCGAGAAGTCTGAGTCGATTCTCTTCACGCGCCGGTTCACAGAGAACCGCATCTTAACGCCAATTTCGATCGGGGGACAAGAAATTCCAATCAAACGGTGCGTGAAGTATCTGGGGGTGAACTTAGACAAACGACTGACGTTTAACGCCCACGTGAACGAGATGGTACGCAAGGTCTACTTCATGTCCAGGAGTCTGTACCCGCTCCTGGCCAGGGGTAGCGGACTTAACAGGACAAATAAAAAACTGTTGTACACGATGGTGATCAGGCCGGCCATCACATACGCGGCGCCGGTGTGGTGCAGCATACCGGCCACGACAATGAGAAAACTTCGAGTTCTCGAACATAAATTTATGCGCCTCATCTCTGGTTCGGACAGATACACCTCCCTCAGAGATTTATATGATCGTTGCCACGACATAACCCCACTAGCGGACTACGTCCAAGAAATTTCTCAAAAATTCTACGAATTCAAACTGGGCGATAGTCCGCTAACCCGCAACATAACCCGAATCAGACAGCATAATGCAATCCTTTTCGATATTCGACACCCCTTACCATACCAGGCGTTGCCTATCTTCCGGCAACCTCTCTAGCCACACTTTCCTATACGACAACTTCTTATTTCCCCACTTTTAACCTTTACTAAAAACTATAATCAACTTTCTCCATTCCCTTTATATGTTCTATTTGTTTTTATCCTTTTTGTTATTTTGTCCTTTTTGTTTCTAAATTCTATCTTGACCAATAAATTTTCAAAACCAAAATATTTCTTACCACATCTTTTAAATTTCCACGACATTTTCCTGGCGGTAGGAAGACCACCAGGGTGGAATTGCTTCGAACGGGTTTTTTCGTTGTGTTCTGTTTTCCCGTGCCAGCAACCAAAATTAAATAAGTGCTTCGTCTAGTAAGTGATAGTTTTATAATGTTTTTCTTTTAATTAGTTTTAGGTCCTTGTGGACACATTTTTAATGTCTAATTTAGTTTTTAAGTCTGCCTGCGGCAGACAGGAGCACTAACCTACATATCATCTGCCGTTAAGCCAAACCGGACCGGCTCCGCCCAGCCCTACAATCACCACGACGCTGTGCGACGTAGTTGTCTGGCTGGCTCCGGACCAAGTTCCGGCGAGGCACATACATGTATAAAAATTATTAATAAATTGTTATTCATAATTGTTATTCATTCAATTACAAGTCAAGAGGTCTACGGTTCGATCCCTACTGATCATCGCCTTTTTTTTTTTCGTTAAAATAATTGCGAAAAAAGTTTTCGTTAATTTTTATAAAGTAACAGTTGTTTATAAAACTGATATGCAAATGTAATTTTTTTTCAATTTTAGATCTGTTTTAGACCAACAATGGACCTCGAAAAGACGTCTGGATTTTTAACATAAGACCTAAATAAGACGTTTGTAAGACGTCTGTAAGGCGTAAATGGACGTCTTTAAGACGTAGTGAAAGTCTAAGGAAGGCCTCTTTAAGACATCTCTGTGCTATCTGGGTACTAATACATACAGATACACGGGTAGAAAATAAGGGGTATTTTTTCGCAACTGTTAATATTTTAACTTCCATTCTAAAGCTACAAATCAATTAAAAATAAAATACACAAAGTATGCGACTCGAGCTCCGCCCCGCATAAAATCGATCCCCATGTCAACCGTTTAAATTCAGCCACCTAGTGTATAATACAGACTGTAAATTAAGTTGTCAGTGTTGGTGAATTTCTATTAAATGGGACAATCTTTTCAGTTTTCTTCGGTGGCTAAAAGCGACAAGTAGACTATTATATGTCTACCACATCTATAGGCATTTATAAAAGGAAAGGAACTAATGTTAATAGTTGGTATTTAGGGGATCACTTTCAATGAACAGCTGTGCCATTAAGTGAATAACAATGAAACCGTGATGTTTTGTGGTATTTCAATTTGTTAATTACAATAGGAATTTGTTTATTTGAACCGATATCTGTTTTTACATGACAAAATGTTATTAAAAAAGTGTACGCTACGTCTAATGTTAAAAGTTACTAAGTACTACTTATGAGTATTCGGTAACTTCAATTATTGATAAAAAAAATTGAAATAATTAATCCGCTTTCAAAGAATTAAGAAAATATAGGTAACTAAAAAGTAAGAAACAAATATTCTTTCCGTTTTGTTTATATCTGGAAAGTAATAAGAAATTGAACCTGATCATTTAATATCATTTTGAAGTAGGTGCAAATATTTCAGAAATCCCCCCCAGAATCCTTAAAAATGTTAAATTTGTTAAGAGAATGGCTAATCATAATACAAAGAGCATCTAGGCAGGTCCCCCACAAGGGGTACCGTGGTACCGCGGACCGGCCACTTCAGTAAACGCAATATTCTCTTATTAATTATGAGACCTGGACAAACATTTTTTTTCACATTTCCCGCTCATCAATTATTAAGCACGGGGGCCTGCCAGAGATATTGACAGACAGGCAGGCAGGCAGACAGACAGACAGATCTACAGACAGACAGAAAATTTTTTTCCGCTCAAACTTAAAATCTCGACGTTTCATGACATTCTCAGCCTATCTGAGCAATAAAAATTTTTAAAAAATTTTTTGTCCTTACTATACTTCCACTGGATGTGGAAGTAGAAGTGAGCTGGTCTTTTGGAATTCCAGCGTACCGACAATGTTGGCTCTAGCAGACCAGCTCACTTTTACAACTTCGCATGGCAATCTTTAAAGTGTATGTACCGAGAAAGTCGGTTAGTTGGTTGGTTGGATCATCTGTAGACACATTTTTAAGCCACAGAAACAAACAGCCGTTTGAAAGTTTAATTGACTATGTTTAATTCTGGTCCTTAGCATTTTTGACGCAAATGTCACAGTTTCTGGGATAATCAACCTTTTAATTAAATTCGTCCTATAAACGTTCGGACGCCATCTTTAAACTTCCATATCTTGCAATTCTACCCCTTTTATTCTACAATTTTTCTATCCCTACATTTTTTTCCTAAAACTAATATTTATTAAGATATCTACAAGAAGAACAAATAAAAACAGCAAGTGCTCTAAACTGACAAAAAAATTGAACATGCTATATGTTAACAGAAAACAGTATTTGATATTTATTTTTTAAATTGCTAACGAATTACAGCAACAAAATGGTGATGTTTTTATCAAAAGAATGTGAAGACGCACATTGTTTCTGTAATAACTTCTTTGTTTCCTATGCTTCAGAAAAAACAAAAAATCATTTGAAGTTTAATTTAATAACACACACAAAAAAAAGGTGGTTTGGCCTGCGAACCAGACTAGTGTATCCTTATGTATTTGGACCCGCTGAAACCGAATCCGAAGTCAGAATTGTCAGATTGCTTCTTTTTTCCCCCCCAACCCCAAAAAAACATTCCCCCAAAAAAGTGGCCTGGCCTGCGGATCATACCGTTATATCTTTATGTATTTTGATCCCCTGAAACCGAATCCGAAGTCAGAATTGTCAGATTCGTTTGTTTTTCACCCCAAACTGCAAAAAACACCACCAAAACAAAAAAAAAGGTAGTCTGGCCTGTAGACCAGACCAGTGTATTCTTATGTATTTGGACCTGCTGAAACCGAATCCGAAGTCAGAATTGTCAGATTCGTTCGTTTTTCACCCCCAACCCCAAGAAACACCTACAACACACAAAAATGGACCAGACCAGTATATCCTTACCAAATACATAAGGATACACTGCCACTGGTATGGTCCTCCAGACAGACCATTTTTGGGCTGGGTGTTTTTTGGGGGTTAGGGGGGAAAAATGAACCAATCTGACAATTCTGACTTTGAATTCGGTTTCAGCGGATCCAAATACATAAGGATACACTGATCTGGTCCGCAGGCCAGATCACTTTTTGGGGGGGGGGGGATTTTTGGGGTTGGGGGTGAAAAACGAGCGAATCTGACAATTCTTACTTCGGATTCGGTTTCAGAGAGTCAAAATTCAAAATTATACATTCGTATGGTCCGCAAGCCAGACCACTTTTTGGGGGGTATTTTTCTGGGGTTGGAGGTGAAAAAAGAAGCAATCTGATTATTCTGACTTTGGATTCGGTTTCACAGTCTGGTCTGCAGGCCACATCACTTTTTTTTTGTGTGGCTGTGTAATGTTTATCTACTCCACTATGGTAAGTAGACTATTGTCACATTGTTTTCAACCAGGTTAAGTTGATTTTACCGGGAAAGTGTCAGTTGCTATTGACGACGGGAGGTAAGTGAGCTTGTTTGAGCCGTCCTTTACATCAGCATGGAATTTTTATTTAGAATATTTTGCGAAAAAATCGGGCATGTTTGTGTCTGATATAAGATTTTTTTCTGTTACTTTTGGAGATTTCTATTTAACTCCACTATTAAATTTGACGCTTTGACACTTACACTATCGTGCGACAAAGTGGCACTTTGCGCTCTTAGAACACAAATAGCTATTATACACTGTATGACAAATTACTACCCAAATAACGAACTTAATGTTTCCGTATTTACACAAACGAAAGAATCTAAGCTAAAATCCAAATGAAATGTTTCTCATTGTTATTTTGTAATATTTAATTTTGTATGTAATTGTTTTAAGGTTCCAAAATTGCAACTTTTGATTAATAAATTAGAAGATTAATGATAAAATACGCGATTTAGGTACGGGGTATTTCAACATCCTATATAAACTCAAAATTAAAATCTTTAAGATGAGAACAATTAAAACTCAGTAAGATTACAACTACGAAGTATAATTAGGAAAAAACGCTATCTTGAAGTTTTATATCGATGGCAAAGCAATGTAGGAGATAAAATATTCAGGAACTATTTCGACTTTAAAGTTGTTTACAAGAATTGGCTTTATTTTATATAAAACACCTTAAACCGTATTTTTTATGTAGGCGAGCGTTGTCTTTCAACCCTCAGGTGCTCGGAGATCCCGGGCCGACCGAGAAATCCTCCAGAGCCACCTTCAGTAAGTTTGATATATATCCTGTAGGTTTGCATTTTTCCCGCGACGGACACTGTGGCACGCCACGCGTGAGATCCCATTAACTACGGTGACTGATCTCCAATGG
This sequence comes from Rutpela maculata, assembly GCA_936432065.2. NCBI lineage: Eukaryota > Metazoa > Arthropoda > Insecta > Coleoptera > Cerambycidae > Rutpela > Rutpela maculata. The sequence goes on from OW386285.2 coordinate 362,204,815, forward strand.
AGGATCTTTGGTCGGAAACCTCCACATGCGATTATTCAGTCGGAGAAGAGCCACTGGAAACTGTTTATGGCTTTGTAGCCGTGGCCCGGCCATCTGTCAAATTCGCTCAAAGTAACAAACCGAAGAATTCATTAAGGGATCAAACGGACACCAGAATTCAACTTCATCACCAGTCGGATTTTTTTACGTGTTAAACTAGAAGACAAACAAATCCTGCTAACGCGTTAAATTGAATTGTAATGAGTATAGTCTTTAAAACGGAACCTTTGTGGAAAACTGCTTATTGAAAGTATTAACCCACAAATATTAAAATGCGGAAGGATTGTTTCATGTTTTCAGGTAGATTGAAGAATATGTAATAATGTTTGTCCATCAATGTTATTATACCTGTTTGATTTAATCGAATAGAATATTATAACCTGACAAACATTTAATAATTATCGTAAAAAGAATTTGTATATAAAGTACTGAACTCAAATATCGAATAAAAATGTCTGGATGTCTGTCAGTGGCGGCTGGTGAAATTTCAATATTTTTTTTCTCGTCTGTAGCGCATGGGACCCATACGAAATTTGGAAAATAACATCTAGAGAAGCACTTCTCTAATGACCCCTGAAAAATTTTGAAAAAGCAGTTTCCGAAAAAAACTTTTGAAAATTCGTTAGCCTCCCCTGAGTCTAGGGACTCCTGTTTATTTTTATTTTTTTTTTGTCATATGCATTTGACTTTTCATAAAAATACAACAACAGATTTTGGAGTTTATGAAAATATTTTCATTACTAACTGAGATACAACGAATTGAAATATTGTAATTTGTTAAATTGTAAATTCTACCGAAAACACGATTATTATACCTCTAGTATTATTTTGTTCATTCTAATACCCAAGAATTTGAAATACAGGTCTGTAGTACTCTTGTCAATATCTAAGAGCCGACTTTGAGGTTTTTATGGCCTTTTTTATATGCCCTGTACAGTTGTAGATAATTATACTAATGTTTTTGACTAAGTACACAAAAATACAAGGGTGTGCATAATCTCCAGAGAACAGCTGCTACTCCAGCGTAAGTGTCCCAGGATTAACAGGAATAATTTCATCACATTGAGTGACAGGATGGCGCAGACCAAGACCAATTAAACAAGCCAACACGAGGTGTTTCCAAAGAGGATCAACATAACCAACAATAAAACCAGGTGTTTCTTCAGAACATTACCAGAGTAAATCACTGGATCCAAACACTCTCCATGGAGAGCATTACTCAACAAAAAAAAAACCGCCAACTTGAACATTCTGCTAAAGACAACTTTCTAAACACTGAATATTTGCGGCAAGAGGTAGAGCAAGAGGACACGCTAGGACATCATCCTTAGGTCCCAGAAATATCACATTGGCTACGATGCCACCGAAATTCCTCCAAAAAGACTAGAGTGTCCGCAGGGCTTCGCGGTTTAGGCAAAACGCAACCTTCAAGCCATTTCCCCAGCGTTACCAACCTAAAACTAAGTACGAAAAATTCCTCTACTCCCTTGAGCACTAAAATGTGTCATAACTAATTTTAAGATCATAAGAGGAGTAAATTCCATGAACAGAAACTATTTACACCCTAATAAATGAATAAATAAACCCAATTCAGTAATACACCTTTAAAATAACGTCACAAATTATCAAACAGAAACGTTTGCAGTATGCAACACGCCGTACCGTCAAGATGCAACTTGGTTGCTTACCTACTTAGTCCCTGAAAGTAAATAGTGAACTTGTTTAGGCGGCACTAAAACAATTTTAAATACAAATTACTAGAAATTAGAGTTGTAGCACTTTAAAATGCTACAATTTTATAGATTACTTGAATTATACCTATACCGTTCTTCTGTTAAGTAAACTTAATTTTTTTTATTAAAAGTATTGTAGGCATACATTTTTTAATTTTATACACGTTTCACAAATACGTTTATCATCTGTTTGATTCATTCACTGCTTTTAATATAATAATCCAGACTGTCTTGAATGCCGTTGTTTATTAGTTTCTTTGGAGTTTCCAGTATATATTTTTTTGGAAATCTCATGACTCTCTGAGATATTTCCTTCAGATTGCATCAACTTTTTTTTCAATAAAAGATTGTTTTGTTTTAGTTCTGAGTTTAGTTCCTTGAGTATTTCACTTTTAGTTTTTAGGCCATCTCTTATAGTCTTGCCTTCAGTTTTCTTCAGGTTTCTCATTATTTGTCAAGTCTTGCCCCAGTTTTGCTTCCAAAAGTTTGTTACTATTTGCTAAAGTCTCACTTAGTGGTTTTTTAACATTTGTGGTGCATCTATAAATTGACATTTTATTTAAAACGTGTTTCAAATTGAAATTTTCTACGTGTAGTAAAAATTTAGTAAATCATAAATAAAATAAAAACATAAAATCATAAAGTGGAATACTATATAAACTTATTATTATTATACTAAAATCATATTTAAACCACTGGAACATATATTTCATGCATTTTATACATTCTGATGTTTATTGGAATATTATAGTTAAGAAACGATGTATTTTACATGAAATATTATAACTCGTAGTAAAATTTAGGTTAATGATATTATCAAAATAAAAGTAAAAGAAATATGTTTATTAGTGGTTTATGACCAACATATTGTACACCAATAATTAATACATAATGCAAATATAAAGTCTTTGCTAATTGTTGAGTTAACGTATATGATGTACCTATATTGAAAGTTTATTTAAAATGTCTTTTAAATCAAGATTTTTCATCTTCAGTGGAAATTTAATAGATCGTAAATATAATATAAAAATGCAAAATTATAACGTGGTACATCATAAAAGTATAATTATTATACCAAAACCATTTTTATACCATCAGAACCTATACGTATATTTATTATATACGAGCTAGTGTTTGTTGACTAGTTCATATCTATTTAGGGGGGTAAAATTTAACGTTGATTCTATCACATAGTCTAAAATCTTGTCTTTATACTGCACTGTAAAAAATGAAGGTAAAGCCGTCCTTGCGCGTAAAATTTTAATGTAACTTTACCCACAAGGAGAGTACAAATTCCATTTACCAGGAAGGATTACCCAAAATATAAGGTAAAAAGCAATTTTACACTTTTTTTGCGGGTAAAGTTATATTACAATTGGGTGTAATTTTACAACAAAATTGCCCCTTATCCAGACAGGACTTTCTTTTCATAGTAAATTTACCGTCGTTGCGTGTAAAATTACACCCAACTGTAATGTGACTTTACCCGCAAAAAGAGTGTAAAATTGCTATTTACCTTATATTTTAGGTAATCCTCCCTGGTAAATGGAATTTTACACTCTTTTTGCTAGTAAAGTTACATTAAAATTTTACACGCAACGACGGTAAGTTTACCCTCATTTTGTACAGTGTATTCTCAGCATATCTATTTTGATAATATTATTAGATAGATTATTTTTGAAATATTTAGTTTGGTAGTTTTTGTTGGCTCACTCTGTATGTTACCTAGAAACGTGACTTTGACGTAGAAACAGTTCCATCCAGGATACCCAAAGGTACAGAAAGTCACACACCGTACAGGAAATCCAACCACTCGAGAGATATTTGTCACAATGATTGTCTGGTTTTAACGACCTGCCGAACAGAAACCGGACATTGCCAATGGATTAGCAAAGCAAACAATTTGAAGACGTCCCACAACGATTAATTTAAATGTCACTAACCAGACATAGTTTGTGCCTGAATAACTGTCGAAACAAATTTATTTTATTTTGTTTAGTAAATATTACAAATTTGGTACTTCCTTTATTGAACTATTCTTAGTTTCGTGTCAAAAATTTAAATGACAGTAATGTTATTATTTGCATTTTTCTTAACTTAGCTATAAAAACTATTATTTAATTTTTTTCTGTACAGGGTTGGCAAATGTGTAAGAACACCTGATTTCGGGTTAAAATATACTTGAGATCTGGTGAGATTAAAGAAACACCTCAATACAAGTTTTTGTAGGCCTTTTTAGTTTATTTATAGCCCAGTCAATGAACGTTCAATAAGGGGGTCTAGTGGTCTAGAGGGAAATGCCGAGATCACAATTTTTGACTTGGGCTGTGTTTGGACTATTTAGGAGGTAAACATACCAAAAGTCCCCGAACGTAGGAAGTGGGGGGATGCAGGGGGGCACGAAGAAGGTCCCGGTTTTTGGTTTTTCGCTCATATCTCAAAAAGTGGTTATATGCATAATTAAAGTTGACTAAATTTTCTACAATAATGTTTCTATTAATTTTTTTCGTATCTGTTATGGTTCAGTAATGAATTGTATATATTTTGACTGTATTCTAACTTTATTATAAATTTATTATAAATCGAAAATAAACTTTAATAATCATCGTAGAAAAAAATTTCTTGTACAGATATCCGTTTCACAGCAGACTGAACTGAAATATCGAATAAATAATGTCTTTGCGTCTGTAAGTGTGTGTGTGCGTATATATTCCATTCTATTCATTGACTGGACTATCACCATATTTTTTGAAATTTGATGTCCTAATCATTTTTTTTATGAATGACCCTATACACAGAGTGAGTCAGTACTAATTTGAAAAAATGTGTCAGATAAAAAAATGTGAAAAATCAAGAGCGCATATTCTAAAATTATTCTAAAATCTACAATGTGTTTGACGGAGTGGAGGCACGTTAATACTAGGATTTTTTTAATGGAACACTCAACATTTCTTTATATATTTGTAGTTGACTCGTAATTCTTTATCCAGGTACATATTATTTTTGGACTTACATTGCGGCGTTGCCACGTTATTCCGCTATTTCCAAAAAGATGCGGAGGTCAAGAGGAAAATTTGAGTAAAACGCATTTTCGTAGAGTTGACCATTCTGGGTCTCTCAGAGGCCCACCAAAACTGCAGGTGTTCTTCACGGCGATTCAAACTTTTGCAATTTTAAACTGTTATAACTCAACATTTTCAAATGGAACGTCCTGTGCATTTTTATTTAAAATTTTTCAGCAATCTATTACCTACATGCTGATACATCATAGTGCCCACTTTTTTTCGACGGTTTCAAGAGTATTTAAGATTATTTAAAAAATATGCATGAGTTCAAAATTTGCAAATAGGCAAAATAGCAGACGAATTTGTATCTAGGCAGTTTTATTCATAATTTATTTACATTTTGATGTTTTGTTTGGCGCGATCTGATGAACGTGATATTAAATAAAACGGAAAAATACGTTTTTCAAAGTTAAAAGTTAATTTTCAAAAAATGTGTATCTCCCAGATAGGACAAAACTTCACTGTATCTTTGTGGTAACATACAGATTGCATTTTAACTCATAAATTGCCCTCCTCCTCCCCACACAACCGTTGAAACAAGCACAGTTTTAATAGACAATAAGAAATAAGAGAGATACCATTTTCACATTTTTCAAGTTCACAGTTCTCTATATCTGCCAAGGCCAACGAAGGCGCTGAAAGGCCACGCGTGAAAATAAAATTATGTAGCAGTTGTCAGATTTAAAGTCGCAATTGTCAGATTTAAAATGACAATTGTTAAAGTTAAAGTAACAATTGAAGACCTAAATGGATAAAGGTGTTATGTCGCATTTTTAAAAAAAATTACTTTATGCAATTTTTGAACACCCCTGATATAGATTTAACACCCAATAAACGGTGAATTCTAAATTTATAATATTTTATAGAAACTTTTTAATTATAAAGGCGCCATGTCATACATACAACCAGTAATTTTAGTGGATGTACACAGTTTTTGACAGAAAAATCTAGTTTCATAACAGCTTGATATTGTTCTTTAATATTAGTGTAAACAAAAAACATAACCCAAAATTATCTGTTTTATGAGGTATTATTCATTTGAATCGAAGACAAAATAAATAAACCGTTTTGTTTAATTTACTCAAAACTTTAGAAGTGTGACATAACACCTTTATCCACTTAGGTCTTCAATTGTAAGATTTAAAATGACAATTGTAAGATTTAAAGTGACAATTTTCAGTTTTAAAGTGGCAGCTTTATTTATTGCATATGCGATTTTAAGAGACATTTCTTATTTAGAGCAGTATGTAGAAACTGGAAGTGAAGTCAATTAGTGAATTAATTAATGTACCTACGTACATTTCATGTTTATGTGGTGAAAGTGTAGAAGAACACACAGGGGGCGCCAGTCGCGTATTACCCCGTTCTTCTACCTCCCAGGCGGGTTCGAGATAAGATGCACTTCGATAGCCGGATAATGGACCAAGGCTGCACTACCACAGATCGGTAATGACGCTCTCTCTGGACATGAATTCCCTCGTTAGGGGTTTAGGTACCTCTCAATTTTCTGGATTTTTGCATAAAAAAATCCCAGCCGAAGAATTTCTCTGCGGAGGGATTAATTTTTGAACGCGGTATCCACGTTTTTATCTGTAACCTCTCTACCCCTTAGGGATTTCTCAAAAAACGCATAAAAAAATCATCGAACCTCCGTAAGGCAACCAGAAGGTCGAGTGTTAATGTGAGTTAACTCGACACATCCGGTTTTCGATACGAAAGTTCCAGGGATTATAGACCGTCAACAGGCCTCAAGATCAATTAAGAAACAGTAGTTCAAAGAATCCGTTTATTTAACAGAAATGGTTATACAAAATTTTCAAGATAAGAATCGTGCCTTCCCCAATCAAGGTAATGGCTTTCAGACCATACAAGCGAGAGCGCTTACGCTAACGATCGATTAGGTAGAAAAGATTCATGCATACCTTCTCAGAATCAAAATGCGAGCTTTTTAGAGAAGTCTGAGACTATTTGTAATTCATAATTACGGCTGACTGATTTTAACTTAAAAAAGTTTTACTAAATGAATTTAGTTTCGCTAGAGACTCCTTAGCTTTAAAGTTCTTATATCGTGGCGGTTCACGTACTCAAACACATTCGTGAGGACTTATAACTGCATAAGTTTAATAGCTTCCGATCAGTCCACGATTTACTTGCTCCTATGCAGTTGTTCAATATTATCGATATGGCAGCAACCCACCTTCGAGCAACTTTTAGGCAAAATTGAATTTTTGGTTTTTTATGCACAAGGCGTTTTCCTCTGTAACGTTGTCATTTGGAAAGCCTTGCTATTCTTTTTCCTACCATTGCTTTGTCTGGACCACACAACGCGCCCGACCAAATTGAGAGCCGCTGAGTCAATCCAAACTCTTTCTATGCGAGAAACCGGCCTTGCGCATGTGCATTGATTTTTATCAATTTTTGCTTATCGGCACTACGCCGGCTTTGTCAAAATCTTCTATTTTGCCTTTTGGATGCAGTGCATCGCTAAAATTTTATGCTCATACTATAGAACTGGGCTTTCAATGACCGTACATCAAAGGTCAATGTCTTTGGTGGAGGAATAAAAAATAAAAAATATTTCAAAGTATATTTTCGTGGTACTTTTTAAACTGACTTTGTGGTACTTTTGAAAAATCTATTTTAAGCTCAATTTTGGCGTACTTTTGAAAAATCAATTTTCAAGCCAAATTTCAACGTAATTTTGAAAAATTAATCTGCGAGTGGAATTTTGGCGTACTTTTGATAAATCGATTTTCAAGCCAAATTTCAACGCCCTTTCAAAAATATTATTTTTTCAAAGTCCAATTTGTGGTACCTTTGAAAAAGTATATTATTCATAAATCTTTGTCATTATATACTTTCGCTCTCATATCCTGAACCAAAAACATATTTTCCTAAGAGAAAATTCGGTGTTTCTTCGAATTTTCACCTGGTCATTTCCAACGCCTTATAGAACCCAAAACGGTCCTTATGGACTGATCTGTGCCTTTGCAGACTCTTAAAAATGTCCTTAAATGAAATATTTGCCTAAGTCGAATTTTGATTCTGTCTTCAACTTAGACACGACAAAACTTTATAAATAATCATAGAGTGTGATCAAATGGCTTGCCTTTTACTTCCACTCCGTGGAAGCACAGTAATCGTAAAAAAATAGATTTTTTTTTTGCTGAAATAATAGGCTTGGAATGTCAAGAAGCATCGAGACGTATTCTAGCGAGATCCGGAACTAGATTACATTTTGATCTTATTCTGTTGAAGGGTTGGAGGGTAAATTGGGGTAAATAGGTAAAGCAAGCAAGTAAGTGTCCATAAAATTGGGATTTAGTGTTTGTACAAAAAGCCAAGGTCTTAATTTTTTTTTGGCATCAGCCACCCCCACCTCTTTAGTTTGGTAAAAAAAAATAAAATTGTGATTTACTGTGTCCAAAGGCCTCAACTTTTGTTTTGACATCAGCCACCCGCACTACCTACCCCACTCGATTATTAAAGAGGGCACAAAAATAACATTACGATTTAGTGTGTGTACAAGAACCAAAGGCCTAATAATTTTATTTTGGCATCAGCCATCCGTACTACTACCCTCACCGGAAGTTTGGATGTGGAAGTAGTGATTTCTTAGGTAACAGATTTCCATTTCACACCAAGACGAGTGTACAGATTTTTTCACAATAGTTTCCTTCATTATGTAGAAGTTAAATAAATAAGAGAAGCTACTAAGAAAGTTAAACAAAAGTAAAAGAAAAAATCGAACCGCCTTCAAAAAATATCTCTAAAAAGTAAGAAATAAAATTTTACTGATTTACAAATACCTTTCTACCTATTAGTGAAAAGTAGCCAGTAACTGTAGTTTATTACCTAATAATAATTTAATAATATTAATTTAAAGTCAATACAAAAATATCTAATTTCAAAAATACGTTTTGCACCGATATCAAATTATTGATATTAGCTAATAAGCTACAGTTCCTTGTTACTTTGTACTAATACTAATAGGGAGACAGGCATTTGAAAAACTGAGTGAAATTTTATTTCTAACTATTTAGAGATATTTTTTGAAACTTGTTTTTATTGATTGGTTAAATCTTACACAACGCTCTCGTCGATGCCTCTATCTCTAAAAAAATTGCTCAGTTCCGCCTCCGTATCAGATTCCATTTTTGTAAATTAAGTTTTTATGTGAAATCAAAACGGTATGTCCAGTTATATTAGCGTACATATGTATACTAGTGCTGTGAGCTTAACAAATCGTTACTTTAAATATTAAAATTGCTGCTTTAAATTTGAAAATTGTCACTTTAAATCTTACAATGGTCACTTTAAATCTTACAATGGTCACTTTAAATCTTACAATTGTCACTTTAAATCTTACAATTGTCACTTTTTCATGTTACAATTTTCACTTTAAATCTGACAATTGTTACATTACCATTTGTTGTAAAAACTATATTTTAATATCACAGTATTTAAACCTTTCGCTTTTCAACGGTGTATGCAAAAATATTTGTTTTAATATATTGAAAATAAATAAATATTCATGAAGAGTTATCATTTTTGTGGACTTTGCAGCGAGAAAGTGTGAATCGAGATAACTTTTTCATTTTTCAAAATATCTGCATACTATAAGCAAGTAAGTTGTAGCTTATGCAATGAGGACATTTTCTTATTTGGAGGGTTTTTTATAAAACGCATAGTAAGTGACAAAAAGGCTTTGTAACACGAACATTATTCTGGCGCGCAATCATTAACCGCATCAGGCATCTGATAGTTTTCTTTTTTAGGGGTATTTACAATAACATGTCGAAGTTTTAATTATAAAAATATTGTTGTAATTGAAAAAGCAGATAGTTTTGTTTTGAACTGGTTTATGATTAACTATATTTTAGACCAGGTGATCAATTTTTACTGTAAACATGTGTAGCAAAACATACAGTATTGATTGAATCTACAAATTTCAAATAAAGTAAATTTTGGAAATTTCGTCATTTGGTGAAATTATTAAAAATGGTGCAAATGTTATTGAGGATATTTTAATGAAAGCATGCAGAGTTTGCACCACGGAAAGTGCATTTCGTTGTCATATTCTGAGAGCATATTTACATTGTGTCGTTTACAAAACAGATTAGTTAGTTTCACCTAAAATACTAAATAGTCTTATTGAATTTGGATAGCACAGGAAAGACGGCACCATGATGACAATAAATGCGAAGCCAAACTTTATAAATATTCACCATTTTACAAAAGCAAATACTTCATTTGTAATGCAACATGTTTTTGTGCAAAAGCAAATGTATCATGTTGCCTAAAGTGTTTGCGTGAAGCCAAGTGATATATCGATAAAAATATATTTTTGGTGTGATTGTTCAGAATTGTATTCCCTAACATACAATTCGAATGTATTGAGACCTCAGGTATTCATTGCATTGGTAACTCAGAATTTAATGGAGCGCGTACAACACTCAAACTTATTACGCTTTTATGAGCCCCAAACTGTTCTAAACAACAATTTTTTGATTTTTAAAAACTAATTCAGACCTTAAACTAAATTTCACTCGCTTATACTAGTACTCTATTTTTAATATTAAGAAAATTTCCTCGATACGGACTATTTTAGTGCCACTACTGAAAAATTCGTGATATCAAATAAAATTATTTATTTGCATCAGATATTTATTAAGTACATTATTTTAAAAAAATCATATTTATTTGCCTCATAGACAAGTACATCTCCCCTCGCAAAGCTACAGTTGTCATCTTTACACGAAAGAGAACCTTGGGAGGCCTAAAACGTCTAAGGCTCAATGAAGTGGAAATTCCATTTACCAGCGAAATTAAATACCTAGGAGTCATTTTCGACCAAAAACTGACATGGAATTCCCACATCCAAATTACACAGAAAGCAGCCATTGCCCTGGGAAGGTGCAGACAGATGTGTAGGATGACCCTACGGTTATATACTAAGGTTACTAGGGTCGCAAGACCCATGATAACCTATGGACCGGTAGTATGGCGGACCAAGACATTGCAACTGGGAGCATTAAGGCTATTAAAGTAACGTACAAAGTCTTGCTTGCCTGTGCGCCACCGTGGCCATAAAACTGCTCCCACGGCTGTATTGGAAGTCCTTTTAGACTTGCCAGTACTACACATACTTATCCAAGGGGAAGCTTGTTCAGTGACACATAGGCTAATGTAAGGCACAACGTTCATAAGTGAACAACACGGAATAGAGCACCAAAAGTTATTCTCAAAGCTAATGGCAGATCCTTTTCTGGGAATGGCCAAGGACACTATGTGGACGGAAACGAAGTCTAGGACCACAAGCCACAGTATTTCAGGACGAAATGACCACTTTAGAGTGGTGTAGAAAGGAAATAATGAGGCAAGGAACTGTTAACTAGTCAATTGCCATTTTTTCCATCAGCCAAGCAGTGCTAAAGGTAATCAATTCCATGCAGGTCAAATCGAGATTAGTATGGGATTGTATAAATGCACTTACGGACCTAGGAAGTCAGAACAAAGTGTCCGTGGCATAGGTACCAGGGCACAAGAGATACAGGGAAAAGGAAAAGGCTGATGCATTGGCCCGGGAAAGCGCATCTAAGGCCCTAGTGGGACATGCACCCTTTTGCGATGTAGCTAAACCATGCATACGAGCAACTATTAACAAATGGGTACACAATAAATCTCTAAAGTGGTAGAAGAGTTTCCCATGACAGAGACAGGCCAAAGAGTTTATTAAAGAAGGATCGGCCAAATAATGGCGAGTGTTCTAATTTGACACTGTAGGCTTAGTAGATATATGAGTCTAATGGGCCTGGCGGAGGATGCAACATGCAGACTCTGTCAAGAGGAAGAGGAAACCTCAGTACATGTGATGTGGCATTGGGAAGGCCTATCCAGGCTGAGATTTCAACTACTTGATGAGCAACCGAGGGCAGATAGCTATACCAAAGAGCCCTTATCAAGGCTATGGAGTCTGATACAAAATACAAGATCGGATAAGGAGCTCTATGTAAAATTAGATTAGGAGTGCCACAATAGATCCACGAGGGTCACGGTGGTCAAGGCCAATAGCCAGCTCTTCTCTTCAAATTTAATCTAATCTAAATATATCTTGTACTGCAGTGAATATTTATGTTACACATTATTTTTGTTTATTTTAAATGTATTGTAATTATTCTATATGTATGCAAACCAACGTTATTATTATTATTAAATGGGTCATTTAACGACTGGGCCATTGGAGAACAGTTTACTACTGAACTATATTTATGGCTCACGTTATATCTTACCAATCTGTTCCACGCCCATTATATCTGTTCAATCGTTCCAACTCATCTGCATTCTGTGAAAAACATAAATTAACTAATTATAGGCATGGGGCGCTAGATGTCGTTAATGACATTAAACGAGCCGGATATAACGTTTTGACGTATACACATGTCGCTCATGTCAAACAAACAGGGTGAACGTAACGCTCTCTTCCGCTACATGTGTGCATGTATTCCAGGATATATTTGTGTATTGGCAGTTTGATACTAACGTAAAGCTGTTAGTTTAGCGGATAAAAAATACGTTCTACATGCCGCGAAGCGTGTTGGTTATTTATTTGTGAAATAAATTTGACTGATCCGCACATTTTAAGTTCGCAAATTACATCAAAAAAAAAACTAGAGTAAATATTATATTCTTCGCCGGTTTGTTGAATTTTTTACATAATTGTTGCACATTTTATTGAATACTCTTCGCAGTTTTCTTGTAAATAATGTTAGTTTATGGACATTCTAAATTTTGTGATACCAACTTTGTTGGTAAAACACTCGTTAGTATATAAAATATATATAAAAAAAAGTTGCGTGTACAATCCAACCTGGCTGTTTTTCGAACACACAACCCTTGTATTTATACCATCATACGTTACCACGAAAATTGAATGTCTATAATATATATTATTCGAATATCTTATTTCGATTAGATATTCTATTATTGTGAAATGTATATATAAAGAAGAAATCATGAAAGGAAGATTTCTATTTAGGTACAAGAGAAAAATAAATCATTTTTTTTTAATTTTAAATGATTAATAACTTTTTTATTTACTCATCGATTTTCTTAAAACACGATAAGATTGTACCTCTAGCTAACACTTAACTCACTCTCCAAATTTCAATATAATCGAAATTTTCTTTCTCAAGTTGTCGTGCTTACAAGAAACGTGACGGATAGACGGACGGATGAACATTTTGAAAATTGTTCAGAATTCGTTCACCGACACAATGTTATGAATTTTTTTTTCTACGAGCGATATTTACGGTTTTAGAAATGTACTGATCAAATGCAATATACTCTTCGTCCGTGCGAAGGGTATAATAAAGAAGCTGACAGGTTATGATACTAAAATATGCAATTTAATATCACAATGTAAATGAATTAATTTGAAATTATGCATAACAAAAAAAAAACGCTGCGAATCACTACTTCCACATCCAGATTTTCTATTCAAGTCTTTCACAATTAAAATAAAATTGATACTCTACCGGGTGCCACAGGCTAGTGGCTCATTCTGGCTATTTCCTTTATTTTTTAATTTATGCATAAACTACCTATAAAAATGGATTTTTGGACATAAAAACGATATGATACCATTTCCGGTTTACCCGGAAATGACCGCATATTTCGATTTGTATATTTTTACATATATGGATTCAAGACAACATTCTGAGTATACCATAACACTTTCGCGAATTTTTGAGTCGATGTTCAATTTTTTTTAGCATTTTCAGACATTCGTCTAGAGTGCTTTGGAATACCAAAATTTACTCTATGGTAGGTAAAGTCCAAAGGAAAAATATAATTTTTCGTTTCATTTCATTAATAACTATTTACGAAGCCTCCAAAGTTGAACATAACTTTTTTATCGAAAACTTTTTTTTTCAAATGGGAAAGTGATGGCTCATAGTGTTCAATAAATTATAATTTTTTTTTCTGAATTCATTGATATCCATCAAATCTATGTCATTTGTTCTTCTATTTTATTTAATTTATTTAAAAATAAAAAATCACTTTCAAAATAATATTTATTGAACTTTAACATAGTTGCCTTTGCACTACGATTTGATACAATATTATAAAACGAAAGAAAGGTGACATTTTTAAAAAAATTATTATTGTTAGCGAAAGATTTGTATCCATTGTTGATATTTCTTAACATGAACTACACCAATAACGAAAAAACTGACATGATATTAATCTCCGATTAAAGAACTTATATCTAGATACATAATAGCATGAATTTTATGATCCCGAAAGACTCCCATTCTAAGGCACTTCTTCCCATAAGTTACTGATTGGCCCATCGGTGTATTCGCGGCCGCTCGTACACGATCAGCTTCAGTTCGATTATCATAATATCAGTTTGACAGTTCGGCCATTAATGTCAATAAATGTTTTTCGTGTTCTCCGACCAAAAACTGGTAAAAAAGTAATTTTATTTTAAGTTGTGATTTGCTTAATACCTAAATAATATTTTCTATTCATATTTACACAGTTTAGTGACAATATATTTTGTACAAATAAATAGTGAAGTGTTGTGCCGTTTGCAGAAAGCAGTTTAGAAAAGAAGAAAATCGATCGTTCCATAGTCGTAACATGATGAAGTTCAGTTTACAGTTATAAAGTAAATAGCAATTAAATTTTAATATCCTTTCAATAGATATTTATCTTACTGTTTTATCTTACTGTAATATCGTATGCCTACATCACGTTATATAAAGAGCCGGTAATGCAGGAATTGCAATAATTCATTTTAATGAAAATATTTACCATTCTACACATTTTCTACACACACAACGCCATTGTTGCCTATGGGATGTGATGTTCATCTATCCATTTTAATGGACATATAATGTGACTATGTTAGGAGCAAACAAGGTATATAGTGAAAAGATAGCCTGTTATGTATCTAGATATAAGTTCTTTAATCGGAGATATTAATTTATGGCGAATGTCGAAAAAATGCTGTGCTTGCAGGTCGAATGTATGTTCAGAGATTTCCTGAAAGAAGACATTCGTCGAGTCACTATTTCAAGAAATTAGAGAAAAAAATGCGGCGAGAGCCACTTGTCCATTAAGAATTCATTGTAAATGAAGAGTTGGAGATTAGTGTACTAGGAACCGTCAGTCACAATGATTCAGCCTCTGTTAGATAAATAACAGAAGGACTAGGATTAAATAGGGTAAGAAGAATTTTGAAAAAACATAATTACCGCTCGTTAAAGTACAATCTGCACCAACATTTGTACGAAGGAGACTGTGTAAGGTGATTTCTGTTTTGCGAGTGGTTATTTAATAAGTTTCAAAGAGACAATAATTTTATCTAAAACATCCTTTTTTCCGATCAAGCACATTTCACAAATAATGTGATGTTCAATCGACAAACGTAAGATACTGGTACAAACAAAATCAAAGATTAGTTAGACAAGGGAGCTTTCAAGAAAGATTTGGGATAAATGTATGGGCAGGTATTTATGGAACACGAATCATTGGCCCAATATTCTTCCAAGGTGCGCTGACAGGACAAAGGTATCTCGAATTCATACAAAATCACATTTGACAAGAAACCGAACAAATTTCTCTGGCACCATACCGATTGTTGTATTTCCAGCAATACGGAGCACCGCTCCATAACAGCTGCGTTGTTATGGATTATCTAAATGAAGCTTATGGCCCACAACTTATTTCAAACCAGGGTTTCATAAGGTGACCTGTGAGGTCACCTGATCTAACCCCAATAGGCTTCTTTCTTTGGGGTTATATCAAGAGATAGGTCTACAAAACTCCCGTTATGATTATCGAGAATCTCGAATTGAGAATGAGAAGAGCCTTTTAATAGCATCGCTCTACAAATGTTAAGGAATGTAATAACACAATTGAGGCGCTCGCGCGCAAACCCCGATAAATCCACAAAAAGTCAATTTTGAGTTTGTAATAGTTTCATGTATGTTAGACTAAACTCTACAAGCCTATATAATCTTTGGTAACCAAAACGTCATAAATCCCATATAAATCTAATGTTAAAGTTGACCGTTTCGAACAAAACTAGATAAATCCAATATTATCGGGATCAAAAGCAGATAAATCCATTTTTATACAATACACTGTCATCCATTGTGAGGTAGAAAAGTTAATATTGATTGACGTTTGAAAAAGTTCTCTGTAATATGACTATTTACTGTAAAAACCTACTTCTCTTCTAGAAATAAAGAAGACAACTGCAAGACATTTTATTACCAATATATTATAACGGTTTATCTGAAATTTCAACAGATATTGAGAATTAATTTTTGTTAACAATGAATGTTTTTATTTATTTTTAATAAATTATTAATGTTGTCAAAATTTATTTTTCTGCATCTTTAATGTTTTATTTTAAAGCAAAAATCGATAAATTCGTATTTACATAGCAAAATCCGATAAATCCAGCAAGAAAAGTTAAAAAAAAATGAATAAATAAAGTAGCATTGTTCTTATTTTTTGGTCTTATATTCTACAGCCTAGAAGATATTTTTTGACTTAAAAAGAACAAAAAAAGACTTATTGGTTTTTGCTTGAGAAGTTTTTTGTAATTTCCCACAACTTTGTGTGTGCGGATTCATCGGGGTTTGCGCGCGAGCGCCTCAATTGTGCGTGCAAGAAAATGTATTGATTGTGATGGAGGTCATTTTGAACAATATTTGTAAAATTCAAATGCCGTTCACCATTTCTAGGAATTTAACATTTATAATTGTGCGATTTGTACTTGTGTAAATGAAAAAAAAATCATATGTCTAATAATGAAATAACTACCTTTTTGTGAATAATAGCCTTTCAGTTCTCTCTTAATGGGTATAAATATTAGTGCAAACTATAAGGATCAATAAAAATTATTTTGAAAGAGATTTTTTATTCTTAAATAAAGCAGAAGAACAAACAGCATAAATTTGAAATGGATATCAATGAATTCAGAAAAAGATCTATAATTTATTGAACACTATGAGCCACCGCCATCCCATTTGAAATATAAAAGTTTTCGATAAAAAAGTGATATGTTCAACTTTGGAGGCTTCGAAAATAGTTATTAATAAAATTAAACGAAAAATTTTATTTTTCCCTTGGACTTTACCTGCTGTAGAACAAATTTTGGTATTCTAAAGCACTCTAGACGATTGTCTTAAAATGCATAAAAAAACTAAACATCGACTCAAAAATTCGCGAAAGTCTCACGGTATACTCACGGAATGTTTTCTTGAATTCAAATATGTAAAAACAAACAGAGTGTTCCATTTAAAAATCGAAATTAACACCCGGTATTTGCGCTCCACTATGTGAAAATAATTGTTTATGGAACTTTAATAATATAATATTTGAAATCGTCGACTCCAATAACCCATAAAACGATATGCCACATCGGTAGTGGGGGATGGATGAAGCAAAAAAAATTGTTGAGACCTTTGGTTCTTGTACAGACACTAAATCACAATAATATTTTTTTCACCCATTTTAATAATGGGGTGGGGGCTGTAATGAGGGTGGCTAAATTTTAATTTTGATATTTCAGAGGGCACAAAGTAAGATGTATTTAAACGTTAAATTAAGAACAATCCACAGCCTATCTGATATGTATGGCAGTATAATGGAGTCGGAAGATTAATATTTCACAAAGTGTTTTGTTTCTCTCCTTTGCATAATTTTTTTCATTGTCACATACCAATATTGTATTTTTCATTGATGAAATAACAAACAGGACTAAAATTAGTCTCGGACAAGTTACAATTTAAAAGAGATCACAGGTACCGCACACCTGAATTGTGTATTTGTAAAAAGTTTACACAAACAATTCTGACAACGTGAATAGGTATTCTTTACTTTGTTAAACTTTGGAGTTTTTCTATTCATGCAGTTTTACAGTTTTGAATAATTGCCTCTGGAAATCGATCATTTTACTGTGTACTTTCTGCTTATCAACAGAAAAATCTGAAATAATGAGTGAAAGAAAGTAAATTCGTGGTTGTGCAAGCATTCTGCCGCTGGTAAAAAAACTTTATGTCGTTATAAGTTTTGTCACAAGTTTAAAAAATAATAAAGCACAATTGAAGCCGTAGAGAAACTTGTATTTAATGAAATGTGTGAAGAAAAAAATTAAGGCGTTGAAAAAAGACCCATTTTTTGGACCCGAACCGTTCTGTGGCTTATTTAAGGGGCACATAGGAGGTGGTTCAAAAATGGGAAAAGGAACAAAATAAGTCCTACTGGAGGAATACTCCAGGCCAAAAACAAGCGAAAAGGTTTATAACCTATTCAACAAAGAATGCCACAAGGCTTCTCGAAAAACTTGAAAAATCTGACCTAAGGCTGATCACAGGCCTTCTAACTGGCCATTGCCCCTTGAGATATCATCTCAAAAACATGGGCGTGGCAGAAGATGACAAATGCAGATACTGTGAAGCTGCAACTCAAACTGCGGAACATATACTTTGTGAATGCAAGGTCCTAATCCGCATTAGGCTAAAGTACCTAAAACAGGCGGAATTAACGCTTGGAGACAGGGAAATTAGCTCCTAGGAAAATCACTAGCTTTGCGAAAAGTCTCGGAATCCTGCTCAACAACTAGTTGTAGGGTAAACTCACAAAAGACCTTTTAGGTCGAATTGAAGAAAGACCAACTCAGCGACCCCACAACGTACAATCTACAAGGCGTTCAAAATAGATCGCTAAAAATTATGATATAAAGTTTCATTAATTTTTCTGCCCTTTTTTGAAGGCAGCCCAACTTTTTTTAGTCTTTTTTAATGGCCTCTCTATTTAGCTTCTACGCAATAAAAAAAGTACCCGTTGTTTTGTATTTTAATATTTACGGTCAGGCTCTATATCAAAGAAATCTGAAATAAAAACCTTCATGTACCAAATTTCATCTTAATTAGCAATTATGGCAGCCATATAGAATTCGCCATTTTGGATTCTTAACTTTTTACATCAGATAGGTACCAATTTTAATGTAATTTTGACGAAATTTGATTTTTTTTATCAGAAAATTCAATTTCATCACCGACTTATTTCGAATTCTTGCTCACTTTACATTAGACGTAGGCTTGATGAAATTATTATGGAACCACTGTCGAGCCATACCTTGCAGTTTGAGAAAAATTTCATAGAAATCGTTTAACCCAATCCAGATAATGTTTGACCAAATATAAAAGAACATTCATACGGTCCTTTAAAAAAATATATTGAAGTCTGTTAAAAAAGCACAGGTTGTATTCTGTAATTATACATTATAGTTATTAAGGTATCAAGGGTGTTATAAGGATAATAACGCACCGAGGTCGGCAGTGTACAATCCCGAGGGCCTCTGGCCCGAGGGAGTGTACGTCGACCGAGGGCGTCATTATCCTATAACACCCGTGGTGCCTTCAACGTTTAATGTCCTGCAAGTCTGTTATTTAATCCGAATTTTTTTTTGACATTTACGATTTATTAATTTGACATCTATTATGTTCAGAACGATTTGATTTAAAAGAGAGTAAAAATCAAAATTGTTCGTAAACGCCGCAGTTGCATAGCAACGCATTTTGTTTGTCAATAACGCTATCATAATTTGCTTCTTTTAGGTTGTATTATAATTTTATAATGCCCTAGGGCGTTATAGATATTCATAACGCCCTAGGGCGTTATTTTTCAGTTAATGTATCTCAAAATGGGGTGGTTATTGTAAAATAACAGACTTGTAGGACATTAAGCCATTTAATGTCCTACAAGTCTGTTATTTTACAATAACCACCCTATTTTGAGATACATTAAATGAAAAATAACGCCCTAGGGCATTATAAAATTATAATACAATTCAAAACAAGCAAATTATGATAGCGTTATTGACAAACAAAATGCGTTGCAATGCAACGGCGGCGTTCACAAACAATTTTGATTTTTACTCTCTTTTAAATCAAATCGTTCTGAACATAATAGATGTCAAATTAATAAATCGTAAATGTCAAAAAAAAAATCGAATTAAATAACAGACTTGCAGGACATTAAACGTTGAAGGCACCACGGGTGTTATAGGATAATGACGCCCTCGGTCGACGTACACTCCTCGGGCCAGAGGCCCTCGGAATTGTACACTGCCGACCTCGGTGCGTTATTATCCTTATACACCCTTGGTACCTTAATAACTATAATTAATAGTAATTTACATTACTAGATGCGAAAGTTTACTTTTAGATGTGAGGTAATTTTTGAATGGTCGAGGCGAAGCCGAGACCTTTGAAAAAACACAGAACACCTAAAAAGGCTTTTGCATGTAATGTATTATATTCTTTCTACTACCGAAAGATATTATGGATTTATTAATTTAAAACTAATTATTTCATGAAATTATTTGACGTTTTTAATACATTTTTTTAGTTTAGGAGGCTGTCTGTGAACATTGTTACCATACCAATATTGCCAACGAAACGATTAATATCTGTCATCGAGGTTATGTTAAACATTTTAATTTTTGATGGTTTCAAACTAAAATAAACAAATATGTTTGGTGGCGATGAAGATAGGATACAAGAAGCAGCCAATATTGCTCGCTTTACCCCAAGAAATCCAAAGCAAGGTATATGCAAACTTATAAAGCGTTAAACTTTGTTTTTTTTACTTTTCTCTCCTGGCCACGAAAGTTCTACAGCTAGCAACGCCTTAGCAACCAGGTAACTCGAATGTTTACTTTCGTTATCGCGCTTGTTGCTAGGGTTGCAAAGGTCATTTATATAGACGGTAGTAGAAAAATGAATATTACGGTTGAATATATATATCAAGCCTATCTTGCTGTAGATTATAATTTTTACACAAGTATAAAAGGAAAAATTTTAAAATTCTTAACATTGTATTTTGTTCAAATAGGCCACAATAATTTTTTGGTACAGAACATGAATTGTCGGTGGTTCTATTTAATTATATTTTATCTCAGATAATTACGCTGGGTACTCACATGTGTAACTACTAACTAGATCGAGCATTGAATAATCACAGGAAAGTTAGTATTTCCTTTTGCATTAGTGCTTTTTCTCAGAGATGCTTCCAATGAAATTAGGAGTTATTACAAAAATAAATAATAAAGAGAGAAATGGAGTTTGTTGTTGGTTCTGTACACATTTCTTCAAAATTAGAGTTCTATTATTGTGTTTGGCTTATATTTCCTTAAAAGTGGCTATTGTATTAGAAATTACTAATATTTAATCTCACAGATGATTAAAACGAAGGAAAAAATATATCCTTGAATTATGTTGATCAGTGGCGGCTGGTGAAATTTCAATATTTTTTTTCTCGTCTGTGGCGCATGGGACCCATACGAAACTTGGGAAATAACATCTAGAGAAGCACTTCTCTAATGACCCCTAAAAAATTTTGAAAAAGCAGTTTGCGAAAAAATTTTTGAAAATTCGCTAGCCTCCCCTGGGTCTAGGGATCCCTGTTTACTTTTATTTTTTTTTGTCATATGCATTTGACTTTTCATAAAAATGCATCGACAGATTTTGGAGTTTGTGAAAATATTTTCATTACTAACTGAGATACAACGAATTGAAATATTGTAATTTGTTAAATTGTAAATTACAAAATTTCAGTTCATTGTATTTCAGTTAGTAATGAAAATATTTTCACAAACTCTAAAATCTGTCGATGCATTTTTATGAAAAGTCAAATGCATATGACAAAAAAAAATAAAAGTAAACAGGGGTCCTTAGACCCAGGGGAGGCTAGCAAATTTTCAAAAATTTTTTCGCAAACTGCTTTTTCAAAATTTTTTAGGGGTCATTAGAGAAGTGCTTCTCTAGATGTTATTTCCCAAATTTCGTATGGGTCCCATGCGCCACAGACGAGAAAAAAAATATTGAAATTTCACCAGCCGCCGCTGATGTTGATTACTCATGAGTTCTATTGTAAGTTTGCTACAACTTTCTGAATGTAAGCCAAGGTGTTACCTTCGCGGTTGCCTCGCCTAATTTAAGGGAGAGTTTATCCCTTACACGCTTTGTACGCTACAATAGTTGCTCGTCCTGGACTAATAACCATAACGAAGATTCGTCACAGGGCACATGCATGGATGTTGTCCAAGGGTAGGTACATCAGTGACCCAAAAAATGTTTTAAATAGGGAAAAGTAATTGGTACATTTATCAGATAATATTATTAGGAGTGAAATTGATACTTTTTTGACGAATCTGTACAGAATATATTTTAAGTAATTTTCACTGGGCGGCACACTACAGCTCGAAAAATATGTCTACTCAGGTACATAGTCAGGATTTCTTTTGGAAGGTGATTTTGCCGACCCATACATTACAGTAATACAAGTAAAATTGGAATTGCGCCGAAAGCGAAAATTTTAAATTTTTCATTGTAAGACAGTCTAAAATTAAAAGTTACAATTTTGACCAAAAGAATTGCCATAAAAAAATGATTTTCGCAATTGTTTAAACAATTTTGGTCTTTATTGATATATCGCAGGCAGGTACATATACAATTCATTTGGATCGAATTTATTGCGTGTTATATAATTGCAAGTAAGAAAACGTAAATTTTAGAGAAAGAAAAGGAAACTACAAAAAGTTTAGAAACGCAAATTTATCGCATGACCGGCGTATTAAATAAAAACCGCTGCCCAAGGAATCACTACTTCCACATCCAATTCTCTATCCAAGTCACTCACAACGAAAAAACTTTGTATGTGGAAATAATTGTTTATGGAACTTTAATAATATAGTATTTGAAATCCTCTACCCCAAAAACCCATAAAACGATACCCCACATCGGTAGTGGGGTGGGGGTTGTGATAGGGGGGTGGTAGTGAGGGTCGATGAAGTAAAAAAATGTTTTGAGGTTTTTGGTTCTTGTACATACACTAAATCATATATTTTTTTCATCCCTTTTAATAAGGGGGTGGGGGTCGGTAATGGGGGGTGGCTAATGCCAAAAATTTTTTTGAGACCTTAGCTTTTCTTGTATATACTAAATACCAATTTTATGGACTCTTACCTGCTTGATTTACCCATTTACCCCAAACTTACCCCAATTTACCCCCCAACCCTTCGGCGGAACAAGACGAAAATATAATCTAGTTCTAGATCTCGTTAAAGTACATATGTGTACCAAATTTCAAGTCATTATCTCAAACGGTTCCAGAGTAAACGTGCGCATAAAAAAAAGTTACAGACAGACCGACAGACAGACAGAAATTTTTTTTTTCGCTCAAACTTAAAATCTCGACGTTTCATGACATTTTAAGCCTATTTGAACAATAAAAAATTTTAAAAATTTTTTTGTCGTTACTATACTTCCACTGGATGTGGAAGTAATACGCGTTGCTATGGATATTACTTTCTCTGCCGCTCACAGCGTCAGAAATAGTTATTTATGTACCAAGGCTTGTAATATTACAATTTTTAGGAAAATCCATTCAAAATTATTAGATATTAAGATTTGTCGAACTCATTTATTAGTTGGATTAGACTCTAACTGGAGTGCGTTAGTTAATTCTTGCAATAAAAATATGGATTATGATGAAAACATCTACATGCAGGAGGCAGCCAATGCCTGTGCTTCGTTGTAGCCAGAATTTCAATATTATCTAACTTGCTTATTACTTCACTTTTTTGGCCTAGGGCATAAAAGTAAATTTTGTGCTTTTTTGCCTATGGGCTGTAAGTGACACTTCATGACACTTACAGACGTCAAAAAATTATACTTACAGAGCTGGTAGTACGAAAAAGCACTTTTTTCTGAAATCGATCAACAATATCTACATTTTCGACGCGATTTCAGATCGAAAAATGCACAGTTCCAGTATTTTAGTCCGTTGCTAAGAAACTATCAGAAAACAGACCAGAAAAGATCCGTTTCCAAGCAACGATCAACAAAACCGTACGGGAATGTTACTTTTCCGGCCTAGGCCGGGAATAGTATATTGTGTATTTAGGTGTGAAAGTAATACATTCCCGGACAACGATGCAAATTGTTCGAGGCGCTAGCCGAGGCCAACAAGCATCGAAGTCTGGGAATGTGCTTTCATACCGAAGTACACATACTATTTTTTCTTAAATAACAATCAATATTATTATAAATTAAGGAATTTGTATTAATGCATAACATATACATATACATAAAAAAACCGTACGGGAATGTTACTTTCCCGGTCTAGGCTATCTGACGTGGCTTGTGGGAGTATACCTTTGAGTATGTTGTTTAATCCAGGGCCGCAGTTAGAGACATCGTAGTCGAGCTTATATATAGCAGTGCTTTGGGGATATTGTAATATTATAAAAAGTAAACGAGCGAACAATATAGTTAAGTCCGGCTCTGCGTTCTGCACCCCTTGCCTCTCAACGTCGCTCACAAATGCGATTGCTTCAACTATATAATAACAAGGTCTATGAAGAGTTTTGGGTTAAATCGGTCCATTGCTTCTTGTAAAATTTTAACAATTTATTTTTCAACACTGAAATTTTCCGCTATTTTCCTTATTATCACCGGTCCTAGAAATCATATCGTAAAAGTGAAAATATCAAATTATCAAATTGTTCGTAATAAAATTTTAAATAAGACTAGGTCTATGAAAATCTTTCTGATGATTTATTAACTTGTTAAAAAATAATAACCACCAAAAATTGCCTTTTTTGACAATTTAAGAAATATACCATAATAATACATCAATTTTAACGAAAGTTGGTGAAACTAAACCCTTGCGGCAAATTTTAGCACAAAATATTTATTTAAATAGCTAAAAATAAAAAGTGATTTCTAAATTTGAATCACTTATTGCTTCAGTGCGTCGACTCGTAGGAGGATATTTTTTTTTTTCGAAAATTAGGTTTTTACATTTACAATGGTATCATGAAAAAAAATATCTCTCGTTTTTTTAACTTTGTTTACAATTTTCGAATTCGTGATTATAAATAAATTCAAATAATTCCGTAGATTTTTTTTATCAAACCAAAAACGGTAAAGGAATCATGGGAATAGATAACATTTTTCTAAAAAAAAAAAATGTAAAATGAACTTACATTTTGGGCCGAGATACGTCGTTTTTGTCTCTCAGTCGCGTATAAATAAGCAAATTAATATTTTTTCTTAAAATTTGGACAGGTTATTTTTCAATACTTATATCTTTGTCTCGGCTAGTTGAAAACATCCCAGAAGCACAATTGTCAAACGATAGTGTATAGAGGCGGGTCTTTAGCTGTTAGAGATCCGAAAATCGCCAAATAGGTCTAAGCGTTATATTATAGTTTTACAAATCAGACTTTAGTCATTAGTTTGTGAGATGAAAAGTACTTTTTGTTCCAGGATGCAGACGTCTCGGATTCAAATCCTGATCGTTTAATATTTTTTTATTTTATCAGTAATATTGAAAGTTTTATAAAGCTGTAAACATGGACAAAGGATAGTTGTTTTCGCGACAAAAATTAAGAAAACTATAAAAAAAATTGAAAATGAGCGTTATGTTCTCAAAGCCGCTTTATTCGATGCAACTTTAAAAATTTTAGTTTTGGATTATTTTCAAATAGCAGACACAAAAATATAAGCAAAATCACAAAATTTGGCCTCGTCTCAAAATTAATAGCGGAGGGGAGCGAAATGGCAAAAAAATATTTTGATGTTCTAGCCCTGGGGGATCCCCCTCCCCTTATCAACGCTCTTGAAACCATTTTGAAAGTAGATAAAGGAGCCAACATTTTTTCTAATAATGCTTATATTTTTGTCTCTGCTGCTTTGCTGTTTGAAAATAATCCATAACTACAATTTTTTAAATTACATTGAAAAAAGCGACTTTGAGAACATAACGCACATTTGCAATTTCTCTATAACTTTCGTAATTTTTTTCACGGAAAGGGAAAACCAACCTAACCTGAACAACTATCCTTATGTCCATGTATACAGCTTTGTAAAACTTTTGAATAATACTGATACAATAAAAAAATGTGCCGCGACCAAGATTTGACGCCCAAAAGACTTGATATTAGAACCTCCATACACTATATTTTAACAATTATGATTCTGGATTGTTTTCAACTAGTTGAGATAAAAATATAAATATTGAAGAATAATCCGTCCAAATTTTAAGAAGAAATATTAATTTATTGTGGGTACAAGAACCAAAAACCTCAAAATATTTGTTTACTTCATCCATTCCCACTACCGCCCCCCCTATTATCACCCCCTTTCCACTACCGATGTGGGTTTCGTTTTATGGGTTTTTGGGGTAGACAGTTTCAAATATATTATTAAAGTTCCATAAACAATCATATCCACATACAAAATTTTTTCGTTGTGAGAGACTTGGATGGCAAATCTGGATGTGAAAATAGTGATTCCTTGAGCAGCGGTTTTTTAAAATGTAGGTTTTTACATGTATTTTACAATGGTATTAATAAAAAAAATGTATCTGCATTTAAACCGTTCTTTTGAAATATATTTATAATTTTCAAAATTATAGTTATGGACAAATTTAAATAACTCTATGGATTTTTATCGAACCAAAAAGGGCAAGCGAATTATGAAATAGATGAAACTTCTAACATTTTTGTAAAAAAAAAATAACTATCTACTTGCATTTAGGGTGCATTTTTGGTGATTCTGGATTGTCCTCA
Organism: Rutpela maculata; assembly: GCA_936432065.2. Taxonomy (NCBI): domain Eukaryota; kingdom Metazoa; phylum Arthropoda; class Insecta; order Coleoptera; family Cerambycidae; genus Rutpela; species Rutpela maculata. The sequence goes on from OW386285.2 coordinate 362,231,319, forward strand.
ACTAGCTGAGATTAAAATATAGCAGTATTGAAAAATAATCAGTCCAAATTTTAAGAAGAAATATTAATTTGCTTATTTATAAGCAACGGATTCGCAAAAACTGTCGTATCGTATGCAAGTAGATAATTTTTTTTTTTTACAAAAATGTTAGATGTTTCATATATTTCATAATTCGCTTGCCCTTTTTGGTTCGATAAAAATCCATAGAGTTATTTAAATTTGTCCATAACTATAATTTTGAGAATTGTAAACACATCTCAAAAGAAGGGTTTAAATAAAGATGTATATTTTTACTTCCACATCCAATGGAAGTATAGTAACAACAAAAATTTTTTTTAAATTTTTATTGTTCAAATAGGCTTAGAATGTCATGAAACGTCGAGATTTTAAGTTTGAGCGGAAAAAAATTTCTGTCTGTCGGTCTGCCTATAACTTTTTTTGTGCGCACGTTTACTCTGGAACCGTTTAAGATATTGACTTGAAATTTGGTACACGTATGTACTTTAATGAGATCTGGAATTAGATTATATTTTCATCTCGTTCCGTGGAAGGGTTGGGGGGGTAAATTGGGGTAAATTTGAGGTAAATAGCTAAATCAAGCAGGTAAGAGTCCAGAAAATTGGTATTTAGTATATACAAGAGAAGCTAAGGTATCAAACAAATTTTTGGCATTAGCCACCCCCATTACCACCCCCACCATTATTAAAGGGGATGAAAAAAAAATGTGATTTAGTGTGTGTACATGAACCAGAAACTTCAAAATATTGTTTTACTTCATCAACCCCCCACTACCACCCCCCTCACACCACCCCCACCCCACTACCGATGTGGGGTATCGTTTTATAGGTTTTTGGGGTAGAGGATTTCAAATATTATATAATTAAAGTCCATAAGCAATTATTTCCACATACAAAATTTTTTCGTTGTGAGTGACTTAGATAGAAAATCTGGATGTGGAAGTCGTGATTCCTTGGGTAGCGGTTTTTTAATACCATTGTAAAATATATGTAAATATCTACATTTTGAAAAAAGAACTGTCCTCCTACGAGTCGATGCACTCAAAAATAATAAGCGATTGAAATTTTGAAATATTTTTAAAATAAATAATTTATTTTAGCCTTTTAAATAAATATTTTGCGCTAAAATTTATCAGGAAGATTTAGTTCACTTTTGTTGAAATCGATGCATTATTACATTTAGGTATAAAAACACGCCACACCGAATATCAGCTCTTAAATCGCAGTACTTACTTTGCAATAAATAATTAAAGTTGAAATCCTCGCCAGTCCTCACGAAAAGCACTGTGACGTTAGATTGAGAAAACTAGTCTCGCGTGGTGTCCCACGGACAGAGCTGTGTACTTCAGTACAAAAATATACTGTAAATATGTACTGCAGTAGTTTAGGTACTTTAAGTACTTTACTTTAAGTACTTTTAATATTCCTGTACTGGTATTGTAAATTTCCAGTACATGTTTGCAATGTACTTGTACTGGGTACTAATTTTCTAAAATTTTTTATTAAGTATTACTTGTTACTTAAAAAAGTACTGTAAAATCATAATCTACTTCAAGTACTTTACGTAAGTACTCCCACTATTAGAAAGTACTCCCAGTATTACAAAACACTCTCAGTATTAATAAAAACTGTAAAACTGTAAACTACTCCAAGTACTTAAGAAAAAATGAGCCAGTATTTTATTTTAATAAATCAAGTAATTTTCATCAGCTCTAAGACTATTATATATTATGCGTTATACTTTTAAGTTGTCTTAAGTTTTATATTATATATTTTTTACTTATTTCCTTTGTTGTAAATTTATATATTAGAAATAAAATGAGTATTAAAAATATATCTTTTGTGACCTTACTGTAATTTTCATACATCATGTGGTATAATACATACGATATTATAGTAATACCATTATTACCGTTATTACCATTACCAATCAATAATAATAGAAATGGGCTCCAAACATGAATTTTTTAAATGAAAATTATACTTCCAAAAACTTCACCGTTATTATTGATATTAATATGTTGCTGTTGTAGTCTAAGAGCTGGGCACGAAATTTCAATATGACTCGGGTTATGAAAAGTTTCATTGTCAATACGTTGTACACTAAGGGAGGGCCCTGATTTGGGAATTTGCTGACAGCTTGAGCGGGGAGGGGCGCCGTCATATTGAAAAAATGGCGCACAAAAACAGTCTCTTTGAAATATCTCGCTTCGGGTGCCTCATACGGCAAAAAATGTTCTTATGAAAATGAAGGAACATTCAATTTTCTACTAAATATGTTCTATAGATTTTTTCGTTAAACTGAATAGTTTTGGTGCAGCAGCCGGAATTATGATTTTTTGTAATTTCTCAGTTTAGTGCGACTTTTATGAAGGAGTATTTTTGTGTTGTGACAAAATTTGTTTTCATACCTGAAAATCTTTAAATATAGTTGATTTTATTTGTCTGCTACGCATAGCTCAATGTTCAATACTCGTTTCCACGCCACCTTGAGAAAGAGTATATGGCGCGTTTTCTTTTACGTGGTTGTCACCTATAGACCAAATCCTCGACTAGCCTGCTTCTTGAGGCGTTTTAGGTGCTTGATGTCGAAGGTCCAGGTTCGTTATAGTCTTCAACAATACTTTCTTCGGAAATTGCTTTCGTTGCGCTCTCCACTATAATTTGCAAATTTTGTAACAGACAAAGCTGCGACAATGCACCAGGAATAGTCGATGAGCTTCATGACGATGAGGAAGTCGACTCTCCAGTCGAAACATTTCTCGCAAGCATGGAGAACAATCAATACGTGGAATCAGTGAACAGTGCAACGGAAGCAATTTCCGAAGAGACTACAACGAACCTGGACCTTCGACATCAGGCACCTAAAACGCCTCAAGAAGCAGGTTAGTCGTGGATTTAGCCTATAGGGGACAACCACGTAAAAGAAAACGCGCCGTATACTCTACTTCAAGGTGGCGTGGAAACGAGTATTGAACATTGAGCTATGCGTAGCAGACAAGTAAAATCAACTATATTTGAAGATTTTCAGGTATGAAAACAAATTTTGTCTCAACATAAAAATACTCCTTCATAAAAGTCACACTAAATTGAGAAATTACAAAAAATCATAATTTTGGCTGCTGCACCGAAACTATTCAGTTTAACGAAAAAATCTATAGAACATGTTTTGTAGAAAATTTAATGCTCTTTTATTTTCATAAGAGCATTTTTTGCCGTATGAGGCACCCGATACTTCAAAGAGACTCCCCGCTCTAGCTGTCAGCAAATTCCCAAATCAGGTGCTCCTTAGTGTACGACGTATCGTTACGGAAACCTTTCATAACCCGAGTCATATCGAAATTTCGTGACCAGCTCTCTATCTCTATTGTATTACTGACTATTGTTGGCAATCCTAAAATTCTAAAAATGATTTTAATAATATTTATCTGATATTAGTACTCTTTTTAAAAAAGTACTTGCAAATATATACTGCAAGTAATTAAATACTGGAAGTCGTTAAGGTTACTGTTTTTAAAAGTACTTGTAGTACTTGAAAGTACTGCAAGTATTTATAAAATACTCTAAGTATTCAAAATACTGAAAATACTTGAAGAGTACTTTACTTATTACTGCTACTGCAAATGTTTAATTTTAAGTACATTACTGAATATTTCAAATATTTCTGAAAAGTACTGGTACTTAATACTGCAAGTAAAACAAAAATTGTTTGATACTGCTTACTGGTTACTGCCAGTACTTTCATTAAGTACTGGTCACAGCTCTGCCCACAGATGGCGAACTTTAGCCGAGCAGTACGTCTTCATCCTAATTAATAGACTGGGCGGCGGTTGGCTTTGAGACGTCCGTATATTCGGTCATAAGTCTTTTGTTTTTATGTTAGAAAAAGAATTTAAAAAATGTCGGAAAGTTCAATCAACTCTCTTTACATAAGCGTTCTACAAATTTTTCGAAAAAAACGATAATTATCGAGATATTCGAGGAAATATAGGAAATTACACGTATTCCTATAGAATGTATGTAAATCTCAAAAAAAGTATTTTTCTCAGAAACCTTTGTTTCGAAGGGCCGAAATTAACGGAGTGTGAAGACGATACATGATATTAAGTGAACATCGAATATGAGATCGATTTCAGTTAATTACCGATTTATTACCAAAAAGAAAGTCCCAAGGTCCCCCCCTCTAATTCCTTCATTTTGGTCGGAATGAAAAAAATTTAAAAAAAGGGTTTTAGCAAATTTTATTCTGTTTAAATTAGCTAGAGTAATCTTTTGGCGTAGGAGCCAAGATTAAAAAGTTGCCAACTGTAGAAGCTCAAAATGTGCGATTTTTTGCCGTACATGGCCGACATTTCAGTAGTTATCTCCGTAACGAAAAAAAAAATAAAAAATTCAAAATTCTGACGGTAGCAAAAGATTTGTAGTGGAAAATACTCATTGGACCTTATTTTTTATTTCGAGCTAACTCCCACCGTTTCGCAGATATCTGCGAAAAATAGCAAAAAAACAGCTTACATTTCGGAGCCGAAAAAATTGCAAAAACATGAATCTTGACACGTTCATATTTTTCGAAAAACACCATTGGGACGGCCATACGATGTCGTGACGTAAAGAGGAAGTCTTCCAGATAAACCTGATCGTAAATTGCACGGCGAAATTCGAAAATTCGGCCTGGCACGAACGAATCAAAAGCAGCATTTTGTGACAGTTCAGAATATTGAAGATGTTTTTCCAACCAATACGTTTAAATTTTAGGTTAGGTTGTGTTCACTGCTCGTTGTTTGTGACAAATGCGCATGCGCCTGCGGAATTATCAGAGCCGAGGCAGAATCGGTGTCGCTTCTGAAAGAGATTTTTTTTAAATTACTTCCACGTCCAGTGGAAGTATAGTAACGACAAAAAAAATTTTAAAAATTTTTATTGTTCAAATAGGCTTAGAAAGTCACGAAACGTCGAGATTTTAAGTTTGAGCGAAAAAAAAAAATTCTGTCTGTCGGTCTGTCTGTCGGTCTGTCTGTAACTTTTTTTGTGTGCACGTTTACTCTGGAACCGTTTGAGATATTGACTTGAAATTTGGTACACATATGTACTTTAACGAGATCTAGAACTAGATTATATTTTCATCTTGTTCCGTCGAAGGGTTGGGGGTAAATTGGGGTAAATTGGGGTAAATTTGCGGAAAATAGGTAAATCAAGCAGGTAAGAGCCCATAAAATTGGTATTTAGTATATACAAAAGAAGCTGAGGTCCCAAAAAAAATTGTGGTATTAGCCACCCTCATTACCACCCCCACCCCATTATTTAGGGGATGAAAAAAAAATTGTGATTTAGGGTGTGTACAAGAACCAGAAACCTCAAAATGTTTTTTTACTTCATCCACCCCCAATACCACCCCCTATCACCACCCCCACACCGCTACCGATGTGGGGTATCGTTTTATGGGTTTTTGGGGTAGAGGATTTCAAATATTATATTATTAAAGTTCCATAAACAATTATTTCCACATACAAAATTTTTTCGTTGTGAGTGACTTAGATAAAAAATCTGGTTGTGGAAGTAGTGATTCCTTGGGCAGCGGTTTTTTTTGTAGTCAAAAAGTTTTATCTTAGGTGTAGTTTTATTTAAAATTTTACGATGCGATTACTAGGATCGGAGAAAATAAGGAAAATAGCCAAATATTTAAATGTTAAGACAAAAATTGTTTAAATTTACTTCCACATCCAGTGGAAGTATAGTAACGACAAAAATTTTTTTAAAATTTTTATTGTTCAGGTAGGCTTAGAATGTCATGAAACGTCGAGATTTTAAGTTTGAACTGAAAAAAAATTCTGTCTCTCTGTCGGTCTGTCTGTAACTTTTTTTTGAGCGAACGTTTACTCTGGAACCGTTTGAGATATTGAATTGAAATTTGGTACACATATGTACTTTAACGAGACCTAGAACTAGATTATATTTTTATCTTGTTCCGTCGAAGGGTTGGGGGTAAATTGGGGTAAATTTGGGGTAAATCAAGCAGGTAAGAGCCCATCAAATTTAGTATATACAAGAGAAGTAAGGTCTCAAAAAAAATGTTGGCATTAGCCACCCCCATTCCACCCCATTATTAAAGAGGATGAAAAAAAATTGTGATTTAGTGTGTGTACAAGAACCAGAAACCTCAAAATATTTTTTTACTTCAGCCACCCCCACTACCACCCCCTATCACCACCCCCGCCCCACTACCCATGTGGGGTATCGTTTTATGGGTTTTTGGGATAGAGGATTTCAAATATTATATTAATAAAGTTCCATAAACAATTATTTCCACATACAAAATTTTTTCGTTGTGAGTGACTTGGATAGAAAATCTAGATGTGGAAGTAGTGATTCCTTGGGCAGCGGTTTTTACAAGAAGCAATGGATCGATTTAATCCAAAACTTCCCATAACACTTATTATTATACCTACAACAAATTGAAACAATAAAATTACTGCAGCCAGAGAATTCCTTATTCACCTATTTTGATGCTAGTTTGACTACCCTATTAATAACTGTTTTTTAAAACATATTTTCATATTTCTTATAATAAGCTAGATATTGCATTTCCTCGCACTAATAGGCCACCCTGTATATATATTTTTAGAGAAATAATCTCAAATTTCCCGCATATTCCCTACTATTCATTTGTACACTCCAAACACTAAAACCGCGAATATCGTACGACGTACGTTCTTAGAGAGTTGAAAATGTTGACAGTCGCTGGATGAATGCGTTCCGTAGCACCCCAGAGGAAAGAAGAAGCGCGACCTCCCAAAAGCGCGTTAGCGTAATCAGCGTGAACGACCAGATCAGTGCAGTATTTGCCCCGTTAAAGAAACTCAAAGCATATCTAATGATCAGCTGTTCTGCCGTTTTCACACGGATATAACAATGACAAACGTTGAAATAACAAACACTGACAAAGGGATGTGTGGCAAATTGGATTCCGAGAAATATACAATTCGAAACGAACTATTTTATAATGTAAGTTACATGGACGACGGAATTGTCATTTTTTATGGCAATTTATCCAGGTGGAGTTATTGTTATTGAAATTATTTGGTTTATTTTATAATTGTTGATAGTTATGGGAAATCCATTGCTTTCGTAATATAATGGATAAATTCGATAAAAATTGGCCTACACTGCGTACGGTTGGATTTATTAAAAAAGCGTACTAGTATTAGAATGAGAGGAAGCTTAATCATCTTTTTGTGTAAAATTGTCTAATGAAAATGATTAGTTTATTGGAGGTTACCACATGTCAAAAATGCGAAGCATTATCGTCGTCATTGTTATTTTTGAAAGTGCATGGCAGTAGCGTTTGACAAACTTTGACAGCAAATAAATAAATATGCCTTATCATTTATTTGAAATTCAAATAGCGCTCAGAATCGAAAATTCATGGAATTGTCCATGAATTTTTGCAGTTAAATAATAGAAATAAGAAAACTATCTTGTAAATTAAGCAACATTAAGAGCAAGAAAAGTCATTAAAACAAAAAATTGGTTCAGGTCGTCCACAACTCTCCAACACTAAACAAAATGCTGCTTTTTTGGGACACTTAAGAGAGAATCCATCCATACAGTCAGCAGAAAGGTTAACGGATCTCATTTAAAAAACCGTCCACCTGGGAAGAAAAATATTACTGACTGTATAATGGCGGCAGACAAGGGTAATTTTTGCAATATGGGGGTGACACAGACTAGTGGCTCATCCCTATATTTCCTTTATTTTTTAACTTATCCATTTGAAATTTGGGGTGCATAAACTACCTATAAAAATGTATTTTTGTACATAAAGAACTGTATGAAACCATTTCTGGGTTACCCGGAAATGACCGCAACTTTCGATTTTTAAATGGAACATATTCTTACATATTTAGATTCAAGACAACATTCTGAGTAGAACAAATTTTGATATTCTAAAGCACTCTAGACGAATGCATTAAAATGCTTAAAAAAACTGAACATCGACTCAAAAATTCGCGAAAATCTCAGAATGTTGTCTTGAATTCAAATATGTAAAAATATACAGGGTGTTCTATTTAAAAATCGAAAGTTGCCGTCATTTCCGGGTAAACCGGAAATGGTCTCATACCGTTTTATGTCTAAAAATCAATTTTTACAGGTAGTTTATACACCCCAAATTTCAAATGGATAAATTGAAAAATAAAGGAAATATAGAGGGGAGCCACTAGCATGTGGCACCCGGTATTTACTTTATTTTTTAACTTATTCATTTGAAATTTGAGGTGCATAAACTAACTGTAAAAATGGATTTTTTTACATAAAAAACGGTATGAGACCATTTCTAATTTTTCCGGAAATGACCGAAACTTTCGATTTTTAAATGGAACACTCTATATATATTTACATATTTGGATTCAAGGCAATATTCTGAGTATACCTTTCGCGAATATTTGAGTCGATGTCCAGTTTCTTTAGGCATTTGTTCTACGTCAGGTAAAGTCCAAGGGAAAAATTTAATTTTTCGTTTAATTTCATTAATAACTATTTACAAAGCTTCACTTTTTTACACACAAAAAAAAAGTATTCTTATTTTGAATGTACCTATTTGTTCAGGAATTTGAATGTATTGTTTGCTCAAAAGAAGAGATTTTTCTTGGTTTGAAACAATACATTTATTTGTGAAAACTAAAGCAATATCTTGATAAATTTCTTTAATTTGAGATGAGGATAATCAAATCAAAACGTTCGCTTTGTAAATATAAAACTAGGATAATTTCAATTTAAAAATGCATTACTCTTGAAGCAAATATTATATACATTTGAAACAAGAATATAATTCTTCTTTTGAATATATGCATATAATCAAAAAATTCAGAATATCATATATTTAACTTAAATACAGTATAATCAAGTTAAGACATCCAAATTTTTCATTGACATTGACATAGTTTTAAGTTAAAAATGTATTAGCTTTAGAATAAACATTACATATGTTTGAAATAAATAATAGAATTCTTTGTTTCTTTATATGAATTTTTTGAAAAATTTAAGAAAAGTAACTACTTAACTTAAGAGCAGTATATTCAAATCGAGACATTTATATTCTCAATATAAAACTATGCATAATTTCAACTAAAAAATACTTTACTTTTGGAACAAACATAATATAAATTTAAAACTAGTGGAAGCATTATACTCTTCGCCGATTTACTGAGCTTTTTATATAATTGTTACACATTCTATAGGATACTCTTCGGATTTTTCTTGTAAATAATGTTAATTTTTGGACATTCTAAATTTTGTGATACCAATTTTGTTGTGAAAAAAAATATATGAAAAAAAAAATCACGATGTGAGGGATCGAACCCGGGACCCTTGGATTGCGAGACGAATGAATGAATGAATGAATGAATAAATGAATGAATAACAATTTATTAATAATTTTTATACATGTATGCGCCTCGCCGGAACTTGGTCCGGAGCCAGCCAGACAACTACGTCGCAACGAAACTCTTGCCGCTACACCACCATTTCTTATTACTAAAATTGTTAATGAGCGTAATATATATCATTAGAAAACTTATTGTGATTATTAGGAAACACACATTAGTAAAATGTATTAAAAAAAAAATAGTGATAGGAAATAACATTTCACAAGGTTTCTATTTATTACAAACCATAAAAAAATGTAAAAAATATTTTTTTAAATTTTAAATTTCTAATAACTTTTTTATTTACCAATCTATTTTGTTAAAAAACAATAAGATTCTTCCTCTAGCTAACACTAAGTTACTCTCCATATTTCAATACAATCGGATTTTTCTTTCTTGAGTTATCGTGCTTACAAGAAACGTGACGGACGGACAGACGGATGGACGGACGGACGGACAGACGGACATTTTGAAAGTTGTTCAGAATTCGTTTACTGACATAACGATATAAAATTTTTTTTCTCTACGAGCTATATTTACTGATTTAGAAATGTGCCGATCAAATACAATATACTCTTCGTTTTTGCGAAGAGTATAACAAGCTAAAAACTACATTTTGATATGCTTTTTACCCCTGTTGGGCTGATTCGGTACCTCTTTTTTTCTTTTACATTGACTAAAGTAAAGGCTAACTACATTTTGAAATACAGAAAGGGCATCGGTTATATTGTGGTCATGCATCTATGTAAATAACTCGTTTATTTTTAATTTTTCGAAAAACTCTATTTCAGATTTTTTGTCCGAAAAGGTCCGTGCCTTATACCGGTTATAGAGATTGATCGACGGAATATTTAATTTTCGATTTTCATTAGGAAACTGTCGGGTATTTGTAGAATCTATCAAAAAAATTAAGTTTTCCAGAATTTGTAGATTCGCTTTTGTTTTTTCAAATTCCCACAAACGTCACCTAATAGACTTAATCGAACCCTACAATCGCTATTTTTGAAAATCAAAATCGGACCTTCGGTTCGGGAGTTATCAATATCTTTGGAAAATCAAACTCGGCCTTGGAAAAAATACTTGCTGTCAACGGATTCGGGCCGCCAGCAATAGGCTTCATTTGTGGCCGTGTACCTTAGATCCCACCAAGTCTCATCGCAATCGATCGATATCCTGGACAGTTATCGTGCTTCATAGCCCGATTTCGAGAAAACCAGTTTTTTGCAAAAAAAATCAATTTTCATTTGTTTTTCGACATTGTCTCTCGTATACTTATCTGTAGATCGTTGCTAGCGGCACCATCTCTTTTTTGAAATATCTCGATCCGACTGCTCGTTACCGAGTTATTCAATTTTTCCCGAAAAACTTGAAACGTCTCTATCGGGTACTTCCGGTTTCCGAACGGAGCCGAGCTTTCAGCGTTAAGGTTTTTTAAAGGCCTCCTACTAACCACCCAAGTTTCATCGAAATCCGAAAACGGATTAGAGGGGCTGAGCGTGACAGACAGACAGACCGACAGACCGACTGACCGACGGACGGAATTTTCTAAATTTGCTCTCGAGTCGATAGATATGACTTTCATTTCGATCCGACGTTTTTTTCGAATTTCGATGGTCCACCGGAAACATGCAAAACCTATACTACATTTTTTTTCAAAATGTAGTAACAAGCTAAAATTCTTCCTTTGAATATATGCATATGTTTAGAAATTTGAGAACATCGTATATTTAACTTAAATAGAGTATAATAATCAAGTTCCAAGTTAAAAATGAATTAATTTATATAAGTTTTAAATAAATAGTAGAATTCTTTGCTTCATTAAATATTTTTATTAAAAAAAATTTAAATGATAACTAGTAAACTTGAGATAAATCTATTAAAGTCGGGGGGGGTCCATACTCTAAATATAGATTTATGCATAAACTAAAAATGCTTTACTCTTGAAACAAACGTACTAAAAATGCTTTACTCTTGAAACAAATGTAATATAGATTTGATACAATTTTTAAATATATCACATTTTTTTTGAGAGTAACATTTATTTAACTTATACAGAGTCTAGTGAAACCCGCTCCAAATTCACGGTAGATGTTGGTAGATGGATCTGCTTACAATTCGCTAACTTAATCTTACCACAGGTTTATGAGAGTATTCGCTCGGAAATTCGTATAAGCAATCAAAATATATATGCTCTATCGCAATATCATCAGACTTTCTTAAATCATCAGGGGGTCAAATGATGGATGAATAATTAAATAAGTTAATTCTTGCTGTCGACAAGAATTTGACTTGAAAAATTCATTTCAAAAGGAAACAATTCCTGATTTTCAATTTAAATAAATATTAATTTTTATTTGAACTACAAGATATTATACACAAATAAATTATAATATTGATTTAAAAATAATCTTGTGTTAAATTGAGACTAGCTATTTTTTGGACTCAATATATTTACATTTAATTTAAAATTATGTGTATTCTTAGTTTAATTTGATTTTTAGTTTGATCTAAAAAATTCAATATTATTGTTTTAAATAAGAGGTAATTTTAAATGTAACATACAATTTATTTACAACGACTTGAACACAATTTTAAAGGAAATATATTGAGGTGTTCATTTTAAAATAAGAAATAGTGTTGAAACAAGAAAACTAGGATTTTTCATTTTAAATAAATTAAATGTTCAATTTAATACTGCGTACTTATCTAATTAAGGATAATCTTAAATAAATTGTACTCTTCATTTGAAATATTGATCTAATTCATTATATACAAACTTATTGTTTATTTGGATTGAAGCATATTTATTCAAATCAAATATACTTTTTTTTGTGTGTAGTGCTCAATAACTTATTTTCAAAATAAAAATCACTTTCAAAATAATTTTTATCGATCCTTATAGTTTGCACTAGTACTTATACCTATTAAGAAACAAAAGAGAGAACTAAAAGGCTATTATTCACAAAAAGGTAGTTACTCACGTTTCATTATTAGACATATGATTTTTTTTTGAATTATACAAGTGCAATCGCACAAATGGTGAATGGCATTTGAATTTTACAAATATTCTATTGCAAATTAGTAAATATTGTATTGTTTTGTAGACCCGTCCTTTGATAAAAAAAAGAAGTTTAACTGGGTTAGATCAGGTGACCTTGCGTTATGAAACCCTGGTTTGAAATCATTGAGATAATCCATAACAAAGCGGCTGTTATGGGGCGGCGGCGGTCCGTCTTGCTGGAAATACAACAATCGGTATTATGCTAGAGGAACTTGTTCAATTTCTTTCCAAACTTGATTTTGTAAGAACTCGAGATAGCTTTGTCCTGTCAGCGTACCTTGGAAGAATATTGGGCCAATGATTCGTGTTCCATAAATGCCTGCCCATACATTTATCCCAAATATTTCTTGAAACTAACTAATCTTTGATTTTTTTGGGACCAGTATCTTACGTTCTGCCGGTTGAACATCGCATTATTTGTGAAAAGTGCTTCAACGGAAAAAGGATGTTGAAAGCAAAACTATTATTATTGTCTTTGAAACTTATTAATTAACCACTCGCAAAACACAATTCGTCTTACAGAATCTCCTTCGTACAAATGTTGGTGCAGATTGTACTTTAACGAGCGGTAATTATGTTTTTTCAAAATACTTCTTACTGTTTCCCAATTTGATCCTAGTCTTTCCGTTATTTCTCTAACAGAGGCTGACTGATAGCGGTGACGGTTTCTAGTACATTAATCTTCAACTCTTCATTTACAATGAATTCTTAATTTTCCAAAATCAAGAATGTGGCTCTCGTTGCATTTTTCTCTCTAATTTCTTGAAATAATGACGAGACGGATGTCTTCTTTCAGGAAATCTCTGAGTATACATTTGACCTGCAAGCACTGAATTTTTTCGACTTTCGCCAAAAATTAATATCATGTCAGTTTTTTCGTTATTGGTGTAGTGATGTTAGAAATATCAATAATGGACACAAATCTTTCGCTAACAATAATATAATTGTTTACAAATGTCACCTTTCTTTTGTTTTATAATATTGTATCAAATCGTAGTAGTGGCGGTCTGGCCAGGTCGGCGAGTCGGCAAATGCCGACTGGGGCCTTTGCCTTTTGAGTACGTAATACGCGTATATACATGCGAAGCAAAACATTAAAATCGCTGACGAACTGCGTTTGAATATTTATTTATTTTTAAAAGTTTTGGCATATGTGGTGAGCTGGTGAGTGTGAGTACTTTTGGCTTCTTTTGGCCATTCCGCCTACTAGGGCCGCGCTGTCCATAAGCGCAAGTCGTGAGGCGCACGACGGCGCACTGTGAGAAATTTTTCAATTTTTTTAGACAAAAATCCGTCTACAATGCAATTATTAACGGATTTGAATTTTTTTTTTTAAATAATTGTTAGGTATCACCCGATGTTTGAGCACTGCCCAAATTTTAAAAACGTTCAACATAACCTCAAAAAAATCCTATAAATATATGAAATTCGTGTATTTTACTTAAGTAAAAATGCGAATTTCTCTTTTTTAAAAGTTTTACTCAGAAAATATCCTTTACTACATGTCTTTTGGGTCGCTGATTGAGAAAAATGGGTCCCGTTAACCAGAAATTGATATAACACCCTTAAAATACCGAAAAACACCTAGGGGTGGGGGATTTTTTCGAGATATTCTTATTAAAAATGTAAAATAGTCTAGTAAAGTGTATTTTTTATATGATAAATATAAAACCTTAGTTATTCAAATAATAATTCAGTAAACATTTACCCTAAGGGTTAATGACAAAAAATACGAAAAATATAGTTACAATGGTTATTTTTTAATTTTTGCTTCAAGAGAGTACATTGTGACTATGAAAATGTATCTCAACCCCCTTTAAGGGTGAAAACCACGCTTAAATGGCTGTAGAATTTGAAAATAGGTTTCGAAATTCTTTGAAATTTTAGAATCACGTCTTTTTCGATATTTTCACTAAAATCAGTCTCCGAACCTTGTTTGATAAATAAAAATTATTTTAAAGGTTAAATTAATCATTTCTTATACACTTTGACAATGTGAATAAACAACAATTCAATGTGAGTAGAAACAAATTCTAAGTTTTTAAGTAGCATTTTTTCCATTTGAAAGAAAAAAAAATTTAAAATGAAATGAAAAATTTTCATCCATTCTATGCAATGTGAAACAACAATCCAATTTTTAGTAAACATATTTTAAGCACCCTAAAGTTCAAAAACAATTGGGTGCTTAAAAGCAGCTTAAAATCATCAGATATTTTTTTCAAACAAATTAAATTTTAGACATTTCAAAAAAAAATCTTTTAAAATAAAGTCTAAATTTTTCATACATTCTAGTCTATGTAAAACAATACACAGTTAAAAAAAACAGATTTTTTTATCAAAAGTAAAGTCATTAGTAAACAAAATTTTTAAAAATAAGTCCTTTTATTTCATTAAACTCTATAGCATTAACAATATAAAATATGGATTCAATTATTATTTACAATTATGAGATTTAACAACAACTGCAGGTTCGATTCTTTACCGCAGTTTTTTCTTTTTACTATAAAATTTAAATCTTATATTTTTAATATATGAAATAATTGACAATTATTATCAAAGCTTTAGCATTTAATAAGATGATTGATTGTATTTTTTTCAGTAATTTTTTACTAAGTATACGATTGATAAAAAAATTTAAAAAAAATTGATTAACATCCATTTTAATGTTCAATTTTTTTTCATTATTGAATTATCTTAAGACTATCTTAAAATCTGTTTTTTAACTTTGGATACTTGTTTTACATGGAGTAGAATGTATGAAAAATTTAGACTTTATTTTAAAAGATTTTTTTTTGAAATGTCTAAAATTTAATTTGTTTGAAAAAAATAGAGATACCTGCTGATTTTAAGCTGCTTTTAAGCACCCAATTGTCTTTAGGATGCTTAAAATACGTTTACTAAAAATTGGATTGTTGTTTCACATTGCATAGAATGGATGAAAAATTTTCATTTCATTTTAAATATTTTTTTTCTTTCAAATGGAAAAAATGCGATTTCTGACTTACGAGCTTCTTAAAAACCTAGAATTTGTTTCTACTCACATTGAATTTTTGTTTATTCACATTGTCAAAGTATATAAGAAATGATTGATTTAACCTTTAAAATAATTTTTATTTATCAAACAAGGTTCGGAGACTGATTTTAGTTAAAATATCGAAGAAGACGTGATTCTAAAATTTCAAAAAATTTCGAAACCTATTTTCAAATTCTACAGCCATTTAAGGGTGGTTTTCACCCTTAAAGGGGGTTGAAATACACTCTCATAATCACAATGTACTCTCTTTTGAAGCAAAAACTAAAAAATAACCATTGTAACTATATTTTTTGTATTTTTTGTCGAAACAAAGGTTGTTTCAACCACTCTGATTAACCCTTAGGGTAAATGTTTACTGAATTATTATTTGGTTTTATATTTATCATATAAAAAATACACTTTACTAGACTATTTTACATTTGTAATAAGAATATTTCGAAAAAATCCCTATTTGGGGTGTTTTTCGATATTTTAAGGGTGTTATATCAATTTCTGGTTAACGGGACCTCATTTTTCTCAATCAGCGACCCAAAAAACATGTAGTAAAGGATATTTTCTGAGTAAAACTTTTAAAAAACAGAAATTCGCATTTTTACTTAGTAAACACGAATTTCATATATTTTGTAGGATTTTTTGAGGTTATGTTGAACGTTTTTAAAATTTGGGCAGTGCTCAAACATCGGGTGATACCTAACAATTATTTAAAAAAAAAAAAAAAAATTTCAAATCCATTAATAATTGCATTGTAGACGGATTTTTGTCTAAAAAAATTGAAAAATTTCCCACTGTGCGGCGCCACGTTACTAAAGGCGCCGTAAGGCGCCGCGAGTTTTGAAATTTAAAGTTAAGAAAATAAATAAACGTTTAGTTACAATATAGCATGAACCAGGGGCCGGATTATCCAATAGACAAACTATTCAATTGCCTAGGGGCCCCAACGCGCGAGGGAGCGCTCCAGCAGTTCAAAACTAACTAATTTTATCTCCCGACCGCCGACGGGCGACGTTTATCGTTTACCATTGACCCGTTGGAAAATGAAATGTACAGGAAAATTATTTATTTGTTATTTGATTATTTTAATTTGATAGAATTATCGCATTTATTACCTTTGTTCTGTAGCAACATTTTACAGACTTATTTATATTATATTATAGTGGAGTTCGCAAGCAAGATGTCACGAAAGAGGATATGTTTTTCAATATATTATTTTTATATTTAATGTTTATATATAATTTTAGTTCAGGGGAAAATATAAATACTGCAATTTTTTTTATAATAAAATATTATGTACTTATTGATATTTTATATTTTTATGTCTTGCGCCCACGATACCTACTTTTCGAAGACAATATAATTTTAAGTCAAATTTCTAACTTTTAATTTGAGGCTGTTTGACCTTGAAAAATTCGAAAATTTCGCCTGTGGCGCATTTTCCGATTCCGTAACCCGGCCTGTAAATAAGAGGGCGTAAATACTTCATTTGCCTAAGGACGCGCCGATTCTTAAACCGGCCCTAACATGAACTGAACAATTTTGAATTTTTATATTCAGTTATCCAGCGTGATTTATTTGAGATATTTTTTTCCTCGACCTCCCTTTTCAGCTAAATTCTAGATATGTTACTGAAGGGCGCATGTTCGTATTTGCACGACCGCGCGGCCCTGCCGCCTGCTAAGAAGTAACATATGACTCAAGACTTTCTGGAGCCATTAATGTTAATAAACATTGAAGCAGAAATGATTCCAAGTACAGTGACGGATCCAAGATTATGCCGGGGGGGGGGGCACCTTAGTATATTTTAAAAAATCAATTAATTGGCACGTTCCCTAACGCATATACTGTCCTAGAATTTATTTATATATACCAATTTGCAATTGCGAGTCGGGATTTCTAGGTTTCGCCATTGTCCAAGTACCAATGAAATTTTAAATAAGATAGGGCAATCCTTTGAGGAATTGACAGCTTTATTAATTTAATTTCTAATTCTTGTTCACGTTCTGTTTTCATTGTTTTAGTTTTATAGTTTGAGATTCGTTAAATTGTTCTTTGTTCCTTATACTCCTGATAGTATTGGTTTTTTATAAAGGTTATTATTTTTTATATTTATGAGTTTATTTCTTTATTTTAATAAATAAATCGTTCTGCAGTTCTATAGAACCTATGATTTTATTTATCCTTAAACCGGTCTTTAAACATTATAATAAAAAAGTATTTATTGATCATTAAAGTTTGGTACCAAATTCCCATCCCCCGAATAAATGGCTGGCGCGAAACCCAAAAATTCCCCTCCCCTCGATAAAAAAAAATTCTTGCTTGCTTTGCTTTTAAAATGCCGACTAAGCCCTAGACACCCAGACCGCCACTGATCGTAGTGCAAAGGTAACATTGTTAAAGTGCAATAAAAATTATGTTGCAAGTGATTTTTTATTTTGAAATAAATAAAATAAAATAGAAAAACAAATAGCATAGATTTGAAATGGATATCAATGAATTCAGAAGAAAATCTATAATTTATTGAACACTATTAGCCACCACCTACACATTTTAGAAAAATAATTTTCGATAAAAAAGCGATATATATGTTAAACTTTGGAAGCTTCGTAAAAAGTTATTAATTAAACGAAAAATTATATTTTTTTCCCTTGGACTTTACCTGCAGATTTTGATATTATAGAGCACTCTCTAGACAAATGTCTTAAAATGTTTAATAAATTGAACATTGACTCATATTTTCGCGAAAGTCTCATGGGATACTCAGAATGTTGTCTTGAATCCAAATATGTAAAAATATACAGTCCAAAAATCCATTTTTATAGGTAGTTTATGCACCTCAAATTTCAAATGGATAAGTTAAAAAATAAAGGAAATATAGGAGTGAGTCGCTAGCATAAGTCAACCGGTACATACCATCACCTTTAAACAGGGTCGTTTCTACGACGAAAAGGCATTTATTTTTCAGTAAAATACCGGATAATTTTATTATTTTGTAGATTTCACGGACATTGTTTTAGAAGAAAATACGTGTGGTAGAGGAACCCAACAAGAAACAGAAAAATGACAATTTACCACCTTCTGTTTTGATTTGAATTTTGCCCCGGTTCTTTTCAAGTATTACAACGCAACATGCAGGCAGCTTGCTTTTATTTCCGGTTAACTACCATTGTTCAAATTTAGTTCAGTTTAATTCGATTATTCCCAATCGATTCGTCTCAGTGTTATAGTTGAGTGCCCTTTATTGAAAGCGCTTTTATTTTTTGACCGGCTATTAAGTTGACTAAAAAAGTGTCTGATTGAGATATTCTCTTTGATGTACCTCTCCTTATGGACTGAAACTATTTCAAATAAAATTTATTGAAAAAACCTCTGTTGCCAACAATTGCTGTATAGCACAGGCGAGTTGGCATCTGTGACAAAATTGATAATGAATTCATTTTTCCATCGGTTGTTTTAATTGTCTTCCTAAACAACCCTTAAATTGTCACATCATAATCCTACAAACGGCATTTTCTGCATATGATACTCAACCAAAAATTTTGTGCATCCGAATACGAATAATGCTCGTTTCCTATACTCGAAGAAACCTGCATATTTTTGGTATTAAACTTCAACACTTTGTCACGCTTATAGCACCAACACACGCAACGTGGTTTCCCCCATTGAACAAAAATAAAAAGCTGTAATATTTTGTTTTTAACAATTTTTGACTAGTCATAAAATAAAACACCTATGACAGGGCTTTCCAATAGTATAAATATTTCGTCATTATTATAACTCTGTCATTCATGTTTCTAGTCAGAAGTGAGCGCGTTACAGAGCACTAATTACGTGTTATCGGTGAATATCTCCCTATATCCACTTTGTCATGCCAATTCCTGGAAAAGCGAAACTTCTTGAAAAATTTCTGCGATAGAATTTCAAGATTAAAACAAATGTATTCGATTCTGCAACATTAGCCCAGCTACATTTTTGGACAATAATGTTTGCTGTTCGTAACTTCACTGACTTTTACTAATGATGTTAATGAGTCATATAGTTGAATTTGATACTGTAATATAAAATTAATCTTTAAATTATGGAACAGATTAACCTTAAGATTACCTTAAGTGAAGTTCCAATCTAAATCTTATGAACCACCTCACCTGGTTCATATAATTTAGATTGGAACTTACTTATGATAAGTTCGTTTAATCCACGGATTATATTCCCACCTCGCCCTCATGATTACTATTATGTAGATGTTTAAAGCTTGTTGCGACCGAAAGATAATGACACTCTCTTGAAGATGAAACAAATTTTAATGAACATGAACCATTGGTTGGATACAACTGATGTATTATATTATTAAGTTGCATGCAAGGCACTTATTGAAATTCCGAGGAATCGTTCTCACAAACTCCCCTTTATTAGATATGGGACGGTTATAGAAGACTTGGAATTTTGCTGATCATCCTGCAGACTTTCATATGACATCTAGCTGTGAGCCTTTTCTCTTAGCTGCTGAAGCTGCCGCATGGCAGCGACTAAGCGTTTGCGAAGACGCTTCCTTGTGAGGTTTTTTGTAGGTAATGAACAATTTGGTTTTGTTATTTCGCAGCTTATCTGTTCTATCGATGTAGCAGTCCAATGTAGAGGCTACAGAGATTCTATGATCTTCTAAAAGATATGACAAATATATGGCCGGTTGAAAACCACCCCTTGAGGATGTCTTGATTGGTAAGGGAACTTTAATTTCTATACCATTTTCCGAACGTTCAGTGTTTATCAACTCAATTAATGCAAAGGTCTGTATCCTTTGAGCAGTTACCAGGGCCGAAAGAGTGGCGAGTTTTATGGTTAATTATTCCATTGAAATATTATGGTTCGGGTGCAGTTACCAGATAAGTTAAAACACGGTGACTCATGGTTCGGAAAAGGTGGTCTAAAATTTGAAAAATCGTTTGATTCTAAAGTCCGTACCAAAATCAGGAGTTGCGAGTAAAGTGACGGCAGATCTAACTGTGTTCAGTGAACTGTATGAAGCATCCTCTTTAACACTGCGATGAAATATTTCAAAACCAAGGGAATTGGTAGATCGAAGATGTTAGTATGTTTATGTTCATAGAAGTACCACCATCGTTTTAGAGCACTGTGATATTGCTTCATGGTGGACTCCGATATTGAGTATAACATTATTTCACCAAAACACAAAAACGTGTATGACACTTGGCGCAAGAAAGAATAATGAAGAATTCTAGGTTACCGGCTGCTGGCACACGTATGACACCAAATTTGAATTTTAGCTTTGAAAATTGCGACTTCTGGCTAGTAGATGGAGGTACTACATAATAGTGATCATGCACGGAAAAAAAGCTCCACTAATTACAAGATTAATAGACTTTATCCAAGAATATCTTAGTTTCACTATTCCTCAAATAAAATAATACTTACTTCTAGTATTATCTTAGTCTTAAATAATAAGATTAGCTTGTTCTCCATTTAAGAATGAGCCGTTATTGAATCGAGGAAATCGTAATGGTTGTTTTAAGGTGCAGATAGATCTCGTTCTAAGTATATCTTTTTCTTATTTCAATGATGCTACATACAATTTACTATAATACTGTCGTATTTGAAAAAGTTTATATTTACATTGTATCAATTTTAGCTATTATTAAAATAAATTTGGGGCGTAGCTCTACAGGAGTACATAGAATATTTGTTTAAAAACATGCAATATTTGATTTCAATGAAATAAAAACTTTGCAATAAATGCAGCTATTCTAATTTCAAGTAGTGCCAAAGGCTTGATTTAAAAATATGTTACAGTTTGATTTAAGAATATATATGTATTTTCTTCAATGTTTCGTGTTTTTAAATACAGTGTGTCCCATTTTTCACGGTAACACCTTCGTAGCTTAGTTATTACTCATCCAATTTTAACCAAATTTGAATCGATATCAAAAGACCTTTACTATATCTTTTTTGTGTAAAACAAAACTGATTTCAGCCATTGACGCGTCAATAGTAAAGGTCTTTTGATATCGATTCTAATTTGGTTAAAATTGGATGAGTAATATCAGCTACGAAGGTGTTATCGTGAAAAATGGGACCCACTGTATATAAATAATATGTTCTTGATTCGAAACATTGGAGAAAATACATATATATTCTTAAATCAAAATGTAACATATTTTTAAATCGAGTCTTTGGCACTACCTGAAATTAGAATAGCTGCATTTTTACAAAGTTTTTATTGTGCATTTTTATTAATAAAAAGGGTTGATTTTTAGAGAAATCATAATAGGCATTTCTTTACCGAAAAAATTAATACAATATTATTGTTCAGCATGCTTAAAACCTCTATATTAAAAATTTAGCCATGTTTTGATTTATCGTTTTCGAATTACGGCCCCCTTAAAATTACATTTTTCAAATATTAAATAATTAATAACTTAGAAATGAATTGTTTTTCTAATTTTTGGCCTACGAAATTTGATGAAAAATGAATATAAATAGAAAATGAAAAATTACTTTTTTCCTAAAAACAATTTGTTTCCCAGTAATTATTTAATACTTGAAAAATATTGTTTTAGGTGGGCCGTATTTCTAAAACTATAAATCAAAATATCATTCAATTTTGGATATAGAAGTTCTAAAGTATGCTTATGAATAATATTGCATTAGTTTTTCAGTAAAAAAATTATGCCTAATATGACTTCTCGAAAAACCGACCTTTCCCTTCTAAATAAAAATACGCGCCAATGACTGAAATATGTAATGGAACAAAAATTAGATGTTAATCGACTTACCTTAAGAAAATTGATTTCTCAACTTAGTGGATATACAAGATGCTTTCACCATAAATACAACAGTAGTTCTCTGAGAATTATCTATATAAAATGGCTTCTTAAAGTGTTTTTAGTTTAAATCAGAAAAACTAAAAAACACAATGTAGTTCTAAGATTTTTATTATGAATAAAAGTAAACACAAAAGAGTAAATGTACAACAAATTCAAAAAATGGGAATTGCACAATTTAAAAATCAACACTCAGCACTACATAGGTCCTACTCTATTTTTACCAAAAAAAGTAAAATGTATTTTTTATAAGTATAACATAACAACACGTTCACATTATATAAAATAAATAACGAATTCATAAAACTCAATATAAACGCTAAATAGTAAAAATATTTTTTCTATAGAGAAATAAATAAATAATTATAAATTTAAGGTACAGCCGACTAGAAAGACTTGGTAACACAATTTAAATATAATAAATAATTCTGCACTTACGTGCAGATTTGGTTAACATAATATGGAATATTTTTTATTATCGTTTTATAAAAAGTTTTGCTTTTAAAAGAAATCAGTTTTAATGCTATTCAATTTTTGGCAAAAATTCAAATAGTTTGTATATAATTTAATAATTTTGAAATAGCCAAAGTATAAAGGACGCCCAAATACACGTAAAGAACAAAGTAATTTTTTGTATATCTTATGTACGGTTTTAACATAAATTGAACAGGGAAAAATTAGTAGAAAACCGCTGCCCAAGGAATCACTACTTCCACATCCAGATTTTCTATCACAACGAAAAAATTTTGTATGGGGAAATAATTGTTTATGGAACTTTAATAATATAATATTTGAAATCCTCTATCTCAAAAAACCATAAAACGATACCCCACATCGGTAGTGGGGTGGGGATGATGATAGGGGGTAGTGGGTAGTACAATATAATCTGGTTCCAGATCTCGTTAAAATACATAGATGTACCAAATTTCAAGTCAATATCTTAAACGGTTCCAGAGTAAACGTGCGCACAAAAAAGTTACAGACCGACAGACAGACAGACAGAATTTTTTTTACTCAAACTTAAAATCTTGACGTTTCATGACATTCTAAGCCTATATGAACAATACAAAATTTTAAAATTTTTTTTGTCGTTACTATACTTCCACTGGACGTGGAAGTAAAACAGAAAAAATAAACATTTTTGCAACTATTTTTTTCAGCATCCATGGCAGGAATAAAAAAAAATTCCTAGATTTTACACTTGTGTTTGGACGCACTTTGCTTTGGTTAATTCAAAAATATCGAATTAAACAAATTTTAAAGCTGAATTTTATATTTTTTGCGGTGCCTGTATGCTTTACCTGAGGGCAGAGTGGGAATATAATTAGCTGCGTAGCTCTGAATTTGTGGTCACGATTCCCAGTCTACGCCATAATAAACATTGCGTGGTGTGCGTCTATGACTACCTTTTTTTTTTGTTTCAGGTACTTCTATCTATTGCCATCGAAGGAGCTCGAATTTAGTAGAACGATATTCTTGGTGTCATATCTTCCGGCATTTGTCTACAAAATTCTAGTTTTCATTGATTTTGTTCTCTTGTCTATCAAAGAGTTATCTGCTAAGCAGTCGAAGTCAAGAACAAAGATATGAAGAAATTTAGACTAAACCAGACAGCAAAAAAATCACGAATTGTAACTAATACAGAATTGCTAAACCAGCTACTTTTAATTTTTTACCATTAATTATTTTTATTTATTTGCTTTTATCATAATTAGAGAATATTATTTAGGTATTATGCAAATCACAACTTACACACTTTTTTATTTATTATGAAAATACCTTCTTTCTGTATATTGTTGCCCTAATCTGGGCACGCTAATATATTAGTTAGGTAAATACTTTAAAACACTCATTATTGGAGAACCAATCAAAACAACTACTCTTCTAGCTAATACTGACGAAGTATTGAATTACATGATAGGATTCTTAGCATTTTAAAGAAAAAAAATATATTGAAAATACTTAAATCATTCGTTTACATTTAGTCATTCACACCTTTTTTTTTTTTTTTTTAATTTAATATGAAATTATCTACTTTCTTCGTCAGTATTAGCTAGAAGAGTAGTTGTTTTGATTGGTTTTCCAATGATGAGTGTTTTAAAGTGTTTTCCTAAGTAGTATATTAGCGTGACCCGATTAGGGTACCAATATACAGAAAGTAGATAATTTCATATTAAATAAAAAAAAAGGTGTGGCTGACTAAATGTAAACGAATGATTTAAGTATTTTCAATATATTTTTTTCTTTAAAATGCTAAGAATCCTATCATGTAATTCAATACTTCGTCAGTATTAGCTAGAAGAGTAGTTGCTTTGATTGGTTCTCCAATAATGAGTGTTTTAAAGTATTTACCTAACTAGTATATTAGCGTGCCCAGATTAGGGCAACAATATACAGAAAGAAGGTATTTTCATAATAAATAAAAAAGTGTGTAAGTTGTGATTTGCATAATACCTAAATAATATTCTCTAACCAGCTACTTTTAAATTTGAACCCTTTGATTACGGGTTTGAGAAAACTATCCCGCAAAAAAAAAACAACATTGATAAAGACTGTTTTAGATTTATCAGAATAATGAAACATTGGTGTATACTAATTCTTAAAAATCTTTAAACATCAGTTAAATATTAGCGTTAAGACCTTAAGCATCATTAGTTTTTACTTAATTTTATGTACGTATCTAATATAGTTTTCTTAAGGGTATTCAAGGAAATATATTTTTATGCAAATATTTCCTTTATGTAAATAAAGCCAATAGTTTTTCTATGTTTTAGCTATTTCTTCTCTTAATAATACTTTATTCAATGCTAAAATGTTTAGAAATATCAATGTACTTAATTTCCATTAAATAGGTTTTTTTGTACTGTTTTAATGGATAATCATGCCTTTGATAATGTATTTTATTAATATACACATTTTACATGAAAGTTTTCATTCGTCGTAATCACATATATTGACGAAATTATCAATTTTTAATCCATCTATCTGTATTGATAATTCTGTAGAAAAATTCGCTGAGAACATTTAGTTTCGAGGCGCATATTATTTTTATCTTTCTTTAATACTGTTATCTAAGATATCCTTCCTTTTTTCTTCTGCATCATTTTTTTAAAGACATAATTACATCTTATTTCTTTAGGGTCCGGCAGAATTATGTATCCATTTCAAAGTTAATTCATGTCATAATATAATGAGATATAAATTCAAATCAATTCGCCATGCTTCCGCGATAAATGGGAAAAAGCAGTTGTCAAAGCGTTTGCGAGAAATATCAGTTTAGCTGTTGGTCAAATATTCAACGTTATTTTGCAGTTGAAGCTTATTTAAAAAATAACTATTCTGTTGTAATCACCCAGCGTTTATTTCGTCGTCACTTTCATTTAAATCCACGAGAGCCAGTCGAATAACAATTAAAAAGTAGGACCACAAATTTCGCAGTACTGCTTCAGGTGCCAGAGAAAAACCAAAAGAACTCGTTCTGTACGCACACTTGAAGATGTTGAAAGAGTAAGAGCAGCTGTGCTACGAAGCCCTAAACGATTTGCAATACGACAAGCATTATGACATTAGCGCACAATATTTCGAACCATAGTTATCGCAGCATTCTGAAAGACTTATACTTCCATTCCTATAGCATTCATACAAAAACTGCTGCCTCGAGATTTTGGTACACGCGTTGATTTTTGTGAACGTTTCGAAGGGCTATTTGCTGAAAACCCTCCGATTAAAGAACTTATATCTAGATACATAACAGGCTATCATTTCACTATATACCTTGTTTGCTCCTAACATAGTCACATTATATGTCCATTAAAATGGATAGATGAACATCACATCCCATAGGCAACAATGGCGTTGTGTGTGTAGAAAATGTGTAGAATGGTAAATATTTTCATTAAAATGAATTATTGCAATTCCTGCATTACCGGCTCTTTACACAACGTGATGTAGGTATACGATATTACAGTAAGATAAAACAGTAAGATAAATATGTATTGAAAGGATATTAAAATTTAATTGCTATTTACTTTATAACTGTAAACTGAACTTTATCATGTTACGACTATGGAACGATCGATTTTCTTCTTTTCTAAACTGCTTTCTGCAAACGGCACAGCACCTCACTATTTATTTGCACAAAATATATTGTCACTAAACTGTGTAAATATGAATAGAGAATATTATTTAGGTATTGAGCAAATCACAACTTAAAATAAAATTACTTTTTCACCAGTTTTTGGTCGGAGAACACGAAAAACGTTTATTGACATTAATGGCCGAACTGTCAACTGACATTATGATAATCGAACTGAAGCCGATCGTGCACGAGCGGCCGCGAATACGCCGATGGGCCAATCAGCAATTTATGGGAAGAAGTGCCTTAGATTGTGAGTCTTTCAGCGACAAATAAATCAATGCCATTATGTATCTAGATATAAGTTCTTTAATCGGAGTGAAAACCCGAATATCATTGATTGCTGATGTCAGATGAAGCTCATTTTCATCTTTCGGATTTGTTTACAAATAGAACTTTCGCTACTGGACGACGGAAAATCCTCTGCAATTGCACGAAGTACCGCTTCATAGCAAAAAGGTTACTGTGTGGTGTGTAGTATCCGGCTTTGGAATTTTTGGGCCGTTCTTCTTTGAGGAAAATGACTTGGCGGTTACTGTTACATCACAACGTTATCAATATGTATTGCGTAACTTTGAGTAACAACTTCGTAATGTTGGTGTGGATATTCAAAGATTATGGTTTCAGCAGGACGCACAGTGGGCCAGAATCCGAAAAAGCTGGCCAAAATTTCAAAATTCGAAAGTAATATTTTTGTAGTCAGAAATGTTCAGTTCATTACGTACCGCAAATTCCAACCGTATTGTTGCCCATTTTTACCTGATACACCCTAACAAACACAACGTTCTGTTAGCGTACAGTTGTGAATAGTTGCTTGCCTCATTCGAACGTACTATTCGATATTTCTGTAATTTGTGTAATTTCAACAAAAACATAGTAAAATTTTAGGAAGATAATCTATAAAGTAAGTATTTTACTTTGCATACATTTATTGTTTGTGAAATGTGATACATTCGGTCATAAAATTGTGTTAAACGGGGTTCTACGAAGATAAAGAAATAAAAATTAACGGGTACCTTTTGTTTGAGCTACAAAAAAAGCGCAACATGTTCCAAGCATGATTCTTTTACTGGTCGATTTCCTATAGTTTTTTCAAATTATAGTACAAAACTTAGAACCCGGTTCATCCCGGTTTGGAAGTAATGAGTAATAATTTGGTCAAGTACGAGGTCTTAAATTGAAAATATACGTACGACACGAC
Source organism: Rutpela maculata (assembly GCA_936432065.2). Lineage (NCBI taxonomy): Eukaryota > Metazoa > Arthropoda > Insecta > Coleoptera > Cerambycidae > Rutpela > Rutpela maculata. The sequence continues at coordinate 362,259,022 of OW386285.2, forward strand.
GACGGACCCTCGCTCGGTAACTGCTTCGAATTACTATTTTAATTTTAAAATGTAAAAAAATGGCAGCCAATGCCTCTAGGAGCCACTATTGTTTTTGTGATCATTTTTCTGACACGGTGCAAAATACAGCGACGCGTTAACTTTGGTTTATAGTGTTGTTTTAGCATAAAAATTCCATTTAAACGTAACAATTTATAATATTTATGTGTTATAAACAATTTTTGAAAAAATTAAAGCATTTTGCTATGTCAAAAATAATTATTAAAAAATTCTCGGAAAAATTATTTATTTTTTGGTTGGAATTTATAAAATGCCTAAAAGTATGTAAAATGGAATTTAAATTAATTAGCTAATTTAATTTTTTAAATTTGAATTGAAATTCGTAATCAGCGACCTCGAAAACCCCCGAATACCAATTTTCAATTAAAATGATTGAATTTTCTCGTGTTTGTCGCCATATTGGAGCCGCCATTTTGCTTTTGAAAAAACTATTACCAAATTCGTATTCAGCGGCCTCGAAAACACCCGAATACCAATTTCTAATTAAAATGCCTTACTTTTCTCAAACGTTTGTCGCCATATTGGAGCCGCCATTTTGTTCTTGGAGAAACTATTATCAAATTCGTAATCAGCGACCTCAAAAACCCCCGAATGCCAATTTCCAATTGAAATGACTAACTTTTCTTAAACGTTTGTCACCATATTGGAGCCGCCATTTTGTTCTTGAAAAAACTATTACCAAATTCGTAATCAGCGACCTCAAAAACCCCCAAGTGAAAATTTTCAAAACCATTACTCCATTTTTCGACTTTTGGCCAGCCTTTTCGGATTCTGACCCACTGTGGGACGCACTTCCCACACTGCTAGGAATTCTATAACAGCTTTGCGAGGAATGTTTCCTGGTCATGTAATTTCGAAATATGGGGGACATCGGCTGGCCGGCATGGTCACCGGATCTCTCAGCTTGTGATTTCTTTTTATGGGGCTACATAAAGTCAAAAGTGTTTTCTAATCGACCGCAAACTTTGGAATAACTAAAATATAATATTCGGACAGAGATTAAAGCAATCCCATTTGAAATTTTGGAGCGGGAGATGAATAACATTCGTGCTAGGCTTCAAGAGTGTCAGCAACGAGGAGGAGGTCATCTGACTGATGTAATATTTAAAAAATAAAATTTTCATGTTTCCTCAAGAACCTTGTTTAATTTTTTAATAAATATTTAGCCATTAATAAAAACAACTAAATTTAAAGTGCATACTTCATTCTACTGGAATTGTATTTTTTTTTATGTAGGATATTGAGTGAAGAATACCGTGTGCAGAGAACTTCGTTTTTGGAAACATAATGTGTATATACTAAAATTCAGAAAGATACTATGTACTAGAAAAGCCCAGCACAAGTACCCCTGATGTAGAGAAAATGAGAATCTTACATCTGCAGGAAATTTTTGGTCAGATATTTAGTGTAGGAAATGTCGTGTATAGGTTTATGATGTGTGGAACCGAACCTTTACCAAAAGTTCTCACCGATCCGGCTTGTGCAAACTTCAGCATCTTGGACAAATACCACATCTAGAGTACTTTTTCCGTTTGTTTCCAATTATCTAATATAATTATATTTAATAGTTGTGAATAAACCAATAAACACTAATGACACTATTCCTAGGAAATCATGTGGGTGATAAATATTCCGGGACGGATCATCGTTTTATTATTCTTTTATGCAAATAAAGCGTTCAGATGTTTGTAATTTATAATTGCCGAATGACCGTGACGCGGTAAATTCTGGCATTCAGTTCAGATTTGCATTTAGCGCTTTTTTTTTCGTAATCGATACGGGCTGCATTTGCCTGTGTAAAATGTGATTAATTTCACGTTTTAAATTCGTTCAAAATCGAGTTTGGGAGAGTTGCAATGAGCAGATTTCGCGCTGCAGTAGAACAATTTTTAAAAATACTAACACAGATTGTGTCTCCGGTTCTAACACATCATTTAGAACTTCCCTATATAGTCAGTGAGGTGAATGACAGTATACAGGGTTCTGCAACTGTGCGTCGGTCTTCTTTTGCTCCTATATCGTACAAGGTAGAAATTTCTTTCAAGTAAAATTCTTAACTACACTTGATCCATGGTATCCCAAAAAAATAATTTCGAATATCATAAATACTAGTGATACCGTTGAGATTAACGTTTTTAAATGGAACACTCTTTATATTTTTGTTCTTGAGGCCAATATTTAAAATATGAACGCATTCCAATGGTTCTCTTAGATTTGATTGATTGATTTGTCAGCGTGCGGTAGGCATTGCTGCCACTCCCAGGTATACAGCTGGGCCTGCTACGTCCACGCTGGACGTAGCAGAAAAGAAGATTTGTCTAATCTAACAAAGATGTACTTGATTATAGTCTAGAAGGGGCCTGGGATATAACATGTTGGCATTGCTGAGTATTTTATTTTATGTGAGTCAGATCTCCCCCATGACCGTTTTGGCGCTAGCCGACCCAGAAAATATTCAACTGTGGAACTGTGGGGCTTGGTGTTAGTTGAAGAGGGTTTCTTGGTGATCAACATTCGATATACGTCAACCTTTTTTCTCCGTGTAATTGGCAGCACTGGCGACATCAATTATGGCCAAAATTGGAACGTAGTATAACACTTTCTGACCAGATGAAAAATTTCATTGTCAATGCTCTTTGCTGAAAAACCATATCCCAACATTTTCTGCTTGTCCATTTTCCAGATTTTTGGCGAAAAATTGGACTTTTGGCCAAAAACGGGCTAAAACTGGTGCCTTTCCAAAAAATATATTGGTACCTTCTCAAACTTTTTGTATCCTCTTTGGCATAATAATCAGATAATAATAAAAAATACTTGCTAAAACATAACAGCAATGCCAACATCTTATATCCCAGGCCCCATATATGTAGCTCTCTCCTAGACTATTATGGTGATTTGGAGTATTTTAACACAAGAATATGAGGTATGTAAGTGCCGAAGACAGGGGAATGAAAATGCAACTAGAATTGAATGATGTCACGCAGCGTCGATGTTATTGATTAATTTTAGAATATTTTGTTTTTTTTGTATTTGGCCCTAAAATTAAGGTATCTTTTGAAAGTATAATAAAAAAATATGCTAAATGAGCCTATTGACGTGGTTTAAGTAGAAAACGGCTCTTACTTAAATAAAATTGTAATAAAACAACTTATACTGCCTATAAATTACAATAAACGGTTAAAATGTATTCTATTTTGTTTTAAATCTATTCTTTCTCTAAAAGGCCTTTCCACTTTCCTTAACATTCCAAGTGATTTTAAGAAACGCACTGGATTTTTTCTACAGGCAAGACCGAAAATGCTGATAAACCTTGAATTTTTCAGAATCGTGTTATTTACGGATGAGGCGATCATAACAGGATGTCCAACCGTCACAACTTCCATGACTCCAATATTGAAGACACTATGATAGAACCACATTTTTTCATGGTCATCTTAATGGAGCAAATGTATCTAGATTTTTTGGAAAATATATTATCTGGGTTACTAACTAATATGCCTCAAAACAAGCGATATCGGATGTGGATCTAGCAGAATGGGACTTTAAGGCATTTCTCGCGAGACGTATGCCAGTATCTGGACAACGCATTCACCAATCGGAAGAAATAGACCTACAAATGGCCTGCTAGATCATCTGACCTTACAAACCCGGACTTTCTCTTGTAGGGGAATTAGATGCAATGTGCTTAAATGTGGAATGAGAAGTATCTTGCAATTTCAACAAAAATATAAATTGATCTTCTACTTCTGGTGATGGCCGCCGATCAGGGTGAGTTGAATTGTACAATTCAACCATTGTATGACCTGACACCAAAAGTCAATCATGGGAAATAATTTCAATTCTTCCACGCTAGGTTAATTTCATTTTTAGAAAAATTACACAACCAGAAAAAAAATTGGCCTGGGTACTACATTAGTATATTCCCATGTATTTTCGCGCGCTGAATCCGAATCCGAGGTGTATACCTTAACCAAGTTTAAAATAAATCGTTTCATTATTAACTGAGCTACGTAGGTGTTACCGTGAAAAGTGGGACACACTGTATATAAAAGAATACCCTGACTGACTCATCTATCAACACACAGCTCAAACCGCTGGGTCTAGAAACTTCAAATTTTGCATAGAGGTTCCTCGAATGGCGTAGGCATCCACTTTTCCATCCACGCATCCATTTTTCGAAATTCGACCCCCAAGAGGGTAAAAAATGAGGTTGAAATTTTAGGCTTTTTTGGAAACTGTTAGATCTAGATGCGTGAAATTTGGCATAAATATTATTTGCTGAAATCTATTAGATACATGTAAGACGAAATTTCGATTTTCACTTTTTGAAGGGGTCAAGACGGGGGTAGTAGATGGTTTGAAGCGCACCCGTATTTTTGAAATCGCGTAAGTCAGAAACGTGATTACTCGAGCGATGGACTCTCCTGAGGAAATAAGAAGACACATATTCGATGGTTTTCAAAAAGAGACCCCCGAAAGGGTAAACGGCGTGGGGGTGGTTTTTAAAGTTTTCGGAAACGGTTAGACCTAGAAGCGTGAAATTTGGCAGAAATACTGTTTATTGGAATCTATTAGACACAAGAGAGACGAAATTTCGATTTTCACCGGGGGTGGTAGTTGGTCTAAAGGGTATCCGTATCTCTGAAATCGCGTAAGTCAGAAACGTGATATTCCAGTGACGAGCTCTTCTGAGAAAATGAGGAGACACGTATTCGACGGTTTTCAAAAAGAGACCCCCCCCCCCCTTCCCCAAACGGGTGGACAGGGAGGGGGATGTTTTTAAGCATGAAATTTGACACATACCCGCCATGTGTTCTATTGTCGATTAAAATAATTATTTTTTTCGTTTAACTCGCTCTAATACAAAAATAGACAAGTTGCGATGCGCAGTGAGCTTCCCTAAGCACTATGGATGTGCAGTGGATTTCCTCGGGCACTATAGATGCGCAGTGAGTTTTTTCGAGTACTATGGATGCACAGTGGGTTTCCTCTTGTGCAATGGATGGGAAGTGGGTTTCCTTAAATGCAATGGATGTGCAGTGGGTTAGTGTCTCAATGTTTTTAATTCCACGCGGACGAAGTTCCACAAAGTCGCGGGCATCAGCTAGTAATCATATATATCCGTGGGTATTCATATACATTCATCGGTATTTATAAAGGAGTTCTAAATAATCACGAGTACTCAATGGTATATATTTGAATTTCTTACGCGTATTCATTGGTATTTGTCTGAATTCTGATAAATATCACTGAATGTATATGATTATTTTGGAATTCATATGATTACATAAATGTCAAAGTACCAAAAACTTAGAATCGATACAGAGCTGTAGTCCACTATGTAGAATCCCAATATTTCATTTAAAAGTAGTCAAGCTATAAGCTGAATCATTATCAATTCCAATGTCCATTTTATAACTATGTATGACGGCCCCTACAAACATTGTGTTAATTAAATGGTTGTTAGCAGTCGATTTATTTGCATTTATATTTACTTCATTAAATATAAAATATTTTCTCAATACATTTGTGTGTGTGCTTTTTAAATTTTAATATAGTGCTTATCCTAAGCCAAGTATGGTTTTATAATACTCTTCAGATATTCTGAGATTAAAGATTTAGATGATTCATTAAAACTTGAAAGCTTTAATAACAAAGGTCTACAAAAAAAAAATTCTGCTCCAAGGACTAAACCTATCATTTCTTATGAATTCTTGTGTACTGAATCCGAATTTTCAATTAAAAAAATTTTCTACCGCGTAGATTTCGAGTAAACGTCAAAAATTGTCAAAAAAAGTATTATGACGTGCTTACACCGTTTTTGTACACACCCTGCATCATGTAACCAACATAACCTTAAATTTTAAGAGGTTGCAACATATTACAGTATTTTGACGATAAAAACGCCGGGATTTACTCGAAATCTACGAGGTAAAAAATTTTTTAAATTGAAAACTCGGATTCAACACACAAAAATACATAAGGAATGATAGGTTTAGTCCTTGGAACAAAAAATTTTTCTTGTAGATCTGTGCACAGGTCTACAAAAAAATAATTTCTGTTCCAAGGACTATTATTCCTTATGTATTTTGTGTGCTGAATCCGAATTTTTAATTTTAAAAATTTTTTAAATCTTGGATTTCGAGTAAATCCTGGTTTTTAACGTCAAAATACGGTTTTTTGACAATAAAAACCGGGATTTACTCGAAATCTACACGGTAAAAAAATTTTTAATTGAAAATTTGGATTCAGTATACAAAAATACTTAAGGCATGATAGGTTTAGGTCGTGGAGCAGATTTTTTTTTTTTGTAGACCTGTGTAATAATTTTAAGAAGTGGCATGTGGGTCTTTCTTTAGGTGGGCCCCTGTACTCTTATAAGAGTCTTAATTCAGGTTTATAGTCCTTCCAGACCATTTATGTTTTTAAGTAGTCCTAGAAATAAGCTTTTAGAATATTTTATAGAGTATATGAAAATTAAAATTGTTAATTGTAACTCATGTCTAGCAGTGGGGAAGTAAATCAGTTCCGTTATGTACGCAATGACGTTATTTTGCGATGCCTGTCTATTCCCGCTAACATCCAAAAATAGAACAGTTACGACTTCATTGTCGCCGTTGAGAAATAAAAAGTCGCGAAAAAATTCTTAATATGAACCGTTTTGACAACCCAAAAAAAATGAACTTTTTATCGAATTTATCCACTACTTTACGAAAACACTGTACAAAAATTGAATTCCTCTGACTCGAAGGTGTCCCTATGGGACACAATATCGTGGTCGAGTTGGGAAATTCAAGCTTCAGTTGGGAGTAATCGGGGAAAATTTCACCTCCCCGTTCATCAATTTTCATTTAGGATAAAATTTTCTTGAGTTACGGGAGTTGAAGGGTTGGGAAAATTCCTCTAATGAGAGTTGGAAATTATTAACCTCTCTCCAAAAAAAAACCCTAACAACTAACGACTAAGATTTTCATTAGACTGAGCGAATTATCTGATATCCGTGGCTCATAAACTTGAATAAAAATCAGATAGTGTTTATGTTTGCAGCAGTCGAGACAATAGATATGTTGTTGCAGGGTGCATCCAATAACGTGGCAGAGACGGTGGTGGATGTAACCGCAAGGGATATTCCTCGGCGCCGCGCCCGCCGTTGTGTATTAAACTATATACTTTATAACAGCACGTCAGAGCAGATAACCCTAAGTGGAGCCTCCCTTAGATAAACGCGTTATGAGCAACTCGCTCTGCATAGCAAAGTAAAGTACCCAACTTTCCAAACTCGATTTACGTTGATTTCCATGTATATTCAATTTTTTATGTGTTAAATCCGGCAGTGGAGCTAATCCCGTAACTCTTATTAGGCCTTTTAATACGTCGGAGTCAAGAAAAAGTTAAATAGATCCCATAAAAAGTTTCAAGTTGACTAAAATTGAATTTTGTGTGTTGTAATGAAAATTCCGATTTTAACCCAGTCAAATTCTATTAGAAAATGCCCAATCTTAATAAAAATTTCAACCCAAAGACATTTTTGTATGAAGCAAGTTCTCTACATTTTAAGTAAGATGTCAAAATTCCTGAACGATATTACTGGAGATTAAAATGTTACAAGAGCTCAAAGGTAAAAAAAAACATTTTTTTTTGCAAATACTCGTAGCTTCGAAATTATTGACTTTACGAAAAAAATTGTCAGTATCATTTATTCATTTAGAAAATTTGGTACCTAAAAAGTTGTGTTACTTTTTTCGTAGGAGCAACCGTTACGAAGATGTGACCGTGTGAATTTACAATGATATTATGTATAATTATTTACATGCCTATATACATTTATATGACAATACAACTGAAAATATTTAAAACTATCAATGCGAAAAACCAAAATCACCCTTGTACCATGTTTTTGAACCTCAAATAATCCAATTTCTTTCTACAAATGTTACATAAAACCGTCAAGCTACATTTGGATCCATCTTTGATTCATATTGTGTTCGAACACAATATACAATATACAAAATAAAAAGCTGCCGAAAAATTTCGTCGATCTTCGAAACTCCTTAAATCGAAAGTAATTCTATTTGATGTATCAACAAAACCAGTAAATAAAGAATTAATTTTCATGTTGTGTACACAGTTTGAAGCTGTTAACATCGATGTAAACAATCAAAAGGCGATGCTGATGTTATCATTATTGAAACTGCATTCGAGGAGTCCGATTCGAGTTTTAGCATAGTTATAGGGAGAATGTTGATTTATTAGTACTGTTGGATGCAAGAATGCCTACTGATAAAGAGATTTGTTAACTAAAATCTGGAAAAGCAAAAGTTTATTCCTTAAAAAGTTTTGATTCTCGTAAATTAAGTAAATATCACATTATAGTTTTGCAAGCAATTGGATGTGATACGACATTATCTTTGTTTAATAAACGTAAATCTAAAGTTTTAGAATTATTGGGAAAATGCTGTAGAGTTTTTGAAATGCCAGAATGTTTCTTTGTATTAATTTTCAATAATGGAATTCGAATGCATTTAGCAATTTAGGATGCCCCACAGCATGAGAATTCCATGATACCCTGATATATCTTTTGTTTGCGCAAAGTCTACGCAACGCAATAAAGTGAACTTAGCTGTTTCTCCACCAATATTCAGTGAAGCTCAGCAACATTTGTTTCGAGTATACTATCAAGTACAAACATGACTCGGTCATACATTCCATCCAGAAAATTGGATGATGACAAATGGCATATTGAAACCGATTCAAACGTTATTACCACATACTTAGGATACCCTATTAAGTGAAATTATTACTTCCACATCCAGTGGAAGTATAGTAATGACAAAAAAATTTTAAAAAATATTTATTGTTCAAATAGGCTTAGAATGTCATGAAACGTCAAGATTTTAAGTCTGGGTGAAAAAAACTTTCTGTCTGTCGGTCAGTCTGTCTGTAACTTTTTTGTGCGCACGTTTACTCTGGAACCGTTTAAGATATTGACTTGAAATTTGGTTCACAGATGTACCTTAACGAGATCTGGAACTAGATTATATTTTCATCTTGTTCCTTGGGGGCTAACTTGGGGTAAATTTGGTGTAAATAACTAAATCAAGCAGGTAAGAGTCCAGAAAATTGGTATTTAGTATATATAAGAGAAGCTAAGGTCTCAAAAAAATTTTTGGCATTAGCCACCCCCACCCCATTATTAAAGGAGATAAAAAAAAATTGTGATTTAGTGTGTCTACAAGAACCAGAAACCTCAAAATATTTTTTTACTTCATCCTCCCCCACTACCACCCCCCCTATCACCACCCCCACCCCACTACCGATGTGGGGTATCATTTTATAGGTTTTTGGGATAGAGGATTTCAAATATTATATTATTAAAGTTCCATAAGCAATTATTTCCACATACAAAATTTTTTCGTTTTGACTGGATGTGGAAGTAGTGATTCCTTGGGCAGCGGTTTTTGCAGTTGCTTCAAAGGCTGTGAATTAAAGTGTGACTCCAGAAAAATGGATTGCATTGCTCAATTATTTGTAATAATTGCCACAGCCAGTTTTGTCATGGAGAAACAAACCGACATAATAGAAGACGTAGACATATATACGAATTTCTTAGAAGCCATGAACATCGAAGAAATTAATTCAAAAACCCATGCTACAGAATGACATTACAGAAATTTTAGAAAATATTCGTATGTAATATCACTAGTGCTTAAAATTTTATCGAAAATTTTTTCGAAAGCGTGTTGCCTGGTAATATAAAGAGTGCAAATTGGCAGTTTATTATCTGATTAAATCCCGACCGCTTTAGCGGGAGGGATTTAATCTTTAATAATAAACTGCCAATTTGCACGAGTTATATTAACTAGGGGCAACTTAGCTTGAGAAAACATTTTTAGATAAAATTTAAAGCACGAGTGGTATGTATTTGAGGAGAATATTTCACGAATAAATAATTCATTAAGTACATCTTCAATATTATGTTTTCTCATTAATTGCCTTCAGACGTTTTCTGTCACTTTTTAGAGTTTACTGACCTTTATTTTCAATTTCCTCATTAATTTGATATACAGAAATATTTCCAAACCGACTCATATTGTCAAAACAGCAAATCTGAAACAAACGCAGTAGAAACAACGGAGATTCGCTATATTTTAAAATAATCTAGTGACGTTTCTATGGCAACTAGTAAATAAAACGAGTTGAAACCGATATTATAATATATAGACTGGCTTAACACCTTTCAGGCGTTTCTGAGGTGCAATATGACGAGGAACGATAGAGAGAGCACTACATCTTTAATCTGCGGGCACTACTTTATTCCCGATGTCCCGCCTATTTATTACTATACACTCATGGTTCCGAGATTGGCATAGAGAGCGCCATCTAGCGCTACCGTTACTAGAGTTATATTCCATAATAATTGTTCATTGATTCATATTTACGTATTTAATCCTTATTTTGAACTTACGAAGTTTACAAATTATGTTGAGGTTTGCTTCGTTAGGCAGAGTGAATTTTAAATACAACAAATTAAAATATTGCACAGCTTTGATTCAACTAGTTACTTTTTGATAGATTACTGTATGTAAGTAGGTACCTAGGTACATTTTTAGTTTGTTTCCAGAGCGAATGTGTTTACTTGACATTTATAATAAATAATTTGCTTAACTTTGTAACTACGTTATTGAGCTATTGAAAGCTGTGCTTGACTTGTTCCCGTATTATGAGCTAGGTATATTAAGTACAGTCTTTGTATATTATTGTTACCTGATTGAAAAGTAGGCAAATTGTAATAGTTACAGATAGGCAAGGGTTATAGCCTATATATTTCAGACAGGCTTCTCTTTGAAACTGACGATTGTTTACTATATATTATGTGGTGTGTTTATGTTTGCTAGTACATAATACAATATTACAATTTACAAGGTAAGTTAACAATTAGTAATAAGCTACAGAAGATATTTATAGATAAAATTTAAAAGCGCGAGTTGCCCTACTTGCCGAAAATATTTCACGAAACAAAACGTCAAAAAATTACCGCAGTATTTGCCGCTGCAGCGACATAAAAAATTAGAGCGATAAATTTTGCATGTTGGTACTGTCAAAAGCCGATCTAGCTTGAATTACCACTAATAATGACATTTGATTGGTGCAATGTTGTGAAAAACGGGCTCTCATTGGCTGTAGCGTTAATGAGTGAAATAATCACGATTAATTATTTATCAGACATTTTTCTTGTAAAGTATCTTGTAAAGCATCACTTTTGTTGTAAATTTTATAAGCTACAACGTTGGTAAAAAATATTTTTTTCTTCGCGCATTCGATTGATTTTGACATGCGAATTGCCAGTTGTCAAAAAAGAACTGTCACTTTTCGAATTAGTTCGGAAGTATGCTACTTTCGGAACAAAAAAAAATCACAAAAATGGATGTTTTCGGGACGGTTACAGGAAAAATCTAACTTGATTGGACTATTTAGCCTTTTCGCGGTTTACATTCAACGATCTTGCCGAGTTTATTCCGCGCGGATTTCGCAAACAAACATTTTTCAATGAGATTCTCTGCCAAGTAAACTAAAATACACTTGCTATGTTAATGGCTGAACGTTATTTCTTGAAGATGTTTGCCTCCGACAAACACTTATTCGCTGGATCCTAGTCCTCGCAACTGTACTGCGACGTTATTTAAATAACACTCTCGGGAATAAAACATATCAAATAAGCTCGGCGTTGTGCATTTGCATTTGGGGGTTCTCCTTCTGCAATTAAACACTGTAATTTTATTCAATATATATAAATTTGTACTTGTGCCACATAGATATACATATATTTGCTTCACGGCGGAATGGTTGAACACAACTGAGTATACACACCGCAAAACCATAACTAATGAAGTGCTTAGAATTCGATGCGATATGAATCTTTTTGGTCTTTGTATCGGAAATTGTTATAAGAAGACATTGTGTGTCTTTTTGGACAATATCTTGTATTTTTAATGAATGTAGTAGCTCTTCGTGCTTGCATGCACCACACACGCCAAGGGCAACCTGCGGTATTAAATATGAAACTGATGCATGTCATTAAAGTATGATTTTAAACTTACGTTGATTAATAAATACTTCTCAGCGTCTGCATTTATCAAAAATATATTAATTTTTTGGCGCGTCAAAACTTTTGACTTTGTGGGCTCGGCAGCCGTCCTGTTGGAATATCACATTTCGTATAAATTCCAAACTTATTTCATCCATGTGTGGCAAAAAGTATTCACTAAGAATTTCTAAATAATAATTTGCATTAAGCCTTCCTTCCAAGAAAAACGGACCAATTATTTTATTGGACGTTAACGCACACCATACGTTAAGTTTCTTAAATTTTTGGCTGTTTGTATGACCCCTGAAGTGTGGTTTCTTTTGCCCAAAAGCGGCAATTTTGACTGGAGATTATCCCATTTATTGTATATGTAGATTCTTCACTGAATATTATATGATGGTGAAAATTACGGCTTTCCATTATGCGTTCACCCATTAGTAAAGAGAATTCAAATCGATATGAATCATCACCTTCTAGAAGTTTATGGATAAAGGTTGGTTTGAATGCGTGAAATTTATTTGCGGACAGAATATTGTGTACGTGACTCTTAGATACACCACCCACCTGACTCGCTCTTGCTCTCAAAGGAAGTCGGGGATTATTGCGAACTGATTCTAACACTAAAATTGTTGTAGCATTATTTTCATCATGTCTTTTTTTGTTTTTTTTTTTCACATCTTTAACGTCACCATAAACATCGAATTTACGAACCATATTTCTTAAAGCATTTACAGAAACTTGTACACCTGGAAACTTCCTGTGGAAAACTTCTATCGCGTATTTATAGGACACTTCTCCAATACCATAACACTTGATCAAGTAAATGCGCTGCTCTAGGGTCAACATTTTTCTAAAGATATTAATTGACAAATGTTAACAAATAGCAATGTCACATTATTTCACAGCGGCAATCTTGATTGATAATCACAAAATGAGATAGCGGTCCACTTCTACTAAAAGTTAATTCAATGAAGTAGGACCCGAGTTGAAAAACTATGAAACAACATTTACACTCAAACTTATTAATAATAGTTACAAACAACGTTTTATTACAAGTAATGCATAGTCTTTAAAACATATTAATCGATAACAAGATATGGGGAAAATCGATTTAATTTTTAATATCAAATAACTTAGTAACAATAACTCCCATGAAAAAAAAAAAATTGACTTTGCGATTATTGCTTTTAGCTCCTTTATCCCATTGCCTCAAAAAGTTTGATTTTAAAATTTTTTATTTTGAAAATCCAAATATTTATAATTTTTGCGCGCCCTGTACAACAAAATCAAATTTTCTCAACGTGAATCGTATTGATATAACAAGCAAAAGAAATTATGAAGAATACATTTTTTTCGAAAAATTGAAAATAACCATTTTTATAAGTATAGTTAAGTCCATCCGTGGACACACTGTATAATATCACAAGTGATATAATTTTGTCGGCAAAATTTAGTGATTATTAAGAGAGTTTGTTGCTCGGCAATTTCGCGATTGACATTGACAGATAAAAATAACAAGCCGTTAGGCGAGTTATTTTTGATAATGTCAAGAGCGAAATTGCCAAAGCAACAAACTCGAGTAGAACAATCGTTAAATTTTGCCAGACGAAATTATATCACGAATGGTATTCGTCATGACTATTTCATGAATAAAAATTTGGAAATGGTCTCTTTAATGTTTTCAATGGATAAATCACCAAATCTTGAACATTTGGGGCCGCTATTCTCGCACATTTCTTACAACTGACGTGAACTGACGTTTGGAAAAATTATTGTAATGATGCCGACTTGTTGAATCGGTTACTATGTTTTCAAAAAACAAAGGAAAATTTGCCGCTGAAAAACAGGTTGGTTGCTTAATTCTGGCTTTCTATTGGTTGAGCAACCTTCGCAAAATTTTAAATGTTAAATTTTGTCGATGCGAAACTATTTTTTGATTAAAATGATCGATTCTGATTGGACGAAATTTATAGAAATGAAATAGTCATCGAATGTTTTGACCAGAAAGTAAATGGTTTTACTTCTTGCAACTGTAATAGCTAAATACGAAAATAGTCACAATAATAATCTACATATGTTATTAATATTGAATGCAAAGAATAGCGGCACTTATCTTTTCATTTTGACAAGATTTCACTGGAAGTAAATCTGACACAATTTCCTTCGCTTTTTCATATATAATTTGTGGATTATGTCAATTTTTTTTTGTTTGCATTAAACAATCTGGTTACTATGGTTGCATGAAAATTAAAATTTGAAGCTCACTATTTGCTTTGATCAAAAATTTAAATATGTTTTAGGGACCTTTAACAAAAAAAGATGTTGTTTGTAACACATACCTAAAATCAGTTTTTTGGGACTCATCGGCTACGGTTCGTCTCAAAAAACATGATTTTAGGTATTTGTTATAAAAATAAGTATTTCTGGATTCGCATACTTACGGCACTCGCTGTTAAGTTATAGCATGTATTATGTATAATACCTAGTTATAAAAGTAAATAATATAATATCATGATAGTAACTATCTCCTGTAGTTATGTATAATTTATTATGAAATGTGAAATGTTTAACTCAATTAATAAAGTTGTTAATATAAATAAAAAGAAATAGAGCTTAATTAAAACAGAATCACAAAAGGTTATGGGCCCAGAAGTAATTGGGTAATTAAACATAACGTAATTGAAGATGAATTTTTCAAATATGCAAGTATTGCCCCAAATATCTGCTAATAACTTTGATAACTGGAAGTTCAGAATTAAAATATTATTAGAAGAAAAAGCAGTACCATGTGCAGTAGAAATAAAGATTGAAGATATAGTAGAAGAAAAAGAAAAGCAAGCATTTCAAGTTAAAGATGCCATAATAGTGCAATGTGTGACAGATAAGCATTTGGACTGCTTAAAAGACGCAAAGACAACAAAAAATATGATGGAAATTCTTGAGAACTTATTTGAAAGAAAAAGCGTGTTCAATAAGTTACATTTAAAAAGAAAATTATTATCATTAAAATGTAATATGAATGAAAAGTTAGAAGATCACTTTCTCAAATTTGATTCCATAATTCGTGAATTAGAAACAACTGGTATGAAACTACAAGAATCTGATTAGGTTTGCCATCTTCTATTAACAATGAATGAAAATTATGATTCTGTTACAACAGCATTGGAAATCATGAACACATATTTAACAACTGAATTCGTTAAATCACGAGATGCTGAATTAAAAGCTACCAATAAAAACGAAGAGAAAGGAACAAGTGAAAATTCACTTAAAGCATTTCCTTATAATTGTTACAAATGTGGGAAATCTGGTCATAAAGCAAATTAATGTAAAGAAAATGATAACCAATATAGAAATAATCAATATGGAAAAATAATCAATATGGAAATAATAATAATAATCAATCAGGAAGAAGTAATAATATTTACCAAAGATTATATCGAGGGATGAGAAGAGGATTCCGTCGAATGACCAGAAATTTTCAGCCAACAGCACAGCAAGCAACAGAAACCAATGATGTTACCTTCATTGCATTGAATTAAGACTCAACATGGGATTGTATGGTTTGAGAGAATCTCCAAAATGCTGGAAACAACGATTTGATGAATTTGCAATGAATAATACATTCAGAAGATCAAATCATGATTTTTGTCTTTATACTTGTAATAATGCATGGCTACTTATTTTTGTTGTTGACATTCTGGTAACTGAACAAGAGGAAGCAATAAATAAAGTAATCAGGCTATTAAAAGGAGAATTCAAAGCAAAAGATCTTAATGAGATTAAAATATTTTTGGGCATGAAAATACATCGAGACAATGAAAATTGCTTAGACTAAATATATAGAGAAGATAATAGAAAAATGTCTTTTAAAACAATGGAAAAAGGATTTCAAGTTGATTTAATTGAAGGACTAGTACAAGTACCATACCGAGAACTAATCGGTAGTTTAATGTTTGTATCAACTATATCAAGACCAGACATAATTTTTGCATTTTCATATTTAAGTCAATTTCTTGACAAGCCAACAAATCAGTGATGGATTCAAGGAAAACGTGTGGTTAGGTATTTGAAAGAAACTAAACATATGGGATTGAATTACAAAGTCAATATTTCATCAAAAATTGAAGCATATGCAGATGCTGACT
The DNA here is from genome assembly GCA_936432065.2 of Rutpela maculata. NCBI lineage: Eukaryota > Metazoa > Arthropoda > Insecta > Coleoptera > Cerambycidae > Rutpela > Rutpela maculata. The sequence continues at coordinate 362,275,315 of OW386285.2, forward strand.
GGGGAGGGGATAAAGAGAATAGAAAAAGCATAAGTGGTTCCATTATTTTCTATAATTTCATGGTTCGCAAGGAAGCAAAGCTGTGTAGCTCTTTCTACAGCAGAGGTTGAGTACATAGCAGCATCTGAATCGGCAAATTTACAAGGAATAGCATCTGATCTTGGTGAAAATGCTACCGCTATATTACTTGTTGACAATTAAAGTGCTATTCAAATGGCTCATAGTTTTGAGAATAGTCGTCGAACAAAACATATTGACATAAGATGTCATTTTATTAAAGATTTGGTTATGACAAATATATTAACTGTTAAGTATATAGATTCCAACAATAACATTGCGAATTTACTTACGAAAAGTCTGCCATTCGATAAATTTGTAAAGTTACGAAATTTAATAGGTATTTGTTAATTTATATTATCGCGGTTTAATAATTTGTTAGGACATTATTGCAATCGAGGAGGAGTGTTAAGTTATAGCATGTATAAGTACCTAGTTATAAAAGTAAATAATATAATATCATGATAGTAACTGTCTCCTGTAGTTATGTATAATTTATTATTAAATGTAAAATGTTTAACTCAATTAATAAAGTTGTTAATATAAATAAAAAGAAATAGAGCTTAATTAAAACAGAATCACAAAACTCGCGTAGGTACTGCTCAAGCCAGAATTTTGTCTACTCGTAAAATGGTATACATGGTCATATATATTCTAAATAACCCCCTATCGCCCACTTGAGACTTTCTATCTATGTACCAAACACCTGGTATATATAGGACTTACCACCCCGATTTTCTGCACTTCAGGAAAATAAATGACAGCAAATTAAATTATTTAATTTGCCAAACCCGTAAATTATTTTTTTTATTCATCTTTTTAAAAATATAACCTTTTTTGGACATGTCAATCAAATTAAATCATTATATATGATTACAGCATTGTAATTACAGTTGTATAATGTACCTAGTATATCACAAACAATAAAAAACATTTTAGACTGACATAATACAATATAATAATTTCTACAAAAATAAATACTGCATAATACGTATCACACCGTTGTATTAAATTTTTGTTTAAATACTCATTTACCAAATAGAACGGATTTATGGTGAAGAAGTTTTTTAATTTTGTTTTTGCTCTATGTTGTACTTTTTCGTTTTCTATGTCGTTAGGAAGATTGTTATAAATACTTACACATATACATACTTTGGGGATCTTTTGTACTAGGTTGTATTATATGGTGGTATACTTAATTCATTCCCATTTCTAGTTCTAATTCCCGTATTTATTTGATTATTGGTTTCAAACGTGATGTATAATAGGTATTTGTCAGCCACTGCTTGTGAAATTTAGATTGGTCATATCTTAATATTGAGTCATGGGACCCAAGCCATATTTTGTGACATGAGTACCAAGATAAAATAAAGCAGTTTTGCGAAAAAAAAATTACATCGAAATTTGCGAAAGAAAGTTTTAAAAATGAGTTGAACACACCCTGGGTTTTTGTAAAAAGACTCATTTAAATTTTATTAATTTCTTTTTTTTTTTTCAGAAAAAGGAGGAAAGCATTATATATTCAAAGGCAGAATAATATAATAACAGCGTATGTCTGTCTACCCGTTGTTTTAGGTTTAATATGACATAATGTGCAGTGTTTAAGTGTTTGATTACATGTTCTATGTGCTGTGTCCATTTTAAGTTTGCATCAATCACCACACCTAGAAATTTTACAGATGTCTCTACTCTAATTGGTTTTTTATATGATTTCACTAATATACTTTTATTTTCTTGTTTGTTATGTGTGTTTTTAAATTCTATTATGACAAATTTAGATGGATTAAGTATCAGGTTATTATTTTTATACCAGTTTTTCATATCATTCACTGCCTGATTACAATTGTTCACTAGTTGTTTTTCCGGTTTTCCTTTTATTCTCTTACAGAAGTTATCTGCAAATTGACAGAGGCTTGCATTTAAATTGACGGATCTACGTCAGGAGTTTACGCTTCTAGTATATTCAATAAACTGACGCAATGTGACGTGATATAATGTATGCCAAAACATAAGATAGATGTAATCAGTACTATTAATTAAAATCCGGATTAAACTACACTAAGTAGCGTTCAGTTTAATATTTTTTACGCACGGTGTATTAGATTTTTATCATGGATATAAACTCCAATTTTAATAACGCGCCTATCAATGTTTTTGGATAAAAATCTAAGTCGCCTTGTATACATCATGCTAATTACTATGAATTTGTGAAATTTTATATGATCATTGAAAGCTTTCTTGCTGCATTTGTGAGTATATTTCTAATATAAAAATAGTCTTTCTAATATAGAAAGTTTGAGGGAATTATAGCTTACAGTATTAGTTTTTAAATACACTTTGTATTAGTTTTTAAATACAAAATAGAAAATAAATTGTTTTATACAAGTACGGATATATAAAGCAATATTTTCTACATTGCTTAAGCATAGCGTGTACCTAGAAGTATGGAAAGAGTGTAAATGAACTCCAGTTTTTCTCTAGCTTTTCCAAATTGTTACCACATGTTACCAAAATGACATTTTTTCCATCCGTCTGTCAAGTTTCTGCGATTTCCTATTTCGCCGTACTTTTGTTTTTTTAAGTGGAACACCTCGTATATTTTTAGGTATTTTTTGGAATCTACAGGATATTCTGCATGCATACGGCTATGTTAATTTCATGTTTCTTTCCTCCATTTTGAATTATTTTTAATTTTTATTTTCAATCTAATTACCCGTGGCCAACCAGAAATAGACCCACCAGAATGTGTTGTAATACATCGTTAAATTGAAATTGAAGTATTACATTTATCTGTATCTGTTATCTGTATTTATTTCTCATTTGAAAATTTTCAATAATTTTTCAATATTCGACCTCTGACACGAATTAACAACAAAATCTGTACTTTTTTTTCGATTATTTATAAATATTAGACCAATTTCTGGTGACTCACGGCACACTAGATTGACAATTAAATTGGTTGCAACAATTTCAAAATAGTGGAAAGAGTCACGAAATTAGCACAGGCGTATGCAGAATGACCTCTAGCTTCCAACAATGCAAAAATAGAGGGTGTTCCATTTAAAAATCAAAAGTATGATCACTTCCGGTGATGTAGAAATTTGACAGATGGATAAAAAAAATTCGTTTGGGTAATATGTGACACATGCTTAGTTTCTTCTCGATCAGGTAAAAAATAAAGAAATGTCGGTCGTAAAGAGAGCTCGTTGACACCCGGTATACAATTTAATATTTGTTGATGTCAAACTAACAATTACAGACTCGCAATTTGGTTTCATGGCTCAAAGATCAACAGTGACTAACTTAATGAGCTTAGTGCCAGATAGAATAAACCGAAATTGTCAACTAGACGTGGTATATACGGATATGTTGAAAGCGTTTGATATACTAGATCATCTTTTACTTATTTCTAAATTAAAACATTTTGATACCAGTGACACTATAGTGAATATATTAGTTTCTTACTTAACAAATAGGAAAATGATTGTTAAAATATTTTTCAATCAAATTCTTTTACACCAACGTTTGAAGTACCGCAAGGAACTAACTTGGGGCTTTTCTTTTACTGTTTATCGATGACCATCATTCAACATGCAAAAAACTGCTTTTTTGCTAATGACTTAAAATTTTTACTGGGAATTACGTTGTTGCATGATTGTATTCTTTTGCAAGATGTCATTAATGGCATAGTGAAGTGGTATATAGAAAATGTAGAAACCATATCACGAAAAAAATTAGTACATTTCAATTAGATGAATAGCGAACCTATAACTGGGGTGAATAATATCAAGGATTTAGGAATACATATTGACTGACAATCGTCGTTTACCTGCCACATTGAGTTTATAACGAAAAAATTGTTTAAAAAAATGGCTTCCCAGTCAGAAATACAGAGTTTGTAGATGTCAAAGGCATTAAAATACTTGTTAATTGTGTACTTCAGATCCAGCCTTGAATATTGCAATATAATTTGGTCGTCTTATTATTCGGTACACACCAATAACCACCTCTAAATCAACTTGGTTCTTTTGTAGATCAGGCTAGCAAACAAATCGACTTTTTCAAATTGTGCTTTAAAAAAGTTTATGGCTAATGCACGAAAGTTAAACCTAGATAGGTTTAATAGTAACAGAATGTTAAACTAACGAATGTGCAGTAACGATAACATATTATGTTACTAGAAGTAGAAGGCGAACATTATGTGTTGAACAAACTGGGTGAAACACATAATGAGCCATCTACTCCGAGTAGCATGTACTATTTTTTTCTTCAAGCACTAAAATACAAAATGAAGGCTAATTTTGAAAAATGACGTAAGATCGATAAAGTTCGATCTTAGTGGGGGTGGATGAAGTAAAACAAAAAATTGAGGCCCTTGGTTTTTTATACACACTAAATCACAATTTTATTTTTTCACCCCCTTTAATAATGCGGGTGATCTTAGCTTCTCTTATATATACTAAATACCAATTTTTTGGACTCTTACTTGCTTGATTTACCTATTTACCGCTGATTCACCCCAATTTATCCCCCCAACCGTTCAACGGAATAAGATCAAAATATAGTCTAGCTCCAGACCTCGTTAAAATACATGCGTGTACCAAAGGGTCTCGCCGGTTAAGTATATGGAATTGGGCCCAGCGGCTTATTGGGCTATTCATTCACATGAATGTTGCTTATGACTAGGAATGCTCAATAAAATATATAATAAACCTCTATCCCCTATATTAGCAGAGTTATGGGGGTAACAACCCTCAACTTTAAAATAATTTTTTTCCAAAACTATTGAAGATAATTAATTGAAATTAATAGGAGGCGTTGATATAAAATAGCTTTATATTTTACATTTTTTTAAAATTCCTATTACGTCATTTAGTATATAAAAAAAATAATTTAATTTTTGAGGGTACTGTTTTTATATCAACCCCTCGAGTGACACCTCCCAAAAAAAAAAAATATATTATTTAACACTAACATAATTATCGTGTGTAAAAATTACTTCAAGGTCAAATTTGGAGAAGATGCTTAAAAATATAAATCTAGGTAATGAACACAGGCACACAAAAAAAAATAAGTGCGAAGCCACTTAATTCCTACTCATTTGGAAGCCAATAATCAAAAGAATATACTACTACTTTTAGCTTAGCTCTCAATTATTTTTTTGCTTCAGACGTATTGATTTTATTAGACAATATAGTTAGGCCACTTTAATTAATCCACAGAAATATCTCCTCAGGAAAGGAGATTAGCGAAAAATATTTCAGATAAAAGTTGTTCCATTCAGAGGGGGACATCTTTTGGGCAGAACAATATTCCACCCCCCACCCGTGATAAGCGGGGGTGGGGGTAACTTTTGAATTTTTAATGGCACTTTCCATTTTTGATCGCGCATTCTGATTCTACGAAAAAAATTGGATAACTTTTGTACCAAACATTTTTTTCTTCCCCTCACTCGGATCAGCGGGGATGGCGGTGTAACTTTCGATTTTTCAAAATCCTGCAGGCGAACATCTCTGAATTAGGACATTTTTAGGAAAAATGTTTCAAACAAAAGATGCCCCTGTCTGAACTAAACAACTTTTGTTTGAAACATTTTACCTAAAAATGCCCAAGTTCAGAGATGTTCCTCTACAGGTTTTTGAAAATTCGAAAGTTACACCTCCGTACCCGCTCATCAAGGTGGGGGGGAGAAAAAAATGTTTGGTACAAAAGTTATGTAATTTCTTTCGTAGAATCAGAATACGCGATCAAAAGTGAAGAGTGCCATTAAAAATTCAAAAGTTACCCCCCCCCCCCAAGCTCATCAGGGCTGGGAGGTGGAAAATTATTCTACCCAAAAGATGCCCCCCTCTGATCGGAGCAACTTTTGTCTGGAACATTTTTCGCTAGTGTCCCTTCCTGAAGATATATTACTGCGGATTAATTAAAATGGCCTAACTATATTGTCTAATAAAATCAATACTTCTGAAGCAAAAAAAATAATTGAGAGCCAACCTAAAAGCAGTAGCATATTTTTTTGATTATTAGCTTCCAAATGAGTAGGAATTAAGTGGTCTAGGTCTTAGCACTTACATTTTTTTTTGTGCCTGTGTTCATTACCTAGATTTATATTTTTAAGCATCTTCTTTCAATTTGACCTTGAAGTAATTTTTACACACGATAATTATGTTAGTATTAAATAATATATATTTTTTTGGGAGGTGTCACTCGAGGGGTTGATATAAAAACAGCACCCTCAAAAATTAAATTATTTTTTTATATACTAAATGACGTAATAGGAATGTAAAAAAAAATGTAAAATATAAAGCTATTTTATATCAACGTCTCCTGTTAATTCCAATCAATTATCTTCAATAGTTTTGGAAAAAATTAATTTTAAAGTTGAGGGTTGTTACCCCCATAACTCTGCCAATATAGGGGATAGAGGTTTATTATATATTTTATTGAGCATTCCTAGTCATAAGCAACACTCATGTGAATGAATAGCCCAATAAGCCGCTGGGCCCAATTCCATATACTTAACCGGTCAAGTCAGTTTGCTCAAACTTAAAATCTCGACGTTTCATAATATTCTGACAATAAACAATGAACAAAAAAATTAACAAAAAAATTTTTTGCAGTAAAATTATAAATGTTTGTGCTAGTAAAACAATAGGCTCTTTCTACAGAACGTGTTACATTATATAATGTAAGTATTATTATACGCTTGAAGAAAAAAAATGTAATGTACTATTTAGTAAATTTTTTATTTGTCCCTTTTTTGGATTGTAGGTTTTATTAGACCATAATAGTTTCTAGATTGTAAGTTTTCTAAGTAGCTGTAAAATTGACGCTTCTTTGCACCTTACTCTTTAATTGGGTATGCCTATTGGGTATTATTGTACTAGTAAATAAATAAATACATAAATACATACAAACGTAAATACTTATATACGTAAATACAAAAATACTTAAATACGTAAATACGTAAATACGTAAATACGTAAATCGTAAATACGTAAATACGTAAATACGTAAATACATAAATACGTAAATATGTAAATACGTAAATACGTCAATACGTAAATACGTAAATACGTAAATACGTAAATACATAAATACATAAATTCATAAATACATAAATACATAAATACATAAATACATAAATACTTAAATACATAAATATATCAATAAATAAATAAATTGTAGAAATATATTTATCTGTGAAAATCAGACGGTATATCGTATACAGGGTCATTCACGGAAAGCGGGTATTAGACGTTTCTTGGGATCTGTCGAGTTTAGAAATTTGAAAATTGGTATGAGGGGGTTTTTGGATATGGCGGATCCAACGAAAATATTTTCATGCTTGTACTACTTCCGCTTATACCGGATGTAGCACCTAACTTTGTTATTTTAAATGGAACACCCTGTATTTTATTTCATATTTCGATTCCTCATAAAATTTTAGCTTAGGTTTATGTACCATAACATACTCTTAAACATACCGGTTTTCGAGATAAATAATATTTTTGGAGATTTTTTACGGTTCCCACCCTTCTGTAAAAAAGTCAATATCTTCTATCATCTAGCCGATTAGGAAATTTTCTTTTCAAACTCTTACAAGTATCCTATGACCTAACTAAAAGTTCTCTTATGTTTTCACAATATCATACAGAGTATTTTATTTTCACAGTCGAACATTGTTTTAGTTTAAACGTCAAAAAGTAATTTTTTTCAAATGGAACTCCCTGTATATTTTCACAGAATCTAATAGAGGATTGAATTCTGCATCGATTTATGTTACCATTCCCTATACCTATCTCTCTTTGTTTTCTTATTATGGACGAATATTTGTTAAACGTACAAACAAAATCAGCACAGTTTGTTAGTAGGCAATACAAGTCATAACTTGGTTCCTTTTTTATCATAAACGAGAATAATCACGTAGATAATTGATAATCATTTGTTTATTATCAAGATGACAGCTTCAAAAACGAGAGATTAGATTTATAAAAGATACTTTGGGACAAAAATTTACAAAATTAATGAACACTTTGAATATAAATATTTAATGCAGCAACTGTTCAAAATGCTCTCCACTTGCACTTACAGTGGCTTGGCTAATTCATGAGGATTTGTTAAAATGTAGCCCGTTCTCTGTTCTTTGAATCTTATTTGGTAGTAGCAGGAGTGGCATAAACAATATTTTTAATACCTCAAAGGTCCAAACTCTAAGGGGGTCAAATCAGGGGACCTTGCTGGCCATCTCCAAGGTCCTCGGTAGCAAAACCACCTATCTTCGAACGTCGCTACTAATTCGTCATAAACTTCCCGTGGACCGCAACCATTCATTTGAAAATACATAGAATTATAAATATTTAGGGGCAAATTATCAATAAAAGTTACTGATTCGCAAAATCTTCGCATATTTATTGCTATTTTAATTCTCCTCGTAGATATGATACTATCAAAAATATTGTTTATGCCACCACGGCTACTACCAAAGAAGATCCAAAGAAGAGAATACGGACTGCATTTCAGTAAATAAATACCCACGAAATTCGCCGAGCCTAAGTACTGTAAATTCCAGGATATTGGCTTGTTTGGAGCAGAATTGAGAGCATTTTGAACAGTTGCTGCATTAAATATTTATATTCAGTGTTCATTAATTTTGTAAATTTTTGTCCCAAAGTATTTGTTATAAATCTAATCTCTCGTTTTTGAAGCTATCAAAAACAAATGATTATCAATTATCTACATGATTATTCTCGTTTATGATAAAAAAGGAACCGAGTTATGACTTATATTGCCTACTAACAAACAGTGCTGATTTTGTTTGTACGTTTTACAAATATTCGTCCATAATAAGAAAACAAAGGGAGATAGGTATAGGGAATGGTAATATCAATCGATGCAGAATTCAATTCTCTATTAGATTTTGTGAAAATATACAGGGGTTCCATTTGAAAAAAATGACTTTTTGACGTTTGAACTAAAACAATGTTCGACTGTGAAAATAAAATACTCTGTATGATATTGTGAAAACATAAGAGAGCTTTTAGTTAGGTCATAGGATACCTGTAAAAGTTTGAAAAGAAAATTTCCTAATCGGCTACATGACAGAAGATATTGATTTTTTTTCCGAAGGGTGGGAACCGTCAAAAATCTCCAAAAATATTAATTATCTCGAAAACCGGAATGTTTAAGAGTATGTTATGGTACATAAACCTGAGCTAAAATTTTATGAGGAATCGAAATATGCAATAAAATACAGGGTGTTCCATTTAAAATAACAAAGTTAGGTGCTACATCCGGTATAAGCGGAAGTAGCACAAGCATGAAAATATTTTCGTTGGATCCGCCATATCTAAAAACCCCCTCATACCAATTTTCAAATTTCTAAACTCGACAGATCCCAAGAAACGTCTAATACCCGCTTTCCGTGAATGACCCTGTATGTAATTTCGTTAGCAAGGCTAGCGATTTTTGGTGTGTATCTGTATGGGGATGATGATGTCTGTATTGTTCCAAAGTTGTCTCTCGTGTATGTAAACATGCAGGGCCAATCTTTAGAGAGCAGGAAAAACAAACGGAATAGTTATAATTGCCCTGGGGAAATTCGCACTCCTTGAGCTATCGCAATATAAACGATTTAATACCACCACTGCGTCACATATTTAAGGAGATATAGGAGAAACCGGGAGCATATTTTTATTTGATATAAATTAAAATAGAGACAATATTGCCTTTCAAGCTGACAGTATGCGGATGTCGAGGTTTTTTTATGGTATAGATTATCATACACTTTACATTTACGACAGAAAAAATCCATTAAAGAAAACAAATTGCTTATCCACACTCACATTTGCCAATGTTCGATACGATAAAGAAGCTTTATAGATAAGTATATTTTTGTTTTATTGCTTTTCAAACCATTTAATATAAATAATGCAGCAACAATAAATTCGTACAGCTATGTATACTTTATCAGATTAAATCTACACATTCGAAAGAATCTCAAAAACTGTAGCTCTGCACAAAGTAGTCTGCAAAGAGCTTCAATCTAATATAATCAAGGTGAAGTGTAAAATTATTACGAATCTAATTTATTTAGGGTAATACAAGATTTCTGGGTATGAGGTCCTTATATAGAAAAAAATATTTCATACCGATGCAAAACCGTATGCAAAAAATGTATTGTTATTCTCAGGGCTCTTAATTCCTTAATTAAAAATGTCTTAATAACACTTTAAAGTCAAATCTACGAGACGATAGTTCGAACCTGAAAGACACACCATATATCATAGTTACGTTATCATGTACTTCTTCGTATCTTTGTGTGCTTAATCAAAAACCTTCATTAACCTTTGTCTCTAAAATTGTAATAAAGCTTAGTTTATATACATGATGGTTTATGATCCAAAATATATAGTCTGCTCATTCCACTGAAACCTCTCAGTAGCGTGACGTTAAAGAAAAGCTCAGTTAGCAGTGATATTTTAAACATATCACTGTCATCACATGAATTCGCCTTTTGCGCCTCGGTATCAAGAAACTACATAAGAGAAAAGTTTTACAGAAATGGCGCGTGTGCAGTTTGTATAGGCAGACTATGTATGTTTGAACCATGGTTTACACGCCTCTGGTACTCACCCTGTATGACTCCAATGTCCATGCTATTTTACATACAGGTAGCCTTCACATAGATTGGGTATAGTAAATTGTTGCAGGTAGGTGACGCGGCATGGCCTAGATAAGAGATATGTGCGAGTCTCAAGTGTCATTGTTTTCCTACCCACCATTCTCTCAATGCATTTGTTTTCTGGCGCATTTTCTTTGAGCTGGCTGTCACGTTTGACCCACCTGTGTAACGCACGGTTTGAACTCGGGTGCCAGTTCCAAGATTATATGCGTTGGAACACGCTTACCGGGATAGCTAAGAGTGAAGAAAGTTAAATCCAAGTGTGGAAGTGTGTCGTCACCTGGCTAGTAAGTAGCTTACGCGGACAAATAAAATCAAAATTGAATTAAAAAACCGCTGCCCAAGGAATCACTACTTCCACATCCGGATTTTCTATCCAAGTCACACAACGAAAAAATTTTGTATCTGGAAATAATTGTTTATGGAACTTTAATAATATAATATTTGAAATCCTCTACCCCAAAAACCCATAAAACGATACTCCACATCGGTAGTGGGGTGGGGGTGGTGACAGGGGGTGGGAGTGGGGATGAAGTAAAAAAATATTTTGAGGTTTCTGGTTCTTGTACACACACTAAATCACTTTTTTTTTCATCCCTTTTAATAATGGGGTGGGGGTGTAATGGGGGTGGCTAATGCCAAAATTTTTTTTGAGACCTTAGCTTCTCTTGTCTATACTAAATATCAAATTTTATGAACTCTTACCTGCTTGATTTACCTATTTACTCCAATTTTACCCCAATTTACCCCCCAACCCTTCGACCGAACAAGATGAAAATATAATCTAGTTCTAGATCTCGTTAAAGTACATATGTGTACCAAATTTCAAGTCAATATCTCAAACGGTTCCAGAGTAAACGTGCGTACAAAAAAAGTTACAGACCGACAGACCGACAGACCGACAGACCGACAGACCGACAGACAGACCGACAGACAGAAATTTTTTTTTTCGCTCAAGCTTGAAATCTCGACGCTTCATGACATTCTAAGCCTATTTGAACAATAAAAATTTTTAAAAATTTTTTTGTCGTTACTATACTTCCACTGGATGTGGAAGTAAAATTACCTACTGCCGGGTGTTACATCCTGCTAGTAGATATATTGTTCGCGTTATTGGCCTACGGGGCAAGGAACGATAAAATTAAATAATATATAATGTATATTTGTTCAAATGCAATTTGGCTGTAACTTTAAATGCCAAATATTTTATCCAAATAGAATTTTTCCGTAAAATTAACAGAAAGGCCAGTTTACCTACTGATTTATTTTCTTCTTAGATTAACTTCGCGAGTTGGATCCCATTTTAACTGAAATTTGGTAAAAATCCATTTTACGTCAAGTAGACTGAGACTGCAGAAAATGAAAGCCGCACTAATTTTTTTTGGTATTTTACACCTATCGCAAACACAATCCGGGGACACACTGTATAACCTACTTCTACTTGTTGCCTAACGGCTGAAAGAGATTAGTTTTGAATCTCGGTCGGAAAGTATCACTACCGAAAATAGGTAGGAGGTTTAGTATAAATTAAATTCTCCTTGCTGAACAAAATTCACGGGGTGAGATACCAAATAAGTTCATTAGATACCAAGCGGCGAGTCGTAAGTAGTGCGCTCTGTGTCTTTTAAGATTGCTTTCCATTTAAGTAACATATAATGTATATTTTAGCACAGGAATGTACCGAAGCCGGTCAGATTAGAATTTTAATAATACGGAAAAATAGATTCGTTAAGTCTAATAGAGGTTATCGTATATACATAGACAGGCATTTTTTATTTGATATTTGATTTCAGCGTGTTGTGAAATGGATTTCTATACAAAACTTCTTTTCTACGATGACTATTGACACTTTTGTTCGATTTTAATATAGCTATTTGATTAATTCGAATAGCCGACTAGTATGTATCTGTATACAGTGTAAACATAAAGTATGGAATACAAAAATATTGAAACATCCCCGGAGAGATCAATTTCTGTTATTATTTGCTCATCCACCACTTTGGTTTTTTAGCTACGATATCATAGCTGCTTCAATTATGTCGTTATATGTCGTTTAACGGAACAGAACACGCAGTTAATATTTTTAGACTCTAGGGAGATACCTACACTATTTTTGGTCCAAGGGCGGATCCAGAAAGGTTACTGGGGGGGGCACTAACATCTACAAAAAATTTTTTCGCCTCGGAATCTAAAAAAAATTTTAACCTTATACAGAGAATGCTATTAAAAATGTAAAAAAAAAAATTATCGCCTCATGGGGGAGGGGTGCAAATGAAACTCCAAAAAAAAAAATTTTTCGAAAATTTCGGCTCATGAAAATTTTTTTTCCCCCACCTCTTGCGGAAAAAAAATTTAAAATAGCCTTAAAACCGTAACAAATACTTTCTCGGGGGGGGGGGGGGGGCAATTGCCCCTACTGCCCCCCCCCCTGGATCCGCCCTTGTTTTGGTCTAGATTTCATAAGTTCGGAGCTACAGACATTTGGAAATGTTATTTTGTTAAGTCATATTGCCTGCTTTATTGTGATATTTTACCATACAAGTTAATATATGGCCCTACAAAAGCGAGTAATTGAATAGGTTTTCATTTTTTTTAGTAGGCTGGTACGGTCGACATCATATCTAAGGAACATACGTATCAACAGTTCTGTCATTCAAAGGTTGAGTAAAGAATTAATTTATTATTAATTTGAGCCTTCTGCTGTATAACAATGCGTTTTTCTGTATTTCATAGAATTTAAATTCTTGTGATTGGTTATGGTGACAGGGTATGAACACAGGAAGAAATATGTGTTTTATTTAACACTAAGTACCCAGATAGTTCCTGAAGGTAATTGAAAGTGAGCAAAATTGATAGAAAACAGAGCTGGGCAAATATGTACTTACATTATTTTAGAAGAATTTAAATACCGAGTATTTAAATACTTCTTGTAGCAAGTATTTGTATTTATACTTGCAAATACTTTATCTGAAATATTTACTACTTAGTATATGTGAAAATGATCCTAATGATTGAATAAACAATAAAATAATTATTTTCGTGGCCTACCTTGTTATTTTTGTTTCACTTGTGTTTTGACGGGCATGGCTCAATCATCTTGCAATAAAGCAGCTTATTTGCATTTTGAATGTCAAATATGTCAAAAATACTTTTAAATACTTTTTGACATATTTGACATTCAAAATGCAAATAAGCTGCTTTATTGCAAGATGATTAAGCCATGCCTGTCAAAACACAAGTGAAACAAAAATAACAAGGTAGGCCACGAAAATAATTATTTTTTTGTTTATTCAATTTTGACATTTCAAACCGTCATTCCATAGCAACAACGGTAAATAGTTATTTATTCACTAGTAAAATAAAAAGTATTCTCTTCTTGCGGCACACTTATTTTTATTATTTTTCACGTAAAGGGAAAATTTTTCGACCTTTTCAGCCTCACTGTAACCCATTTTGATTAAATAAATGTTAATAATGATGGTTTGAAATGTCAAAATTGAATAAATAATAAAATAATTATTTTCGTGGCTTACCTTGTTATTTTTCTTTTTATTTGTGTTTTGACTTAAGATAGACCTATACAATGTTATATATTTGAAATCAGGAGAAAAAGGGCTTCTCGAAAATGCAATAATATATAGGGTGTTCCATTTAAAAAAACATATATTTATTTCGTATCACGTGAAATATAGGTAAGATCCTACAACTTTTATATCAACCTTTTTTTTCTATTTTCAATAACAACAGAAATAAAATAAAATAAAATATATAGCGAATAACCCTGTACATACTATACTATGTAGTTAATAAATACATTGTCTTCAGTTATTCACGTCTCAATTCCCAGAAAGTTGGTTGAGAGCAGACATAGACAGTAAGCGTTAACTGTTAATGTATATGTTTTGTGATTGTGACAGAGAACAGTTGAACTAGTGCCATAGTCACTGTGCTTTATTTGGGTATTTGCAGAAGACGCAAAGGTCTAACTCTACGGATAAGTAGAAGTTCATGAAAGCCATGAAACCTAAAATTTGGACACCTCAAATAGTCAAATAGTATTTAATATAATAAAAATAATGTTAATGATAGTAATAAGCTTTTATTGATTTCTACAACAATAGAAAATACAATTTGACGAAGTTTAGCCATTAAAGGCTATTTTTATTACACTTAACTATGCTTCAAAATATTTATATATTCAGAAAGTATTTAAATACTAAGTTTATTTAATTACTTTAGTTATTTATTATTTAAATACTTTTATCTTTTGAAAATACTTATTATTTAAATACTTTCAATTTTCTGAAAGTATTTAATATTTAAATACTTTTTCAAAGTATTTGCCCAGCTCTGATAGAAAATGCATATAGAGGCACTGGTTCCGTAGATGATCTACCAAAGAAAAGACCTGTACAATTATTAATGAAGATACTAATTTAAAGGTTTTTCTGGCTATGGAAGATAATTCACACAGCAGCATTCGCCAGCTTGGCCTATGGTATCCATTTTACTTCTGTGCATAGCATTAAAACAAGAAAAGTGGCATCATTTTAAGGTACATCTTGTGCAAGAATTATCTGACGGTGATCCAGACCGAAGAATGGAATTCTACCATTTTTTGATTAATACAGAGTGTTTCAGGGTGTATAGTGTGTGAGTGTATTTCAGGGTGTGATTTATTAGGTCATTTTATGAAGAAAAGTTCATAAGAACATATGTCCGCTGCGGCTTAAATTTTTGTCAGTGGCGTACCACTTTTTTGTAAAAAATATCGGAGACGCCACTGGTAGAGTGATAAAATAACTTTTATAACTAAAATATGTGGTTTTATATCCTATTAACACGTTCCAAAATTGAAAATAATATCTAAAATACTTTCGGAGATATTAAAAAATAACGATTAAAAAAATAAACACCCTGTAGCAAACACCTTGTCGCAACTGCTCCTCGTTTGAATTTGATGTGCATCTCCAAAATGGAACAAGAATAAATTTTCCTAATGTATGTATCAGCAAACCTGCCCGTGTACATACCTACCTGCATTATGTAAATTAATCACAAATCCTAGCAGAGCCATCAACTGTCATTGGTTATCATCCATCGCAATATTGTTAGCTACATAAACATGAACCGAAATGGAGTTATCCAATGTCGCTGTGTGCCCCGTACCTAGGGTATTGTATTTAACAGTAGAGTTAATAAGCGTTTTGCTTTGTCCTCTAATTGATGATGTGTAGTGCTGAATTGTTATTTGATACCCGGCCGGATTCGAACGTGCATTCACTACTCGTTCATTAACTTGAATAATTATTGTCACTTGTGATGCTGTTTCATTATTATTTGTTGTTCAACGTCGAGTCAGTATCTGCTCTACCTAGTCGGTTATCAAATTAAACAGCTTTTAATTGTGTCATTGAAGACAGAAGGCGTGGTTGCAACCGTCATATCAGTCACCTGATAGTTTTAGACGCTAAATCTGAATCTTGGAAAGTTATTCTCCTCACGTCTTGCACAGTCTTTATTTGTTGTACCGCTCAAAACTTTACTTTTCATACAAATCATTCGTCTACAGTCTACAATAAATTGTTGAAAAGTTATACTTCAGACATTTACTTTTTATGCGTAATAAACATAGTCAATTAGGAAGTTTCCTCCATTTTTCTCATCTTCTCGTAATAAATAGTCGTAAAAATCTAAAAAATATCTGTAAGTTTTTTTAATTATCTCTATAAATAAAAAAGTTATGGTCGTTCCAAGTTTAAAATGCCGCGATCATCTGGTCTGAGTCTCGATTGCGTCACAATACATGATTCCGTCAATAGCGAGCGGGCGCGGGCACCTTTATACTCGCTGGCAGGCACCGGCAGTTTATAGCCAAGGAGATAGCGACAGTTTTCGTGAAATCATTTGCATACAGCTAGATTTTTCCCATGATAGCTTAGACAGTATCAATAATGAAGGTGCAATTCTACCAATCTATAAGTACCGCAAAAATAAGTAAAACATTAAATATGTTGCAAAAAGAGATATCGATTTTCTGAAATGTCACAAAATGTCACTTTTGATTCGTTCGTGCCGAGCCGAATTTTCGAATTTCGCCATGCAACTTACGATCAAATTTATCTGGAAGACTACCTCTTTACGTCACGATGTCATACGGCCATTCCAATGGTGTTTTTCGAAAAATATGAACGTGCCAAGATTGCATGTTTCAGCATTTTTTCGGCTCCCAAATGCAAGCTGTTTTTTGTTATTTTTCTCCGAAACGGTGGGAGTTAGCTCGAAATAAAAAATAAGGTCAAACGAGTATTTTCCACTGCGAATCTTTTATTTCCATCAGAATGTTGATATTTTTTTTTTTTGTTTCGGAGATAACTACTGAAATGTCGGCCATGTACGGCAAAAAATCGCAAATTTTGAGCTTCTACAGTTGGCAACTTTTTAATCTGGGCTCCTACGCCAAAAGACTACTCTAGCTAATTTAAATAGAATTAAATTTGCTAAAACGGTTTTTTCTATTTTTTGAATTTCGACAAAAATGAAGGAATTAGAGGGGGCGGGATTTGGAACTTTTTTTTTTCGGTACAATTTCTCCATTTTGTCACCGTAATTAATCGGTAATAAACTGAAATCGATCTCATATATGATGTTCACTTAATATCATGTACTACCTTGACGCTCCGTTAATCTCGGCCCTTCGAAACAAAATATCTGAGAAAAAATATTTTTTTAAGATTTACATACACTCTATAGGAAAACGTGTAATTTCCTACATTTCCTCGAATATCTCGATAATTATCGTTTTTTTCAAAAAATTGGTAGACAGCTTATGTAAAGAGAATTCATTGACCTTTCCGACACTTTTTTATTTTTTCTCTAACATAAAAAGTGCAAGTGCAAGTCTAAGGAAACCTTTGGTGCTAAAAAATTAAACATGTTATAAAAAGTTGCATAAATGTATATACAAATATATATCTACAAGATTGAAATTTTACATACCCACAGATGACATAAAAACATACCGGAAAATAATATTCTACCGAGTCGGAAGCGTTGTCATGTCAGGTCTACCACCCACGCAAAGTGTGGAAAAAACAAACATTTTTTACTTATATCTACAAAGCTGAAATTTTTTTGTGGAATAGTTTATTTAATAAGACATCCAAAAAATACAGTCCACCTATCGTCTCATGTTGCTAAAGACGCGGTAGACGTAATGGAATGCAAGCGCGTGACCTCGGCCGTTGCGCTTCGGGCTTTTGCAGTTCGCGGAGAAGTTTTGCATTTTCCGAATATTAGTCTACAAATATTAATCTATATTAATCTACAAAGCTGATTTTTTCTCTACAAGCATTTTATGCCATATTTCGATTAAAAATCACATTCTACCTCCGCTGAAAGGTAGACGTTGCCAAAATGGCAATACATAGTCAAATCATGACAATTATATTCTTCATTAATATTAATGAACAGACAGTTTTCTTATAGATGTGTTAATAATCACTTTCATTTACTTTTTAATATTGCTAGTGGTCGAGCTGCAGACGATTTTGTAGTAGCACCAATGACTAATGCAGACATATCAAAAAAATGGTTACATATGTTTTTGAGAAATGATGCACAGTTTGTGATACTCGTTTTTGATATTTATTCCTCTTCTTCGATCAAAGATCACGAGCATGATTTAAGAGTAACCCGTCGAGGTCGAAAAATTGAAATCATGTCTGCAATTTCGAAGAGCTTCAGCCACCATTTAACGTTCTCGTGCGATGCTCAGACACGATATATCGATAATAATGTTAAACAATATGAAATTTGTGCATCTTGAAGTGAAGGTGTCGATGGAAGTTGGCGTTGGCACTTCATTAAGGTATATAAACGTTAGTAAATTGTACGAGAGGTTAACATCAAATATATGTATATTCGGTCATAAGCTGTTTACAAATTTTTCTATAAAAACTATAATTATCGAGATATTCGAGGAAATGTAGGAAATTACACGTTTTCCTATAGAGTGTACGTTAATCTTAAAAAAATAATTTTCTCAGAAACCTTTGTTTCGAAGGGCCGAGATTAACGGTGCGTCAAAGTAGTACAGGATATTAAGTGAACATCGTATATGAGATCGATTTCAGTTTATTACCGATTAATTACGGTGACAAAATGGAGAAATTTTACCGAAAAAAAAAGTCCTAAATCCCGCCCCCTCTAATTCCTTCATTTTTGTCGGAATTCAAAAAATAGAAAAAACCGTTTTAGCAAATTTAATTCTATTTAAATTAGCTAGAGTAGTCTTTTGGCGTAGGTGCCCAGATTAAAAAGTTGCCAACTGTAGAAGCTCAAAATTTGCGATTTTTTGCCGTACATGGCCGACATTTCAGTAGTTATCTCCGAAACGAAAAAAAATATCAAAATTCTGATGGAAGTAAAAAATTCGCAGTGGAAAATACTCATTTGACCTTATTTTTTATTTCGAGCTAACTCCCACCGTTTCGGAGAAAAATAGCAAAAAACAGCTTGCATTTAGGAGCCGAAAAAATTGATAAAATATGCAAATTTTTCTAAAAACACCATTGGGATGGCCGTTTTTACTCATTTTTGCGGTACTTATACATTGATAAAATTACACCTTCATCATTGATACTGTCTAAGCTATCATGGGAAAAAAATCTAGCTTTATGTATATTAACGCGAAAAAACTGTCGCTATATCCCTTGCTATTTAGTTCATTCGGTGTTATCAAGAAATTTTTACCCCACTAAATAAACATGAGCGAGCACATACACTAAATAAAGGGAATATACGGCGCGCCGCCGGCATGGCAAGTCAGCGAGTTGTGTACTGTGACGTCACGGGTGGACTTCAGCCGAGGCGAAGTATTCAGCTAAGAAATTCAATAGGTTCGTGAGTTTTTTAAATATCGAGATAAATTTTTTGTTTTTGTTTTGAATAGTTATCTGAAATACTACTAAATTAAGTTGAATGTACATGATATTTCTAAAATAGGAAATTTCCTAATTGTTAAGGGAAGCTGACTGGACAGAATTTATTCATTTGAACGACGTCGCGACGTCAACCAGGTTTATGACTATTTTATTTCAAAGCTGCAGAATTTCTTACTTCAGGGTGTTTGTTCCTCAAGCAAACTATATCTCAGTTCAGTACTCGCATTGATTTAACGAAAGAATAATTCATAGGATTAAATCGAAAAACAATTACTTAAAAATTTATATAAAAAATATGTGCTTATAATTTGCGATATAGCCCTTCTAGTTTTCGGAGTTTCGTAAACTAGAAAAATAATCACGGATTCCAGATTCTATGGAACATAATGGTGAAGCTTGAACTTCACCTAATTCAATATTAATGCTAACCATTTTGTAAGCATTTTTCTTCCGAATAATGACCAAATCGTCATAGATAATTTTACGTTAAGCGACTTAAATATAAAAAATAAATAATTGTTTTTTTTTTCAAAGAAACTCGGACTCGGACGAATATTCCTTCTATTATGATTATGCATTCCATGTTTTTTGTTACCGTTAAAGTTTATTTTCAATCTTATTATAATAACGTGATTTATGGAAATTGTCCAATGTCTGTCCAATTTACAATATGAATCAATCATACACAATATAAACTCTAGACCAGTGTACTTATTTCTGTTTTCTCGAAATTGCTTAAAATCATTTTGGCGGAGGCACTTTGTGCACACCTCAAATCTATATTCTCGGAATAACATAATCTCATAAAAGCACGTGGTACTGTTGTAAAGTGGTATTACTATGAGAAGATGCCAGCAAAAAATATGCGCAGAAACGAGTTTGTGCGCTCCATCATTCTAAGCCAATGAGAAAGAATTACGTGACATTCAATGTCAACACCATTGGCGGCGGTGCCCTACAGTAGAGCGGCGGTGACGGTAATAATAATAATAAAACAACTTTATTAGGCAAAGTTTAGTAGAATTTACTATTCTTATACTTCTCCTGAACAAAGGTTACTCGTAACAGTTGGCAAGTTTTAATCTACTCCATTTTCACAGTTCCTTGACCGCGAAACTTTTATTGCAATTACACATCCCTATACCCCAGATAAAGCTATGCCACTGGCAAAAATATTCGCGCATTTTGGCTCCGCCCTGGCATCTTCTCATAGTAATACTAGTCTAGAACCTCCCAGAATTGACCTAAGTCGAAGGCAAAATAAAAATTCGACTTAGGTAAAAAATGTATTTAAAGGCATTTTCAATCATAACATACAAGTCTTAAGGGCTTCAGAGCCATAGACTAGCACAAAAGGACCTATATGAGTTCGTTAACACATGAGGCACAACCAGGTGAAATTTCGAAGAAACGCCGAATTTTCACTTAGGAAAATATGTTTTGGTCCAGGCCATGAAAGTGAAAGTATATTGTGATCATGGAAAAATGAACCAAAAATAAAAGTATAATTTTTGGTCAAGGAATAATAAACAATATACTTTTACGAAATTCTTTTCAACTTTTTAATTCCTCCATAAAAGACAATGACCATGAAGATCAAGATTTGTAGAGAATAAGGTTGCTTAATAACTCAACATACCCACCAAAAAATGTCATTAACCAATGAACAGCTGGTGTGAAATTACACCAGATGCAGGGCCTTATTCAAAATATTGTAAGAATTTGTGTAATGTTAATTAAGCAAAGAACTCTGAACGAGCTGGCAATGACCCGCTTCTGAGGTCGGTGGTAATTATCTTCGCATTTTGAGTCACTGTTCTGCACGCTGGTAATGAGGATAAGTTGTAGAATGTAACACTACAGATCATAGTATACGTCAGACCATATTTCGGGCCAGTACGGACGGTTCCTCTAGAGTGAGATAGCTCCGCCGCTGCTGCGCGTTAGAAGAACAAGGATAGTCTGATTTTTCACCTCCGCACTGACTTCTTCGCCTAAAAGCTGTATATTAGAGAACCTCATAGTCTACGAATCTTGCAAAAGAAATAATATAAAATTTTAACTATGATACATTTCAAAAAGGGGGAATGGACAAATGTGGCTAAGGAGCGTAGCGTCTATAGGCAAATATTGGCAAAAAAACAGTAAAAATGGACAAGGCCGATTTCTCACATAAAACAAGTTTAGATTCCCCAATGACTTATAATTTGGAAGAGTACGTTGGATGATCAATACAAAGCGATGGTAGGAAAGCCAAATGATAAAGAAATGAGAAAACCTCCTTGTGCATAAGTAAGACAAAAATCCATTTTCCCAAAAAGTCGCTCGAAGGCAAAGTGGTGTCATTTTTCCTTTATTGAACCTACGTGGGGATTAGTAAGTCGTGAGACTGACCGAATCTTATCAAAGTCATGTATTAGTCGAACTCCGTTCTGTGAATGATATAGTCATGATCTAGAACTTTAAAACTAATCAAAAGCGAACCAAAATTTCAAAGTCAAATATTTTTATATCATTTTCAGTCAGCCATAATTACCCTAATTCATAAATTTTAAAAAGCTTGCATTAAATTCTGGGGAAGTTGCATGAATCTTTTCTAACAAATCGATTGTTTACGCACGCTCTCATTTGTGTGGTAAAATTTATCTTGCTTTAGTTGGGGAGGCGTGATTCTTTCACATTATATAATTTGTTGGATAGGATATTGCAGAATTTCACTGTACTTGTTTTAAACATGTTAAATAAATGGTATTCTTTGAACTATTTGCATTTTATTGATATTATGACTTGTTGGTAGTCTTAATCCCTCATTTGGAAGACAGAAACATTGAGTTAATCGGAGTCTCATGAGTCTCCGTAAGTTTGAAACTCAGTGTTCTGGTCGCCTTACGGGAGCTCGATAGGAATTATGCGATTTTTCAGGAATCATTAAGTGTAGAATCCATTATTAGTAGGTGAATAAGTGGGATCTCGTCAAAGAGAAAGACCAGATTCTTATTAGAGAGGAGCGTCGCTGATGATCTAAAGTAGTGCAGCCTTGGCCCTTGGTTTATCGAATTATATCTTATCTCGAACCCGCTTGGAAGTGGAAGAACGGGGCAGAACGCGACTGGCTCCCCTTAATAAATAAATTGGTGTCGCATCACTCAGACGCACGGTAGTGAGTTCTTTTACAGTACAGCATCTAACTCATATTATTTTACTAAATACGTTTCTAGTATTCTGGACTCCAGACATCAAGTGAATGTTGTACACCACGGATTTTGGTAAAGCTTCGGATCGTGTGTCTCATCTTTTAAAAATTGAACAGTTATGAAGTCTCCAATAGCGTTTTAAGTTTATTATCATCTTACATAGCCAACTGTAAACTTTTTGTAGAATATGAAGGGCTTAAATCAGAGGCATTTATGGCTATGTCAGGGATTCCCCAAGAATACAACTTAGAACCCTTATTTTTTCTTATTTTTATTAATGATATATGTGATCTCATAACTTCCTCTAAATTATTGCTTGCTGATGTTTAAAAAAAATTCAGTGTAATTAAGTACAGTTAGTGATTGTCAATAATTGCAGTGATTTTATCTCCTTAAACAACTGGTGTTGCAAAAATCAGTTGGCGCTCAATATAAAAAAAAATGCAAGGTAATGTCCAAGCATACCATAACGGAATTTGACTGCAATATCAACGATGTCCTCTTTACTCGAATCATAGAAGCAAAAGATTTTGGTGTTACGTTTGACAAAAAATTATCCTTTTCACCTCACATTAATAATATTTTATCGCCAGCAATCAAAATGTTAGGCTTTGTTATTAGAAACAGCAGAAAATTTTTCTCTGTCGAGGTGGTCAGCAATCTTTTTATAATTTTGGTACGTTGTAAACTACAGTTTGGAATCCGTTCCATGAAAAGTATGTATCACTTCTTAAAAATTTACAAAAAAGATTTCTGATGTTTACCCCGTGAGAAAATGTGATGACAATGTTCTTCTAGACTAATTCGATTTTGCCTCTCTTCGCAAAAGGCGTGAATTGGGCACTTTACTAACTTTATACGTGGTATTTTCCCTGACGTATTAAAAGTGGCCAAAGTAATACCGGTCTTTAAAAAGGGATCTAAAACACAGATAAACAATTATAGGCCCATCTCCCTTTTACCGGCAGTGTCGAAAATATTTGAAAAACTAATTTATAATAGACTATTTTCATAGATCAAAAAATTCAACATTCTAACTAGTCATCAGTATGGATTTCTGCCAAAAAGTTCAACTGAACTCGCTATATACAAGGCCCTCTGTTTCATTTCCGAATGCATTGACAGAAAAGAGAAAGTAGCTGGGATATTTTTTGATTTCTCTCGCGCCTTCGAGTCAATTAACCACGAGTTATTACTTTACAAATTAGAGAATTACGGGATAAGAGGAAAATGCCTTGACATTTTCCATTCTTACTTAAGCAATAGAACTCAACAGATATCACTAAAAACTGTATTTAATGACCGTGTAGGCAACAAGACCGAGACAAATACTTTATCAGATAAAGTAATAATATCGCAAGGGGTGCCCCAAGGCTCTATTCTGGGCCCCTTGTTGTTCTTATTATATGTTAATGATATGCCATCTTTTATCAATCTTATCTCCTTTTACCAGTTTGCAGATGACAGCACGGCTGTACTAAACAGTGGTACTATAGAAGATCTCTCGAGTAAATGTAACAATGCCATTCAAAAAATGAAGGACTGGTCATCAAATAACACCGTTCACTTAAATCAAGATAAAACCACCTTAATGATTTTCAGCAAAACTTTTAATAACACCGAATCCATTTATGTCATTCTAGATGCCAAATCTTTACAAAATTCCAAATCAACAAAATTTCTAGGATTAACAATTCAAAACACCATGTCCTGGCAAATCCATATTGATGGCTTTGTGGCTAAATTAAATAGCGCAACCCATGTCTGCCGATTTATAAAACAACAGGTGTCACTGGAATCTTTAAAAGTATATTACTTTGCCCATATACAATCTCACTTGCACTATGGCCTTGTGTTCTGGGGTGCGGATTCACACAGCCACAGATTATTTTCAGCTCAAAAAAAATATATCCGATGTATGTTAGGATTACCTAATCGTACATCATGCAAACCACATTTTATTGCTTTAGGCATATTATCCCTCCCTTCTTTGTATATCTACCGTCTAGTAAATTTTGTTAAATTAAACATGCATTTCTTTGTAAAAAATAATGATATTAGTAATAGAACTACTAGAGGTGGCAGTGACTTAAGGATACCACCACATTCCACAAGTAGTTACCAAAAAAATGTACACTATAGAGCTATTAAAGCCTATAACAGCCTTCCTCACGAACTTAAAACTATTTCAAGCGACAATACATTTAAAAACAAAACCAAACAATTTTTTATAAGTAAATGTTTTTACTCATTCTATGAGTATATTTACCGACTAGACTAGAATATGTAATACTGGATATTTTGAAATTTTATATTCCTACTTCCTGTAAATGTTAGATTATATATTTTGACGATACCAATGTTCTGTATGTTACGAATTTATGGTAATAAAGATTTATTATTATTATTATTATTATTATTATTATTATTATTATTATTATTATTATTATTATTATTATTATTATTGTTATTATTATTATAAATCGTATCGGCTCGCTCTCATTACTCAGCTGTTTATACTTTAACAAGTTTTTTTTTTCGAGAAATTGTAATACCTTTCGTATGTCGTTTCATAATTTTCAGCGTCGTATTAACTCCAACTATAATAACTTTAAATAGTGTAGCCATTTTCTCTAACAGTGCGAGGCAATTTAAAAGTAAAGTCTTAAGTTTACTTCCAAAATTAATTTAATTCTCTAGAAATGTCACATGTCTTTATTCCTTGCTACTGTATTTATTCACTGTCGCGTTCACTATTATATCTTTGTCTATTGTCTTATCTTTGCAAACTCATCTATGTTCACCTTGTACTCATGTAAATGGACATTTGGCTGCTGGATGTAATTAAATAAATAAGAAATAATCCTTATCTATAATTATTAATAATCATACTTTCCATTACTCACTTGCATATTCACATGTAAGTTTTAGTGCATTGTGTTGGAATATTGCCACTGAAACAAGGACATGGGACAAATTTAATAAAATAGGTACATACACTATCGGCAAGTCCTTGATTAGGTATGTCTAGTTTCAACGACTTAACCGACCGCATAAAACAATTATTTTTCCGCTTAACTCGCTCTAACTCAAAAACGGCACAATGGATTACTCTCAAATTTTTATCATGTAATCACTAGATATTTGTTAATATAATGTGTTAATATGTGGGTCAACTTTTAATAAGTGTAGAAAGCATTATTTTTTTTTCTAAGGCTATGTCGAAAATTTGTATTCTCAAATGTAACATGCGGGAAACTTTTTTATCTTTCGAAATAGACACGAAGTGTATCGAGAAGTAACGAAGATAAAAGATGGACGTAACTTTTTTATTTGAAACTTTTTTTTCGAAAATTAGCAGTTTTCGAGAAAATTGTAAATGAGTGATTGTTGGCCAGGTACTGCAATTAATTGCTATTAGATATCCACGTTCTTTATGATCTCTTTATCATTAAATAGGTTTTGCATGTATTCCCACTTCATCTCTAAAAGTGTCACTCCTTTATGGTTGGAATTTCGACATAGCCTTAGAAAAAAAATTAGTTAAGCGGAAAAATATTTGTTTTATGCGGTCGGTTAAGTCGTTGAAACTATACATACCTAATCCAGGACTTGCTGATACTGTATATTAGAACCGGACAAAATTCTTTAATAATAATCGTAAAGAAAATTGTATAAACTAAACTCAATTATCCAATACAAAGGACCCCGCACCCACCTTATGGAGAATGGGTTTTTGTTAATTAAGCTGAAAGTTAACTATCTTGTAGATCTTGACTTCTCATGGGCCCAAGTCCATAAAATGGACAGTTTCTGATCTTGAGAAGTTTGACAGGTTCGCGATATTTGTCCTTATCTAATAGTTGATGGTCGTCTGATTTAGGTTCTATAAAAATCACTACCTCAGAGTTTTCCGGATTACAAGAGACGTAAACAAATGTAGATTTTCCAAATTCACAATGGAGTTCCAATATGGCAGATAAACTCTCGAAAAAATATCATGTAATTCCGACCAAGATATATTCGCAAATATTTCTTCTTAAATCTAAATATGGGGCGAGCGTAGAGGCGACTTCAATGTGAATGTCAGTCGATATTCCGTTGAAGCAACGTCGAGCGCGGTTAGTACTTGGATTGGTGAACCATCTTGGGAAATACAGCGTTCTCGTCCCACCTTCTAGCGGCTTGTATATCAGTGTCTACGCGGAAGCTACGTAATTTCAGACGAGGATTACGTAGTGGATATACCATCCTTCGGAGGAGATGTAAAGCAGGCGGTCCCTTGTCTATTAAATGTTAGGCAAGTAAAAGATCCCTACTGTTCTTAAGGGAAGAGGTTTGGCAACATTTCCAGGTTAGGAGGTAGCTCGTCTCCTGGCGTCGGTGATAGGCCCTGGTAGCGGAAATAGGCCGACGTTAAATAGTTAAAAAAAAAAAATCTAAATATCCGAAATTCAAAACGATGGATATAAAATAGTGAGGTTCCGTAAAAATGGTTTAATTTCTTAACGAATAAACTTTCGATAAGAAACTTTTTCCAAACTGAATACGATTGATGCCCTTTATTATAAAGCTGGATCTATTCTGGATCTTCTATTCTCTGTTAGATATTAGAAATCTTACGTTTCGAATTTTTTACTATTGAAATTAATACTATCCATATTCATCAGATATAAAATGAATTGAGAAAAAATAAAACGTGAAAATTCTGAAAAAATGAAAAGTGTATTGGTAAATAAAAAGAGAAATTGTGAAAAAGCTAAAAACGAAATTGTAAAAACAATAAAATATGGTATAGTCGAAGCATTCCGCTATTTTTATCATTAACCTTTTTAGGATCGCAGTCGCCCAGGGCCTCTATTCTTGACTGTGATAGAATAGAATGATCCCCGGGGAGCGTTCCCTGGATTTGTTCTACTGCCATTCTATTGCAAGCATTAAACTATATTCTTGAACAGAAAGGAGGGAACAAAATATTAGGGAATAAACCGCAACGTTGCCAAACTTATTCACCAATCATAAACGAGCAATTTCTGACAATCGACATCGGTTATCTGCATAACCATAGTTCATAACAATAACAATATTAACAATAACAATCATATTCAAAGACACGCAGAGCTGCTAGAATCTGAAAATGAAGCAGTGTTTTGAAAGATTCGGTGTAATAAAAAATAAGCGGTAATATAATTATATTATTATATTTTGAAAAGAGATGATAATGTTGTCATAATATGTGCCGGGGTACCAATATGTATTCTTAAGAACAGAGTTGAGCCCAAAGTAGGTATTATTATTTGAAAAATAATGCTTACTCTAAGACCACAAAACCCCAATAATATTATCATCAACGACGAGGAAATAATATGGAATCTTGCAGACAGTGCAATTAAATATCTAGGAGTATACTTAGATAAACGATTAACATTGAGTTACCACATCAATAAAAAACTTAATGATGGTTACGCAAGGTTATCAATGCTATATCCCATTATTAATAGAAAATCGAAGCTCAGAGTTAAGTGCGCGACATTAATATATAAATCGATCTTAAGACCATCGGTAACTTATGGCTGTGTGATAAGGGGAACTGCTAACAAAACTAATATTAAAAAGGTGCAAACATTTCAAAATAAAGTGTTGAGATCTGCTATAAATGCCCATTGGCTTATAAGAAACAGTCAAATCCATCGAGAGCTTGACCTGTCACAAATTGAAGACTTTATGAAATCATGTGCAGACATTTTTCAAAACTATAAATAACTGTGCAAGTGCCAGAAATTTAAACCTAAATGAAAAGACTCGTAATAAGTTAAGAAAAAGACTACCACAAGATATCTTACTTCCAGTAGCGATTCCGATTGATATTAATATCAATATTCTTCTATTGTTATGTTAAACCAAATATTTTGTTTCTGTTCTTTATTTTATTTTCAATTATTATGTACTGTCTTACTACACACTACCATGTATAACATTAATTTGTTGATCTGGTATTTATACATAAACAAAAAAAAAATAATGCTAAGTACCTATTATTACTTAAAATATATTTTATACATTGCTAGGAGACGGGCTACCCCCAACCTGGAAATTTTGCCGAATCTCTTCTCGTAAGAAGAGAGTAGGGATCTTTTGCTTGCCTAATATTTAATAGACAAGCGACCGACTGTTTTACATCTCTAAGATCTCTATTAAATCCTGGCAAACGGGCGTAGTTAGACAGAACAATGTCATACATTTTTCATTTGATAATAAAAACTGATCTCTGAGGAAGAATCTCTCAACATCTAGTTCTTGAGAATCGTCCACATTATGGATTATTTCGTCCCGATATATTACTTCAGGCAGATTCATCTTTATATTAAGTCCAAAATCACAAGAATGTATTAATCAAAAGTGAAATAAAACATTCAGTTTTTGACAACATTCACTTTTCTAGGTTAGAAAAACAGAAAATGGCGGCATGCCCCGACTGTTTCCTGAAAATAACCAAGAGAAGCATGAGGGAGTAATCATCAGTTTTTGATAGAAGCGACGATAGAAATAAGTTCAAGAATAGAGTCACGCCCACTTTCTCTCGATTGTTCTATTCTGCTGCCGTCAAGAATAGAGACCCAGAGCATTGTACCTGTCGGACCGCGGCAGGAGACCAGTGCGTATTCGTATGGTTAGATAGAATCAAGGGAACATCGTTTTCATCATCTGAACATTCCTCGTTATCTGACAATAAATTATTTTCACTCTTCTCTACTAACACCCTTTGTATTCACTTCCTGAACCATTTCCTCAGTCATTCTTATCCACATTGTCATAAAAACTCTGATTCTTGTCATCACTGTTCATCCCAATATCGAGCAAATTTTCATATATATTTATGTCATTATATTTCACAGTTTTCTACTCTGCGCGGTGGATCAGTGTTTCACTATAATTTTTATCGGCAAAAATTACGATTACATTTCCAGAGACATGATAGTCATTCTTATCTATCATGAACATTCTTTTCGAAAGTCCATCCGTCATTTTATATGCACCGATCTGAATTTAGAAAATCTACATTTAGATTCGTAATCAGCGATCTCAAAAACATTAAAAACATGAATATTTTTGAAAGATCATCCACCATATTGGATCCGCCATTGTGAATTTGGAAAGCTTACATTTGTTTACGAAGTTTGTAATTCGAAAAAAATTGAGATAGTGATTTTTATAGAACCTAAATTATGTACAGAATGCTCTTTTTAAACCTATAAAACTTTTGAACTAGTTGAGATAATGAAATGCGGTTTTCGACAGTCTTCTTCTAATTTTGATAAGTTATTTCCTGAGTATCCGTCTCTTTTTTATCACTTCCGGTTTAACCGGAAATAATAGAGCGTATTTTCAGGGATAAGGCAACTTTGTTATTTCAAATGGAACACCCTGTATATTTTTCCACGGTTGGAAAGCCCATTGTTTACCCTTTCCAAAAAATCCATATTTGTCATGGAAATTATATAGAGTGATGGTTTTATAAGCTTTTAAAGTGAATACTGCGTTTTATCGAAATGCTACTAACAAAATAATGATTCACAAAGTAAACTATGGAAATAAAAGACATCACTTGTAAACGTCAAATTAGTTTATTGACAACTCGGGTACTTGAGTTAGTTTAAGAAAAATTTTTACTTTAAGTGAAAAAGCCAAATGTCTTATCTTTTTTGCTGAAACTAAATTTTACAAAACAACACAAAGAAGATTTAGAACTATGTTTAACAAGGAACCTCTAACAAAAAATTCAATTAGAAAATGGTATAGAAACTTTTGGAATTCGTTTACAAGTGATGTTTTCTTTTATTTCCATAGTCTACTTTGTGAATCATAATTTTTTTCGTAGCATTTCGTTAAAACGCAGTATTCACCTTAAAAGCTTATAAAAACCATCACTCTGTATAGTTTTTATAACAAATATGGACTTTTTGGAAAACAATAGGCTTTCCAACTGTGGAAAAATATACAGGGTGTTCCAACTGAAATAACAAAGTTATATCCCCGAAAATACGCTAGGTCATTTCCGGTTAAACCGGAACTGAGAAAAAAGACGGATACACAGGAAATAGCTTATCAAAAACCGCTGCCTAAGGAATCACTACTTCCACATCCAGATTTTCTGTCCAAGTCACTCACAACGAAAAAATTTTGTATGTGGAAATAATTGCTTATGGAACTTTAATAATATAATATTTGAAATCCTCTACCCCAAAAACCTATAAAACGATACCCCACATCGGTAGTCGGTGGGGGTGGTGATAGGGGGTGGTAGTGGGGGTGGATGAATTAAAGAAATATTTGGAGGTTTCTGGTTCTTGTACACACACTAAATCATATTTTTTTTTCATCCCCTTTAATAATGGGGTGGGGGTGGTAATGGGGGTGGCTAATGCCAAACATTTTTTTGAGACCTTAGCTTCTCTTTAATATACTAAATACCAATTTTCTGTACTCTTACCTCCTTAATTTACCTATTTACCCAAAATTTACCCCAATTTACCCCCAACCTGGCTGCTGGTTTCCGGGTCTTCTTCCGCGTAGACTTGGTTGAGTGCTTGACGTTTCGACCATCTTGTCGTGGTCTTCTTCTGAAGCGAAGATTACCCCCAACCCTTCGATGGAACAAGATAAAAATATAATCTAGTTCCAGATCACGTTAAAATACATACGTGTACCAAATTTCAAGTCAATATCTTAAACGGTTTTAGAGTAAACGTGCGCACAAAAAAGTTACAGACAGAATTTTTTTTTTTCGCTCAAACTTAAAATCTCGACATTTCATGACATTCTAAGCCTATTTGAACAATAAAAATTTTGAAAAAATTTTTTTGTTACTATACTTCCACTGGATGAGGAAGTAATTAGAAGCAGACTGGCGAAAACCGCATTTCTTTATCTCAACTAGTTCAAAAGTTATATAGGTTTAAAAAGAGTCAAAATACAATGCGACACCCGGTATCAGACGACCTATCAACTATTAGGTAAGGACAAGTATCGCGATGCTCTCAAGCTTCAAACTTCTCTAGGTCAGAAACTGCCCATTTTGTGGACTTGAACCCATGAGAACTTTGATCAGGAAGTCAAGATCTACAACATAGTGAAATTTAAGCTTGATTGACAGAAACTCATTCTCCTTAAGGTTGGTGCCGGGTCCTTTTCTGTCTCAAATTTGGTATGTAAAATAGCGTGATAAAATAGTCATTATTGAAATTAGGCCCATATCTGTCTCCAATGGCGTGTAAACTGTCATAGGTTTATAAACTGTGTTATAATTTTATAGCAAAATATTACTAAAGCCTTAAGCCTTTGATTAAGCACATAAAAATACGAAGATGTATAAGATATCAATACTGTATAATATCTCTCAGATTCGAAACTCTTGCAATTTTTCTATTACTTTATCCTCAAAACAAGGTGTAGAATAAATTTGATGAAGAAAAAAGAACAAAGTACTCTAACTACGTATAATGTTCAGGGGAGAACTAAATTATTTTATCTTCGATTGTTTTTAAAATGTATTAGAGACAAATCAATATTTTATTAACTCTTATGAAGTGAGTACTCTAGTATTAAACAAGGGTATTATGAATCATAGGGCATTACTAAATATACATAATCGATAGATATAAGGGGATATTTAGATTCTCATAATAAATTTTGGATGATATGATATATGATGAGGATTAGGGATCTCTGGCTCTCAAGCAGAATATGCAATGTAATAATGTTGGTTCAATAAATTACAGCATCTCCGAGGATACGTAATAAGAATAATCCGATTAATTATTGATCTCAGAAACATGTGTTCGAGATTAGTCGGAATCAAGGAATCATAAGTTTAATGACTCTTCGTAAGGTTTCAAAGTGAACGCATATCTACTTAAGATAATATAAATGAAAAGTAATAGATGTAGATAGTATAAATTCCGCTCTAAGTTACTCATATTTGATTGCAGACTGCGAATACCTGTTTGGTTAACATTTTATCGGGTTATAGCGAAACTAGCATGTACTCAATATCCTGTGCGTCACTGAAATCAAGTCCACCGCCTATTGTTTTGAATTTTAAATGGTCTGAAGATGGTACAGAAATATTTTCAGTGACAAGCCTGATGATGACTGATTGAACTAACATTTAGTAACTCGATTTTATAGTATTATTGTATACTAGCTGTGCCTGCGACTACGTTCGCGTGAAATTTTCAAATAAACTAAAAAGTTTCTTGGTAAACGACGTTTGAGGTAATCAACGGACATGTTCAAGGATATTGTTTGCGTCACTGACATGGAATAGAGCCAGTAGAGCTGGTCGTGGGAAACAAATTTTCTGGAATGTTCCAGAATGCTTTCGAATTTTCTGGAATATTACAGAATATTCTGGAATATTTTAGAAGGCTCTCAAATTTTCTGGACTGTTCCAGAATGCTTTCGAATTTTCTGGAATATTACAGAATATTTTGGAATATTCCAGAATGCTCTCGAATTTTCTGAAATATTACAGAATATTCTGGAATATTTCAAGAGGCTCTCAAATTTTCTGGAATGTTCGAGAATGCTTTCGAATTTTCTGGAATATTACATCACATTCTTAAATATTTCAGAAGTACCTCAAATTTTCTGGAATACTACATAATATTCTAGAATATCTCAGAAGGCTCTCAAATTTTCTGAAATGTACATCATATTCTTAAATATTTCAGAAGACCCTCAAATTTTCTGGAATATTACAGAATATTCTGGGATATTTCAGAAGGATTTCAAATTTTCAGATATATTACAGAAGTTTAATCATGGAAGTTTATGCCGTGCAAGGACGTCCATTGTAGAGATCAAGCTGTACCTCCGGTTCTACTAACCGATTTTCATAAAACTTGGTTTAGAGTAGGCCAATTTCGATGAAATAAAAACAAAATGTTACGCCCGACTGCAACTTCTACTTGTCTCTAAATATGTAACCCCCTTCTGCGCAACGCTCTTCCAGAGCCTTCAGGAACAAAGAGGGTTGTATTAACAGAGGCGTCATTATTATCATTATTATTATTTTTTTGTTAAAAACGAGTCACCCTTCTCTGTGGCTCCAACCTTCACATAGAGGATTTGGTAGTACCGGCAGCCACTCCCCACGCCCGTGAGGTGAGTGACTCCTAGGGCCGAGAATCGTGTGCCCTGAGCAAACGTAATGAACCGAGGATGACGGCCTTCTGCATTCTGCCGGCTAAGACTTCTGGCCGAATTTCGGCATGCCGCGCCGGTATGAAAGCACCGAGGGCTCCTGTAATCAGTACCACTATCTTAACAGTATGGTCTGGATAGAGTCTGCGGAGTTCGAAGAGCAAATCTCGATATTTTGTCCGTTTCTCCTTGTTCTTGAAGACAATGTTGTTCTCCGCGGAGCCGAGAACTCCACGACAATCATAGTCTTGAGTTGGTGTTCGAGGAGGACTACGTCAGGCTTGTTGGCTTGTATTTGCCTGACGCGACGGTGGGAAACGAGTAGTTCCAATAAATTAGACACTTCTCATCTCCCACAACGGACTCAATATCCCCCGGAGCGTAAGGCAGCACTGATGTCTCGTCTATCCTATACGAGTGCCCTTAAGTGACAATAAAGCATTCGTAATGCTGCGTTGTGCCTCTGAATATAGACCGAGACTGCATATGCTGGGCAAGCCGACAGCAAATGCATTAATGTTATTATTATTTTTCTTTTCTTTTTTTTTTCGCGTGCGCGTTGCTGGACAGTTCTCCCATGTTTCCGACACTCTCATGGGAGAAGCGCAAGCGAATTATCCACAACCCGTATCCCGTATCCCACAGGGTCAGTGACTGTGGATTCCAGATTCATGTGCCCTAAGAAGACCAAGGGACCCCAGGATAACTGCCTTCTGCATTTGGCCTGCCAACCATTCGGCTGACTTTTGGCAAGCTGGTATGGTCTTTAATTCCGAGAGCAGCGTAGGCCTCATGCCACCTAGTACACCGATAATCAAGACAACCATCTTGCCATGTTTGCCTAGACGGGTGCCGAGAACTTCATGACATACATCATCTTGGTTTTTTGGTCGAGGACGAGTATGTCAGGCTTGTTTGCTTGAATCTGCCTGATCATCGAGAACGAGTAGTTCCAATAGATTCGGCACTTCTCGTTTTCGACAAAGGACTCGATCTTTTCGGGGACATGAGACAGCACCGGTGTTTGGTCTACTTGGTACGAGTGCCGTAGGTAGTAGTAAAGCCCCGTTATGCCCATGGATGTAGGCCGAAGGCAGGTCCTACAATTAACGTCAGGGACCCCTACACCCATAATGCAACTGTGGCAGACCAAGGTGTTAATAACACCATCTTGGCAGGCCACAATGAATCCCTCGGTCTCTGATTTTAGCCCTGTTGACCGTAAAAAAACGATGGTCATCTTTGCCGATAAACCCAGCGACTCTATGTTGTCATAGAATACATCCTGCATGGGCTTATCGACGTGCTACCTGAACAGATTTCTCTGCTCGGTAGCTTTAATTTGTGCACGATTTGGCGCAAGCTCAATTACTGATTTTGGATCATCGGACTCCTCGTCTGAAGTCGAATACGGGACCGAGATCCTCTGAGGCCTTACGTGCTGCGCCAACTATTACTGTTTCATGATCTCTCACAAACCGCAGGAGAGGGTCCGAGCTCCTGAGGATGTTAAATGCCACACCCAGCGCCACTCTGCCATGCGTACACTCCAGATTCAAGAGTCCTGCCCCTCCCCCCCCCCGTTGGCGTGGGAGGTATACTCGAAGAACGGACGACTCAGCATGGATGCTTCTATGAACATGCATCATCCTGCGGGTGTCCTTAACCAACTGGCGCAACTCATCTTGTGTTCACTTAACTACTCCAAAGGAGTAGAGCAGAATCGAAACGGCAAGCATATTAGTTGCAGACATCTTGTTCTTCCCCGAAAGTTCGGAAGACCAAATCATTCGGAGCCCGTGTCTGTACTTACCATGGAGAGTATCCTTAATTTGTTTCACGTCCTGAATCTGATGTTGGTTCCACACGGTACGAGTAGTTCTCTCTAGTATCCAGATATCGTAGGATTCTTCCGTCTGCTATTATTATTATTATTATTCTCTTCTAAGAAGCATTTTAGGGGCACGTTTATAAGCACTTTTATTCTTATTGCGATGAGTAATATGCACCCATTAATTTTTTTACGCTTATGGAAAAATATGACGTGGCGTTCTTATAGAATGTGTTTTTTCTTAATATAATTTAATTTCATAATTCTAATTGCAAAATATTTATTTTCCAAGCTAGGATACTAAATTCAGTTAATTAATTCTTTACAGTAAATTATCCTTTTCTGTCACGAACTTATGAAAATGTTTAAATAAAATTAAAAATAAATTCCGAGCATTTTTTGCCTGTTTTACATTTGGTGCAGCTGCGAGCTAACTCATCACACACAAATCATAGATAAATTATAGCATGTCTACACATGTACCAACATACTTTTTATGTTAATTATAGAACTAAAGAAGTTGTCTAAATTTATTACAATCGTTAATATGAATTATTTAATACAAACATATGCGGTTCCTTATAGGAGCGAGAGCTATTATCGCTTATTATAAGCAAATTAATATATTTGGAAATTAACGACGATAATACTGTTGACAACTTTATTAAAAGTATAACGCCAACACACAGGTTGCATAGAGTAAATATATTTTTACTTCCACCGCTTACCAAAGGAAAGTATTGTAATTATTTTGAGAATTCAGTATCTCAAATCACTTAAGATTTCTTCCTTTCGGATAATGTAGATTTCGAAAATTAAGGTATTTTAATTCAGCAGTCTGTTTGTCTGTCTCGAAATGAGATATACTTTAAGTAAAAAATATACAGGATAGAACACCCAAACCAAAATATTCAATGAAAAAAATATGACGGAGGACAATAACACAGGCCCACAAAAAAAGTAGTCTGTGCTGGGGTACTGGCCATACCTATTTCTTTTATTTTGAGCCACTGAACACGAATCTGACATTAGTTTGTTACCAGCACGTTAGGTTTTTTTAAGTCCAAAAAAGTGGATCGTAATATTTCTTACCCAGTTCATTTAAATCAGACTCCAAAAGTGATTCAACTTTAAAACTTCACTCTAATAACATTGCGGTGCTTCAGTATTGACCTCATGACTCAAAGAAACAGTAAAATCCCATAGATCCTCAATCCCATAACCCTGGGAATCCGATGAAGACAGTGGGGAAACTTGATTGGGGAGTTAATGAGATTGTGGCCTCGGATCCTTGTGCTTGAGTGTCATACATCCACAAGCTCATGATCCCTTAAACTCTGAAGATCTAACGAAAAAAATAGAGATTCTAAGTAGGGAATTCATGTCATTGTGACATTAAAATCTTGGAATCAAGCACCCTATGGTGCCATAGCTCTTCAACGGAAATCATTCTATCCTCATAACCCTGAGGATTCGATGAAAAAAATAGGAGGCTATCGATTGGGGAATCAATTAGATTGTACCTTCAGAACCTTGCTACGTTGTTACCAAGTAAGCCTATAGCGCTCCAGCAACGAACCCTTCCACTATATAACCCAATAACCACGTAAACCCATAACTGTATAACTCTGGGAATATAATAGAAGAATGTGAGGAATCTGAACAGGGGAATTAATGAGATTGTGTTCTCGAAATCTTGAAATCGAGTAGCTCTTGAACAGCAAAACTTTTAGCGGTATAACCTCCGAATAAAAGCAAATTCGACAATATTAATTGAGGATTCAATGAGAATGTACCTTTGGAAGTGAAGTATCTTTTCAGATGATTTTTGTTTAGGTGGGATGAGCATATGATGGCAGACTTTTGTTGGATGTTGAAAAGAGAACATGTGATATTATATAGCAAGAAGCGTAAGAGAAATCCGTTAGATAGGTTGTTCGAAAATAAAAGAGTTCGCAAAAGCAAGATATCAAATGAAGTCGCCTAAACAGAAATCATCTGAAAAGATACTCCACCTCTAAAGTTACTTTCTCACTGAATCTCCAATTAAGATTCCCTAATTTTTTTATTGAATCCTCAGAATCACGAGGTTAAACGGCTAAAAGTTTTGCTGTTCAAGAGCTAAGGGGTCACGGGCTACTCGATTTTAAGATTCCGAGAACGCAATCTCATGAATTTTCTTGTTCAGATTCTTCACATTCTTCTATTATATTCCCAGAGTTATGCAGTTTTGGGTTTACGGGGTTCCTGGGTTATGTAGTAAAAGAATTTGCTGCTGGAATAGGCTTAATTGGTAACAAGGTGGCAAGATTCCGAGGGCACAATCTAATTGATTCCTCAATCTAGAGCCTCCTATTTTTTTATTGAATCCTCGGGGTTATGGGGTTATGAAGATAGAGGGATTGCCATTGAAGAGCTATGGCATAGGGTGCTTGTTTACAAGATTTTAATGTCACAATGGCACGAATCATCCTACTTAGAATCTCCACTTTTCCGTTGGATCTTCAAAGTTAAGGGGTTACTGGGTTATGGGTTGCTGAGGTCATGGGATCATGAGGTTGTGGATGCATGATACTCAAGCACAAGGATCCGAGATTACAAGCTCATTAACTCCCCAATCAAGATTTCCCACTGTTTTCATCGAATTGCAAGAGTTATGGAGTTAAGGATTTAAGGAGTTTTAAGGTTTCCTTTTAGTTATGTGGTCAATTTTGAAGTACCACAATATTAGTAGGTTAAAGTTTTAAAGTTGAATCACTTTTGGAGACTGATTTAAATGAGCTGGGTTAGCAATATTACCGTCCAACAAACTTTTTAGTGTTAAAAAAAAATGACGTTCTGGGGGAAAACAAAGGTCAGATTCGTGTTCAGCGGCTCAAAATACAAGGGATAGGTATGGTCAGTATCCCAGCACAGACCAATTTTTTTTGTGGGCCTGTGTAATTGGCGTGTAGTTAATAACTTTCAACGAAAAAATTTGCAATATTTTTAGTCGTGGAACCTTCGGTGTGATGCTGCCTCTGAAGTAGTTTCCGCAAACACCAAAACACTTGAATACTATTACTCGATGAGCGTTTCACCAACCACGCTAGCATCATTTGGGACCAATTAAAACTAAAGTATAACTAAAAACGTAGCTGTATTTACACTAAAGTAATGTCATAGTTCGGCGCACTTACCCACTATAAACTTTACTTGACTTTTTGCAAAGTAAGGCCCCTTTCTAACAGACTTCATAAACTTTAAAGAAGGTGGAGGCTCACAGTTCGACCGATATGTATGTTTTTTTTTATGTTTGTATAATCATTATTTATAGATTCGCTTAAGCAATCTCTATGGAATCTTCTTAAGCTGTATCAAGCTACGTCTAGTATAAGGTGAGCAAAAATTGAA
Organism: Rutpela maculata; assembly: GCA_936432065.2. Taxonomy (NCBI): domain Eukaryota; kingdom Metazoa; phylum Arthropoda; class Insecta; order Coleoptera; family Cerambycidae; genus Rutpela; species Rutpela maculata. The sequence goes on from OW386285.2 coordinate 362,314,624, forward strand.
AACAAAAAGTCACCAGCGATATTTTAATTGCATAAAATTTAATTTTATGATAATAAATTTAAATTCCGTCGGAATTGCATTAAAATTGGTAGTTAGGTATTTTATAAGTAGCTGATAACAAGTCTGATGTCAAAACTGCTTTCAATTCTTCGTGTTTTTAGTATTTTGCGGGATCATAATATTTCGGTCCTTTAAAAGCAGGACTCGGGAATTTTATCTCGGCACCAGAGACGACTCTCATATACACATAATATTATATTGCAAACACCTAATGAAACATTCAGAAAAACGACGAAATGGTGAAATATTCATCATTGCCACCTACAATGTATTTTTGGTAATAAATTTAACCTAAAAATGGAAATGGTTCTTACAAAAACATGTGATACACATCTAGCAAATAAAAAACAATTTTGAAACAAACACATACTTTCCTGTTCTATTTAATATGTGTGGCATGTTTATTATATTTATTTTCATAATAATTAAATATAAAAACCTCATAAGCTGGTGGCAACATAAAACATTTCTTTTCCAATAAAATAAAGCATTTTTATTTAATATTAAATCATATATAACAAAGTTGAGGATTAATGACATAAAACTGCCATGTACCGTGTGCATCACAAATGTACACAACGTGATGAAAAGAATTTTATTTCATTTTAAAATTTTAAAACGTAACCTACTTTTATCGGAAATCTACTACATTTGTGAAACGTACTGAAGATTACCTAAAGACGTAGTTGATTCGACCGAGTGTCAACATTAGATTTTAGTGTACGGCGGTACTGTTATATGTTTTTTATTAATGCGGTTTTATTGTACTCTTTAAGTTTGCAACGCCGCCGAAATTGTGAAACCTTGCTGTGACAAAATATCATTTACTGTACCTACACTGTGGCAATTCTGGGCATTTACGTCCAGATTTAATAAAGATAAAGGGTGGACCATCCGAGATCACAGATATACAACCCGTAGTATAAATCTAGCCATATGTATGTCGACGGTATACAAAAATATCTCGTGCTTCTCAGGCTGCAGTATACTTGTGGATTCGCGATTTTCCAGACCTGCAATTTGATGGAACAGATCTTTATTGTAGTATCTTAATAATATACTTTTATATTCGTTATAGGTCGTGAAAAATACATATATGTGTGTGTGTGTTTTTTGTTTTTTTTTTGGCGAGGGGGGGGGGAACCCACACGGGCTGCCTATCCCAACTAGGAATAGGTCTAAGTGTCAGGCTCCAACTGACTAAAGCCCCTCCTCTTAGGGCTCGTCTGTATGAAATACTCCGAATGCACTGCAGCCTCCTGGGTTTATTGTGCTTACCCTGTTTTTTTTAGTTTTTAGTTTACACTTGTCCATTTTAATATTTCTGTGTCACTGACAAAGTGATACAGGTCTGAAAATGGACGTGTCTTGATGGCTTCCGGGTCTGTTTGTGTTTGCCCGTAAATATTATACCTTCTGCGGACCAGTGCCTCGCAGTCATGTATAATATGTTCTACAGTTTCTGGTACCTTACCGCACAGTCTGCAATTAAGGTCGCCAGCAAACTTTCCAATTAAATGCAGGCATTTCTTGACGGGAAAGTGTCCCGTCAGAAGACCTGTTATGATTCTCAGCTGAGTCCTGTTCCTTGTGAGCAGTTCTTTAGTTTGTTTTGAACATGGTCCATTGATAAGTGTTTTCCCATGTCGATTTCCTGGAATATTTCTCCAGTAGTGGTTGTCTTTACTCTTGACCCAGTCTTTAATTACTTTTCTGGCTGAGCCTTTTGTGATACCCAGCGCCGGTTCTGGTCCATAGAATATATTCGCTGCTCCTTGTCTAGCAAGTTCGTCAGCTTTCTCGTTGTCCTCTATACTGGTATGTCCCGGCACCCAGAGTAGTCTTACTCTGTTCCGCCCACCCAGAATTTTGAGCTCTTCGTGGCAGTCTCAAACCAGTCTGGAAGACACTTTGTTAGAGGCTAGTGCCCCAAGTGCCGCCTGACTGTCTGTTGCGATTGAGATCTGCTGGTTCACGTATCGTCGTTTAACATTCTTGCGTACACACTCGAGTATAGCCAGAATTTCTATCTGGAATAAAGTGGAGTGCCGTCCAAGGGAGAGACTTATACTCTGTCTCGGCCTCACACCATGTATTACTGCTCCAGCTCCTGATTCCATCCTGGATCCGTCAGTATACCAGACCAGGCCTCTGCGTAAAGCATCAGGACCATCTGTCATCCATTCCTTCCTATCTCAAATGGTGATAGTGAAGGGCTTATTTAATGTAATTTTTGGTGTCATGTATTGAATGTAATTTTTGGTGTTATGTTGTTATGTTATGTTATGTAGTCCGACCTCATGCTCAGTAGAGGATCCACTACATTGTTTATTATCCCCATGTGCCCCGAGTTGCCTCCAAGAGGAGTCGAGTTCTGAGAATTTTGTAGCCTGTAGGCTCCCATTCTGGCTTCCCCCTGAATCACAAGACTCAGTGGAGGGAGGTCTAGTAGGGTCTCCATGGCTGCTGTTGGGGTTCTTTTCATTGCACCTGTAATTCCCAGGCAGGCCAGTCTTTGCACCCGGCTCAGCCTGTTCGCTGCTGTGGTTTGAGTGACCTTAGACCACCATACCAAGGCTGCGTATGTGATGGTGGGTCTTATTACGCGGGTATAGAGCCAGTGCACCATACCAGGCCTAAGCCCCTATCTCTTGCCATACAATCGTCTGCATGTTGCCAATATGGCAATAGACTTATGTATTACTCTGTCCAGGTGTTGGTTCCAGGTAAGTTTGGAGTCTATAATGACTCCAAGGTACTTTACCTCCCCCAACATCTGAAGTTGTGTGTTTTGGAGAACTAGAGGACCCAATCCCTCCAGGTTTCTCCTTCTGGTGAATAGAAAGATGCTGGTCTTTTGAGGACTGATTTTCAGCCCCTCCTCATTGGTCCATTTCTTTACCATGTTCAGGGCCTTTTGTAGACGATCCCTGACTATGTTGTTGAATTTCCCCCTGGATATGATGACTATGTCGTCCGCATATCCTTGGGCTTCGAATCCCTCATTTGTGAGTATCTTCAGTAGGCTGTCAACTACAAGGTTCTATAGCAGAGGGGACAGTACACCCCCCTGCGGGCATCCCCCAGCAACTGACGCGCCTAAGGTTTCATCTATCATTGTGGTAAATACCACCCTGCCTTTGAGCATAGTGCCTATCCACCTCCTATCCTATCCACCTCCTATCCACAGCAGGTGTCCTCAATGCCTCGCTCTCTTGCAGTTCTGATGATTGAGTTAAAGGAGGTGTTGTCGAATTCCCCCTCTATGTCGAGGAAGGCACCCAGTGCCACCTCCTTGTGCTCCAACGTCCTTTCCACTTTCTGAATTAGATGGTGGAATGCCGTTTCCGTCGACATGCCTGCTCTATATGCATATTGGCGTTGATGTAGTGGACTTCTAACCAGTGCATCATCCCTAATATGTCTGTCAAGCATTTTTTTTCCATTGTCTTAAGTTGGAATGACATAAGACTTATAGGTCTTAGGGACTTGGCTTCATTATAGGAGTTTCTCCCAGCCTTTGGTATTAGGTGCTAGTTTAATATTACATCCCCCAATATCTCCTCTTCGATTGAGTGTTTAAAATAAACTGACTATATTAACTTTGGATATTGCGGAATTCCTTAAAAAAGTACAAGGTAAGATATATTATGTCATACTTGCATAAAAATCTTTCCGCGCTGACCTCTAGAGCCAACCCAGATTTTGACGTCACAGAGATAAAATTCCCGGTTATAAATTTCTTACAAAGAGATTTTTTGTATGCATTTTCATTTTCTTCCATTTTTCCCCGGTTATTGTTCTGGTAGTGCGTCTGTGCTGAATTAGTGTTTTGTCAAATTTGGTGTGAATAAAAATAATTGCCAAGCGCGGATCTAGAAATTTCAATAATTTTTTTCTCGTCTGTGGCGCATGGGACCCATACGAAATATGGGAAATAACAATAACAATCGGTTTTGAAGTTTATGAAAATATTTTCATTATTAACTGAGATACAACGAATTGAAATTTTGTGATTTGTTAAATTGTAAATCACAAAATTTCAATTCGTTGTATTTCAGTTAGTAACGAAAATATTTTCATAAACTTCAAAACACAGTGTTGTATTTTTATGAAAAGTAAAATGCATATGACAAAAAAAATAATTTTAAACAGGAGTCCCTAAACCTGGGGGGGGGGTAATCGAATTTTGAAAAAAATTTTCGCAAACTGCTTTTTCAAAAATTTTTAGGGGTCGTTAGAGAAGTGCTTTTCGAGATGTTATTTCCCATATTTCGTATGGGTCCCATGCGCCACAGACGAGAAAAAAATTATTGAAATTTCTAGATCCGCGCTTGATAATTGCTTGCATAATAAATAGTTGTTTTATACTGTACAGCTTTTCTCGAAATTCTTCTGTTGAATACCTACAGTTCCTTATCGAAATAAAGTGCAAAAATACAATATTTTTGCAGATTTACATGAAATTTGATACATAGTAATTTCAGGATTCTCTGATAACAAGCCTAATGTTAAAGCTTAACAAGTCACAAAGACATGTATTTTACTGCGTAGAAACTAAATAAATAGACCACTAAAAGGGTGAAAGTTAATTTTTGAAAAAAAAAAATTGAACCGCCTTTAAAAAAGGTATCTAAAAATTATGAAATAAAATTTAATGGAGGTCGGTGTAAAAATGAGCAAATAACGAATTCAAATGTATTTTTAGCTGACTTCTTTGTCGATATTGGGTAATAAGGTTCAATTAACTGGGCGACACGCGACGCCGACAGTATATCTCATAATTTTTAGGTATCCTTTTTGATGGCGATTCATCTTTTTCAAACATTTTTTTATGCAACTATTTATTGAACTAGTTGTTAGTCTTAGTTTTTGGGAATTTAAATTTTGGACATGGAGATACCAAATTTGCATCCGGTAAAATATTATCGTATAAGAACTGCGTGTTTGTCACTGCTAATTTGAAAACCATTTTTAAATAACTAATATACAGATAATACATGAAATTGATACCAAAAATGCTATAATAAGACTTAGTACAGAAAAGTCCTACTCTATCTAACAGTACGTTAATGTTAGCTGCTAGCTAATGTTAGCTAGAGTTATTGAACAAAATGGATCAAGAAAAAATTGTCTTTGAGATTTTTATATTTTTGTAATAAAATATAAATTTTGTGAAAAGTTATTCCCTATCATATTTATATATTGTACTAATATACATTTCATAATAATATATTATCCAACCGTGGAAATATGGTTTTCAACTCGCCACTTATAATGTAGAAATTTACAGTTATTTAAATCTCGAATTGTGGTGTAGGGGTTACTCTAAGGGTCTCGGGTTCGAAACGCACGTAGGTTGGATGCAATTATTATATTTTTTTACTTTATTTTATAGTGTCGAATGTTTCACCGAATATGCTGGTACCATTAAATTAAACATGTCTAATACCAGAGCTGGGTCGAATCCTCTGAAAATGTATTCGAATCACGGATCCGAATCATCAAAAATTATTCGAATCACGAATACCAAGTTCGGATCCTTTTGGTATAAAAAAAATGATTCGAATCGCAGGATCCGAATCCTTTTTTTCTGATCACGGATCCGAAGTTTAACTTGAAAATTATTGTTACAGTTCCAGATATCGATTTTGAGTCGAATCGGATCAAAAGAGGCAAAACTTAGTCGCCATCTTGGCGTCGTAATTGTCTGAATTTGGATCAAAAGTTTGTAATCCGCGTCTGAACTTTTAATTTTTGTCTAAAAATTTGTAATTCGTTCGCGGTCCTGAAAACCTCCAAAGGTCGATTCTAAGTCGAATCGAATCATACACAGCAACATCGTTCGCCATTTTAAAGTGCCATCTTGAATTTTTGTGATATGAAAGTGTTAAAGTGGAGTGTCATGGAAGCCATGTACGCATGCCAAATTTCAAGTTGATCGGATATGTGGAAGTGGGTGAAAACTGAAAGTGGAGTGCGTCATTTTTACTAATATATGTATTTAAAATTTACTTGTGATGCAATTCCCAAGAAAACAAAAAAGTTATAGTTTCATTTACATCCAAAAGAATTTAAAAAACAAAGAATTTCATGCAAGCCTGTTGAGAGAGGAGGTGATTTTCACCTGGTCCGGGCTCGTTCTGAGGGGCACACACTTGTTTAGGGCGGTCTGGATTTAAAATGTTGAAAATTTGTATTATAACTTTTTCTTGGCATATTTTATTTCTCCCCTCTGCTCATCAATTTTTTTTGGATTTCTTCCCTGCTCATCCAAAATTTTTTTGAATTTCTTTCCCCCGCTCATCATTTTAAGAAAAAAATTCCACCGGGCTCGTATTTTCTCTCCACGACCCTGATTTCATGCTATTTTTATAATTATTTCTAGCAATGTACATGTTATTAATTGATAATCACACTTATCGTGATATTTTTCACTTTGCTAATTTATAAACAACAAATACACATACACACTATGACCTATCACAGTCAATAATCAACACACGTAGGGCGTCGCGTCGGCTGGTTGTGGTAGTACAAACAAAAACATATGTCTTATTCTATATACATGTCAACATCTGACAACAGGCAAAATCTTAACTCTGCAGAGTGAGAGGGAAATATGCGATTATTTTCGGTTTATTATAAATATTTAAAAAATTATAAATAGTATAATTTTTAAAATAGTTTCAGATCCTTCCCATTGCTCTAAGGAATATAACCTTATACAGTTTTATCACAAATTTTGTATATAGTTAAATGCCATAGGTACTCTAATAATGAAATTAGGAACTGTTTTAATTGACAAACTACGATATTCAAGTCCAACAGTTTACAATAAAAAAAATATATACTTGTATTCATTAGAATAATGGCAATTATTTAAAACAGTTTTAAAGATTATACTATGTGTTTTTTAATTATTTATAATAAACCTAAAATAAACGCATATTTCTTTCTCACTCTGTAAAATCCTATCCTCAAAATATAAAGCTTATCGCCTGCGCAAATAGAACGTGAACCACAAAAAAGGATTCGTGTCATCAACAAAATGATTCGAATACAAATCCTTTTTCATTTGTCTTACGAATCCGAATCACGAATCCTTTTAAATTAAAGTATTCGAATACTGCTTTCAAATACTCAAATACTCAAATCCTACCCAGCTCTGTCTAATACTAACATTATTTACAAAAATTTGCCAGAGTATCCTATAGAATGTGCAACAGTTATATAAAAAGTTCAATAAATCAGCAAATTTACTCTAGCATAGTTTACTCTAGTTTATATAATAAGGACGCTGCCAAACCTGAAGGTCTGGACAAATATGTTTTTTATTATTGTTTTTGTTATTATTTGATCGCATTTTATATCATAAATTCTATTTCTGAACGGCAGTTGTTTTTTCATCAAGCCAAATTTTTTATAAATAGTAGGTAACCTTCGTATGAACCTATGTGAATATTCTGTAATCATTTTGGTAAACTCAAAATAATTTATAGTTTTAAAGCATTAAAAAACCAAGTGTACATTTGCCAAATATGCTCCATAATATTTTCGTTGACCTTGTTCCGAAAGTTATAAAAAAAATTCCCGTCGCTTTCTCGAACTTTTTGCCGGACCCGGCCGTAATTATATCCGTCCCCATTTCACCTTGTTTCAAAATTAAATATGAAACTCACAAAACTCGTAACAAGTGTATTCATACTTAATATTAAACGAGGGGAGGCGAAATTAAAAGGCAAACAACTGACATGCTCAAAAAATCCCATTAAAATGTTATCGATCCCAGCGGAATACTTACATTCTTCGTAGTACTCGTTTTGATGAAACCCATAATTCAAATAGGTAGTGTAATATTTTCAATGTCCAATATTCAAATATGTACAGCGGGTGCGCTCCCTCAGGAGAAACAGGAAATATCGTCCCCTCACTTTGTAACCAAACTAAATAAATCTCTTGCAAGATACCTCAAACAAAACGGTACGTTGTAACGCTGTTGCCTCCCTCGATTCATGTCTAGTACACACCAAAGGTAATAAACTAAAAGACTGCATCTCTCACTTAATTTTAATAGTGTACGGGGTGATATGAAGTTTAATAAAGGAGTTGACTCTTCGCTACATAACGTAAAATATATCTACTATAAATGTTTATTTACGTTTACACGGTAAAGTTGGACGTTTCATGCATGAAGCCAAAAAACAGTGACTTCCATCTGGATTCTCAAAAATATTGGAATATTGTTGTTTAGACCAGCACGATCACTCAGTCGGTTAAGGCGTATTGAGTGGCTAATATGCTGACCGACTGTCTATCGCGCTCTGGGTTCGAGCCCCAGCCCCGGTACTGAAAACACCGGTGGGTATGGATGTATGTCTGCGTTTTTCCGGACAACCTTGACTTTAGATTTGAGGTATACACTATATATACAGGTATATACTGTATGTGGTGTGTATATTTTAGATCGCTTACTCAAATTTATCAAAAAACATAACATTTTTACAAAAATTCAACATTGCTTTCGGTCTGATATGTCAACACAAACAGCTATTCACTCATTTGTTAACAAGCTAACAGAATATATGGAGGTGGGCGAGTGCCATATCGGGATTTTCTGTGATCTAAGTAGGGCATTCGACTGAATCAATCACGTAAAACTGTTATCTAAACTTTATTCTTATGGTATACGTGGGAGAGCTCATGAATGGGTAGCTTCTTTTTTGGATCACCGTTCACAATATGTTAGCCTATTATATTCTGACCATAACAACAGAAACACAATAAAATATGAATATCTATACATAGAGATGGGAGTCCCACATGGCTCTGTACTGGGTCCGATATTATTTTTATTATATACGAACAAGCTTGATACTTTATCCACTGATGCACTCTTTGTTATGTACGCTAATGAAAAATCCCTTCTAATATAGGATAATGCAGGTAAAATGTTGGAATCCAAATGTAAGAACTTATTACAAATCATGACTGATTGGCATAAGTCTAACCGTGGCCTACGTAAATGATTCCATCAGGCCACCGCATTAAATTTAATGGCGGCCGTCGGAGTCCTAGCATTACGGTACATACTGAAACCTTTAACGCTTTCTTGAACGTTTCTAATAAAATGATATGAACAAAAAATGTAAATGTATGCTTAAAAATGATTTACTTTATATAATTAATAATAAAATATAGTATAAAAACACAAATAGTTTTCTAAAAATAAATAAATAAACAATTTGTAAGTGATTACCCATCAGTATTATACTATAAAATTAAATATATCTATAAAACTAAAATACACACTTGATTGATTATTGATTCAAAATAAAATAAACACTTTTAATAATAGTTAAAACAAAACAAAAAATAATTATTTCTTTAAACTCTAACAGCAATAAATTGTGGGTAACAAAAATTTAAAATGCCTCTATAATAATAAGTCACAGCAGTTATTGTTATAAATATTAAAAGATCAGTACATACACAAGTATGTACAACATATTTATTTTAAATTTAATTCCTATTACAGAGATTGCAACTTATCAACTTTTCTTTTTTATCACAGTTTATTTTAATCTCTTTATTGCTAGTATTTTTTTTCCGGTAATTGTTAAGAACACCGACTTCTGGAATTTCTCCAATTTTTTTGCATAAATGTGTTCATAGATGTTATATAAACGTTTCTGATAGTTGCAATGTTCCGCTTATTTTGGAAAACTACCCCCTACAATATTGGTATTTTTAATAAAAAAAATTATTGTCCTTACCCTAAATAAAATTATTTAGAGGACAATACACCCTACTTACTACTTCCGATATTTCGCATTTTTTTTCGAAACTACCCCCATTGTAGGGGGTAGTTTTCCAAAATAAGCACAACATTTCAACTATCAGAAACGATTACTATAACGTCTGTGAACACATCTATGCAAAAAAATTGGAGAAATTCAAGAAGTCGGCGTTGTTAACAATGACCTTTTTTCTTATTACACCTCATTTGTTTTTCTTCCCTTATATGATTATTTGTCACTTCAGAATAATTGTTCAACAATATATTAGAAAAGTATGTCAAACAAATACGAATTAGTTGCAGTCTTTGCATATCACAACTATCGCAGGTTTCTATCTATTTCGTTTCTAATATTTTTTTTTTGGACTTTATGTTTAGAAAGTCATTTTCAATTTTTCAGATATCAAATTCTGGATTTGGGTCGTTCATTAAAAATTGTAGGAACAGCATCTTCACAAAGTTTATGGATTTTTCGAGGAAGTGTTAGAAGAGTTCCATCATCTCTTTTGACAGAATCTTCAGTAATTAAAAATTGCTTACTAAAATGATTAACACAGATTACTGAATTTTTATTCTGGATAAAATGTTTTCGGTGAATGCTGTGAGACCATTTTTTGCCAGGTTCTTGTCCGACGGAACGCGAAACACAGTAGTATATCGTTGTTTATTGTAATTTGATTTGAATCCTGGCACACAACATCGACGGGGCATTCTTACCTGAGTTTAATTGACATTCATTAATTAAGGGCACTTTCATAATGTTCACAGTATAAATATACATTAATAAATCAAGATCAAATTTCAATAACTGTTATGATTATTAAGTATTAGGAGGGTGAATCATTTATTTATAGTATTTCTCTTCATCTATTTGAATTATTACTATGTTAGGCACATTAAATATTTAAGTAACTCACTTTTAATTCGACTCCAATATAAATTGAAACCCAATTAGTTGACACTAATCCATACTTAACTTCATACTAAACAAATTATACGAAAAAATAAAATATTAATCTTGCAAAATCGCGCGAAATCCACCCGCAGCCCAGTAGCTTTGTAAAACCGAAGGACTCCTTTCGTGACGTCACAGTCGGATTCGAGTGCAATGCGGTGGCCTGATGGAATCATTTACGTAGGCCACGGTCTAACACACTTTACCTTAACACTGAAAAAACCTAGGTAATACGATTCCATAGACAAAAACGGGGTTCTCAGTTAAATATTGGCATAGGGTCAGATATTTTGAGTTGTAATCAGGAAATTAAATTCTTAGGTGTTACGATCGATGAACTGGAAGATGCAGTGCAGACAGTTAATTTCTAAATTAAATTCACCATGTTATTTATTTCGAAACTTAAAAACTGTTTTAACAGTTGAACAACTTATTATGGTGTACCATGCTCAAGTCTCTTCTAGACGTTTCTGATAAGCTCTACGGAATCATTGGGTGTATTTGTTGCAAAAAAAACGTATTTTAAGATGTATTGCCAGTATTATTGTAGAGCCTTTTTAAAAACTACAATATTTTAACCCTCGTGTGCTTGTTAATATATGAAATATGTGTTTTTATTTATAAAAATAATGTAAACTGTATTTTAAACAAAAATGTTCACCAAATAAATACTAGGCAAAAAGACCACATTCATGTGCAATTTTGTAAATATAAAATATCTTCTCACTTCTTACCAAATTATTTAGGTCTAAATATTTTTAACAAATTACCGGCACATGTAAAAAATGCGTCAAGTTTAAAATTGTTTAAAAGCCAATTAAACAATTATCTTGTTGATAAGTGCTTTTATAGTCTGGATGAGTTGTATGAAAGTAACAGTTACTTTGTAAGTAAGTAAACATATGACTATTCCTATGCAAGCGTACCACTTTGTCTGAGAGGAAACTAAAATTTATTTATTTATTTATTTAAACCTACCTGTGTGCGAGGCTAAGCCCCATGACGTCAGCTACTAGCTTGACTTTTCGCTAGCTGACGTAAAATATATCTCCATAAATGTTTATTTACGCAGGAAAGGTTGGATGTTTCATGCATGAAGCAAAATGCTAACATGAAGATGGTTTTGTATATCAAAATGTTCTAACACATCACCTTTTTAAAACAGTTCCAGTAGCCCTGAAAAGAAGAGAAAAGCGGTTTGCGACAGCTCAAATATCAAAAAAGTATCGCCCACATCGGCCGTGGCGTATTTCTTACTAAACGAATTGCTGTGTTGGAATAGATGTAGAATGTGTGATAAAACGTATTAGGGATTTTCAAGTGTTAAGTCCCCATGCGGTAATCAGCACAAAAATGGTTCAAAAACTTGACAATGCATTGAAAATCACATGCGATGTAAATCTGCAGCAACCAATAATAATTAAACAGTGAAATGAAATCTCTATATTCCTTCAATTATTATACAGAGAGATAATGAAAAATCGAATTTTAATTTAATTTTTTTTTTGATAAGCGTCATTAATATTGTTTAACTACATAATTAACACCCACTTTCCTTAACCTTTTCCAAGGTAAAACCTACCTATTGCTTGGGCTAAACCCATGTCATTATATTTTATGTATTATGTTATTTATTAGAGCGAAAACATAAAATATTTATATGGATTACTCTTGAAGCTCTTCGTTTCTTTTCGTTGTAAAGAGTTTATCTGATGGTTAACATTGTTGTTGATAAAGTACCGTTGTTACTCGATGGATATAAACTTGTCTGTCGTAAGTTAATGACTCAAATAAAAACTGTAGATGAATAAAATAGAATTGATCAGATAAGCGAAATACTACATTACTATAAAATAGCTTCCTATCTATATGCAAATAAGGCAATTCTCTTTTTGTATTTTTCCTAATATTCAAATTTGAATTCCCACCCATTATTTCTCAATGGCTGTTTTAAAATAAGTCATTTATTTCACAAAAAGTTATACGAGTATTAATTTTTATAATCAAGGTTATACACACATATAATGAGTAAAATGTCCATTTTAGAAGAATCCATTGTACATACATTTCAGTTTTAAACAATTAAAATTGGTTATCTTTTTCTATCACTCTAATGATATATTGATTATACAGCCACACAGAAAAAAAGTTCAGACCCAGAAACTAGACCTACCAATCTTTATGTATTTTAACCTCCTGAATTCGATGCCGCCATCAGAGTTTAATTTTATCGTTGTTTTTTTTATTTTAAATTTTGCCTTTAAAATTGTATTTTTATCGCAAAAAACGACCAGTCGATGTCAAATAAACTCAAAACTAATATGAATTATATTCAGATATATGTATTTTGATGCGCTAAATCCGATTTTTTTTAACGTCCTGGCGAAGTTTAGCTAATGCTACTCCACCACTTAACCAAGAAAGATGAGATACGGTCACCCATCTAAGTGCCGGACTCGCCCGGCGTGCCTTAACTTTGCCGATCGAGGTCTCGCCACTGAAACCGGTACAGTACCTCACCTCAATTCGACATTAAAAAAGCTCTTCAAGAAAAATTCTGATGAGCATTTGCCAAAAAGTCACAAATTCAGCCATTTTATGTATGTAATATCACTAGTGCTTAAAATTTTATCGAAAATTTTTTCGAAAGCGTGTTGCCTGGTAATATAAAGAGTGCAAATTGACAGTTTATTATCTGATTAAATCCCGACCGCTTTAGCGGGAGGGATTTAATCTTTGATAATAAACTGCCAATTTGCACGAGTTATATTATCTAGGGGCAACGTAGCTTGAGAAAAAATTTTTAGATAAATTTTAAAGCACGAGTGGTATTTGAGGAGAATATTTCACGAATAAATAATTCATTAAGTACATCTTCAATATTATGTTTTCTCATTAATTGCCTTCAGACGTTTTCTTGTCACCTTTTAGAGTTTACTGACCTTTATTTTCAATTTCCTCATTAATTTGATATACAGAAATATTTCCAAACCGACGCATATTGTCAAAACAGCAAATCTGAAACAAACGCAGTAGAAACAACGGAGATTCGCTATATCTTAAAATAATCTAGTGACGTTTCTATGGCAACGAGTTGAAACCTTAGATATTATAATATATAGACTGGCTTAACACCTTTCAGGCGTTTCTGAGATGCAATATGACGAGGAACGATAGAGAGAGCACTACTTTATTCCCGATATCCCGCCACTCATGGTTCCGAGATTGACATAGAGAGCGCCATCTACCGCTACCGCTACTAGAGTTATATTCCATAATAATTGTTCATTGAATCATATTTACGTATTTAATCCTTATTTTTAACTTACGAAGTTTACAAATTATGTTGAGGTTTGCTTCGTTAGGCAGAGTGAATTTTAAATACAACAAATTAAAATATTGCACAGCTTTGATTCAACTAGTTACTTTTCGATAGATTGCCGTATGTAAGGATAGATTACCGTATGTAAGTAGGTACCTAGGTACATTTTTTAGTTTGTTTCCAGAGCGAATGTGTTTACTTGACATTTATAATAAATGATTTGCTTAACTTTGTAACTACGTTATTGAGCTATTGGAAGCTGTGCTTGACTTGTTCCTGTATTATGAGCTAGGTATATTAAGTACAATCTTTGTATATTACTGTTACCTGATTGAAAAGTAGGCAAATTGAAATAGTTACAGCTATCTGTAACTATTTCAATTTGCCTAAATAAACATACCACATATATAGTAAACAATCGTCAGTTCCAAAGAGAAGCCTGTCTGAAATATATAGGCTATAACCTTTGCCTATGCGAGGGTTATAGCCTATATATTTCAGACAGGCTTCTCTTTGGAACTAACGATTGTTTACTATATATGTGGTGTGTTTATGTTTGCTAGTACATAATACAATATTACAATTTACAAGGTAAGTTAACAATTAGTAATAAGCTAGAGAAGATATTTATAGATAAAATTTGAAAGCGCGAGTTGCCCTATTTGCCGAAAATATTTCACGAAACGAAACGTCAAAAAATTACCGCAGTATTTGCCGCTGCAGCGACATAAAAAATTAGAGCGATAAATTTTGCATGTTGGTACTGTCAAAAGCCGATCTAGCTTGAATTACCACTAATAATGACATTTGATTGGTGCAATGTTGTGAAAAAACGGGCTCTCATTGGCTATAGCGCTAATGAGTGAAATAATCGCCAAAAACGACCACTAAGGGCAATTGAACTGGAAACTAATTACATTTTTAATCAGACATGTTTTTCCATGTATTTTGACGCGCTGAGCCTGAATTTGATATTAAAAATGGTCTACAAGACAAATTGTGACGAGTATTTGCCAATAACTCACAAATTCAGCCATTTTATCGAGAAAAACGACCACCAGGTGGCAGATAAAATGTAAACTAATGACAGTTGAATCCAGATCTATGTTTTTCCATATATTTTGACGCGCTGAATCCGAATTTGATGTTGAAAAAGCTCTGTGATACAAATTATAACGGGTATTCATCAAAAGTTCGTGAAATCAGCAATTCTTTTATCAAAAACGATCAACAGATGGTTGTAAAGTTAAATTTCGTAAAGTAAATTTTCAGGTAAAAATAAGCTATCATAGCAATATCACAAATTAAAAAAAATCGGATTTAGCGTGTCAAAATATATGGAAGAACGTATATCTGAATATAATTTATATTAGTTTTGAGTTTATCTGACATAAATTGGTCATTTTTTGCGATCAAAATGCAATTTTATAGATAAAATCTAAGATAAAAAAAAAACTCAATGATAAAATTATATTCTGAGGTTCGATAATTAAAACGCTGAAGATATCATTAAATTAAATGAAAAGCGCCCTACGCTTTTATATCTCAAAAAATATTATACTTAATTACAAACGTGGCTTACACTAAGGCCTTTACGGGGTAGACAGAGAGAACAGGGTCTATGATTATTTTTTGCTTTTTAGTGCAATATTTAAAAAAGCATGTTTTTTAATTTTTTAAACTATTAATTTATTTTTTTTTACTTTTTAGTCTTATATTTAAGGAGATAATTTTGGCACTTTCGACATTTATGTAATTTGGATCGTAGGCAGGTTGCTGCAAAGTTTCATTTTATTTTAGTAGATATTACTCGTATTTCATATTTAAGTTTAAGGTGTATCTTCTTGATTCAATCTTCCCCGTAAGTTTGGAACAATCCTATTCCTCGAGAAATCCACAAAGCGATTTTACTCTACTTAGAGCCACGTACGCTTGACCAGACGCAAAGGTACGCGATCGTAAATAGACCACTGCGTGATCCACCGTACAACTCTGCATGTTGTGGACCGTTGACGCCCAACTTAAGATCACTGGCAACATGCACCTTTCAACAGTGCCGTAGCTGTACTTAGCCGAGAATTGTATACCTCTATATTCGTATTCAGCGTCCAATTCGATGGGGAAAGGATATTTGCTTGTACGATATTCGTTAGCATCATTGCACAGCATTGTACACCCGCAAAACCAGATGTAAATATCGCAATATTAGCTTGATTCCACGAAGCGCGTACGATTCTTGATA
Source organism: Rutpela maculata (assembly GCA_936432065.2). Lineage (NCBI taxonomy): Eukaryota > Metazoa > Arthropoda > Insecta > Coleoptera > Cerambycidae > Rutpela > Rutpela maculata. The sequence goes on from OW386285.2 coordinate 362,331,002, forward strand.
ATGTATTTATTGACGTGTATGCACAGGTCTCCTCTTGTTGCATCTCTTCAATAGTTTCAAGATCACTTGGTGGAAGCTCGTCATTTGGTTGAGGATCTTCATTTAATATAATGATGTCTTTAGCGTTGAATTGAACATTATTATTAATCGTAACATCTTTATAGAGAGGGTTGTTGGTAATTAACCATAGTAATGCATTTGTTGACTCTCTCCCTAGATATCGAGAACTCTCGAGTAACATTCAGATTCTCTAAATGCTCAGTGTTAACGATGATTCCAGCATTGTCGGTTGATCTTGGGAGCATGTTTGGGAGTTTTTCAGTTATCTCAAATATATCTTGCGCAAAAAGCACTGATTGACCGCAAAATGCATATTGCAAAAATATCCCACTTAATTTAATGACTTTGACGAAGGGAATGATTCTCGACAGTACTCTTTGCTCAGCTTAGGACAAAACTGCAATGACGTCTGGCACTGCACCTGAATCGAGATTGTCCCAGAACGCGTTTGATGGTGGTAAGCTTTTTTTGCTACTCACAGTGTCTTGCATAAATTATTGTTTCTAAACCTAACTAATGTTTCCTTACCAAATTGGGAGAAGATCGGTCAAGATGTAGTTGAGATATTGCAAAAAAAAAGAAAAAATATACAATTTTGACACCCTGTATCTTTTTCGACGGCAACAATTTACAAAAGCATGTATGACCTATTATTAATAGTACACCCTGTAAACACTTACAGCATAATTATAATAGGGACATAAACTACTTCCCCATAAGAAGTAATCTAGTGATGTGAAATCAGGAGAACGAGCAGGCCACTCTATTGTGTCATCTCAATCATTCCATTTGCCAAGTAATACAGCATTTAAATGAGCCCTAACTTAAATTGCGAAATGCGGTGGAGACCCATATTGCAGGAACCAAATGTTTATATTGTGCCATTTAAAATATAATATTCTCGTTAACTAGTGAACAAAATCGAAAACGTTGACACAAAGAATCAAAATAGCTTTCAAATGAGGTACGACAGGCACCCTCTTCCAATTTATAAAAGGGGTTGTAGTATCACTCAAGGGGGTTGAAGTGGGGGTGATAATTTCCACCACCAACTGTAATTTTAAAATAAAAAATTGATTTATTATGGATAAATGTTATTAATGCTAAGAACTTGAAATTATAAAATTGGGAAATTCAATATGACGGCCTAATGTTGTGTCAACTTTTTTGGAACTTCCAAACTTGAATAATTTAATTATTTTTATAGTATGGTGTTTGTTTAATAAAAATTGGATCGGGGGTGTTATTCATTATTTTTAGTAACGCACTCATTTTTCTAATAATATATAGGACTTAACACAGCGAATTTCATCACTTCTGAAAAATAAATAAATGCATAACATCCAAAAAAAAAAAATTATGGAATTTCTGTAAATGCGCACGTTCATGGTGGTACTGTCAGGAATTTACGTGTCAACTACAGATAGATTCACTTGGTGGCTCAGTTTAAATAGAGTTTACAAAAGAAACAGAATGTTCTATTTACTTCCTTTCAGCCTATCGTGTATAATTATGCGCATATACATTATTTGTTTAATGCCGTTAATGAAGTCATTGGGCTATAACATCTCCTTCCGTTTAATTAAGTCAAACTACACAGCAAGGCCCTTTAATGGACTAAGTTTAATTGTTGTGCCAAACTAATTCCACCTCTGTCAACTATTTTATTTTATTATTGACCGCAGTCCCCCGAAATGCGGAGAGCCCTCCCAAGAAAATTAAATTCGCAAAATCGGAGAATTCATTAAGTTATCCATCTGACAAAAAAGGCATTCCGAATTGACTTATTAATAATTTAAAGAGGGGTTGCGAAACCCTTTATCTGGTGGAATCTGCTTAATTGTACAAGGAAAAATATTTTCAAACAGATTGAGTCCTTTAGGAGTTTAATAATATATGATTTAAGACACTCGGAAACTAACGCAATTTGGAATAATTTCTTTCAATAGCTCTTTATAATCATTTGCCGCTTTTGTCAGCCTTCGTTGACTACAAAGATATTAACATATTTTGAAGTATTTATACTAATTAAAAAAAAATCTATATACATAAATCCACTCTTTTTTATATAAAATTCGATAATTTTATGACTTTTACAAGTATACTGTGCTTTCGTAAAGTAGTGCGAGAATCTTTCGGACAACAGGTTCATAATAATAACAATAATAATAATAATTTTATTTACATTTAAGACATATATAAAAACATAACATACTTTACGCGAACATGTAACTGAATATATTGGATGTAAGTAACAGGTTACCACACTTAAATTTTGGATAAAACTTGATTGCGTGAATCATTTTGCAATTTCACATCTAATATTTTCACATAACATAACACAAGAAAAAAAGGGGATACCTTTTTTGTCACTAACAGCAGCTACTTACTGCAAATGCAGCTAAATACTAATTGTAACAAAATATATAAATATTTGTATTAAATAATAACTAATCATGATTACAAAATATATAATTGCTAATTTTAAAATTTTTAACATTTAAAATTTACTGTGCCTAAATAAATACGGCTTCATACTTAATAGTTACCTCTAATACAATGTTTATAAAATTAAAATTTGTTTTAGTCAAGTATGGTTGAGTAAACTCTTAATCATATTTTTACTTGTTTTTTAAATTTATTGAAATTTCTTATTTCTCTAATATTTTTGTCTAGCATGTTGTAAAATTTTGTTCCGATATATCCAAAATGTTTTTGCCCAATTGTTTTAGTGATTTTATTTAATCTAAGAAGTCCTTGTATGTATTATATGTGTGCTTGTTCATTTTCTTTGTTAATATTTTTGTATTTATTTAGTAAGACAGTGTAGCAATATATTTTCCTAATCATTAGTAATTTTGAGTCTTGGAATAGGAGCTCTGTAGGATACCGATAATCCTTATTTACAACAATTTTTATGATTTTTTTTGTAAATTTTCCACAAGTGTAAGATATGTAGATCCAACACCACCCCAGCCGATTATTCCGTACCATAATATTGATGCAACTAAGTCATTGTACAAAGTAATTAATTCGTTTTGTCTTAAAATCGTTTTTAACTGTTTGAATTTATATATTAGGCCACGTATTTTTTGTAATAGGTTTTTTATATTCAATGTATATAACGTCGTTTTCATCCTTTATATCTACCTAATTTATTAAAATTTGGTAAGTTTGTGACGTTAATGGCAAGAAAAATGTTTTTTTGTAGTTAATAGTCATTTTTTTATTATCAAATAGTCTTTTTATTAGTTGTAGATCTTTTTCTACTAATCTTTTTAAATTTTCCCATGAATAGCTTTCGTACAAATTGCAGTATCGTCAGCAAAAGAGAAGCTGCTGTTTTCATAGTAAGTATATCATTCATATATATTATGAACAGAATAGGCCCTAACACAGTTCCCTGCGGGACTCCACATGTTACTTTTTCAGATCTGCTTATTTTATCCCCTATTTTAACAAACTGTTTCCTATCTTCTAGATATATCTGATAGCTCTGAAAAAGATTTTGTTGTATACCCCCAATCCCAATAGACTCCAACTTTAGTATGCTTTTCTTGTGACAAACCGTGTCAAAAGCTTTCTTTAAATTTAAGAAAACACACAATGAATGCCATCCATATTTTGATACATTTTTAATACATTTTTGGGAACCCCATTTTTTTTACGAAAATTGAAAGAGCTCATTTTGTATATACAGTACGGTAAATAACTTTGCTAGAAGTGAAGACATTTCAAAGACAACTAAATTAAATATTCCAAATGCGCTCCATCCGCAGCCCGATAATAGCCAAGATGGTTAATAAACTTATTTCGAACGTGTCGTTTCTCAGAAGAGTTCTTCTGGATCTGTTACAAAGTTATCAGTGCGGGGATGAGGATGTCTTGAAGAAAATGTAAATAGTTCGCAAGGTTATGGTCTCGTCACAGAAATAAGGACCCATAGCTATTCCGTCAACTGTCCCACACCACACATCCAATTTCTGACGGTTCTGTGTGTGAAACTCCATCATTCAGTAGGTATTTTCTGCAACCCAATATTTCCTATTGACATGGCCACTTAAACCAAAGGTAGTTTTATCGAAAAAAGAAAAAAATATTTTTACAGAGTTTATCATTATTGCATAGTTACTCCTAGAATTGGTTTTTCCAATCAGAATCGCCTTCGGAAAATCAATGATCAAAGTACACCTTAGAGGGATGGTATAGTAGCGTTGTATATATAAGAACTGTCGGAAAAACACCCATAATGTCACGTTAGGATAATGAGGACAAGACATTATTTATTTCAGGAGAGTCAAACATAAAAAGATTTTGTACGGCTGTCTTAACTTGGCCGGAGTAAATAAAATGTGAATAAACCTTTCCATTAAATATATGTACTTTGTAACTATTTTGGTTAAATTATATAATTAGGTATACTCGTATTAAGAATTATAAATACCTAACTATTTATTAAATTTAATTTTCAGCGATATCAGGATGTGACAGAGTAGTAAATAAAATGATACAGAAAACGCCAAATAATTTTAAGTATAGTCATGTATAGTTGAAGTGTTCGTATTAGTGAGAAGTGTGTGGGAGGTAAGGGGAATAAAAAAGGCAGCAACTCATATCGTCTTTACTCCACTTTTACATTAAGTGAGAGAGAAGATACCGGCCATCATTCGATGTCGGCCATCTGACGTGGCCTGTGGGCGTAAACTTATGAGTGTGTTGTTTAATCCAGGACCGCATTTAGAGATACCGCAGTCGAGCTTATACTGTCGGGGTAAAGATATAATTCGATAATTACTTTATATTTCTTTATTTGGTAATGTATTTTTGAAAATAATTTTAGTAAGTTTTCTTACCAATAATTCATAGCAGTGCTTTGGGGATATTGTAAGTGTAATATTATAAATTATTATTATTTTATATCTATTTATTTAATACCTACATTGAAATCCGGCTCTGCGTTCTGCACCCTTGCCTCTCAACGTTGCTCCCAATGCTTCAACTATACGTACGTTTAGAGTAATTATCGATATGTGAAATTTTTATTGCAGTAATCCTTTCGGGTATAGTCTGAGGCCATCTTTATATCTACGAGGTATAACTTCGCCTGTTTGCTACATTTAATATAGACAAAAAAAAACAAGCTATTTAAGAAAGCCTCGCTTTGAAGCCAAATTATAACGCCCTGTCTCTCTTGGGGTTATTTAAAATGAATTCTAAATAAATAAAAATACGAAATTAACAATAACTAATTTATTCACAAAATGGAAGAGCAATGAGAACAATCCAGGGTATGGGCGAATAAATTTGTGCTAACGAATAAAGAAGTACAAACAAATAATCAAACAAATGCAGATGTACGGAGAGACAGACATAACTGTACACAAATAAATTATATACATATTTAAAAGGTAACAAAATACTAAAAGCAATATAGTGGATATTGGCCAATTCAGTAATTATTCAAAGGAAAACGGTTATAAAATTGTTCACTCGCTTACTAAAAGAAAATTTAAAACAAACCGTTTTCGAATGAATAAAAAAAAATATTTATCAAATGATGAATCCAACGACAGTACAATAAAACTTAACTAAAAAACAAATATGGTGTATATACACCAGTGATTAGTTACATATTTTCTTTATGAATAACAAATATTTATATCAAGCAGTTAAAATCGCATTACACGAGAATAGTGTGTCTATTTATGCGAAAACGAAACAGACGTAAAAGGTAGTTTTCACAATGTCGCGTAAAACGGTAAGTGCAACCGAAAACACTGCACTAAAGTTAATTGTTGAATCGTTGGATGGGAAATAAATTGTTAATTCTACTTACGAAGCTCCCGATGAACAAAAACACTTTCACTGGATTGCAGCCCACCTCTATAATTGGGCACCAAAGTGTACGTAGGGTTACAACCTCATTAAACAGGAACAATTTTTTACATATACAAGAATATTTTTATATTCTCTTTCTAGAAAAAGCAAACATAACCACTAATTCTTGTTAACAAGATATGGTTAAATTCTCGAGACAAAAGACATAATAAACGTAGTATAATAAAAGTTTAGAAAGACGAAATATTGTAACACTGGAACTAATACTTTAGTTCCTCAAATTCAAGTTAAAATGTGATGACTGTGGGCACGCTTAAAGCGGCCGTGGAAGTGTCATGGTCGACGCTTTTCGCGATATTTATAAGGTGGGTGGGGAGCAACATTATGACATAGCATTACATTTGAAAGAACCAATCATTTGTCTAGTTTTCAAAATGCTACCTTATATGGAAGCAGACGTCGCGCTATTGCATGACATCATCCTCACATAGCGGTTAAAATAAGATTAACAAATATCCGACAGTAGTGGCGGTAATTTATTTTTTAAAGGGTAACAAAATAGGTAATTTATGCACGAAAAATATAAAATAACGTAATTTAAGAGCTTTTATAACTAGAGATAAAAATGACCGTTACAGAGGTAGTATACTTTGCTTTCTTGAGTATTTTGTGGACAGTGGACACTGCCACACTATAGTTAGACGCAATGTCCTTGGAATGATGACTTTTTTGCATTGGCAACACAGCATTAAACTGATCTTCTTGTGATGATGGGCGACCAGATCTAGAAAGATCGTGAAATACCCCAATTTCCTGAATTTTTACCCTACTCTACTTACCGGCTAATAGGTTGCCGATCAGGGTGAGGTGCATTGAACAATTCAATTCTGCTTGGGTGAGCATTCTGTCTCAAATCATGGAAATAATTTCAATTCTTTCACGTTCGGTTAATTTAATGATTTTTAGAAAAATAACTCAGAGCTGCACAATATGACGCCTTTAGAAGCGACTATCGTTTTGAGTTAATTTTTATGTGCAGAGTACTAAAATGGTAGGCAATTTTTTTTTCCATCCCGTGTATTGTAAAGTCTTTTACAAAATATAAGAGAGCAGTTTTGGCACTACAAAGGCGGCGAGAGGCACCTTTGTAGATATCTTTTTGGTAATTTTTCATGACAGTAACTAGTAAGCAGTAAACAGTAAACAGTAAACGCCAGTAATAATTGAATGTCATTAAAAATTCCATCGGAATTGCATTAAAATTGGTGGTTAGATATTTTAAGCGAATAAGGAATCTGATGTCAAAAGTCACGAATTCAAAATTACGAATCCAATATGGCTGTGATAATTGCATATTTTTGCAGAATTTAGTTTTTTATGTTCCAAGAGAACCTTGCGTGATAGAAGAAAACTGTAATTATATTTGAATTCAGTGAATTATGTTAATACTCCGCGACCATAAAACTTGAAAAGCAGCGGCAAAATTTTATTCTTGCAGGACGGTGTAGTCAATACTATAAACGCTTCCAAACACACTTCTTGCGCATATTACACGTGAAAATGACAGAGAACATAAGAATTTGTACATTAAAAAAAAAATAAAGAAACATTCTGATGAGGACGACTCGCAGCTTATAATCGAAACTTCTACCGAAACTTTTAAAGCTATTAAAAAACAAGCTCAGACTGCGACGGGAGTGCAAGCCGAGTTGTTTTGAAAATTCTTCATTTCTGATAATGTTACTATTTTTAAATTTCAAAATGGTTTTTCTTAAAATCTTTCTCATTCTATTTACCGTATTGTATATAAAAAATTCCGTAACAAAAAATGTAAGTTGTCGTTTAAAAAATATTGATGACGTCACAGCTTTGCGAAAACTTTCCAAACAAATTTAAAAAATATTAGTACAGAAAACGAAGACCGAAAAATCCCCCAATTCGGAAATAAATAGTGCTCAACGGATTATTATTTTAAGTTGTAGGGTTGACCCTTGGGAGTAACATACCAAAAGTTCCCAGCCGTGGGCCTCATGCGTTAGGCGGGAGGTGGGTGGAAAGGGTCGGTTTGTAGGTTTTTTGTTATTATCTCGAAAACTAAGCATCCTAGCGAAAAGGTCATTCTATATAAAATGAAAGACAATTAAATTGTCTACAAAAAAGTTCCTATTTTTGTTTTCGCTAGGGGCAGTAATTAGTTTGAAAATGCGAATAGCTGGAAAAACTGTGTATTGTGGGAGGTAATGCTTAACAATGCTTAACAAGTAGAAAATTTTATAATATTACAAGTATTTACAAGGCCATATTAAGTAATTGGTCGAGTTCATCGTCAAGATCATCATCATCGTCGTCGCCGTTGATGCTGATGATTGGAGGGCCGTTGGTACGCGAAGCGCGGCAACTGCTGCACACAAGCGAGCTGGGTATGCCTGCTTTGCGGCACCCGCAACGGCCCCCGCAACCAGTTGTGCACCCGCAAAATATGTTATGTAGACGGATTCTGGCGCAACTGGGTCCGTGCTTGTGACGGAGATAAGGAAGCCATCCCCATCACCCATCCCCAAGCAGTTGGCTCCTGCTGCTGATCTCCATATAGCCATTGCTAAATCTGCAAACAATAATTCGTCCTTTGTAGTTTAAAATAATGTGTCACAATCCTGTCTAAGAACAATACAAAACATAAGTTATTGTAAACAAGCATATATTGATACAAACCTGCAAATGAACTCTAAGGGAGTGTTGGAAGTGCCGCAAAATCAGGCTTTGGCTTTGTCGAGGCTTTAACGAAGGCCTGGTGTCGTACCCGGTTCAGGTCTGCTCCTTGTGGGGCCTGGTACAATGAAAAAAAAAGCTGCTCTCCTGCATCAGCTACCATGTTCTGTGTTGCTGAGGGATCACAGAAGACTTTGTAGAAGTCTGTGACCTGCTCCTCGGCCTTCAAAAATACTTTCACCACACCTCCCTTGCTCTTGTTGTGAATAGCGGAGGTAGTATCACAATCACTGAACGAATGGAGCCATTTGCGAAGACCATCCTGTTGCTCCATTCGCTCAGCGGTTGTGATACTACCTCCGCTATTCACAACAAGAGCAAGGGAGATGTGGTGAAAGAAATTTTGGAGGTCGAGGAGCAGGTCACAGGCTTCTACAAAGTTTTCTGTGATCCTTCAGCAACACAGGACATGGTAGCTGATGAAGGAGAGCAGCTTTTTTTGGCATTGTACCAGGCCCCACAAGGAGCAAACCTGAACCGGGTACGACACCAGGCCGTTGTTAAAGCCTCGACAAAGCCAAAGCGGCACTTCCACCCACCAGAGCGGCTGCTCGTCAACACTCAGAGTGCATTTGCAGGTTTGTATCAAAATATATGCTTGTTTACATTAACTTATGTTTTGCATTGTGCTTAGAAAAGATTGTGTCACATTTTTTTTTAAACTACAAAGGACGAATTATTGTTTGCAGATTCAGCAATGGCAATATGAAGATCAGCAGCAGGAGCCAACTGCTTGGGGATGGATGAGGGGGTCGGATGGCTTCCTTACCCCCGTCACAAGCACGGACCCAGTTGAGCCAGAATCCGTCTACATAACATATTTTGCGGGTGTACAACTGGTTGCGGGGGCCGTTGCGGGTGCCGCAAAGCAGGCATACCCTGCTCGCTTGTGTGCAGCAGTTGCCGCGCTTCGTGTATCAACGGCCCTCCAATAGTCAGCATCAACGGCGACGATGATGATGGTGATTTTGACGATGAACTCGACCAATTACTTAATATGGCCTTGTAAATACTTGTAATATTATAAAATTTTCTACTTGTTAAGCATTACTTCCCACAATACACAGTTTTTCCAGCTATTCGCATTTTTTTTTTCACTCAAACTTAAAATCTCGACGTTTCATGACATTTTAAGCCTATTTGAACAATAAAAATTTTTTAAATTTTTTCTGTCGTTATTATACTTCCACAGGATGTGGAAGTAAAATCACGTAATACTAGCATTATCTGTGACTGTAAAATACTGTAAAACCTGGGATTGTTGCACAAAAATAGAATCTGCTGAATATGTAAAATACTTTGGTGTATATATTGACAAACACCTTAAATTGAGCAATCATATAAACTATGTAAATGAGAAAATTCGTGAGTGCTTCTATAAATTTTATCAATTGCAGGATTTCCTACCGTTGAAAGTGTTAAAAATGGCTTTAATAGAATCAAACATATAGTATGGTATACTAGCACGGGGCTCAGCATATAATAACGTACTTATTCCTTTAGTCAATATTCAAAAATAATACTGAAAAAAAAAACAAAATGTATTCTACAGAAAAATTATCAAAGATATAAATTTACTTAATATAAGACAAATTATACATAAAAAATTGTTTAAAATATGTTCACAACAATAAATTAATATAAGCATCAATTACCATAAAAAAGAAAAACGTAAAATAAAACATTCAATAAAATATATGTACCTGCAACGCGTAATACTGTAGCCCAACACCTATCATATACAGAACCAAAACTATATAATTTGTTAATAGTCGAAAAAATTAAAACAAAAAAGCTTCCACAAAATTCTTATATCAGTACCTTTAAATACGAAAGATACTACCGCTAATAAAAATTAAAACATTTGTCTATAAATATAAACTGCCACACCCCTTTTCATGGTACTAAACTTAAACTTAGATCTATCATGCTACTTTACATACGTGTATTGTAAATAAACACAGAATATGCAACTACAAGTCACCTGGTGACAGTATGTATTCTGTTGTTAAAACAATAAGTTATAAACTCAATATGTAATAGATTAGTTTATTATGCAACGATCATTTAATGATGGCTATTAAGACACGAGCATGAGAATTATGACATGAGCCGTAGGCGAATGTCATAATTAATGCGAGTGCCTTAATTGCCATTAAATATGAGTTGCATACACTATTTTTTCTACGACCAGTCATGATGAAATAGAAAATTAACACTTCATTTCTGAAATTGCTAGGTACATATGACATGACAAATGACTTTGTAGCATGCATATTGCTGCTTCATAAATTAAAACATGATTTAACTCAAGCGTGAAAGACCGCGGAGATTTCAAATATTGTTTCTTAAAATTTCTACATAAACGAACACAACGGTATGCAACCAGAGTCACGTCTAACTTAACTATAAGAATGGAGAGGGTAAACAGGCGAAACGATTTGAATACTACGAAAGGGCGAATAGAATGAGTTGTTCTCCGTTACAAGAAGCTTGGTACTTCGTGTCTGCTATTTTTTTTTGAGTAGTGATGTGTCTTCATTAATTAAATTCGTCTTTTACCAACGATTTCAACATCATAAGGTTGATAGTCCCTCTTCATGAACATGAAGCAGGCCTAAGATATTGTTCTTCACCGGTTTAATCCGTAAGTAATTTATAAAGAAATAATTTTTTTTTGTAACTTAGACTTGGCAACGGCCATTTTGCAGCAAGCCATGCTATATGCTTCATTTCTTTCCAGGGTTCTGGATGCAGATCTTCTAGATCCAGCTCTTCTAGATGCAGACCTTCTAGATGCAGATCTTCTAGATGCATATTGTTGACACGCCTTCCAGATACGTTTCTTTTAACGTCACATTTAAGTTTGGGTTGGAAACTTTTATTTTAATCACCTAATGGGATTGTCTTTTTTCTCCTCTACATATTTTGAGGATGGAATGTATATATTAGACTAGAACTACTTTTTGCGGAGACCGAGACGGTCTAAAAATTAATAATTTATTGAACAGCGAAGGAGTCATGTTACAATTTGTCAAAATTGATAAATTTTAAATCTCTCAGATGTTCAAAGCAATAGTTGATGTTGACAGAATATTGCCATTTGTCGCGTTTCTATTGGTTATAATGTTGTGTCTTAATGGAAAATCTGTATCTTAATGAATCTCTTTTTAAATTACAGGTAGGGAATGTCCAATAAACGAATTAAAGCATGGGAGTAGAAAAAATATATAATAAAATTCGGATGTGATTAAAATACTAATTTAGGTTAGGGTGACCATACGTCCGGAATTTCGCTGGATTTTCCGGAATTTTGGAGTACTGTCCAGCATTTACAAGTGTCCAGCGAAAATCCAGCATTCTGACCATATGTCCGGAATTTCGCTGGAAAGTATTATAAGTTTCCAGCATAAGTTCAGCATTCAGGTTATAGTGAAGTTACAGTATTACATTTTGTTTGGAAAATTTTTTTTTTTTTGGATACTTATTGCTTTCCGTTCATCAAAAATTTTTTTTCGGATTTCTCCCCCCCGCTCATCAAAAAAATTTTTGTTATTTTCAACCCAAGCTGAAGGCCCAGATCCGCCCTTGGCAGAAGTGTCCAGCATTCACTTAACAAAAATCTGGTCACCCTAATTTAGTTATAAGTTAATTTTAAGCTCTTTAAACTTTATTATTGTAAACTATTACAAACTATTGTAAACTATTAAACTATGTACTTAATTCTGAAAATAAATATTTGTCAAGTATCTTTATAAAGTATTATCATATGTTTTGCATTTAGCCAAATATCTGCTTCCGATCATTTGAATGCGGCCAAACCGTCGCATATACTCAGTTAATCTTTTATTTTATAGACAGTTGTTTTCTGGAGTCAGGTAAATCATGACTTGACATTCCGAATGTTTGAAGAGGTGCAGAGTTCTTTTGAATAACAAAGGCTCATTCTTATATAAGGGTGTCGGAGATGACTGCTATAAAAAACGAGCTGCTCAGATGTACCTATGATAAAAACAAGTCACCCCCTGCTAGGAAATTGTCATTTTACAAGTATTTAGGAAGCGAAAGATTGTGATAATCTACTGCGTGTGGAATAACTTAGCTTTTGTGTGAACGAAGTTTCCATCCTCAGTGGATATTTTTCTCCCCGCCGCAGGGAATGTACTTTTATAACATAAACAATACAATGTGTAAAAAATGCTATAAAACGCACCCGATCTATCAAGAAACTGACTAAATAGTCGGGAATCTGAGCTTCAATTAAAGCCGTAGTTTTTGGAACCTAAATTTTAGAAGAATTTATAGTTGTACCTCGGTCATATTGTGGAAGGTGATATGATGATGTCAGATGTAAAATGTTCTACTTAATCCGAATCCGAAGGGCGCATAAATCCGGGAATTTCCCCATATTTCGGAAATCATGAAAAACTGATTTTTTAAAAGACATATTCATATTAATTATATTTAAAGACAATTTCATTTATACACGTATCTATTTAATTGACAATTTAAAATGTGATAAATTTGACATGATCAGCTGCAACTTAATAGAATAATTTCTAAAGCATAGACAGCAGTACGTAAGCCTAAGTAATACTAACTCATCATCCCAGTATATAAGGAGCGGAGTGCCACAGGGATAGGTCTTAGGATCAACCTTATTTTTAATATACGTAAATGACCTAAGTAAGTCTGTACCTGATGTTGACTTGGTATTATTTGCAGACGATACCACACTCCTGGCATCTGACAATCAGTTGGATGTTTTGAAAGGCAAATAGGTGAAGCTAAATTAAGTGCTTTAGAATGGTTCTCATGAAATAAATTGTCACTACACGAGCATAAAACTACGAATATGATTTTTAGTCACAGACCACTTGAAAATTATGAGAACCCAGAAAAATTTAAATTTCTAGGCGTTTTTCTTGACCCAAATCTCAACTGGTTCCACCATGTTGAGTACACAGCAAAAAAATATGCTTGTTAAGAAATCTAAAAAATATAAACAGTTAATAAAAAAAATTTTAATAAAGGGATGTTTTTATAGTGTAGATGAATTTTTAATTTTAATGGCGCTGAAATCAAAATAATGAACAACAATTTTATGTAAATTTTAAATATATTTTAATGTGTATATTTGTGTATGAATATGTTTATGTATGTATATTTTGAAATATTTTTAAATTAGTTATGGTATTTTACAAATTACTTTTTATTATTGTATTCTATATTATATTAGTTTATAATATGACATTTCATAATATTATGACATAATTTTTCTATTTGACTTGTGTAAAACTTTATTGTTAAAAGCACAGAAGACAGGAACTATACAGAAGTGAAAGCTTGCCGCGGCACCTTTGATATCTGGTGTCTGATTTAAGTGACCTCGAAGTGACAGTAATATGCCTTACTACACTCAAATAAATGATGTACATAAAAGATATATCAATATTTCGGTCCAATACACTGTACACAGGGAAAACTGTCTTGTTTTATATTTAGTAGATAAGTACATGATTAGGAATATGTATATATGGTATTAATGAAGTTGGTGGCCCAAGTCATGGTGTATTGCAGAATGTTCAAAAAAACAAGTACACTTTTATATTTATATCCCGTATTTCAGGCATCATTAATCATAATAACGCGCTTTTAAGCCAATGCATTTTTTTTTCATACTGCTACCAGAATATGAAAATACTATCATGGAAAGTAGTACAATGTAGATATACAATGAAAGAGACATATTTTATGTATATAACTATATTGGCTATATTGTTGAATAGAATATTACAAATCAATTAGTACAGTGAAAAAAATGTTTACGGAAAATAACAATATACGTGAATAGGGCATGTGCACGTGACGTCACAGCTAACCTCAAAAATATATATTTCTTAAGATTTATGAGTATTTCGTAGCTGTTATTAAAATTTCAGCTTGGTTTTCATACTTTCAACTAAAATCTAATTCAGTGTAATGTTTTTGAAGTTCTAAATACTTTCTCCTAATAAAATAGGACTCTTTTTGTAGGTTGGAAATCTAACCTGTAATTAGCAGTCTATTTTTATTAACCAACATTATTGAAAAATTATTAGCCTGAATTTTTAAATATTTGCTTGGAGCCAGTATTGCTCCATGCTGAAATGAGTATACAAACATTAAAAATGAGAATAAATCTGAAAAACTTAAAATTTGAGGTTATGTTAGTTATATGATGCACATTATTGCACGTGCCCTATTATTGATTTTTTTTAATTGATACAATGAAAACTTCTTTAGTATGGGTACGAGTTGAGAGTCATTACTTAATTACCTTATTCATAGTCACAATACAATTCTGTTCATTAGAAACTGATGAACATATTCTGTAACTTATTGCATTTCTGATAAGAAAATATTTCCTTTCACATTACTTCTTTTCAACTGCTAATTGTTTAGTATATCTAACATTACCTTCTAGTTGTTTCAGTAATATAAATTTGTACATACTTTTCAGGATCTTTGGGAAATAGAAAGAAGCTTATTTGTTTCACCTTCGAAGGGCATGGATGATAAGCATATACCCTTTAGAACCCATTATAAACAAAAATCAAATAAATAAATAAACTTAGATTAAAAAATTGTCGAAAATTGGAAGAAAAATGCAGGAAAATAACCAACCACCGTGTAAGAGTTTCAAAGACTATCAATCGCACAACGTCAAGAATTATCATATATGGCTTTTGACAAATATATGCCTGGCGACTATAAGCAAATTTGGTCCCGCCAGAAAGGCTTGCTTTCGCTTCTGTATAATTCCTGTCTTCTGTGGTTAAAAGCATCAATAAATTTTTGTTTTAATTTTTTTACATACTTATATGTTGTAAGGATCCTTATCTTGTAATCTGACAAAGAAAATTAATTTTTATACTCTTCGCAAATACGAAAACGAAGAGTATATTGCATTGGATTAACACATTTCTAAAACAGTAAATACCGCTCGCAGACAAAAAATTTTTTCGTATCATTGTGTTAGTGAACTGAACAAAATATCCGTCTGTCTGTCTGTCCGTCAGTCACGTTTCTTGTAGGCACGATAACTTAAGAAAGAAAAGTTCGATTGCATTGAAAATTGGACAGTAAGTTAGTGTTAGCTAGAGGAAAAACCCTATTTAAACAAAATCGATAAGTAAATAAAAAAGTTATTAATTATTTAAGTTCGTTTCGTTTTTATTTTTGTTTTTGTAATTGAATAGAAATCTGGTGAAATTATATTTTGAATGATTTTGACAGGTGGTGGTCTAGTTTTACGTTTTTGACTCTGGACCCAAAGGTCCCGGGTTCGAAACCCACGTAGATTTTGTATGCAGATCTTTTTTTTTAGAAACCCACGTATGTTGTGGATGTAGTTTTTTTTTACTTTATTTTATACTGAGTGTTTCACTAACTAACTTCTTATGATAAAATTAAAAATGTGTAGAACTAACATTTACAAAAAACTGCGAATAATATCCTATAGAGTGTGTAACAATTATATAAATCGGCGAAGAGTATAATGCTTCCTCTAGTTATTTTTATGTCCAAACCCGCACATTACGTATAATTTGTATATCGGCAATTCATTGTTTAATTTTCTCATGATTGCGAATACCACCCAACAAGATAAGGCCTTAATGAATTACCCTATACAACATAATATTCCGGTATCAAATTTATCATCCAGAGAATCAATCTATCATTCGCAATACCATCCGGTAGCCTAATTGTGCTAAATCCTCCCCAATTAGTCATAGAAATCCGTTCTCGGCTATAATTCCAATAATGAGATCCTTAATAATCCGCTATCAAAGAAGATACTTTCGGCTCCCTCGCTAGTGGCTTCCCTCACCACGATCCCTTGCAATAATAACTCGTCATCCTATAACTTCTGGCTTATTAGTGTCTCCTGAATTAACCCTTCGTACTTCTACCCCCGTATTACAGACCTTTAGCTATTTGCCATATAAACAGATAACGAGATTGTGTCTCTCCATATTATTTATGGAAACATGGGAATTTGATAAATCAAATGTTCGCATCAGGTCGGTCCGCTGTGGGATGTGATAGTGATAACAGCATAAATATGTTATTAAGAAACATTTTTATGTAATATAATATGCTCATTATGCTGATTTACATGAGAACTTATTTCAATGCAACAGAAAAACATAAAAGGTTAAATTTTGTTGCTAAGGTCATAGATCAAAAAGAAGTGACAACAATCAGACAAGCTCAGCCAAGAGAACCACACAATTATCAAATTGTCTCTAGTGTACTGTCGCGCTTCAAGGCTCTCAACGTTCCGCCTTTTATGACAAACTGTATATTTGTGTCCCGTGTTCTTTGAACATTCCTGTCATATGACGTCTCTGTGTAACGGACGGACTCGGGCTCCAGTTTCAAAATCCGAAGCGCTGGAACACGCTTACCGGAGTAGCTAACAGTGAATAAAGTTAAATCCAGGCGATTAGTGCATATACAAAACTCGCAGTTAAAATAACAGTTTGTTGATACTAGTTAAAGTCGTATACAGAACAAGTGTGAGGCAAATCAATGAGTAAACGGAAAATAGCAAGCAGTGTTAGTATGTAAATTTATCGTAAACAAGTGTTAATGAATTTGCTTTTGTGCAAGAAAACTAATAATCTATGGATTTGTGATTTTACAAGCGGCGGCGTGGAAAACAAGCGTTAGGGAAGAAGCAAACAAAAGCGACAAAGGATAGACCGTGAACAATAATTTTGACTACCAATTCTACCTACTACTGAGTGTCTTCACCCGATTAATAGCTTACGCGGATTGAATTGAACGGATTATCTACTCCAAGTGTCCCATTCTGTTAGTAGATAATTTTCGCGTTATTGGCCTACGTTTAGGATCGATCAAATACAAATTAATCATCTAGCTAACAATAATAAATAACCTACTTCTACTTGTTCGCTGGTTATTTCTTTTAGCGATCAATATTATGGTAGTTATCATAGAAAATTTCAACCATAAAACCGATTCAATTCAATTCAAAAAGATTTTATTCGATGTGGATGGGAGGGGTGGGTCCGGTTTGGCTTAGAGGCAGTGGTTTGTTGACCAGAGCTCCTATCCACCGCAGGTGGATTTAAAAACTAGACTAAGATTAAGGAAATGTGCTCACATGAGCCTAAAACTAATGCACAATAAAAACTAAAACTCGTTGGCAAGCGCACTGTGAAAAATTTTGGTTGCTGATACGGGAAAACAGAACTGAACGAAAAAACCCGTTCGAGCAGATGACGACCTCGTGGTCTGACCGCCGCGCGCCGTCGAGGAAGATAGGGTATTAAAACGATGTGATTTAAAAAGGTTGGGATTTATGAGATGTTATTGGTCTAAAGGGAATTTGGATGGACAAAAAGGGACAAAAGAATAAAAAGGATGAAACAAAAGATGCGTAAAAATATAAAAAAGGGGGTGTTTTAGATTGAAAAGTATGGCATTATGCTGTCTGATTCGAGTAATGTTGCGGGTTAGTGGACTACCGACCAGTTTGAACTGATAGAACCTTTGTGAAATTTCTTGGACGTAGTCTGCTAGTGGGGTTATGTCGTGGCAACGTGCATAAAGATCTCTGAGGGAGCCGTACTTCAGAGTCTGAAATGAGGCGCATAAATTTATGTTCTAAAACTTTTAATTACCGCATTGTCGTGGCCGGGATGCTGCACCACACCGGCGCTGCGTATGTGATGGCCGGCCTGATCGCCATTGTGTACATTAATTTTTTATTTGTCCTGTTTAGTCCGCTACCCCGCGCCAGGAGCGGATACAGACTCCTGGACATGGAGTAGACCTTACGTATCGTCTCGTTCACGTGGATGTTAAACATCAGTCTTTGGTCCAAGTTTACCCCTAGATACTTCACGCACTGTTTAATTGGAATTTGGCGACCCCCGATCGAAAGTGGTGTTAGAATTCGATTTTCGGTGAAACGGCGCGTGAATAGAATTGATTCCGACTTCTCGGCGTTGATCCGAATTTTCGACCTGTCGTAATACGCCGTGGCACGGGCCATGTGTGCCTTCAGCAGCATGTTAACCGCTTGTGCATTATGTGAGTGCACGTACATGGTCGAACCATAAAACCGGGATGTTAAGTCTTACAGTTGTTTTTGTTCTCTCAACACATAAATTTAACAATTTTTATGGTCTTTCTGGGGGACATCCCTTTTTCTGTTGTTTTGCATTAGTAAGTGCATATACCCCTTCTCTTAAATTCAAAATTCTATAATATCTTATCTTAATTTATCTTACATTATTTAGGTATTACTCAAGCGAAACTTCCAAACTGATAATTAGTTTTTTAATTTATTACGTTCTATATCACATATAAATCAGCTGTGGTTATAAATTGAATAATCAAAAACAAAACTTCAAAACATCTGCGAAGATTTTTCATTCTTTTTGGAAATCTTCAAGAAGCCGTACGAATTACATTGATTAATCTGAATAAGAAATTAACACAAACTATTCAGTGAACAGATTAATGTTTGATATTCCCTATTACGTTCAGACCATTTTAGTAAGGCGGCAAACACAGTAAAACTCTTAGAAAACGGCTATTAGTGAAACAATTTTGTAATTTGGTATACTGATTTCTGTCATTAAAACGACTATTTTTCCGAGTAGCGCCAAATAAAAATGGCTTCCACTTTCAAGATGGCGACTGTTTTAAAAAACACACAACTACGATGGCCCCGCTTTGGTCCATCTACTTTTGCCTAAAGGAGTTTCGAAATTTGAAGAAAAAGTTTTTCAGGCACATATTAAACGTAATATTGTCAAATTAAAAGCTAAACTTGTTGACATAGTATGGGATGTGTACAAAAAGAACAGTTTAAAAAGTCATACGAGAGAAAGTAGAGGACTCGGAATAAGAAGGCAAGCCGTAGTAACAATTGGTCAGAATTTCTGAAAAACGCTGAAAATAAAACAGAATTATTTTGTTTATTGGCAAATGATATAACAGCATCTAATAACTTTAATTCTGTCGAAATTGTGTCAACTGTTGGCGAAGAAATTGCGAAAAATAGTTATTGCACTGCTCTAAAATCCTGCAACCAAGAAGAAGCAGATACAACCCAAGCAGCATTCAAAGTGATGGAAGCTGGCATCTGAGGCATCGGAATTATAACACTTTCAAGTAACTGCTGGAGAATCTGCAACGTCGCGGATACTACTCTGCATTACTTTGAAGCATCCTCAACTGCAAAGTGAAAATTGGTAGTAATGCCGACTGCACAGCTTTACCAAAGACCGCTTCAAAGTAACGATAACTTCAAGTGTGCAATTTTCTGGAACTTCAAAGTTGTCTAACTTATTAGTGACATCTCGAGTAAAAATGAGGTTATTTCTACGAACATTGAAGTTATTTTTACTACTCCCCACTAATTGAAAATGACTTATAAGTTACATATACCTTGAAAATCTACTATAAAGTCATATTAACTTTTAAGACAATTTATATAATTATTGGCATTGAATAAAATGGCGGCATCTGAAATGCTCAGTAAAAGCGAAATAAAGTTTATCGGCACTCATCCACGTTTTATAGAAAACTGAAGAAACAGTTAAACAGTAGTAGAAATAGTGATTCTTCAGAATATGATGCAAACATGAAAGATTATTTCGCCACAGCAAAACCATCATCTTTGGCAACAAGTGCGAAAGTGTTCCCATAAACACAAGGAGAAAAGTAATCGAAAACTACAACAGTCTGCAATGATATTAGTGAAACTGTGTACTGCACGAAAGTTACAACTTGTCTTTAAAACACAGATTGATCCACTGAGCATATTAAATGAATTTGCCGATTAAAAACTCCAAATTTAATCAATATTGTATCGATGGAGAATGGACAATTTCGGTATAAACGGCATAAGACATTGTTTGTGTGCAATAAATTGAACTGAATATATATACAAAAAAAAATAGCAAAAAAACTATATTTCTTTTCTAGAATTTCTTTTCTCAAAAGTTATCACGTTATCAGTGACGACAAAAATAACAGTTTACAACACCATCATCCAACCTCATTTCGATTACTGTGCCAGTCTATTATATTCCTTCAATTTAAATAAAATAACTTCCCTTCAAAAATTACAGAATAGAGGAATGAGAGTGATTTTGAAATGCGGTCGATATACCTCAATCCAACATATGCTTTCTTCTCTTCAGTGGCTGTCTGTAAAAGATAGATTGCTTTCCATGGCTTTGGTATTTATTTTCAAAATTTTAAATGTAACGTAATACCCAAGTATTTAAATAAGTTTATATTTTATGCAAACCAAATACATCAACACCACACAAGAAATAACAACAAATTTTATATACCAAGGCAAAATCTAAGTCAAACTATGTTATATAAATGCCTCGATCAATATTATCAATATCAATATAACAAGTTGCCAGAGGATGAAAGAAATCTATCTCTCTACCTGTATTCAAACGTAAAATTGTAAGCTACATAGAGTCGATTGATTAATTTCACTTGTTTTATATAGGTATTTTTTCCTCGTTATTTTCTAATGTATTTGTATATGTATTAGTCTGAGTGTGTAAGTGCGTGTATTATTTATTCATGTATAAATTATAATTCTTTGTAATTACATTAGAAAAGTGAATTTGTATATTAGGATTTTCCTATTCAAATAAATACTTACTTACTATTTTTTGAATGAAATTAAATGTAAACTGTTCACTAAAATATGAAAACTCATGTATTTTTTCCATTATTATTATTACACACCTTACGTTAATAAATATATTTACAAGACATAAATGTATATCGTTTTCAGTAAAAAAACAAATATTTTAATTGCACAAATTTATTAACAACTTAATTAATATCAGATAATAAAAAGTACTTGATAAAAATATAATAATTGTTATTTTTAATCCACATTCGTGTCCTTGTCCACATCACACACAGTGACACTTTAACAGTTATTACCGTGTTGCCAATTAAAAAAAAATTACCTATCTCGTATCTGCCAATTGTACCAACATGAAAATAAGTTGATAGCAATAGTTGCCAAGATCTTATACCGTCATTGGTCCCATTTGCTACATCTAGGTAAATATAACTACACAGTGAAATTGTTGTAGTTCCCGTTACCACTTTTAAAGTAGCAACAAGTATAACGTTGGTGGCATCTGCTACTTTATGGGAAATGTAACTTGTAGGGAAATAATTTTGGTTTTTGCAACCTCTAGGTTACTGCAATTAAAATCGCCATTTTTCTGTTGTTGAAGGAAGACGCCATATTGACACAGATAAAAATATAATTCAATAAAAAATTTCTTTTTATTATGGTCATTTACAAAATGTTTTCTAAATAGATTATTACTTTATAATATATAAAATTTAAAAAAAACGTTTTCCATAAAAAAATTTGCTGTTTTGCTTGTACACATAATTTTTGCAAAAAAATTTTTTTCCGAAAAATCATTTTCTCGAGGACGCGTCTTTTTTATCGAAGCATCATGATAACATTTTACAGAAAACAAGTGGTGGTTTTAATATCCACACCCAGGGTAAATGCAAAACATCATGATTTATAATATATGCTTATGCATGTTGTATATAACTCACCTTAACTTGAACCTTGGACATATCATGTGCTCAAACTCAGTAAGTCATTAATTTGCTATTCGAATAACAGAGAGCCAAATATATAGTTTGCACTCTCATTTCGGTCAGCTGAGCTGTTCCAAAAGTTAGTCATTTCTATTACTTGGTTACATCCCGTTTACGTAATAACCTAGTCCTCGACACGGTAACGGTAGAAGTACCGGAATAGTAACTTGCTACGTAATTATTATTCCCCATTTTGGTAAATGCTTAGTAGAAAGATGGTTCCCATTACGTAACAATCCTTAGTTCCGGAAACCTTTAAAGTTCCACTAATGGTAACTACTACGTAGAAACTACTAAAATTGCTGCTTTGGAAGACTAATATTGCATATTAATGATTGTGCATTCATGATTGTGCTCAACGAGGTTGGAAGGACATTTGCGTTAGAACTGTCGACACTGGCTTAGTATTACTGGCGGCTTCATTTTTTTACTGTTTGTATAAAGAAATGCTAAATTGTTTAAATATACAGTTTAGGACTAATAAATATTTTAGGGTATTAAAGGTGCATGAGATAGCACAAAAACTAGAAGAAATCAAGGGTGATGCATTACGAGGCTTCCATTCCCTAACGGGATGTGATAGCGTTTCCTTTTTTCTGGAAAAGGAGAAGTGACTGGTTAGAAGACATGGACGATATATCCAGAAGTAACAGAAGATTTCACTTTCATTTCGAAACTTCAAGAAAATATTCCCGATAAAATTTTAAACTTATTCCAACGGTTTCTTATTTTAATGAACTGCAATACTTCTCTCTGCACTGAAGTAAATCAGGCACGAAAGGAACTGTTTACTTCCAAGAAGTAGAATATTTTTCTTAACAATTTTTCTCTGTAACAGTAATTATTTAGTTGAAAAACTTGTAAAGTTTTAATTATAAATAAAAAGTAACTTTTTTTATATTTTTCTATGTATCGCCTTTATTTTTAGCTCTAGGTAAAAAGCTATATTAAACTTATTGAAAATTTAATTTGGAACAATTTTCTTTAACAACTTTTTTTTGTAACATCAATAGTTTAGACAGAAAATTTGTTCTTTTAAATTCTCTAAATCGGCCGCCATTTTGAAACCGGAAGCCGTTTTAATGACAGAAATCACTAACCAAATTGCAAGATTGTTTCACTAATAGTCGTTTCTCTCTGGGTTGCCGTTTTACTATTTATAACCCAATCTTACATACTGATAAAATCGACAAGTTTTTTAATTCATATTGACGTTCTACTTCTGAACATATTAGTTGTATTAGATAATAAAAATCTTTTACTAACAAACACGTTAGTATATAAATTACTGAATTTGCCATATTAAGCCACATTAATTAAAAAGTATACTGAAAAATGAACCTTCTTTTACAAATGGGTGTTAGTGCTAAATAACAAAAAACATAATGTAAATAGTAGGTAATAGCAAGCACTACGCCATCTAGCAGCGGCGCTCCGAATTACTGAGGCTAGATAATAAGAAGAACATTGATCAAAGTGCGGAAGTTATTCACGCATTCCAACGGTCAATGTTAAAAATAACTGATTTTTGGCCCCCAGAACGCATAAGACCAAGAGACAATGGTCGAAAAAGGCTCAAAATTAATAAAAATACGTCTTTCTGGTATATCAAAAGGCTGGGGAAAATTCAATTTAACCTCTAAAAACATAAAAACAACCGCTAAAATAGCTTTGAATAATAGCTTATACTAAGTGTGAAAATTATATTTACTTTATGATAACTATTAGGTATCGATTCAGTAGAGTATCAAAAGGGTAAAAACTACCCCTATTCACACACTATTAAGGGGATGAAACACTATACACAGCATCTAATATTAAAAAAAATAGGCACCAAGATGATTAAAATGTACAAAATGATGTTTTAATACTAGTTGAGGCAGACCTTCAATTGATCCCTCTTATAAGGGTATGAAATAATATTCGCAGCAAGTATTATAAAAAAGCGCTTTCATTAGCGACCCTGGAAACCACCAAATTACCCTATTCGGGGGTGCAATTCTATAATGCACCAAATTATTTTCTGCTAGTAAAAGGAGCAGACATCCACTTTGTCTTGAGTTAATACGAAAAACTACCTCTATATGAATATGACAAATATTTACAATAGATCTGTATGGTTTTTAGTCGACACGTTTTTTTTTTAATAAAGAACAAGTAGCGAGCTATTTAGCAACCTCAAAAATAAACAAACTACCCTATTCAGGTGGTAGAATCACATACACCGCTTCAAATTCTAAAAAATAGGAAAAAAAAAGGTGACTAAAATGAATCAAAGTCTACTTTAGTTTAGGGATGACAGGCACTTTAGATAATGTAATATTAGAAAAAAAAAAAATTTCATTTTATGAAATATATAAACTCAATAAAATATTATATCAACACGTTCATTCAGTATAAGCTATTAGTCAAAGCAATTTTAGGGGTTGTTTTTATGTTTTTAAGGGTGAAATAGAATTTTCCCCAGCCTTTTGATGACACGAAGATATAATTTTATTAATTCTGAGCCTTTTTCAACCGTTTTCTCCGGGTCTTATGGGTTCCGCGATGGGGGCGAAAAATTAGCTAACATTGCTCTTTCTCCATTTACTGTAATTATACGCCCTGTTTGCCGCATTTCTCTCAACACGGCAATCTGCCGGTCTCCTTGACCCGCACAACCATACTTCGTAATTTAACACCCTAAAAAATTGTGATTTGAACTTCGGTAGTAGTATTTAGATTTTGAAATATTCGAAAACTTTCTGAGCTTTGCGGCACAGATATACGATTATTTCTCAAAGGAATGATTGGGTATTTTTGTAACATGTATTTCAACAGTGGCCGGCAGTATGTGACAGCTCGTATATTAAAAACCCCCTAAGCCGCCTATACGTATAATATTTTAAGGCAAATAAAGGCTGTAACCGATCACACCCCGTGGTCATTATTTATTAATAGCGACATAAAAAACGCATCAAGTTTCCACCGAGACATAAAATACGGATCAGAAGTTTGATGCATTAATATAGGAACCGCAGAAACACCGAGAGGGGACCCAGCAAGTGCTAAAGTTTGCCGGGGTCGGGGCACACCGCCTGAAATCTCTGCATTATAATCAATCATATTCGCCGCTTTCTGTGAAATTGCAACCACGAGTACGCAGATTGAAATATAAGAGGGTCGCAATTACTTTATTTATATGGAGTTTGTTTGTCACACCCAAATTTGGAAGTTTTATATGAAAAAAGTTTTTGTGCATGTTTGCCGAGATTAAAAGAAATCTTTTAAGTATTTCGTGTCGTTATTTGAGCGGTCTCTTTGCGTATATCAAAGGTGCTCTTGTATAATACTGAAATTAAAATCCGGCAGGGCGTTTTCAATTTTAATAAAAGTTGAATGAAAGATGTCCTCTACTAAATCAGAAATTCTTTAGAAAAATTATACAGATTATTATGATTTTAAAATAATTGTACGAGATGAGCACCTGTCGGAACACTTGATTTCAGTTAAAATATAAATGAGAATAAAAAAATAACCTTAATAAAAGGTGTTTTTAGACTATTCGCTTTGGTAGCTATCATACTGTGATGTGTTGCAACCCCTTCAATTAATTCAGATGTATTTGCACCTACTCGAGAAAGAATCTACCAGTAGTAAGTAGTTCTAGAGTGATGACATCTGGAATTATCTAGAGAATGGTGGCGTCATCACAGAAAAATCGAGATATGTCATTTTTAGGTATAAAAGATCGCATTCTCGGCGGGTAGTTCAGAAAGTACAGAAAGTATAGTAGTTTTTGAATTGACATATGGACAAGTGAGGTTAAGGCTCCACAGTGAAAACAAAGTGATACACATTGTTATTTGTAGTCAGTAAAGTACATTTAAGTTAATAACAGTATTGTGAAGTATCCAGTAAATTGTTTAATAAAGTGTGTTAGTGGACAATCTCTTGTTATAATTTTTGGAACCCACGGAATTTGGTGGTTTCCTAGGGGTGGAAACACGTTACAAATTGGTGTCAGAAGCGGAATTTTATGACAAGAGGAGCTCTGAAGTTGTGTTGGAGTGTTCGAGAAGGTATTCTCGAGGATTAGTGCTAACATAGAGGACTAATTTACTGGACATTGTTCGAGGGTTATTTTCGAACAGGAAAATAGCGTTAAGTGCATTTTTGAGACATTGTAGAACATTTTAATTAGGACATTAGTGTAATAATTAAATCGTTTAAACTGAGTAGTGATAGAGACACTGAAAAAGACTCATTTGTGTTAGTGCGTGAAAAATGTCTAGAACTTTTCTATTTGGACATTAGTGGAGATTATTAAATTCTCTGAACTGGATAGTGACAAGACTCTGGATAAGACTTTTTCGTGCTGTTTCGAGATTTTTCTGGAAAGTTCCATTACCGATATTGACGTGGCAGTTAAATTTATTTTATTTTAACATAATCGTATGCCCATTACAACAAGAAGCATGGCTACGGAGAAACAAATGAAGGACCTACTTGCGGAATTTGCGAGGATGATGGCACAGCAGCGCCAGGAGAAGGAAAAACGGCGTCAAGAAGAAAAGGACGAACAAGAAAAGCGACGTCAGGAAGAAAAAGAAGAACAAGAAAGAAGACGCCAGGAAGACAAAGTAGAACAGGAGAAAAGACGTCAAGAGGGAGAAAAGCGACGTCAGAAAGAAAAAGAGGATGAAGAAAGAAGACGTCAAGAAGAAAGGGACGAATTAAAGAAAATGATGGAAGATCAGGAAATAAGACGTCAGAAAGAAAAAGAGGATGAAGAAAGAAGACGTCAAGAAGAGAAAGACGAATTGAGACAAATTATGGAAGACCTAAAGATACGACAGCAAGAGGAGAAAGAAGAACAAGAAAGACAACGTCAAGAGGAAAAAGACGAACTCAGAAAAATAATGGAAGACTTGGAAGAAAGACGCCAGGAGGAATTAAGGAAAATCCTGAGCGATCAAATAAAAATAAAACAGGACGCAATCATTTCTGTCAAGGAAGAAGTTAAAGAAGAGATAAACAAGGTCGAAGAAAAAGTAGATAAGGTTGAAGGAAAAGTAGATAAGGTAGAAGAAAAAGTAAATGAGTTTGAAGTAGAAGTAGAGCGCCTTAAAAGACAGCTGAGAGAGAAAAGAGGACAGCTGGTAGCATCATCAGGTCCTCGACTAAAACCTCCCTCGTTTGATGGCCAAAGCTCATGGACAACGTACAAAAGACAATTCGAGGCAGCGGCATCTGCAAATAACTGGAATAATGAGGAAAGGCCATGGCATTAGTTCTAGCGCTAAGGGGCCAGGCTTCAGAGTTACTCCAAACCATCCCAGTTGAGAAACAAAGGGACTTCAAAGTCTTGGAAGCTGCATTAGACTTGAGGTATGGCGATCAACACCTTGGCCAATTATACCAGGCTCAGCTGAAATCCCGGATGCAAAAAGCTGGGGAAAGTTTACAAGAATTTGAAGCTGCGATAGAGAGACTGGCACACCTGGCGTATCCGAGTGCACCTAGAGAATTCCAGGAACAATTAGCCGTGGGGGCCTTTTTAGATGGCATAAGGGACGAAGAAGTCAGGCGAGTTCTGAGGCTGACGAGACACCAAAGTAGTAGCGAAGCTTTGGTGCGTGCACTGGAAGTAGAAGCCGCTTATAGGGATACTCCAAGGTCGAGAGTGCGAGCTGTGACTCTCGAAGAATCGCAACCAGAAATGAACCAGAACCCTATGTTGACCGAGATGCAGAAAATGTTTACCAAATTATTCGATAAACTGGATGACCTCGGAAAGCAGGAAAAACAGCAAAACAAAGGAAAGCCGAGTGGTGGTATTAAATGTTACAACTGCGGCAAGGTGGGACATATGAAACGAGACTGTCGACAGCAGAACTCGAAGAGTCGAGTAAACGCTGTGAATGTTGAAGAGAAGCAGGAAAACTATGCCAGGGGGGTTATGCTGGCTAGGGAATGCAGTGCCCCCAGAGAAAGAAAAATTTCCCAGCTTCGAGAAATTTCGAATAGTCTGCTGTTACAAGACTATGTGAATGGAAGAAAATGTTTGTTTACCATCGACACAGGTACTACGTCATCAATAGTAAGGCCAGGATTTATATCGGGTATAAAGATTACCAAGAGGCAAAATGAAGTGATCGTCCGGACAGCTACGGGGGACAGGGCTACGGTTCATGGAGAAGTAGACCTGGGTTTGTAGATTGGACAATTAAGGTTCGACCACAGGGTCATCGTGGCTGACATCACGGATGACTTCATTTTGGGACTGGACATCATGGGACGGTATGGATTTACCATTGAGGTAGGAAAGCGAGTCTTAAGGATTGGGAACGAACAAATTATTCTGTCAAAAGTGAACGACCAATGCCAGAAAACGAGGCTATTGACAACTCAGGCAGTCAAGACTCCTGCATTATCCAGAAAACCAGACAAGGAAGATTGCAAGCGCTACCCTCAGGTGGAAAAATTGCCGAACATGGTTGAAGTCAACATTGTCAAGGTCGATCTTCCAGACAGTTGGACAAAGAAAACTCTGAGGCAAGAGCAATTGCGCAATCGGACCCATGTTGAGAGCAAAAAAAGAGGGGACGCGTCCAGTATGGAAGGATGTTTCCAACAAAGAAGTGGGGCTGAAGGCTTTATGGTTACAATGGGATTCACTTACGGTCGTAGACGGGCTTTTGAGGAGAGCATGGGAAAGCCCAGATGGGAAGCAGGTTGCCATGCGTCTAGTGATTCCAAGGTGTCGTATACCAGAAGTACTCCAGGAAGCGCATAATGAAACGTCCAGCAGACACTTCGGCATAAACAAGACATTGAGTAGAGCACGGGAATGGTTCTATTGGGTTAATAGTCGCCAGGATGTGGAGGCCTGGTGTCGCAAGTGTAAGAATTGTGCTGCCAATAGGGAACCATTTTCCACGAGCAACTACAGAAATGAAAATCGAGAATAGCCAAAGAATGACCGAGAGCAGATGACCAAAGCTAATAACCGATTGAAGGCTCGTTATGATCAGAATGCCAGTACAGGGGGATTCAAGATGGGAGACCTGGTTTGGCTGTACAACCCACAGCGGAAGGAATGGAGAAACTTTAACCTCCTTGGGATGGACCGTATACTGTTATTACCCGAATTAATGATGTCGTTTATCGGATTCAACGAAGCAAAAAGTCCAAGATAAAGATCGTACATTTGGATAGACTGGCAAAATACACCGATGATTCCAAATTGCCTGACCGGGACGTTCAGGCTTAAGGAGGGGGCAGTGTGATGTGTTGCAACCCCTTCAATTAATTCAGATGTATTTGCACCTACTCGAGAAAGAACCTACCAGTAGTAAGTAGTTCTAGAGTGATGACATCTGGAATTATCTAGAGAATGGTGGCGTCATCACAGAAAAATCGAGATCTGTCATTTTTAGGTATAAAAGATCGCATTCTATGCGGGTAGTTCAGAAAGTACAGAAAGTATAGTAGTTTTTGAATTGACATATGGACAAGTGAGGTTAAGACTCCACAGTGAAAACAAAGTGATAAACATTGTTATTTGTAGTCAGTAAAGTACATTTAAGTTAATAACAGTATTGTGAAGTATCCAGTAAATTGTTTAATAAAGTGTGTTAGTGGACAATCTCTTGTTATAATTTTTGGAACCCACGGAATTTGCAAGGGTGGTTTCCTAGGGGTGGAAACACGTTACAATACTATTTATATGACGCTACCCGCAATTTTTTTTTATATATATAATTTTCAATGATAATGGGAGAAAGCTTTGTCGTATCCATTTTTTTTTTCATTGTAAAAGACTTAAGTAGGAAAGGAGGATGTTAAAAAATGGATAATTTTGGCTTAAGCTGGGCAACGGAAAATGAACACGAATTTTGATAGCATTTTTCCCGTAGAATGCGATGATGTATTTGATTTTACGGAAAAACGGTGGGAAAATGTGTAAAAGTTAAGAAAACGATTGAGAATTTACAAAGTCTGTCACAAGTTAAACTTTTAAGGTCTATAATATTTTATTCTAGATTATGGTGGTTTCTTTTAGTTTTTTTCTCATAGAATATGATTCTCTATTTCGCTTTGCCGAAAAATGTCGGGGAAATGCGGAAAAATTGAGAAATTGCTTAAAAATTCACAAATCCGAGCCTAAAATATTTTCATAAACTCCAAAATCTGTTGTTGTATTTTTATGAAAAGTCAAATACATATGACAAAAAAAAAATAAAAATAAACAGGAGCTCCTAGACCCAGGGGAGGCTAACGAATTTTCAAAAATTTTTTCGCAAACTGCTTTTTCAAAATTATTTAGGGGTCATTAGAGAAGTGCTTCTCTAGTTGTTATTTCCCAAATTTCGTATGGGTCCCATGCGCCATAGACGAGAAAAGAAATATTGAAATTTCACCAGCCGCCACTGTATTATACAAAAGTTCAGGAAATACTAATTCTCAAATCAAGTAAGTGATTTTTCATTTGTCTCTGGACTGTTTTGATATCTGTTTATGTTTAGCGAACGTGGATATTTTCCAAACTTCTAACTTAGTTGAATGCCATAACTACTAGTTAAAGTTGACTGTTTTCATACCGTATTTAAAATGGTATTTAGGCAATGCATACCTGTCTTATTGTGTAATTGTGTATCCATAAAAGGTCGTGAAATTTAAGCTCCTAAAATACATCAAACTGTCATTCAATAAATCGAATCTATTTCCTAAAAAAAATCAACTCTACCAGCTTTCAATTACTCGAGGCTATTAGAGTTGCTGAAGTTGATGGATACATGTAGAGTGTCATGCGATGAGAAAACACACAATGAATGGTCGTGGGCGAATCCTACGAAGAATCCGGGAGGGCATTAAGTATACACACGCAGCAGGTGACACCTCTTCTACCAATTTAAGAAAGTGTATTCGTTGCATCGTTTATTTCTTACGTCCCGGAGAGATTGTTTACATTAGGTGTAAAATGAATAAATGTAGCTTGTAATTATGGAACGGAATGAGGCGTTGTTGGTTTACGCCATGTAGGGGAGAGTGGCCCTAGATTTGTACTGTTAGAGATCTTGAGATTATTTGACGTCAAACATTGAAAAATTACAATTATAACAAATAAATTTGTTTTTAAATAAATTTTTGAAAAAAAAAGAAATAGAACCGTCTTCAAAAGTGGTCAACGGTGAAATTTTATTTCATAAATTTTAGAGGAGGTTAATTTTTTATTTTGTCAAAAATTATTTTTCATGTTTTTAGTGTCCTCCTTATTTAACTTCCGTAAGAAGTAAAACGTCCATAGTTTGACTTTTTAAACTTTAACATCAGGCTCGTTGTCAGAGAATCCTGAAATCACACTTGTCTTGTTTCAATTTTTGCTCGCCTTACTATAGATGTAGCTTGACGAAATTATTATGAGACCACCACCGGACAATGCCTTGCAAGAAAGATTTCATAGATATCGCTTTAGCCAATCCAGATTAAGCATAAAAAAAACAAACAAATATACGGATCGAATGCAGAATCTACTCTTTTTCAAAATTTTATGAAGTCTCTTAAAATATATCAAAGTGGTATGAAATAAAATTCCACTCAGTTTTACAAATACCTATATTTTTTCGCAGAAACCTAAAGAGCCAAATACTAAAGAACAAAATCACTGCCCATTTTAACACAAATAATGTATTTAATTGGCATCAATTTGGCTTTAGAGCAAAACATTCCGCAACACTAGCTATTAATTCTTTAATTAAAATTATGAACGAAGGCTTTAAGAGGGCTCGCTAACATTTTGGCAATTCTTAGATCTCACAAAAGTATTTGAATGTGGTCACATAAAATACTAGTTGATAAATTGAACTTGTATGGCTTTAGCGCAAAATACACACTCAAACCACCTTTCTCGAAAATACAGTGTTCCTCAGGGACCTGTAGTAGAGACGGCACTTTCTTGATCTATATAAATGATCTACCAACCATTGCCTTGGATTCAAATTTTGTTCTATTCGCTGACGACACAGCTACAAGAATATTATGTAAATATGTTAAGGACTTAATATTTGACAAATCAAGGGAATTGCTATTATTGAACCTCGTAGGAATCAAATTCGTATATATATAATTTGACGTACGTCAGTGGGACGCATGATACTAAGAAAGTAAGATACGCTCTCACGCATACCGCCCCTTACCGCAGTCTCCGCTGTTACGTCACATAAAAGTCAACTAGTTCAGCGGTCAATTTTTATTTTAGACGTAAATTAGAATTACCTTAATCGAAGTGTTTGGAAGCTTATCCCTCAATGAAATAAGAAATTACGATTCTTTTGGTTGATCGAGACAAAAATGTGAGAAAATTGTAAAATAATAGATACAATTATTCTTTCGTTTAACTTGCCCTAACTCAGAAACGGGCCAACGAATTAATCTCAAATTTTTACTACGCCATGACTCTATATCTGTTAAGAAAATGTGTTAATATGAAGGTAAAATTTTAATAAGAAAATATGATTTTTTTTCTAAGAACATGTCGATAAACTGTGAAATATTACAGGCTCGAATATGACAAGCGAGAAACTTTTTTATCTTTCGAATTAGATACCAAGTATATTGAGGACGTATGAAGATAAACGATGGAGCTAACTTTTTTATTTGAAACTTTTTTTTCTAGGACTAACAGTTTTCGAGAAAATTGCAATTAAGTATACGGAACGCCCTCGCGAGCTCTGCAGCGCAGAGAATGCGGTGTGAGAAATAACGTACCTTAGTGTTGTTTAATGAAATCGAATTCAGATTTTCTTGAGATTTTTCAGCAAATCAATATAGAGGGTTATTAAATATTTGTAATAATTACCATGAGAGAATACATTGATATATCCTACGCTATTGAATTAAGTCATACTGCGAAAACAGTATTTTGCAGATGCAAAATGTTTTTCATAATAGAAACATTAAAGAATCCAGCAATTTGTTTCGAAATAATAGAAAAAATATTTTTCATTTTTGACTGTCTATTTTCCTGAATAACGTTAGATAAGTGCACTGTATCATAATTAAACTAATTAAAGTAGTACATTATTTACTACTACTATTTATTGCGTTTAATTAAATGAATTAAAATTTAATATTAAATAAAAACAAAATAAATAGCTTACACGTTGAAAAATCAACAGTGCCAAAGATTATACGTGCTTGCATCAATTATTTTGTAGGTGTTTTCACAAACATTTAAATCCACAACGGCCTTATGCAAAATGAAAAGTGCTGGCAGAAGGAGTCATAGAATTCTATGATATTAAACAGTAAAATTGCCTGCAATCAGCTTTCTATGTCAAATTATGTATTTGTACTAACACTTGCAACAATCAATGAACATATTGAATTTTTAGTAATCTTTGTGTATCTATTATTGGTAACACTTATGACATTATTATTTTCTTGACGTTAGTATTTTGGTTTGTAGGTTAATATCCTTTGTATTTAAGTTTATTATAAAAATATGTTACCTATATATGGTTTTCGGTGAATTTTTTATTACTAATATGGATATAAAATTTAAATTCCTTTATTTAATTCTGCACAACTTCGTATTAAAAAGTTTTAATTTTAATAAAAACTCTTTTTTAATAATGATTTAAAACGATCAAAAATATTGAAAGAAAAAGTAATTAACTGAAAATGAAGTCAGTTCCTCAAGAGAATTAATTCTTTCGATGTCAAAAATTGAGTCTCAGGAGACCACTAAAACTTAAGTATAACTAAAAATGTTCCTATATTTATACTAATATAATATCTTGATTGAACTCACTCAACCAATATTCTGTCAGCCCTACTTAAACTCGGTCTGGGTTAAACGAACTCTTTGGAATAGGCCCTTCCTATTCATACTTTTTTTTAGATTTTGTAACTTCTAAGCTTTCAAAAGCATCCTGCTGTCTGTTATTTGTTATATTTCTGTTTACCACTTTTAAGGTGAGCCATATGTTTCTTAAATCTCGTCAAAATTGGTTGTTTTGTTAGCCCAACATACTTCATAATACAATTCTTACAACTGATTTCGTGAATCCCAGACCTTTGAAACCTTTCAGAACTTTGATTCGATGTAATGTTATTATACTTTGTGTTGCCTAAAAGTTGCTGCATTTTGTTTCCCGATGAATGAACATGTGATATCTAAGTGTTAAAAAATTCTGCTTAGACCAGGGATAAACCAGGGTTCATTTGAAATTGATACGAATTTTGAATTTCGTTCAGTCTGAAAGGTCGAGGAATTCCGGAGAGTTACCTTAAATCTACGTTTCCTAGTTAGTCTGTCAGCTATACTTACAGAATATCCATTAGTCTTAGCATATCCTTAAATAATGCTTCCTCTTTTGCAAATCTCTGTTTACTCAGAGGGAAACTTAATAAACGGTGAATGAAAAAATTGAGATCGACTATACGGTGTGAGACATTAGGCACATAAAATTGTTGAAAACGCGATGGGAGATATACATATTATGATTGAACAAATCCATGGTAAATTGCTAGATAACCTGACTTAAACATGACAACCATAAAATTAAAAGTAATTGGTCATGTGTCTTACGATTTTTAATGAAATCCCTGTATTTCCACCTGCCCTTCTCGTATTATATCGCTACTAGTGTTACCATATTCTCAGCCATACATTTTACCTCAGTCCATCCCAACACGGTCACTTGGTAATTATGGAAAACTTGATTTAGTGTTTGTATAAAAGCTACTACGGTTCCATTTATAATACAGATGATTTAGATAATGATACATGTGCACCGGTTTAGTAGAACATATTTTGTTATTTAAAGCAACTTGTAACATGTGTTAGTTTTAGCCTCTACAAAACGGTGATACTCTACTATAACTCCGAAAAAATATGAGAACCTTGTTTGTAAAATCGCATTTATAGAAATAATAATAATGATAATATTTATTTGCTGATTAACTTTACATTAGTATTAGCATTATTGTCAATAAAACAACGTATACGGAAGTGTAAACACCTACATAACTTACAACAAACACTACAGGGCGGCCTATTAGTGAGAGGAAGCCCAATATCTTGCTTATTATAAGAAATATGAAAAAATCTTTTTAATAGAAGTTATATGTTGCATGTTATTAAAATAGTGCGAAATACACAGGGTGTCGCTTTAAAGTGGAACAGCTTAAGTCTTATTTTTAATAAGACACGCCTTGTATATTATTACATCATTGATTTTAGCATAAAATTTTACGCCGTGTTAACTTTTCTCTTCAAAATTCTGTGAGGTTGCCAAGTTATTGCAAAAAAAAAACCGCTGCCCAAGGAATCACTACTTCCACATCCAGATTCTCTATCCATGTCACTCACAACGAAAAAACTTTGTATGTGAAAATAATTGTTTATGGAACTTTAATAATATAATATTTGAAATCTTCTACCCCAAAAACCCATAAAACAATACCCCACATCGGTGGTGGGGTGGG
This sequence comes from Rutpela maculata, assembly GCA_936432065.2. Lineage (NCBI taxonomy): Eukaryota > Metazoa > Arthropoda > Insecta > Coleoptera > Cerambycidae > Rutpela > Rutpela maculata. The sequence continues at coordinate 362,366,837 of OW386285.2, forward strand.
GGTGGTGATAGGGGGGTGGTAGTGGGGAGGTGGATGGAGTAAAAAATATTTTGAGGTTTCTGGTTCATGTACATACACTAAATCACAATTTTTTTTCATCCCCTTAATAAGGGGGTGGGGGTGGTAATGGGGGTGGCTAATGCCAAAATTTTTTTTGAGACCTTAGCTTCTCTTGTATATACTAAATACCAATTTTGTGGACTCTTACCTGCTTGATTTACCCATTTACCCCAAATTTACCCCAATTTACACCCCAACCCTTCGACGGAACAAGATGAAAATATAATCTAGTTCTAGATCTCGTTAAAGTACATATGTGTACCAAATTTCAAGTCAATATCTCAAACGGTTCCAGAGTAAACGTGCGCACAAAAAAAAGTTACAAACAGACCGACAGACAGACAGAAATTTTTTTCGCTCAAACTTAAAATTTCGACGTTTCGTGACATTTTAAGCATATTTGGACAATAAAAATTTTTAAAAATTTTTTTGTCGTTACTATACTTTTCCACTGGACGTGGAAGTAATATGAAAATTCTCGGAAAAACAGTGCATCGCAAATGTCACCACAAAAATGTTAATGACAGTTAAGGGAAAAATTTGGTAAGCATAAAGACAAGGGCTAGCTGAGATATCTGGGAGGTAGAAAAGTTTATTTTTATGTATGGGGGATTTTATACAGAGGCATCAACTTGTCAATTTTCAAACATCGTTTGGAACACCCAGTATATAATTTCACCATTTTGTACTAACATTTTATCCCTTCGTTTTTGAAATATTTTCAATTTAATTCGTAACTTCGTAACTAATTCCGTTTTTTCACAAGTTAATGAAACTTTGTCATAGTAATTGCAGCTTCTGAAACTGAAAATAAAAACCAAAAGTGAATGATTCAAAACTATATTTTTTATCACCATTTTAAAAGTGGAAAATAATTTTAAAATGAATAATTAGGGATATCTTTGAAGTGGCTGCCTCGTCCACAAAACTTGACAAAATTTGATTTTTTTACGTGGGGCTACGTCAAAGATCGAGTATACCAAACAGCTCCAAGTACAAAGGAGGATATGTAAGTTCGAATTAGGGAAGTGATTCAAAATATTAACATCAATAACACTGCTCCACAAAAAAAAAGTTCAAAGCAGAGAAGCCATGTATTCCTATGTATTTTCGATCGCTGAATCCGAATCCGGGGTCAAAAAAAATCATTAGCTAGAGCCAAAAAACACCCCTGAAATGGGGTAAAAAGAATATTAAGCTACGAGAATAGTTGTTACATCTTAATCAACCGAATTATACAAATTAAGGTTGAACAGCAGCGTACATACAATAGATATGAAACACACCCTCAGGAAGGGGCGAAAACTAGCCCCCATATATAAAAAATCGACCCAAAACAGCAATGACTGCTGAGAAAGCTCAAAATGTCTAAGTTTTGTTAAAGTGATAAGAAACTGCATCAGGTCCGACGTAATCTTCATAAACTGCCCCTATACAGTTGAGAACAACCATCCCCAAGTTTAAAGGACACGAAAAAAACAAGAAAAAACGTAAAATGCAACAATATTTCTAGTTTCATGGATGCTATGATTGGCTGAAATTGCGTAGTACTCTAAAATAGAACTAGAAACTTACGTACCATCAACATTCAGTGTCAACCCTCAGAGAATGTGAAAACTACCCACTATGTAAGATTTGACTATAAAAAGTTACAGTGACTTCTATAAAAATTCGAAACACCTGCGTTGTGTGGAAGAGAGAAGAAACTAGACAATGTTCGACGCTGTGCTTGAAAACCACCCCCACGGGGTTGAGAGACGCCTATATATAAAAAAAAGCTATGGAAATGAAACGAATAAGCAACAATATAGCTTTTTCGTTACATCTTGAACGGTAGTTTACATCCTTCCTGGGGGTGTTAGTTAATAACATTTATAGGACATCAGTTTCAAACAAGTGTGCAACACGATTTTTGCCACTCATAGCATACATAAAAATGTAAATTCGGTTAGTTTCTCTCTGTTTTTCCAGCATCCTACAGACATGGGGGTAGTATCTCGCAACCCCGTGGGGGTGGTTTTCAAGCACATCGTCGAACATAGTCTAGTTTCTTCTCTCTTCCACACAACGCAGGTGTTTCGAATTTTTATAGAAGTCACTGTAACTTTTTATAGTTAAATCTTACATAGGGGGTAGTTTTCACACCCTCTGAGGTTGACGGTGTAGGATGTTGATGGTTCGTAAGTTTCTGGTTTTATTTTAGAGTACTACGCAATTTCAGCCAATCATGGCATCCATGAAAATAGAAATCCTGTTGGATTTTACGCTTTTTCTTGTTTTTCTCGTGTCCTTTGAACTTGAGAGTTAACTCAACCCTAGGTCGGACCTGATGTAGTTTCTTAACACTTGAACAAAACTTAGACATTTCGAGCTTTTTCAGCAGTCATTGCTGTTTTGGATCGATTTTTTTATATATGGGGGCTAGTTTTCGCCCCTCCCTGGGGGTGTGTTTCATATCTATTGTACGTACGCTGCTGTTTAACCTTAATTTGTATAATTCGATTGATTAAGAAGTAACAACTATTCTCGTAGCTTAATCTTCGTTTTATCTCATTTCAGGGGTGTTTTTTGGCTCTAGCTAATGATTTTGGGCGTGTACGATTTTTTTTGACCCCGGATTAGGATTCGGCGACCGAAAATACATAAGGATACATGAGTCTGGCTCGCTACTTTGAACTTTTTTTTTGTGGGGCTGTGTAATTTAAATCACATTAGTCGAGCTTTTGAAAGCCTCGTACATTATTATTTAGAAGTCACCGGTGGTCATTTTGAACATTTGTTATAAGTAGTGTTTTTTCCAAGTTTGCGTTGTTCTTACTTTAGTTATTTCTTCACATTTAAAATTTTTATAAAAATATAATTTTGAATCATTTACTTTTGGTTTCTATTTTCAGATTTAAAAGCCGCAATTACTAAATGACAAATTCATAGCTTATTTTTGAAAAAAACGTAATTATTTTTATGTTATCAATTAAATTGAAAATATCTCAAAACTATCGATTTTAAGGACAAATATATTTATGTTGAAAAATGTGAGAACAGTAGAAGAGCTATCACTCCCTACCCAGATGATTGATTATTGACATGCAAGATTGCTGAAAGTATATTCATCTGAAAAATTTACCCATTGACAAATTTTACAATGAAAGGCCAATGATTCTTATTGGACATGATAACATTCATTTAATCATTATTCAACAAACTCGCATTGGTCTAGAAAACCTACCTGTTGCTACAAAATGCAGACTCAGATGGGTTCTACATGGTCGCAGCTCAAAATAATGTAGCGAAAATAAGATCTCCAATGCTTCTACATATCTGCAACGTTCCAGAATCAAATTCAGACATACATCTTCATAACCTAGTTAAATTGGAGTAACAGCTCTTACTAAAAATAAGTTGAATGAATAAGAACGTAGCTATTGACACAATGAAGAATACTGGAAAACGAGTAGAAAACAGATTTGAAATAGGACTTTTACGGAAATCAGACGATATTCAATTAACAGAAAGTAGAACCAACACGTCGGAGACTTCATTGTATAGAGAAGAAATTTAGAAAGAATGAGAAGTTGGCGAAAGAATATTGTGAAAAGAATAAAAAGTTATTTAAAAAAAAGATACATAAAAAAATTACTCCAGAAGAGGAGGAAATCGAAAAGCCACGCACTTGGTACATACTTGCTAGAGAGAATCAAAACATACCTCATAAAATTAGGTTTGATGCAGAAGCAAAGTTCAATTGGGTTAGCTAAACGATAATATTATATCGGGCCCTGATTTGTTACAACCTTTAGTAGCTGTACTTTGAACGTTCCTACAGAGGAAATTTGCCTTTTTTGGTGACGTGAGGGAAGTGTTCCATCAAGTTCTAGTTCAAGAGGGTGATAGAAATGCACAAATATTTCTGTGGTAAATGTCGGAAATCTGACACATATGAAATGCTAGTTATGATTTTCCGAGCAACATGTTTACCTGCTTGTGCACAATTAATAAAAAATTTGAACACTAAACAAGACATTCAGGTAGTAATTACGAAGAAATTTTATGTAGGCAATTAGTATCAACGCAGTACGAAGAATTCATAAATTGGGAGGTTATGAAACAGTTAACTGGACGACTAACTCAACGCTCGTAAGAAATAGTCTTCGACTTACTGACAATGAAAAATCTCGACCTCAACGATAGTAGTAGTTTCGTTCAAAGAGTATTGGGAGTATGGTGGGTCTCTGAAAAGAATGAATTTTATGAATTACATACACTACAATTAAAAAGTTATAAGAAAGCAAGAAAAATTAAAGCTTTAAGTAGTAGAAGATTAAAAGAATAAAAATGAAACTAAGACAGACGCATTAGATAATAGACATACTGGATGGTTCTTTAATTCATTTCAAACCTATTATTTTTCTTTAAATAGTTTATCGAAAAATTTGTTGATACTGTGCGGAATGAATGTTGAACTCTATTTTGACTAGTAAATTAGTTATTTAAAACGCTAATCTCATGCATTAGGCCAGGCTAGATAAGGGTTGGACAACAAAATAATTCGTTACAGCAAACTGATAGCAGAATACTTTAGAACATATCACAACTAAAAAAGAAAAAATAATCCGAACCACCTGCGGTTATCTGGGGTGAAATGGGGTGGGTTTTTAGGGGTGAAAAACGGTTTTTTGCGATTTCTGGGTTAATTACGCATCCTATAGGAAAAATTGGACTATAAAAGTTATAGGTAATAAAGAGATCTACAACTTGTATGCAGAGCATTTTTATCATAACCTCAAAATTTTTCGAGATACACGCAAAAAACCCCTTTTCGGTTTTCTATTTTTTTCTTCCACAAAAATAATTCGACTTAGCTTAAACTTGGTAAAAGTATACCTTTTGCTGTCCCACATAAGCATAATTTTTTTTGAAGCAAAATATTTAACGGTTGTTGTTTAATTCAATTTCAAAAATAAAAAAGTGAAATTTTCAACTGCGATTCCTCATAAAAGCACTTGTCCGATAGAGTTCGGACAGGGCTATTTTTTTTTTGTTTTTATGTCTACTTTCAATAAATAAAAAAAATATATATATAGTGCAATGGAAAAAATTGCCGGAAAATCGAAAATTCCGAAGAAATGCCCTTATTCGTTGTGTTTTTTAATTATTGTCAGAAATTTGTTATTATTTATTACAATTAATATAATTTTGTAATATCAATGTATGCTACAAAGAATAAGTAAAATAATTAATAATTAATTTCATTCCTCAACCACGTTTGAATTATTAAACAAACAAAAAAGTATGATCTTGATTTCTATGGCTTCTATTGTAACGGCATTGGTACGGCGCGGCGTATAAATGACCGCATTTTTATTTATTTGGTAATCTAAATATATTTACTTTTAATTTTGATTGTTAATAACTTTTAAATTGTAAAAATTGACAAAAATTGCTTTGTTAATTTTAATTATTAAACATAATATAAATAATTTTTTGTAAAAATAATAAATGTACTTTTTAATACATGATTCTAATATATTTACATTTTGTAGTAAACATACAATTAATAATAATAATAGGTGAGTAGCGCCACCACTTACTCCAGCTGGCGAACCGGCAGCCCTAGTGCACCCGGGAGGGGAAAGCTCATTCCACTCTGGTGTCGGTCGTGGGCTTGCTGGGCTAACCACCCACAAGCCCTCACTTCTGGTTCCTGAAAACAGAAGACAGGGCCCCCACAATCGACCCCGTCCGGATAGGGGTCAAGGGCAAGGTGGTGGGGCCCAACCGGATGGAACGCCCGTTGACGAACGCTATGGACAAGGACGCTTTGAGTGGACGGATGAGCTAAGGGACGACCTTCTGCAATGCTATGAAAGCAGTGAGCCCGCACGAAGGGGATACATGGGGCGGATGCATGCTCTGTGGTGTGACAGGCATCCAGAGCATGGCGCCTTCACGCCACAAAATCTGCGTGACTATGTATCCCATCTTCGTAGAAGGGGCTACCTGAGGGCTGCTCCTGGACCGGTGAATGAGGTGGACGAAAAACCGCCGCATTCACCGGTTGAGGAAGTGGCTCTCTTTGTTCCACCAATACCAGAGCCGCGTAATGGGTGTAGAGGTCCCTGATATCAACTGCAGGACCTGCCGTCAGGCGCCGGAATCGCTGATGCATTTGCTTTCAGCATGCCCGATATACGCGATTTCAGCCTACATCCACCGCCATAACGCGGCTTTACGAGTGCTATACTACCATCTAAGGCACTCGTACGGGGTAGATCAAACACCAGTGCTGCCTTACATCCCCGGAGATATTGAGTCCGTTGTCGAGAACGAGAGGTGCCGAATTTATTGGAACTACTCGTTCCCGACCGTCAGGCTCATTCAAGCCAACAAGCCTGACATAGTCCTCCTCGACCATCAGAACAAAGTGATGTTTGTCATCGAATTCTCAGCACCTGCTGAGACAAACATCGCTTTGAAGGAGGGGGAAAAACGGACCAAATATCGTGATCTCCGGTATGAGCTCCAAGTGCTGTACCCAGACTACTCGGTCAAGATGGTCGTCCTAATAATCGGCGTACTCGGAGGGATGAAGCCTTCGCTGCTCTCAGAATTAAAGATCATACCGGCCTGTCAGAATTCGGCAGAATGGTTGGCAGGTCAGATGCAGAAGGCGGTTATCTTGGGGTCCCTTCGTCTGCTTAGGGCACATGATTCAGGTGTTTACAGTCACTAACTCCACAGGTCGTGGAGAGTGGCTGTAATTAATTAGCCGGCGCGGCTACCGTGTGGTGTCGGAGGCCACGGAAGCCCTGTCCGGCAACGGGAAACCGAAAAAAAAAAAAAATAATAATAATAATAATAATAATAATAAAATGGCTTTATTTGTAATTAAATTTACAGCATATTTCTAAACTAAGGCGAAGTCTAACTTAATAGCTACTCAACTTAACCTTTTACATTATAATAATTTATGTGCGTAGAGTTTATGTCAATTAATAAATGTGTATCTTATTAAAAAAAAAAAACTAAAATTAACAAAGTCATAACAATATCAATTATGGTAAAGTCCAATGTTATGCCGATGATACTCAATTGTTTTATAAATTTCTTTCTGAAAACACAATAAATATTCGTGATTTAATTAATTCGGACTTAGACTCTATTCATAATTATGTTAATCAAAACAGTATTAAACTAAATGTCACCAAAAGTGCAGTATTGTGCTTTACTTCCAATAAAACACGGGAATACACGAAGGCGAATCTAAAGATCGCTATCAATGGGCAATACTTGCCCATTCTAAATGAAGCAAAAAATTTAGGTCTTATTTTTGACTATAAGATGCGTTTCACGGAGCACGTGGCAGTTTTATTAAAAAAAACATATTACTCATTGAAAATGTTATATTTTAATATAAGTATTTTAAATTTTAAAGTAAGAAAAAAATTGTGTGAAAATCTTGTGCCATTTTAAATTATTGCAATATAGTATTAGTCTGGGGTCCAACAGTACGAAATCGCTCTAAATTCCAAGTAACCTGTTCCGACATGACGTACATTTTTCAACTTCAGATTTGCAAAAAGGGTTATATAGGACACCAGAAATGACTTGTCGGATTCTTATCAGCTCTTGCATAACTTCTTAAATGATAAGAAAAGAGACGAAATGGTAATTCCTAAAAAAATGTTTTTTAATACATAACACGTCCTGTAAAAGAAACTATAGGTGCTATCCATCTAATTTTTTTATAGTATACACTAAAGACATAAGCGCTTGGATGGAGCTCGATGGCACTGTTTAAATATGTTTAGTTTTTTGGGAAAAAAATATGAAATCTGTAACTATAAAATATTGTAGTAAGAATTTCAACATACGAGCAAGTACTTCAATTTTAAATTTTTTGTGTAAACTATGCTAACAAACATACCCAATATATTGAAAATGTTTTTAAGACAAGAACTAAGTTGATATTACATATAGTATTCGAGTTGTGAATTTTTAAAATGAGTGCATGATGCGGCGCATGTAATAAAGGCGACAGCTCTCCTAAAATTCATAAAGCGCATGAAAACAGTTTACAGTGGAATTAGCTGGTATGTTCATGTTTACTAGGCGTATGTACTTATGTATATAGTGTGAAGTTATTTATCTTAACATTTTAATATTATAAAAACTATTTGTGTTTGATTGTTTAAATCGATTGATTATTGTTTGCGGTTCATATTTATTATTTACTAGCTATGCCCGCGGTTACGTTCGCGTGGAATTTTGAAATTGACTAAAAAGCTTCTTTATAAACGACGTTTGAGGTAGAATCACCATTCTGAAAGATTTCCGAAAACTGACAAATTTTCTGGAATATTCCAGAGTACTCTCGAATTTTCTGAAATATTACAGAAGTTTAATCTTAAAAGTTTATGCCGTGCAAATACGCTTATTGTAGAGATCAAGCTGAATCTCCTGTTCTACTAGACCGATTTTCATAAAACTTGGCTTAGTCTAGGCCGATTTCGATGAAATAAGAACTAAATGTTACTCCAAGCTTAGATGAACCTCATTGGTTCAGTAGTTTCTGCGTGATGCGCGTTCAAACAGACAAGCAGACAAACAGAGAAAAATTCCAAAATCTGTCTTAATGTATTCCATTACTCATCTTACATCCCCCACATCAGTTTTTTGCAAATATTTTCAATGTACATACACGTCAACTTTACAAATGTATTATATGTATACGTTTGAAAATTATTAAAAGGTAAAATAATTTAATAAAAGTGATTTACGCTCCCTCCCACCGACGGAAGACGCTTTTCAACAACATGTTGCAAATATTACTTTTTTTAAAACAGTGTTGTGAACTGGCATTGAAATTACCTCTTGCACAAAATTTTGGATGCAGAATTGGAAATCAGGAGCTGGTACCGATAATGTCGATAAAAAAAGTTTATCTGAACTTAAATTAAAAAGTGCAACTGTAAAATAAAATGCCACACAAAATGTTCTTGTGAGTGGTATTCAGTTGCGTGCTCGTGTGCTGCTTTTCCTGAAAATTGTTTTAAGGGAAAAAGCAATATGCATCATTTTATAATGATAGTGATTCTGATTAAAATATTAGAATAGTTATACACAAAAATTACATAATATACAACATTAATGTTTTATTTAAAATATCTCCCTTTTCTGCTTTCTATTAAATATGCTAAATACCTAAAATAATATTTCTCACTGATGTTTTATTTCTTAAACAATATAAAAACGAGTTGTACTCGGGCATGGCCAATTGCGAATACCTATTTGATTAACATTTTGCTCGAACACACAATTCATTTTGTATCGATTATTATTTTTTTAAATGAGTGGCCGCAATCGGCAACGCCCGACTACTACTTTCATTCGTTTTGTTGCATTATTAACATAAAGTAATTCAAATTTGCAATTATATTGAACAATATAGTGCTTTTTACTGTTACACTGTACCAATTATCGTGTAGACTATTTTTATTTTAATGCTGCATAATTACGCGCCTCATAAAAAAATCATAAACAAAAAACTGTATACTTTATCGACAGGATCTTTTTTAAAAAAACTTTTTCAATATATGGACTATATTTGGTAAGCAATTGTATATAAGAATTTCATAAATTTAACATAGTTGTCCACATATCGAAATTTTTAGAACGTAAATATCAACCTTTTGATTTTAATTATTTTTTTCCAAAAAAAATATTCTTTTAAAAAATACCAATAGCTTAGTTAGAATCACGCATATCTTTTGAGTATACATACCAAAAATCAGATCGGTAGGTTACATAGTTTTTGTTTTAACGGAGAATAACCATTGTAAAACATAATTTTGTAATTATCAATCCGCCATCTTTTTTGCGATTTCTGAAGTTGCGCAAGAGCAAAAATTAATCCGACAAGTGTTTTCTAGTGCCCCAGGTAATGCTTTCTTCATTACTTATATCAACATTTGTACGTCATGTCGGAACAGATCATCTTGATTTTGGAGTGCTTGGACCCCGGACTATATACTTTCCATGTCTTGATAAGATTACGCAATAACGTTTGCAAAATATGCAAAGTAGCTGTTGCAGATTTGTATTTAAACTCAAAAAGTACAGTCATTTGTATATAACGCAATCTTGATCTACAATAATATAGACGACCAACTGAAAACAACTTCTGTAAATAAATTTCTCAAAACGATAAAATCTCATTTCCTCTCTCTCCAAATTTTATAAGATAGCAATTAGTTTTATATGTGCGGATGTATGTGTATGTGGGTATATATACACATATTTGCCTTTTCTTAGTCTTTAGTTTTAAAAAGTACGTTTATTATTGTTACAAAAAATTATTTATATTATGTTTAATAATAAAAATTAACAAAGCAATTTTTATCAATTTTTACAATTTAAGTTATTAACAATCAAACTTAGAGGTAAATATATTTAGATTATCAAATAACTAAAAATGCGGTCATTTATACGCTGTACCAATACCGTTACAATAGAAGGCATAGAAATCAAGATCATACTTTTTTGTTTGTTTAATAATTCAAACGTGGTTGAGGAATGTAATTAATTATTAATTATTTTACTTATTGTTTGTAACATACATTGATATTACAAAATTATATTAATTTTAATAAATAATAACAAATTGTTGACAATAATTAAAAAGCATACAGCGAAAAAGGGCATTTTTTCGGGATTTTCGATTTTCCGGCAATTTTTTCCATTGCACTATATATATTTTTTTTATTTATTGAAAGTAGACATAAAAACAACAAAAATGAGCCCTGTCCGAACTCTATCGGGTAAGTACTTTTATGAGGAATCGCAGTTGAAAATTTCACTTTTTATTTTTTTAATTGAATTAAACAACAAATATAAATATTTTGCTCCAAAAAAAGTAGTGCTTATGTGGGATGCCAAAAGGTATATTTTCACTAAGTTTGAGATAAATCGAATTATTTTTGTGGAAGATAGAAATAAAAAACCGAAAAGGAGGTTTCTTGCGTGTATCTCGAAAAATTTTGAGGTTAGGATAAAAATGCTCTCCACACAAGTTGTAGATTTTTTTATTACCTACAACTTTTATATTTAACTTTTTTTGATAGGATGCGTAGTTAAGCCATAAATCGCAAAAAACCGTTTTTCACCCCTAAAAACCCACCCCATTTCACCCCAGATAACCGCAGGTGGTTTGGATTATTTTTCCTTCTTTAGTTGTGATATGTTCTAAAATATTTTGCTATCAGTTTGCTGTAATGAATTATTATTATTTTTTTTTAATTCTGGCACTTATCTAGCCTGACCTACATGTACTTTTCACATATTTAGGAAAAAACAATACGATCCGTTTCGTAAAAAAAAATCAATAACCTCATAACTCGAATTTGGATCACCTTGTCAAAATATGCGTAATTAGAAACAAAAATCAATACGATAATTAAAATACTTGAAAATAAAGTGTAGTACGATATGAACTCATTACATTTCTTACATTTCTTGTTACCTATCTAAAAATATTGATATTCAGCGGTCGCAGTACGAAGTAAATTTATGTTTGTTGATACCCCGCATTTTCTCCGTGTATATAAATTGCACATTTTATATAAACGTTTCGATAAATAATATCACAAGAGGGGCGATCTATTACATTTCGCCAATACCGCACCCTTTCTGAGATACCTACGGTCGAAAAATGTAATTTAGTAATGTAAAGTGCTTTCGTAAACTAGTGGATAAATTCAATAAAAAGTGTACAACTTATTTTTGGGAAAATCACTCGGATATTTCAAAAGGTTCATTACGCCATTTTCTGATATATTTTTTTGGCAAATTTTCACAAAGGTTTGACGTTTCCAAGTACTTACATAAAACATCTTTGATTTTAAATTTTGCCATTAACTGCCTCCAGTAGTTTTCTTGTATTTTTTTGATGTTTACTTACCCTTATTTTCAATTTCATCGTTTACGTCACATAAAAATATGTCTCCAAAGCGACTCATATAATAAAAAACAAAGTAGGTATAAATATTTAACAAACACAGCTGTAGAAAGTCAACGGAATTTGCTATATTTTAAATGTAATGACAATCAAGAAAAATAAAATACATTGAACCATAGGTATTGTAACGCATAGACTGGTCCAAAACTGCTGAAAAGTCTTCATTGCAAAGAGTTCTCGAGCACGCTTCGACCAATCATATTACGAGTAAAGACAAAGAGAGAGGGAGAACACTACTACATTTACCAATCACCCGCCATTACGTAGTAAGGTTGCTGATATCAGAAGTAGAAAGAAACTTCTATTCCAGTACTGCCATCTAATAACTCTACATTCGATCCACCCACGAAACTAAGTACTCAGTGAATTATCCAAGAATTATTATACCAAAGTGTTTTAATTTAAAAAATTTGAATCTTCTCCGCATTCTATAAAACACTTAATCATATCATATTTTTCACCAGTACTAAATTGAACCATTTTTAACAATGCTCACTCACAATTAACTCACAAATTAGTTTTTGACATTTACGATTGTTTCGATTTTCTTTTTATTTACCATGGCTTTCTCAATAAATATTAGAAAGCGATAAATATGCATAGATGTCAATGGAACACAATTCGAACATTTATTATAGTTTAGTTTTCCTACTTTTGGAAAAATTATTTTATATTATAAGAAGTATTGTTAATAGTTTTCCATGGCCTCCTCACAAATATATTAAATTTTTCGAAATGAACCACTTTTTCTAGAGATAAATGTGACATATGATATATCGTTGGATAGCTAATTTAAGTTGTGATCGAGTAATGAAATAATTTACAGTGTTCCATTAAAAAAAAATACAAAAGTTATGTCTATATCTCGATAACTGAGGCATGCATAATTTTCTTTTTATCAGCAACTGATTCTACTCAAAAAAGTACCTTAAGAATGTGTTACTCGATTTTCGATTCCACACTTGGTAATTGAGATATAGAAGTCATCCAAAAATGCCAATTTTCCAAAAACGCTCTGTAGCTCGGTAGTCGAAAAAGATAGACGATCGCGGTTTGTGCGATTGTTTGTTTCTTGAAAATCGAGCTCATATTGGTGTTTGTCTATCTATCATAGTTTTAGAGAAAACCTTAAGTCCCATCTAATGTTGTCCACCTTGTACATTCATTAAGTAAGTTGTTTGATTGTGACATTGAATTTTTTTTATACCTATGCAGTTTTAAGGCCACTGAATAGCCATATATCAAGTATGTAACAGGTACACCAGTACACTAGGTATCCAGTAGTGCGACTACTGGCGCTCTAAGAAATTTTTGGTCTTATTAATAATAAATTCGAATCACGACCCAGTCTCCATTAATGTACATAAGAACCGAGCATAGTCATCCCAAACCTATTTTAGGGGCAGAAAATGACGTTACAGTTGATACTGTCAAAAGCCGATCTAGGTTAGTTTACTATTAATAATGACAATAGATCATTTTCGGTCAGCTGATTTTGACGCAGCTGTCTGGAGGGCACCCGAAACCTCATCCAATAACAGGCAATAAAAATGAAAACAATTAATTAGAGATGAGTTGCTATTTAACAACCTATCATTTTATTAAAAAATAACAGCTTGTACCCATCTCTAGAAAACAAAATATCAGTTGGGTGCCCTCCACTCCAGCAGCATGACGTCAACCAAAAATGATCTATATAGTCTAAGAGCTAGTGAACATTTTTCTTTCATTACTCGAAGTAGGCTAAAAATTTGCCAAAAGATGGCATGGGGGTAATGAGTTGCCATCTCGAACGTTTCGACTTGGCGATGGGCAGCAGGGGGTGTAAGAACACAAGAACAAAGTCGTAAAATAGTAGTCGAAATTTTCATTATTGCAAGTTGGTTGAAACTTCGTATTTTGCTTGAATTAAGGTATATGAATAACCATACAAATTGTCAGACAAAAATTTCAGGCAGCAGGGTGTGTAAGAACATCTCAAACATGTATTTTTTTACGTGAAATTTTTATTATTTGCTCCTGCCTGAAAATTGAATATGTTATTCTAGTGACCTTTTTGACCGTGTAATTTAATTGTCAGCACATCCTCTCGGCCGGCCGCCAGTGACCTCAAGCGCGCCATATATTTCAAAAAGAGATTTCGATTTCTATGGTGCAATGATTTTGTGTTTGTTTTTATATTTTAGAAGTGATTTTAAACAAAAAAAAAAAAGAATAAAAAGTATTGATATCACGCTTAATTTTGAAGATACACTACATTTTCCGATTAAACAATTAATCCATCTTTTTAACTATTTCATTTATTAAAAAAATGCATGAGCATCTACGTGGGCAATTTAATTTTCTATAAAAGACATTCAATGACTTTTTTGGTTATCTCACTTCATTCTCGAGATGTAAGCTGAAGTATAAAAAAAATGATTTAATTTTTTCGGACTGAAATTTTATAATGGATCAATCAATGCGCAAAATCTTCTAAACTATATATTTTATTGAAAAAATGCTCACAAATTTATTTATTTTTAAACAAATAATTTCCAATGACTGTTTATTGCATTTCGTTTAGTTAATATATATTAATATTTTTTAATATATTTTAATTATAAATTTCAAAGTAAGAAAAAATTAAAGCGTTTTTTTCATACTTCAGCTTACATCTCGAGAATCAAGTGAGATAACAAAAAAAGTCATTGAATACCTTATAGGAAATTAAATTGCCAATGTAAATGCTCATATGCATTTTTTTAATAAATGAAATAGTTAAAAAGATATCGTGGATTAATTGTTTAATCGGAGAATGGAGTATGTCTTCAAAATTAAGCGTGATATCAATACATTTTATTCTTTTTTTTGTTTAAAATCACTTCCAAAATATAAAAAAAAACAAAATCATTACGCTACAGAATCGAAATCTCTTTTTGAAATATATGGCGCGCTTAAGGCAACTGGCGGCCGACCGAGGGAAAAGTTTGCAACGTGTTTAAAAGGTGTGCTGCCCCAAATTGTTGTCTGACAATTAAATTACACGGTCAAAAAGGTCTCTAGAATAACATATTCAATTGTCAGACAGGAGCAAATAATAAAAATTTCACGTAAAAAAATACATGTTTGAGGTGTTCTTACACCCCCTGCTGCCTGAAATGTTTGTCTGACAATTTGTATAGTTATTCATACACCTTAATTCAAGCAAAATACGAAGTTTCAACCAACTTGCAATAATGAAAATTTCGACTACTATTTTACGACTTAGACCCCTGCTGCCCATCGTCAAGTCGAAACGTTCGAGATGCCAACTCATTACCCCCATGGCAACCTTTTAGCCTACTTCGAGTAATGACGCGAAATTTTCACTATCTCTTAGTCTAATTGGTTGGTGCAATGTTGGCAAAAAACGAGCTTTCATTGGATATTAATTTAATTAGTGATATAATCTAATGTATTCAATAGTTTAAGAAAGCACTGGGTAATATAACATGATATTTCGTCAATGCCGGACCCTTTCGAAAATATCTACGGCCTAAAAATTTAATGTACTAATGTAAATCTAAACAAGGATACATATAAAATCAATAACGCAATCAGAATTCTGTCTTTGTGCTGCCAATAGCTGACCTATACATGATCAGATCTGTATAATAGTACACTCAGTTTCATAGCCGCAGGTCCTGTGGCACTTCTCTTGGGACCACGGACGTTCTCCTATCGTAACGATGATCCTGGCCCGTTTGCCTTCAGGATATGGCAATAATAATCAATGTCACAATGAAATAACCCTAGCTTTTCACCGGCTACAAACTGCTGCCATTTTTACGAGCCGTATTATGGATTTGCACTACAAATTTCTATATATTCGAAATTTTGAACCGCATATGCCGGGATTTTCCTGTATAATATGGTTGAAATTTTATATTTATGGTGAAATAAAAATTGATATATTTTATGTGTTTTATTATAACGGTTCGTATGTATTACTTCTAGCATTATCTTGCTCTTTATTAAATAGCCTTTTTTATTATCCCAAAAATAAATTTCATGACGTATTTTCAGGATTTTGCGTGCTTGTCTGTAAGCAATAACGAGTAGAAGTTGCAACCGGGCGTGACCTATTTGATTGATATTTTGCTTAAAATACGGCTTGATTCACTTTTACGCGGTGCCACTGAGATTAAGTACACAGGCACTTCTTTTCGTTTTTTATTGTTCAAAGAGGTATTTGCAGCCGGCAACGCCCTACTGCCACTCCCACTCGTAATAGTCTTATTAAAAATACCTCTTAACAACATTTTAGGGTAAATCTGATATGACCTATTCTACGTAAGGTTTATTCTCATCTGAAAGACAGTGTATATTTTGTAGTTGTGATATCTTACACATCTTTTGGGTCATCACTATGTATATTTTCTCTTAAAGTATACCAAAGTTCGTTCTTATCAATTATGTTAGCTATATACCAAATATTATTGTCCTCCGTCACGTTTTTTTCATTATTTTTTAGAGCATCCGCCCTGTAAATTTCTCAGTAAATGTGTGTTCCATTTATTTATTAGCAACAACGTCAATTGCCTACCACATATTATTTTTCTTCATCAAATAGTTTTGTAGACGTAGTGCCGACAGACACACACCAGACCGACAGACATACAGTAGACAGACAGACTAATTGAATTCTGATTCTTATGAAAGACCTTAATTTTTGCAAGTTTGAAACTGAAGATTCAAAAAATCCCGGAGGGTGTTAAAGGAACCATAGGGGCATAGTTAACAGGTGATATAACGGATAGTAGATATGCTTCTAGAGGGCGGAATATTTACTAGTGAAATATTTTGTCGAACTTCTCTATATGTTTCCTTAAAGATATATAAGGAATAAGAAACCAGACTGCAACCAACAGCTATTCTCCGGACTAATGCCCCGCCGAGCGCTGAATTACGAATTACAAGCCTGGCCGCGTTAAGTGCAATAACTATGTATTGCCACAAAACGCTAAGTTTCGATTGTAATAGACACCAGCCGAAAGACTTATTCCCATTCAAAGGAGCTCTCGTGCCAGCCACCTCATACCACTTGCAGACTACAGTTTCGAGCTATTGGCTCTCGTCAGTGCAATATGTTTAGACGTTTCCAAACGTGCTAAGAACTAAAAAAGTAGAGGAAAGAAAATCAAGAAAATTAATAAAATTGAAAAATTCAAAATGGCCGCATCAATATGGCAGCCAAATGTTGAGTCAATTTTTTTCAGAACTTTCAAACTTGAATAATTTATAGCTGGTCATTATTTGAATGGTTTAGTTTTTGTTTAATAAAGATTGGATAAGGTATTATTCATTATTTTTAGTTGCCTTAATCAACACGGCCATTCTGCTGGTACTTAATATACTAATACTATTAATAAGAAATGCATGTAACATTTAACTTTTAACTAAAAGTCACTTGAATTGATTTGTTGGCGCTTAATATAAAGCATTTTTTTATATACAAAATATGTAAAATTTGAGTGCAACTTTGATGGACTCCAATTTTAGTACAGTCGAATTGATTTGATTCAATTTTTTTCGGCAACATCATTCCGCTAGAAATTTTATTGTTGATTCTTATGTATTATGAAAAAAATATTTGCGCCCAAGAATTCCTAGTGTGTCAAAAGTTATATACACTTTTGACGTGCTTTCACGGATGTTCTACTTATCTGCTTAATAATCAAATGGGAATTATAAAAATACTGGCTTATTTAAAAGAAAGTTCTTATAAAATAGAGACCTATCTGATATGTATAGGTTAATCCGCCATCTTGGAAAAAATAGAAAACACAAAAAATGGCCGAAAAAATCAGAATTGAATATGTTTTTGATAAGAAGGAATAATTTCATTTATGGTCAAACACAATGCACCAATCCTACACGCTGTAAGTCAAATAGAACGGTCAACGTTGGCGGTCGAAATGAAAATTTTTAATTCTTCGTCAAGTATCAAGAAGGCATTATGCATCACTTACTGTTTTTTCCAATTGTAGGGTCTTTTAGGTACTTTAATGGGATAAAGTTCAATTTTTTTTATTTTCAAAAAAGTGCATTTTTTACAATTTTCAAAAATGCATTTTATTTGGCCCTCTATTTTTTTCATATATTATTATTATTACCATGCATATGCTTAATAAACTTCCTTGTCAAATTATTGTAGTTTCATTTTGTATTAAATTTTTTAGTTATACTAGATTTTGTATAGTATATTTCATTTTGTTTCGAGTAAAATTGGATGAAAAAAAGGAGGATCAAAGATGCATTTTTGAAAATTAAAAAAGACACTTTTTTAAAAATAAAAAAAATTGAACTTTATTCCCTTAAAGTATTTAAATCGATAAAAACAAAAAGGGATGCACAATGCCTCCTTGATACCTGACGAGGAATTAAAAAATTGTATTTCGTCCGCCATGTTTTACCGTTCTATTTGATTTACAACGTCCGGGTTTGGTGTATTATATTTAACCATAAATTAGTTTTATTTTTGCCAACTTTAAAGAAATTACTTCTTCTTATCGAGAAGATATTCAATTTTTATTTCTTCGGCTATTTTTGGTGTTTTCTAATTTTTTCCAAGATACATACATATCAGACAGGTATTTATTTTTTAATAACTTTATTTCAAATAAGCCGTTCGATTACTAGTACAAGATATATTATGCAGATACGTAGAATATCCATGAGGGCGCGTCAAAAAACAAATTTTTTTGGCTCAACTATTTTGTAACGGTTTGTTGTCGGGTAGCTGGTTCGGAGATTAATCAGGGTCCAGATTAGTTAATAAGACAGCCCAATAAAAATATAAACAATTTATTTACTTTTCCAAACAGGTAATGTGTGGCAGTGTTACATAACATACAGGTACAGGTTATATGTCCATATCTTTTACGGTTCTTAGGACAACATTTTCTATTATCTGAGAGAGAGAGAGAGAGAGAGAGTGTAACGATTGCGATGCGACGACGTTTGTTGTTGCTACGGGAGTGGCATCGGGCGTCGGGTGAATATCGTCGACTCAAGAAGTTTCCCAGTTCAACACGCTGTAGGAGGTCTCCAGGTCAGGCTCATTCGCTCTGATTTTGTCGGCGAAACGGCGCCGGGGAATGACTAGCGACTCGAGGGGTCCCAGTTCAACACGCTGTAGGATACCCAGGGTCAGATTGCATTCGTTCCGTCGTGTTTGCGTCGGGAGATGTACAAAACTGTAATATGTCCAGCTCAGCACGCTGTAGACAGATTGGCAGAATTATCCACTCTGAATTATGTTGATTTGCGGCCGGGCTTTTATATCCGAGAATCCTAGCTTACTGGTGACGTAGAACTGCGTATAGTTTAGTGTCGTGTGCAAATCCATGCCTCTAGACGGGAGATGGGTAGATTTGCGGGCCGTGTGCACATTGGTGTCGAGTGTAAATCCGGAATCTTAGTAATGGAGCAGGAATTTAAAGAATGCTTCATTACAATTTTTTCGTAATCAGGTCATAATACATAAGAATCAACGATAAAATTTCTAGTGAAATGTTGTTGCTGAAAATAATCAATTCTACTGCACTATTTCTACCACACCGATCACATATCAAAAAGTAAATGAAAACAATATAAGATAATTTTATCAGCTTTAATTTGTCTCTCTTGACATTTTCCTCCAAAATAGGTATTTTACGAGACATTCGTAATAAAGTAAAAATATGTCACTTTTTTCAGATGACAAATGGATTGGAGAAAAATTTTTTGGGGCTCGTGTAGCTGAAATATTGTGGGGGTAAGTTAATATATCGCATTTTTTCAAAAAACTCATTAAAACTTGGCAAAAGTTTATATTTTCTTCATGTTCCAACATCCTCTATAGTAAACCGTAGTCCTGAGGATAGGACTTTTCAGAATAAGCAAAGTTTTTATGAAGAATGACTTTTTATCAGAAAACCAAAAATAAAAAAGTTTACAAGTATGTCTCTGTGTCTATGGACACACTGTATCTAAACTTATTTTCGGTGCCTAAAAAGTTGTTATTTGCTAGAGTTTCATAAACCGTTTAACGTTTACCTGTAATATGTGAGTTTTTTAATGCCAGCTATTTTTATTTTACAACCCACTTACACTTATTGTGGGCTATAAAATGGATATCTAGGATTCGCTTACAATTTTGTAGTTTAATAACATTTTGAGGAGTTTCTCACCGGCTACAGAAAAATGCAGTTTTATGGATACGCCAAGTGTAACGGAAGGTAGAAATTGTTATTTAGGGTAGCAAGTTAGAAGGAAAAGTGTGTCAGCTGAATTTACCTTACAATCTTAGACATTCGTATTCTTTTTATTAAGAAAACTAAATTATATGGCCAGAGATTTATTTTTTCTTTCTATGGTGACACTGTTGGATGGATCTACGTAGGAAACATTTAGCAAAGAATAGGACAATCCGTTGGTATTAATTGAATACTGGAAATTTCAATAGTGCGGCATTTGGTAGTTGAAATGACGTTTGAATGGCAAACACCAGTTTATTTAAAT
The DNA here is from genome assembly GCA_936432065.2 of Rutpela maculata. Classification (NCBI taxonomy): domain Eukaryota; kingdom Metazoa; phylum Arthropoda; class Insecta; order Coleoptera; family Cerambycidae; genus Rutpela; species Rutpela maculata. The sequence goes on from OW386285.2 coordinate 362,387,436, forward strand.
TGTTATACCAAGTGTCCATAAATGTATATATTCGAGTTTATTTAAAGCCATAATGACATTTAGTTTTTACTTCCACATCGAGTGGAAGTATAGTAACACAAAAAATATTTTGAAAATTTTTATTGTTCAAATAGAATGTCATGAGAAGCCGAGATTTTAAGTTTGGGCAAAAAAATATTCTGCCTGTCTATATTTTTTGGTGCACACGATTACTCTGGAACCGTTTAATATATTGACTTGAAATTTGGTACACGTATGTATATCAACGAGATCTGGAAATAAATTATATTTTAATCTTATTCTGTTGAAGGGCTGGGGGGTAAATGGGGGTAAATAGGTAAATCAAGCAAGTAAAAGTACATAAAATTGATACTTATTTTATACAAGAGAAGCTAAGGTCTCAAAAAATTTGTTGGAATTAGCCACCGCCATTACTATCCCCATTCCATTATTAAAGAGGACCAAAAAATTGTGATTTACTGTGTGTATAAGAGCCAAAGGTCTCAAAATATATTTTTTTAATTCATCCACCCCCACTACCACCCACCATTGATGTGAAATATCGTTTTATGGGTGTAGACGATTTCAAGTATTAGCCAGCTAGATATTGACCTCCCTCCCCTATATTTCCTTTATTTTTTAACTCATCCATTTGAAATTGGGTGCATAAACTATCTGTAAAAATGGATTTTTGGACGTGAAAAATGGTATGAGACCATTTCCGGTTTACCCGGAAATGACCGCAACTTTCGATTATTAAATGCAACACCCTGTATATCTTTATATATTTCGCAGATTTTTGAGTCCATGTTCAGTTTTTTAAAGCGTTTTAAGACATTCGTCTAGAGTGCTTTGGAATACCAAAATTTGATCTACGGCAGGTAAAGTTCAAGGGAAAAATATAATTTTTTTGCTTTATTTCATTAATAACTATTTATGAAGCCTCCAAAATTGAACAAATCATTTTTTTTTTCGAAAACTTTTTTTTTCAAACGGTGGTGGTTCATAAGTGTTCAATAGATTATAGATTTTTTTCTTAATTCATTGAGATCCATTTCAAATCTATGCTATTTGTTTTTCTAGTTTATTAAATTTATTTAAAAATAAAACATCACTTTCAAAATAATTTTTATTGATCTTTATAGTTTGCACTAGTACTTATACCATTAAGAAACAAAAAAGAAAACCAAAAGGCTATTATTCACAAAAGTTATTGACATTTCATTATAGACATATGATATTATATTGAAAGTGAATTTTTAATTTTAAAATAAATTCAATAAAATAAAAAACAAATAGCATAGATTTGAAATGGATATCAATGAATTCAGAAAAAAATCTATAATTTATTGGACATCTATGAGCCATCACCTTCCCATTTGAAAAAAAAAGTTTTCGATAAAAAAGTGATTTGTTCAATTTTGGAAGCGTCGTAAATAGTCATTAATGAAATTAATCGAAAAATTATATTTCTTCCTTGGACTTTACCGGCCGTAGAACAAATTTTGTGACCTATTCCAAAGCACTAGAAGAATGTCTTAAAATACTTAAAAAAACTGAACATCGACTCAAAAATTCGCGAAAATCCCAAGATTCACTCAAAATGTTGTCTTGAATCCAAATATGTAAAAATATACAGGGTATTCCATTTAAAAATCGAAAGTTGCGGTAATTTCCGGGTAGACCGGAAATGGTCTCATACCATTTTTCATGTCCAAAAATCTATTTTTACAGGCAGTTTATGCACTCCAAATTTCAAATGAATAAGTTAAAAAATAAAGGAAATATAGCCTGTGGTATCCGGTATTATCAAAGTTTCATAAACAATTATTTCTACACACAAATTTTTTTTCGTTGTGAAACTTGGATAGAAAATCTGGATGTGGAAGTAGTGATTCCTTGGGTAGCGGTTTTTAAAATCGGGAATAAACTGACTGAGGAATTTATTTTTAAAGAAAATCCAGCAAACTCATAAATTTGTTAATGACATTTTTTAACGATTTCAATTCAAATTCAATTGAAAACTTTTAGACATAAACGTTAAAGAGAATTTTAAAATATTATGATTTTGCTAAAAATACCGAAGGTGTTCTATTTAAAAATTCTTGACAAAGGCAATTTAGAAAGGACCCGTTTTATTTCAGAGATTTCCAGATCCATAAAAAAAATTGAAAGTAGGCAGAAGAAAACTTGGGTTCATTTAAAACAGTCTACGGAAAACTGCACATTCTTATCTAAATTCGTTTAAGTGATATAAGACATTAAAATAGGGGAAAATATAATGGGATACCCTGTATTTGCATAGCCAGGACGTGACGATGAAGGAATGAAATACATATTAAGTTTCATTTCGTTAATTAGTGCACCGTCAGCTTATAAGTCATTTTTGCGATATTATTTGTATTATTTTTTTCAGAACAACGGATAAAAATTATGAGAAGTTCACGCTTTGTAGCGTTCACACGCCAAATTCAGGTGAAATACCGAACTGTCCAAATATTATTAATGAATTCTAAATGAAAAACAGTAACAAGGATACAGAAATGCAAATAAAATACACAATTGCCAATTTTTCACAAAAAAATAGGCTAAAGTTGGCAAACAAGTTGCCGGAAACCAGAATTGTTAGAAAACAAATACCAAGAGTAGCTAGACGGTCAGGATTTATTATTTTCTGAAATCAGCTCGATTGAAGAAGCTTTAACTTACACGAGCAAAGCCGGAACATCACACAAGGAGACCACTGAAAATGTTTTGTGAGCCTTCGGCTGAAACAGAGCATCGCGTTGTGGCTTTGCTTGTTTTAGTGAAAGGTTTTTAAATCTAGCTGACTTCAAAAAATGATAAATCCTGACCACCTAGCCACTGTTTGTATTTGTTTTCAAAACAGTTTTGATTTCTGGGAACTTGTCTGTATTTTTTATGAAAAATCGGCAATTGTGTATTTGCTTTTCTGCCTCTCGTTGATGCTTATCAATAGAAACTTATTAATAGTGTCATTGACCAGATCAGCTTTTTGCCTGGATTTGAAGTATGAAAGCTCTATAGTGTAAAACTCCCTCGTAATCTGAAGAAAATAATAAAAAAAGGTTTATTGTTTAAAATCGCAAAAAATGCTTGTAATCTCATGAAAAGGCACTAATCATAGCTCAAAATAAAAAATTATAGGCTTTGCCATATCTTGACAAGATATAATTGAATGTCTTGTGAACCTAACGGAACCCTAAATTTTGGTAGTTTTTTAAATAGATCATGAATTTTGAGCTGCCATTACCTTCTAATCATTTTCATATAGCTTAATTTACAAGAATCTAAAATTTCAACTCTGTATCTGAATTTTAAATGCACCCCGACTATCCCCGATACTCCTAGATTTTTTCAATATTTTTCCCGATGTTACCACTACAAATACCCAAATTTTCAGAATTTCTACCATCTAAATCTTCACTTTAAACCACTGTGCGATGGTGAAATTTTTAGCGACCTTTCTTGGAGGCTCAGGCGGTTCAATTTTTTTTATTTGTGTTTTCACCTTTTTTAATGACGTCTTTATTTAGCTTATCACGGTAGAAGAAAATATTCATGCTTTTGATTTTTTAAGCTTTAACATCAGGCTCGTTATTAGAGAATCCTGAAATCTCCATGTCTCAAATTTTATGTGAATCTGCATAAATATTGCAATATGGCAGACATATTGCATTCGTTATTTTTGCAACTTTTGACATCAGGTTCGGTACCAAGTACTCCTAAAATACTTAACTACCAATTTTAAAGCAATTCTAATGAAAGGGACAATATTAAAAATAGAGGATTTTTGGCTCCCATCGCGGAACGCATAAAACCCAGAGAAAATGGTTGGAAGAGGCTCAAAATTAATAAAAACACATCTTCGTGGAATCAAAAGGTTGGGAAAAATTCTATTTGACCCCCAAAAACGTGAAAAAAACCTCTAGAATTGCTTTGAATAATAGCTTATACTGAATATGAAAATTACATTTATTTTATGATAACTATTAGGTATCCATTCAATAGAGATAACAAAAATGTACAACTACCCCTATTCACACACAGCACCTAATATTAAAAAAATAGGTACTAAGGTGATTAAAAACGTACAAAATGATTTTTTAATACTAGTTGAGCCAGACCTTCAACTGATCCTGACCTCAGCATTCTCATTTTCAAAAATAATCCCTATAAAGGTATGAAATAATATTAAATGCAAGTATTATTACAAAAGAACGTTTTAGTTAGTGACCCTGGAAACCACCATGCCACGGCACTGCACCAAATTGTTTTCTACTAGTAAAAGGGACATACATTCACTTTGTCTTGAAGTGAGTAAATACGAAAAGCTACCTCTATTTGAATATGAAAAATATTTACAGCACATAATATTACAACAGATCTGTTTGGTTTTAGTCAACACATTTTTTTAATAAAGAACAAATAGCGAGTTATTTAGTAACCTCAAAAACAACCAAACTACCCTATTCAGGTGGTAGAATCGTATTCACCGCTTCAAATACTAAAAAATAGGAAACAAGGTGACTAAAATGAATCAAGATCAACTTCACTTTAGGTAATGTAATATTAGAAAAAAAAAATTTTTTCACTTTATGAAATATATAGAATCATAATAAAATATATCAACACTTATACTGATTACTTAATAGTATCCCTATAAAGAAAAACTGTCGTTATTTAGAGATGTTAGAACAGCATCTAGTACAGAATATTTACAAAGCAAATTAAAATAAAATGAAAGGTTTCTATTGGTTCTTATGTCTGCATTTAATACATAGATATTAATAAAATGGCTAATCGCTGTAAGGGTGTAGGGTACATACTACATGTATATATTATAAGTATGGTTATAAGAAAAACAGAAACACTGATTATTATATTATTATAAAATTACTTTTTCGTAAATCAAAATTAAAATCTTTGAAACTTAAATGATTTATTTATTAATATAGCAGATATAACTGCTATATATGGGTGACCCTACGTCGGGGTCACCAAGTTATGGGTGTAGTTCTTACCCATACAATTAAAATAAAAATAAATTCAAATTGGTATATTGATAATATTTACATCTCGAGGAAAATATATATGCAAATTCGTTTTTGTATAAAAATATTATATCATATATTTTGTTATTATTTTTCTTCATGGAAACGATTGGAATCACAAGGAGCTAGTAAGTCGAATCTTCTTAACTGGAGTGAGCGAGTCGCTACAAAAGGGTTGAAAATGATATCAGTTTATTCTGTTATATTACTCCATGTAAAGGTACTTCTGGGTAAGCTATAGAACTTCATTTGTTGGAAGAAAGGGTACAGTAAATATGCAAATGGATACTTACAACAAAAGATCATTTATTGTGTTTTCTAGAATGCACCACGAGGAGGCGATCCTTTTTACATTCCGAGTTTAGTTTTCTTTTATCACCTTGGTACCTATTTAGAGTAGTAGTAGTAGAGTAGTAGAATAGAGTATGAATAGCGGTAGTTTTGTTATCTCTTTTGAATCAATACCGAATAGTTATAAAATAAATAAAATTTTCACATTCAATATAAGCTCTTATTCAAAGCAATTTTAGGGGTTGCTTTTATGATTTTAGGAGTGAAATATAATTTTCCCCATCCTCTTGACACCACGAAGACGTATTTATATTAATTCTGAGCCTTTTCCAACTATTTTCTCTGGGTCTTATGCGTTTCGCGATCGGGGCCAAAAATCAGCTATTTTTATCCTTTCCTTCCTTTACCCCTGCGCATTCGCCAAATTCTCGAACAATATCTGTCCACGACTATTAAATAATGTACTCATTATGTATGTGTTTCCTCAAGGATAATGCTATCCATTATTCCCTGCAGTGAATAATGATTTCATTATTCACTAGTGAATAATGAGGACAGTCAGTTGTTTGTAAGAGGTCACAAGCAGGTACTTCTTCAATTCGAGTGCAATATCGCAAATGTTTTGAAGAATTTATGGCCAGTTTCTAAAACGTTAAATGGAATTATTCGTTAACTGTCATAGCTACAATTATGTGAACAATTTTACTGTTAACAATTTTATGAATAGATCTTTATTTAACGTTTCAGAAACAGACCCTTTTTTATCATATCAATTTCGTTTTTAAATTTTATTATAATTTTACATATTAGTCAAAAAGAATAATATAATTAATTCATTAATTAATTTCTTCAGTAAACAATTTAATAAAAATATTTAATAGTCGTGGACAAAGTGTAGTATTCTACTCGCATATACTACCTACTATTCACTCTGGTGATTTACGACACTCGCCTACGGCTCGTATCTTAAACTTCACCCTCGTGAATAATAGCCATCATTATATGCTCGTTTAATAATATACTATTTTTCCAGTTTTTGTTCACCTTACACTAGACAATATTGTGTGGACGATCATTATCTCCTCAACCGTTTAAAATTTCAAAAAAGGTAAAAATTGTGGGAGATAAAAGGTGATAAAATTATTTTGAAATCTACAGTGTTTCATACATAGAGTGGTGGCAAGCGAATACTAGGATTTTTTAAATGAAACACCCAACATATTTTTACATATTTGCATTTGCCTCTTAATTCTCTATCCATGCTTATATTATTTTTGAATACTACTGCGTTGCCACGTTATTCTACTTTTTCCGAAAAAAAAAAAAAATAAATAAATTTGCAGAGCTCAAGGACAAAATCCGCAAAAGAACGTATTTTTACACATTTGACCACGATTTCACTTTAGATGTTAATCTACTAAATGTGTAGAACTTGGGGCATAGTTTATATTATTACTGTTTGCAAATTTTATTTTCATCGTACTTAAGTAAACTGTGCTATACGTTACATGCAAAATGTAATAACAAACATATATTTTGTATCTACCATTTTTGAGAAGGAAATTTTCTAAATTTGAAACTCGACCATGATTAGAGGTGAGGACGTCCCACTAACCTGCTGGAAAATAAAACGTACAAGGAAATTATTTATTTGTTATTTGATTATTTTATTTTGACAGAATTATCGAATTTATTACTTCTGTAGTGTAGCAACATTTTACAGAATAGGGAACTTGCCCAAAAAATAAAATTGAATTAAAATACTCAAAATCGTAAACTAACATCATTAAAAACCCCATAGACAGCAAAAAATTTAAAAAAAAAATCCTCCAGAAATATAAGCGATTAAAATCTACCGGATTTTACCCACTCCTGAAACGTGACGTCAGAGGGTGAAAGTCGGATGACGGCGGCAAGCGACACCGATTCTGCTTTCGCATGCTCATTTGTCAGAAACAACTAGCAGTGGACACAACCTAACCTAAAATTCGTTGGAAAAACATCTTCAATATTCTGAAATGTCACAAAATGCTACTTTTGATTCGTTCGTGCCGAGTCGAATTTTCGAATTTCGCCGTGCAATTTACGATCAGGTTTATCTGGAAGACTTCCTCTTTACGCGACATCGTACGGCCGTCTCAATGATGTTTTTCGAAAAATATGAACGTGTCAAGATTGCATGCTTTTGCAATTTTTTCGGCTCCGAAATGTGAGCTGTTTTTGCTATTTTAGCAGATATCTCCAAAACGGTGGGAGTTAGCTCGAAATAAAAAATAAAGTCAAACGAGTATTTTCCACTACGAATCTTTTGCTGTCACCAGACTTTTGATTTTTTTTTTCATTTCGGAGATAATTACAGAAATGTCGGCCACGTACGGCAAAAAATCGCAAATTTTGAGCTTCTACAGTTGGCAACTTTTTAATCTTTGCTGTGCAAGAAGCATTTCATGTAACAATTGGGGAAACAACGTTTTTAGGGTATTTCAACCCCGCTGAATACGAATCTGCCTGTTGCCATAGCGAAATTTGGACCGGAAGTCTGGTATCCAAGATGGCGGCCAAAACTCTCTTGCCCTCTATCTCCCTTGTCCGTTGGCTTAAAATAATGATCTAAACGTCTGCTTAGGGGTTTTCTCGGATGCCAAACACATTGCAATGCTCAAAATTTACTTACCTTAAGTTTGGAGTGCATGGGTTCCAAGATGGCGCCCAAGATGGCCGCCGAAACTCTGTTGAATTTACGTGCGCTCCGTGCGTCTTGTTGTAGTTGGAGTGTAAAATTTGTCAGATATATAGTTTTTAGTGGTTGAATGTGTACTACTGTGTGTGTGTTACGTGTTTTTGAGTAATATTTTACACCTTCCGAAATAAAATACAATTTTTTTTTAATCGCCTTCATTTTAATGTCCTGGCGCAGTTTAGCCGAGGGCTATTCTACCACTCAATCAGGATGGCCACACACATAGACAACATCACAACATTCCCTGCGACATTGTCATCTGCCGCAGCTGAGACTCGAACTCAAGAGAGGAGAGCGACTAGACCATATTGTCTTTCACACAACCGCAGTGTAGCCCACTGCTACCGTCTCGACAACACGTGAAAAACGCCACTACACATCCATACTCTAGCCAGGATTCGAACCCGTGATCGCAAGCCTATTACCTTAAGCACTGCGCCACCGAGCCGGTGCTCGGTAACAAAATTGTGTTACTGAAGGTAGAGGCGCGTGTAATAGTGGAAGGGGGGGAATAGTGGACGAACCTTATAAGAATTTCAAATTTGGCGCTAACTGTTCGTTCTCATCAATTGTCTGCCGTGCTTGATAGCATCTGAGGTGAAATACCACAGTCTGTGCATAGTGAAGGCAGAGAGGAGCCAGAAAAAGGTACAGATGCAGATGAAGGAGTGTGGCAAAAGTAATTTACCTATGATCAAAATTTGCAAATAGATAGCTCGAAGTTTCAGCCTCACTGGGTAACGTTTTGTCACTCTCAGACGTTTGGGAAAGATACGTTCACCTGGCGAGAACAATCAACGTTGAGATATCGAAGTCATTTGAATCGCGCTTGTCAACTTTTAAAGAAAAATTGCAGAACAGCATTAAGGACTCGTTCCTTTTCTTCCAGCCCTTGAAAAAGGACATCACAGGAAGGCAAACTCTCCTTATACCCCGGAAGTTTTTGTCCAAGGTGACTGCGGATGTTGCTTTAGGAGACATCGATCAAGATGTTCCGATCCCGAGGCAAGTGCTCGATGATGATTTTCGAACTTTTACCATCCTTATGACCATTGAGCCCGTCCCCAAAAGCCTGTACGGATATCCTAGCCTGTAATTGTTCATCCCAGTGCCTGAATACAATGTGCACGTGCAAGAATAGACTGACTTGCACCAAGTTGTGCCACCGCTCTCGACAATGTTTGAACTCTTTAAATGATCGTTTTCTTATCTTCCTTGCTTCCTTGCTTACTTCCGAGCAACAAAGTTTCGACGGCCATCTTGGAATCCATGCACTCCAGACTTAAGGTAAGTAAATTTTGAGCAGTGCAATGTGTTTGGCATCCGAGAAAACCCTTAAGCAGATGTTTAGATCATTATTTTAAGCCAACGAAAAAAGGAGATATAGGGCACAAGAGTTTTGGTCGCCATCTTGGATACCGGACTTCCGGTCCAAATTTTGCTTTGGCAACAGGCAGATTCGTATTCAGCGAGGTCGAAATACCCTAAAAACGTTGTTTTCCCAATTGTTACATGAAATGCTTCTTGCATTGTTCTTTTTTGAAAACGTGCCTAGTCTATATTACGCTCTATAGGAAAACGTGTAATTTCCTACATTTCCTCGAATATCTCGATAATTATCGTTTTTTTCGAAAAATTTGTAGACAACTTGTGTAAAGAGAATTAATTGAGCTTTCCGACACTTTTATTTTTTCTCTAACATAAAAAACAAAAGACTTATAACCGAATATGCGGACGTCTCAAAGCCAACCGCCGCGCCGCCCAGTCTATTAATTAGGGTGAATGGCTAAAGTACGCCATCTGTTGGACACCACGCGAGACCAGTTTTCACCCGGTGACGTCACAGTGCTTTTCGTGAGAATTTCAACTTTAATTATTTATTGCAAAGTAAGTACTGCGATTTAAGAGCTGATATTCGGTGTGGCGTGTTTTTATACATAAATACACACTTTAGTGAAATAAAAAAAAAATGGGCAAGTTTCCCATTATTGATAGAATTATATTATAGCCGAGTTCCCAAGCAAGAAGTCACGAAAACGGATATAAGTTTTGCTTTTCACTCTATTTTTATTATATTTAATGTTTATGTTTGGTTCAGAGGAAAATATAGGTATTGCAGTTTTTTTATAATAACACATTTTTATTGGTATTTTATATTTGTATGTCTTGCGCCCACGAAACCTACTCTTTGAAGACCTTAAATTTTAAGTTCAATTTCTAACTTTTAATTTGTTTTTGTATAGCCTTGAAATATTTTAAATTTCCGCCTACGGCGAATTTTAAATCAACATAAGCCCGCCTATAAATAACGGGGCACAAATATTGCATTTGCTAGGGGCACGCCAATCCTTAATCCGGCCCTGCTTGGCAGATCGTTTTTCTGTGTAATTTTTCAATTTAACTAAATTTACTGTTTAAGTACTCAACTCATGTATATTTGATGTAGTTGTCTATCAAATTAACTCAGAATGCGTATCCGTATGTTTGGCTCTCGATCGGAAAATAGCATAAGCTCAAGGGAGAACCACCCTTGTGCAGCTCAGTGGAAAGAAGACGAGAGAAATCCTGTCAAGTGCAAAGTTATGACTCTCTTTTAACTTTTAAAATTCCATTCAAATCAAGTAGTTAAAGGAATAGAAGCCATTTTGATTTTCTAATTGTTCCTATTGTTCTCCGGACAATTTTCTTTGACCATTTCACTTTTGTTATTTTTACAGACGAGCAGCTTTATTGTCTTAATAAACGAAACCAATGGATGATATAAGAACGGTGATTACTTCCGCTCGGATTACTTTTCCAATTTAGGGTTTTATTAAAATTTACATTGTTAACACTTTCCGAGGTTCTGTCTTTTTCGTATAGCCAAATAAAGCATCTAAACAAATAGTGGAGTGCGCTTAGGTGAAAAAACTAAGTTATTAGGAAATCGACTGGACTCGAATGGATTTGCCTAATATCTTTTTAACAGCTTTTTATAAACATTAATGAGACTTTCTTCCACTTTCTCTTTAGAAACTTTGGAAATTTTATTACATTATACATTACATAAACATGACAATTTTGAGAACCTGGCAGTAGAGTTGTGAGCAACTTGTGTTTGCTAGGGAAATCTTAATACACATTTTTTATAATGTACAACGGAAATTGATACAAAAAATATAAACAAGTAGTAAAGAATGGAATATATAAAACTAATTAAAAAAAATAAAACATGAAAAATAGTATTGATTGAATGAACAAAACCAATGGAGAATAAAACTCACGCAGACGTCTGAACTTGGCTGGACATATCTTGGTGTTCAAAAATATATTTTTTAATTTCTTTCGAAAACTTTCTTTTATTAAGCCTTCTTATGTTTTGTGGGTTATTGTTATATAGTTTTGGTCCGAAAAAAGTGACGAATCCTTGAGAAATATCATTACAATATTTTGGTGTTTTCAACTGTTTGTCCATATTTGATCTAGTAAGGTAGTTATGGTTCAAACACTTTCTTAAGCATGGAAAATTATAATGAACTGCTTTTCAACAAGCAGTAACGTATAAATTTTTTATATTTAAAACATTATTTAAATTATATGTTTCATTGGTGGGAAATCTAAAATTGAAGCTAAACATTATTTTTAGGATTTTATTTTGACAAGTTTGTAAAATTTTTAGGTGACTATCATACGTTCCTCCCCAAACAATAATTCCATACTGCAAAATCGATTCTGCTAAGGCATTATAAAGAAGTGTAATGGTAATTCATTATGTCTCTCAGGATATAAAATCTATCAAAAAGCGTTCTCACTCTCGAAGTTAAATATTGGATATGTTCCTTCCACTTAAGATGTTAATCTATGATAATTCCTAGATATTTAAAATTTCAGTTGTTCTTTCAACACTTTTCTGGCACGTGCAATCGTCAATGCTTTTACAACTAGATTCATGCATCTTAATAAAATTTTGATTAGGAAGAGTAGCACATGTTATGGAAAAGGTAATTTAATTTGGTTTTATCAACATTGAGAGTGAGCAGGTTACTATTTAAGAAAATGTTTAATTTGTTAAGTCCAACTCTCCGCTTTCTTATATACGGATGACCAAGTGTTATCTTGAAATAGAAGAACAGTGTCATCTGCATAGGATATTAACTTACAATTTAGGTCTAAAAGACTTATATCATCTGTGTATATAAGAAAGAGGATCGAACCCAACACTGTGCCCTGGGGGACACCCATCTTGATATTTTTTTTATCACTGAGCACATCATTAATTTTTACATATTGATGCCTGTTATTGAGATAATTACTGAATAACTTCAACACGATTCCACAAATTCCTATTTGCTCAAGTTTTTTAATTAAAAGTTTGTGAGGAATCGTATCGAACGCTATAGCTAGATCGATAAATATGCCTAGGTATATTTTTTTTATTTGCATTCAAGTTTTGATTAATGGTATTTATTAGGTCAAATATAGCATGCTTAGTGGATATATTTTCTCTGAAACCAAATTGCTTTTGAGGTATTATATTATATTTATAAAGGTATGTAAATAATCTCACTTTCAGTATTTTTTCAACACTTTTTGCAAAATTTTTAAGGAGTGTAACAGTTTGGCTAATGCGTTACCCGACTTAAAAATTGGTATTACAGAGGATGTTTTCCAAGAGGAAGGGAAAATGCCCGTCTCAAATATTTTGATAATTATGTACTTTATCGGTGTTAAAATATTAAGGTGAATGTTTTTTATCAATGTACTGGTATCTTGTTCGGGCCAGGCGCAGAGTTATTTTTTAGAGATGCAATAGCATTTATTATTTCACTGTTGTTTACAGTGTAACAGTTTGTTGTCGGGTATCTGGTTTGGAGATTAATCAGGGTCCAGATTAGTTAATAAGACAGCCCAATAAAAATATAAACAATTTATTTTCTTCTTCAAACAGGTAATATGTGGCAGGTTATACAGGTTATACAGGCCCGTATCTTTTACGGTTTTTTAGGATAACATTTTCTATTATCAAAGAGAGAGAGAGAGAGAGAATATAACGATGCGATGCGACGTAAGTTGCTGCTACTGGAGTGGCATCGGGCGTCGGGCGAATATCGTCGACTCAAGAAGTGTCCCAGCTCAACACGCTGTAGGAGGTCTCCAGGTCAGGCTCATCCGCTCTGGTTTTGGCGGCGAAACGGCGTCGGGGAATGACTAACGAATCGAGGGGTCCCAGCTCAACACGCTGAAGGATTCCCAGAGTCAGATTGCATTCGTTCCGTCGTGTTTGCGTCGGGAGATGCACAAAACTGTAAAATGTCCAGCTCAGCACGCTGAAGACAGATTGGCAGAATTGTCCACACTGAATTAGTTGATTTGGGGCCGGGCTTTTATATCCGAGAATCCTCGCTTACTGGTGACGTAGAAGTGCGTATAGTTTAGTATCGTGTGCAAATCCATGCCTCTAGACGGGAGCTGGGTAGATTTGCGTGCCGTGTGCATATTGATGTCATGTGTAAATCCGAAAACTTTAGTAATGGAACATGAATTTATGAATGCTTCATTACAACAGGATATAACAACATTGTACTAGAAATTTTTTTTGGGGAGCTAGAGGTTTTCGAGAGCATCAACTAAAAATCTAGTGTTTAAAAAATGAACAAAGAAAATTACAGATTCATTAAGTTGCTTGAAATATCTGTACACTTCTCACCCTGTCTTAACCAAAATCAAAGAAATCATCCTGTACGAAATGCAAAAACATACCAACCATGGATTTCATCGCATAGATGAATAAAAGGTAACGAAGCAGCTGATTATCATGCAAAAGTTGCAATAACCGACAAAAGTGCAATAACTGAAATGCAACTGCCGTATACAGATTTCAAACGTTTTTTGAAAAGTCATATAAAAAGTAAATGGGAGAGTACGTGGTGAAGAACCGAATTAAAATTCGGAGAAATTAAACCATTTGTATCGCCCTAGAAAATTATCTCAAGTAATTGCCATCACCAAATTATTATCATATCCCTTCTCCAATAGATCACACCAAAGAACATCTACTGAAGAAAGAATCAGTAAATAAATGGCCTGTATGTGATGTTCATCATTTCCTAGTGGATTTTCTCAAATTTGCAATGAAAAGACAAAGACATAAATTAAAAGACGACATCAAGTTTGTATTATAGTTCAGTAATATAACAGTTAATATTGTAATATAATATATCGGACAAAATTCATAAAGTTTTGATAATTGGTAGTAATGTTAATATAAGGATAGCATAAGAATTACTAATTCGAAAAGTTTCCGCCTCTAAATAGTGTGCTTCGTCCTAGGGGATCGTCGTTTCCACCCTCATTTTGAGGTTTTCTAGATTATCTCGGGAACCTTATAAAATTCTCTATCGAAAACGTCTATACAATTTTTTCCATAAAATTAATAGTAATTAATACACAATAAATTGTGATCTTTACTATAATCTACTTCAAAGTTCAATGCTTAACGCAAAAGTAGTTGCTACTAAACTCCACTTAAAATTATAATAATTGTAGCGCTTCCACCCTCTCACTTCTAAAAAATACTGCAATTTTTAAAGAATTATTTGCACAATTCATTCGAGTCTGGAGTTTAAAACGTGCTTTAGTTTTGAGAACTGGCTTCAGTACCTCTTTTCCTTTTCGATGACAGACTTTCGAAAATAGTGAGTATGTGATTGGTGGAGGATACTTGCTTCGCCGCGTAATACGGCCAAAAAAGCAGGATTTAATAACGTTTACAACCCTTACGTTAGTTAAATAAGAAAACATTACGGTAACAGAGTAACTGTCATGTTCGATAGTTATTTGGATAATGCAAACAGCACGAAAAGCCTAGAACGACAAAGGCGGATACTGCAAAGAACGTGTCCTGAAATTATATTTGATGAAAACACTGTTGTTTCTGAAACTCAGCAGAAGTTCCATAGTAATTTGTTTAACAAAGAACGTTTGATTGCAGAACTAGTAAAAACATTTAGGAATGAAGGAATCGAGGTGTTTGTTGCTGCGGATAACGCCGATTTATTAATAGTACAAACTGCTATCGAAAAGTGTTATAAGTGCGACACAGCTGTTGTTGTAGAGCAAGATATTGACCTGCTAGTCCTTCTTATTGCTCTTTCTCCCTTCGACAAAGACATTAAATTTGTAAAAGAAAAACAAGGTAATACCAGCAAAAGGAATTACAGTTCACGAAATTTACAATCCTCAACTTTTTTTAAAACCTGTACAGAAACAATATTATTTGCACACGCCATTAGCGGTTGTGACACAACCTCAGCGTTTTTTTCAAAAGGAAAGGTTAATGCAATCAGTGTGCTTAATAATAGAGATGACTTACAAGACATCCTGCAAACTTTTAATAATGAAAAATCTAGTCGTGAAGAAATTGTAGAAGTAGGAGAGCGATTTGTTCTAGCTTTATACATCTCTACCTCCGCAGAAAAAAGTCTAGATGTATACAGATTCATGTGTTTTAACAAACTTGTTGGTAAAGTGAACAATACTGTAATGTTATCAAAACTGCCACCAACTTCTGCTGCTGCTCGGCAACACTCATATCGCCTTTTTTACCAAATTCAAACATGGAAAAACGTTACGCTAAAAGTTACTGACTGGGGATTTAAAAAAGTCGGCGGTATATCAACCCCAACTATGACAACAAAAGAACCTGTTTTAACACCAATTTCTTGTTCATGCAAATTAGGGTGCGAAAAGAGGTGCGGTTGCAGAAGAGCAGGCTTACGTTGTTCCACAATGTGTTACCATTGCCACGGACAAGCATGCATGAATGTCGAATCTATGGAAAACGACGAAGATTAATTAACGCAGGTAACCTTCTGATAATTAGTGGATTAAGTATACAGGGGACACCAAGTAAAAAAGGGGGCAATTACTTTACCTCTGGAGTGAAGTGGCAACAAGTAAACAATATACAGTATTCTCGCTTCTTTAAAAATTGCGATATTTCTTAGGGTGAGAGGGTGGAAGCCGAGGTGGAAGCGCTACATTTATTATAATTTTAAGTGCAGTTTAGTAGCTACTGCTTTTGCGTTAAGCATTGAACTTTAAAGTAGATGTTAGTAAAGATTACAATTTATTGTGTTAACTGGAACCAACTCCGTGTGCGCCTTATATCCCACGGTACTATTAATTTTATGAAAAAAATTGTAGAGACGTTTTTGATAGAGAATCTTATAAGGAATAATTTTGTATATAATAAGTATTTTTAAGTGCACCGTTCCCGAGATGATCTAGAAAACCTCAAAATGGGTCCTAGGAGATGAAGCACACTATTTAGGAGTGATAACTTTTCGGTTTATTAATTCTTATGCTATCCTTAACATTTCTACCAATTTTCAAAGCTTCATGAATTTTGTCCGATATAAATCGTTATATTACTGAACTATTAGGAGAAGACTGCAAAGTGCAATTGCAACTGCAGTTTAATTAAATCAAATAGGTACAATAATGCAGTTACCTGCTTTTCTTAATAAGAAAGTTACATTATAATTACCAACAAATAAATATAATAACGTTATTAGAATTCAACGATAGTGTCTAAGGTAGAAGGTAGTAACTTAATTATTCTAATTATTTGTAGACTTGTTTATCGTGGAGCATGTTTTACCAGTGCCAGGACGTAATCTGAAGGGAAATTATGTTGTGAAGTTTTGTTTCGTTATCTGCGTATTGTATTAACGTGTCTTGCCATTGTTAAAGACTCGCTAACAAAGTAAAGTGTTGAAATTAGTGTAATTATAAAGCGGTCTGTTTTGTCAAGTATTAAATTGAAATTTATTGTTCTCCGAGCAAATTGTATTTATCCTTTAACCCCGATTACGGCCATGTCGTAATAAGTATTCGGAATGGTCAAATTTATAAGCACACCACTCTTACAGACATTCATTCTAATGACTTCCACATCCACGGAGTAGTCTGGAAGTATGGTAATAGACTGGCGGTACATGACCAGTCAGGTGCAACGTTTTTAAAATGCATGCCAATCATATATATGAATGAAATTACCATGAATATGCCAGAAATGCAAATTTTAGGCAGTCGTCGCGTGCACAAGTGGGTGCAAATCGGTTTTTTTTGTGTCTTTTTTTTGGGTTTTATTTTTTTATTTTTTTTAATGGATGCCAATAGTGCCAAACGAAAAGTCGTGAAAAAAAATCCAGCGGAAATTCATTGGCATGCAGTTTCCGCGCTCAAAACAACTGTTAATGTGCACATTAAATCGTGAAATTTTTTGGTGTTCTTGATTTTGGATGATTTTGATTTTGGATTTTTTTTGAAGGCTTTTCGTTTGGCACTATTGGAATCCATTAAAAAAAATAAAAAAATAAAACCCAAAAAAAAGACACAAAAAAAACCGATTTGCACCCCCTTGTGCACGCGACGACTGCCTAAAATTTGCATTTCTGGCATATTCATGGTAATTTCATTCATATATATGATTGGCATGCATTTTAAAAACGTTGCACCTGACTGGTCATGTACCGCCAGTCTATAACGATAAAAAATATATATATACATATTGATCAAATAGGCTTAGAATGTCATGAAACGTCGAGATTTTAAGTTTAAACAAAAAAAAATCTGTTTATCTTGTCTGTCTCTCGCAAGATTCGTACACTATAAGGTTGCCTCGTAACTCACGATCCCACCAAAAAGTGTCATTAGCCAATGATGTAAAATGACACCAGATGCAGGGCCTTATTCAAAATATTTATAGGATTATATTACAGCGGAGTTGGTAAGCAAGAAATCACGACAAAGGATATAAGTTTTCTTTTTCCATCTTTTTATTATTATATTTTTAATGTTTAGTTTGTAGGCGAGCGTAGAGGCGACTTCAATGTGAATATCAGTCGATATTCCATTGAAACAACGTCGGGCGCGGTTAGTACTTGGATGGGTGACCCATCTTGGGAAATACAGCGTTCTCGTCCCACCTTCTAGCGGCTTGTATATCAGAGTATACGCGGAAGCAACGTAATTTCAGACGAGGATTACGTAGTGGATATACCATCCTTCGGAGGGGATGTAAAGCAGGCGGTCCCTTGTCTATTAAATGTTAGGCAAGTAAAAGATCCCCTACTCTTCTTAAGGGAAGAGGTTCGGCAAAATTTCCAAGTTGGGGGTAGCTCGTCTCCTGGCGTCGGTGATAGGCCCTGGTAGCGGAAATAGGCCGACGTTAAATAGTTAAAAAAAAATGTTTAGTTTGAGAGAAAATATAGGAACTGCAACATTTTTTATTAGTATTTTATATTATTAGTCTAGGAAATAGCGTGCAAATTCGACGACGAATGGTTACCGTCTGCCGGTCTGTAATCGGAGAGACCGTATAAGTACAATTTTTTTTCTCTCTGGAACTTTTAGGTATGGTGGGGGGATAGGGAGGGAGGGGACTTTTTTTTCGATCGAATGGTTACCGATATCTGGCCTCATAGGTAGTTAGTATATGTACTTCTCACACCCAAATTACGCTGGCAGACGAAACTTCCGGTCGGCGCGCGGTAACCGGAAATTAAAAAAAAAATTTTAGTTACCGGACCAAATTTGGCGCAGAATTTTTGTTTCGGTGTGTACAGTACTGTACTGTAGTGGCAAACATTTCTGTTGGTCGGTTTTTGCGTAATTTGCGATCAAAATGGCGAAAAATGGACCAAAATTTTAAATTTTGACAAAAACATCTGAAATTGAAAAAAACGTTTGCCCAGCCAGCTTATGGTTCACAAGGAACTAAAGAACACTAACCTCGGTTGGCAGACATTTTTTCCAAACTTAACCTCTCAAACCACGCTTTGAAGGGTTAATTATTTTTTTTTATTAATATAAAGAAATGTCCTTTGGATATGTTATTACAGCAAGAAATACGAAGAATTTGAGCTTTTGATCATCTTGATCCGTTCATAATTAATAGTTATTAACAAAAAAAAAACAACGTGCTTTGCTCTAAATATTGCTCTAATAGGACTGTCATTTTTTGGTTTCTAAAAATCAATAAAGGATGGAAATATGATATGCAAGGTTTATTTTCTTTTTATTTCAATGGCTTCTCAGTGTTTTTGATTTTTCAAATCAGCCGCCGAGCGCTCCTTTCAGCCTCAAGCGGACAGTGGCACTCAGTGCGCTGCTAGCCCCCCACCACCTCTACCAGTCTCGCTAAGCCGTTACAAAAATGATAACAATAATAATAATGGTCGCGTGCGCGAAAAAAAAAAATTATAATAATAATAAAATTAACTCGAATTACATAAATTTAACAAAGGACATTGAAATAAAAATTTATTTGTTAATAACTCTATTAATTATGAACCGATCAAGATGATCAAAAGCTCAAATTCTTCGTATTTCCTGCAACTTTAAGAGTGGAGAGGGTAAAGAGACGATACGATTTGAATGCGATGAAAGGGAAATCAGAACGATTAGTTTTCCGTTACTTGAAGTTTAGAATTTCGATTTGCTCGCTAAACTTTTGAAAAATGATGTTTCTTCATTAAATTTCTCCTTAAAGACTTCAACATCGAAAGGGTTGGTAGTCCCCCTTCTTGAACATGAAGCAGGCCTAATTATTTTCACCGGTTTAATCCGTAAGTAATTTATAAAGAAATAATTTTTTTTTGTAACTTAGATTTGGCAACGGCCATATTACAGCAAGTCACGCTTACACTTCATTTCTTTCCAGGGTTTTAGTTTTGAATGCAAGTTTTTATTATAAAAATGCAAATCTTCTAAATTTGGGAGCAAGTTTTATCAATTTTGGGATGCACATCGTAGATATGCAATCTTTTTAACGTCATATTAAATTTTGGGTTGGAAACATTAATTTTTTTTGCCATCCCATGGGGTTATCTTTCTTCTCTGCTACGTAATTAGAAGATAAAAATGTATCTATTAGTCTAGAACAACTTTTTACGGAGGACACGGCGATAATATGGTAGGATAGTTGGGATTTGTCCTTATAGAATTTCTGGAAGCGTCGAATATGGTACTGGGAACTTCTTAACTGAATCTCGGGCTCATCTATAAATCAACGATTACGTCACTGTGGATTGGATTTCACCATCATCATCCCTTACTTGGAGTCACTACCTTCATTCACAGAAAATTCCAGATAAGTGTCGCAAATAAAATTTTTATTTAATGTTTTTTTATAAATACTTCATATTTTTAT
Organism: Rutpela maculata; assembly: GCA_936432065.2. Taxonomy (NCBI): domain Eukaryota; kingdom Metazoa; phylum Arthropoda; class Insecta; order Coleoptera; family Cerambycidae; genus Rutpela; species Rutpela maculata. Next base: position 362,407,738 of record OW386285.2, read on the forward strand.
GCTTTAACATTTTTTTAGAGTTATTTAAAGTATCATGTTGCAAATATTTTTTTTAAAAAAACTATTTCCATTTTCAATTTTATTCTTAACATGTTTCAACGAACAGTTAATATTTTCTATTTTTATTAAGGTATAAATTATCGGCGTAACGTCTGATTAAAATCAAATATATAAAAAGTTCTGTAAAGACTTTGTGATTACAATTTCTACGAAACGCTTAGGTGTATTTATATAATAAATTTTGACCTTTAAACACCATATTGTCAGTTCATGTTTTAGACAATATTTTAAGTAATATCTATATAACATATTATTGTCCATTCGATTCTTCCTTGTACATAACTTTGTTTAATATTAAGGCATCAGTTTAGTCGTTTTCTAATAAAAACACATCTAGTTTGATTGATTTATAATAAAATCAATTTTATAATTACATTGTCCACTTATTTCAGGTATTTTGATACAAACCAAACTATACAAACAAAGTATTTAGATATGATCTGCTGAATTAATTATTTAATCTTTTATAGAAAGTTGAACATCTTTTAGTAATATTTAAAGGTACTAATTTAATTTTTACTTGTGCGAAATTTGAATTATTAATTTACACTTTTTTTTACAACTAATACTTTCCTTAAATTTTGATTAGTTTATCTTTCTTGTAATCAAACTTCAATTTTAGTGTAAATTACAAATATAGAAAGATTGGCGCCCCGCTTTTCTAGGAAAATTATCTTTATATAAGTCAAATTAACATCTCTTTAAGAAAAATTATTAAAACATCTATCATTTATTAATTTCTATCTACCAAACACGTAAAACTATTTGTAAAGTGTTTTCTTACCCATGACTCATCTGCCGAGTCTCTGAGCTACTTTTCTTTAAATAACATAAAGTGCAGTAAGAATCTCAAACACTTAATGAAAATTAAGAATTTATTGAACAGTGAAGAAATAATGGTACAAGTTCTAGAGCGAAAAAAATTTTGTACTTATATGGTCTCTCCGATTACCGACTGGCAGACGGTAACCATTCGTCGTCGAATTTGCACGCTATTTCCTAGAATATTATAGGAAGCCTACTTCTCGAAGAAACTATGATTTTAAGTCAAATTTGTAACTTTTAATTTGAGGTTGCTTGACCTTGAAAAATTCAGAAATTTTGCCTGTAGCGCATTTCGGATTCCAGTAACCCCACCTATAAATAAGAGAGCACAAATATTTAATTTGCCTAAGGGCACGCCAATCCTTAATCGGGCCCTGACATGAACTGAATAATTTTGAATTTTTATATTGAATTTTTTAGCATGATTTATTTTAGATACTTTCGCTCAAAAAGCTTGGCGCAGCCCTGACTAATTATGGGATGTTTTCATGGCTTTCTTATGTGTATTAATAAATATGGAGACTACTATACATTATTATTTTCTTTTTATTTTTGTTGTGTAATTAGGTACTCTATGGATACAGAATTTGCATTTACTATTAAGTTATTTTATTGCTTTATCTGTAATAAATTAATTTTCTCTGTGGTGCAATAGAAATTTTTTGACGTTACATGAGTTCGAGTAAAAGTCCTTTAGGCAACAGATAGTAATTTTTTCAATTTTCCAACCAAATACATATTAAAAATAGGGGCCACAGATAGCATTTGCCCGGGGGGCCATTTATATCCAGTCCGACACCGCCTCAGATTCCAGCAAAAAAAAATCCCTTCCCCAGATACTTTCTATATTGCGATTCTTAGCTTTATTTTTACTCCACTATTCTTTTATCGGGAATACAAATTTTAAACAAATTCGCACCGAAGTATTCTATTCCGCAAGCATATTGTATTTCACGATCCTGTTCTTCGCTTGTAACAAATGACGCAAGACTTTTTGTTCATAACAGCACAAAAAGACGGAACAAAACGCTGTATAAGAATATATGGTTTTTGTTTGGCTCGATGAGTAACTCCCAAATGCAAGCTAAAATCGTCTTTTCCTTTAAACTTATCTTATTTCTCAAAAGAGGAATCATAATACATTTTACTTTGCAGCACATTTACAGAACACAAGGTGTCATAAGGAAGACATTACCATATATTATTAGTCGCAAAGGGAGCAGCGCAATTGGGAATAAAAATTACATTTCTGACGAATTTATTATTTAATCCAGGTTTTATCCCAACCCCACAACCGTAAAAGCGTGTATTAAAAATACAGGGGATGTGTCATATTTGGTGATAATTATATTAAATTGAAATATTGAAATGTAAATGGCAAAATAGTGTCAGGCTCGTGTTTCTCAAAAGTATTCGAAATAAAAGGTCCAAAATAATTCCGACAAACTTTCTTATATTGGCGTAGTATTCCCTGTTTGCCGTATCTTTATATCGACAAATCTCCATTACTTCTAGACGTAACGAAGGCTCGGTTCGGTGGCGCAGTGCTTAAGGTGTTAGGCTTGTGACCATGGGGTCCCGGGTTCGAATCCTGGCTGGAGTGTGTATTGGCGTTTTTCACGTATGGCCGAGACGGAGCAGTGGGCTAGACTGCGGTTGTGTGAGAGACAATACGGTCTAGTCGCTCTCCTCTCCTGAGTTCCAGTCTCAGCTGCGGCAGATGGCAATGTCGCAGGGAATGGGTGTTGTGATCTTGTCTGTGTGTCCGTCCATCCTGGTTGAGTGGTAGAATAGCCTACGACTAAACTCCGCCAGGACATTAATCTAAATAAGGCGATAAAAGAAAGTGAAGTGTAATAACGATAAAAAATTTGATTTTTTTTTATTCAAATAGGCTTAAAATATTATGAAACATCGAGATCTTAAGTTTGAGAAATAAAACTGTCTGTCTGTCTATTGTTTTGCCTGTAACTTCTTTTTATGCGCACGATTATTTATGATGTCTTGAAAGGTACGGTACACCTATACCGAGTGACACAGGTTAGTGGCTCACTTCTATATCTCCTTTATTATTTAACTTATCCATTTGAAATTTGGAGTGCATAAACTACCTATAAAAATGGATTTTTGAACATAAAATCAGTATGAGACCATTTCTGGTTTACCCGGAAATGACCGCAACTTTCAATTTTTAAATGTATATTTTTACATATTTGAATTCAAGACAAAATTCTAAGTATACCATGAGACTCTGGCGAATTTTTGACTCGATGTTCAGTTTCTTTAAGCATTTTAAGACATTCGTCTAGAGTGCTTTGGAATACCAAAATCTGTTCTAAGGTACGTAAAGTCCAAGGTAAAAATATAATTTTTCGTTTAATTTCATTAATAATAGACCGAATGCATGTAGGCGGCGTCAGAGTCGCGTTTGGGTACTGCAACATAACCTCATTTTCTGTACATCTTTGTTTACTAATTCTTTAAAAATACCAAGCAATTGTGTGCCTCAATGCACTTCCTATTATAGAAAAAATAAAAATTTAAAGTTTCACCAGTTTCCAGTATGCAGCAGTTTTAGAAGAAAGTGGATAGTTGCTCTCAAATTACAAAAAAGCCCATCTAGTGTGTTCAAAACATTTCACAGACCGAATGCATGTAAGCGGCGTCAGAGTCGCGTTTGGGTACTGCAACATAACCTCATTTTCTGTGCATCTTTGTTTACTACTTCTTTAAAAATGCCAAGCTTTTCTTTTAGTTCAACTAAACTATCCATTTTCTGTATGTTTCAAATAAACAAACTTATTTCAACACATCAAAACTACAAAGCACAGAACACAATGAATAGAGTACCCAAAGGCGATCGGTAACCGCCTGGCGGCGAAATATTTTACTAAACCTATGCATTCCTCCTATTATTTACGAAGCCCCCAAAGTTGAACATATCATTTTTTTATCGAAAACTTTTTTTTTCAAATGGGAAGGTGGTGGCTCATAAATTATAGATTTTTTTCTAAATTAATTGATATCCATTTATAATCTATGCTATTTGTTTTTCTATTTTATTTAATTTATTTAAATATAAAAAATCACTTTCAAAATAATTTTTATTAATCCTTATAGTGCACTTGTACTTATACCTATTAAGAAACGATAGAAAGAACTAAAAGGTTATTATTCACAAAAAGGTAGTTTATACACATTTCATTATTAATACATTAATTTCCAACTCTTCATTTACAATGAATTCTTGATTTTGGACACGTGGCTCTCACCTCATTTTTCTCTCTAATTTCTTGAAATAATGACTAGACGCACGTCTTCTTTCAGGAAATCTCTGAGCATACATTTGACCTGCAAACACAGAATTTTTTCGACATAGGCCATTAATTAATATCATGTTAAATTTTAGTGCGAAGGCAACTATGTTAAAGTTCAATAAAAATTATTTTGAAAGTTATTTTTTATTTTTAAGTAAATAAAATAGACAAGCAAATAGCATAGATTTGAAATGGGTATCAAAGAATTCAGAAAAAAATCTATAATTTATTGAACACCACCTTCGCATTTGAAAAAAAAAGTTTTCGATAAAAGAGTGATATGTTCAACTTTGGAGGCTTCGTAAATAGTTATTAATGAAATTAAACGAAAAATTATGTTTTTCCCTTGAACTTTACCTGCCGTAGAACAAATTTTGGTATTCCAAAGCACTCTAGATGAATGTCTTAAAATGCTTAAAAAACTGAACATCGACTCAAGAATTTACGAAAGTCTCATGGTATACTCAGAATGTTGTCTTGAATCCAAATATGTAAAAATATAGAGGGGGTTCCATTTGAAAATCGAAAGTTGCGGTCATTTCCGGGTAAACCGGAAATGATCCATTACGTTTTTATGTCCAAAAATCCATTTTTATAGCTAGTTTATGCACCCCAAATTTCAAGTGGATCAGTTAAAAAATGAAGGAAATATATAGGTGAGCCACTAGCCTGTGTCACCTGGTATATTATAATGAGATCTGGAACTAGATTATATTTTGATCTTATTCCGTTGAAGAGTTAGGGTAAATGGGGGTAAATAGGTGAAGCAAGCGAATAGGAGTCCATAAAATTGAGATTTAGTATATGTACGAGAATCCAAGGCCTCAAAAATCTTTTGGCATCAGCCATCCTTATTATCACCCCATTATTAAAAGAGGTTAAAAGAATATAATTGTGATTTAGTGTGTGTACAAGAACCAAAGGCCTCCTTTTTTTTCATCAGCCACCTCCACTACCACGGTTATCTTAAAACAAAAGGACTCACTTTCTGAATTCGTTGTTTTACGAACGACGAAGCTGCGAGTTGTACTACTTCTGAAAATCGATTTTTATATGAAGTCGTTTTCACGGGCCCAAGCAACATTCTAACAAATACAACAAATTAAAACCCACCACGCTCGTTACACTGCACATTCCACGCGTGTAATCCGACACCAAATGGTTGTAGTGACGGCAATAAAACAGTGCTCAGTGGGCATAACCAAGCGATCGGCAATAGCTGCGGCCCACATAAAATTAGTTATGTTGATTTTTTTATAATGGTCGAGGTTGCATGATAAGCCGGTGGTAATGACCGATACAATAGCAGAGAATGAAAGTAGACACCCACAATCCTCATATGCATAATGGAACATACACAGAACGTTCTCCATATGCATGAGAGCTCGGCGTGATGCCACTGGGAATAATAGACTCCACACGTCCCAATCGATTACTTTGGCTACATGACATCTCCGAGGCCATTTAAATACCTTTGCTGACTCCTCTCTGTTGTACTTTATAGTCACCAGCTCGTAAAATGTAAGTATGTAATATTTGGAAGGCGATGATACAGGTCCGTCACTTAAAACTCCCCAGGTCCGTTATTTTTTTTTATTTTTTAAGCAACGGCCATGTTCGTCAAATCGTAGGTATTCGTATTTTTAATTTAAATGTAAGTATTCGAATTCGCAAATAAGGCGGCATTGATGATCCTGACAATTATTGACCATAATCCCATTGTTTTGAAAAAATGTTTGTAGCCTTATTAAAATTGCAAGTGACATTTTATTTAGGAAATTTTAAATTATTTAACAATCACCAGTTTGAGTTCAGAGCCAAAGTGCCCATTACGCTAGCTATAAATACACTAATGGATAGGGTTTTCGAAAAATTGTGAAATTGTGTACGCTCAGTTTTTAGATTTAGGTAAGGCATTCAACTGCGTCTCTCATGACATATTAATAAAAAGTTAGTTCTTCATACGGTTTTCCATTACCAGTCACAAGTTACTATCATCGTTTGTTAAATATAGCAACACTAACTCCAAGCTCTTAAATGTCAAATATGGTGTCCCTCAGAGCTCTGTATTAGACCTAACTCTATTTCTTACTTTTACGACTATCGTATAATCCTTGTATAATGTGATACGTATGTGTGTGTATATACATATATTTTAAGTCAGCTTTTCTTAGTATGATACTTGTAATTTGTTTCTTCTGTGACGTACTGTACATTTAGTATATATGATATTTGTACTGTTAGTGGTTACTAGTGAAACATTCCCATCCTTTAATTGGTTACCACTTCAATGTGAATATCAGTCGATATTCCGTTGAAGCAACGTCGAGCGTGGTTAGTACTTGGATGGGTGACCCATCTTGGGAAATACAGCGTTCTCGTCCCACCTTCTAGCGGCTTGTATATCAGTGTATACGCGGAAGCTACGTAATTTCAGACGAGGATTACGTAGTGGATATACCATCCGTCGGAGGAGATGTAAAACAGGCGGTCCCTTGTCTATTAAATGTTAGGCAAGTAAAAGATCCCTGCTCTTCTTAATGGAAGAGGTTCGGCAAAATTTCCAGGTTGGGGGTAGCTCGTCTCCTGGCGTCGGTGATAGGCCCTGGTAGCGGAAATAGGCCGACGTTAAATAAATAGATAAAAAAAAAATAAGAGTTATCACATTATTACTATGATTTTATACTGACACGATAGATCCTTTTTTGGATTCGGATTCAGCGTCGAAAAATAGACCAAGTCCATATAATTTCGTACGCTGCACAGAACTTTTTTTTTGTGTGTGTGTTATCTATACGTTTTCAAACAAGTAATTACTTACGGCCGTGGGTAATAATTCATTACTCAATGGGCTAGGATCAATCACAAGAACTCGTATTCATTACTTAACAGTTAATGTGGAGCAATCCAAAAGACGATTTACAGAACACAAACGCGTATGCCATAATTCAATTCAAACTGTCATGCACATGTAGATTTCTTGAAATTTCAAAATTGCTATTACTTTTTTACTAATTTGCAAATTATTAAAAAATCACAAAATCAATCATTTTCCAGAAAATATTCCAAATATAAAAACGTGCATATTTAGGGGCGAAAAGAAATGGATTGCGGTAGGAGGGCTTTCAAGGACTTTTAGTATGTAGAATTTGAACTCAGGGAATATCTATACCAGAAATTAGCTCCCAATTATTTTTTTCTGGGTCGAATGCCTAGATTAACTGGGTTAAAATCAATTTAAGATTTGACACGTTGAAAATAACCCTTTGCAATTTGATTTCTAGCTTGTTATCCCATTTTTATATTTTACGAATGTTTGTGTAATGACAATGAGACAGTGCAAGCAGCAGATGCTAAGTACACAGGAGGATAATTGACGGTTTCATCCTTTCGGTTGAGCCAGATTAAATCTACAGGAGTGTTGTCATGGATACATGGTTACGTTTCCGTTAGTTTTTTTCTGTATTGTACTTTTTACCTTGCTACCTACAGTGCCTACTAAGGCATTGTTTGTTTTTCATTAAAATGTTAATAAATGGCTGACTTGCATAAACGTTTATTTTTTATTTGTCTCTATACGAGGGTGAGTTACTGCGATCAGTCAAAATTCCGCGAAATTAAACAATAATAGTAATAATAATAGCATAGGCATTAGCCATAAATGAAATTACTCGTACCCTAATGGTAGAAGCAAATTTTTAAGAAAACCGAAAAAATTTCAGTAGGGGAATAATCTCACATCCTCGGAGGGGCAGCCATGAATATAAAAAAGCAGTTTCGAGAATTTCAAAAATAAAACAGTAACTGGTCAGACTTTTTCACAAAAGATTAATAAGATTTGGGTGGGTAAAGGTGTAAAAGGTACATTTATCATAAGTATCTTAAATTTTCTCATGCTAGAAAGTGAACGAAAACAAAGTTATTTTGGCATCGAATTAATTCTTTTAACAAAATGCGAGTGGTTCAGTCCCAACCTTAAAAAAAATATTATACAGTATGTTGGAGAATTGAGTGACCCTTCAGCCAAAAAGTCGGGAACGCTGTGCGGTGTTTCTCAAGTGCACGATTCCCCTATCAGCATTATACGACTTCGTACTCAGTAACATAATTAATTCTTTATTCATCTAGTAGAAGAGCTAGTAGAAGAGCTGGCAAAAAAATTGTAAACGATAATGATTAGAATTTTCACCGATGGGAATCAATCCATTGATCTTTGGGTATGTCAAAACCAATCATCTGGCGTTTCAAAGTGGTGGCATTATCTCATAGCACAGTAGAAATAGCACCTTAATTATGAAAAAACCACGACCCAACTCAACGCAATGAAGTTTTTGTAGTGGTAAGAACGTGGAGGCAAAATGGCTATTCATTAAATAACTAAAAATCTGTAACGATTATGAAAACTACGGAAATTAAACGTATTTTGTTTTCTACCCATCATTCAAAAATAAAATCTCGTCGAGATATAAATTCTTGAAGGTCTGGTGGTTTCGATGAGTTGTACATTAAGTTTAATGTTACAAAACAAGATTAAAAATGAATAGATATGTGTATACTATTCGAATTAATTACAAATTTATTTACTGGTTGTTCCTAAATTCTTTTAAGTCGAACAGCGGACATTTTTATAAGTCAAAAAAAAAAAGATAAATCCGAGTAGGTACCTCCACCTCACAGAGGTGGCCCTAACCCCAGAGAACCTTTTAAGAATTTATTATGGTTGTTTATGATTGCATATATCGGATACGACATGAATATTTAGTATACATAAATAAACCTGTATCAGAAAAGGCTGTCCGGTATCATTTTATTAAGTGCCATAATTACACTGCTATCAACGTGGAGCCCCATGTAAAGATATTAAATGAAATATTTTCAGAGTTATACAGGAAGAAGTTATGGTTTTGATATAAGACAATGGGACCGCCTCCGTACGTATTTATAACCCGGCCCCGCGGTCAATTACAGGTGTTCACGGTTCATGCATTTTATCTACTTTGTCTCTCGCTGCCTGGTATCCTATACCCGTAGTTAAAACGATAAAATCTAAGTAATTGTTTGATATTTCAATTGGCTTTAGTTCGGAGAATAATTCCTTACCGAAATTAATTGAATTATGTTAGAAGTCTGAAGATTTTTATCTCAAGCATATACAGTGAGTTCACGATACAAGATATAAATTCGATACAATTTTACCTATTTTTTTACTGCAAAAGCGCTCGAAACCACGATTTCTATTTGTCAGGTGTCACTTTCTGGCTTGCACGGTCACTCAATCTCAATTTTATTTCCGGTTTTACGGAGATGACACCAACTTTGTTATTTTAAATACTACACTGTGTATATTGTTCCTTTTTTCCAACAGAACAACGACTAACCCAACCCTTTAGACATCTGAAAAAATATCAAAGAAAACAATAATACCCAGAAAAGAAGATACATCACTGCAAAATTGGATCAAGAATCTGAAGTGATCGTATGAAATGATTTATGCCCGATTCGTCTATTCCCATTTCGCCTGACCAATTAAAATTTCCCGATTCGTCTGACAGCTCAAATAGTGGTATCATTTCGCCTGAAACTTTAAATTGATATATAGTAGGTACAAAAACTACTGGTGTAGTTAAAAGTAACAAAACTAATTGCTAACAAAGTAACAAAATTAATTTAACTTAAGCTTAACAGTGTAAGCTATTTTTTCTAAACATCTTCCAACTGTTACTTCATTATTTAAGTAGCTTCTTGAATATGTTTTACATATGTAGTACATCGTTTTCTGGGTGTCACATAAAGTTGTGTTTGGATAATTAATATTTGACAACGTTGAGCGTCTTCTTTCAGAAACTGTACTAGTTCAAAAACGTTTGGATGACTTTTTCCAATGTTGCGATTTAAGCGTTTGTGCCATCCTTCCAAAGCATTCGTTGTCCTATGACGTAAACCGAAGCAATTCCAAATTTTTCCTATATTTTCATTCTCCGTCCACTGGGTTATAAAATAGTCATTGAATTTTGTAATTTTTTTCAGAGTTCGGTGAATTCTCCATAATAAATAGCCAACCATCTTCTAGAGCATAATTAGGAATATGTGCTAAAGATGCGCATAAACGAATATGACTTCCTCCTTTTCTTGATATTCTTTGTTAACCCACATTCTTGCACTTTCTTCCATACGCATTGATTAAAATGAAAGTTACACCAAATTCGGTCTTAAAATACTTTGGTGTCCAAAGAGGAAAGTGACTCTTTATCAAAGAAAATAATCTTTTGTATGTGTTTTATCTGGAAGAAGTGCATACACTACTGGAACAATACTTGTTGCAGTTGAATTACTGCCTATATTTGCGTGTATAGTATATAATTGAGTGAACTATTTGCAGCAAGATTTGAAAGTTCCGTCTGCAAAAAATTCGTCACTTTCTTGCAATAAATGCATTAACTGCGTACTCGAAAATGCCAATATTCTGTCATCCGATCCGTCGTAAATAAGTAGAAAGTCCTTAATTAAAATTTTTGGCAAAACAAGCTCAGATCGGCTTAAGAACTTTGTCACCCGAAGATTTTTTGTCGCATTCTATATAAAGATGACTTTTTTGAGGAAAAAGTAGGCAATTCGGTTACAAAATCAAGACCGGCATCTTTGACTTTCGTTATTGATTGCTCAAAAGTTGTAGTTCTTCACGTACCTGCTTTTTATAGTCAACCATGACTTTTTCAACTTCGTTCCTTGCACAGTCGACAACACAAGTATGGTCTCTTTCAGCAACAACTTTCATTTCCTCGTTCGTTGTCACATTTTCACTACATTTTCCTGAAAAACATCGCCACCTTGTCGTTAGATCTTTGTTTTGCCTATCTTTATTTAACTTATAGCCTTTGTATAACATAACAGGAGCACCCCGCTTTGATTCGACAAACTCAATGTCACACATTTTTAAAAATTATGTTTTTTGACGTTTATTCCTGTTCCCTAGTAGGTCAGGCGAATCACGATCATTTGTTTCCGTCTAACATGTGGTCAGGCAAAACGCAACCAAAGCATACCAAATTTTAATTTCAGGCGAAACGGAAACAGGCGAAAAAGGAATAAATGTATGAAATAACGAGCAGAATTAATAAAAGAAACGGGCCACTGGCCCTTGATAAGCCACCATCAAAGTACTAACTGATAGAATTACCAGAGCTAGAAGAAATACCGCATCTGAAGTAGACAAAATAAACAATGAGTTAATACACTATGTACCAAAAAGGCTAAAGGAGCAAGCGAACTTTATAAATTATCACCATATATCTGAATATATATACTACGCACACTTCCTACTCGAGCAACTAGGGAAGTTCATAGGAAGACTACCAGCTAACGTTCATCAAGATCAGATCAACGGATTATGCACTCCACCGGAAAAATGAAGAGAAGGGACAACACTACATATAGTAGCAATAAATCTCCAGAAGACAACCCATGAGGCCATGAGACCATAGTCAACACCCTAGCAAAGGAGTAACGCACTACCTAATAAACAATATAATAAATGCCTGCCTTCACAAAGACACTGCTAGTTAATGGTTCGGACAATTGACAGACACTAAACAAAAGAACATAGAAGTTAAGCAAGGTTACCCGCTATCCTCTCGACTGTTCACCACGGTCCTAGACCAAGTGATACAAGGCACAATAAAGGAAACACCAAATTTTAACGAATGCACAGAAACATTGAGAATACCGATCGTGCTATCACATGCCGCACAGTGGGGCCTAAAGCAGGTGAAGATGGCCAAAAAACTTTCAATGGTTCGTAACAAAGGTAATGGTGAAAAAAACACATTTCATTGGAAAATATTAATTACTATGGAATATATAATACAAAAAGTAAAATATTTATTATTATTTTTTGAAAAATTTTCTCGAAATCTTTTAGGAACTTTATTACTAGCCTCTTGGACTTCTTCGCTTAGTTGCCCAATAGACAATAAATCACTAGCGATCACATCCGGACCGTGAATCTTCTGCACGGTTAGTGGCATTAGATACCAGCGAAGATACCAGGAATATTTCTGTGTTTTTAATTGGCGCACATATGCACAAAGTTTTACTCTCGGTTTTACTGAAAATTTTCAAAACTGATCCGATTTATTACCAAAATTCCGATTCCATGCAGGTTGATTCAAGACTAGTATGGGATTGTATAAATGCCCTTACGGACCTAGGAAGTTAGAACAAAGTGACCGTGGCATGGGCACCAGGACACGAGGGACACAGGGGAAATGAGAAGGCTGATGAATTGGCCCGGGAAGGGGCATCTAAGGCCCTAGTAGGACCCGAACACTTTTGCGGTGTGGCTAAGCTACGCATACGAACATCCATTAAAGAATGGGTGCAAAATAAATCACTAGAGTGGTGAAAGAATTTCCCACGGCAGAGACAGGCCAAAAAGTTCATTAATGAACCATCTGCCGAATACACGGAAGACCTGCTAGGCCAAAACAGAAACGCTATTATGATAATGGCAGGTCTTCTAACTGGACACTGTAGACTTAATAGTCATATGAGTCTAATGGGCCTGGCAGAGGATGCAACATGCAGATTCTGTCAAGAAGAAGAGGAAACCTCAGTACATGTGCTGTGCCATTGCGAAGGCCTAGCCAGTCTGAGTTTCCAACTACTTAGCGAAGAGAAACCAAGGGCAGATAGCTATACCAAGGAGCCCTTATCAAGGCTATGGAGTCTGATACAAAAGACAAAGGTGGATAAAGAGCTCTAAATAAAATTAGACAAGGAGTGCCAACTTCTTTCCAAATCTAATCTAATCTACTACCAAAATACATTAAAATATTAGACCGGAATCTTCAGTCCTACGAATGTAACAAGATAAGTGAAATGCTTGCTCAATATTAACCACTTGGTGTACCTACTTGTTCCGATTTTCGATTTGGCATTGATATAAATTTACAGAAATAGTAAAAAAGTAATGTGCTGACCTGTGGGTAAAGCCCCCATGACAAAAATAATTTGGCGATAGACTACAGTATGAATTATAATCGTTTGAGATCACCACTTTCTTTGCTTGCAAAGAGTACTGCAACGAATAGCCTATAAAACATAAAGTTTCGACTAGTCTGACGGAGAGTGACGAACTTCCCCCGCCACTTTCTTAACGGCATATAATGTAGGAAGCTTTAAACTATAGTATCCAAGAAGCATTACATTTATCGTCATTTTTGATTTTTGACTTTTTGCCAACTTTACCTGCTTTGGTCCCATTGTGCGCCTATGATCTCTGTAATCTTCACGGAAGAAGAGTAAGACATTTTTAACTTCCTAGAAAACAAAATACCACATCTGAACACATCTCGACTAAAAATAAACTCAAGAGAAGTCTAATAATGGTGGGAGACCCACCAACAAAAGAAGTCGGACAAGCGGAGAAAAACACAAAATAGGCGACTATTCCCTAAGAACAACGAATAAATTGAAATACCTACGAACATCTGACGAACCAACTCAGAAGAGAGAAACTGTCAAGGAGAGAATTGTATCGTTCATCGGAAAAAACAAACTACCATGAGCTCTGATCAAGAGGTTGAATATAGCCATCATACTGCCAATGATGATGACAATATGGATTTAAAAACGCGACAACAACAAAAACAAACGAAAGAAGCCAGAGAAGAGCTGAAATTGGAATCATCCAACTACTCACAAAAACAATAAGATGAAAGCAGCGACATAATACGTCAACATTACTAGGAGGGAAAACAATTATAAAGAGGATACAAATATACGCAATGAAGTACTGGGGACAAAGTCCAGTGAATGAACCCTACACATAAACTGAAGAAAACGCTAATACTGAGCTGCAATAAGCTAGAAATAGGGAGACCATGCTACAGGTGAAGAACAATCGAGAGAATCATGAACGAATTAGGAAACGACCAAGCACGGGGAAAGAAAAGCGAGGGAAAAAATGAATACCAAAAGGAAATCTTAACAATATGTGCTCTGCCAGAATCAGAATCGAAGGAATCAGAAGACCAGAAGAGGAATTTTATAAGCAAACACACAAAAAGAGGAGCATATCTCTATATCATGACAAAATGTGGTAATGCATCTCGCAAACATCTACACTCTCCATTCCACACTATGCTTCATGTGGTCCCCAGTGCTGAAAATAATCATGACCTAAATCCAACCCAGCAGCCCAGTGGTATGTTTCCTGGGATTGGCAGCAAAGCTTACTGTACTCCAGTAAATCAAACCAAACCAACACTGTATATTTCTGCAGATTTGGATGAAAGATAAAAACGTTTTCATTAAACGCCCTACACACATATTTATTATGAATAGTTTCTACATAAAACATTTTATATACATGTTAAACTTATTCAATTTGGCATCAGTTTACTTCATGACAAGTCGATGTGTTCTTTTAATAAAACGTTGGCAAGCAATTGAATGCATGTATTTTAATACGAATCGAAGCGATCACTAGATCTTCAATTTGTCAGGAATAATTGAACTGTTTGTAAGTTAATGATATCTAACTAATATTGTCAAAATGATTTTATCGGAAAAGGACCTAATTGGTATAAAAAAATACTGTCAAAATTTCAATACAAGTGTCCTTTTCTTTTATCGTGCATACAAGAAATGTGACAGACGGACATTTTGAAAGTTGTTCAGAATTCGTTTACTTACAAAATTATATGAATTTTTTTCTCTCTACTAGCGACATATGCGGTTTTAGAAATGTACTGATCAAATGCAACATACTGTTCGTTTTCGTATTCGCGAAGAGTATAATAATGATGATGTTTTCTTTGATTATGTATTAATTTTTTTCATGTAACTGATGTAATACTAGTTCAATTATTCTAGATCAATTATATTTGAACGAAGGGACATTAATTTTTATTCAACAGCACAACACAATGATTTTTTAGATATGAGTTAATATTTGTTAGTGATAAAATTAATACATTCTTTTTTCATTAAATACTTAATTTGGAACATATTTATTACAATGTTCAAAGCCCGATGCTCATTATATTTAAAGTAATAATCATTTAAATTATGTCCATTTAAGTTTTGTTGAAAATTAACAAGATTCAAAACGTTGGTCTTGGTCTTTTTATTATAAGTTTTTATTATAGATACTATGAAATTATGTTGCAATAAATACCAGGACAGAGTATATGTAGAAAATTATTATGTACATATTTCAGTCTTACCAAAGCTATTGATCAATAATGGAGAGCATTATATTCGACATAAAAGATTACATCTCCTTAATCACAAAGCACACAGTTTAGAAATAAACAAATTGTGTACGTTCTTTGTTACACGATGCCTTTGAGGTGTTCCTTTCGGTAGGTGGGCCCACGGGCCCGATTTCTTAATACTTATAAATAAGATGTCAATGGCAGTTGTACAATTTTAACAAATAGCCTTTGTTCTTTGAATGCCTTACCCGAGGACGTTCCATACGGAGAATATTTTTTTGCAATTGGGAATGTGTGTGGCCGACCGCTCGACATTCTACGAAAACGCCCGTATACAGGGTGGATCATTTAAAACTGTCCACTCCCTTCTTTGCCTATTCTCTAAAATTTTAACACGTCGATTCTTCTTCTCGAGTGGGACATAAATGACAATGATAAAATTTTAAGCTAGAGTAGAGGTCAAGGGATACATCGTTTTAAAGATATTTCAATTATCTTTACAACCGTGTAAAGTTTTTTAAATTTAATTGTGTATTTTTTATATATTGCATCTACAAATGGTATGATCTAAAATATTAAAATTCTCCCATGTAAAAATAATTTATATAATTAAATATTCAAAATATCCACCTCCATAAAATAATATAACCTTTGTTGAAGAGATTCGCTAACATTTTGTAAGATTCGCAGGGGTTATCTTGCTACATACTTCTACTGTTTTGTGACGCAGATCTTCTAAAGAAATTGGCTTGTTAGCAAACACTTTAGTTTTTAAATGTCCCCGTAGAAAAATAAGTAAGATCGGGTGATCTTGCGGGTCACTCAATTGTACTTTTCTGCCAATCCAATAACCGGCGAAACTTTAATTTAAGAATTTTCTTGCACAAGCTGCAAAGTGGAGCTTCATATTTTTGAAAAATAGTCCGTCTTCTCAATGTCTCTCATCGTTTTCAACAATATCTGCTATGAAGGGATCAATTTCAGTTTCTAGCATGGCAACATATATTTCTTCGGTTAGACTACCATTATAAATAAGGGTACTACAATATGGTTTCCTAAAATACCAGCCCAAACATTTAATTTCTGGGGAGTTTGTGCATGTGTTTCCCTGTAAACTCTGAGATCGGTAGCATTCCAATAAACATAGTTATGACGATTTATTGTTTCGTAAATGAGGAATCGTCAGAAAAATACTTGTTAAAAAGTTTGTTCATTGCTTATTGTTGTTCAATAAACGTTCGCTCATTTTCTCACAAAACTGTGGGCGATCACCGTCATATTCGTGAAGTTCTTGTACGAGTTTTATCCGGCAAGGATGATATTTATTAGTTTTTAAAATTCTTCGTACACTAGTTCGGCTTACTCCTGAGATCTCAGACAATTGTTTAGAGGTCAAAGTATTATCTGATGACACATGTCATAATATAGCTATTTGGGAAGCTTGTTTGTTACAATGTGAGTTCGATTTAGGTTTTTATTAGCTACTGACCTTGTTTCTAATAATTTTTCTCATCAAATCTAATACATAAGTATGAGATACATTTCTCTCAGAATGTCTATCATTAAATATGTATTTATTTTCTAATACAGTCGTTATTCTTGACATTAATTGAACCAATTTCAAAAGCATACACCATTTTATGAAAATACAAATCTAGTAAGGAGCACTAACTAACTTCTACAACAGAACAGAATGATAATGTAAAAACAACTCCAAAACCACAAACGGCCAAAATTATTCACCTGGCAAAATCTATTACCTCAAAATAATGTACTGAAATTTTAAAATAATACGGAGTGAATAAAGAAAACTTAATGTGTGAGTAAATTTCCAAAAATTTATTCAGTTTAACTAAATGTAACTAAATAAAATATTTTTCAAATTTTTCCAATTGGTGAAAAGTTTTAAATGACCCACCTTGTTTTCCTGGGCGCTGGCGCTGCAACGACAAATTCTCAACCGCAGGATTTAGTAGAAAACAATAATTATTATAACGAAAGAGACACTGATGTCTTAATTTTAAAGTAAATTTTTGCGGTCGCTCATATTAGTAAATCATTTGATTTGCCGCAAGCTTCTAGCTGAATCAAGTAGAAAGAATGAAAAATCGATTAAACAAAGTTTCTTCGAAATATATGACTAATTTCCAACAGTGTTTGTATTATTCAATTTCACAAGATGAAGTATTAAAATAGGTACGTTGTAAATAAACCTCGTTTTCGAAATATAAGGTGTCGGTAAAAATAAGACTATTCATATTATACGGCTGTAAACTCTAAGAGCCCAAATTATTAAATTTTGCAATTTTCTCCAAATTTCTTTTAAAAACCGGTGTAGATAGGTCGACAAAGAACACATATGATAAAATTTTCAATTTTTTTTATTGTTTAGTGATATTCGTGACAAAAAAATCAAAATAATACTACTGATAACAATAATACTAAATAATAGTAATAATAGCACTTGTTGTCGGCTTGTCCGACATATGCAGTCTCGGCCTATATCCAGAGGCACGACGGAGCATTACGAGTGCTTTATTACCATCTAAGGCACTCGTATGGGATAGACGAAACACCAGTGCTGCCTTACGCTCCGGGGGATATTGAGTCCGTTGTGGGAAATGATAAGTGTCTAATTTATTGGAACTACTCGTTTCCCACCGTCAGGCAAATACAAGCCAACAAGCCTGACATAGTCCTCCTCGACCACCAACTCAAGACAATGTTTGTCGTGGAGTTCTCGGCACCCGCGGAGAACAACATTGTCTTGAAGGAGGAGGAAAAACGGACAAAATATCGAGATTTGCTCTTCGAACTCCGCAGACTCTATCCAGACCATACTGTTAAGATAGTGGTACTGATTATAGGAGCCCTCGGTGGAACGAGACACCCACTGCTTTCTGAACTTAAGATCATACCGGCATGCCGAAATTCGGCAGAGGTCTTAGCCGGCAGAATGCAGAAGGCCGTCATCCTCGGTTCATTACGTCTGCTCAGGGCACACGACTCTCGGACCCAGTAGTCACTTACCCCACGGGTGTGGGGAGTGGCTGCCGGTACTACCAGCTCCCCTCTGTGAGGGTCGGAGCCACAGAGAAGGGTGACTGGTTTTCAAAAAAAAAAAAAAATATATTAATAATATTACTAAAAATGATAATGAAGAGCAGCCTTTTATTTGATTTCTTAATGGAACAATATAATGCAATCTATACTTCTTGCACAGTCCTGCAACTGGATTTGCACTCCTTATACGCACATCCCTCCTTTTTTTCTGATATTGTAATCAAGACATGATCCAGTCTATCATATCTAACACTGTCACTGATTCTGTTGCCAGGCTGGCTATACAAAGATAAGGCTTTTGGAGCAGTCCCTTATCTAATTAGGTAAATTTGAACAATGTCTCGCGAAATTCCAACTGCGTTTCTGTTTGACCTGCTTTTTTGTAAAGAATCCATGCATTTTCAATAGATACGTCGAGTATTCAAGTGAAAACGTTCCACTCCTCTTAGAACGTATCCCAATTCTATATAGTCTCACATTCTCGTCCATTATGTCAATTTCTCCCATACTATATTTATACTTTCCAATCTTTGGACGTGGTACCGAGATCATCTTGTTTTCTGTTTTTGAAAATCTTCTAACGTGAGAAATTGGTTCCGGGATATCTTACCACATTGTTATCCACCCATTTGACAAATATTTTACACGGTTCACGTTCAATGACTGAGCAATTAGAACTTCTTTCAGTACATTTTTTTCTTTTGAAGTTACTTTCTGGGAGTTCTTTCAACATCGTAATAAGTGGAACAGTTGCGTTACCTCACCACATTCGTCAGAAATCAAAATTTATCAGAAATCCGTGTTTTGAATTCAGGCATAACTGATAACTTCTTCCGGAACAAAATTCTCTAGAAAATTTTTCCTTTCAGTGGACGGAGTTTCCAAATTTTATCGTTAGGGTCAAAATTATTGTTGTTGGCATACTGGATAAACCGCATTATTTGAATAAATCTATCTCTTCTCATCTGGTCTTTTATCATCGTGTTACCCATATCAGGCTTAGAGTGCCAATAAAATCGCTTCCCAGATTGTACATCATACCCACTTACAATTAGGATTCTGATTCTGGATGGGTTTTGTACAGAGCATATTTTCTAGATTCAGACAATAAATATTCAATAATGGTATCATCCCAAAATACTTCGACAATTTGCGTTGGAGAAAGATCTGTCCATCCTGAATAATCGGGGCTAGGAATCTAGGAAAGTACTGACTACTGGATGTAAGATCTCCAGATGTCCAACAGTATTTCATATGATTTTCTTTTTCGGCTTTTGTGTTTTTGAGTTTTTGTCACTAGGATTTTCGGTGTTGAGATGTTGCTTGGGCAATTTTACTAGAATTACTAGACGTGGATGCATCATTCTCGGAACAAATTCTTTGGTTATTACTCAGTTTCACCTCGACGTTAGCTCGCAGAAAACTACCGGAAAGACGATTAAGATCTTCAACTTCCTCTTCATCGCCAGATTCCTTGTCAGAACGTGGGAATCAGGAGGCTCGATATATATCGAATCCACATCAGCTTCAACATGACAATCCTCTTCAAACATCGTTTTCAGTGCTTTTTCTAGCGTGAGTCCTAAAACAAACATGCACAATATGACACTGCGATAGCCTAGTGTTACATATATGTAACACAGCAGTTTAAGGGCTTGAAGGAAAAAAAATTGTAAAAAAAAAATAAAATACTTACTCAATGGATGCATTTTTTTTTTAGAAACCACTAACTTAACCATTCTATTAACAGAAAACAACAAACACAACAAAAACAACGATTATGACAGTGGTTTTACGTTGCAGTAATATCTTGTGACATAGTGTGGAGTCATCTAACCGTAAAAGTTTGACCCTAAAAAAGAGCGGCGTATAGCATAGAAAAAAAAAATTAGTTTCTATTTCCAGTTAGCGCGCGCACCGACCAGAAGTTTCGCCTGCCAGCGTAATTGGGGTATGTGAAGTACATATACTAACTACCTATGCGGACAGATATCGATAATCATTCGATTTGAAAATAAATGCCCCTCCCTCCCTATCCCCCCTCCATACCAAAAAGTTCCAGAGAGAAAAAAATTTTGCACTAATATGGTCTCTTCGATTACCGACTGGCAGACGGTAACCACTCGTCGTCGAATTTGTACGCTATTTCCTAGGCTATAAGGTGATTGGTAACTGCGCAGAAATATTTTGGGTCTTAGCAAGTTGGTTTATTTTTAATCAGAACTCGTTGATACTGGCCCTTCATGTTATATAAATATTATATTATGCTTACTATATTTTGAAATATTCAGCGTTTCACGAGCTAAAGTATCTAAATTTCTCATTTAAACAGCTGTCATATCCTCAACGAAATATCTAAAGTCGTATTATGGAAGGGCATGTTCAGTAGCATTAATTTGTGTTCGTCGTTGATTTAAGTTAGGTATTACAATATACGGGCCTGCTTATCAAAAACGTTGACAATGGCGATGATTTATCACCTTGGAGTTCATTACAACTAATCCAACCTTTTTTAATCATCTGACCTATTTATGCTGAAACCGAAACTGGCCAACGTAATACAGGATGACTCAGAATAATCAAAACAGCTTAAGTAAAAAGTATCTATGAATTTGTGTACGGAAATCGTTTCCCTATCGAGATAAGGCGGTCACTTTTTCTTAGGTTGCCTATTTGAGAGTGCGTGATGTTTATAGAAGATCTTACCACTATTCGTCTGAGGGACACGACGAAACTTATATGTTGAGGGCGCTAGTTTGCCTCCCTCAACGCTTGAGGACGTCTTTCTACACTTAGGGAGTTCTGATAACTCTTAACAAATGACATTAGGACTGGTGCCCTAGGATGGATGAAAAAGGTAACAAAAATTCTATATCTATTGTTAATCACTGCTCTCTCCAGTATCTCCGCCTTCATTGACTCAGTGCAATTATCTGATATTTGTCTTAAATTCTATTCATTTTTGTGAATTTATAATCACTTTTTTTACATGGTCTCGCAAGTTTCCGTGCTGTTATCGTTGTCCTGAAATAGACTTGAGGAACTGATGATGTTCCTATATCAGTAGTCGATCCAACACACAGAATCGTTAAACTTAAAGTTAATTAATCAGGAAATAAGACATAATTTGAAATAATTCAATGTAAATTGGAATTAAAGTTCAATGGTAATACATTGTGTAAAACGACTATCTAATCTATACATATAATTGACTGACTGACTCTCTGACTGATTGACCTATCAACGCACAGTTCAAACCGCTGTGTCTAAAAATTCCAAATTTTGCATAGAGGTTCCTCGAATGACGCGATATAGGTAACCACTAAGAAGGGATTTTTCGAAATTCGACCCATAAGAGGGTTTTAGGATTTTTCGGAAACGGTTAGATCTATTTTTGAAATCAGAAACGTGATTACTCGAGCGATGGACTTTCCTGAGGAAATAAGAAGACACGTATTCGATGGTTTTCAAAAAGAGACCCCCGAAGGGGTGGGCATTTAAGCTTTTGGGAAACGGTTAGACCTAAAGCCTGAAATTCGGTAGAAATACTCTTTATTGGAATCTATTAGATACGAGTGAGACGAAATTTCGATTTTTACTTTTTAAAGGGGTGAAAACTGAGGTGGTAGATGGTCTAAAGGATACCCGTACCTCTGAAACCGCGTAAGTCAGAAACGTGGCGGGCTCTTCTGAAGAAATAAGGAGACACGTATTCGACGATTTTCAAAAAGAGAAGACAGGGTGAACGAGGAGGGGAAGGTTTTTAAGCTTTTCGGAATCGGTTAGACCTAGATACGCTGACAGAAATACTCTTTATTGGAATATATTCGATTTTTACTTTCTGATGGGGAAAAAACGGGGGTGGCAGATGGTCTAAAGGGTACCCGTATCTCTAAAGTCGCGTCAGAAACGTGATATTCCAGCGACGGGTTCTTCTGAGGAAATAAGAAGACACGTATTCGACGGTTTTCAAAAAGAGACCCCCGAACGGGTGAACAGGGAGAGGGATGTTTTTAAGCATGAAATTTGACACATACCCGCCCATGTGCTTTATTGTGGATTAAAATAATTATTTATTCATTTAATTCGCTCTAACACAAAAATAGAATAATGAATTGTCATTAAATTGCGATGCGCAGTGGGTTTCCCCGAGTACAATGGATGCGTAGTTTGTTTTCCTGAGTATTTTAGATGCGCAGAAGTTTTCCTTGACTGCAATGAATGCTCAGAGGGTTTCCTAGAGTCTACTTCCTGAGTACTAGGGGAGTACAAAGTGAGTATGTAGTATTAATTTATAGGCATAAGTTAGTATATCAATGTTCTTATTTCCACGCGCAAGAAGTCTTCCACGCGAATGAAGTCGCGGGCATCAGCTAGTTATATATAAAACAATTCAGTTCTGCATAATAGGGAGACATTCCGTAGAGAATGTTTAATTACAGCTACATACGGTGAGAAGTAATCAACCGACTAATACAAAAAGATCAAATAATTCCTTAGAAAATATGGTTTTGGAGCTGGAAGGATTTGGTACTGACTAGTAATATGTGCCACAGAAATGTTATAGTTAACTTTGTAAGTCTCTATAGGTGATTATATCATTCGTGGGAACTAAACACTTTGAAATGCTTTTTGCGGCAATATATGAGTTATATGAAGTTTTTCAGCTTCTTTCAAAAAGTATTCATAGCATACAGGGTGCACCAATAAAAACTCTCTGGCGTAATATTCCTTAAAATAATATAGATATTCGAGTTCTGCGAAAGCCAATTGCTAGCATATGTAAATATCGTTTTTTAATATGTTAAGATGTAGATGGTGCTGTGCTGCAAAGAAATTTTTCGATGACAGGTACTTTTAAACGGAGAGCATTTTAAAAAGCTAAAATCCGACCGTTTTTGACATATTTGAGTTTAAATGTTGTAATTTTTTTAAAACTAAAATTTGTGTAACTAATAATAATATAATAATAATAATAATTTGTTTATTTTACATAAATTACATAGACTAATACACATTACATAATAACTCTCTACATTATAGCATATATTAAAAAGTTCATGTACGACATAAAGTTGTAAGTAAATAAACAAAAGAAAGTACCACAAAAGTAACACTTGCAAGTGGCAATAATTTCTCAGTTCATCAGCACTCCATACAATATATATTCCATGTACTTATCAACAATATACATACATACACACATGCACACAAAAACACCTAAGTAAACACTGACCTTGTCTATCTAATCTTAACAATACTATAAATATATATTTTAATCCCTATTTACATTTAATAATTTGGATACCTCGTCCCTGCTCATATTGAGTACAAATTGTTTAGCCCTAGTTTTAAATTGATTTAAGAAACGTACATCCCTTACCTGACTTGGCAGTTCATTATATAATCTAGGGGCCAAAAAAGCTAAGCTTCTTTGACCCACCGATTTTTCAGCAGCAGGCGTTTTCGCTTGGCCCTTCATTTTATTCCTAGTTTCATACGTATGGTCAATTAAAACTAATTGATGTTTGTATTTCCACTGGTGAGTAACAGCTTTTAAAAAAAATATTTGTCGCAAGTCCAAAATTTTTGCCTCATGATACAGTAAATTGGAAGGGTAAGTATTATTTTTTTGATAAATTATTTTTAAAAACTTTTTCTGTAAAATTTCTAATTTTTTTAAGTAACTATTTGCAGCGCCGCCCCATCCAAGAATTCCATAAGATATGCGTGATTCCACTAACGCAAAATATAATATTTTTAAATGTGGTATATCTAAAAATGATTTGAAATATTTAAACTTATATAAAATACTTCTTAGAGTTTGAGTTACACGCTCGATATGATAATCCCATCGTAGATGTTTGTCAAAGGTTACTCCAAGATATTTAGCTTTCTCTGCTGACATAATTTCTATTTTTTTTCCATGGTTGTTGATGGTTAATTTGTTGTAAGTAGGTAAAGAGTTCTTGTAGCAGCCAAAAGGCATAAATAGAGTTTTTTCGAAATTAATAGTTAGAATCTTGTGGTTAAACCAATCGATGAGAATATTCATATTATTTTCCACTTTTTGCTTAAGGCCCTCCCATGATGTATCTGTATAGAAAACGGCGGTGTCATCTGCAAAACTAATAACTTTTCCCTCACAATCAATTGATAACAAATTATTAATATAGATGGTAAAAAGAATAGGACCTAGAACAGTGCCCTGTGGTACACCACACGTTACTGTTCTCTCATGACCAATTACTGAATTTATTTCAACAGATTGCTTGCGGTTAGTTAAATAGCTTGTCATTAATTTAAGTGAATTTCCGATAAAGCCCATATCTTGCAAGGCTTCCAACAACTGTTCATGATCAACAGTATCGAAAGCCTTGGCAAGATCTAGGAATAGACACAAACACTTCTGATTACTATCAAGCGATTTATATATTTCATTTGTTAATGTCGTAATGGCCTGTTGTGTTGATTTACCCTCTTGAAATCCAAATTGATTTTCTGAAATCAAATTATTAATTTTTGTATATTTCACAATTCTTGATTTTATAATTTTCTCGAAAATTTTTGCTAGATTGGTAATAATTGAAATCGGTCGATAATTGGATGTTACATTTTTATCTCCATTTTTATATAAAGGTTTTATTTTTGCAATTTTAAATTCTTGTGGGCATATACCCGTTTCAATTATTTCATTTATTAAATGTGTCAAGGGAAGTGCTATTTCTTCAGCGATTTTTTTTAACGTTTCAGATGTAATCATGTCTATTCCCGGAGCCTTATTGTTCTTTAACGTTTTTATGGTATTAATAACTTCAACGTTATTTGTAGGTTGAAATAATAGTGAACATAGAACTGGGCATTTAGAAGGGGGCAAAGTTGATGGTTTAATTATATTGTCCGCCAGATTTTTTCCTACATCTGCATAAAAGTCATTAAAAGTATTTGCTATGGAAATATCATCCGTAACAATTTCGTTCTTTTTTGTTAATATTTGTTTAATACTACTTTTAATCTTAGGTTTATTGTTTAAATCATTTACTGTGTTCCATATTTTTTTTGTATCATTTTTATTATTATCAATTTTGTTTTTATAGTAGCTAACTTTCGTTATTTTAATAAGATTATTTGTATAATTTCTATAATTATTAAAGTCTAGTCTAAGTTTTTCATTGTCTGGATATTTTTTGCATTCCCTGTACATTTTGTCCCTTTTATTTATAGAATTTACTAATCCTTGTGTGATCCATGATTTTCTTTTTTGTTGGTTTCTTTTTTGTGGAATTACTTTCGTATTATTCTTAATTTTCTCGGTCAATATTTTAACAAAAAACGCTGTTTTTTTATCTATATTTTTTATGTTATAAAATGAATACCAATTATAATTATGTAAATCTTTTATTAAATCTTTGTAAATAATATATTTAACAAAGTGTGTGTTTGCTAATTTTTGTGAATTATTAGTATTAATATTTAAGTTAAAGAGGATACTGTAGTGGTCAGTTGTATGTGTTTTGAGAACGAAAGGAGAACAAATATGATTTAAATCATTTTCTTTGCACTTTAAAAATATGTGATCTATACAGGTTCCCGAATATTCTTGCGGTCTTGTAATGGCATTTATTGTAGAATGAAAATTAAATTCACTGAGAGTATTTAAATAATCACATGTTAGATTAACCTTCTCCTCTAAAATATTAATATTTATGTCTCCGACAATTAGGTGGTAATTACATTTGTTATCTAACGACTTTTCGTTTAAATATTCGTGAATGTTTGTTATAAAAATTTCAGCATTTGTTGATGGTGGTCGATAAATGGCCGTTAGAGTAATATTCTTATTTTCTATTACCAACTCTACCTCTATTGAGCGACATTCACCTATATTTACGATTTTTACATTGTGATTTAAAGAATTTTTTGTATAGACTATAACACCGTCATTTTGGTTTATATCTCCCTTGCTGTATGTCAGAGAGTAGCCTTCAATTTCAAAAAGAGATGTATCATAGATTTGCCAGGTTTCAGTGAGAACTATACACTCAAAGTTTAAAACGACTTGACTAAGGAATATTTTAAATTCATCCAAATTTTTAGATACACTACGTATGTTTTGATGACATAACTTAAAACCAATATTTTTTCCTGTAATAGCCGCGTTATATTCTGATATATTGTTAATATTATTTGTTATTATTGGCGTGTAGTGGTAATCACGAATATATTGGTCCATTTCTTGTGTTTACTTATTACCAGGTGATCAACTAATAAAGATATAAATTAATGAGTAGGGTCGAGGGACACAAAAATTTATATAGTACGAATAACTAGTTAACAAAAGTTATCTAAATATTCTGTTTATTAGATAGTCAATAAAGAATGTATTTATAATTATTTTATAGGTACAAAAATATACATTCATATACAAAAAAAAAAATAATATTTTAGGGTATTATTTGAGGGAGGTATGTTTATTAATCTTTAAAATATAATTAATATATAAGTAATGAAAATTTAAAAAAAAAACACAATAATACATAAAAGACTTCATACATACATTATTTACATTTATCACATTATGAAATTTATTTGATACATAACAATACACGAAAACTAAAAGTTTAAAAATAATATATGTATAAATAAATAAGAGTTTATGAATATAACATAGACTTATTACTAACCTATAATAGCAGATTCTTCTGGTGTTAAATTATTTTCACTATTTTTGTTGGCTTTTGTACTTTTCTTTTGTTCTTGTAGTCTTAGTGAAGATTTACTTGCTATACCTGGATTTTTTGTTATAAAAATTTTCTTTTTTTTGGCTTCCTTTTGGCTCTCTTCAGATTCGTCCTGTAATTCGTCTTCACTTTGGCGGTCTTTTCGTTTCGTAATCGGTGTTGATGGAGCACTATTTATTTGTTTTTTGTCTTTATTCGCAATCTGTTCAACAACTTCCTTTTCTATTTCATCATCTGAGCTTTCCTCGTTTTCCATTAACTCCTGGGCAGTATAAACGTCGTCATTAATGTATAATTTATTACCTTTTATGTAAGCGTTTAGCTTTTTCGACTTTGCTTGGCTTAAATGCTGCCGTAATATCTTATTTATTCTCCTTTCTTCAAGTGACAGTTCTTCGGATATGGTTATTTTTGAGTTATTATTTTTGTTTACCTCTTTCAGTTTGTAGGCATTTTTTAGGACTTGTTGTTTTTTAAGATAAGAGATAAATTTTACTATTATTGGTTTGTTGTTTCTTTGCTTTCCTATTGTATATATGTCGTTTATGTCGTTTATATCGAGTTCAAGATTCAAGATATTATTTAGTTTTTCCACAGTAAAATTTAGGAGTTCAGAGTTTGTATTATTTTCAAGACCAAAAATTATTATATTATTTTTCCTAAGGCCTTTTTCAAGACGTTCATATTTCTCTTTTAACTCTCTATATTTTAGTTCCAACTGGTGTCTCTTATTAATTTCTTTATTGATGTCACTTCTAACCCCTTCAATTTCGGCTTTAATTTCTTGCGTTTGCTTTTTGTTAGCTATTTCAATACTTTCAATAAGTTTCTTGTAAAAATTTTCATTCAAGTTAATATTTTGTTCATCGCCCATACTGTAGATACACACTGTACAACTTAATTCTTCTTATCTGTTGGCTTTTTCTGTCCTCTATTTTTATACGACTTAAGTAGCTACTACTCGCTTTGATAATGTCGATTTGTTTATAAATTGTATTTAGTCTTTTCTTGCTATACACAACAATGAATTAATATTTTTCACGTATGAAAGTCACTTATAGTTACTTTAACACATAGATGATATAAATTGTCTTTATTGGCGTCTTTTATCACTATTATTTAGCAATTATTCACAGACAGCGAACAACACAACCGTTCAGTACGACGAAATATTGATTCTTATCTAATTTAAAATAAATTTTAGACTGCAAACTTTCTTCGCGGAAAGCTAATGTTAATCATGCTAGAATAAAGCAAAATTTAGAACTTTCGGTTTAACTGAAAATGACTTTGATTTTGGACTTAAAATGACACTCTAAATTTTATCACAAAATATTAAAGAAAATAATAATACTGTATAATTATGGTAGTAAATTTAGTCATAATGGAAATATTAATTAAGTAATATAACAAAACTTACAAAAAATTTAATGCAAAACGAAAAACAGAGAAAACTAAAAACGAATTTATGGAAGATGTTCAAAATTATTGCCGTTTTAATTTATGCAAACCTATTAATCAGTTTAACTCTGCACACTTTTAGTAATGTATTCCCGTTGATATATTTTTTAAGTAACCCTACAAATAAAAATCTAACGAAGTCAAATCAGAAAATCTAGCAGGCCACCTGAGTACTCAGTTTGTACCTATCCGTCTTCCTGGATAAATATGGTGAAAATAATTACTGACATGGTTGCTATTTTGCTACATTGTCTCTAATTGAATTGGTAAATTATCTAATAGCAAAAATCATTTTGTAAAAATTGTAAGTAGCGATCGCCATCTAAATTTCCTTCATACATATATGATCCAACTATGATCCATTTGCAATGTTACAACAAATATTTACTCCAAATCGTGTCTGGAATCTGGTTTGTCTCACCTACTCAGAATTTTCTTGAGACCAGTATCGACAGTTATGTCTGGTTATTACTCCATTATTATTGAATCGAGATTCGTCACTCCATATAATTTGTCCCAATAAATTAGGATTTCTCTCTAAAAGAATTGAAAATTGTGCCAAAAATCTAGCCTGCGTTCATTACCCGAAATTAAACTAGTGTCAGCTTTGTTAAGTGTTGCCGCATTTTCAGTGCTTTTACCCGACTGACTTATACAAAGGAGGGTAATGTGGGTGTGACGTTCGTTAGTTATTTCATTTATTGCTTCGTTCGTTCGTCAGTTTGTTTGTCGGTTGATTTTTCATTAGTTTTTTTTTTTTCGGGCCCCCGTAACTTCGTGGCTATACTGGTTTTCATGATTCTAGTGTTGATCGGTTGATTTATGTCCAGCGAGTGATACTACATATATAGGATACTAGACGCCATATTGTCCCAATCCAAAAATAATATAAATCAAATCTAGAAATCCGTTGAATGAAGTATAGATTTGAGGAAAATGATATGACGATTACAAAAATATATATAGCTGATTGGGTTTTACTTAAACTAAGATAATAAAGCAATTTAAATAACGAAAAAACCTAATGCGCAAAAGTAATTCGAATTTCCGCTTTTATTAAATTTAACTTATTGAAAAGAATGCGTGGTCAAAAACTATCATATTATCAACAACATAAAACGAACTATGATAAAAAAAAAATCAAGGCACAATGTTCTCGATATTTAAAACTTCAAAATTCGTTAAAATTATGATTTTTAATTTTTGGATTAATAAATCTTCACCACACTTCCCAATATAGGAATATGAAATAATAACTTGAGGGTCGGAAATTTAGTTTCTGGGAGGATATCTCTAAAAATTTGTAATTAAAAAAGTGCTGTTCCTCATGCGTAATAAGCACCACATCAAAAGCCGCAAAAGATAATGGACGAAAAATAATTATTAAATAAATATGGAAATATCTAATTAATCTAATTAAAATGTTGCAAATCATGCCCTTTGTGGACGGCCGCTTCTTTTGGGAAATTAGTATTAGTTCGAGCGAAGCTGACTTAGTAGGCCTCAATCCTTACATTAAGTCATTATCCCTTCACCTATCTTATAAATTGGTAACAGCCTAGTATTATTTATCATTTATCGAGAACCGGAATAATCTGACGCGGTCCGAAGTCATCAGCTTGTGTTCAGTTGCGCCTTCTGAGGTAACCAATAACTATTAGGAATAGTGATGATTATCAACGAATTTTGAATTTATATGACTCGTTTTTATTTCCTTTTTCTAGTTTTAAATCTTCTATATGTAGATATAGAAGCAATTCCAATTTAAATGTAAGAGACTTCGTTTCAATTTATATCGGATTTAATTCTAGAGGTAATGAATATCAAAAGCCTGACATGTCTGATGTTAAGGGAACGCTTTCAGGAGCTTTGAATGCTGAGATCACCCAGAAATACAATTATAACACGCTGGGTAGAGCAATGTGTTTATATGTTATGCATAGATATATAACTCTGGAACAAGATTATGGCTCAACTACTAATATATTCAACTTCAATTTCAGCTTACCTAGGAGTATAATATAATATATATATAGAATCAGCATCAGTTCGGTTTTATAATCATTATTCCATAGGGGTTCATCTATTACAAAAATGAATTACGCCGTTTCGAAACGAATGCTACGGGTAATTTGTTGATTGAAATTTATGCGTAGTAATCGTAACACAAGGAAGAAATAACATAATTGTATTGTAGGTATGCAAAATATAAACAATTACTTCCACATCCATGTAGTGGAGTATAGTAACGGTAAAAATAATTTGAAATTTTTTTTGTTCAATTTGTTCAATAGGCTTAGAAACGTATTATATAGATTTTAAGTTTGAGCAAAAAACATTTTTGTCTTTCTCTATAACTTTTTTGTACGCACGATTACTCTGGAACCGTTTACGATATTGATTTAAAATTTGGTACAGGTGTAATATAACGAGATTTGGAACTAAATTATATTTTGATCTTATTCCGATTGGTGGGTAATAGCCCAGACGACAGAAAACATTTTTATAGTTAAACCCTCAAAAAGTTGCAAACTGAATAATTTTTTTTTAACGAGTTCGTGAAAATGTGTAGAATAATATCCTGAAAAGTTTACATTCCGCTCGGATGCAGAACATAAAAAAAAGTGAAAAAAAATTTTTTTTTCCAATTTTTTCAAAATTTTTAAATTAAGTCAGGACCAGGAAAAAATAAAAAACAGGTGGATAGACCACGATTCAATACAATCGAATTTTCCTTTTTTAGTTATCGTGCTTACAAGAAACGTGACGGACGGACGGACAGACAGACGGACAGACAGACGGACAGACAGACGGACAGACAGACGGATAGACGGACGGACAGACAGACGGACAGACGGACGGATAGGCAGGCAGACGGGCGGACGGACGGACGGACGAACGAACGAACAGACGGACATTTTGAAAGTTGTTCAGAATTCGTTCACTAACACAATGATATGAAAATTCTTTGTCTGCGAGCGATACTTACGGTTTTAGAAATGTGCCGATCAAATGCAATATATTCTTCGTTTTCGTATTTGTAAAGAGAATAATAAAGGAGGAAATACGCCACATCCGAATATTAGTAAGCATTATTTAATGACCAAGTTACGCATTTCAGGGTTTTCCAGTAGTTCAACTGCTCTCTTCTTATCATTAGGAAAGAGAGATAATGTTGTGTCACATCATGTTACAGTATAGGCAAACATCAAGTAGTCCTTCTTGGGGCCCCACTTATACTGAATTTCCTTTATCTTTGTCGGCTTGATTTAGCAACATTGCAATGATGTCGGTGTCTGTGGCCACTACTAAGACTTGCTGACTTATATTGGCTTTCTCCAGAGCTGTGTTGATGATCAAGGTATCCGCATCTGCCTCTGCATATCTTACTTCCAATCCTTCAGCCACGGAAACGTTAACCAAGAAACTGTAGTGTTACTATCAAAAACCTTATCTGCTGTTGACTTGCGTGAAGCGCGACGTCTTTGCTCTTCCGCCTTTGTAGACAAGACTCGTTCACTTCATTCATCAAATACTACTGCCACTACTAGAAGAGAGGTGTCGCACTACGTAATACTTGCATGATTAAGTACTGCTCGAAATGTTGATAGTTTTTGTCGAACCAAGACTCGAAGAAAATACCCGCCATCTATGACAATTACAGAAAATGAAAGGTTTGTATCATTTACAGAAAAACCGAGACTTCCAAAAGTACACACTTGGTGGTTTTCATTATAGAGACGTCATCGAAAAGTGTACGCCTCAAGGCCTAGAGGTCAGCTCGCAATTGAGCGGCTTCACTCATAGAATTAACTGCTGCCTGTGGAAGTGCTTTGTGTTTTCCTGATAACTTGATCTCTGAGAAACTGCAATCGATTGATGTTTTCATCGCATCGCTGCCTAATGTGAACGCAACATGACAGTTAATGATTTTACCTTCAACAATCCCAGACGATAAAGATCGCAAAGAACTACATTCCTGCCAGGAGGAGTGGGCTGAGAGCTTGGTTTCAGTAGTCTTTTTTTCCTTAATTTTCTTAAAAATATAAAGCATTTCATCATTGTGGTGTTCGCTCGCTTTGATTAAGCTTTGCTTACAGCCACGACTTTCCCTTCACTAAGCAGTTTTTTTACAATAAAAACAAGTATTTTCCATTGTTATTGTAGAAGAACACACTACCGGGCGCGGGCGTCAAATTGACGCGACACCAATTTATTTATTAAGGGGCGCCAGTCGCGTTCTGCTCCGGTCTTCCACTCCCAGACGGGTTGGAGATAAGATGCACTTCGATAGATGAGTAATGGATCAAGGCTGCACTACCTTAGATCATTGACGACGCTCTCTCAGGACGTGATTTCAATTATTCACTGACAATTAGGGCTTTGACGCCTTCTGGTTATTTAGATTTTGGCATAAAAAATCCCTATCGAAAATTTCTCTCCGACGGGATTGAATTTTGACTTGACTTTGGTCTGCTTATATAGTAATAAATGGTCTGACGTCTTTTGGTTTCTGCTATTTTTACATAAAAAAAATCCCGATCGAAGATTTCTCTCCGACGGGATTGATTTTTGACATGATTCTCACGTTTTTATCTGCTAATAACGTATTCTACACCTAGGAATTTCTGAGAAAAAAGCATAAAAAAATCCCTATCAAACCCTCGTAAGGCAACCAGAAGGTCGAGTATAGTGTGAATTAACTCGACACATTCGGTCTTCCAAACGAAAGTTCTCCAGAGATGAGGACTAGAACAAGATGCAATTAATTCAAAGAATACCGTTTATTTAACAGATATGTAATATACAAAATGGATCGTGCAAAATTCTTGTATTAAAAATCGCGCCTCCCTAACTAAGGCAAATGGCTTTTTAACCACACAAATGAGAGCGTGCGCTAACAATCGATTTGGTAGAAAAAATTAATTGAACTTTCCCGGAATCAAATATAAGCCTTTTTAGAAATGTCTGAGACTTTTTGTAATATGGTAATTACGGCTTATGTTTTATTAAAAAAATTTAGTTTCGCTAGAGACTACTTAGCTTTAAAGTTCTCGTAGCGTGACAGTTCACGTACTAAAACACATTCAAGAGGACTTATTTACCACATAAGTTCGATAGCGTTCGGTCAGTCCACAACTTACTCGCCCTTGATGAAGGTGTTCGATATTAGAAAAATGGGAGCGACTCACCTCCGAACGACTTTTAGGCAAAATGGACTTTTGGGTCCTTTGTGCACAAGGCTCTATAACTTTATTATTTGGAAAGCCCTGCTATTGCTTTCCTACCATCGCTTTGTATGGACTAGCCAACGCACTCGACCAATTTGCAAGTTGCTGGGTGAATCCAAACTCGTTTTATTCGAGAAACCGGCCTTGTACATTTTCATTGATCCTGTGTCAATTTTTGCCTATAGGCGCTCCATCGTCTTTGTCAAGTTCGTCGGTTTCACCTTTCTGATGCATTGCATTGATAAAATTTTATAGTCAGTCCTTAAAATAGGGTATATAATGACTGTACCTCCATGGTCAATGTCTTTGGCGGAGGAATAAAAATTGAAAATATTTTGACGTACTTTTAAAAAGTATGTGATTTATTTTTCCATGACCACCATATAAAAATAATAATGATAATAATGATAATAATAATTTATTTATATTCCAAGACATACATAATATTAGTGTATAATACAAAAAAATGATATGAATATCAATAGATATACTAATACAGTTTTACCTTACAAATTTGATGAATATAAATAATTCAATATATACTTTTACTCTCAATTCCTGGGCCAAAATATATTTTCCTAAGTAAAAATTCGGTGTTTCTTCGAATTTTTACCCGGTCGTGTCTAATATCTTAATGGACTCATTGGCGATCCTTTTGGACTAAACTGTGGCTCTGAAGTCCCTCAGACTCTTGAAAATGCCCTTAAATGAAGTTTTTGCTAAGTAAAATTTTTATTTTGGGTTCGATTTCGGTCGATTCTGGGGGGTTCTATAACATTATCACTGAGTAACCAACTAAATCACAAAACATTTCACAAGCTCAGTAAGCTAAAAGTAACACCTCTAGGGACAATTTCTCACTATTGACAGTCAGGCCCCCCGTATCAAATCATGGGCCCCGGTACCAAATTCATTGGCGGGCTCCCGCGCCTAATAATTGATGAGCGGGAGAGGGGGGGAGGGGATTTGAAAACAAAAATGTCAAGATCTCTGGCGGGCCCCTAAACTCAATACCCAATAGATCCCCCATTTGGGGGGGGTGGCGGGCTGTCGACCATAGGGTTCATACCGTTGAGTGAAATGTCTTTTCCTTTCACTCAACATTCATAAGTATGAACGTTGCCCGATGTTTAAACCTTACACGGCAAGGAACATTTTCAAAATATATCGTTATTAATCTCAATTTTGGAAAATGAACTGAGTATGTGACGGAAATTGCACACGTAACCAAAATAAATGCAACGCCGACGTTATAATGGAAACGTGACTTACAACTTTCCTATGCCCAAAACGACATGAAGGCATCAAGCCGTGTCACAGTGGACCCAAAGTAACTTTTTTTTCAAATCAGTCTGCAGGTCTTATTACTTAAGCAATCGAAAGTATTTCTTTGTTTAAGTCTTCATTTTGTAATTGTCTATCGAGCCTTCGGTTTGTACTTTAAACGCCCCACTTGTAAAAAAACACTATTTTAGCCACTTGTTATATAAAATACTATTATAACATTATAACATTTGGTTTCAAAACATTCCACAAGAAGAACCAGACTATGTTTGAAAACATTTAATCGTCGTGAAGTGCATCTTCAAACGAGAATGTAATTGTAGGGAGAGTAGCTGCAATTTGTATGGTGTTGAGTGTTTTATGTTACAGCTTCTACATGGAATTGCTACCTGTTTTAAAACAAGTTGCAGATTTTCTTTCGTGTTTATCGACAAAGGATGGGATCAGTGCAATTAGTTATAAAACACAAAAATTGTTTTAAGAAGTGTCCGTTTTAAAACATTTTCCCTTTGAATTTTTAACAAGTCATAAAACTCTGTTTTGAAATACGATGTTGTAAAACTTTGTTTTAAAACACGATGTTTTGAAGCATCTTACATAATAAGAACGCGCACACTAACTAAAACCTATCTACAGATTTACATAATTTTTTTCTAAGCTTCGGTAACATTTTATCTAAAATACCTGCACTAGTCATTTAAATGATTACTGTCTAATTTTACCTGTGTTGGGAAATAAAGATTAGGAGTATTATTATTATTAAATATCTAATGTACGTATACTTAAAAATAAAATAACTCAAAACCTCCACTGTATATACCTGGTTCCATTCTCCATCTGAATAAAGTCACATTTAAAATTGATTTACTGACGACCCCAAGTCGCATAAGTTAGAGCACTGACCGTCGGTCGTTGATGAAGTCATTATGAGTGCGCCGCGGGCAATTGGTAGACGACAGGTGCCGGCCCGGTTCTCCGTAGCGAGAGCGTGCGTGTGGCTAGACCTGTGCAAATCTTCACCCCAACCTGCTACAAAAACCAATTTATAGCACACACTGTAAAAAAAAGTATTTTAATGCTCTCCTCTCTGCACGAACTGAGGTCACGCCATCGGAAAATGTTGGCTATATCTGGGAACTGTAATTATTTATTGATGATATATTCAATAACAGGCTCCTTCTAATAACAGTATTAGGCTAGATACACCATTAGCACAATGGGGAATTTTCCCAAAAACTTTCCAAAATTTATAATATTCAGCAAGTAGGTACACTAAAATTAATAAGTTTTTGGATACGCTGATTACGAATCCGATGCCGCTATACTAGAATTTGCAAAAAAAAGATGGTAGATTCAATATTCAATATGACGGACCTAAACCTTCAGAAATTACTTAAAAAAATCTGAAAAAATTATACAAGGTGTTTCGAAAAGAGTGGGACAACGCTTAGCCGTAGATTCTTGACATTAAAACAAGTCGATTTAACTCAAAAAGTAGTGGTCTAACTCTTTTCGTTTTCAAGATACAGGGTGGTAAAGTAAAAAAAAATGTATTCGTAATTTGTCTCTATCTTGGAAACTATTATCGTATCTACTTCAAAGTTGGTAACGACATGTTTTTCAGGTCGCTAATTATAATGGTGATATTGCCGATGTCATATTTTATAGATGGCGCTAGTTACAGTACTTTTATGTGACACTTTAATGATAATTCGTACAGCGTCCTTCTGGCAGTACGGGGCGTACTACTCGTCCTACTGACTTTAGCTCGATTTTCGAGCACTTCATGTCGTTTTAGTAGAACTGAGGCCCCCACCATTCGATAGATAATTTCTCAACGATTAAGCGCAAAAAAAACGAAGTTTCTTGCTCTTTTAGTACCAAAATGGCGTGCAAGATAGTGACAAGGTGTGAGGTTTTTTCAGAGAACCTCATCATAATGGCTAACAATTTAAATTCTTATTTTGTAAACGCGGCAAGCAATTTAGTTGAAAAATTACAGAAAATACCATTTATTAATAATATCCCAAGAAACGAAACTCACATAATTTTTGAGGAGGTTACAGAAAGTGAAATTTTAGAAATTGTGAGATCTTTAAAAAACAAAAATAGTTCTGGAGATGATGAATTATCGACATCTCTTCTGAAGAAAATAGCAGTTCACATAATCAAACCTCTTTGTTATGTTATTAATAATTCTCTAAAATTTGGAATATTTCCAAACTTGTTAAAATTAGCAATAGTTATACCTGTATATAAAAGTGGTGACGAAAATCAAATGGAAAATTTTAGACCAATCAGTTTGTTGCCAGCTTTCTCAAAAATATTTGAGAAAGTAGTTTGTAACAGATTGATAAAGTTCTTTAATGATCATAACCTCTTTAGTCAAAATCAACATGGATTTTTAAAAGGTAGGAGTATAGAAACAGCCGTATTTGAATATGTAAATGGCATTTTGAATATATTAGAAAATAATGAAATACCCTTGGGAATATTTTTAGACCTATCTAAAGCATATGATTCTATTAATCATGATATATTATTGCAAAAACTAGATCAATATGGAATAAGATCAATAGCATTAAAATGGATAGCATCATACTTAGACAATCGACAACAACTTGTAAAAATTAATTCTCAGCATATAAATATTAAATCGGAAATCAGAAATACAAAAATTGGAATCCCCCAAGGTAGTATTATAGGTCCGCTGCTATTTAATATATATATAAATGATTTGTGTAACATTTTAATAAATAGTAAACATTTAATTATAAATTATGCAGATGACACGTCATTATTAATAAGAGAAAATAAAATAGAAGTATTACTAAACGAGGCAGCTTCAATAGTAAATATTGTAGGCGATTGGTTAAAACGAAACAGGCTAATTCTAAATTAAAAGAAAACATCGTGCATCATATTTCGAATAAATAGATCAAATATTAACTTGTCCGAAATTAATCTTGTAGTAAATAATGAAAACATCGAATTTGCCGAATCAACAAAATTTTTAGGAATTATTACAGATGCCACATTGAGTTGGTCACACCATATTATAAATTTATCAAAAAAATTGAACAGTGTATGTTATAGTATGCGAGTATTAAGGAAATATGTTAATGATGTGACGATGAGAACAATTTATTACGCTTCCTTCATTTCAAAATTAAAATTTGGAATACTATTTTGGGGTAGTGCGGCGGATATAAATAAAATATTTATCTTACAAAAACAAGTTATTCGCGTTATTGATAATAGTTCAGTAAGAGAAACATGTAGAGGTAAATTTAAAAAAATAGAGTATTGACAGTGTTTGCAATATATATTTATGAGTGTTTGGTTTTTAATTTTAAGCATAAAGACAAATATGAAAAACAACAAATTAGTCATAGTTACGGCACTAGAGGTATTGATAATTATAATTTTCCTATTCATAGACTGAGTATGTATGAAAAAGGGCCTCTTTATTCAAGTATGAAATTTTTTAATACTCTTCCAAATAAAATTAAAAATATAAAAAATTTTTAAGT
Source organism: Rutpela maculata (assembly GCA_936432065.2). Classification (NCBI taxonomy): domain Eukaryota; kingdom Metazoa; phylum Arthropoda; class Insecta; order Coleoptera; family Cerambycidae; genus Rutpela; species Rutpela maculata. Next base: position 362,446,472 of record OW386285.2, read on the forward strand.
GTTTTAAGAGGGAAATATTTAATTACTTAATTGAGGTGGAACCGTACACAATTACAGAATACATTAATTATAGAAGATTCCATTTATAAAAACCTGTATTGTAAGAAACAGTATGTAAAATAATAGATTGTGTTAGGATATTTAAGGGTTTGTTTTTATTAAACTCTACAAATTTTTGTTAACGTTTTTCAACCCACTGTGTCTATATGTATATATTGTACATTGTGGCTGTTTGAGAATAAAAGTATTATTATTATTATTATTATATTATTACGTTTTGGCTACGTATTTTGATGCGCCACATAGTGAAAAATGCTTGAAAAGCGCGTCCTACTTGCAGGACTTACAAATCTGAAGCTCTATGTACAAAAGTACTTCTGGAAGCGCTTCCAGCAGGACTTTCGCTTGTACGAATTATCATTAAGCCATAACTTTTTTGAGGTTAGGTTTTGGACATCGTCTTCTATTATAATCGAAACGCAATTTAGTTTCTTAAAGAAAATGTGTACTTGTTTAAAAGCGATAAAATGCATGCTTTCAAAGAAAAACGCGATTTACGACTTTATCACACACCAGTTCGAAGAAATTCAATTGTACCTAAATGCTGTTGCTTATCTAGTAGGTGTACGTCAAGTATGATGTCTTGAAATCGTCAGTAGTGCTTGTTGTAGATACGTATAATATCTCCAAGATAGAGACAAAATACGAATACATTTTTTTTTACTATACCTCTTTGTATCTTGAAAACGAAAAGAGTTAGACCGCTACTTTTTGGGTTAAATCGACTTGTTTTGATGTCAAGAGTCTACGCTAAGCGTTGTCCCAATCTTTTCAAAACACACCGAGTGTTGAATTTCTTCGAACAAGTGTGTAACAAAGTTGTAAATCACGTATTTCTCTGAAAGGGTGCATTTTATCGCGTTTAAACAAGTACACATTTTCTTTAAGAAACCCGAATTGCGTTTCGATTATAATAGAAGACGATGTCCTCAAAAAAGTTATGGCTCAAAGTGTCACATTAAAGTACTGTAACTAGCGCCATCTATAAAACATGACATCGGCAATATCACCATTATAATTAGCGACCTGACAAATATATCGTTACCAACTTTGAAGTAGATACGTATTCTAGTCTCCAAGATAGAGACAAATTACGAAAACAATTTTTTTACTTTACCACCCTCTACCTTGAAAACGAAAAGGGTTGGAACACTACTTTTTGAGTCAAATTGACTTGTTTTGATGTCAAGTGTCTACTGCTAAGCGTTGTCCCAATCTTTTCGAAACACCCTGTATATGCTATGCCCTTCATCTCTTGAGTTCAGCATATGGTATAATAACTTTCAGAATAAAAATGGCGACTTCAATATTGTGGACTGTATGACAATTTGAAAACCAAACTTTCATAGTGATGAGAAATTACCCAGTTTTCTAATCTATATTCTACTTCTGACCATGCTAATATAATTAATACTATTAATAGTATTAGGTAAAGAATCTTTTACTATCAAACACTTTACACTTTAAAATACAAATTATTGTAGAATCTATCACATTCAATAAAAACTGTACTAAACAATGAACCGACTTATAGAAATTCGTGTAAGTGCATATCAATAACATAAAGGTAGGTAATAGACAGCGGCACTACGTTATCTCTCGCTGGCGCTCCGAATTGCCACAACTAGGTAACAAGAAGAGCATTGATGGCTTAGGGATTGCAATTTACCGGAAGTTTTAATAACCGGTAAACCGGTAAATAAAAATGTAAATAACCGGTTAACCGGTATTTACCGGTAATTTTTAGAATGAATGATTAGGGTGGCGAAAATGGCAATTGTCTTTTTCCATGTACAAAATTATCTAAAAACCGCTGCCTAAGGAATCACTACTTCCACATCCAGATTTTCTAACCAAGTCATTCACAACGAAAAAAAATTGTATGTGGAAATAATTGTTTATGGAACTTTAATAATATAATATTTGAAATCTTCCTCCCCAAAAATCCATAAAACGATACCTCACATCGGTAGTGGGGTGCGGGTGGTGATAGGGGGGTGTTAGTGGAGGTGGATGAAGTAAAAAAATAATTAGAGGTTTCTGGTTTTTGTACACACATTAAATCAAAATTTTTTTTCATCCCCTTTAATAATGGGGTGGGGGTGGTAATGGTGGCTAATGCCAAAAATTTTTTTGAGACTTTAGCTTCTCTTGTATATACTAAATACCAATTTTATGGACTCTTACCTGCTTGATTTACGTATTTACCCCAAATTTACCCCAATTTACCCCCAACCCTTCGACGGAACAAGATGAAAATATAATCTAGTTCTAGATCTCGTTAAAATACATATGGGTACCAAATTTCAAGTCAATATCTTAAACGATTACGCACAAAGAAAGTTACAGATAGACCAACAGACAGAAATTTTTTTTCGCTCTCAAACTTAAAATCCTGACATTTCATGACATTCTAAGCCCATTTGAACAATAAATTTTGAAAATTTTTTGTCGTTACTTTACTTCCACTGGATGTTGAAGTAATTTAACAAAAAAAAAAAATATTATACGTATAATTAATATAATAAACAAACAAAAAGTTTTTTATCAAAAGGAAAAAATATAAATAAAATAAATTTAAATAAATAATTATTCTGTAAATAACAAAAATATCAACTTAAATAACAAAAATTATAAATATAAACTCAAATAGGGCATTTAATGAATACCTAATCTAAAGATACAATATTTCTTTAAAATAGCCCGTTAAAAGGGTTAGTTTTTCAAAGCTGTATCTGTTAGTCGTCTGATATTTGTGCATAGAATACCACCAGCTGAAGATGCCCTTCCTCAATCGATACTGGTAGGTCGATGAGTTAATAAAAATTGGTAATAACATACTTCTAAATGCTTTCCACGGATATTTGCGGCAGTGAAATATTTCCTGTCGCGAGATATTGTCAATGTCTCTCTTACTTGTATTTCTTAGGGCTTGGTGTTTTGGTTTTACTTTTTATAATATTATTTATTTATTGTTAAAAGTGCTCAGTGTTGTTACAGTCACTCTGTATTTAGTGAATACTAGTCACTGACATAAATAGAAACGTTGAATACGTGACATATCGTAATTTCAGAATTAACGAAATAACCGGTAAAAAATTAAAGTAACCGATCATGAGTTTTTTGTCCTGATAACCGGTTAACCTGCTAACCGGTATTGCAATCCCTAGGCTTAACCATAACGCGCTTCAACAATTAAAGAATTCAAAGTGCATTTATAACATTTTATAAGAAATCCTTTTATACCGGATGTCCAGAAAGCCTGGAAATGGTCAAATATCTCGAAAAATACACATTGTATCCAAAAAAGAAAAAACATGTCCTTAATAATTTTAAAAGCGCTATCCAATGATACTAAACGCAACTCCCCACCCACATCCCCTGGGGAGGGGCGGGGGGCAATTTTAAAATCTTAAATGGGTACCCCCGTTTTTTATTGCAGAATCGGATTCTACGGGGTTATTAAATTTAACACTATTGAATGGCTTTTTCCAGAAAATGAACTCGTACTTTATTATTTTTCATTCTTCTGTAGAATTTTTTAGAAATTACGAATAGAAATATTTTTGCGATTACAGCGCCATCTGTCACGAATCGAAAAAAACGTTTTAGACAAACTTGACGTAATTTTTGCCGTAGAATCCGATTCTGCAATAAAAAATTTAAGATTTTAAAGTTGCCCCCCGCCCCACTTTAAGAGGTGTGAATAGCCCTTTTAAAATTATTAAGAACATGTTTTTTCTTTTTTGGATCCAATGTGCATTTCTCGAGATATTTGACCGTTTCCAGACTTTTTGGACACCCGGTATAAAGAATGGTTTGAAATGTTAGTCGAGAGAGTCAAGTTTATTATAAACTGACATTTATCTTAAATTATGGTAACTTATTAGATTTTGTTGCTGTTTTTGAGAATGTTTCCATAATGATTGATGCTGCAGCTGTGAGCCGTTATGAGGAAGAATTCCCGAACAGAAACACTCCTAATCCCATTTTTTTTTTTTAGGAGGTTCTAGTAATACGTGGTCTTAATAAATATTATCAGTTTGGCCTTTTCGGAATTCTTTTGAAATTTATTCCACAAAATAAAAAATGACGGATGTTATTATGAACTATCTATACAGGGTGTTTGGTACATCGATAGAAAGTTTTCACTGGGTGATAGTTGGGGTCGTTTGGAACCTACATGACCATATTTACCCGTATGCAAAGTCTCACCGTTTTTGAGATATCGGCATTTTTAAATATTTTTGCGAAGTAGTTGAGTTGTTACTAATACATGTTATTTTTTTTTGATACTAAATCCTTCAGCTTTCTTAAATATTTTTTTTAGATATTCTTAGTATGCACTTTGTCGAAACAGTACAAAAAGAAATGCCGAAGTATTGGTATGAAAATTATATAGGGCAATTTATGAGCTGAAATACATTGGTTCGATTTTTTTTTTCTATTTTAAGCAAAATTTTCTCAAATGCGGCACTACTTCAAGAGATTCAAATAGTTTTAAAAACTTCTCTATTGCATACTCTCTCTAATGGTATACCACGTTATGACAGAATTATAGTTCATTAAACTAAAAAAGAAACATATTTGTGGACAAGTACGTTTTTAATAAGGAAAGAATATTAAACAAAATCATAATAAATTCTTTCAGCCCCAAATAGGTGATTTTATTTACTAATGTTTAAAGACAATTTTCTGTCTGTGAATTATTGAAATAAAAACAAACGTATTTACACGTACAGTCAACAAGAAATGAAATAAACAAAGGGTAGATATCAGGCGACCAGATGCAAAAAATTGTTTTGCTTGGATCCTAGTGACACATTTGAATGCTTGTGGCAAACGCTGTTTTATTTAATTGCTCATAGTATTGTCACATTTTTCTGCAATGGCATCTTTTTCTAATGCAGAATATGCCGATATTCTCTTTATGTACGGAATGGCCGACGGAAATGAAGTAGCAGCTAAAGATTTTTATCGGGAACGATTTCCAACAAGAATTCCCAATGTCCAGGTGTTTTGTAACACATATCAACGTATACATGAAACAGGTAACCTTCATCATAGGGAACGGGTGCATATTATGCAACATGGTCCTGAAGTAGATGAGCAAATTTTGGAGGCTTTCGAAGCAAATCCTACCAGCAGTATTGGAAAAGTAGCTCGTCAACTGAATTTATCCATATGGAAAGTTTGGACAATTCTTAGGATTGAAGGAAACCATCCATTCCACTGCATGCTTGTTTAGACTCGAGATAACTGCCTTTTGCCGTTTTGTGTTGAACGCTGATCTGGAAAATGAAAGTTTTCTTAAAATTATTATTATTGTATCTTGTGGACAGGCGAGTCGAAGTATTCTCGAGAAGGAATAAAAAGTATTCACAATCTCCATTACTAGGCTGATGCTGACGAAACCTCGCACATGAAAAAACAAACCTCTTTTTAATACAAGTTCAGTGTGAATGTATGGGCAGCGATAACTGGCAGAGCTTTCATTGGTACGTATTATCTTTCAGATAATTTAAATGAAGACAGTTTTAGAGTTTTTGCAGAATAATTTACCATATCTTGGACAACATATATCTAAATGTAAGAGACAGCTTGATATTTCAAAAAGACGGATGTTCTGCTCACTACCGAATTACTGCGAGGGACGAAACATTTCCTAATCGTTGGATTTGGAGAAATGGCCTAATATTATTATATTGTGACCAGACTTGACGCTCCTTGATTTTCATGTATGGGGTCGAATGAAAGACTAGTTTTTGAGATTGAAATAACCGACCGTACCACCTTGTACGGAGAATTAATGAAGCAGGTGCCAGATTAAGGGAAGAAATGAGGTTAGGCGTCACCACTACCCAAATACGAAAGAGGTTACGTTAGAAATGGAGGTTCTCATTTTGAAAACGAAACGAATTAGTTATTAATTTTAGTTACATTTGTTTTACTTAAAACTGGAAATAAAGGTAATAAAATGATCAATACTTATTTAATTTTTTTTCTCATTAAAAATGTAATGTATGCAAATATGTTTCCTTTTTAGTTTAATGAACTATAATTCTGTCATAACGTGGTATACCATTGGAAGAGTATGCAATAGAGAAGTTTTTAAAACTATTTGAATCTTTTGAAGTAGGCGCCGCTTTTGAGAAAATTTTGCTTAAAATAGAAAAAAAAAAATCGAACCAATGCATTTCAACACATAAATTGTCTTACATAATTTTTATACCAATACTTCGGCATTTCTTTTTGTGTTGTTTCGACAAAGTGCATATTAAAAATATCTAAAAAAAATATTTAAGAATGCTGAAAGTATTTATTATCATAAAAAATAACATGTATTGGTGGCAGCTCAACTATTTCGCAAAAATATCTAAAAATGCCGATATCTCAAAAACGGCGAGACTTTGCATAAGAGTAAATATGGTCATATAGTTTCCAAACGACCCCAACTATCACCCACTGAAAACTTTCTATCGATGTACCAAACACCCTGTATATTTAAAACAAAAGCCGTTTTCGTTTCCGACTTCACCAGCGGCTCCCACTGATTCGATTTTGATGATTATTTAAAAAAAAAAAAAAAGTTCTTTATCTACAGATGTGTTATTTTATCATTAATTTTGATTTTCTTAAATTATTATTTTCATACATAAAACAAAATGGAAGTTGAAATAAATAAATGAACCTCGTGCTCGAACTATAAACGTACTGATATTACATCAAACTACGCATGTAGAGGCCACAGTTGACCGAAGAGATTCATCATGGAACATGTTATTCCCATTTTAGCTAACGACAATTGTTTATTTGTTAAGTTGTTTATTTTTTAATATTATGAAAGAGTTTTGTAGTTTGTGACCCATCTTATCACAGTCCATTATAATTTTCATATTCAGGTAAATTATAATTTAACTGAATATGAAAATTTGATATCATTATGTGGTGCACACGTTGGTCATGTTGAATTGCATTGCATTGCATTAGTCAATTCTTTTCTAATTATATTTGTTTAGGGTATATGGAGATGATAACAACGAAGAAAGTTTTGACTATGGTTCGGAAAATATTATTTGAAGCTAATAAGCCAAATGCATACATTTTTTTGATATCACAGAATAATAGATCACTAAAAAACGTTATTTTCTCAGTATTATTAATTTCTTTTTTATCCGAATTAAAGGATAAAAAAATTATTTACTTTCGCTGAGAATTTAGATGCGTTCAAACGAAGCAAGTTCCCCGCCATTTGCGTGTCACGTCATCGGGCACTAAGCATTGACAATGTTTATTAGTAGTATTTTCAACAGATATTTAATCTATGTACTTATGGTGCGGGAGCTAAGTGGCTTTTTCGGACACTCATCGTTACAAGCATTTTCTATGCGCTGATTAATTCTATCGAACTTAAATAACGACAAAATAGACTTCTGGCATATGTCAGCCCGTCGAGTTGGCCATGGTTCAAGATATAAAAATCTGTGAAATTATATCATCGTTACAAAGCCAATTTTTGTTTGTGTGTACACATTTTATGTTTAGAATGAATACAATAAGATCGCCAGAAAGTGTGGGCCATCAGGTGCACAACCAGAAAGGTCAAAGAGGTAAAAAAATGGAGTTATATAACATGATCGTTATAAAGTTTTTTAAGGTTGAGCATGTTTATTTAAATATTTTGAACACAGAAAAAAATTCCCAGAAAGAAACTCCCGTCAGTAAGGCTAGCCAGAAAGAAAATGTTTAGGATTTTTGAAGAAAATTGAATTTTTTTTCGCATATTTCATCTCAGAACTCTAAACTCATCGTTACAAGTTCTGGGTCGTAAATATAAGCTCCTTGAACAATAGAATAGCCTCCCCGTAAAGTTCTTAGTGTCAACAAAAGTACCATAGGCTCTTAAATATACAGGAATTTAACACTTTCGGCTAACTTGACTCCGTACCGTGCCTCAGATGTATTGTATCATTATTGCGTCTCTGGCTGCACCTCCTGACGGCCCACACTTTCTGGCGATCTTATTTTATTCATTCTAAACATAAAATGCGTACATACAAAAAAAATGAGCCTTGTAACGATGACATGATTTCACTGATTTTTAAACAGTGTTCGTGACGCTCCTGACAGGAGGTGCCCCGCCAGAAGTCGATTTTATGAATCGTTATCATCCATTAAACCATAAAAATATCTCAAAATTCATAAAACGATGAGCTGCCGAAAAAGCCACCTAGCTCCCGCTCTATTAGTGGTGGCAAAGTATTTAATATAGAAAAGTTATATAATCTGAAACGAAAAACAATAGTCAATGTTGATAAAAATAGTAAAATATTGCATGATATTTACATATTTTGAGGTTAGGTATCTAAATCTAACTGCAGTAAAAGGATAAAAGTGAGCGTAAACAAATTTATTGTTAAGAACAATGAATGATGCATCCTTGTCGCTTTTCCACCTCTAATTTCTGTACTGATGTAATCGGTATTATTAGCAAAAAAAAGTGCTCATCATAAACACGTCGATTTTCGGCAAATTGTCACTCTGAGCTTGCACAAGATCACCGTCCGTCATTTTTACCACTTAGATAAATTAATACACTAATGGTTTTTACAAAAATAAACAAATCGAGATTTAAAGGTCAACTGACCACTATTTAACATTTAATTAACAAATAATTTAGTATTTCAGCACTAGCAGATGTAAACTGTCAAAACTATCAAACTTGTCTCCGCACTTTTCTAAATTCACCGCTGCACAGTTGTGCCAAATTGAGTTTTTTGGTTCAAAAATGGCTAGAGAGTGCAAATCTTGTCGGAAATGAACAAATTTTTTATTAAATTAAAGCTTACGGAAATTCCAACAAATCCTCGGGGCCCGAATTTTGGAAAAAAAAATTCTTTTTTATTATATTAGTTAAAGGTAAGCTTTAATTAAAAAAAAATGTTCACTTCCGACAAGATTTGCGGTTTCTAGCCATTTCTTTTCTTTGACCTTTAACTCAATATAATAAAAAAGATTTTTTTTCTAAATTAGGGCCCCGAGGATTTGTTGGAATTTCAGTAAGCTTTAATTTAAAAAAAAAATCGTTCATTTCCGACAAGATTTGCGCTCTATAACCACTTTTGAACCAAAAAACTTAATTTGGGACCACTGTGCGCTGGGCGGATAAAATGCGGTGGATAAAATACGAAGCTGATTGGCTATGTTTTTTAAATTAGCCAGTCATATAATGTTATTGCTTACTGGTGCGCTCCACCGGTGAATTTAGGAATCTGCGGTCTATGGATCAAACCAAAATGTTGTGCCAGATGACGTCAGACCAATGGCGACAGGAAAATAATATCTGGAAGTGGTTGACAAGGATGAAAATCGATACAACTCTGGTAAAAAAAAAAAACACAAAGTGATCACTGCCAATATCGGCGCAAACGATCTGGTATACGCAAGGCTCCAAGACAGAATAGGGAGTCGGAGCGGGGATTTACGGGATAAGGTCGAAAACGAAAATCCCGATAAGTCTAGGAATACACGCCACAATATTTCAGACTGAAGTGGCCGATATACAGTGGTGTGCAAAGGAAATAATGAGGCAAGGAACTGTAAACCAGTCAATTGCCATTTTTTCCGATAGCCAAGCAGCACTAAAGGCACTCGATTCCATGCAGGTCAATTCAAGACTAGTATGGGATTGTATAAGTGCCGTTACAGACTTAGGAAGTCAGAACAAAGTGACTGTGGCATGGGTACCAGGACACGAGGGACACAGGGGAAATGAGATGGCTGGCGAACTGTCCCGAGAAAGCGCATCTAAGGCCCGCGGTGTGGCTAAGCCACGCATACGAACATCTATTAACGAATGGGTACAAAATGAATCTCTAGAGTGGTGGAAGAATTTCCCACAACAGAGACAGGCCAAAAGTTCATTAAAGAACGATCGGCCAAATTCACGGAAGACCTGCTGCGCCAAAATAGAAAGGCCATTAGGATAATAGTAGGTCTTCTAACTGGACATTGTAGACTTAATAGACATATGAGTCAAATGGACCTGGCAGAGGATGCAATATGCAGATTCTGTCAAGAGGAAGAGGAAACCTCAGTACATGTGCTGTGTCATTGCGAAGGCCTAGCCACACTGAGGCGAAGATAAACCAAGGGCAGATAGGTATATCAAGGAACCCTTATCAAGGCTATGGAGTCTGATACAAAAGACAAAGCTGGATAAGGAGCTCTAAGTAAAAAATTAGACAAGGAGAGCCACAATAGATCCACGGGGGTCGCGGTGGCCAAGGCCAATCAACCAGCTCCTTTTTGAATCTAATTTAAGATAATTAATGACTAGAAGGTGTCAAATAGAGAGGGGAGATTTTTGTAAATAATTTTACAAATTCTTTATATTCCTCGCTTACCGAAGAGAAGTATTGTAATCGGGAAAAAATGACTATTCCAGATTACAAAATTTAGGCAATTTCAATTCAGTCATTCAGTCCGTCTGTTGGTCGGTCTCTAGGCTCCATATTTAAAAAGATATTTGAATGAGAAAAATAATATTCTTCAGGTAAATAAAGCTTACTACCATGGAAAAAATGACATATTTTGATCGAAATATATAGTAATTAAGGAAAAAATGTTACGAAAAACAATAATATTTGACATGTAGATAACACAATTGCTAAGGAAGAAACCTATTTTGGTTTTAGTGAAAAATATATACGGGGTGGTCATTATAAGAATAAAATAATTAACTGAATTAGATACGTCAACATTTGACGGAGGATGTACAGAGTAAACTCTTTTGTTTTTATGAACTACTCTCGGAAAAAGTGAGATCATTACATTGAAACAGGGCCGCGAATTTCTCGAAAATGTGAGTGCTGGTAGTAAGTTCGGAGAATAACTAGGATACATTTTTCAACATCCCTATTCCGTCGGATTTTGACGGGCTCAGCTAGTTATGAATAAATTCGTTTGCCGGTATGTTTTATAGATTTCCACCTGACTCAAGAATACTTTTCTTCCTAATTATACTCTTCGCAAAAACGAAGAGTATATTGTATTTGATCGGCACATTTCTAAATCAGTAAATATCGCTCGTAGAGAAAAAATTTCCATATCATTATGTTAGTGAACGAATTTTAAACAACTTTCAAAATGTCCGTCTGTCCGTCCGTCCGTCGTCCGTCACGTTTCTTTTAAGCACGATAACTTAAGAAAGAACGGTCCAATTGTATTGAAATTTGGAAAGTGAGTTAGTTAACCCTATTGTTTTTGAACAAAATCAATCAGTAAATAAAACGGTTATTAATCATTTAAATTAAAAAAATATATTTTCTTAATTGTTGTCATTTGTACTTAAATAAAAATCTTGCGAAATTTTATTCTCTCTATTTTTTTTTTATTTATACATTTTACTAATATATACAGGGTGATTGTTTTAGAATTAGAATATTTCCCACTTGCAGATGAGATAGCCATTTGAGATTTGGTACCCTACCCTAGTCGACCATTGCGAGTCCGAAAATAACAATTTCAAAATGGCGGCACTTCCGGAAATACCGGAAATCGATACCAACTTGCTTATTTTAAATGGAACACCCTATATATTTTCGACTTTTCGAAATGATCATAAAATTCTGAGTCAAAACATGTTGCACACCCTATACCTAAACCGAGCAGTTTTGGAGATATTTGATATTTTATAAAAAAATTGACAGGTGCAACGGTTTGCAAGAACCGTTATAACTTTCTTCGTGTAGGAGATCCTTATTTGCTATTTGGTACGTAGAAAGAGCACAAGGTGAGCTACTCTCTACAAAAAAAATATATTCCAAAATAGTATACCAAGTGTTTTATTTTTCACATTACATTTTGTCAAATTCAGACCTCAAAAACTTTTTTAAATGTATTTTTTTACATCAAATTATGTTAAATTAAATTCTCTTTTTTCTAGCATAAGCATTGTAGGGGTTAAAGTTACAACTTTTCGAAATATTGGCGATTTTCTTAAATGTCCAAGAATTTTTAGTAAAAATTGCCATCAACTTACCCATGATTAGAAACAATCATTAATGTCAGTCATTCTCTTTTATTAAAAAAATGCCAGCACGTTTAAATTACACCTACGAAGATTTTTAGATTTGTTTATTATTTATGGAGAATGTGATAAAGTAATAATACCAAGAACATGTAACACATTTGCTACTCGATATCCATTTTATTGTTCAATTGTTTCATAGGCTTCTACGTTTTTTTGGATAAATTATAATTTTCAACAAAAACTTGTGAATGATTCAAAAAGTACATGTGTTAGATATAGGATATGCTGATATAAGTCCACCTCAAATTTAATTCTACATCGATTACCATAATAAAATTTGGCACGTGCCATTTGACCGAGCCAAATATTCTAAAATTATCCAATTTGCGTTTTACAGTGTATGGTGGATCACATTCACATCACATTCTCCATAAATAATAAACAAACCTAAAAGTCTTCGTGGGTGTAATTTAAACATGCTGGCGTTTTTTAACATAAAAGAATGACTGACATTAACGATTGTTTCTAATCATGAGTAAGTTGATGGCAATTTTTATTCAAAATTTTTGGACATTTAAGAAAATCGCCAATATTTCGAAAAGTTGTAACTTTAACCTTAATTTAATTTAACATAATTTGATGTAAAAAATACAGGGTGTTCCATTTAAAATAAAAAAGTTTTTGAGGTTTGAATTTGACAAAATGTAACTTGAAAAAATAAAACACTTGGTACTTATACTACTACTACTTACCAGGTTAAGTGTAAGAGTAGCCGATGGCTAAACTTCGCCTTAATAAAGACGTTTTATTATTATTATTATTTTTATTATTATTATACTATTTTGGAATCTATTTTTTTTTTGTAGAGAGTAGCTCATCTTGTGTTCTTTCTACGTACCAAAGAGCAAATAGGGATCTCCTACACGAAGAAAGTTATAACGGTTCTTGCAAACCGTTACACCTGTCAAATTTTTTTATAGAATGTCAAATATCTCCGAAACTACTCGGTTTAGGTATAGGGTATGCTACATGGTTCGACTCAGAATTTTATGGTCATTTCGAAAAGTTGAAAATATATAGGGTATTCTATTTAAAATAAGCAAGTTGGTATCGACTTCCAGTATTTCCGGAAGTGCCGCCATTTTGAAATTATTATTTTCGGATTCGCAATGGTCGACTATGGTAGGGTACCAAATCTCAAATGTCTATCTCATCTGCAAGTGGGAAATATTCTAATGGCCGCCTTAATAATATACCTAATTTGTCGAAATATACTACTCGAATGATATGCTACTGACATTCAATTTTTGTAGTGATTTTGATGATCCAATGGCTAAAGCTTTGTCTAGATGGACCCGTAGTATTATATGGTGATTTTCCTTTGAGTTCTTTGACATTTTTCTGAAAATTTGACGTTTTTTGAAAATTTGACGTTTTTTGAAAATTTGACGTTTTTTTGAAAATTTGAAGTTTTTTGAAAATTTGACGTTTTTCTGAACATTTGACATTTTTGAAAATTTAACGTTTTTTTGAAAATTTGACGTTTTTTGCAAATTTGACGTTTTTGAAAATTTCCTATTTTTTAAAAATCGGACATTTTTTGAGAATTTGACGTTTTTTTTAAAATTTTACGTTCTTTTTGAAAATTTGACATTTTTTGAAAATTTGACGTTTTTTTGAATATTTACCATTTTTTAAAATTTGACGTTTTTTAAAAAATATGGCGTTTTTTGAAAATTTGACGTTTTTTTGGAAATTTGACGTTTTTTGAAAATTTGACGTTTTATAAAAATTTGACATTTTTTGAGACTTGTCTGGTGCAAATATATTTTTGATATATTATTATCCGTTCGCCCGTTACAACAATTTAACGTTTTTGTGACGTCATCAGTACGTAGGTCTATTTTTGATTCACTTGAATTCAGTCATTTTTCGATAATATCACTCACCTACGTGTCTAGTGTCTAGTATGAACTTGATATCTATCCCCGTTCGTCAAAAATTTTTATTTTTTGCGACGTATGTGTATTTTTAATTAACTCGGATTTTGTTTTTTTTTTTTTTTCAATAGTGCCACACACATTTCAAATATGAAGTCAATATCTCGATCCGTTTGTGCGTAGTATGGGTTTTTATATTTTGTGGCGTAGGTGTATTATTGATTCACTCGGATTTTGTTTTTTCTTTAGTAGTGTCATCTACATTTCAAATAAGAAGTCATTATCTCTATCCGTTCATGTGTAGTAAGAGATGTTCTTTTCTGTGACTTAGGTGTATTTTTGATTCATCTGATTTCGTTTTTTCTTCTATAGTGTCATCCACATTTCAAATATGAAGTCAATATCTCGATCCGTTTGTGCGTAGTATGGGTTTTTCTTTTTTGTGTTTTTTGTTATTTTCACGTCTTTTTTTGTCTCTCTAAATCCCCTCTAGGCCGAAAACTTACCTAAATCCTAATTTTTTAAACCACAATTTTATTTCCACTCTACCTTCCTTGTCGGCGATCAGACCACAAGGTCGTCATTTGTTCGAATGGGTTTTTTCGTTTAGTTGTGTTCCCGTATCAACAATCAAAATTACGAAGTGCGCTCGCCTACGATTTTAGTGTTCTCAGTGTTGTGTTTATTTTTAAGTTACTTTTAGGTCCATGTGGACACATCAAAAATTTTAATCTAGTTTTTAAGTCTGCCCGTGGCAGACAGGAGCTTCTAGCAACCTCCCCTTGAATTTATTTCCAAGCCGAACCGGACCTACCCCACCCAGCCTCACACCCACCTCGGCGATGTTCGCCGTGGTTGTCTGGCTGGCTCCGGGCTAGGATCCGGTGAGGCACATATATTGTACCTGAACTTAAAATAAAATATTATTGTTGTTGTTGTTGTTGGCAATCCAAAGGTCTTGGGTTCGAATCCCCGACATGGCGTTTTTTTTTCCATTTTTTTTCATATATTTTTTTTTTCACAACAAAGTTGGTATCACCAAATTTAGAATTTCCAAAAACTAACATTATTTACAAAAAAACTGCGAAGAGTATCCTATAAAATGTGAAACAATTATATAAAAAGCTCAGTAAATCGGCGAAGAGTATAATGCTTCAACTAGTTTCATTTCATGTACATACTACTTATCTACCTCGTTATCGAAAATTTTTCGATGAACGGATTACTTATAATAAAGGTAACTGCCAGAGGATTTTGTTAAAAATATCTCCAGTTTTCTAACATTGACACACCGCGCGCCGTTATCAGATTGAATGGGACGAAAGACAAAGTTATTGTATAACGTTTTTTATCTTTAAGCATCCCATATCGATGCGATCTGCCTTAGCAGACATTGGCCAATTAAATACTGACAAAAACAAACGAAGAACCTGCTACATGCCAGTATCGGTAAGGTGATTATACAAAGTTGAAAAACATACCGATCATTATATTGCTTTGTTAACAATCTGTTTTGAGATAAGGAGTGGGACTGAAATATTCCAGAATCGGAATTCGATAATATGCGACTTTGGTTTCACCTGTGAGACCGAAATTTGATGTCCGGTTACACAGGTGGATCATTATAAAAAAATCCAATGAAAGTATGTGGAGATTATAATTTATTGTTGCTTGTATGCGTTGTCTCTGTCGTTGTTAAATATTTTATTGAGCTTTTTTAGAGACAAGAGACAAGACAAGTTACATAGATATACAAATTCTTGCTAGTAATTTATTTTAATGTAATTAAATGCAAATGCAACCTTCCTACACAGCAAAAGTTCTATAATATAATATGATATATTAAATTGTTGGTAAAACCAAAAATGCACACCCGCAAGTTCAGTGATCAAAGCATTATTATAATATTCACAAATTCCCTTAAATATGGCTAGAAGAGTACATTGCATTTTGCATTTGATAAGCATATTTCTAAAACCGTAAATCTAAATTTCATTTCGTTGTGTTAGTGAGCGAATTCTGAATAACTTTCAAAATGTCCGCCTGCCCGTTTGTCTGTCCGTCATCTTTCTTGTAAGTTCGATTTAAGAAAAAAATCCGATTGTATTGACATTTGACATAAGTATTGTTTTTCAACAAAATAATAATAATAATAATTTATTTTTCAAAGGATATAAATTACAAAATAATAGTAGCAGCTACAAAAATCGATTTAAAAATTGATAAACAAGCAATAATAATACCGACAAAAGTAGAACTTGCTCATGGGCATACTACAACTAAGGTCACCAAAAAGTACAAATATCAAAATCAGTAGTAGTAACAATATTATATTAATAGTGGTAAATAAACAAGAAACCCACAAGGGAAGACCTTGCTCATGGGCATACTAGACTAAGGTTAATATTAGTTTTTAAACATAAGGAAATAACGAATAAGAATAATGATTAGTACGAATTAATATTAGTTAAAATTTTGAAATAAAACAAAATATTACGTATATATACACTAGTCCAGTCAACGGGGGGTTTCACCTCTAACTTAAGTGCTAATGAATGGATTTTGATGAAACCTTGTGCAATGTGTTTGTAATGACGTTAATAAAAAAGTTGAAAAAAAATTAAAGTAGGAAATTATCGGAAGAGGTTCTGTAACTTATAGAATTAGGTCAACATCTGAAAAAAAATCAGGTGATGTATCATCGAAATACAATACTTTTTTTTATTTACAACTTTTCTGTAAAGTGCGTTTTCACCGAGTTTTTCCGGAAAAACACGAAAAACTTTCTTTGAAATTTTAGCGCTTTAAAAAACCGCTGCCCAAGGAATTCCTACTTCCACATCCAGATTTTCTATTAAAGTCACTCACAACGAAAAAATTTTGTATGTGAAAATAATTGTTTATGGAACTTTAATAATATAATATTTGAAATCCTCTACCCGAGAAACCCATAAAACGATACCCCACATCGGTAGTGGGGTGGGGGTGGCGATAGGGGGTGGTAGTGGGGGTGGATGAAGTAAAAAAATATTTTGAGGTTTCTGGTTCTTGTACACACACTAAATCACAAATTTTTTTCATCCCCTTTAATAATGGAGTGGCACCCCCACTAATGGGGGTGGCTAATGCCAAATTTTTGTTTTGAGACCTTAGCTTCTCTTGTACATACTAAATACTAATTTCATGAACTCTTACCTGCTTGATTTACCTATTTACCCCAAATTTACTCCAATTTACCCCCCAACCCTTCAACGGAACAAGATGTTCTAAACAATCTAGTTCTAGATCTCGTTAAAGTACATATTATGTGTACCAAATTTCAAGTTAATATCTCAAACGGTTCCAGAGTAAACGTGCGCACAAAAAAAGTTACAGGCAGGCAGAATTTTTTTTCGCTCAAACTTAAAATCTCGACGTTTCATGACCTTCTAAGCCTATTTGAACAATAAAAAATTTAAAAAAATTTTTTGTCGTTACTATCTATACTTTACTGGATGTGGAAGTAAAATATGTAATTTAAAAGTTTGAAAAAATTCAGACGTATGTATTGAGGCCTTATAAACATTTTTTGTTTCTTGAAATTTTTTTGTAACTTGCTAATTTTTCACGATAAATAATGTACTATATTTTTTGCACATTAAAAATACATGAAAATTCGAAAAATGAGCGTGACATATATTTTTATAAAGAAATATGAAACATATATAGTTAAACCATTTTTAAAGGTTCAATATAATTTTTAAATTGAAAATGTGAAAAAAATGTAGTACATTATTTATCGTGAAGAACTGCCTGTAACTCGGAAAATTAGCAACTTACAAAGAAATTCCAAGAGACGAACAATGTTTAGAAGACATCAGTGCATACTTCTGAATTTTTTCAAATTGTTAAATTACATATTTTTAAAGCTCTATAATTTCAAAGAAAAGGGTAGTTTTTCTTGTTTTTCCGGAAAAACTTGGTGATAACGCACTTTACAGAAAAGTTGCAAAAAGTCCTGTATTTTGATGATACATTCACCTGAATTTTTTCAGATTTTTTTTCAACATTTACATTTTCCCTCCCCCACTTTTAGGAATTTTCGAGTATTCACAAGAGTAAAAACATCTTATTTTGGGACAAAAAAGGTAAATGTATTGTTTTTTTTTTTTCATTTTTGACCTAATTCTACAAGTTACGGAACCCGTGATAAAAGGTTGTTTTCTTGCTTCCGATCATTTCCTACTCTAATTTTTTTTTTCAACTTTTTTATTAATGTCAATACAAATACATTGCACAAGGGTTCATCAAAATACATTCATTAGCACTCAAATTAGAGATTTTGTCCCGTTGACTGGACTACACGTATGCGCAGCAACGCGCTTACGCCATATATGCACATTTACATATATTTATATACATATGCGTCTATATACTTTATAAATGTCGAAGATAACAAACTAGAGCACATAGATAAGTAAAGTAGAATCTTAAATAGAATATTGAGCAAAACATTGATAAGCCATATCGATGTTTATTAGTTATTGCTGTTTTAAATTCTCATGTTTTTTTTATTATTATTGTTTCTATTGTAATTAATTTTTTGCACTATGAATATAAGCATGAAGGTAAGTTATATGTATTTTTCCTATCAATTAATTTATGAAGATGTTTTCTGAAGCCATTCTTTTAATTTCTTTTTTACCAATCCAAGGGAACGTATGCTTCTTAGATTGTCAGGAATTTCCGCAAATACCGAAGGGCAAAGGAAAGTGTAGCATCTTTGACCTATGGTTTTTACAGTTTTAGGTATGTATGTTTTAGCTTTGTACCTTGTTCATACCGGTGGCTAATAAGTGTTAATTCCCTTCTATGTTTGAAGTGCCGTAGTATTAAAGACTGAGAAAATAATTGCCTAATGTCAAATATTTTAGTTCCTTTAAAAATCAAATCTGTCGAATAATTTTTATTCATGGCACAGATAATTTTTAATGCCCATTTTTGAATGCATTCTATATTTTTGAGGTATTTTTTGGCAATTCCTCTCCAGGCTATAATGCCGTATGATAATGTGTTTGCACTAGGCTCTAGTATAGGATGGTTAACTGTTTATGGTCAAAAATCTTTTTATAAAAACTTAAATCTGCTTAATATACTTCTTGCCCTTTTAGTTTTGTATTCTGTATGATAGTTCCAGCTTAAATGATTATCAATGAGTATCCCTAGGTATTTAATTTTATCCGTTATCGATATTTCGATCAGATGTTGGTTTAATGGGATCTGCAAGAAATGTTTAATGGGATCTGCAAGGAATCAAATTCTGGTAGAGAATCATTATAGCAGCTAAAGGGCACGGCAAATGTTTTTTTTTAAATTGATGGTCAAAAGTTAGCTAAACTAGTAAAGTCAGTTTCAACTTTTTGTTTGAGTAGCGGCCATGTCGAATCTTTATAAAATACAGCAATATCACCGGCAAAGCTGTTAATATCACCCTGTATATTGATATTAAATAAGTCATTAACGTAGATGTTAAATAATAGGGACCTAACACGGTTCTTTGTGGAACGCCATAGCTCACTGCTTTTCTGAGCTGATGATACTTCACCACAAGCGGAAGTGTAGTAACGATAAAAAAACTGGGTTTAGAACGTCATGAAACGTCGAGAATCTGAATTTGAACAAAAAAATAAATTCTGTCTGTTTGTCGATCTGTTTGTTTTTTTTTTTTGTGGGCGATTACTCTGAAACGGTTTATGATATTGACTTGAAATTTAGTACTATGGAACCAGATTATATTTTCTTTATATCTTATTCCGTTGACGGGTTGGGTAGTAAATAGGTAAAGCAAGCAAGTAAGAGTCCTTAAAATTAGTATTTAGTTTATGTACGAGAAACCAATTTCTCAAATTTTTTTTGGCATCAGTTACAGTTTTGGCAAAACAAAAATTGAATCCGGATTCATCGAAGACTGAATTTCCATAACGAATTTAAAAACCTGTAACTTCTTATAAACCCAGGGTGTTTTATGTACTCTGGGTCCTAGTTAAACTTAAATTACGAGACCGTTGCTAATTATGAAAGTTACGTTCATATGTTTGCGACGACCACTTTTCCGCATTTTCTGACCACAAATCAAGCATGCGAGTATAACGTGTTTGCCGGAGTGAACATCTGGCAACGACTAATGACTTAATCATATTTACTGCTGTACCCATCTGAAAATGTCAGTCTAGTTGCTTACACAAAACGAATTTTACTTGCACCGGCAAATGTAGAAATCTCACCCGTAAATTAAATACCTACGCGTGAACTTTGCCAGAAAAATTTACAATATTCCTGCAGGATAACAATTGACTACACGGTGATCCAAAATGGTCTCCAGTTATTTCTGTGGCGGATAGTACATGCAAAAATAAAGGTACTCTTTTATATAAAACTATTTCCAAAAATGGATAATAGTGGTTATACCGGTCACACCTCTTAAAAGGCATTAATAAATCAGTTTTTCTACAATATCTTAGTTTTACACGTGTCCCGTCTGGATACCAGTTTACATAGTATCAGTCTAACTCTCTCTTCTGCTTAAGAGGTAGCTTCAGAGGGTGGTTGTCAGTATTTTACCTCTACTTTTTTAATTTTTACATATTTATAAAAATTCGTATAAACAAATAATTTTAAGATTATTAGAAATAAGAAAGGTAATCTTATTGTCTTACGATAAACCCAGGCAATCTCAAGAATTTATATTTACAAATCAACGTGCATTTACTTTTATTAAGAAATCCATTTACACAAATTAAAAGAAATAATAAGTACTTAAAGTAATTAAATTAAACATGGAAAATTGCTAATTATCAATTATAAAGGTCAAAATTGCACTTGTTGTTAAGTGAAAAATTCTGCATTAAATTCTACACTAAAAATAGGGAGACCAGGTTACGCGTGGAAAATAACAACCGAGAGGATCCTGAACAAACTGGGAAGGGACCATACACGCTGGGAAAAAAAGCGAGGGAAAAAATGAATTCCACAAAGAAATCGCAGCGATATATACTTCACAGCGATATATACTCTATCAGAACCAGAAACTGAGGAATCGGAAGAAGATTTGTAGAAGCAGAAATACAAAAAGAGGAGCACAATCACTCTACATCATGACATAATGCGGCCACGCATTTCACAAATACCTACAGATATATCCCAGGTAGCAGGGTGACGTCATTATGACGTCTTTTAAAGGTGATTTTTCGTCGCCGACGTCATTGTCCCAATAAATGACGTACCAGAGACGTGATATTTATAACGTACTTCTGACGTCATCATGAAGACGTCAAATACACGTTTCTTTTAGGTCATTATTTTGATGTCATTAATAAACGACGTACCAGAGACGTGATATTTAATACGTACTTCTGACGTCATCATGAAGACGTCAAATATACGTTTATTTTAGGTCATTATTTTGACGTCATTAAAATGACGTGAAATAAATCATAAAATAAAAATAAATAGAAGTATTTAGTGACTAGTTCAATTTTTGCCACATAGTAATAATAATTTTGTTTTACTATTTCTAACTAGGTATACAGCTTTTAAACATATTTAAGTAAAGATGTTCAATGGTTCAGTGAGTTAAGTGTTAGGTTGCCACGACATAACCCCACTAGCGGACCACGCCCGAGAATCATCGCAAAAATTCTATCAGTTTAAGCTGGACGGTAGTCCGCTAACCCGCAACATTACTCGAATCAGACAGCATAACGCAATACTTTTCGATATAAGACACCCCCTACCATACCAGGCGTTGCCTATCTTCCGGCAACTTCCTTAGCCACACTTCCCTCTACGAAAACCTAACCCCACTCTATTATTTATCTTTCCTCAACTTTAACTTTCCAACCCCTTCTTTATGTTTGTACAATTTTTGTTCTTTTCACCTTTTTGTCCCCTTTTTTTCTTTCTAAATTCCCTCTACGCCGATAACATCCTGTAAATCCAAACTTTTTAAATTCAACCCTTTTAACTACCCTACCTTCCTTGACGGCGATCAGACCACAAGGACGGCATTTGCTCGAACGGGTTTTTTCGTTTAATTCTGTTTTCCCGTATCAGCAACCAAAAATTTGTAAGTGCAGTGCAAGGGTTAGTTTTAAGTTTTTTATCCATTAGTTCTAGGCTCGTGCGAGCACATTCCCTAATTTTAACCTAGTTTTAAGTCTGCCTAAGGCGGACAGGTGTCCTAGCTGCAACAAGCATTATCGTTAAACCAAATCGGACCCGCCACGTTCAACCACACATTTTCCACGACGCGAAAAATATTATAATGAGTGGTTTGCATCCTTTATCGCAAAATTCACTGATTACCAATACGTCATATTGGTGTCATATGTATGACGTCATTGGGCTGTGACATTGTGCCGTCTTTTTCGCGTCATTTTTACGTCATGCTGAAGGTGAAATTGACGTAATTAATGCCGAAAAAACGACGTCATAATGACGGCACCTTGCTGCCTGGGATACTCTACCAGAACCAGAAACGGAGGAATCAGAAGACTCAGAAGGAGAAGAAGAAAATCTGTAGAAGCAGAAATGCAAAAAAGAGGAGCATAAACATTAAATATCACGAACACAATGCGGCAACGCATTTCACAAACACCTACACTACCCATCCCCCACTCCTGTACCATGTGTCATGTGGTTCTCGCTGCTGACAACAAGCATGACCCAAATTCAATCCAGCATCGGAAACCGAAGAATCAGAAGACTCAGAAAAGGAAGACTCGAAGAAGCAGAAACACAAAAAGAGGAGCATAAACACTTCATATCACGCCCAACGTGGCAACATATGTCACAAGAAGGCTCAGTAGAGGCAGAGGTCCAAAACCAAAAACACAAAAAAGGGAGCTTAAGCGCTCCCTGACGACGGAATGCGGTAACGCATCTCACCAATACCTAGGGCGTATCAGGCCCAGATGTATACCTGGAAGTGGCAGCAATGCCTACTGCACGCTGCTAAATTAATCAATTAATCAACTGTTTAATGATGTCAATTATGATACATTCTTTAAATAACTCCAGACAGTGAAATCCAGAAGAGTAAGATCAAGAGACCAACACGCCACTTAATCGGTGCATCTGCACCTTGACCGATTCATTTATTAGGATAGTGGTTGTTTAACCATCTTCTACATATTCGCAATGGAATATTGCCTAATAATTCATGGAAGGTGTTTTCCAAAAAATCATAGTACACAATCATCGTTTAAAATATGGTATCCAACAAACTGATTCCCAAGAGCTGCTGCCCATACATTTATTTAGAAAGTTTGTTGAAAATGGGTTTGCCTTGTTGCATTAGGATTTTCTCCAGCTCAAAAATACATATTTCGAGAATTAAACACGCCTTGCCCTGTGAATGTAGCTCCGTCAATAATAGTGTGATGGCTTAGAGCAAATACTAGGCAGAGTCGTGACCTGCTGGATTAAAGCGCCAAATTTTGCGAGTTCTTATATACCCCCAGTACTATCAATTCAGGGAGGTGTCCGATTTCAGGGTCCGCCATCTTGAAATACGACGCTACCTTTGTTTTCTTTGGACTGTAACTGTAAATTTTCGACTTTTATTTAGTTTTTACTAAATATCTTCCCAACTTCTGGGTTTGTAGCAAAAAGGATTTAATTTAAACTAAATTTGCTACAATTTGAGACCAGAGTCGCTTTTGTAACTTTAATATTTTGCGAGATACAAGCTTCCAAAGTTTTGGACTTTGTTCAGGTTTACAGCAACACTATTCGAAATCAATTTTAATCTAGACTAAATTTGCTACAACCTTAGACTAGATCTGCTTTTGTAACTTTAATATTTTGCGAGATACAAGCATTCAGACTTTCTAAATGCTTGGCCTCCGTCTTTGAGTAATCACGGGGACTTACGACTGACTGACTGACTGACGATAAATCAGATTTATTGTCCTGCCTATCTTCAATTAAAGACCACGATGTACTAAATTTTGATGCCAAAATATTTGATGGACCTGCCATTGTACATGCACTTTCTAAATATTATGCATGTACATATGGAGAATATAATGATATGGTCTTCTTACCATGGATCAAGAGAACAACTTCAGGATAGCCTGAGAATCGATGTTGTATGGGACATATACAAGCCAAACAGTCTGAAAGAAACCACACGTGTGAAGAGAGAGAAGGAAGAAGGGAGAAAAGTCACAAGGTAAACCACACTGCCCAAAAACTTTCCTGAAGAATTCAGAGAACAAGACAGAACTGTTTACCCTACTAAGTGATGCAGTCGCAGCTTATGACGTACAAGAAGGTAAAGAAAAATATATCACCTATGGTAAATTTGTGCAGTGCACCGATGTCCTAAACTAGCCACAAAGAAGCTGATATCAGAATGTGTCTTCATATATTGGATGCATTACAAACAACATCCCATAAGTACAGTTGACCCAGATGTTATTGTGGTATTAATAGACATCTTTTTCGAGTTACAAACTATTCAACTTTGGATTGAATTTGGTAAGGGTAAGCACTTCCGATATTATCATATCAACGCCATCTGCCAAGAGAAAATATGTCGCAAGAATTGCCATTTTTCCATGCTTTCACGGGTTCAGACACTACATCACCATTTTTTGGTAAGGGGAAAAAGTCAGCATGGAAGACATGAAAAGCATACCTTCCAGGCACTGAAGGGTTATCTTCTCTGGAAAACATCGATTTCAGCCAGTATAGATGCTAAAATGAAGGTATTCGTACTTATAGAACGATTCACATGTATCCTGTACGATAGCACAACAGAACTCGACAGCATCAGCAAGAGAGGATCTTTTCACACAAGGAAAAAAGTAAAGATGATGCAAAGTCTACCGCCCGCACAGGATGCCCTCATTCAACACACTAATCGCCACATCTATCAATCTAGCATCTGGTTACCAAGTTTGAAATCACTCCAAAATGCACCTACTCCGATTAACATTGGATGGAAAAGAAACAAAGAGACATGGCAACCAATTTTGATGTCTATACCGGAAGTAAGCAAAAGCTGTAGGGAATTATCAAGTGCGGATGTAAGGTTGAACCTCTGTCCTCTAAGAATTGCGTTTGTAACAAGGCTGCACTTGCCTGCACAGCTCTTTGCCATTGCAAAGACCATTGTGAAAAGTAAACAACAACATTTTTCCAAAAAATTATTTAATGCCCAGCTCTCAAAATATATTGATAAAAAAACATCAGTAGGTGTTAACTTTCGTATACCAAATTCACAAATTTACATGTGTGAAACAACTTTGCGCGTAATTTATTCAAAATCTCTATAAATGATGGCTTACCGTATAAATTCTGACAAATTATCGAGCCGAATATTTGAAAATAATAAAATCATTGATGCCTTGTTGACGGTAATTTAGTAATGTTGTAGTTTTTTATCTCCTGTATGTGTTAAACATTTTACAATGTTTGATTCTCATTTTTTAAATAGAAACCTATCACAGATAGTCAAAGCACAAGTACATATCATGATGAATCATTGTACCTCTTTATAATATTTTGACCCCCCGCCCCCCTCCTTAATCGGACGTTCATTTGCATTCTCCCCCCTCCCCATTATCCTTGTTTTAAATATTATTTTGCAATGAAGAAAGAACTTAAAATAATATAATATATACCTAGCCATTTTCTAATGAAATTTATTTTTTGTCAGAACTTTGGAATCTATATCAAGGTTGATATTGTGAGAGTGTAAATTATTGGGTGAGAGTAAATTATTAGGTGATAATTTCGTTTAAGTATACATAATGTAAATATGTAACTTCGATAGCTCCCTGTACGGCCTCCAGTCTAGGCGCCGGCACACGAAGTTAAGCAACGTCGGTCGAGTCCGGCGCTTGGATTGGTGACCCAAGTTCTCGTTGGAGATCTCAGTCCATATTCTGAGCTGTAAAAGCCTGACTGGACTAAGGTGGCTCGGCGAGAGAAAGTCAGTGGCTGATAACCGTACCTGGGGCTCCTTATCAACAGACTCGAAGTCTAGGAAGGACCATGTTTGGATAAGGAGTACTACAATAGACATAGGTCGTAGTGGGGGAAGGCCAATCGCCCGCTCCTTCAGAGTAATCTAAAAAAAAAAAACTTCGATAATGTTATTTTTCACGCACAAGAAGTAAATTTAAGTTTATTTAGTTGCACGTTGTTTTTTGTATCACATGAATACTTTATATTGTTATGTTATAATAATTTATAATGTATTAATTTTTGTTTGCAAGTAAATTACTCTTGAAACTTTTCTGTTTTTTTTTATTTTCGTGATAACAAATGATAATATTTACGTACTTATAAGTAATAAGCATAATAGGAACATTTTGTAAATGTTTTTCGGTCACAGTATATTGTGGTGCAAGTCACTGATCGGCCAGAACGCACGAGACGTGTACTTCAACTCAAAACGGGGCGCTGTACAAAAGTAATCACATCTTTTACGACAGTAAAGCAATGCAGATAATTCACTAAAAATTGCTCCATTCTTTTCTGCAGATTTCATATCGTAGAAGTATGCATCTATCTGCAATAATTTTGCAGCCTCGATGCTGAAAACACTGCACTTTTCGGATACGCTTTGTTTAAACAATAGGCCCGTTGCATGTGCCGTATATTTTTAAATTAATTTTTATATATTAATATAGTGTTACTAGCATTTATCAAATTTGTTTTCATAATTTCTGACTGAAAAAAATTTAAATCACCGACTAATATCCGAGAGAAGGGGCATATCTGAAAACACACTCATATTGGACGTCACGTCATCTAATACTATATCTCTGCGAGTGCAATGATTCGTGCAGTTTGCTGTTATTTTCTAAAATTATTTAGTTGTATTCGGTCTGTGATATTAAATTATAGTGTGTATTTAAGTGTACCATATTTAAAAGGGTTTAAATTGTTTTAAACATGACTGAAAAAGGTTATTTCAAAGGTCAATCGGATAATTTACGCCGTACGCCTGCCGGATGTATGCCATATGCTACTGCGTCACAAAAATATTCATAAATAAAAATTATCCTAGACGAATTTTTTTTTTAAACTCCTGTATTTTGACTTCAGTCGCTTCGCTGCATGTATATGAAAAGAGTATGAGCTGGTAGCAATGTAAAAAGTGCCCCCGCATCTACCGAACTAAAATAGCTTCCATAAGATGTCTCGTATGCTGACTGTCTTCTATACAAAGTTTTAAGCTCGTGGACTCTGCAAGGGGTGGAAAAAAAATAATTTACCCCTAAATGTTTTTTTTTTTTTCTCACTTCCTATTTGACGGATCGCTTTGTAATTTGGCACAATTAATATTAGTGTTAGGATAGTTTATTTTAAAAAATATTACTCTTCTACGATGATTTTATGAATTAAAAAAAAAAATAATATATTTATTCAATAGCCTGAAGGGTGACTACCCCGTTTGACACTATTACCATATTTTGATATAATATGTATTTAATCTATAACTATAACATATAACAGTTACAGTTTTATTACTGCGGTGGAACAGGTTAAAAATAAATAAAAATTATCTGAACTTGCAATATTACGAGTATATTAGTTAATATTTAGATAGGTAATCATACAATTCATTCATGTTTAGTTATTTCACTTCAGATAAGACGTCGCAAAGAAAAAGAAGAACAAGAAAAGCGACGTCAAGAAGAAAGATAAGCGCAAGAAAGAAGACGTCAAGAGGAAGAAAGGGGCGTCAAGAAGAAAGACACGAATTTAAGGAAATAATGGAAGACCTGGAAATAAGGCGTTAAGAGGAGAAAGAAGAACAAGAAAGACAACGCCAAGAAGAAAAAGATGAACAAGAAAGGCGCCAGGAAGAACTGACGAAAATCCTGAGCGATCAAATGAAAATCCAACAAGACGCTATGAATTCAATCACTAACGAAATCAAAGAAGAGATAAACAAGGTCGAAGATAAAGTAGGTGTGGTCAAAACAGAAGTCAGTCAAGTCAAAGGGGAACAGGATTCAGTTGAGAACCATAACAGGTCTTCTGACGAGACACTTTCCCGTTAAGAAGTACCTGCATCTAATTGGAAAGTTTGCTAGCGATCTTAACTGCAGACTGTGCGGTAGGGTCCCAGAAACTGTAGAATATATTATACATGACTTCGAGGCATTGGTCCGCAGAAGGTATAATATCTACGGGCAAACACAAACATACCCGGAAACCATCAAGACTCGTCCATTTTCAGACTTGTATTGTTAGTGACACAGGAATATTAAAATGGACAATGTAAACTAAAAAAAACAGGGCGAGCACAATAAGCCCAGGAGGCTGCAGTGCCCTCGGAGTATTCTATACAGACGAGCCCTAAGAGGAGGGATTTTAGTCAGTTGGAGGCTGACACTCAGACCTATTCTTAGTTGGGATAGGCAGCCCGTGTGGGTTTCCCCTCCTAGCAAAAAAAAAAAAAGTCAAAGGCGACATCAAAGAAAAGATGAATGAGGTCGAAGGAGAAGTGGAGCGCCTTAAACGACAATTGAGAGAGAAAGAAGGCCAGCTGGTAGCATCATCAGGTCCTCGTTTAAAACCTCCCTCATTTGACGGCCAAAGCTCATGGACAACGTACAAGAGACAATTTGAAGGCAGCTGCAAGTACGAATAACTGAGATAACGAGGAAAAGGCTGTGGCATTAGTTCTGGCGCTAAGGAACCAAGCCTCAGAGTTACTTCAGACCATCCCGGTGGAGAAACAAAAGGACTTCAAAGTCTTGAAAGCTGCATTAGACTTGAGATATGGCGACCAACACCTTGCAAGTATACCAGGCTCAGCTAAAATCAAGGACGCAAAAGGTTGGGGAAAGCTTACAAGAATTCGAAGCTGCGATAGAGAGACCGGCACACCTGGCATATCCGAGTGCACCAAGAGAATTTCAGGAACAACTAGCCGTGGGAGACTTTTTAGATGGCATCAGGGCGGAAGAGGTCAGGCGAATTCTTAGAATATCCCATCAAAGTATTAGCGAGGCTTTGGTGCGTGCCCTCGAAGTAGAAGCTGCCTTTAAAGATACCCCGCGGTCAGAAGTGCGTGCTGTGACAGTTGAAGAGGCACTAAAAATACAAAATAACTCATTTTTCAATTGGCTACCGGACCGCTGGCTACTCACGCCCCCGCTCTGCCGCAGCCGCATATCTTACAAATCTCCGTAACTCCATCTCATACTGTTACGTTCCCATATATAGTATCTTATCTCCGGAATTTTAAGTGTGTGTATAGTACTCGTGGTTTTCTTATGTTATTTGTATTGTACCTAATACTTAATTTTTCCCTTTAGATAGTAGTTAGTGTTATGCACGAAATGGAAATTTCTACAACTGATAGCATAGCTCTGAGAGCAAAATCAGCTCACTTAATTTAAAACGCAAAAACAGTAACAATGTATAATATGTAAAAAAATTGGTGGTACTATAATCGAATCAACTAATAAAACTTTCTTTACTGCCACAGTTAGATGAGGAAAGTGACTTGGATAAATAATTTTGTTTTTTATGAGTTATCATGTTCCTAATAGTTAATAAAATAAGTCTTATAGATGTTCGTATGTAATAATAATAATAGCCCATCTAATGCTCTAAGTGAATCCCATTGCGACCACAAAGCCTTCAATCCTACTCTTTTGTTTGAGACATCCTTCCATTCTGATCGGGTTCCTTTTTCCTTTGCTCGCAATATGGGTCCAATTTCTACATCACTCAGTTACTCTTGTCTGTATGAATTATATGATTACCTATCTAAATATTAAATAATATACTCGTACTATTGCAAGTTCAGATAATATTTATTTATTTTTATCCTGTTCCACCGCATTGATAAAACTATAACTGTTATATGTTATAGTTTAAATACATATTATATCAAAATACGGTAATAGTGTCAAACAGGGTAGTCACCTTTCAGGCCATTTAAAAAATGTATTAATTTTTGTTTAATGCATAAAATCATCGTAGAAGAGTAATATTTTTTAAATAAACTGTCCTAACACTAATATTATTTGAGCCAAATTACAAGGCGATCCGTCAAATAGGAGGTGAGAAAAAAAATAAAACATTTAGGGGTAAATTTTTTTTTCCACCCCACGCAGAGTCCACGAGCTTAAAACTTTGTACACAAGACAGTCAGCATACGAGACATCTTATGGAAGCCATTTTAGTTCGGTAGGTGCGGGGGCACTTTTTACATTTCTACCCGCTCATACTCTTTGCAAAAATAAAAGTTTGTCGCTTAGTCAAAATATAGGTACATTCTTAGCGAAGTAATAAGCTCATTGTTATTTAAAGAAAATAATAAATAATAATTGATAGAAACAAAAAGACCATTGCAAGCACTTGCTTTTGTACTTGAATTTAAAAAGAAATCAGATCGATAGCTCGATTAAATTTGAAGATGTGGCGGTGTAAATGTTAAAGAACACGATTTTTATAGTCAATCAATTTCTCAAGTTTTTTCGAAATAAAAAATATCTGTACCACAGAAAAATAGAGTACACAGCCATTTCTTATGTAGAATTGTCCACTATATTAAAATTATAAGATCTGGTCTGGTTCTACGCTGATTTTTTTTTATCGATAACGAGACTTTTCTATTTCGCTCCGCTGTCGTCCATAAATTGAATTAATTTAAAATGTACGCTAACGCTGTGGCGTCTTCTGTTACATGACGTCACGCCTAATGGATTTATTCAAACTTTAATGTTGAATACCATTTGTAAAAGAAAAAATAAGAAACAATCCTTTACACACTGTTTTGTGTTAAGTAGATTCTAATACTAAAATTATATTTTTTGCACGGGGTCTATTTCTTTAGCATTTGTTAACAATTTCGAGAATAATTGGACAGCAGTTGCATCTAGAAACAATAAGCTTTCCACTGATTTCAAAATCAATAAAAAATGTTAAGAAATATGCTTGTAAATGCAATGACATCATAAAATTAATTGATTTTCAGTAATACAAAAATTTTCATAAAAAAAATTTTTTACGCCTTTCTGCAGTCGTGGCCAGAATGACGCATTCCACATTGAGATCCGCAAGGTCTTTCCAAATAATGTATGAATGTTTTCAAAACCATATCTTCGAGTGCACACTCTATGATCGAATTTGCGGCTCCCGACTATTATATTAAGGAAGTGTTTATCTATACCGACGCACTCATTATCTAAAACTGTGTTGTTAAAATTGTCATTTCGAGTTAAAAAATTACACCTTTTAAAACTAATTACAGGTACATCGCAAGATACAACCTAATTTAAATTAAATAATGAGGGTCTGTTCCTTAAATACAACGATCTAATTAACGGCAATTCTTCTTCGTTAATTTCCTGACGGTTGTTGACACGTCCAAAGCGTGCCGACAAACATCGAACAAAATATGAAATTAATCAAACTAACACGCATCCTTTATTTTTCGTGGTAACCCACCCAACTTGTCTGTTCGACTATAAAGTTGAATGCTTTTCGGACAAAAGTCTCCGCTGATTTCAAGAGGAGATAGTTTTTAATTACATTTCATTTAGATAATTACCGTAGTCAGTTTCGAGTTGATGTCTCAATAGTGAGCGGTCACGTACAGCGTGGACTAAAAAAACGAGCGTTAAGTTAAAAAATTCCTCCTTAGAATACTAGGCTTTAATATTCCAAGAAATAGTCAAAAAGTAGATGATATAAATTGGAAATACTAGTGTTCCTTTCTAAATTAGTTACACAGTTCTTCCGTAGAGGATAAATTCGATAAGAAGTGTACACTTTTATTTTCTGAACATCACCCTGACATGTCAATAGGTTCATATTGAATGCCATCTTTTGATATGTTTTTAATTTTTTTTGCAAGTTCTCACGAAGCTATGATTATTTTACTTCCGCATCCAGTGGAAGTATAGCAGCGACAAGAGAAAAATTGAAAATTTTTATTGTTCAAATAGGTTTAGAAAGTCATGAAACATCGAGATTTTAAGTTTGTCTGTCAGTCTGTCGGTCTGTAACTTTTTTGTGCGCATGATTACTCAGAAACCGTTTAAGATATTGACTTGAAATTTGGTATTTTAACGTAATCTGGAACTAGGTTAAATTTTCATCTTATTCCGCTGAAAGGTTGGTGGGAAATTGGGGTAAATGGGGGTAAATAAATAAATCAAGCAGGTAAGAGTCCATAAAATTGGTATTTAGTATATACGAGAGAAGCTATAAGGCCTCAAAAAATATTTTTGGCATTAGCCACCTCCATTACTACCTCCACCCCATTATTAAAGGGAGGAAAATGTGATTTAGTGTGTGTACCAAAAGAACCAAAAGCATCAAAATATTTTTCTACTTCATCCACCCCCACTACCACCCCTCCTATCACGACCCCCACCTCACTACCGATGTGGGATATCGTTTTATGGGGTAGACGATTTCAAATAGTATATTATTAAAGTTCCATAAACAATTTTTCCACATAAAAAATTTGTTCGTTGTGAAAGACTTGGATGAAAAATCTGGATGTGGAAGTAGTGATTCCTTGGGCAGCGGTTTTTTACATACAATACGATAAATATAGATGTAGGTTGCATGAGAAAATTTTTAGGAAAAACTATCTTAATATTTAAAAATACGTTTTTCCTGGAAAT
Source organism: Rutpela maculata (assembly GCA_936432065.2). NCBI lineage: Eukaryota > Metazoa > Arthropoda > Insecta > Coleoptera > Cerambycidae > Rutpela > Rutpela maculata. The sequence goes on from OW386285.2 coordinate 362,479,162, forward strand.
AGAGGAATTTCAAAAACAATTGAACCAAATGTTGAAATTGGGCTTCATTCGCAGCTTGACAGTAGCCAAAACGACTAAGGATTTTTTTAAATGCTTTCGGGGATAAAAAACTGGAATCGTCTTCGTTTGAATGTTTTTTTTTTCTTGAAAGTAGAAGTTCTGATGCTTACTTGACTATTACTTTCACATGTAATTTGCGCGAGCAATGTATATGGAATGTTAAGTATTTATTATCATTCTAAAATTCATGAAAATAAACGAACGCCAAAGAATTGAAATTATTTCTATCATTGATTTTGGTCGAATTGTTTAATGCAACTCACCCTTATCGGCAACTTATCATCCAAAGCATGGTAAACAGAGTAGAATCAAAATTCGGGTAATTTGGGTATGTCCGCGATTTTCCTAAATCTGATCGACCATCACCACAAAAAGCTTAGTCGTCGCTGTAGCATAACTCTCTTCATCTTTCTTGATGCTTGTCTTGGATTGAAATTGTGGGGGTGGTGTTGCTCTAAGGCTGGGCGCTGGTCTGATAATGGGTTGTTTATATTAATATGTGTTTAGTTCGGTTAAGACTGACTGATATATTGTATCCTGTTTTGTTTGAATATGTTTTGAGGTACACACTCGGTGTTTGGTATAGTGATGGCTCTTTTCAGTATGACCTGATTAGTATTTGTTGGTATTGTCTGTTATGTTTACTGGTTGGCTCTTTTTAGTGTGGCATTATCTGATGTTTTGTTTAGCTTATGGTGTTGTTTTTTCACAAGATTATTGTTTGCAATGTTTGAAAGAAAATCAGCTTAATCTTTTGTTGACAGTGTAAGAAAATTCTTATTCTACACTTACTGCATCTAATTCTAATATGGCAGTATCCACTGTCCACAAAATACTTAAGAAAGCAAAATACCATCCTTACAAGGTATACCTCGTTCATAAACTGTCTCAAGACGATTTTGGTTGGCGAAATTAATCCTACGAGCAACTACAAGAACTATGCAATGAAGATATTAACTTTATAAAACGGATGAAACTTCTACTTTTACTACTTTTAAATGGCCATGTGCATAAGCAAAATTGTCAATATTGGCCTACAGAGAATCCCCACTGTATGATGCAATATCACACTCAGAAGCCTCCAAAATTGAATGTGTGATAGTTGATGGAGAATTCTGGGTCCTTATTTCTTTGACGAAGCCCTAACCGGTGCGAGGTATTTGTATTTTCTTCAAGACACCCTCAACCCCACACTAGTAAACTTTGTATCCAGATCCAGAAAATCCTGATCTTCCAAGAAACGACTTCTTTCAACAATACGCAACCTCTGTCCGAGCCTGTTTAAATGAAGTATTCCCAATCGTTGGATGGAGGCGACTGATTGGCCACCCAGATCGACAGACTTGACGTCCCTCAACTAATTTTTATGGGGATACATTAAAAGCAAAGTATACGAGAATGGCCCAACGAATATGGAAGATTTAAAGGGCAATATTAATCAAGAAATACAGAGCATATCACAGGAAATTATCGACAATGTTCAAAAAGAGTTTATTGACTGTCTGGACTATTTTCAGGTTGTGAATGAAGCGCAATTTAAATATTTCATTTGGTTGTTTTAGAAATTCCTTCGTTTCTAGTAAAGTTATTATTTTTTAATTTCAAGATAGTTTTTCTTAAAAATTTCCTCATGCAACCTGCATCGATATTTATCGTATTGTATGTAAAAAAATTCTATAACTCTTAAAGAAATATTGACGACGTCAAGAGTTTGTGAAAACTTTTTAAAAAAATGTAAAAATATATCAAAAGATGACATTAAATATGAACCTTTTTATATGTCCGAGCGCTTTTTCCTCAAAAAAATTGTACACGTTTTATCGAATTTATACACTACTTTACGAAAGCATGTATTAGTATTTAGGGATCGCAAAAAACCATGGTTGTCACCCATAGTGGTAAAAATGGGGACCAATCCAATATGACAGGTGTCGCTTTCAGAAGCAAATATCCGACATATATTGGATATATACTTGTTTGTCATTTTTATAGACAACAGTGATATAGAGGAAAATTATTGCCCCCAAGTTCTACCGAAATTTTTGCTGGCCCATTGGCTATAAATCAGATTAGATTGGATTTTAAAAAGGAGCTACCTGATTGGCCTTGACCACCGCGACCCCCGTGGATCTATTGTGGCACTCCTTGTCTAATTTTACTTAGAGCTCCTTATCGAGCTTTGTCTTTTGTATCAGACTCCATAGCCTTGATAAGGGCCCCTTGGTATAGCTATCTGCCCTAAGTTTCTCTTTGCCAAGTAGTTGGAACCTCAGTCTGGCTATGTACTGAGCTAGGCAAACTCATATATCTATTAAGCCTACAATGTCCATTAAGCCAACAACATCCAGTTAGAAGACCTACCATTATCCTAATAGCCTTTCTATTTTAGCGTGGTAGGTCTTCCGTGAGTTTGGCCGATCGTTCTTTAATTAACTTTTTGGCCTGTCTCTGTCGTGGGAAATTCTTCCACTACTCTAGAGATTTATTTTGTACTCATTATAATGGATGTTCGTATGCGTAGCTTAGCCACATCGAAAAAGGTTCGGGTGCTACTAGGGCCTTAAATGCGCCTTCCCGGGTTAGTTCATCGGCCTTCTCGTTTCCCCTGTGTCTCTCGTGTTCTGATATCCATGCCACGGCCACTTTGTTCTGACTTCCCAAGTCCATAAGGGGATTTATACAATCCCATACTAGTCTTGAATCGACCTGATGGAATCGAGTGCCTTTAGCGCTGATTGGCTGTCGGAAAAAATGGCAATTGACTGGTTTACAGTTCCTGGTCTCATTATTTCCTTTGCACACCACTGTATAGTGACCACTTCAGCCTGAAATATTGTGGCGTGTATTCCTAGACTCATCGGGATTTTCATTTCCGACCTTATCCCGTAAATCCCAGCTCCGCGTCCCTGCTCCGTCTTGGAGCTTTCCATATATCAGATCGTTTGCGCTGATATTGGAAGACCGTTTTTCCAATCCTCTTTGTCTGGTATTTTGATTTGAAAAATTTTATAGAAGTTATGCTTTGGGACCATAGTGTCCTTGGGCATTCCCAAAATGAGCTCTGGTGCTTTTGGTGCTCTGTTCCGTGTTGTTGCCTTATGAGCGTTGTGCCTTGCATTAGCCTGTATACCACTGAACGAGCTTCCCCTTGGATAAATATGTAGAGTGGTGTCAGGTTTAAAATGACTTCGAATGCAGCCGTGGGAGCAGTTTTTATGTGCCCTAGTGGCGCACAGGCAAGCAAGCCTTTGTACGCCAATTAATAGCCTTATTGCTCCAAGCTGCAGTGTCTTGGTCCACCATACCACCGATCCATAGGTTATCATGGGTCTTACGACCCTAATGTATAACCATAGGGTCATCTTGAGGTTTAACCCCCAGACTATAAGTTGATATTGACTTTAAAGTATATAGGGTGACCAGATTTTTGTGCTGGACACTTCTGGGAAAAAAATTGATGAGCGGGGGGCAGAAATCCGAAAAATCATTTCTTGATCACAACATTTTTTGAAGACCGAGAGGAAAAATTTTTTTGATCACAGATAGTACTCCAAAATGCTGGACTGTCCAGCGAAATTCCGGACGTATGGTCACCCTAAAGTATATCTTCTTTTCTTATGCAGGAAGGAGATTCAGCTGATACTACTAATACTACTATACCTCAGAGCTGGATAATTTCTGGTGAAAAAGTAATTAGCAATTACAATTCCTTTTTTTTTCGTGTAATTGTAATTGTAATTAAGTACTTTTTTTATTAAAGTAATTTGGAATTGTAATTGCAGGAAAATTGTTGAAGGAATTGTAATTTGTAATTATATTATTTGAACTATCTAATTACAAATTACTTTTTCCAATTACAATTACTTTTTCCAATTACAATTACTTTCTCCAATTACAATTACTTTATCCAATTACAATTACTTTTTTCAACCCGATCGAATTTTGCTTTATGGCAAAAGGTAGGTTATTTTATGTACTTTTATATGATATAAGTCAAGAATCACTTTTTTACATTCGGTCGTTTTTTAGTCATTTGCATTATATATATAGTATATTATGTGCACTCAGTGACTATGTGTGCGCGCAGTGGTATAAAGCAGAAAACAATTGTATTTATTACTTATAAAACTTTAAAAAATATATATATTTTTTATTTGTATAGTCGTGCCTACTGCTTTGACTAGGTATAGATAAATGTATATTATATTATGTATGTGTGTGCGTGCGTGTATTTATTTCTGTATCTGAATGTGTTACAATTTTTATTTTTTTTTATTTTTACGTGACTCAGGTAGCCGCTTTATGTATAATCGAAGGGTAACCGTGGTCTATCTTTTACTTTTCAAAGCGAGTATTTTGATATTATACCTCGCCTACCTTTTGCCACAAAGCAAATTTTGATCCGACTTTTATGTCCGAAGATATTTAGATTTGAAAATTTCAGAAAATTTGACTGAAACTGCAATTTCAGCCAAACTATTTAACATTTTTTGTTGAAATTTGGTTAACAGTTTTTGTGTGATAAAGGCTACTTCCATTCCAAATTTCAGCCAAATCGGTTGAGATCTGATCAAGACAACCGAAATTTGATTTTCTCAGTTTTTTTCGTATATATATATGAATATCAGGAGAAGGATACCATTTTCTTTTCTTAACTAGTTGTTTAAGTGATCAAAAAAAAATTAAAACAACAAATTTGACCCTTAAAATATCCAAAATACCCCTTTTCGGCATGGTTTCACCCGTTTTTGGAAATTAAAATTTTAGGGTTTTATTGTACTCGTCATTACAAATAATTTCCGCAGAGTCAGCATCCATCTTAAAAAATTTCCTAATCCTTTCCTAAACCGACTCCACTATTAAGCTGCATTTTCTATATATTTATTTAATTTTTCCTGATTACTCTTAAGGTCAAACATTCTAATAACGATTCTAATAAATATTAAAACGTAATATTACACAACACTTTTAATTAAAATTTTTAACTTACCTTTTTGTCTGTTTGGTCACTATAATTTACTTTATCATTAAAGTAATTAGAAAAGTAATTGCTAATTCCTTTTTTAAAGACATGTACTTTGTAATTGTAATTAGTTCCTTTTTTTAAAAAAGTAATTTGTAATTGTAATTAGTTCCTTTTTTAAAAAAGTAATTTGTAATTTTAATTATTTTTAAATTACAAGTAATTACCCAGCTCTGCATACCTAATACCTAAAGGGGAAATGTTCTGGGTGAAATATGTTGAGTGTATGATTTCCATAATTTTGGTGAGTTAAAAGTAAATATATAATTGCAGTTTTCATGTAATACGTAAAAGATCAATATCTTTTAAATATTACAGTACGTACAAGTTGATACAGAATCTTAAAACTCTTTACTTGAAACTCTCTTGCATCTAAAATTTGGAAATTATGACAAGCACCAAAATCTCCCAAGGAACGTTTCCAATTTATTTTTTAATAACTCAGTTTGGGTAAACAAAGAGGAAACTATATAAGCTATAATATCAAATAAATGATTCATTATTTGATTTGAAAAAGTAATTTTTTAATGTAATATATAAGGTAGAAGCTGCCTTGACTTTACGGAGTCAATGAATTAAACTGTAGATAAAATAACAGATAATATTTTTGCCAGGAAATTGTGAATCTTCGAGATCGAGATATCTACTAACGATAGTGAGTGAAATTGATTTTCTCCATACCTTTGGAAGGCATTTACAAAAATTGCACTAAATCATGCCAATTTTCCCAAAAGCTGACAACATTAACAACTCTCAAGTGGATAGAAGCACTTCATATCTTAGTTCCTCATAAGAACATTTACGAATGGATTTGTCTTCCGTTTTTTTGACCCACCTAGTATATCAGTGATGGCACTAAATTACTTCATTACAGCGGCTTTTATAATTAAACGGTCATTTGTGGAGAAAAAAGTGATTAGAGAGCGACTGAACCACACGAGATGCCTAAGGATGAGTTTCAAAGTAAGAGCTCTTTGTCTTTTAAGCTTTTAAATAAATAGCGCAAGTATAGTGTACGAACGTACAATTATATAGGCACTTACCCTATTTTCTACTATAACTAATCATACTCTTTCGAGTAAATTATATCAGGAGCTGAGATGAGAATCCGTATTAATCTAAGAGACAGGGACGATCTGAAGATCATACGCTAAATATAAATTAAAAAATCGTCTGTGATTTTTTTTTTTAGTCGGGGAGCGTAACACATCCGCTTTAAAAAAAACGAATTGAAACTGACACTATGAATTTCTGGGATCTAATGTAGAAAGGAAAACTTAATTTATGTAAAGCTACACAAAAAACAGTTCCGTTCTCCATATTTAATCTGGATGGATCAATGAAGTTGTCTACAAATAAATCTAAACTAATGAAGATCTTAGAAGAGCAACACCCTGCAAAAATTGATAATACTGTGCAAATTTCTTTGGTGGACTCAAATATAACAGAGCATCTGAATGCAAAATTCCACTGTGTCGCTATTGTTGATGGAATGGCAAAGCTGCAATCGTTGAAAAAATCAGTGCAGGTTAAAACATGCAATGATCTAGCTTTGGAGTTTAACAATAAAATCACGGGGACTCTTTTAAAATATGATGAAATTTACTTGGTGTTTGACACATATCTTGAAAATTCTCTTAAATCTGCGATGTGACATAAAAGATATCTACAGTAACACCCACCGAGTACAAAATAACTGACTCCACAAATATTGCAAATATTGCAAATATGCAATCCCTCCTTTCTCATATAAAAACAAAGAATAGCTAACAGCTATTCTTTGTTTTTATAGGGCATATCTTGCAGAAAAAGCTTTGTTGTACGCACGCAATATTGAGAGAAGCCTGCCTAATCGTAAGCTGGAGGACTAAAACCAAATCGTCTTTCGGAAGTGACGTAAGTGAACTTCAAAGTAGTCATAAAGAAGCTATTCATATATATATATATATATTCGCCTGATACAGACGTCTTGCTATTAGCATTGTGGTGGTCAAAATCTTTTACATGTCTGAGCATATTTGTCACTGGTATAGGAAATAATCGAAGAATGATTGACGTTGGCGGAATTGCACCGCATTAGGACCAGAAAAGATAAAAGGGTTACTAGGTTTGCATGCTCTGTCAGGATATGATGTCACAGGTTCACTTACAAAGAAGGGGAAATCATCGTTTTGGAAGGTTTATAAGACCGCAGATAATGACATTTTTGGGAAACTTGAATCCATTGAAGAATACGAGGATGAAATTAAAACCTGAAACTTGAAAAATGTATTCGTAAGGGACGAAGATTTCAGACATTGGGGAGCTTCGTTGGTTGATGTTCTCCAAGCACAAGACGCAAAGTGAAAATCTGCCTCCTACAAAAGCGTCACTATCTCCTATTATTCGTAGAGCACATTACCAGGTTATGGAATGGCATCTTGCTGACCAGCAGCACTCTAATCTACCAACACTTCCTTCTGCACCTGAAACCATTTTAAAATTGATTCTGTGTTCATATGTAAAGGGGAAATGTGGTGTAATCTTTAAATGTAAATCCAAAAACATTTTATGCACTGAGCTTTATATGTGTGAAGACAAGCGAGAATCATTGCCAACATTTTGATAGCGATGAACTTTCAGATAAAGAATATTAAGCTGAATACATTTTACATGCAATACAACATTACAATTAATTCAATAAAAATATTGAAATAATATTAATTTCTTAAGTTGTTATTTTTCAACCTAAAATTCTAAAAATCCTTTAAAACCAAAAATTAAAAATTGGTTAATACAGTTTTTGAACTGGCTATAACTGATAATAACCGGTAGGTTATACTACAAAAACTCTTATAACTTTTTTTATTTAAAATTTTATTTATAACAAAAAAGATTCAGTAAAAAATATTGCTAAGGTGGGCCTATCAACAGTTCTAATCGAGAACTTCCGATGATGTCTGGGGTGGCCGCCATCTTGAATATATGACGCCATATAGGCCGCCTGCCACAAATTCAAGCAAAGCACCTGGTAAGGTATGATATGATTATGGAGGGCATAAGGAACGTATTAAACTTACTCCCACAATTTCCTCATGTATATTTCATCAAGTATGCCCCCCGACTATTTGGTTTGTTAAAGAATTACAAAGAGCTCGGAAAACTGTTATTCTAAAAGTTGACGGTGAACGATTAGACAATCGCTTAAATTCTTAGGTGTCACCATTGACTCAAACCTAATATTTGGTGATCATATCAAAATCTCATTAAAAGATCCTATAACATTAAAATCGACGTATTCAAATAGACATTGTTTAAATACCAAAACAAAAATCATGTTATATTACACTATTATTTTACATATTTACATACCATATATGATCCATGCTTAGACTTCAACACAGCAGCACTCGTATAAAAAGTTTAAAATTCCTGCATACGTTTTGTTTTTGGTTTGGGTCACAAAAATCATAGTATCAAGAAGGTTGGCTGGTTAAATATTTAAGTATACTCTAATTCCATTGTTTTGTCTATCGTAAGTGAAAGTGACGCTTTATGTACCAAATACTTGTTACCATTTGCAACGGGTCATTATTTTTCATAACGTCTCTAGGGAAATAAAGTAAATTTGGGAACATTTTCTTTTTTATATAACAAGTATTAAATGTTTTAACTTTTTGGAAGTAAATCCAGATAAGCTTTACTTGCTAGATCTTCTATATCCAACGTTTTTTTTTAAATGTTCAGAGCTATTATAATAATATGATTTAATTTATCTTGACAGTAGTTGTCATTTGAATAGAAGCCGCATCCTAAATTTATTTTATTGACGGTTGCCATGTATATTCCAAGCATCGCTACCTTTACTATTTGCTTAGCAAATATGAAACCTTATTCAAATAATTATAGTTTTCCACTAGTTTTTTAGTTTAATGCTACAGTGCGATTTTTTGGTCTCGAATACTTGTAAACCTCGGCCCTACGGGTCTTGGATTGCAAACTGTATTCTTGACCAAAAAAGTGCACTTACGACCCTTGGTACAAAAATAACTATAAATCACAAACAATTACATTTTGCATGTTATATTCATAAAGTGGTGACCAATAAAACACCGGCTTACTTACTAAATAAACTTTTGCCAAGATATCAAGTGCATTCTAGAAATCTAAGGCATACATATCTGTTAACAATTCCTCTGTACTCTACATCTCCGTTTGAGAGGTCATTTTCATATCAAGCAGCAAGCATCTACTACAAGAGACCACTAAATTTGAAATTGTTGTCAATACCATTTTATAAATTAGATATGAAAAATATCTTCTAGTCAAACACTGATATTTTAATTATAGTTATATTTTTATAGTGCTAATTTATAATTTATAATGAGAGTATTTATTTATTTTTCTACAACTATTGAATAATTCATTAATTATCGATACGATTTTGAACAATATCTAAAAGTGTGTCAAGTCAGATTTTCAATTTTTGTCCCTGAATTTTCAAAATTTTTGATGAAAATTCAAACTTCTTTGGAAAATTTTGGCTTGATAAATCTATAGGCAATTAAAAAACGAAGATAAAAAAAAACTTTCCCGCTGCTTAAATACTAAGATTTCTTTTTCTCTGTGGGAGGGGAAATCACCATGGATACCCGTCGCTTAGAGTCTATCGCGGACGGGTAGTGCTGAACTCCAACCAGCTAAAACTCTTCCCTCTCTTCAGTATTTCCTGTTGGCCTGGGACTACTTTCGCTTTTCATCGTACCCACAGGTCATTTAAGTTTGTCGATGTTAATTGACGTTTCTCTATGGGTTCAAACCCATCTCTCTTTCCTCCTCTTCCTTCTTTTTGATAATGCGGGTTATTACATCCTCCGCCCTTCTCCAGTTCTCTTCCGTTTCTAGCACCCTCTCTATCATATCTTCCGGAGACAATAACGACGCTCCACCGTCTCGTCTGTCTACCCTCCATCTGTTGCATGCGAACGCGGTGTGCTCTGCTGTCAGTCTTGCCAATATCATATAAGTACTCTATGAAGCACCCATGTCCGTTCAGGGCTTGGGTGAGGTAATTGTTTACCCCACCATGCCTCCGTTCCATCCACGCTCTGATATTCGGGATGAGGCGTCTCGCGCACCTTCCCTTGTCTGCAGTGTCCCACGGCCTCTGCCATCTTTCAAACAGCATGTCCCTGGCCTCTGCCCTCCTGGATCCTTCAAAGATTTACAGCCGTTCTTTGTCCATCAGATCCAAACCAACGCCGCCTCGTACGAAATCGTTTTATATGCACTGCATACCTTTAGTGCGGCACATCGCTGGATTCTAGCCATCCTCCCCCTCTTCCACACCTTCATCACACTTTCCCAGACCGGAGCTGCATACAAGGATAGAGTGTACGACGCTGCACAGCAGTCTCCTCTTGCTCACTCTCGGTCCGTGCGTATTAATCATAAGCCTCCCAATGGCTGCCTTTCCCGCCTTCTCAGCCTTCTTTGTGGCATGGACACCGAAGTTCAGCTTGGAGTCCAGCCAAACCCCTAGGTATTTCAGGCGATGATCTTCACACCCTCCTTCCAAGGTAATCGAAAGAATCGTCAAACATCACGTTCCACAAGGTCGGAACGAGCACCGACCGTTGTGGAACCCCACATGTGATGCTTTTCCAGGTTATCTCTCCCTCTGACTCGAATCCGATCATCCTATCTTGAAAGTAGCTCATCATCACCCTGACCATCTCTGCATCTTCCTGACAATCATTTCCCATCTCGCCGTGTTAAACGTGTTTTTGACATCTAGGGTCACAACAGCAGCTAGAGCGTCCTCCGCCGTCTCCTTTAGTAGTCTAATGGCTCCTGCCCTTGATCGTCCTTTCCGAAACCCGAACTGGCTTTCTCCTATCTCCTATCTCCTTCTCTAATCTCCCCAGTATCAGATACTCGACGAGCTTGCCCATCGCGTCAAGTAAACATAGCGGTCGGAAATATTAAGACCTGTAGACTGATTTGAAACAAAAAGTCACTTTGGAGCCATTTGACAGGACTTGACAGGACTTTTTTGCTCCTCCCGCCGAATGGCCGACAGCAAATTTTTTTAGCAATTTCAAGTAATAAATACGCGAAAAAAAAATCAGCTTTAAACATGTCTGTCAATTGTCTTTATTTTAATTACATATTTATATTAATGATAGGAGCACACCGGTCTACAATGAAGGTGGCAGGAAATCATTTTCTGCCATACTGTAATGCCAATAAAGGATAAAAGAAGATCAACTTTAGACACATCTAGCAGTGACACTTTTTTAAATAATTAAAATTCTACTGCCAAGCGTTGGCCCGGTAACGAAGTGGTAGGAACAAATATTTTTTTACAATATATTATTTTTAGTTAAATAAATAACGTTCATGCAAGAAAACTGCAATCGAATCCTTAAATTGTCACAAACATTTTTTATGAAAAAAGCCACTTTTTAACTTTAACCCCCTTGTACCTCAAAAATAGTCATAGGATTGAATTGGGACCTTTACAGTTTTAATCAGGAGATCAATTTATACCATACTAAAAATTCAGAAAATTTCACCGAGAGCCATTTTATATAAGAAAATGTGAAAATGAGAATTTAAAGCTTATAGTTTTCAATGATTACATACGTAAAATCTTGTGCTTTCTGGCCTCTTACTTCATTGTTATCAAACCAAAGTCTGTCATTCTCTCACGAATCATTTCTGCTTCAGTGCAACTTGATTAGGATTATATTAATTTTATTATAGACCATAATAAATAATATTATTATCGTATCCTTACCACACCCAAATAAAACATCTTGATTATAGGGTGTACACCTTCTATAGCAGGAAAGGGGCGTTCTACATTAAGATTGCGGAACAAGTAAATTTGTAATTCGTGAGTTAAATTGTTCCTTCATTTTAACCGGATGTTAATTATTCCAGGGCCATTTTCTTCTAATAACATTGTTTGTGTCAGCTTTGTAAGCTTTATGATGATAGCGATAAATAATGGTGGTGTAGGTGCACTATTTAATATCGGGGAAAGTTATTTAGATCTCGACTGATAAATACATATAAATTTGACGTATGGGGTTTGTATAGACACGGAAGGTTAATATTACTAAAATAAATCATATTTAACTAGGCCGTTCCATCGTGAATGGTTGCCATGATCCAAACAGGGGAAAGTCTTATAGGGAAATATTAATTGTTTTTTAGTTGTAACTTTTTGCTCGTCACCGGTACGCTGCCCTACTAAGAAGTCTTTCCTATCTGCAAAATTAATTGCAAAGAGAAGATGCTATTCTAAAAAATGATACCATTTTAATATTGATCTAAACTTTTGTTAAGTTCTAAAATTGCTGTTGAAATTTGTCATAGGTCTCCTTCAGTTGGTCTGTATGTACGGAAACACTCTACAGGTCGCAATTCTTAACGAATCCATTTGAATGTTTCTTTAATCGGTTCGTCAATTATTAAATAGAACCCTATTGAATTTCATAAAGATCCATCAACTAAACTTATTATAAATAATTATTCAACACCGTTATGAAAAACACTTTTTTAAGAAACAATCTGTCATTTACGTACAATTTCATTAGTTTGACATTTCGACAGAATTAAGACGTCACCAAAGCACACTTTTCAATAAATACAATTTGTCCTTTTCAATTTGAGATTATTTTCAAAGAATTCTTGAAATATTTGCGGCAGTTTTCTCGAAAACGGTTGGAATTATAATGTTCTACCAAGTGTACTTTTTTTTCGTAGAAATGACTCTTGCATCAGATTCTCTAGTCAAAAGTGCCACTACATTTGTAAGAAAAAAGAGAAAAAATATTCATCATCAGATATAGCTCATGAGGCGTCCTCCATGGGCTAGCGTGATTATTGTTTCTTAGCTTAAAAAATGTTTCCTTACCAAATTGGGAGAAGATCGGTCAAGAGGTAGTTGAGATATACTGCAAAAGAAAGAAAAAAAGTTACAATTTTGACGTCCTGTAGCTTGGGGGTACTAATTTTCCTTTAAGCCACAGCTATGTGGGTGTACAGAGATAGCAAAAAAACTATGATTGCCATCTGAAAGCTAACAAAACTGGCGGCCAATCCAAGATGGCGAATGTAGACGTTTAAAAAAACGACCGTATCTCTGTAAGGTATTCTCCGAAATCAGTGTTCTTTTTTAAATGACAGCTTAAATTATGAACATTTTGTAAGTTCCCATTAATTTTTTCGATATAAGGAACCGCTAATTAGTAAATCGCGAATTAGTGAAAAATATATTAGTTTTTACAGATAATTTGCTTGTTTATCATAAATTTTCTTACAACGTAGACGCTTTAGAAAAAAAATGTTTCCAACAAATATTGTAGCACAAACGATTAGCTTTAATTTGGTGTATTAAAAAGTTACAGTTTTGACGCCCTCCATCTTTTTCTACAGCAACAATTTACTAAAGCATGTTTGGTTATATCTTCATATTTTGGTCCAAAGAATTTACCCTTAAACTATGGCCTATTATTAATGGTCCACCCTGTGTAAATAAGAGGAGGGGGAATAAAAAAATTAGACCAAAAAATGGAACGGCAAGATCCGAATTATTAATCTTTGAACTATTCTTAGCTAATATCCATTGATAAAATGCGGTGCTCATATTTTGCATACTCACTTCCCTCTAGAGTCCGGTCTACTTATCTTTCCGTTTAACTCGTTCAAGCTCAAAAGGCACAATGGATTACTCCTAAATATTTATGGTATGATTACTATCAATTTGTTGACAAAATTTGTAAATATGAAGGTCAAGTGAAGTGTAGAAAATATTATTTAATTTTTGGAGCTATGTCGAGAATTTGCATTCTCAGATGTAACATGAGGAAAACTTTTTATCTTTAGAAGTAAATACCAGATATATCGAGAAGAAGCGAAGATAAAGGATACACGTAACTTTTTTATTTGAAACTTTTTTTCTAGAATTAGCAGAAAATTGCAAATCAGTGATTGTTGGCACTGTATTACATTTAATTGCTATTAGATTTCCATGTTTTTTATGATTTCTTTGTCATTAAAAAAGTTTTGCATATATATTCCCTCTTCAATCTCCAAGTGCCACTCCCCCACGGTTGGTAACTTACAAACTTAACAAAATTAGAGTCTAATCAGGCTCTTCTCCTATTTGTTGATGTTTTTATATAATTGTCGCACATTCTTTAGAATATTCTTAGCAGTTTTTTTGTAAATGTTAATTTTTGGACATTTTAAATCTTATATTGCCGATTTAGGTGGTGAAACACTTGGTAGTATAAAAAAAAGTAAAAAATAACCTTGTTTTGAACTCACGATCGTTGGATTTCAAGTCAATCAATAATAATCATTCAATTATAGTTTGTGGAAAATATCTGATATTTTCTGAACTTAGGACAGACTCCTTTGAATTTCAACCGTGGGATATAGAGGTTGAAAAATATTTCTTTCGCGGGCAATGCCTTCAACTCGCGCATAGATAATGCTATCATGAAAGAGAAAAAAACAAAAATTATAAATATTTTTTCAAGCGGGTGAAATTAAATAAGGTTTAAAATTCGTTTCTTTCGCAGACAGCGCCGAGACTAGTATTATATATGTCCGATAAATTAATCATAAGTTTTACATTTTAGGAGCTACTTGAGAACTTGTGATAAATTAAGAACAAGCAAATCGTCCACCTTACTCATTAAATACAAATCATGAATCTCAATTATTTAAGTATGTTAATGCCATTTCTCTGTTCAAATCAAGAGGTAAAATCAATAGCAAGCAATTCGTCATATATGTCGGTCCTCGGTCCAGACATTAAATTTTCCATTGTGGTGGGTTTTCTAAACAAACTTGATTTCCATTACCTTATTATATACGTTTATTCTAGGTAAGACATTTTTATCCATCTCCATCACGGTCTTACCATGTAAAATGGCGTAAAACTTACCAAACATGAACTCTTCCTATAGAAATTTACCAGTAAATTCAAATAAGCAAAAATTGCAATAGATTTGCCGACCATTGTAACTGACAGTGAAAAAGTTTTAATACACATTAATGCGCTATAGGCGTATAGTTGAACCGGATATATAGTAACTAACAAAGAAAATGGCCAGAATTCCCGTTAGAATGATGAAGATTTCTTCAGAGTACAATGTGCATTATTGTGCTCGGTATTGTGCTCGGTTAAAAATTACTTAAAACTTCCCACAGAATATATTTATATTTATATATTTATATATGTTGAAATATGTATAAAAAACAGTCCGGGAAAGTTACTTTCCCGGACTGTTTTCTCAAAGTTGCTTAGCAACGGACTAAAATACTAGAGTAGCGTATTTTGGGATCTGAAATTGCGCCGAGAAAGTAGACATTCTTGATCGATTTCAGAAAATAGTAATTTACGGTACAATACCGGAAAGAGGTGTTTTGCAGATCAAACCAAGCAGATTCCAGGGCGAGCTGCAGGCGAATCCGAATTCATATTTTCCATAACTTGTAACTTGAAAACTCGTAAAAGTTAAGTGTATTTATTTAGTTGCCACTTATCTCAACAATTAACACAAGTTCGTTTCCATAGCAACGAGAAAGCAAAGCCACCTATACCATAAGTTGGCAGCATTTTTTACCTTCAGGGATCGGAAAAGAAAACAACAGGGATCGGTAAAGCTTTTTTCTGAAATCGATCGGCAATGTCTACATTTTCAGCGCGATTTCAGATCGAAAAATGCACAATAGGGAACTTGCCCAAAAAATAAAATTAATTTAAAATACTCAAAATCGTAAACTAACATCATTAAAAACCCCATAGACAACAAAAAAATTTAAAAAAAATCTCTTCCAGAAATATAAGCGATTAAAATCTGCCCGATTTTACCCACTCCTGAAACGTGACGTCAGATCGAGAAGGTAGGATCGCGTCAAGCGGCACCGATTCTGCTTTGGCTTTGATCATTCCGCATGCGTATGCGCATTTGTCAGAAACAACTGGCAGTGAACACAACCTAACCTAGAATTTAAACGTATTCGTTGGAAAAACATCTTCAACATTCTGAAATGTCACAAAATGCTACTTTTGGTTCGTTCATGCCGAGCCGAATTTTCGAATTTCGCCGTGCAATTTACGATCAGGTTTATCTGGAAGATTTCCTTTTTACGTCTCGACATCGTATGGCCGTCTCAATGGTGTTTTTCGAAAAATATGAACGTGTCAAGATTGCATGTTTCTGCAATTTTTTCGGCTCCGAAATGTAAGCTGTTTTTTGCTATTTTTCGCAGATATCTCCGAAACGGTGGGAGTTAGCTCGAAATAAAAAAAACCGCTGCCAAGGAATCACTACTTCCACATCCAGATTTTCTATCCAAGTCACTCACAACGAAACAATTTTGTATGTAGAAATAATTGTTTAAGGAACTTTAATAATATAATTCTTGAAACCCTCTACCCCAAAAACCCATAAAACGATACCCCACATCGGTAGTGGGGTGCGGGTGGTGATAGGGGGTGGTAGTGAGGGTGGCTGAAGTAAAAAAATATTTTGAGGTTTCTGGTTCTTGTACACACTAAATCACAATTTTCTTTCATCCCCTTTAATAATGGGGTGGGGGTGGTAATGGGGGTGGCTAATGCCAAATTTTTTTTTCAGACCTTAGCTTCTCTTGTACACATTAAATACTAATTTTATGGACTCTTACCTGCTTGATTTACCTATTTACCCCAAATTTACCCCAATTTACCCCCCAACCCTTCGACGGAACAAGATGAAAATATAATCTAGTACTAGATCTCGTTAAAGTACATAAATGTACCAAGTCAATATCTCAAACGGTTCCAGAGTAAACGTGCGCACAAAAAAGTTACAGACCGACAGACAGACAGAATTTTTTTTTCACTCAAACTTAAAATCTCGACGTTTCATGGCATTTTAGGCCTATATGAACAATAAAAATTTTTAAAAATTTTTTTGTCGTTACTATACTTCCACTGGATGTAGAAGTTTCGGAGATAACTACTGAAATGTCTGCCATGTACGGCAAAAAATTGCAAATTTTGAGCTTCTACAGTTGGCACCTTTTTAATCTTGGCTCCTACGCCAAAAGACTACTCTAGGTAATTTAAATAGTGCTTTTCGTGAGGAGCGGCGAAGATCCCAACTTTAATTATTTATTGCAAATTAAGTACTGCGATTTAAGAGCTGATATTCGGTGTGGCGTATTTTTATACATAAACACACACTTTAATGAAATAAGAAAAAAATGGGCAAGTTCCCCATTCCAGTATTTTAGTCCGTTGCTAAGAAACTCAGAAAACAGACCGGAAAAGATTCATTGCCAAGCAACGATCAACAAAACCGTACGGGAAGTAACAATCCCATACCATTTTTTATGTATATTTTAGACAGCAAATAAATGCACGCAGACAAACCAACTCACATTAAAATTGCCTTTATTAGTAAGCGTTAGATTGTAATGAAGAAATATTATGCGTTAATTCAAATTCCTTAATTTATAATAATATTGATTTTGATTTCAGAAAAAATAGTATGTGTACTTCGGTGTGAAAGCACATTCCCGAACTTCGATGCTTGTTGGCCTCGGCTAACAATTTGCATCGTCATCCGGGAATGTATTGCTTTCGCACCTAAATACACAATATACTATTTGCCGATCTCTGATGCCCACTTTCCAGTCTAGCCCGGGAAAATGTTATTTTCTGGCGGATAATTTCTTGAGAAAGTGTCGGCCGAAAAAATATATCTTTTTCTTAATACTGTTAGTCTACATTATTATATAATAGTAATAGTATTATACAGGGTGTCCCGAAACTCCCGCCTTTCCCTTTAGGTGCTAATTCTCCATACAAAAATAGTAAGAAAAGTTCCTATAAACAAGTGTCCGGAAATGCTTCCTAAGGGAGCTACGGCCCTCTAAGGATGGCGCAAAAATAGGTATTTTTACTAATTATCTCTGAAATGATTTGGGACAACTTTATGAAATTTGGTTAACTATTTTCGATTATTAAAGGTTATTGTTTTACAGTATTAGCCAAAATTAATTTTATCCAGGGGCGGAGAAACGACAGGTCGGTGTTCTTTGTTTCTACATATTAATTTTTCCATTTGACATTTTTAGTATTTTAATCCCTCATTATGATTCCCTGGTTAATTCTGCAATTAGCCATATGGTAAGCCGTTTTCGAGTAAAAGCGGTCTAAACGAAATATGGCGTATTCGTTTTTTGCTAAATGCGCATTATTTATTTTTCAAAGTGTCATTCAGTAACAGAAATGGCAGAGTACACCTCGCAGGAATATCGCGATATGATTGTCTGTTATGGTATGGCTGATAAACAAGCTGTAAGAGCCGCACGACTGTACGCGTTACGATTCCCACAACGAGCACATTTTCCCGACGCAAAAGTTATCACGCACTGCGGGATTCCAGTAGCTGAAGAAGAGAAGATGATTCTTGATGCATTTGCTGATCAGCCAAGGTTGAGTACTAGGCGAGCTGCTAGAGTACTGGGGACAACAAGAACACGTATTGATCGAACCCTTCGACGTGAAAATCAACATTGTTATCGTTATCGACGGGTTCAGCAACTCTTGCCGCGAGACCATGAACCTCGAATGATCTTCTGTACAAGTAAGCTGAATTTTGTATGCAGTATCTACTCAAATAAAAAACAAATTTTACACAAATGTTATAAATTTGTAATGCAAAGTATTCTACCACTTAAACCGACCGATTTTTTTTTTAATTCACAGATTTTTTGGAAAATCATTTGGTCGATCCATTATTTCTTAATCAGATATTGTGGACTGATGAAGCGACATTTACCCCAAATGAAGTATTTAATTCAAGGAATTTTGTTTACTCGGCCCATGGAAATCCTCATTTAATTCGACAGACACATTTTCAATACCGATTTTCAATTAATGTTTGGGCGGGACAAATAGGGAATCTAATGGTAAATACTGTTACATTTTCATTGGGTAACTAATAGGTTAAGTAAAACTTAAAAATAATATTTACCACCAATTTTGCAGATTGGTCCCATATTTCTTCCCGCACGGCTTAATGGACCGAATTATGTACGATTTCTCCGGAGACAACTACCCGGTTTACTGGATGAAATCCCGCTGCTTGCTCGCTTGAATCTGATTTTTACACACGATGGGGCTCTGGCGCACTTTAGTAGGGTAGCAAGGCGTCATTTGAACCGAGTTTTTCGAGGGCGCTGGATAGGAAGAAGTGGCCCAATAAGTTGTCCTCCTGGATCGCCGGATTTAAATCCGATTGATTATTTTGTATGGGGTCATATTAAAAATTTGATTCATTTTAATGAGACAATACTAGTGAGGACGACATGCGAGCCGACATAATTGCGGCATTTTAAACTATTACTAGGGAAATGGCGCAAAGAGCCAAAAATAATATTGTTCGCCGTGCTGAGACCTGCACTGAACAGGAAGGAAGGCATTTTGAGCACATTTTGCCATAATAATAATCTTAATTCAGGTTGTTTTTTAAATCATAAATGTTCATTAAACTTTTGAACAATGTTTCTTTTACCACTATTACCAAATAATTGAAAATAGTTTCTTTAGGAAATCATACCATAACAGATAATCATATCGAGATATTCCTGCGAGGTGTACTCTGCCATTTCTGTTACTGAATGACATACGCCTACTTTGAAAAATGAATAATGCTCATTTAGCAAACGAATACGCAATATTTCGTTTAGACCGCTTTTACTCGAAAGCGGCTTGCCATATGGCTAATTATAAAGAGGCTCTTTTTTTATGCAGAATTAACCAGGGAATCATAATCAGGGATTAAAATCTAAAAATGTCAAATGGAAAAATTAATATGTTGAAACAAAGAACACCGACCTCTCGTTTTTCCGCCCATGGATAAAATTAATTTTGGCTAATACTGTACAACAATAACCTTTAATAATCTAAAATAGTTAACCAAGTTTCATAAAGTTGTCCCAAATCATTTCAGAGATAATTAGTAAAAACACCTATTTTTGCGACATTCTTAGAAGGCCATAGCTCCCTTAGGAAGCACTTCCGGACACATGTTTATAAAAACTTTTATTACTATTTTTGCATGGAGAATTAGCACCTAAAGGGGAAGGCGGGAGTTTCGGGACACACTGTATAATAGTAAATAGTGTTAAGGAATATTATTATTGATCATAGATGATAACGATAAGGATATTTTTCTGTATATGAGGTTATTCTGACTTAAGACTTCGAATAGTGTGTGATTGTATCGCAATAATTATTGTGGAATAAACTTTTAATTGAGTACCCAGGCCTGTAGCTGGAAAATGCTTTAAGGGCGGGCAAACAATTTTTCAGGGGGGGGGGGCATTTTTTATCGTTTTTTCCATTTACAGAGAACCCCGTAAAAAATAGCTACCTCATTATTTTTTACGGTCGCCGTATGTTGGGCGAAAATTATTCCAGGACGGGCTACGTCGCGTCCGTCCTGGCCCACCCCTAGCTACAGACCTGTGAGTATCTCAATGTTTTTTATGTGCTCTAACAATACCGCCGTAAAATAGACGTAAAAACCTACATTTTGAAAAAGAAATTGCCCTTCTATGAGTAGGTTATCCAAAAGAGCAATTTTTAACAGTTTTAATTTAAGAAATTATCAAAAAGTTTTCTCCGAAATTTTGTTGCGAACAATTTGGTATTTTTAATTTTGCAACGTATTTATGTAGGACCTGAGACAATAATAACAAAAATAGCAGAAAATTTTCGTTTTACGACATAAATAGTTTAAATTTTTTACGAGGCAATGGACAAATTTAATCTTAAACTTCTCATTGTACTTTTATTTGTTCTCACACTTAAGGCTGCGTTTGCACGCCACAGTCATTTCTTATATAGAAATAGCGAACTAATGTTTCTGCCGGTAAAACAGGAACCATACGATTGCCTAGTTATGAGTTGTGATTTGCTTATCTGTCGTTGGCAACAGAAGTGTTGCAGGGCCGTACCACAGCCGTACGGATAGTAATGCGAAGTGATCAAAATTTAATCCTATCGTAGCAAAAAATATATATATTATTATTATATTTTCCTTATTGCACAAGATACCAATGGGACCAGGTGTCAGAGGTGGCAGAACCTTTATAAATCAATTTCATGACAAAAACAAAACACTATAATTGAATATTGACTTTGAAAATAGTTATTTATGTAACAAAGTTCATAAACTAATACTTTTCTTCACAAATGGGAAGTTTAGAAAAGACAAAAAGACTAAAAAACCCTAAAAGAATGCAGTTATGTATGAGTTTCATGCAATATTTTTTCTACGACTATTTGCAATTAGAAAATAAATATATTTTAAAATTTAATATATACTTAAACAAACATCAAAACACATCTAAAATTTAGGATACTTTCTGTATGAGTTTCATAAAATATTTGACTGTCTACAATAACAAAAAAATAAATCAAATTAATTGACCTATTTCACGTTAGAAAGTTTGATAAAGTGTCTTATCAAAAACTAGGTGTTGGCATAACTAACAGTTGTAAAGTCACACTGCACATGTTGATTCGTCTAATTCCCAAAATTTGTAGAAATGAAATGCCTATAATATAATAATCATATCATTGTTTTCAGTGTCTTTTGCGTTACTTTAGTAAATTTAAGTTTTAAGTTTACTTTTGGTACCTATGTTTAGGATTAAAGATACTGAGCAACGATATGATAATTATATTATAGGTATTTCATTTTTACATAGTTTGGGAATTCGATGAGTTGGTCAACGCATGAGTAGTGACTTTTAGTGATACCAATCTAGTTTTTCCCATGGCACATTTTTTGACCTATTCAAGTTAGAAAGTTTTTAGTAAAAGTGTCATTGCAAAAACTAAGTTGGTATCACTAAAAGTAGTAAAAAGTTACTGCACATATGTTGACTAACTCGTCTAATTCCCAAACTTTGTAATAAAGAAATGCCTGTAATATAATAATTATATCATTGTTTTCAGCATCTTTAATGTTAAACTTACTTTTGTAAGGATCTAGCAGCAGTTCACCCTGATAGCATCCTGGGCATGTATAATCACATTTAAATGTACAGGTTTGTTTGTTCAATGCATCGACTGAAAACTGCGGCCTGACTTCTAGCTGCGTAGCATCTTCGGCATGTTCGAACCCTTATACTTTTTGATATAACTAGTTTGACCAATAAAATTACTTTGAAATTAACATTTTGTTTGTTTGTGTATAATTATAACAAGAATTTACAGTTATTTATTTAATAAAGAGAAAATTATAGCGAACAATGTAGAAATTTCTTTTACACCCTCAATAAACATTCATACAAGAATGGGAAAAAAAATTTGAACATTCACGTCTTCAAAACAATATTTTTGTACTGCAAGTTTAATTACCATTTTCAAATACTAAAGTGTCACTTAACTCCCAGAGAGAAGATGAGCTCCTTCGGGAAGTAAAAGAGACATTTCAAAATAATTATTGATTACAGTATTAAAGAGTGCAAAGATAGCTTGTATATTTACCACAATATTATAATTCTTTTGTATCCCTAAAGACATTGATTCTTCACAGTTTGGATTAAAAATAGGTACATTAGTCCCTCGATATAATCATAATCACTTTTTCTAGTAGGTAATGACATTTTGTTAGATATACTAATAATTTATTAGCAATAATATTAACAAAAAGTGATTGAAAATGTAGAATAAACAAGAAATGTAGAACCTAACAAAAATTTGCTTTTCTGCACAAAAATTTTGGATTTGTGCAGTAAGGGTGAAATTATATGCTCTAATATAAAGAATGCAACTTAGCGTATCAATTTTAATAATAAAAAATTGTAATGGCTGCTTTGTTTTTACGTACAGCATGAGAAAAAAGCCATGCATAAATAGCCATTGGCAATTCTCTTTGAATTGTAGTAAGTATATGTATTTAAGAGACCTAGCCCCGTCAATCATAAATAAAAGTAAATTAAACGATCTTAAAAACATATGTCATCAGTAATAGATAATGTGTACAATTCAATCGATAAGTAAATTAAAATTCTTTTAAAATCTATTTCAAACACTAGAGAAATTAAAAATAAGTCCGACCCTGCTCTTACTGTCTTTCTAGTATTATTATAGCAGTGTTACCACTTCGAACGACTTCTGTCGCGGCATCTACTAGCAAAACGTCAAACTAATATTAATGTAATTCAGCAAATTTTTCTAAACAAGTAATCTTTTATTGTAGCAAATATTATGCAGATTTTTAACTTTTTTTCACGTTAAATATATTTATTCTATTACGTATCACATTTTATTTGAATATTTGAGTCCCATTAAAAAATATAAAATAATTATAGAAGAATTACGGACGATTGAGGAGTACGTTCACGTTTAATAATCCAGAGGAGAAAACATTAGAAACTTAATTTCATTTAGTATTCAAATATAAAATATGACACGTAACAGAATTAAGTTAACTAGTTTCAATAATTAAATCAAATCTGAATTCTGTTGGTTCGTTTTTAAGAACTATTTCCCCGAAATAATGGCAAAATGACGAATTAATGAACGCGATATTTGATCTTGGTAACGCAGCCTTAAAACAATAAAATCTCTGCAGCAAGACTCTTACTCACCTTTTTTTTATGCTTAGTTTCACTTTACTAATTTGAGCATCGATATGAAGGCATATTGCCAACAATTTTTATCGACTCCTCATTAGCGTAACATAGTTTGTTTTCAATTTCACAATACACCAATGAAACTTGATCTTTTTCTGGTGGTGTTCATTATAAATTGAAAACTTATAAAATTATAAAGTGAACTAAGAGAAATACCTTATTTTTACATCGAGGCATCTAGCAAAATAAATGCTCTCAAATGATTTATTATGAACCTCCCAGATCAAGTGATTTTTCCAGATGAAAATAAAGCAGTAAATATTTATAATGGACCTGTTCTAAAATCAATTTATTTGATACATACGAACCGATAAACTTCCGAAGCCTTATGAAAAGTAAAGATTATAAATCATCAGCAGCTGCTGCCCTCAAGAAGTGGTCAGAAGAGGCGTCCAATATTAAATCAAGTGAGCAGAGTGAACTGTGTATATCAAAACTCCGAAGTGTTTTTACAGGATGCATTTGGCAATAAATAACTTTGTCATTTATTTCTGTAACAAATTTTCATAATAAAAGCTCGATATTGCGATAAGTACACGGATGCTTTTAAAAATACCAAGGTTTCTTTGACGATTTTCTAGTACTTCATTGTCAAATAAATATATACATATACAAAATACATAAACACATAATTTTTAAAAAATTTGCCTCAATACTTTTAGCAAAAAAAAATCTGGAACATTATTTATTTGTACAAGACACTGATCCACTCTACAAGCCATCATCATCTGTTAGTTTTGTTTATGAGTTATCATGTAGGAAGACAGAACTACCCATTTCAGTACACCCAAACTCAGACCCAGATATTTTGTGATCCATGAATTATTCTAGTTCCAGTTGGCCTTCGCTTGCTGTATAGCACGTCTGACGACATCACGCCATCTGCCATGGTTGCCTGTTAGGCGCACAGCGCCACCAAAGCTCTATCTCACCAGATCTTGGGCGACATTATAACGTTGTTATTTTCTGAAAGGGAATTATCTTTATTAAAGTCCCCAAAAAGAGACAAGAAGCATAGTCCGGCCACTCTATAAAAACTATATTTTAAAAGCAAAATTCGTAAATAATATAATGAATTTTGAAATAAAAAATAACTATTTAACAATAATAATGTTCTAACGATAATAATATTCTACAAACAAATATTAGATAAAAGGTACACACAGAGAGACAGACATAAATATAACATAACAACAACGGGTAATTTGTAAAAACGTAAGAAAGAGGAGATTGGAAATTGGCCAATTCCGAGTATTAGAAGATAAATTTAAATATTACAAACGAACAATTCATCCGCCTAATATAAGAAAAACTATAAACAAACTGCTTAAGAATGAATAACTATATATTACCAAGAATTATGCATTCCAAAGCAAGGTAATAAACGTAACTAAATCGTACAAAAATAGGAGCTTAAAAGCATTTTGCATGTTACATAAGTTATTTTAAAGGAATATATTTATGAGTTTTGAATAAACAGCACGCAGCACTCCCGAAAACTATTTTGTCTGTTTATTACTACGAAAGCAGGTAGGCAAAAGTTATAACCGGCCCACGTATCTAGTGGGATGCAAAGTAACAAATACGCACTTCACTACTAGTGGAAAGCCGGCAAGTTGCCAGCGGCATCACAGAAGACTAGGGCTCATAACGTAAGTAGGAAAATAAATGTTTTGTACTTACAACAATTGCTGAATATTGTAGTGTACACTATAGTGATGGTTGCAGCAGATTTTCAGATTGGCATCAGTAGAAACCATAATTAACAGACAAATTATACCCTTCTAGGTATATAGTTCAGGAACGGCGTCATCGAAAGGGGGTGATAGTTAAATTAACCGAGGTAGTAATTTTTTTTTTGTCTTGTATGTATTGTAGAGAGTATGTAGAATCCAAGTTTTAGACCTCCAAACCCTTGGAAAATTTTTGTGCGGACGAAAAACAAAATAAAAAAAATAAAAATAATAAAATTAAAAAAATACGCCCATACCTCTAGATGAAATTTCAACTTTGAGGTACTCATTCGAAGCGAAATTTAATGCTCTTGATAATAGATGACTTTTCGATTGGATGCATTGTTTTTAAGTCAACTGAAAAAAGTGCCAAAAATTCGTGGTTTTCTCGTCTGCACAAAAATTTGCCAAGGGTTTGGAGGTTTAAAACTTGGATTCTACATATTCTACAATACATACAATATAAAAAGAAAATCTACTACTTCATTTATTGTAACTATAACTATCCCGTTATTGAACTAATATTAAATACTGGCACAAATTCTGATTAATTCTGCACAAAGTTACAAGACAAATGGTGTTGTTAATGTTTTATTTAACTATTTGGTAAGATTCACCATTGTTAGCTAAACAACACTACTAAACAAATACAGCACTTAAATTCGAGTCACAATTGACGACTTTACGAACCAAAGGCCCGATTCGGAAGTGAATATATAACATTAATTTGCGGTTTTATGCGCCTTAACGAACTCTTTTCGAGGGTTGTAACAGAGCATTATGTCATATACATGCTCTCCTATTGGAGAAATAGATATAGCCTTGCCGTCTACAAAGTACGTTTCCCGCGCATTATTCTAGAATGTCTAAAGAGCCTGGTAAACAAAATACTTTGGAGACAGTGACGGCGGGGGTGAGGTATTTTTTCGACAAAAATATAAAATAATGTAATTTAGCGAATTTTAATAGAAATTTACGAATACTTAAAAAGTTGACCGTTACAACATCAACCTAACGTTTTGGAGGGCGTCCTCTTTATCTCTTACCATCTGGTTTTCCTTAAACTATTAACAGTTCCATGTTGTCCTCTCTTCGGTTGATTAATTTCTTGACGCGTCAAAACTTTTGACTTTGTGGGCTCGTAGCCTACTAAATTTCGCTTCAAAAAAGCTATGATTCTGACGAATTTGTTTATTTCTATATTTTCTTTGACAGACAAAACAGCTTTTATCATCGAATATTTTGACTAGAGAGTAGATGGTTTTACTTCTTACGACTAATAGGTAAATACGAAAATAGTCACAATAATAATTTACATATGTTATTAATATTGAATGCAAAGAATAGCGGCACTTACCTTTTCATGTAAATAGTTCAACATTGCATCTTCATCTACAATTACAATGTTGTTCATTTCTTTCCATCGAATGAATGCTTCATATTTCTTTTCATAAATTGGACGAGATTTCATTGGAAGTAGATCTAACACAATTTCCTTCGCTTTTTCATATATAATTTGTGGATTATGTATTTTATACCGTATAAAGAGAACGCATCAAATTTTTTTTGTTTACATTAAACAATCTGGTTACTATGATCGCATGATAATTAAAATTCGAAGCTCATTATTTTCGAAAAATATTTGCTCTGATCAAAAATTTAAATATATTTTAGGGACCTTTAACAAAAAAATGTTGTTTGTAACACGTACCTAAAATCAGTTTTTTGGCTACGATTCGTCTCAAAAAACATGATTTTGGGTACTTGTTACAAAAATAACTATTTATGCACAAAAAATAATGAAAACAGCTGTTCTTTTAATAGTTGTCAAAAAAAAATTATAATAAATAGTGGAGAGTCAAAAATAATGAAAAATGCCGAACGAGATCACCACTGAATAAATTTGCATGGTATTTTTTCCATTGTATTGCTAAGACTCAATATAAAAATGTTTATAAATTAGAATTTGATGATCTTTGTTTGCTTAATTAGTGGAGCCAACCAAACTACGAAAAGACCAACAAATCACACAATGTTAAGTATTTCTCATACGTTCTGAACTTCAACATCCTGTACATTTAGATATAGAGGATGCATCAGAGACCTACTTTGACATGGTACTGTTAAATTTAAAACTGTCGAATTAAGCGAATCAATTCCCATCAGTATTAACTAGTCTACCATGGCATTGTGTGCTGTTTGATGCGTTTACATGAAACACTGGCAAAGAGCAAACACTGCCACATAATTGGTTCAATTCAGATAGTCTTATGTTATCCGGAAACTGCTTTAGCGGCGTGGCCTGCAGCCAACCGGAAAGGTACGCCTCTATCGCCTTATTAAATTTATTCCTTTGTTACAATATTAGATATTACCTAAAATGCAATTCATAGCGAAGTCTTCCTCACGCACTCCATTATTCATTTAAGAGGACTGTTCGGTATATTGTCTGAGAGAGACCTTCGAAATATTCAAAATAAACTGAAATCATATCCTTATGTAAAATGACTTGTCGCGATCACTTTTTTATGAAATATCTCGGAAGTGAAATTTTACATTTCTCATCACACAATTTTCCCAAGGAGCATTCAAAGACACATTCTAGGTTATGTGTCAACACTACATGGAAACGTATGTTTGGACACGACACATTTTAGAGGCATGGTTTCGATACGGAGTTCACACTGTATAGGCGCCCAAAAGTGGTAATGAAAACGTGCCCTAACTTGATTCCAATATGTGTTTCTAAAATGTGCCCAATATTTGCCTCAAATGTTTCTAATTATTTCCAGTATATTTACACTCGCTGAGGGTGGTTCTGTATGTACTTTGATGTCCAGAAAATCAACCACTTGGGTAATGTAGGTAGCATAGTCCTTATCAATTTACACCAGGGTGTCAGCATGGCAGAGTGGGCACAAGCTCAGAATCCGCCATTTTCAAAATGGCGGAAATGCGATTGACAAAATTTTACTTTGTGACTTTTACCTCATAAACTGTGCGTTTTATTAACCTTTATATATAAACACTTTTTGTTCTATATACTATAAGGAACAATTTTAGTTCTTATAATAAAGCTTTTAAAGTTGACCATTTAGGAGATAATGATACTTTTATGGCCTCGAGAGCCTAATATAAACGTTAGGAATATAAAAAATGCTTGTAACTCATAAACAGTCTACTTTTTAATTTTTTTTGTAAAGACTAAAATCATTCCCTATATCACAAGGAAAAAAAGTGTCATTATACACTGACGAAGCTAGGAATCTGAGTTTCTGAGTTAAAAGCCATTCTTTGTAGTATCGACATTTTCCTATGGTTTAGGGTACGTATATATGTACACGCACATTTATTTTTCAGCAAAGGGGAGTGTGGAGATTTTCAAAATTTACGAGAATTGTAAAGGGAAATGCAAACTTTATTGACTTTTTTATACAGCAAGGGTGATCCTTTGTGTTTTGATTATGAACCCTTCATTATCAAAAAGTTTTCTTGGTCTTACTATATCATAGGTAGGTAAGTAAATAAATCTTTCATACTGAATTCTCTTTCTAGTGGTAAGCCAGTAACATGCTGAACTGTTTCCTGTTACTTTTTAGTCGAAATAGACTTATGATTGGATTTACTTGCCATTATTGGTCGAAGTTAGAATTGCACTAGTGTCTGTTTGGCACATTACTCAAAGTTTTAAATCGCCCACTACACTCCGTGCCGTGGAAGCCCGCAACAAGCTAATACTTTTTACATTTATTTTCTTATTCAGCTGTCTTTGCAAAAGATGCTTATTAATATCGCTATTCCTGGAAACAAATGGTATTGTGTAAATGATGTGTAAAATCACTTCTAACTCGGAAACAGTATCTCCTAGAGCCTGCAAATCTTATAACGCTTTTTGTTCCCCATAAAACGAGGAAAATTTTCTACATCTACGAAAAAATTGGTTAAATACGTCATTTCTGAGTTATAAGCATTGTTTTCTCTTTGGAAACTACTTTAGACATTCTCTGATAAATAAGTCCCAATAATTACATAACGGTTAGGTTTCTGGGCTTTTACGAAAGGAACAAAATTGTTCCTTATAGTATGTAGAACAAAAAGTGTTTATATATAAAAGTTAATAAAACGCACAGTTTACGAGTTAAAAGTCATTTAGTAAAATTATGACAATTGCATTTCCACCATTTTGAAAATGGCAGATTCTGAGCTTGTGCCCGCTCTGCCAGGCTGACACCCTGGTGGAAATTTATAATGGCCTTGGTGCCTACATGATGCAACCGGTTGATTCAAAATCAAATCAAAATGCATACAGAACCACCCTCAGCAACTGGACTAATTACTGTAATGCAATGTACTATGTGGAGTTACATAATAGACACAAACACATCAAAATGTTACCAAGAAACACTTTTTTGATAACGAAATAGGTAGAAACAGACTAAAAGCCGACACAGTATGCAAGTATATCGGATAAATAACAGACACAGTTAATGGTACGATTTCATCATATAATATAAGTTACTTTGAGATACAAATAATGTTTTCAAGTGTGAAGTAAAGTGTGTGAATTAAATGTGTTAATTATCGATCATAATCAATGAATAACTTCATTGTAATTTTCAAGGAAAATACTATTCCTAATGTATTTTTGGTGTAGCAAAACACAAAAATATATGTATTTTAAGAATATTTGTGTACCAAGATGCATAAATTGTTAAATTTTAAACTTATTATTCTTCATTAGTCTCTTTTTTTCGATATGGATGCCCATTTATTTTAAGAAAATATGGTCGATTTGTATAATGTGCCTAAATGTGATCACGTTTCCTAATCTGGAACGATTTTCACCTAAAATTTTCCTGAATTAACACTCAGCTACATATCAGACAAAAATCAGACTCGAGTTTCCACTATTTGAATAAGAATTTATAGACCGTGAGCCAGTGACACGGAGAGGGTTGTGATTTTTTGTCTGCCTTTTGGAGGATTGATAGTAGGGATTGCATTACCGGTTAACCGGTTAACCGGTTAACCGGTTATTAGGCCAAAAAACACATGATAATAATTACCGGCTATTTTAATTTTTTACCGGTTATTTCGGTAAATTCTGAACTTGCGATATGTAACGTATTCAACGTTTCTATTTATGTCACTGACTAGTATTCACTAAATACAGAGTGACTGTCCCAACACCAAGCACTTTTAACAATAAATAAATAATATTATAAAAAGTAAACTCCAAATACCAAGCCCTAAGAAATACAAGAGAGACATTGACAATATCTTACGACAGAAAATTGAATATGTCACTGCCGCAAATATCCGTAGAATACATTTAGAAGTATGTTATTACCAATTCTTATTAACTTATCGACCCACCAATATCGATTGAGGAAGGGCATCTTCAGCTGGTGGTATTCTATGCACAAATATCAGACGATTAACAGATATAGCTATGAAAAACTAACCCTTTTAACAGGCTATTTTTAAAAAATATTGTATTTTTAGATTAGGTATTCAGTAAATGCCCTATTTGAGTTTATGTTTATAATTTTTGTTATTTAAGTGGATATTTTTGTTATTTACAGAATAATTATTGATTTAAATTTATTTCATTTATATTTTTTCCTTTTGGTAAATTAACTCCTATATAAAAAGTCTATTTGGCAGTCACATTTTTGTCATTTTGACAGCGATAAAAAAAGTGCATCGCTTTTTATCACCGATAAAAATGCCTGTTTCTCAAAAGCAGAGTACACCAGTAGTCGCACGTCACTTTGAAATCTGTACTGTCAGCTATAATTTTTAAGTATTGTGGAAACTATACTGTACGATATGAGTCGTTTTGGGAAAATTACAATTATTTTTAATAAATTATTGTTGTCGTTCGTTCACATTCATATTCTGTCGTTAATTTATTTTGCCAAAAAACACTCGAGCTTTTCTTTTATGGATAAATTTCTTTTTAACTCAAAATTTTGCCAATCAGTAATTTTGCTCGAAAAACTGACATTTGACAAAATTGCTCGACCTCCGCTCTCGCGATTTTTTCATGTCAGTTTTTCTTATAAAATCATTGATTGGCAAAATTATTTCGTTACAAAGAGAAATTTATCCGATAAAAAAAGCTCTTGTGATTTTACTGTTGATAAAAAACCTTTTGTTTGTTCATTATATCAAATATACGTATATAAAAATGTTTTTTGTTAAATTTAGATAATTTTTTACATGGAAAAAGACAATTGCCATTTTCGCCACCCTAATCATCCATTCTAAAAATTACCGGTAAATACCGGTTAACCGGTTATTTACATTTTTATTTACCGATTTACCGGTTATTAAAACTTACGGTAAATTGCAATCCCTAATTGATAGAAGATAGATGTATAGAAGCACTATTTATTTAAAGAATAACTTTTCTTTTTTCTTCCTCATTTAGCGTCTGATATTAAATTGAATGACTACCTTTAGTCCGCTCAAATTAGGAAAAAAGTGGAGATACAGCAGGTTCTTTGCATAGAAAGTAAGTATTCAACTTTTAGAACAAGATTTTGCTTATGCGCAGAAAAAAAGGAAATGATTTTTGAGATATATACATATATATAAGTTTTTTCGTGTTTTTTTTTATTTGGACGTATATATCTCGAAAAGTACGCGTTTTTAAGGCTAAACGAACATAGGTAAACGTGTTCAGAATACGACTTCCTACAAAAAAGGTTCATTACATTTTTCCGATTACCCCATTGGCTTTTTCGGAAAAGCGACTTGAAAAATATATATATATGTATTTTTTTCGTGTTTTTTTTTATTTTGATTGCAAATATCTCAAAAAGCACGCGATTTTAGGGCTAAATGAACATTAGTAAACTTGTTCAGAATGAGATTTCCTACAAAAACTCCTATACATTTTTCCGATTATCCCATTGGCTTTTCCGGAAAAGCTTGAGAATATATATACATTTGCTTTTTCGTATTTTTTTTTCTTTTTTTCATTTTGACGTATACATCTCTCAAATAGATAGAACCTTTTTAGAAGTTTACTGATATTCATTTAGCCTTAAAAATGTTTACTTTCCGAGATTTGTATGTCTAAATGAAAAAAAAAAGAACACTCTTCAAGAAGCTTTTCCGGAAAATCCAATGGGATAATCAAAAATGTACAAGAGCGTTTTTGTAGAAAATCTCATTCTGAACAAGTTTATTTATGTTCATTTAGCCCTAAAATCGGGTGCTTTTCGAGATAATTGCATTCAAAATTAAAAAAACACGAAAAAACATATATATATATATATATATTTAAAACTGAACGTTCAGGCACCAAATTCACATATATATGGACGGAGTGGCACCTATATATACGTTCTGGCACCAGATCGAGGTGCCAGAACGTTTTATCGCATATTTGAAAGTCTAAACATCATAACATCCTTCCCATAAAATTTCAAGATGGAGCTACTTGGTCGATTTTTCTATAAAAACTGGATTTTGGTTCAACCGTATAATCTGCAGAGGGCGCGCCAACCACTGATGTCTAACCGTACTTAGTGGCACCATGCATTTGCGCTTGATTCCCGATATTTAAAATGACTTTCTGGCACCTCAGGGTTTCTACGGCTAGTGAATTTTAAATCATATTATAGATGGAAGAAAATCCGATAAATTTTTCGGGTACCTAAGTAGTTTAAATTAAATCTAATTTGAAAGAAATTAAGAAAACATTCAATTACTTACAGAACTATATCTCGACGTCGTTCTAAGCATTTGATGTCCAGGACAGGAGATATAGTATAAAAAAGTTACGTTTTCGTTACAACTTTGCAACTTTTTTTTAAACAATAAAACTATCATTAAAAACGGTTAAGAAATAAATTAACTTCAAAACATGACAAATTTTGAATGATGCGATCATTTTGTCCGTGGGTATATTATATAAGACATTACACAGAATATTAAAAATTGTAAAGAAATCACAGTACATTACATTTATGGTACATGCGACAATGCCCTCTAATCATCGTTTTCTTAATGCCTTTGTCGACAAAATAACCGTAGTTTACATTATTTCTCATTTTGAAATCTACAAACCCCTTTATCTTATTATAACTCTGTGAACTGCCTATTGAGGTCAAATTCCTGGGCAGGTAAAAAATATGTGATGACTTCTCTTAATTTATATCTAATATTAGCTGATTTATTTACTTATTGTTTTTAATATAATTAAAAATCTTTAGCTGTACTTTCTTCATATTCTATACAGAGTGTCAGAAAATATCGGTAACAAACTTCTGGTACAAATTATATCCGAAAAAATTTGAAAAAAAATGCCGCAATGCCCGCAAATGCTTCCTAATTGAGCTACAGCACTAATTAAAAATATTAAAAAGGTCATCTTTCATTTTAATCGAAAAACTTACCGCTTATAAGAAAAATCGTGTAAATGAGAAAACACGAAGTGCTTCAAGTTTTCACGTAACAATTAAGTCAAGTAGAGTAACAATAAGCTAATTGTTAATTAATTTTCATTGCCATTATTTAATTTAAAAAAAAAATGAAAATAGCAGAATACCAGTTTTTGGCTTCAATCTTCAAAGGGCTTTGAGTCCATAAGGAAGCATTAGCTGACATATTTATATAAATTTTCTTTCATATTTTTGCATGTAGAATCGGCACCAGACCGGTATTACCGGACACCCCGTATAGCCGAACAACGAGACCACTGAATTCGACACATGCTATGTAACTCTCAAACACACAAAAACAGACAGTTAACTCTTATTAACACACACACACACACACACATACACGCACGGTAATGCACTGTGGAGGACCGTCCTGGTACCCAATACTGGAAGATTTGCTGGTTTTATAAATTTCGGATTGCTCTTAGTTCACTTGTATTGTTACTGTTTTTAATTTTTCTTTACACTCCTTTGTTTAGGAGTTATACAGAAAAAAATATATACTCCACAGTTAATTGACAATCTACCGTGAGTGTTAATCATCGACAGTTAATGTGGCATATGGAAATGTGTTAAGACTCCTCCACACTTTATGTTGAATTACACTCCGTCACAATGATAGTGCAGTTCACACCAACAGAAGCATCTTTCTATGATCTTTGCCTGATAATAAAATATTTACGGATTATTCAATGTGTCTCCGGATGAGGTATCGCACTCTTATTTTTGATTTGCCGGGAAAAAGGCATTCTTTATAAAAAGTTTTGCTTGTCTTAGGAAGTCATAAACAGTTGTCAAACTTAAGATAAATTATACGGGGTAGTCTAAAAATTAGAAAACATTAAATCGACTTGAACCTTTTTTTAAAGATTTTTATTGAAAATTTTATTTAACAATGTTTTTCAATTATGAAGAAAAACTTAAGTATGGAGTATAGTTGCAAAATAAGGAAATAGCAATTTAAAAAGAAAATAACATTTTATTAAACTAAGTTGAAAACTATTCCACATGTAGTGTAGACCTCCTACTAGTACATATTTTTCTAATCTTTTTCTAAATTCTTCAGACAGAATGAGATCACATCTTCCTTTATGGTTGCAACAGCATCCACAATTTCTTCTTTGATTAATCTACGTCGTTTTCGAAATCGTTTGCATATACTTTTGCTTTAAATACTCCCATAAGAAGTAATACAACGGGGTTAGATCTGGCGAACGGGCAGGCCATGCTGTTTTCCCATGGCGGCCAATACACCTGTCGTGGAAGTGATTGTCTAACTAGAATTGTAGAATTACTGGGCATCCACCTTGCTGTAAATTTATTTTTCTTCTATATTATAAATTTTCATTGTCCAGTTCGAACGAAACAAAATTATTGAAAATTTTTAAATAAGTACCGCTTATTCTGTGATACATTTTGTCGCACCAAACATTTTAAACGTTTGACTATTAGTGGTAATTCGGAAATTAGGATTTTCCTGAGTCTAGTACCTACAATTCTGAGACGAGACTACCCCATTAGTAGTAAAAGTAGGTTCGTCCGTGAATAAAATGTTTCGATGAAAAATTTTCTCACCCATAGTTAAACGAAGAGCATCATCTCCAATTTGAAGTTTGTGAAGAATGTGAATGAATAAAATTTTTTGCCGACTAAAATCCTCTGAATCTGAGATTTGCTACTACCTAAAATTGATCATTTCTTAACGACCATCTTGGGTGTTCTTGTACAGAGTTTAAATCTATAACAGTAGCAGCGTCATCTTCATTTAATTGTTCTTTGGTTCTTTTGATATTTTTTACATCCCCAGTGGAATCAAATTTATAAGTTAATTTACGTACTGCCATACTGCTTTGCAAGTCACTTTAATATCTGATTACTTCTCATTTTAAACTTCTATTGCCTATTTATAAGAAACATTTCCGATTCCACAGCATTTGACCAAGTAAATTCGTTGTTCCAGGGTTAGCATATCCCACCCCAACAAACATCCCTCGATATCAATTTCCTCAGTTAAGGAATCCTGCACCGGGAAAACAAACAAGCTGATAAACTCTATACATTCATTAACACCATCTACAAAAAACATACAGTTTTATCAAATGACAAACAGGCGCGGATCCAAGGGGGGAGCAATGGGTGCAATTGCCCCCCCCCCCGGGCCTTCCTTGTGCTGTGCGAAAATCTGAAATGTCCGGTCCGGCGGCTCCGCTTTGTCGAAGTCACCCGGCATATGTTTTTTTACACCATTCCCAAGTAGCAAAGTAATTTTATAAAGGTTGTATAAACTACTATAAAATAAATTATTTATTTTGCTACTTGGGTTTTTTTATCAGGTACTTTTCAATATTTGTCAATTTGTGTAAGTGCCCCCCTCTTAGGGAGCTCCTGGATCCGCCCATGATGACAAAGTATTTTAAGCAGATTTTTGTTATTTAATTTCCCTGTATGAATATTCATATCACCGTAATATCCTGTTAGTTCAAAGCAAATTCCATATCAAATTATAACTTTATAAATTTTTATAAAGAATAAGTTTTTCTTGGAAAATCAGTACCTATCGCTTCTAACATACAGCACATTATAGTGGAAGTAGATACGTCTTTCTTTTACTAATTCTCTGTTTTCTTTCTTGCTCTCGTTTATCTCAGAATATATAAAACTACATGCCGAATCTGTATATAACTTATACAAGGATGGCCCACATAAGATAGTTCTGTACTTTTTCTCGGAAACTGTAAGAGCTACGACTAAAAGTTTTATACAAATGTTGTTTGATATCAAGCAAATTTTTATTTTATGATATCTTTGTTTATACAGGAGGTGTATATATTAGTTTTTCTTGTGAGGTCAACTTTGTTATTTTAAGTGAAACACCCAGTATATACAAAAACATTGTGAAATAAATGTTTTCTTGTTTTTTACATACAATTTTTTCATAGCTCTTACAGTTTCCGAGAAAAATACAGACAGAATCATCTTACTTAGGCCAACCTCTGTACCTTCTACAAAAAGCTTCCGCAAAATTTTAAATTTATAAAATGTATCGCACCGTTTTCTAGTAAAACGCAAGAAACGAGCCTGATAACTGACTTTTTCAAAAAAGGTGATAAAAAGTTCTCACCTTCAAAAAATTCTATCTCGGTCATTATTTATTGTACAAAGAAACTAAAAATAAAATTATATAAAAAAAATATTTTTAAGAAAAAGCTTTTTTTGCAGAAACTACTGAAAAATAAAAATAATTTTTTTAAAATTCATACTCCTGGAAACCAAAAGCTTTGGGGATGGTCATATTGCATTGCTATTGCATAGTTACTTTGCTCAATTCACCGCCCCCAAAGCTTTTGGTTTCCAGGTGTATGAATTTTAAAAAAATTATTTTTACTTTTTAGTAGTTTTTGCAAATAAAAGCTTTTTCTTAAAAATATTTTTTTTATATAATTTTATTTTTTACTTTTTAGTCTACTTATTTTACAGACAGACCGATAAAATCCTTTATTTGCCACCGCCATCCACCTCTTCCCTCTCCCGTCTTATCACCCCCCCAACACTACTTCCCAGCCCTTTCCCACCTCTTCCGGTCCATTCCCCCCTTTCCCGCCTCTTCCCACCCCTTCCCTCCCCCTTCCCACCTCTTCCCACCCCATCCCCACCACGTGTGCCAAATTTCAAAGCTCTAGGCTTAATTAGAACTAGTCGAAATTCAGCTTCCAAGATTTGACTTAAACAAACATACATACATACAAACATTGCAAGTTAAATAACAGGTTTTAAAAAGAAAGAAAAGAAATTTCACAACCTTTAAAAAGTAGGGATTTTATTTTTCCGTTAAATTGCATAGTTTCCGAGATATCGACCAAAAGTCAATTTTATGGGCATATGTGACCCATTTACTGGGAAATGCATTTGTCATTTGCTAGGCACTCTTAAAATGTAATTAAATAAGTACACCTTTCCTAAGAAAAAATGCAGCAATAACTTTTTTTGCTTTTAAAAACTAATTTTCCTGAACTAAAAGTGTTTTTTGATTAATATTAAATAGTAAAATAACAATTTATGCTTGCATAAACTGAATTGTCGTGACAATTCAAAATCATGTCAATTGTTGTCTCAAGCTTCATTGTGTTCACTCATAAAAACCATGTAAATGTTTGATTATTATGTGCTGTTTTGCAATTCATAAATAAAATCCCTTCTATCTCAAAATAATATAATGTCGAGAAACGCCTGTTTGGCTCAGGAGGGCAGGTACCTTGCGTCCCTGTAAGATTAATTTTAAGCTCTAAATTGCAATTATTGCCACCGAACTGCAGGTGCGTACCGCCAGTTATCAAGCAAAACCTTTGTATTATTGTATTGCACTTTACTCCCTTTATCCTGAATATGGTGATCATTTCTTTCAGATAAATAGGTATACAAATAGGGCTATTTCTTAACTAGGGTGGAATAACATCATTTATATTATAACTATCATAAAAACGTGGCACTCGCTAATATTCTCGTACCCATGCCTTCTTATCGTTTTTCTAATACCTGTATCCACAAACTAACCATAAAATTTCCTTCCCTATACACAATAATTTGTAGATAGATGTTTGTATTATTTCTCACTTTGAACTGTACTTTATAATATAACTATGAATTGAAAATTAACAAAACTTTAATGCATCTGCCCATTTGAACCGTAACTAATTTAAGATAATATAATACAAACATTTATTTATTAGGGGCACTTGTCCCTTTTATAGACTAGAGAATGGGATGACTCTGAAAACAAACTATTTAGCAACGCTGAAGGTCCATATACTTTATAACTTTCACCCAATCTGAAGGGCATCTATGATAGTTTTCTAATAAATAAAATCAAGTAGAATGGGTGTGGTAATCAACCCTAATTTAACCCTTTGTTATAATTAAAGTAATTGTACAAATTCAACTAAATATACTAACGTTGAGATACAACGTAACCATATGTAATAATTCATACAAAATAAATAAGGTAATAAACGATATTTTTAAATCATAGTACCTATTAAACTATTTCATAATCTAATATTTAGAATCAAAAGATTGTAAATCAAATGTCATTTATATTTTATGAAACTGATATTTTACGCGCTTGTTGTTTTGAAATACACATTTTTGTGATTTTAACATTTTTTAAGGTATAGTACAGTACCTAGAGGTAAAAAATAAATGTAAAATCTCGGAATAATCTCACAAGTAATGATAATTTTTCTTTATGGGTTATTATTGTAGTAAAAGGTGTCATCTTCAGTTTCTATATGGTCCGGACACTTGCTCTTACCTTCAAGGGGTGAAAACCACCTCTAAAATTTAGATATTTAATACCTATTTGCTGATTTGTTTTTGAAACGTGAAGTTTTTGGGATCGCTAATTACGAATCATTACGAAGTCAAAATTAAAAAATTAAGCAACTGTTTTAAAGAGACAAAAAAAAATGCGTATCTAAGTTATGTTATATGTTAACAAAAAACAGTATTTTTGAGAAAAGAAATGTAATTGCATAATAACAATAACAAAATGGCCGCATTTTGTTTAAAAAAATGTGAAAACTCATGTTGTTTCTTTATTTTTTATGATACAGAAACAAACGAAAAATCATTTTAAAGACCGATAAATTATCCTTAATTCTGTTCCTTAGAAATTTTGATGGGTGTGTGTGATATTTTCTAAGATATTCAACATTTAAACTTTTTCCTATAAATGTTCAAATGCCATCTTTATACTTAAATATGTACGAAACTATCCTACTTTATTTTCAATGTATAGGCTTTATTTTTGATCTCTACAATTT
Source organism: Rutpela maculata (assembly GCA_936432065.2). Taxonomy (NCBI): domain Eukaryota; kingdom Metazoa; phylum Arthropoda; class Insecta; order Coleoptera; family Cerambycidae; genus Rutpela; species Rutpela maculata. The sequence goes on from OW386285.2 coordinate 362,518,964, forward strand.
TTTCGCTGAAACTAATATTTATTGAGATATTTGCAAACAATAAAAACATTTACGTTTTATCGAAAATCCCTATATAATTTAAAGTGCAATTTTTTTCTAAAGCAAGCGTTGTAGACGGACGAAAAACTTTGAGTATCTGGATAATACCATATTATGTTAACGAAAAATAGTATGCGGGAAAATATTTTTTTTAATTACTGATTACGTACATTAACACAATGGCGACAATTTTATTTAAAAAATGTGAAGAAGCACATTGTCTTTGTCATAACTTCTATGTTATAGAGTTAATAAAAAATCGTTTGATTAATAGTCTTTCATTTTGGTGGTTAGCATTTTTGACGTAAGTGCCCTAGTCTCTGAGATTTAAACAAAATACCTCATCGCTCAATTTAGTAGCTTTCTTATTTGTCTGTAGCATGATTTCGCTCAATGTGTTACTTCAAGTTATTTGACGAAAATCGTTTTTAAATACCCTTTCAAGTTAAAATCCTACAACTTAAATACTATTAATTTAGTTGAGTGCCAGAATAGCCTACGGCTAAACTCCGCCAGGACATTAAAATAAATAAGGCGATAAAAAAAATTATATAAAATGTTGCATATAGAACATTTTCTTCTCCAAATTTGATTATATTTCAGCTCCAATGTTTTTGTTTGTTTTTTTTTTTTTTTTTTTTTTTTTTTAGGTGCCACCCCCTGAAAAGGGTAGTATCCACCCCCTATAAATTAGCAAACACCCTCATAATATAGAAACTTTTACTTGATGCATTTACTATTAAGTTGCCAAAAATGAACGAAATCTAATTCATATGACATTATTCCGAAGTTAAAACCTGTAGTTACTGTACTATATTATTAAATATTATTTTTGTACATGCTTTAAAATTAGTCAAACTATCAATAATAGACGTCAGTTACTATCGGTAATGCGCAGAAAGTAGTCATTCCGACAAATTTTAGATTTGTCAAATTATGATAATGTCATGATATTTGAGAATTAATAATTTGTGTATTTTAAATTGTACTGTCTTACAAAAACACCTGTGTTGTTGAAAAAATCATGCGTGTATGATGAGGAAAAAGTACCTTCTCCAATTTCGCATAGCTTATAGCAATTTCTATGCTCATGCGGAGAACCTACTTTCCACTATTACATAAAATAAAAATATCAACTTATTTATAATCACTTAATTCCAAATTTCCAAATATTATAATATGAAACAGTGTAGTACGTTATTCATGAAATATCTGTTACCTACTAGCTGAATAACCCGGCCTTTCTCGGAATTCGAAAGCAATATCTTTCAACCCCTGCATCTCACCCCTGGTTAACAGTTTTTTTCCGTCGTTTTGAGAGTAAAATCTATAAGTGTACTAAAATTCAACGGTCTAGCTCATCGGAAAGTTAGTATTCATTTTCAGACAAACGTGCATTAAGCTTTAAATGTTATAGACTACCTACCTTATTTTACAGCTACAAACTGTTATAATACGAGAAATTTAAAAAAAATTATATTGTCAAATTCTGAAAAAAGTCAGAGGAGTATTATTTGATCTAGTTCCTTGAAATATTAATTTATTTTTCTTAAATGACAAAAAATATATTTAAAAAGTTTAAAATTTAATATAAAAATCGGAATCTACGTAAAAAATTATTTAGCTTTAAAAAAACGTATAAATACTCCACTTAAACCTCACGCTACTTCAGAATATATAGTACGAAATATATTTTACGTATTGCATGTATTATCAATTATCATTCTCGGTCATATTGGAGGCCAAAATAACTATTTTATTTTTATTTAAAAGTGCATAAGGGCAACAGTGTATCTTAGTAAATAATTGACAGAGGATTTTTTTTATTGTTCCTCTTTCGATATATTATTAGTATATATGAAAATTTTATGTAATAGTGAACAATTTATATATGATTCTTTTTATAAAAAAAATATATAAGGCCGAAAAAAACGGTTAATAGTGGTTAAAATGACTTTTGGTATCTAAAATATATAAAAATGATACAGTTTGAAAAATCTTGCATCTATTCCTTTATTGCAACTCAATTTTTAATTTTGTTATTGTTTTTTGGGCGTTCTAATGAATAAATTGAATTGAAACTTGTTATGGAAGAGTAGCCCTATTAGGCATACACTATCAAGTTTTGTCACAATCTAACATTTTCTTTTTTTACAGACTTTTTCTTTTGTACGAAGAAAAGAAATAATGTACATATACATTATTTAGGTCTTACTCAAGCTAACTTTCATACTAATAACAAAATATCTAGTTTCTTTATATTGAGGGAATATGCAAATATAATGGTGTATTCTTTAAAATACAAATTATTGTTAAATGTATTAAAACAACTGCCTATTCTTGTTAATACTAAAAGAAACTGAACTGTATAATAGATTTCACAGAATTATGTAGGAGAAAAATACGGAAATTAGAAAAAAATTAAAAACTTACTAAAACAACTTACACACTGAATAATCAAAAACGAGACCCCAAAATGTTAGCTATGAATTATTTTATACAATTAAATTTCATTTAGTAGCAATTATTAGCATTGTTTTGATGTATTCTACAATCATTTGTATTTTAAAGTGTTTCTACATTTTTTCTTTACCTAATATACTATTATAATTGTGTGTTCAGAAGTTAAGCATCAATATAAATATTTAAAAAACCTAGGTAATTTCTCATTAGTATGGAAGTTACCTTCAGTAATACCTAAATAATGTCTATACAGGGTGATATGTAAGTCGATAAAACCCTTTTAGGAACTTACGGAATAAGTCATTTAGAATATAATTCGCCAGGCTTACCTTGGTACAAAGTCTTACGGTTTTCGAACTATTCGCCAGTTTGAATTTTTTTGAATAAATGTCGTAGATCCATTTTTATAAGCTAATGAGAGCTGCTATGTCTGTTCTTTCAGTTTATTCTCTTGCTCTAATATGTATTTTTTCTGGTCAATACGTTAACGATTATCTAAAGATGAAGTAAAGATTAATAGAAAACTACGCTATTCACAGGGTGTATTTTTGGAAAACAGTGCAAACCTGGAAAAGTCAGGGAATTTGATTTTGGTCAAAGAAATCAGGGAAAAGTCAGGGAATTTATAAATTTATAAAAAAAGTCAGGGAAAATTTATTAAAACGACTTATCCCTTTCGTTCACCTTGTCCTAGAAATAGTACATTGGATTACATTTATTTTCTATTTTTTAATTAGAACAGGTTTTTGTCGTCGATTTCATTTTACAAGAATCTTTATACATTATTCTTCATTGTCGGAAAATTTTGAGGCCATTTAGGTGTAGATAGAAAAATGTAGGAAAGCAAACATACGATGGGATCTGTAGAAATTTTATACCATGTGAGAGTGCAGCAAAACAAATATTTTTATAATACTTGCAATTAACGAATTGTTGTGATTTTTTCTGTATTAGTGAACAAGGACCTATTGTGCAGTGTGAGATTTTTTGTTTGAACTTGTGTGCACATTTTAGACTTTTGTTTATAAATAAAATAGTGTACTAGAATTAGAACAGCTTGACACAACACCACAAAATTGTCAGATAAACTTAATCTCACTTTTCAAAAAAAAAATCACAAACTAGCTAAGTTACGATATTTCACAGTTGATGTGACTGGCAAGAAGTATCTAACCAACCAGAAACTATACAAGATTCTCTATCTTGATGAATCAGAAGTGGAATGTCTCTCCGATGAAAAAGATGATGGTTGCAAAATTGGCTCTTTTGGCTCCCCATTGGTATTTTTTCAAAATTTATAGCTAAATGTGTTATCATTTAGGGAACCAACAATTAGGAGATAGTGATCCAGAGTATTTGCCAGAAAATGCTGATGAAATTGAAAATACGCAATACGCACTTAGCGAAGAATTGTTTCCTGAAATTCATACCAAATAATAATATTATATTTATTATTATTATTGAAGTAAATTAAAAAATAAACATTTTTTCACAAAAAAATATGTTTTATTGTTTCAGAATTGTTAGCTACATATTTTGTGTGGATTATCCATTGAGTCACGATGTCCTACTTCTAGGACATTTTTTTCAAAAATGGGTGGGGGAAAATTTTTAAAGAAAGTATTAAAAATTATATTAAACAACTTATGTGCAAAATTGAAAAGTCGTGACTGAAAGTTGTTCCCATCTTGCGCCACCCCGCTCGTTAAAAAATGTTTTCCATTTCACTACCCGCTCAATTTTCATTTTTCGAACAGAAAATTTTTCTGGAATTTTTATTGAAAAGTCCTGGTATACCTGGAAAAGTCAGGGAATTTCAAAATTTTGAATTTGTATACACCCTGTATTCAGATACTTAAAAAAATTTAAATGCCATTATTAATCTTTACTTTAACTTTAGATAATCGTTAACGTATTGAACAGAAAAAAATTATGTTAGAGCAAGAGAAAAAACCGCTGCCCAAGGAATCACTACTTCCACATCCAGATTTTCTATCCAAGTCACTCACAACGAAAAAATTTTGTATGTGGAAATAATTGTTTATGGAACTTTAACAATATAATATTTGAAATCCTCTACCACAAAAACCCATAAAATGATACCCCACATCGGTAGTGGGGAAGGGGTGGTGATAGGGGGTGGTTGGTAGTGAGGGTGGATGAAGTAAAAAAATATTTTAAGGCTTCTGGTTCTTGTACACACACTAAATCACAATTTTTTTCATCCCCTTTAATAATGAGCTGGGGTGGTAATGGGGGTGGCTAATGCCAACATTTTTTTTGAAACCTTAGCTTCTCTTGTATATACTAAATACCAATTTTATGGACTATTACCTGCTTGATTTACCTATTTACCCCAAATTTACCCCAATTTACCCCCCAACCCTTAGGAACGGAACAAGACGAAAATATAATCTAATTCTAGATCTCGTTAAAGTACATATGTGTACCAAATTTCAAGTCAATATCTCGAACGGTTCCAGAGTAAACGTACGCACAAAAGAAAGCTACAGACCGACAGACAGACAGACAGAATTGTTTTTTCGCTCAAACTTCAAATCTCGACGTTTCATGACATTCTAAGCCTATTTGAACAATAAAAATTTTTTAAACTTTTTTTGTCGTTACTATACTTCAACTGGATGTGGAAGTAAAATTCGGATCTACGCGATTTTTCGAAAAAAATCCCAATTGGCGATTAGTTCGGAAACCTTGAGTTTGTACTAAGGTAAGCGTGGCTAAATATGTTCTAAAGTACTTATCGACCTACCCTGTATATTGTCTAAATGAAGATAATTTTTTTTATTACCATTGTAAAATACATGTAAAAACCTGCATTTTGAAAAAAAATATATTCTACGAATCTATGCAATTAAACAATAATAAACGGTTAAAATTTCGAAATCTTTTTTTTATTTTTAGTCGTTTAAATAAATATTTTATGCTAAAATTTGGCACAAAGGTTTGGTTCAATAATGGGCATATTTCCACCAACTTTTGTTAAAATGGATGCATTATTACCTTATATTTCTTAAATTGTCAAAAAAGGCAATTTTTGGTGGTTTTTATTTTCTTACAAATTAACAAATTATCAGAAAGTTTTTTCATAGCCTTTTGCTCTTTTTATTTCTGCGATACGATTATTAGAACCGGATATCTCCTTGTTATCATAAGGAAAAGAGCAGAAAATTTCAGTATTGAAAAATAAATTGTTAAAATTTTACAAGAAGCAATGCACCGATTTAGTCGAAAACTTTCCATGGCACTTGTTATTATATCTACAACAAATTAAAATAATAAAATTGCTGCAGCCAGAGAATTTCTTATTCACCTATTTTGTTGCTTAATTTTACTCCACTATATATGATTTAAAATGTGAAAAATTTATGACTGTACATTATAGCAAATTGAGAAACTATTAGTTACACATTTAAAATAACTATGAAAGCCAATGCTGTAGACTCTAGAGCCTGGTCGATTTCCAGATGTTTGTTAGGTATGTACCTTTCTAACAATTCCCGCCAAATCCGTACAGTGGTCAGCAGTCACTTGTTTAGGAAACTACTAGCAATGGTAAAATCTACAATTTAAATCTTTAGAGGTGGTCCGCAATTTTTGATTATTTATTAATTGATTGTTCAATTTTTTCTTATCTGATCTGGGAATATTTAGTACGTCTCATTTTTTTATTATGTATTTACGTGTTCGATAATAAAGAATACTTCGCAAGGATATCTTTAAAAAAATTCGCTGAAGCTAGTTTTAGAGTTTAATAAATCAATGATATTCAACCTAAAATTGCTTACTTTAAATAAAAAATATACAGGGTGGTCACCCACAAATGGGAAGGGGAACGATAATATTTCACATTTATGTTATTACAATTGCCAAGTAAGAAACATATAGAGGTTGGTCATCCTAAAACAGAAATAATGAAAAAGATGTGACGAAGAACAATAATATCTTGCACATAGTTAACACAACTGTCAAGGAAGAAAAATACGAAAATATACAGGGTGGTCACCTAAAAAATAATAATGAAAAAAATGTGGGGGAGATATCGTATGTACAGGGTGGTCGCGCGAATGTTAGACCCCCATTTAACTTCGTTATTTTTGGAGTTACGTTAAAAAAGTTAAAAATAAAAGTTAAAGAAAATCACTTGTATTTTCCAAAAACATTTCAGAAAAATAATTGAAAGTCGAATTTCGGATATATGAACTTTATTTTGTTTTTTTTTAATGGAACACCCTGTATATTTTTACATCATCTGAAAGGCCATAAAAAAACTTTTCAATGATATATGCAACATAGTATTTATCTTAAAAAATTGTGTCTAATTTACTTTAAATTTACAATTTATCAAAATAACCGTGGGGAACAAAAGTATGTAATTTAATGTGAACAATACATTAGTTCTGTCAAGATATTTGTTGGTAACTAATTTTACTTTGTTTTAAATAAAATGGACAATTTCAGTGATTGATATAAATTTTTCGGACCATCAGAGCTTAATGATAACAAAATGTAATATTTGTAATATTTAGTTAAGAAAAATATTATGTTTTATATATCATTAAAAATCCTCTTTTACGGCCTTTCTGACGGTGTAAAAATATATGGGGTGTTCCGTTTAAAGAAACCAAAGTAAAGTGCATATCTCCGAAATGCGACTTTCAATTATTTTTCTGTGATGATTTCTGGAAAATACATATTATTTTCTATAACTTTTATTTTTGAACTTTTTTACGTAACGAAGTTTAAGGTTCTAACGTTCGCGCGACTATCCTGTAGTTAACATAACTATCATAACTGCTCTCCAAAAGTCAAATTTCAACACTCGTTTTTGGTGATTAACTCAAAAATCGATGAGTCATCAACACAAGACTGACGATTTTGATTGCCTCATAAAAATTTTAATAATTTATGTTGCAATATTAAAATTTTCTGCTATTTTTCTTATTATCTTTGGTTTTCGTATATGGTTAGTTATATTTGTGCTCTAAATTTGCCTTTTAAATAAAGTTTTCTTAAGTCGGACTTTTTATTTATGTTTCGACTCAGGTTGATTCTGGGAGCTTCTACATCTACAACAGCAATTTTGGATGGGCCATGACCCACCCTGGCCCCAACGTAGTTCCGTGCCTCTAATGTATATAAAGTAAATATACTAAAATTGTAATTCTAGAACTTGAGTATCTCCAAAAATAATCGACTTAAATGTAGGTTGTGGGGAGTTCCCTACCAAATCTATATGAAAATTTTTGTTGGGACTGAAAATTCCATCATTCAGTATAAAAAGTATAGTAGTGGTGGTATGATAGAAAATAATATTTTTTGCGTTGTGAAAAATTTTCCCTAAAGATTAAAAATAAATTCAAAGTTATTATTAGTGTTTTACTTTTTATGAAAAAAAAAAAAAAATATATTGATACATAACTATATTTTCTAAATTTAATCAAATGTTGAATTTAAGCTTTTTGTGCAATTCTGTAAAACTTCTATCGGTAAAATTTTACAATAAAAAAATAGCTACGATTTTTTTTTTATTTTTCCATTTATTCTAATATCGCAGGTAGCTTTGTGTTTGAAGGGGGTGAATGGTATTTTGCCCATAAGTAGTTGTGAAATTAGACAAGTAATTTAATGCACTTCATATTTTTCCTTCTTCTTAAGAGATTGCATTGCAGCGAAAGAACTAATCCCCAATAACTCTATAAAAGTATTTATCACTTCCATTTGTCCAGTCTGCAAATCTATTTTTAGAATCCTCCACATTTTGGGAATAAGCATATCACTAACACACGTACTGCGCATCGTATTAGTTTGGTATCATTTCACATTTCCAACCAAATAAGAATCTATTTTTAGAATCCTCCACATTTTGGGGATAGACATATTATGAACATACGTGTTGATATTATTTGCGTTTTGAATGAAATACTAATCGATTCTTAGAATCCTCCACATTTTGAGAATACGCACATTATTAACACACGTGTGGTGTGAATTTGTTACTTTTCCATTTATACTTTATCTTTACATGCATAGTGGTCCAAAGTTTTAAATTTGGTCATTTATAAGCTTTCTTAAAAAAAGATAGCGACAAACGGTCATCTTCGTATGACTGTTAGGGTAAATGTCGGCAATTTATAAATATTTGACATAATACAGGAACTTTCATAAAGTCATGACACATCAAATATGTATAATAATACAGCCTATATATTTTTTTATTTTTTAATTCTATGAAATTTTGTGTATATAATTTAATTGTTTTCGAGATATTCACAATTGAATATCAGCATTTTGCACATTTTATGAGGCTGTAAAAACAAAACGGTTTAAATAAGAATGAAGGGGCCTGCATATTTCGACTTTAGTTTTTAATAATCTATATAATAATGACAGCTAAGCGGGAAGTGACCCCAGACCAGAAAGATATACTTCCTGCTAAATCGAAAGCAGACATTATTGGATAGAATATTAGAAATTAAGATTTTGTTCCAAATCAAACCGTTTAGATTTTACAGCCTCACAAAGTACGAACAATGCTGATTTCAATTGTTTTTTGAGGTTTTTCAGAATTAAGGCGGGCTTTTTGTGCACTTGAACTATTGTTTAAGTCTTATTTACATTAACGTCCTGGAGGAGTTTAGCTATAGCTATTCCACAACTGAACCAGAATGCGTACACATTGATAATATCTCAACATCTGAATGTACTGAGTGTACATTCAGTATAAAAAGTATAGTAGTAGTGGTGGTTGTCAAAAATTTTTCCTAGAGATTAAAAATTAAATTCAAAGTTATTATTATTCTCTTATTTTTTATGAAATTAATCAAATGTTGATTTTACGCTTTTTGAGCTATTCTGAACAACTTCTATCAGTAAAATTTTACAATAAAAAAATGTCTACGATTTTTTTAAATTTTCCATTTATTTTGGTATCTCAAGTAGCTTTGTGTTTGAAAGGGGTGAATGGTATTGTACCCATAAGTAGTTGCGAAATTAGACAAGTAGTTTTAGTTACCAAATCTTAATGCACTTTATATTTTTCCTTTTTCTTAAGAGATTGCATTAGAACTGAAGAACTAATTCCCAATAACTGTATAAAAGCATTTATCACTTCCTTTTGTCCATTCTGCAAATCTATTTTTAGAATCCTCCACATTTTGGGAATAAGCATATCACTAACACACGTACTGCCCATCGTATTAGTTTGGTATTTTTTACATTTCCCCAACCAAATAAGAATCGATTTTTAGAATCCTCCACATTTTGGGAATAGACATATTATTAACACACCTACGTGTTGATATTTGCGTTTTGAATGGAATAGAAATCTATTCTTAGAATCCTCCACATTTTGAGAATACGCACATTATTACTAACTTACTTTTGGATTTATACTTTATCTTTACATGCATAGTTTTAAATTTGGTCATTTATAAGCTTTTTGAAAAAGATAGCGAAAAACTGCCATCTTCATATGAATGTTAGGGTAAATTCCGGCAATTTACAAATATTTGAGGTAATACAGGGTCTTTCACAAAGTCATACCACATCAAATATGTATTTTTTATGTACCTTAAGTTTCGAACGTTCACTTGAACGAATTTCATTGGAAAAAGACAAATTAATAAAGCCACACTTCGATTTACCTACGTGTAAAAACTTAAGTATTGTGGATATTATCGCCAACAAATATTATGGCAATGAAGTGTTTACGCCTAAATCGATGTGTGGGTTTTATTAACGTTTCTTTGTCATCTAAAATTCATTCAAGTGAACGTTCGAAACTTCAGGTACATATTTTTTTTAATAATACAGCCTATATATTTTTGCATTTTTGAATTCTATGGTGAACTCTTATGAAATTTTGTGTATATAATTTAATTGTTTTCGAGATATTCACATTTGAATATCAACATTTTACGTATTTTATGAGGCTGTAAAACAAAACGGTTTAAATGAGAACGCTTGCACATTTCTGTTTTAGTTTTGATTAATCTATATATTAATCTATGTAACAATGCTAAACGGGAAGTGACCCAAGACCAGAAAGATATAGGTAGGTACTGTCTGCTAAATCGGAAGCAGCCATTATTGGGTAGAATATTAGAAATCAAGATAGAAATGTGCAACTCCTTTGTTCAAAATCACACCGTTTAGATTTTACAGCCTAGCAAAGTACGAAAAATGCTGATTTCAATTTATTTAAAGATTTCTTTGAGTCTTATTTATATTAACGTCCTGGCGGAGTTTAACTGTAGCTATACTAGCACTGAACCAAGACACGTACACATAGACAATATCTCAACACTAATTTCCTGCGACATTGCCATCTGCCGCAGCTGAGACATGCGGTCTAGCCCAGTGCTACCGTCTCATCAACACGTGAAAGATGCCACTACTCATCCATACCCTAGCCAGGATCCGAACCCGGGACCCCGTGGTCGCAAGCTTAAGATTTTATGCTCTGTGCCACAAAATAACCACAACTATTTTAAACAAGTTTTTATTAAAAAAACGGTTGGTCCTATTATATTTAACAAAGGGGGCCTTTTTTGTGCAAATTTGATTAGGAAATCATATCCCGGTACCAAAATTAAAAAAGGAAACCGAAGAAAAAAAATTGAATTACCTATAAGAGAGATTGAAATTCATATTGGCCAGTATCAAGAAATAATAACTTTTATTGATACTATATAACGTACCGTAAAATTTCATTACTCTAGGACTAAAGGATCCTGAAATATTGAATAAAAAATATATAAAAGTATTTACGCAAAACTTCCCTTTCTATTTAGCATCTTTCTTTTATTCAATATCTTGTCTGTATGATGAATACCCTGTATGTATTTTTTAACTAAAAGTATATCAGGTTTTCTTCCTGGCAATAGTGACAACCACATTCCAAATATTATTATCCTCTGCCTAGAGTGACCACACTGTATATTTTTCACTAAAGCTTCTGATAACTACGTGCGAAATATTATTGCCTTCCGTAAAAATTTTTTCATTATTTCTTTTTAGGTGACCCCCTAGATCTTTCACGCAATTGTATTTACTACATGCAAAATATTAGCGTCTTCTCTCACATTTTTTTCCATTATTTCTTCAGGGTGACCACCTTCTAGATCTTATGTATATAAAAGAATACCATGACTCGCTGACTGACTGACCGATCTATCAATGCACAGCTCAAACCGTTGGTTCTAGAAACTTCAGATTTTCAATAGGTGTTCCTCAAATATCGTAGGCAACCACTAAGAAGAGATTTTTCGAAATTCGACCCCTAGGAGGGTGAAAGAGAGGGTTAAAAATTTTAGGCTTTTTCGGAAATGGTTAGATCTAGATGCATGGAAATTTGGCAGAACTATTTTTTGTTGAAATATATTAGGTACGTATAATACGAAATTTCGATTTTCACTTTTTGAAGGAGTGAAAACGGGGATGGTAGATGGTTTAAAACGCACACGTATTTTGAAATCGTGTAAGTCAGAAACGTGATTATTCGAGTGATGGACTACTCTGAGGAAATAAGAAGACAAGACACATATTCGACGGTATTCAAACAGAGACCCTCCCCAAACGGGTGAACGATGAGGAGGAGGGAGGGAGGTTTTTAAACTTTTCGGAACCGCCTAGATCTAGAAGCGTGACATTTGGCAGAAATACTCTTTATTGGAACCTATTAGACACGAGTAAGACGAAATTTCGATTTTCACTTTTTGAAGGGGTGAAAACGGGGGTGGTAAATGATCTAAAATGTACCTGTGTCTCTGAAATCGCGTAAGTCAGAAACGTGATATTCCAGCGATTAACTCTTCTAAGGAAATAAGGAGACACGTATTCGATGGTTTTAAAAAGGAGACCCTCCGAACAGATGAACAGGAAGAGGGAGTTTTTAAGCATGAAATTTGACACATGCCCTCTCATGTGCTCTATTGTCGATTAAAATAATTATTTTATTAGCACAAAAATAGAATAATGAATTGTTATCAAATTGGTATGCGCAGTGGGTTTCCCCGAGTACTATGGATACGCAGTGGGTTTCCTAGAGTACAATGTATGGGCAGTGGGTTTCCTGGAGTACAATGGATGCGCAGTGGGTTTCCTCGAGTGCAATGAATGCGCAGTGGGTTTTCTTGAGTACTATGGATGGACAGTGAGTTTCCTCAAGTGCAATAGATGCGTAGTGAGTTTCCCTGATCACTATGGATGTGCAGTGAGTTTCCTCGAATACTATCGATGCACAGTGGATTTCCTCGAATGCAATGGATCCGCAGGATGGAACTAAATTATATTTTGATCTTATTCCGTTGAAGTGTTGAGACGTAAATTGGGGTAAGTGGGGGTAAATAGGTAAATCAAGCAAGTAAGAGTCCATACAACTGGTATTTACTATATATAAGAGAAGGTCTCAAAACATTTTTAGGAATTAGCCACCACTAATACCACCCCACCCCACTATTAAAGAGGGTGAAAAAAATTAAATTTTAAGTTAGTGTGTGTACAAGAACCAAAGGCCTCAAATTTTTTTTTTACTTCATCCACCCCTACTACTGTGTGTCTAGCTTCTACGATTTTGGATTAGAATACCATGCAACCTGTACGGTGTTTATATATCTTCTGTTATTTTTTTGATTCTATAATAACTGGGTTACCTCGAGTAGGATGGATGCGCAATGGGTCTCCTCGAGTACTAATTAATTCGCAGTGGATTTCCTCGAGTACTATTGGTGCGCAGTAGGATACCCCAAGTAGTATGAATGCGCGGAGGTTTCCCTCGAGGAATATGGAAGCGCAGTAGGTTTCCTCAAGTATTAGGAATGCGCAGTAGCTTTCCTCGAGTACCATTGATGAGCAGTAGGTTACCTCAAGTATTATGGATACGCACTGGGTTTATTCGAGTACAATGGATGCGCAGTAGGTAACCCCAAGTAGGATGGATGTGCTTTAGTTTACCTCGAGTAGTATGGATGCGCAGTGGGTTTCCTCGAATAAAATGGATGCACGTTGGGTTACCTCAAGTAGTATTGATCCACAATGGCTTTCCTCCTTCAGTTAGATGGATGCGCAGTGGGTTACCCAGTGTAGTTTGGAAGCGCAGTAGGTTTTCTCAAGTATTATCGATGCGCAGTGGCTCTTCTCGATTACTATTGATGCGCACTAGGTTGCCTCAAGTAGTATGGATGCGTAGTGGGGTTCCTCGTGTAAAATGGATGCGCAGTGGGTTACCTCTTTTTTGTGCGCACGATTACTCTGGAACTGTTTAAGATATTGACTTGAAATTTGATACACGTCTGTATTTTAACGAGATGTTGGTACTAGATTATATTTTGATCCTATTCTATTGAAGGGTTGAAGAGTAAATTGGGGTAAATAGGGGGGGTAAATAGATAAAACACACAAGTAAGAATCGACAAAATTGGTATTTAGTATAAAAGAAGTAAAGGTCTCAAGAAAATTTTTGGCACAAGCCACCTCTATTACCACCCCCACCCCATTATTAAAGGGGGTGTAAAAAAATAAAATTGTGATTTAGTGTGTACACAAGAACCAAAGGCCTTTTTTTCACTTCATCCACCCCCACTACCACACCCTACCACAACCCCAACCCCACTAACGATATGGCATATCGTTTTATGGGTTTTTGAGGGAGACGATTCCAAATATATTATTAAAATTCCATAAACAATTATTTCCACATAATGAAGTGGAAATATAGTATTTTCGTTGTAAGAGACTTGGATGAAAAATCTGGATGTGGAAGTAGTGATTCCTTGGGCAGCGGTTTTTTTCATTTTTTTTGTCATTACCTCAACAAACTGAAGGTATGACCAAATTTTCAGAATTTTGACCATCCAAATCCTTATTTTGAACAATTATGTGACATACCGTTGGGTATATTTTTACACATATTTTAACACATTCCTCCACTGTTAATAGATCACCGTAAAAGTATACACACCGATAGGGGGCGCTGAAACCAATAAATTTAAATCCTCCACAATTAATGATGAATCAGATTTTCACACACTGACCATAATCCCAAATTCTGGAGGATTTTTTTTTATTGCGTTTCTGTGCAAAGCAGGCATCGAGAATCTCATTGCAGCGATAAAAAATTGTCGATGACTGAGAAATCCTCGACAATTCGGTCATCCTCGACAATTCAGTTCTATTCACAGAGTGTTCCTCCACAGTTAATGTAATACACACACACACACACACACACACACACCACATTACATATTATTGAGGTCGTGCTTTGATTGGGAATTGGCAAATTTTCGCATTTTTTATGTTGAAACTCCTCTATATCTTTCATTCATAATAGTAAAAACTTGATATTTTAGTATTACTATTTAATATTATTTTAGGATTACCTTTCTTTTTCCCATGGTGTATGCAAACAGTATATTTGTCTTGAAAATATGACTGAATAATTAATTAATATTAATGGAAGCGATCACTTTGTGTAGTTTACAGCGGAAAATGTGATCGAATTAACTTTTTTATTTTTCAAAATAACTGCATACTGTAACCGAGTATCTATAATGGAATGAGTAAATATTTTATTTGTAGTGTTTTTATATATACTGTATATAAAATTCGTGTTTTTTCGCAGTTTTTAAACATCTCTAGTTATATAGAATAATAAACTAAAATAAATAAAAACTAGAATGTCCGTTATGAAATTGCGAAGAAAACTCGATGAACCCGAACTTTTTGTCAATATGTTAAGTTGCAAAAAATTTAAACAAGATAATTCTTTAACAATTGATTATAACTTACGTAATAATGCATATATTTTTACTCTCTCCTACTCCAATATATTTCTAACCTAAATAAATCATCCTGTCAAAATTTAAGTCCAAAAAATAACACCGGCACACACAAAAAAAGTCGAGTGCGAGAAGGCAGGCCCTATGTAATATGTATTCCCATTAATTTTAACCTGCTGAACATGAATTCGATGTCCGTTTTGCCCGATTGGCTCTTGTATTTTCCTAACCTCAAAAAAACCTTAAAAATGCCCTAAAAACCTCAAACAAGTAAATAAAAGGCTTAAATGAGCTGACCACCATTTCCGTGCATATTATGGGGCACTGAGAGCGAATCTGAGGTCAGAGTTGGCCGATCAGTTAGAAATTTTAACATAATCTCAAAAAAACACCTAAAAAATGTCCGAAAAATTCCAAACAAGTAAATAAAAAGCTTACATGAACTGATCACTATATCTATACGTAATTTGGGGCACTGAAACCGAATCGGTCAGAATTTATGCGCGACGATCGAATATCTTGTAAAATCCTTATTTAGGATGAAAACGTATCCAAAAATGACTGAATCATAGCCCGAAATTGACTTTGCTCTACATAATATCTGAACATATAATTTTCGACGTATTTGCAACGTGCTGAACACAATACAGAAGTCAGAATTAAAGCGCAATCTGC
Organism: Rutpela maculata; assembly: GCA_936432065.2. Classification (NCBI taxonomy): domain Eukaryota; kingdom Metazoa; phylum Arthropoda; class Insecta; order Coleoptera; family Cerambycidae; genus Rutpela; species Rutpela maculata. The sequence goes on from OW386285.2 coordinate 362,534,938, forward strand.
AAACTTCATAGAGAAATATCACTTCAGCATAAACTCTCATCAACCCTAGTGAGCGGAGATGGGTAACTTTTAAATTTTCAAGGATCCTAAGGAAAATATTACTAAACAATGAAATTTTTCAAAGTTTGCTCTATTGAGAGAGGAATATCGTTTGGACTTAACATTTACCTACACCCGCCCTTGATGATTTTTTACTTTTTTTTTCTTAGAGCTGTTCTAAACATATGTATAGTTTTCTTTATTCTGTTTGTTTGTCATATGCCATTTGTTTCTTTTTCTATTCTTGCGACTAGGACACCTCCACGTGGTGACGGCGGGCAAAGATTTATTTCGACTAAGTTCCTAGGTAAAAAAATGCCTTCATGGCAGAAGTAGAGACACAGTTTACGATGTAGGGGAGGGAAACCCCAGTATCGGCGGCAGGTCAGGTTGAGAAAGCGGGACTGCGGGCGTCATCATGCAACCGCAGCTCTAGTGAAGTAAGAAACTTGCCTTCCTATGAGTATAGGGCTACAAAAAATTTTGCACAACTGTGTAAATAATGTGAATTCCTTCTGTTTTGTTTGTAGTAAAATCGAGGGTCCGAAAAATCGAAAAAAAATCAGCGATAAAATAAAAAAATATTTATCTAAAATCTATATATGATAGGTTTAAGTATATTCATCAAGTGTTCTTTTCCTTGTGTAAAATATTTTCCAAAGTCTTTTTCTCTTTTTCTGTATGAGCTAGAACGAACATCACTTGATACTAAATTGTCTTTTTTCATAATCGCCGCAAAATATTCTTCCCTACCATTAGATAGACCAAGATTTCTAACAACATTATTAAGTTTATCATTTCACCAAATATTGGGAGTTTTAATTCTTATCGAACACTCATATTCACTGTCATCTTCTTGACTTTCGGAACAGTCAGTTTCCATTAACCCTTTTTTAGCATTAATTCCGGAAACATTTGTATTTCTAAAAAATAACACTCATCACGGATTCCAGGCTCCTTCGATATCATTGGATTTTTATATTTTACTTTTTAACGTTCTTTCCATTTGTCCAACATCTTATAACATATGATGCAAGGTATCATGGAAAACCTGTATCCACTATTTCCATACTATAACATTTTAGATAAATATTTTTTATTTTATCGTCGAATTTGCTAAAAACAAGGCAAGAATTTTACACAAAGAACTTTAAACCGAGAACTCTAGATGTAACATATTCTGAGACAGGAACTTTACACAAAGAACTCTGAACCAAGAACTCTAAATCTTAATAGTTCTTGCCTTAGGAACTTAACAGTCTTGTCTTAATTTATAATAGGTTTAAGTTTTTGGTTTAAAGTTCTTGTCTCAGGTTATGTTGGGTTAACAATTCTTAGTTTAAAGTTCTTGGTTTAAAGCTCTTAGCTCTTGCCTTAGGTTATGTTAGTTTTAAAGTTGTTGGTTTAAGCTTTTAATTTATTTGTTTTGGATTTTCAGGCATTTTTTGAGGTTATGTTAAAATTCCCAACTGATCTGCTAATTCCGACCTCATATTCAGTTTCAGCGCCCCAAATTACGTATAGATATAGTGATCAGCTCATTTAAGCTTTTTATTTACTCGTTTTGGGCATTTTTAAGGTGTTTTTTGAGGTCAGCAAAAATGCAAGAGCCAATCGGGCAAAACGGACATCAGATTCGTATTCAGCGGGTCAAAATGCATGGGAATACATAGGCTTTCTCGCATTCGACTTTTTTTGTGTGTGCCTGTGTAATGAACAAAAGAATAATAAAGTAGTAAATTAAATCGTCAATTGTTCAAGTAGTCCATGTAAAACGCGGGGTTTGACGCTCGGAATGCCCCCATCATCGGGACTACTTTTATTTCATGTTTTTTGGGTCTCTGATCACGAAAATCAGTCCCGCGGCTCTAAAAATAGTGCATTACCCCTAAAAATGCCAAAAACCACCCCTTTTGGGAATAATACTGTAAAATAATGTTATGAATGTGCTAACTGTAATGACATTTTGCCAGTTCAGTAAGTTCATCTAAAGTAAGGATAAATTTTATGCTGAGGGCTAACCAGAGGGACGTAAAATAGAAAAATGATTGAATTTTTTTTATTCACTTTTTTATTTAAATTTAGATAAATGGGGATTGTATAATGAAGAAAATTTTTTTTCAACCCTTCAGGGGTGAAAACTGGATAAATGATTGAATTCTTTTTATTCACTTTTTGATTTAAATTTAGGTGAATGGGGATTGTATAATGAAGAAAATTTTTTCCAACCCATCAGGGGTGAAAACTACCCCTGTATCGCCTTTAAATTGAACTAACGCTTAGACATTAAGTAGATATGTATACTTTTCAGTTTGCTTGTAATTTCTGATAAACTTCCGTCGAAAAAAATATCACAAAACTTTTTCACCCCTAAGCGTTAGTTCAATTTAAAGGCGATACAGGGGTAGTTTTCACCCCTGACGGGTTGGAAAAAAATTTTCTTCATTATAAAATCCCCATTCATCTAAATTTAAATCAAAAAGTGAATAAAAAAAAAATTCAATCATTTTTCCATTTTACGTCAATTTAGGGGAAGTTTCACCCCCTCTATAAAATTTGTCCTTAATTTAGATGAACATACTGGACTGGCAAAATATCATTACAATTAGCACATTCATAACATTATTTTACAGTATTATTCCCAAAAGGGGTGGTTTTTGGCATTTTTAGAGGTGACGCACTATTTTTAGAGCCGCGGGACCCCGATTTTCGTGATCAGCGACCCAAAAAACATGGGGTAAAAGTAGTCCCGATGAGGGGGACATTCCGAGCGTCAAACTCCGCGTTTTACATAGACTAAAGTGGACGAGTCGTAGAAAAACAACATATATTTCTTTCAGAATGTAGATTTTTTTCATGTAATTTTCAGTGGTATTGAAAAAACTGTATTTTAAACAAATGCATATTTTCGCGCAAACAAAATCTTTTATCTCTGTTCCCAATGGGCATAGAAAAAAAAAACAGATTTTTTAAATTGTTTCTTTTTTGTATATTTTTGATGCATAATAATAAATTTAATTTTCGAATAGAGTTTTGATTTGTTCAAAAAAGATAATTTAAAGAAAAGCAAGAAATGACTTTAAATATTTCAAAAAACAATGTAGGTTATTAAACCTAATAAAAAGTACATGAAAAAACCTTTATTGTAAAAAAAAGATGTACGACTTGATGCATTTACAATCGACTATTCAATTTTCGACAGCTATTTTTTTTAGGCGTTCGCCTTAATATTATTCCATGATGATTTGCTCAACTAGAAGCGTTATTTCCTAAAATTTCGTTGAAATGTATGTATTATTACTTAAGTCACCGTCAATTGCTTAAAGGCTATCGATTTTAATTGTCTTAATTTTTTCGACAAATCGACGAGAAGGGTTCGGCACATCTGGTTTTCATCGCAATTTCATAATAAACACTCTCGTTTGTTGTTTATTGTGATATGACCTATACAACCAGAGGTAGCTAAGAAAAAAGACGAAATACTCTACTTTAAACATTGTTTTGTTTACTCAAATACCGTCCGGAACTTAGATTGAATCAAAAACTTTTTGTTGCACCAAATAAAATCCATAGGTTTTTATGTAGATAAAAGGCGCTTAAATAAAATTAGGTTGTATGGCATCGTTATCGACCTTAATTTAACCTTTTATTACACTGTAATAATTAACTAAGTTTTTAAAGTTATTTGAATGTATTTTAATTTGTATGCATAATTTCACATTCGTATAATAGTCTCTTTTTTGTATTGTTTTGAGGAAATGCTTGCCCTGTATGACTGATATGCTCTAATTTCTTACAAATGTTCGAAATTTGAAATAAAAATTTTCAGTCTAACTACAGTCATCATGTTTAATATGTATTAGCATTCGGTAGCACACGAATGCAACTTTCATTATTAAAAACACCTCAATAGCATTTTGAAGTTAAATTGATAGATCCTTCAATCTACGTAAAAGTACTTTCGAACCTTATAGACACACTATATTATATAGTTTTGATATCCTATATATCTTGATATTTTTGTATAGTAATATTTTGCTCTACAATTATAATAAACACAGTTTATGTAAAACCTGATCATTTGTACGCCTCTGGCTATCGCCCTGTATGGCGGATATGGCCCAATTTCAACAGGGAGTATTTTACCACACTATTTTACATACGCGCCAAAGAAATAATTATTTTAAGTCTAATAGAAGTTATCGTATTTACAAGAAACGATCTACACACACATACATTCGATATGAAACGGATTTCTGTACGATTTTTTTTTTCTACTATGATTATTATAATTTTTTTTTGGTTAAAATATACCTATCTGATTAAATCAAATAGGTATATTAATAAAGTAATGTGAATAGATATTTAATAGCAAAATTCATTTCATAAACGAGTTCATAAGATGAGAATTTTAGGGCCAATAAAGCCATAAATTCATTTTCTACGCCATGCTTTAAGCTGTTCAATTGTCAACAGAAAAGGTTAGCAAAGATAATATTTTACAATTACAACAGTATCCAAGTAGAGGGATGCTCTTAAAAATAAAGTTAACCATGAACATGTGTTGCTAGTAAAATCTACCAGAAATTCAAATATTTCTCTCTCGATCCTAGTAATTGCATCTCAAAAATAAAAATACCAAATTGTTCCCAATAAAATTTGAAATAAATAAAACTTCTAAATAAACTTTCTAATAATTTGTTAATTTACAAAAAATATATATTTTTTAAAATTTACTTTTTTGAATAATATAAAGAATATGATGTAATAATAATACACAAATCATTAATAGGAGTATTCCCTTTTATCGAGCTAAACATTGATGTCTAATTTTAATGCAAAATATTTATTTAAACAGCTGAAAATAAAAAAGACTTCGAAATTTCAGTTGATTAATGTTTAAATGCACCGACTCATAGAAGCGCATTTTTTTAAATATAAGTTGTTTTAATGTATTTTGCAGCACAATTAAGAACATGTTTTTTTTTAATTTAAACATTTTTTTTGGAATTTGCTTATAATTTTCACAGTTGTAATTATAAACAAATTTTAATAAGTCTGGATTTTTATGAAATCAAAAACAGTCAAGAATTATGAATGTAGATGAATAAACCAAAATCTGAAAATTTGGGATTGATTTACTTGAATTTGGGCCCGAGATACGTTAATTTTTGTGTTTTGGTGTCTTATAAATAAAAAAATTCATATTTCTTCTTCTCTAAAGTTAGTCCTCAATGTTTTGGTCTCACTTTCTAAAATTCTAAACTAATTCCAAAAAAATCGTTTAAATGAAGATGAAAAGAGTTTTTCTTATTACCATCATCAAATATTTGTAAAATTGTATATATAAAAAAAATAACTGCCTTCTTACGAGTCTACGCACTTAAATAATAAATGACTGATATTTCAAAATCTTTTTAGATCTTTAGTCGTTTAAATAAATATTTTGCGCTATTTGGTAAGAAGGTGTAATTCACCTGCAAATTTTTTTATTTCTTTTATAATTACAATTCACATTTTTTAAAATGTCTCCCCATAAATTTTAGCAGTTTTGGATAAGGAACAGAAAAATAAAATATTTCTAAGAAACCGATTAGATACCTTTCGATTTATACACAATATTTAAAATACTAGCATCCCAAAAACAACTCAATCTTGGTTTCGACACCTTAAAAAAATGGTCAAGCTTCTCAATTAAATCTGGAATTAAAAAGTATGTAATGTTTGGTTGATCCATTTAAAAACCGAAAAAGTCGTACTACATATATCTTTCCTCTGCATTTTCAGTAGTAATTAAGTAAAATCAAGCTAGAAAAAAATAAAAAATACAGACGGATAGATCACATATTTATGAACATGTCCTAACAAAACTTATCGTTAAAGCCACGGTTTTCCCGGAAAAAATAGTCAAGTGTAACGTTATAACTCGGAGCGATATCCATGCGTGCACGCGCTTGAATACGCATGACTGTGACACCGACGCACTGAATTACATGTCACTAAATCAGAATTTGTTCAATCTATATGAGTGTTGGCTCATTTTTTCGAAAATGCATACAAATCAGATCATGATAACAAATTGCGATTTTCACGATCTTATCCTTATAACTATGAAAATATCTTTGATTGCTTAGAATATAAATTCTGGAACTTTTCCAATACATTAACAAATGTATAAGGAATCCATTGGATATAGCTGAAATGTGGATAAGTGTACCTGTAATAAATACAATACAGTAAAGGCACGTGAAAATTCTTGCGAGCGATTCAGCGGCTATGTGTGGTGTCTGTATATGCGTCCATAATTATATATTTTCACTCTATACTCACTATTTATCCTCCCATTCAATAATAAAAATGTCTAAAACGTGTAATCAGAAAGAGAAAAAAGCTTTATTTTACTCGATAGAACAGCTAAGAATTTTTAGAAGTTCCATAGTGTACATTTAACCGTGCACTGGCCGCGCAGAGTGACAAAATTATTTCACTATTTTTTTTTTCAGGAATACCGTGGCTTTAGCGATAAATTTTATTAGGACATTTTTTGTTCAGAAACACTTGGTCTATCCACCTATATTTTTTCCTACCCTGACTTAATTTCAAAATGTTGAAAAAATGGATAAAAAATTTTTTTTTCACTTTTTTTTTATGTTCTGCATCCGAGCGAAATGTAAACTTTTCAGGATATTATTCTATACACTTTCACGAACTCATTAAAAAAAAATTATTCAGTTTGCAAATTTTTGTGGGTTTCACTATAAAATGTTCTGTGTCGTCTGAGCTAAAGGTTACTCTGAATAATCTGTCTGCTTCCTAATATAACCATAAATCATTGCAACACATAATTTTTATTACTCTTTTAATATCAATGTTACTATATCCACCCAAATAGTTAAAATCTAATAATATATGGTCCAATCAATAGGTACATCCTGAGTATTCTATCAAGTGGTGGGGGTGGCGGGGGTGTGAGTTAGCTGCTATATCTCTTCAAAGTTCAACGTATATATCTCGCGAACCGTTGCTGCTATGACAAAAATGGTAAGAACTCACTACAAATTGATTTACATGCTTATTTTCGTAGAACTAACAATTTAAGAGCTACAGCTCAAATATTGCGGCTAACGCACACCCCCGCCGCCCCTGCCAACTTTTCAAAATACTCAGGAGGTACCCTCGAATAATTAAAGAAAATAAAATAACGTACCTAACACTGTTGTTTCAAGGAAAAAGTATCTATGATTGGACTCTATAACAAGATGGGGGGGTAAAAGTGGGATATGCAGAAAAAGGATTAATGCAACCGTAACGTATCTATTAATTCTTTGTTTATACATTCATTATATCCTTTGCACTAAAAAATACGCTATCAATATCGATTATCTTGTTCAGGTCGTAAATAACGCATAGCAACTATTATGAAAATGAAGGACCATATGGGGTGGCATCGTACGCTTTGCCCAGGGAAAGACATTTAAAGATTTAATTAATATTGTTACATATCTAATATGCAAAAAGGACGAGTCATTAGATAACTTTAAAAATATAGTGGAGGAATTAAAACTTTTGCGAAAAATGAATGAAATTGGGAAGCTTAGTTGGTAGTCTTGCTCTCAAAGAGCTGAATAGAAACAAATCGATAAACCATTCAAAAGAACTACTTTCGTTTACTGAAGACGTTATGACACTAAGAACATTTTGTATAGAAAAAGCTGTAAATACTGTAGAAATTTTAAAAAAGAAACAAATATATTGCAATAAAGCATTCTTGTTAAGGTAACATTAATGTTACTTCTCCTGCATAACAGGAAGAGAGTTGGAGATATTCAGTTTATTGAATTGACTGATGTCACTAAACAGGACAAAACAGACCAAGCAGGTGAAGTTTTCGAAGCGCTAAGTCCAACCCAAATTTATTTCCCCTTAACTTTTCTCTCTAGCACACAGCCTTATCAAAATGCACAGTTTATATACTTTAGTCATTAATTACTTTCTCTGTTAGATGTACCGTATATTATTATTAACTAAAAACTATGGTTATTTTCCTAAGATTTGTGTAATTTTTCTCCATCGCATTTTTTTTTTGCATATTTTTCATATTTTTCTCCACGGCAATTGTGTTAACTACATGCCAAATATTATCGTTCACCGTCATATATTTTCTTTGTGTTTAGGGTGACCACCTTGTATGTTTTTTCAAATGTTTCTTTGACAGTTATGTTAGCTGCATGCGAAATATTATCGTCCTGCGTCACATTTTTTAATTTTTTTTGGTAACCACACCATATTTTTTCAAATTTGTTTAGAGTGACTACCCTGTATATTTTTATTTTTAAAAACACAAAACTTATGGGTTATTATAAATGTTACAAACCCTTTATATCACTCGGTATGTCATATACACAAATGCACAGTGTATTTTACAATAACTAAAATTGATATTTTAATAAAATGTTTTCGTAAATGATTCATCACCACTGAATAATAAATAATGAATTTGTTATTTTTTTAATCAATCTGCATCATCTTGATTTTTTTTTCCAATAATTTTTTTAGACCTCAATTGAAACTAAACTACATAATAATAGCGCAATCAGTACATATTTACTTGTCTCAATGTTCCACGGGACACGTTTCTAGACGACTTTTTCGAATTCTGTACCTCTACTATTACACCTTTTAATTATTTTTTGTGGGATTATTTGAAGTCATATGTCTATAAAAGTCTATGTCAACACATCTCAAAATCTAGAGGATGTATATATCGAATTGGGGTGAAATAAGAAGCGACTCACAAGGTTCTAGAGTAAAGCCGGAAGTTGCAATTTTTTACATTTTTAAGTGAAAACCATTTTTATTTCAGCAGAAAGAAAGTCATAGGAAAAATTGTCAAGCAATAAAATTCAGCTGGCCACGGAGTCTTCGTAGAACAGCGCATAGAAAATTTTCAACACCTCTGCATTTTATTTATTAGTATGCCAATTTTAAATTTTTATAAAAAATTCTAAATCTTAAAAAAACCATTGAAAAGAAGTGTCTTAAAAATATATTTTCTAAATGAAGAGTGCGCAAAAAAAATTGGAAAATGATATCACTGCATTTTCTTTAAATTAATATGTAAATTTTAAACATTAAAACACAAAATTATATCATAAATAATTTTTGTATTTGTGAATCAACTGTTTGAAAATTACACGCTTGTCGAAACTGCGGTAACGTTTGGTTATAATAAATTAATGATAAAAAACAAAGAAAGGTGTTTTCATCTGTTTCATTATGATTAATTATCACAATGTAATGGCTTCCACTATTTAATTTGTTTAATAATTGTTGAAAATAAATCATTTTAAAACATTTTTTGAATGGGGGAAGTCTCCATATTTTTCTATTATTTGAATCTCCGAATATCTACCTTTTTGCAGAAAATATAAACTTAGGTTTTACTAAAAGAAAACTTTGAGAAAGTAATAAAGTTGTAAACATGCACAATGCAATTTACAGGAAATTTTAATAACCGGTAAATCGGTAAATAAAAACCGCTGCCCAAGGAATCACGACTTCTACATCCAGACACTCTATCCAAGTCACTCACAACAAAAAACTTTGTATGTTAAAATAATTGTTTATGGAACTTTAATAATATAATATTTGAAATCCTCTACCCCAAAAACCCATAAAACGATACCCCACATCGGTAGTGGGGTGGGGGTGGTGATAGGGGGTTGGTAATGGGGGGGGGGGTGGATGAAGTAAAAAAATATTTTGAGGTTTCTGGTTCCTGTACACTAAATCACATTTTTTTTCATCCCCTTTAATAGGGGGTGGGGGTGGTAATGGGGGTGGCTAATGCCGAATTTTTTTTGAGACCTTGTATATACTAAATACCAATTTCGTGGACTCTTACCTGCTCGATTTATCCATTTACCCCAAATTTACCCCAATTTTCACCCCAACCCTTCGACGGAACAAGATGAAAATATAATTCAGTCCTAGATCTCGTTAAAGTACATATGTGTACCAAATTTCAAGTCAATATCTTAAACGGTTCCAGAGTAAACGTGCGCACAAAAAAAAGTTAGACAGACAGACCGACAGACAGACAGAAATTTTTTTTTTCGCTCAAACTTAAAATCTCGACGTTTCATGACATTTTAAGCCTATTTGGACAATAAAAATTTTTTTAAATTTTTTTGTTACTAGACTTCCACTGGACGTGGAAGTAAAATGAACATAACCGGTTAACCGGTATTTAAGTATGTACCGAAATATGTAAAAAAATTATGTAATGAAGGGTAGGTTAGAGGCAACTTTTTGATGTGCTACAAAATGTTTTTACGTAATGTGCTTGAATTAGAAATTTTATTTCTACCGTGTGGTCCACGGTACACAATGATTCTTTTCTCCATAATTCCCGCCAACTAATTAGTTTAAAATGTGTCATATATTCCTTAAAATGAGCAGTGGTCCATTTACTTTAAAATTCAGTCAAAGTAAGTTCTAGTATCTTCTTTTGTGTCTTATTATTAACACGTGTTTGTTACCTCTCTGTCCCTTTTCAACATTACATTGAACCTTTCTGGAATCTTATTCATTTTAAACATTTATGTTACAGGCACTTTTTCTAAGAAACTATTCAGTTTTCATTAATTTTATATAATTCTCTGTTACTTAAATAAAATTAAATGGAAAACACATATTACAAACAAATAATAGAAAAGAAAATGGGACTATTAAAAAAAAAATGTTTAAAAAGATTTATTTTCAATAATTTTTGAAAATTTTAATTCTTATACAAGTTTAAAATTGACATATTGAATTAAGGAAGGTGGTTTTATGTTTTTTGTACACTCCATGGTAAGCTTGTTAAAATTTTGCAGCTTATATAATTTTTCCATGGCATTCTTTCTACTGAGATGTTAAATTTTATTTTTACTCAGCCATTCTTAAATTCGAAAAAAGGAGTATAAAGAAAATTGAACTTCGGATTACGAAAGAAAGTTACTATTAAAAATAAAAAAGTTGCAAACTTCGGCTAAATTGGAAGTAACCCAAAAAAAATTGTGTGCCGGTGACTTCAAGTAACCAAAAACATTTTATAGTACTTTACTTCCTACTGAAAAATGCCTAACGCGTCCATAGAAGTTTCACGGTAAAAACTTGTCCCCATCCTTTATCTAGAAAGATAGAAGTTTCTCGCTGTATTAATGAATGCAATTTTTCACTATCGACATGGTAATAAAAATCCATATTTTCTACACTTATTAAAATTTGACCTTCATATTAACAGTTATTGTTAACAAATATGTAAATATGCTAATATACTAAGGTAAATACTTTAAAACACTCATTATTGGAGAACCAATCAAAACAACTATCTTCTAGCTAATACTGACGAAGTATTGAATTACTAGTATATTAGCGTGCCCAGATTAGGGCAACAATATACAGAAAGTAGGTATTTTCATAATAAATAAGAAAGTGTGTAAGTTGTGATTTGCATAATACCTAAATAATATTCTCTAATCATGATAAAAGCAAATAAATAAAAATAATCGATTGTAAATATGTAAAATATAAAAAAAGGTGAAAACTTGAGGCCAATTGATTGATCATTTCTGAAAAATAATTAACGTAATCTAAACGTTGCCTATACTTTCGTAACTACTTTCGTTAACATAACCTGTTTGTTATGAATAGCTCCCTACTGAGAAGTGCCTAATCTTTGTTAATTACATTTTTTTTCAGAGTTTTTCAACTGATACGTGATATATACAATGAGTGTCAATATCACATACAATTATTTAGCTTACTTTTTCAGAATTTTACTTGACTATTTCCTGTATTCCTACAATTACTCTACCTATATTGCCGCATTGGCATACGTATATTATAATGACAATGCATAGTCATTGTTCATCCCTGAACTAGCTTCATCTGATAATGTAATAAAATTGTAGTATCTGTCTGTATTATGTTCTTTCAGGCAGGAGGAGTCTGGCCTATCTACAAATTGTTGTTTACATTATTTCTCACTTTAAACTATACTTTATAATCAGGGCCCCAACAGGGGAGGGGGGATAGGTCCAGTAGGTACCGTGGTACCAGGGCCCGACCACTTAGAGGTCCGAATAAACTAGGAAATGCAATGCAAAAATATTAAACTAATTAAAATTTGGGTACAGGTAGTGTAGTTATAATGAAAGGGGCCGGGGCCCATGATTTGATGTGAGTGCCTGTTAATAAAATAAGTCTATGAACTGACAATTGACAAAACTTTGATGCACCGACCATTTGAACCGTAACTAAGATAATATATAAACATATATAAACATTTATTTATTACGGCACTTGTCCCTTTTATAGACAAGAGAATGGGATAACTCTGAAAACAACCTATTTAGCAGCGTTAACAAATTTAAGAGCTAAAGCTCCATATACTTTATAACTTTCACCCAAACTAAATCTAAGAGCATATTATATATGTATAATTTTCTGAAAAGGCATAAATAAAATCAAGAGTATCGAAATCAACCGCAGTTTAATCTTTTATTGCAATTAAGCCGCGAACGTAATTCGACAATTTCTCCTACATTCCTAAACCGATTAAAATAATTTTTTGATAGGCTTTTATAGGCAACTTTATAGAATGGTACTAGCCTATTGAAAACTAAAGAAAGAAAAACATTTTTTTCTTGTGTGAAAAACAAAAAAAAATATATTTTTTGTTGACTTCAATATCCCAGTATCATTCTATCAAGTATTTTCTAAAAGCCTGTCAAAGTATTTTCTCAATCGGTTCATAGGAGAACTTGTCGAATTACGAAATCATTTTTTTAAGCCACACCGCCACCCTTAAAGCAATTGTACAAATTCAACAAAATATATTAACGTTGAGATCCAACGTTACCGTATGTAACAGTTCATACAAAATAAGGTAATAAATTATATTTTTAAATCATACTACCTATTACACTATTTCATAATATAATATTTAGAATCAAAAGATTGTAAATAAATTGACATTTTTATTAGATGAAATTAATATTTTACTCGCTTATTGTTTTGTAATATACATTTACCCACGATCACTACTGTAAATAGTAAAAAACACACTACCTACCATTCATGTAAGTTGAACTTTACGTATTGTAAACAAAACGCACTGTAAACAAATCGCACGGTAAACAAAACACACGGGACACCTAATTATAGGTGGCTTTTATCGCTGACGCGGGGTTTAAAAAAACAAATGCACCTACGCAATTTTCAAACGCTGTCAAAACTGACATAATATTTGTTGAATGACATTGTTGACAAGTAAACTAAATCCAGATTTTACTAAATAAATAAACAAATATGATCGTAGGTAAAGTATAGTACATAATTCGAGTTGTAAAGCAATTACGCAATATGCTCCTTACAATTCTCATTACGTAATATACTATTTTGTGATTTTAAGAATTTTTGAGGGAAACGATTATTATATTATTTACCTACGATCACTACTGTAACTAGTCAAAAACACACTACCTGACATCTATGTAAGTTGAACTTTACATATTGTAAACAAATCGCACTGTAAACAAGCCGCACGGTAAACAAAACGCACGGGACACGCAATTATCGGTGGCTTATATCGCTGACGCGGGGTTTAAAAAAGCAAATGCGCCTACGTAATTTTCAAACGCTGTCAAAACTGACATAATATTTGTTGAATAATATTGTTGACAACTAAATCAGGATTTTACTAAATAAATAAATGAATATGATCGTAGGTAATAGTATATTACGTAATGAGAATTGTAAGAAGCATATTACGCACGAATGGAAAAGTTACGCACGATGCCGCGTAGCGACGAGTGCGTATTTCCATGAGTGCGTAATTGCTTTACAACTCGAATTATGTACTATACTTTACCTACGATCATATTTATTTATTTATTTAGTAAAATCTGGATTTAGTTTACTAGTCAACAATGTCATTCAACAAATATTATGTCAGTTTTGACAGCGTTTGAAAATTACGTAGGCCCATTTGTTTTTTTAAACCCCGCGTCAGCGATATAAGCCACCTATAATTGGGTGTCCCGTGCGTTTTGATTACCGTGCGATTTGTTTACAGTGCGTTTTGTTTACAATACGTAAAATTCAACTTACATGAATGGCAGGTAGTGTGTTTTTTACTATTTACAGTAGTGATCGTAGGTAAAGTATAGTACATAATTCGAGTTGTAAAGCAATTACGCACTCATGAAAATAACTTTTCCATTCGTGCGTAATATGCTTCTTACAACACTCATTACGTAATATACTATTTTGTACGACATGCTTTGAAATTAGCCGAACTGTCAATAATAAATGTCAGTTACTATTGGTATGTCATATACACAAATTCACACTGTAATTTACAATAACTAAAATTGATATTCTAATTACATGTTTTCATAAGTGATTTATCACCAATGAATAATAAATAATTAATTTGTTTCTTTTTTAATCAACCTCATCTACTTGTCTTTTTTTTTCAAATAATTTTCTAGACCTCAATTGAAACTAAATATAGAATATGATGAGTCAACATCAATAACAATTTTTAGTTCACTTTGAGAATTATTTCTCATCTTATTTCCTCTATTTCTGCAATTACACCACGGATATCGCACGTATGTGATACGTTTCAAAAAGACAAGCAACACAATGGCCTATTTTTACAGAGTGCGTTAGCAATCCTAAATGTATTAACAACACAGTGAGTATCTAAAGAAAAAGTGTCTTCTCCATATATACGGTGCCAGAACGCATATACATATCGGGAATATATAGGGAGCCACTTGCTCACATTAAATGCGGAAAATATTGGGTGCGAGAACGTCAATTTAGTTTTCGGTGCCACTTGGTGATTTTACGCGTATATATATATATATATATATATATATATATATATTTTCAAGTCGCTTTTCCGGAAAAGCCAATGGGATGATCGGAAAATGTATACAACCTTTTTTTTTAAAGGAAATCGTATTCTGAACACGTTTACCCATGTTCGTTTAGCCTTAAAAACGCGTATTTTTCGAGATATAAAAGGCTAAATGAAAAAAAAAAAACACGAAAAAACGTATATACATATGTATATATCTCAAAAATCATGCCTTTTTTTTCTGCGCATAAGCAAAAAATTGTTCTAAAAGTTGATTGAGTACCCACTATCTATGCAGAGAAACTGCTGTTCAAAATTTTTCTCTAAAACGGCGTTTTTTTTTTCCTAATTTGAGAGGACTACTTAGCTTTTTAGTAAATCTAACCGACTTTTATACAGGGCCAGTTGAAATGTGAGAAATTGTAAATATGGCTATTGAATAACAAACACCCTATATGAGGTATCGAGTTAAAATTTTGTAGAGAGGTATTTGAGACAACTGCGAATTGAATTCGCTATCCAATTTGCCGATATTATCAAATTTACCTCTATTAATCCTCCAAAAGGCGGACAAAAAAAACACAACTCTCTCTGTGAGCTCACGGTCTACTACTTTAATGTGTCTATATAGGTATATACTTACATATTGTTACGTATACACTTTCCCTAAATCATATACGCATAAGGGGGTAGCTGAGGTAGATGAAACAAGAGTTTAACAAAAATAGAACATTTATTTTTATCCATAAAAACAATATGTAGGGGTCCCTAAATCCTTATCTAATTAACAATTATTTCTACTTACATTATTATTAGGTCACTCATCCTGAGGAGATATGTATTAGCCACCAAGCACAACCACCTTCTTCGAAACCCAAATGTGGAATAACCAAAATTGCAATACTGCAGTCTTTGCAGTATTGTTAAAAAACTACTTGACCTGAATTACGAAATTAAAATATGACTTTGTACTCTTCCAAATAAATAGCAAGTGCAGCACTTTGTTGTTTAATTTTATATTGTTTAATTTTGTAATGCTTTAATTTAAATTTAGATTAATGAATTAATTTTATATGAAATATATTTTTGCCAAACTAGAATTGAATTTTCTTTATAATTTATTTTAAAAATAATTTACTATTATTTTCTGGCTCTTGAAAATATTCGACGCAATTTGAACTCCAATATTGGATAAATTGATTGTAAAATGTTACACATACGAAAACAGTTACAGATTAGACACAATGTATCTGAAATGTGTCTGTTTAGGCACATATGAGTATCTTGAATACATTGTAACCAAAATCTCGAGTATCTGCTCATGTCAATAATTATTCATAATTAGTTGTAAGCACACAGACACACATACACTTTATGCACAAAAGAAATGTGTTGAAAATTCAACTTTGTGAATGCATTTGTACATCTCGGCACATTTAAGGCAGAAAATGTAACATTTGTGCCTAAAATGAAAACATATCGAAACATAAATATCTTTTTGGTTAAATTTCAATAACAAGGTGAACAAAACACCAAAAGTAGGGGCAAAAAATGGCCTTTGCCTTAAAAAAGGTGGAGTAGTAATTATTTGGATAGATGTTGTTTAAGTTGAGATTCTGATGAAAAATACAAGTTTTCGACCTTGGCAGGGGGGGGGGGGGGGGTGAGGGCTCTGAACGGTGCAAAAAGTTGCTTTTTCAAAATAATTCGGCAATGCTCGATCCTACGGGAAAAATGTTCCATCCAAGATTGAAGAGGACAAAATTTCCTACATTTTTTTGTATATCCTTTTTTATTGTAACTCTAATATGTAACGAATACAGCGGTGGGAAAATGAAGTTTACCGATTTATTTTTTTAAATTCTCAACTGAAAAAAATAAAATAAAATAGTAAATTGACGTAACCTATCCTTACCGACAAAAAGCTAACTTTCAACATTAATAATAGCTATTCTCTCTTAGTTTTTAACACAAGGAGGACTAGAGATCGCGATGGTTTAAAACGTTTCCGTAAAACATAGTGCACTAATCAGAGTGCACGCGGACGCTAGGGATCGTAGCGTCGGTATCGACCCTTGGGATATTCCATATTTTATAGCGAATTCTTTTGAATAACTGTCATTAAATTAATAATTTGTTTTCTATTTTCGAGGTATGATGTAAACCACTCCCAGTAAACATTAATGTAACTTTACCTCTCTGAGAGGTAAGATTAATAGAACATTTTTATATAAAATATTTTACATAATTTTACATAGCATATACGTAAAATAATATCATATTTAAGTCAACATATTAACTTAATTACTTATACACAAGTTTACATATCTGCTACATAATTTTACTTAAAAATGTTTACCTACTACATTTTACGACATCGAAGTCATGGAACACGTCAGTGTCACGCTTACGCAGCACGCCAGTGTAAAATGGTGTAAAATCTAACGTTTGTGTTTTTTGATCATTTTTGTGAAAAATTGTGGATGGTGTCTTTTAATAACTTTGATGCAGAACTGTGAACCATAAAGCGTTGTGACTTTTTTAAATATTATTTTATTTGGACGTTTTATTAGTGTAGAGGTTAGGTTCAAACATAAACATGCCCGAAAAACAGTGTCTGCGAATTTGGTGCACATACTTATGTTGGAGGTGCACCATTTTCCAGTGAATGACCCAAAAGTAAGTTTGTGTGGTACCGTTTTTATAAAGATATTTATTTAAATGAAACCTAATCTTTTTATAGGTTAGAATTATTTCACGGGCAATCGTTATTCTCGACAGACAATTATATCATTACATGGATTTTGTTACACAAAAGCTGTATGTTGGTGCTGTTCCCACGTTATTAAGTTCAACTGAATTCAGCGTAAGAAGTTGTAATTCAAGAAAACCCAGATCTTAATAGTGACCAAAAGCTTTTGCGAAGTACTATGCATAGGTATGGTTATTGTTTACCGACATCTTATAGTTATAATACAATAACGAACACGAAGTAGGTTGTGTTCTTTATTGTAAGATACATATATTTCAAGGTTTTGTATGTGTAAAGTAGGCTAATATTTTCCTGCAATTTTTCTTTTGTCCAAAATTGGCTTCAGCACGTCGAAATACTTCAGAAAAATTAGATCAGAACCTTTGCCCCTTTTTAGGGGAGAAAAGGGGTGGTAACCAAAAACTGATAAATTTTTTTTTAATATCAGGATCGGTTTCAACATGTTAAAAAACATGATTAGATGGTTCTGATCAAAAGCGCAGCTCTTTTTTTTGTTGTCTTGTGATTAATGATATTGCTTTTGTATCGCCACTAAAAAAGTTAATTTGATCATTATAAAACTACGAATAAAACTAGAATTGTCTGAACCTTTATGGTTAATTTTGTTGCAATAAATTAAGACAATTAAGATTTGTCATTATTAAAAATATGCTTCTGGTAGAATTAAATCATCTTGGTAAAGGACCCCGCACATTTTCTTATATCAAATGGCTCTCGGTGCATGTATTAGTATAATATAATTTAATATTTATACAAAAAATGCTTAAGAAACAGTAACAAGTTCGAAAATTGAATCGTTGAATGTTTCTTTTCAGTGGCGTTAATTAACAATTTGTTTATATGACTGTTAAAGAAACTACTTTTATCATGGGATTCTCATAAGATTGATGCACTCGTCTACAACTTATGCATGAAAAAAGTACTGCTTTACACACTTGTTGCATAAATAAGTAGGTATTTTAAAATTATTTATTATTAAATTATTATTTAACAATTGTTTCTTTTTCTGTGATCTTTTGAGGCATTCTAATAATTTTTAATTGTTTAATTCTGAGAAAAAAAATTCTTTATAAAAAATTTAAAATGATTTTAAATAGTTTAAAAAAATTGTGTTAACACCACTGAAGACTAGGAGAAAAATCTACATTCTAAAACAAATTGTTCTATGACTTCGTGCACTTAAACAGTCAACGGTTTCATTTTCGACTTTGTTATTGTTTTTTTTTGGCGTTGTTATAAACATTTCCACTTGAAATTTGGTGTGATGATTTAATGGGCTTATTTAGCATATTTTTTTATTACATTTATTACTCTTAATTTTAGAGCGAAATTCAAACCAGGATATTCTAAGATCTCTAGAGGCTTTAAAATTAATCAAGAATATAGACGCTGTGTGAAGTCATTCACTCCTAGCTGCATTTTCATTCCCCTTTTTTTCGGCAGTTATATGCTGCATACTCTTATGCTGAAATACTCCAATAGTCTCCAAATCACCATCTCTGGCAGATTAGACAAATCTGATTTTAAATAGCTGGGTTTTAACAGTGTAAACTCAACTTTGAGGCAGACTTTCGGATTGAATCACAGCATTTTGAGCACATCGGTTCATGTTTAAAGCAGTATACTTCTGAAACTTATCGGATCAACCTCAAATTTTTCATTCCATTAGAAGCGTGTTTTCGTAAAGTTTTGTTAAAATATATATATTATTATTTAAGCTATCATAGATTGTTCAATAACTTAACAAATTGATCAAAATAGTTTCCATCTAGTTTTCTTCACAATTTAGTAAAGGGATAGATACAAGCTATATAACCAGATTTACTACACTATACAGGGTACGCCACTTAAAACTACCCAGACTTGTAACTTTTTTATTTTCGAAGTGATGACCATGTTGGGCACATCAACTTGTAGACATTTTTAAAGCCTTTAAATATCCAAACAGAGTGATTAATTTTTTTTTAATGGTTAAGAAAGGAAACTTAATTTCTTTGAATATTTTTTTACCTCACCCTGTACATGGACTGTGTTATTGTTTTCTTATGTTAGTTTATGTTATTAAAATAAAAAAACTTAAAAAATAAAAAATTTGCAATTTCCTAGTTAGTACATTTTAATATAACTAAGTTAGTTTTTAAATTTTTTTTTTTTTTATTATTTGTTACTGTTTTATTACGCTGAATATTGTTTGTGATATGTCTTTTACAGATAAAGCATAAAATTATTATTTGCATTCCTTTCAAAGTAATTAAAAAAAAAAATCAGTTTGGAGTGTTTTTAATTCCTTTCTTTAAAACCAAAAAGAATTTCGAATATGACGTAATAATATAAATTGAAGCTAATTAAAACCTTTATAAGAAAACATTAACGCAGTTCAGGGTGACGTAAAAAAATATTCAAGGAAATTAAGATTTCTTTCTTAACAATTTTTTCAAAAAAAATTTTTTTTAAATGCTTTAAAAATATCTACAATTTGATGTGCCTTAAAAAATAAGAAAATTACAGGCCTGGGGAGCTTTAAATGGTGCACCCCGTATATGAAATAGACTAATATTTCAATTATTTTCACAGGTTGTGTAACTGATGTTCAAGTAGCAAATATCAGAGTGACGAAGGCTGACCAAAGAACGAGTACAATCAGAAACGACCTGAGAGATGCTTAAGACTTATTGTAGATACTTAGTTAACTTGAATATAGATTAGTTACACAAAAGACACTAGTATTAATCTCTCCTAAATCAACAGTTAATAAAATAAATTAAATGAAATTTGAGCTTTACTAGGAACGCAAGGCAAGGTAGGTAGGTAGGTAGGTAGGTGGGTATACATCATTGGAGAAGAAAAAATATCGTATAGCTGCTTTCTAAAGAACGTAGATGACAACGTCGAGGACAACGCCTAATGCCTGGTTTACCTACTGGGATATGCAGAGATTAAGATAGAATTGAAGCTTTTTACTCTGTTGATACTAATTAACTTAGTTTAAACTGTCATTCAATTCGAGAATCTTTCCTAAGCTAATATATGTTGACAAATCAGACAACCATATCTTGCATTATATACTTTTTATCTCTTTTTGATGTAGCATGTATTTATTTTATATACCTACTATAATGTTCAAAATAGCACCCTATAGTACTTTTTAAATATTGATACTAGAGAACTGGATTCTTGGAGTTAAATATATGAATATAAATTCCTCATGAATTGTCTAGAAAAATTGATATTCTTTAGGAAATAACTGGAGGAGACATCAACTTTTATTTTTAAGTTGAATACCTCTGAACATTTTTAGAAAGTTAGATAGTTTTATATTTTAAATATAACCATTTTTTACAAAAAAAAATTCATTCAAAATATAAAACTACTCGGCTCTCTTTCCGACTTAAAAATAAAACTTGGTGTCAACTTCGGTAATTTTCTAAAGAAATATATTTTTCTGTATAACTTATAAGGAACTTTATTCATATATCTAACTTTAAAAATCCAATTGTGTAGTATCAATATTTAAAATGTGCTGGGATATGCTATTTTGAACAAACGGTAGGTAGATAAAATATATACATTCTACATCATAAAGAGATAAAAAGTATATAAGTTACGTAACATAAGGTCACGTATGCTTTACATAGCAAGTGGTTGAATATACATATACGCTACGTCATTTGTTCCATACCGTGAGGTCACAGTGTTACCTCTTCACTATGTAAAAATCATATGCACATGTTGCTGACATTTCGCAGAGTATGCACATATGATTATACGTCACATTTTACATAGCACGTTACTTCTGCGAAACTTAGTTTACGTAGCATTTACGTATATGCTATATATTTATGTTTGCTGGGCTGTAATACGATCCCGTCGATTTCATATTTTTTTAGTTTCAATACAAGTAGATCTTCATTATAATAATATAAAATATGTTGTTGTAAACGTACATTATATAATAAAGAAAATTTTTTTTCGTAAATCCATCGTTACACATTAGACTTATATAAAAAAATGTAGGAAATTTTGTCCTCTTCAGCTTTGTCCTGAACATTTTTCTCGTAGGATCGAACGCTGCCGAATTATTTAATAGAAAACAATTTTTGCACCTTTAATTCCAGATGGCGGCTCGCCCCTCTCCCAACCCCCAAGGTCGAAAACTGGTATTTTTCATCAGGGCCTCGACTTAAACAACATATATCAAAATCATAACTACTCCACCTTTTGCAGGGAAAAATCTCCCACTGATCCTAACGAGTTTTCGAACGGATTGTTCCTTGGCGCCTGCACTATACAGGGTGATCTACCATGACATGCGGAAAATTTATCAGTAGGTTGTCCCCACCGAAAGAAGTTGAAATAATGAAAATTTTAAAAAAATATGACCAAAAAAATTACCTCATTTTTTTGTAGAAATGCGCCCCCAATGACGTTAACCAATCTGACGTAACGTGGTACAACCATATCACTTCCCCTCCCCCTTTATTAGACTTGGAATTGACAGCAAAGCTGGAGAGGGTAGAAGTGACTTTTTGGTTTTAATCAAATCATACTACAAAAATAGCAAAATACGTCGAAAATACATTGACCCTATGCTAGTGAACTCTACAACAAGTAGATATAAGAGATATTTACTTTAACCCGTCGATAACACAAAAGCACTAAACTTTGGTGGCACTTTGTACCTGCCGGTGCCCTGATTGTTCGACTGAAAGCAAAAATGCTGCTTAACTTTTTATGCCAATTATGGAAATGTAAACATCTCCGAATATGTTCGTTCTTAAGTAAGTTTATTGCTCTATACTGACCACAGACAAGTAACAGTAGCGTATCTGTGCAAGTTTTAATGCAACAATAATTACTAAATTATCTCTTATCACTCTAAAATTTTGCAGGGACTTTCCCACATAGAAGACTAGTACACCAATTTATTTTCCGCATGTCATGGTAGATCACCCTGTATAGCCAAACATAAACTTCTAATAAATTGCAAATCTTTCTGTGCCAGTCGATTGATACTAGTACCCTTCATTGCATGTAGTTAAGATAAGCACTCTCCGAGGGAGGCGTTTACCCTTCCATAAAAATAACCAGGAAATTAAGAAGTGATTAGAATAATAAAAGTGTTTAGAGATAAGACAAGTGTATCGTAAGAAGGCAGATTCAAGAGAGCAGTAAGCAATCCACTGTAGATATAACTAAACTTTCTCTTTTATTACAGAACTCCGGTCCTTTGGTAGTCTCATAAAAAATTAACCGAACCCCATTGAGAGTAGAAAATACCATCCTACGTTGAAGAATGAATGACTGGCACCCTTAATAAGATAAATACTGTCACGTCCAAGAAAAATGTAAAAATAGTATTTTTCGTAAAGAAAACGAACAAGTGCACTTTTTCCAATTTCGCAATTGTAAATCAAATCGCGATCTCAAAAATATGTATTGTGGGGTGTTTTTTTACATAAAATTCAAGTGTCTGTTTTTGTATGTTCGAGAGTTGTCTAGCATGCGTCAAATTCAAGAGTCCCATTTTTCGACTATAAAAGATATCAATCAGATAAATCAGATCCACCGTAAATTCATTTGCAATTACGGTGGTCATTTAACCGTTAAAATTAAAATTCCAGGCACCGATGTCGATGCTTTCTCTTAATATTCCTCAAATGTAATAAACCTAAGAACTGAACCATCGCACAAGCAGTGATAAAATTGAAGTTTGAGCATCGGCTTTGTTTTCAAGTGGCCTCACTGCACTAGTTTGTATGTATACCACCTATATTCGTAGCCGCAAACCCCCAGCTTTGAAATAGTACAATGATACGATCGGACGTGGCCGGCTTAACAAAAGATGCACCAATTGCATCGCCTCCTACCTACAATAAAATAGCTAAAACGATGCTCCGTGTGCCAAACTTCCTCGGGTATAACGTGTTTATTGGATGGGCGCAATAAGTAATAAAATTTTAAACTTATTCTCTTCGTAATGTAATATTGCCAGATTGTCATCATTGAGCAGCGCAGCACGATTTTATGGAAATTTACACACACATGCCTCACAACATTTCGCATTTGCCGATGGGCAATAATGTAAACACTTAAAAAATATACGGGATGGGGAGATGTATTGAAAAACGACTGGAACTCTGCCATTGTCATTACTCCCACTATCAAAATATTATCTCGTAGTAGTTTCTTGACTAATTACAAAGCGTTGTTTTATTTTCTTTTTCAAGGTTTCATTTTGTTTCTGTGTTCATTTTTAATTTTTTTATAACTAGTAACCTCAAATGTTGATACCTGCATCCACTGCTTCTTTGTCTAATGAGAATAATTTGATTCAATAATCCCAGCGAAATTCGGCTATATCCGCTACACAGGGTGATCGCCACAGGCGTGTAAACTGTCATGTTTTATATAAACTATATTTTATAATAATTTTAGGACAAAATGTCACTAATATCGTGCAGGACGTGCGCACGTAAATGATGACATGTACGAATTTTACAGTAATGAACTAGTGCCACTGACTCATCGGAACGTAGGTTATGTACCACATTACCGATAATAATCTGAATTTTTGTTACACTAACTTTTTTTTCATTGTTCTGGTTCTCGTCGCTACTATTCGAGAAACTCTTCAAAAGGCTGGCACGAGAGCTCCTTTAAGTAGGAATAAGTCTTTCGGCTGGTGTCTATTAAAATCGAAACTTTAGCGTTTTGTGGCAATACACTTAACGCGGCCAGGCTTGTAATTCGTAATTCAGCGCTCGGCGGGGCATTAGTCCGGAGAATAGCTGTTGGTTGCAGTCTGGTTTTTATTCCTTATATATTTAATGAAATGAATAGAGGAGTTCGATAAAATATTTCACTAGTAAACTCTTCAAAAATTCTTCGATTATAGTAAATTTTCTTATTCTTTCTAAATTAGCCATGCGTGCCATATTACACTGCATGATTACATGAGCTACCGGAGCTCGTATCAAAAATCTGCATTCAGTGCACACTGCACGAAAATAATTTGTTTCTGAAATCGATCAAGAATGTCTACTTTTTCAGCACAATTTCAAATCCCAAAATACGCGATTCTAGTATTTTAGTCCGTTGCTAAGCAACTAGAGAAAATAGTCCGGGAATAGTATATTTTGTATTTAGGTGTGAAAGCAATACATTCCGGACGACAATGCAAATTGTTGGCCGAAGTGCTAGCCGAGGACAACAAGCATCGAAATCCTGGAATGTGCTTTCACACCGAAGTACACATACTATTTTTTCTGAAATCACAATCAATATTATTATAAATTAAGGAATTTATATTAATGCATAACATTTCTTCATTACAAACTAACTGCTTACTAATAAATGCAATTTTAATGTGAGTTGGAGCGAGCGTAGAGGCGAACTCAATGTGAATGTCAGTCGATATTCCGTTGAAGCAACGTCGAGCGCGGTTAGTACTTGGATGGGTGACCCATCTTGGGAAGTACATTGTTCTCGTCCCACCTTCTAGCGGCTTGTATATCAGTGTATACGCGGAAGTTACGTAATTTCAGACGAGGATTACGTAGTGGATATACCATCTTTCGAGGGGATGTAAAGCAGGTGGTCCCTTGTCTAGTAAATGTTAGGCAAGTAAAAGATCCCTACTTTTCTTAAGGGAAGAGGTTCGGCAAAATTTCCAGGTTGGGGGTAGCTCGTCTCCTGGCGTCGGTGATAGGCCCTGGTAGCGGAAATAGGCCGACGTTAAATAGTTAATAAAAAAAAATGTGAGTTGGTTTGCCTGCGTGTATTTATTTACTGTCTAAAATATACATAAAAAACCGTACGAAAATGTTACTTTCCCGGCCTAGCCCGGGAAAGTAACATTCTCGTACGGTTTTGTTGATCGTTGCTTGGCAACGGATCTTTTCCGGTCTGTTTTCTGATACTTTCTTAGCAACAAACTAAAATACTGGAATTGTGCATTTTTCGATCTGAAATCGTGCCGAAAATGTAAACATTACCGATCGATTTCAGAAAAAGTTACTTTCCCGGCTTAGGAATGGATACTAATCTTCCCGGACTGTTTTTTATATATATTTTAATACAATATATTTTTTATTTTTATACGTTTATAATAAATAATATTGATTGCGATTTCAGAAAAAATAGTATGTGTAGTAATGGTATATCCTGTAACAAGGTTAGAATGCAAATTCGATACGAGTGGAAGATTCCGAAGAACGCGAGCGAAAGCGAGCATGATGAACCACGAGTAGATCGAATTTTCATTCTAACCGAGTAACAGACTGTATTTTCTCCACGACCATTAGTAAAAGAAAACAATTGAATCTGAACAAAACAAGTTATTTATGGAAACAATTATATTACATTGTATTAATATTTATATTTATAGTGTTTGTACAATTACTGAATTGACACTGACAGTTTTGACATCCACGGTAATCTATGTATTTCGTTGAGCATAATTATGGAATATTCATTATGGCACTTGTTATAGAATGACAATACATGCAAAACACATAAGAAGCAAGTGTTTCAGAATAAATATTATATCTCAAGAGTGAGAATTTTTGCTTTCTATTATTAAAAATGATTTCGGAATTATTACATTCTATAATGGTTGTGGAGAAAAGTACATTCCCGGACTTCAATGCTTGTTGGCACATCGTCGCCCAGGAATGCATTGCTTTTACTTCTAGATACACAATGTACTATTCCAGTCTAACATAAGAAATTGCTAAAGTGCGAACTCAGTTTCAGAGTGCAGTCACTGGAAAACGTTATAAGGATTTTGATTAACTACACAAAAATATGAAGATATGCAAGAAACTGTAATATATGTACAGCGTGTTATTTTCGATATATAGCAGATAACTTTCATATACTAATATATGTTATAAAGACATAAAATTTGTAAAGATAATAACTCAATACTTCCCTCCCTTGTTTCGTATCTTTTATTTATGAAATATTTTTTCTGTCCATCCTATATTTTTTTTATTGAAATTATATCAGATTTCTTCCTGGTAATAGTGCTAACTACATACTATATTTTCCTCAGTCGTTTCTTGTTTTTTAAAGTGATCACCCTGTATATGTTTCACTAAAAGTATGTCAAGTTTTCTCTTCGGTAATTGTGTCAACTGCAGACCAAATATTTCTTTCTTTTAGCATAAAGGCCAAAAGCCATACAGCCTTGTACAAAATAAATTAAAATTAAAATTATAGGGAATGAAGCTAACTTATAATTTTATTTTCGTCTCTTCCAAGAAATAAATCTATTTTGGGGTCAAAAATATTTTTCAAATTTAAAGATAATAGATAAAGTATATTAAAATGCCATATAATCCAATCAATGAGTGCTCAAAAGAGGGTTGTAGAGTACATGGAATATGCGAGACTTTTTGACTTCAGGACCTCGTTAGGAGTAGTTAGTAGGTAAACATACTAAAAGTTCCCACCCCTGGGAGGTGAGCTTACGGGGGGGGGAAGAGGGTCCCATTTTTGGGTTTTTCGATTATATCTCTGAAACGGTGGACTCTAGAAAATAGTATATTGTGTATCTAGGTGTGAAAGCGATACATTCCCGGACGACGATGCAATTGACGAAGCATCGAAGTCTGGGAATGTGCTTTCACACCGAAGTACACATACTATTTTTTTCTGAAATCACAATAAATACTATTTTAAACGTATAAAAATCAAAAATATAAACATTTAAAAAAAAATTTTTTCTGAAATCACAATCAATACTATTTTAAACGTATAAAAATCAAAAATATTAACATAGTAAAATATATATAAAAAACCGTACGGGAATGTTACTTCCCGGCCTAGGCCGGGAAGTAACTTTGTTGATCGTTGCTTAGCAACGGATCTTTTCCGGTCTGTTTTCTGATAGTTTTCTAGCAACGGACTAAAATACTGGAATTGTGCATTTTTCGCTCTAAAATCGCGCCGAAAATGTAGACATTCCCGATCGATTTCAGAAAAAATATGTTCTAAATAAACTTGAAAACTAATTTTTCCTATAAAATTGTTTCCATACATATTTGTCGAATTTCCAACGGTTTTCGAGATGTACGTTATTGAAAATCGATAATTTTCGAAAGAATCATTTTTACCTAATACTACTGGAGCCCACCCTAAGTGTCCCCTAAGTGCCCCCCCCCCCCCCGATCCTTGGGCACAATGTTTTTCATGAAGATTAAAGCCTAAGGAACAATTTAAGACATGTCCTAAAAAAAAATTGGCCGCACTTTCAAAATGGCGTCTGTTTAAAAAAAAATTGCAAATATGGTTTTTGTCATTTAACACAAAAACTAAAAAAGATGAAGAAAAACTTTTCTACAATTTTGTTCCTATACAATATTTAGATAGGAGTTACCATTTACCAGATATCATTGTTACCGTTTTCGAGATAAATGTCTGCAAATTACAATATTATTATTATTAATAATTTTTTTCAGTTTATTTTATTTTTGTTATGTTAATAATATAAAGTTATATTATACGCCTTCCAATAATTGTCACAGTTATTTCCTCTAAGTGTTTTACCGATATATGAATTTCTATATTTTCTTAATTTTGGACTAATTTATCTGGAAAATGGTAAGTCCTATCAAAATATTGTATAGGAACAAAATTGTATATTTTATGCGCGTTATTTTTTGTCCATCGTTTTTAGTTTTTGTGTTAAATGACAAAAACAACATTGGCAAGAGTTTTTTTTTAACATATGGCCGCCATTTTGAAAGTACAGCCAGTTTTTTTTAGACATTTCTTAAATTGTTCCTTAGGCTTTAATTTTTATGAAAGACATTGTCCCCAAGGATCGGGGGTGCAATACAGCTAGGAGGGCTCCCCGACTATAACTCTTTTTGTCAAAGCAGCTGCAAACATGAATGCTGATCTCTCAACTCTCCCTCCAACTGAAGGAGCTGTTAAGCAGCATGCATTCCGGACGTACCACCAAGTACACCTGTGGTTAGGGGAGCAACCTATGGTGGGGCGCCGAATTGGGGTTGGGAGAGGAGGAATGACCAACTAGTTGCGAATGTCAGAGTTGGATGCTGCTCCTGACGAAATCTTGAAGATGATTTTTTGCCGATGCACGAAAGGATGTGATAGTGGCAGGTGTTGTTGTAGAAAAGCATTGTTAAACTGCTCTGTCGCATGCCCGAATTGCAAGGGCAGTTACAACAACGGAGTCGGAATATTAATTAAGAAGGCGACGACGACGACACCCATACTCTACCCATCTCTTTAGACAACGTCTCCACTGCTGACGAAGATGAATGAGCCTCAACCCTTCCGCCTCAAAAAAAAAAACAAGATGTCGCCTTGAATGCTTATTTTTTCATTTTTTAATTACTATCAGTCCATGTAAATACTTTCATTATATGATTCGTAATAATATAATAAAAGCTATAATTATAAAAAAAAAAGTGTTGTGTGTCAATTGCAACTACCTTATTTCTATTGTTAAAATGTTGTTAATCATCATGGTAGCGTCAACGTACTCATTTCTAGAGGAACATCGAAATTGAGCGTACATGTTAGAAATTCTATAACTTTTGATTGGTTGAAGATAAAGTAGCAAAAGTGTATATCAAATTGAAGGAAATTTAATGCTCTAGAATTTCTACAATTTTTCTGAAAAACGATCGTGGGAGACACTAGAAGCAGATGTTTGACAAAAAGAGTTAAGGAAAAATGATTTTTTTCGGAAATTATCGATTTTCAATAACGTATATCTCGAAAACCGTTGGAAATTCGACAAATATGTATGGAGACAATTTTATAAGAAATTTAATTAGCTTTCATTTTTATTTCAAACATTTTTTCTAGAGTCCACCGTTTCCGAGATATAATCGAAAAACCCAAAAATGGGACCTTCCCCCCCACCTCGCCCACCGTAAGCTCACCTCCCAGAGGCGGGGACTTTTGGTATATTTACCTAATAACTGCTCCTAACAAAGTCCTGAAGTCAAAAACTCTTGCATATTCCATGCATTCTACAATATATTCATTGACTGGACTAATATTTTATTATATTGTTATATAATTTATCAGATGTTTCTACGTGCCTTTTACTTACCTTCAAACAATGTATGATCCAGGTCGCCTGTGACATTATAATATTAGCAAATATCAGAGCTGTAAATTTTTATATATTTTCTCGAGCAATTATAATTTTTGTGTCAAAACTCATTAGTACTTTGATGTGAGTCAGTGAATATATATTCTGTTTTGTGAAGAGCCCAAATATTACTTCCACAATAGTTTCTTAATTCATTGTTGCTTTAGAATTTTTTTCTTTATTTTTTTATGGCCACGTATATTTTTTATATTTTTCTTCTATGGCAGTTGTGTTAACTAAATGCGAAATATTATTGTCGTCCGTTACTTTTTTTCCATTACTTTTTTGGAGTGACCACCCTGTATATTTTCATATTTCTCTTCCTGACAGTTGTGTTGACTGCATGCGAAATATTATCGTGTTTCGTTACATTTTTTCATTACTTTTTTGGGTGACCACCCTGTTTATTATACTCTTCGCAAAAACGAAGAGTATATTGTATTTGATCGGCACATTTCTAAATCAGTAAATATCGCTCGTAGAGAAATTTTTTTTATATCGTTATGTTAGTGAACGAATTCTGAACAACTTTCAAAATGTCCGTCTGTCCGTCTGTCCGTCCGTCACGTTTCTTGTAAGCACGATAACTCAAAAAAGAAAAATCCGATTGTATTG
This sequence comes from Rutpela maculata, assembly GCA_936432065.2. NCBI lineage: Eukaryota > Metazoa > Arthropoda > Insecta > Coleoptera > Cerambycidae > Rutpela > Rutpela maculata. Next base: position 362,565,418 of record OW386285.2, read on the forward strand.
AAATTTGGAGAGTAACTTAGTGTTAGCTAGAGGAAGAACCCTATTGCTTTTCAATAAAATAGATTGGTAAATAAAAAAGTTATTAGTAATTTAAAATTTAAAAAAATATTTTTTACATTTTTTTATGGTTTGTAATAAATAGAAACCTTGCGAAATGTTATTTCCTATTACTATTTTTTTTTAATACATTTTAGTAATGTGTGTTTCCTAATAATCACAATAAATTTTTTATTGGTATATATTACACTCATTAACAATTTTAGCAATAAGAAATGGTGGTGTAGCGGCAAGAGTTTATTAATAAATTGTTATTCATTCATTCATTCATTCATTCATTCATTCATTCATTCATTCATTCGTCTCGCAATCCAAGGGTCCCGGGTTCGATCCCTCACATCGTGATTTTTTTTTTTCATACATTTTTTTTTCACAACAAAGTTGGTATCACAAAATTTAGAATGTCCAAAAACTAACATTATTTACAAGAAAAATGCGAAGAGTATCCTATAGAATGTGTAACAATTATATAAAAAGCTCAGTAAATCGGCGAAGAGTATAATGCTTCCTCTAGTTTGTTTTTATATTTATCCTTCTTTGACAGTTTTTTAACTACATGCGAAATATTATTGTCCTCCATCACAATTGTTACATTATATAGTGACCACCCTGTATATTTTTTTCATATTTTCACTTTTTTGAGAGTTGAATTAACTACATGCGAAATATTATTGTTCTCCGTCACGTTTTTTGTATTATTTTTTTAGGAATCCAATTTTCTGGGAGCATATCCCAATTCTTCGATATTTGAGTTCAGCGTGTCCTGAAAACGAATTTTTGTGCGAGCGTTTCTTTCTATGATTATTAAAAAAAATGTTCTGTTATAAAGTTATAACGTCAGATCATTTAGGTGAAAATAACAATAATAAAAAATGTTGAAGAAATTGGCCACTCAAAAAGGTAAAAGGGCCTTTAGTTTAAGTACTTGCTTGCGTTTGTATACGAAAATCGCGTAATGCATATCAAGACACTTTAGAAATAAGTTTTTCTTTAGTTTTTTAAATATCATTTAATATTTCTTTTATCATATTAGCTGCAAAGTAGATGAAAAAGAGGCAGGTGCTATTCTGAAAGACTGAATTTTCTAATAATTCCGTGACCACGGTTATAATGTACATTAAGCTTTCGATGTGGTTTGATCTGGGATGCAGTCAAATTATCCTTTACCTCACTCTAACGTTATTATACAAATTGTTTTTGTTTTCTATAGCCGACACCCTGAATTAAGGCCTCACCTGTCCGTTCCGACTCATGTTTATTAAGCGATAAAACAGTATTTTTTAACTTAATGGAGGAAAGCTGCTAGCTATTCACCAGCGTGATTTTCTAATCGAAAATATTTTTGTATATAGTGGACTGTCATTAGAGCTCAAAAGTACATTATTTCTGAATAAATTATTTTTCAGTGATTCTATACACCTCGATATCGTTCAAATATAGTTCAATAGTTTTACCTGTAAAACCATTTGCTCTTTTTTGAACTTTTCGGGAATAATAAACATTTTTTTTTCAAAAATCTTTTGAATATATAATATACTATGTACTTCAAAGAATTCGGATAATTTTTACGACGGAAATTATTCATACTCGGGGATTAAGGCTGCTAAATACAAATATCTATCTCTATATATCTATAAAAGAATACTCTGACTCACTGATCTATTAACGCACAGCTCAAACCGCTGGGTCTAGAAACTTCAAATTTTGCATAGAGGTTCCTCGAATGATGTATCAACCACTAAGAAGGGATTTTTCGAAATTCGTCCCCTAAGAGGGTGAAAAAGGGAATTGAAATTTTGGCTTCTTCTGAAACGGTTAGATCTAGATGCGTGAAATTTGGCAGAAATATTTTTGGTTGAAATCTATTAAATACGTGTAAGACGAAATTTCGATTTTCACTTTTTGAAAGGGTGAAAACGGGGGTGGTAAATGATTTAAAGCGCACCCGCATTTTTGAAATCGCGTAAGTCAGAAACGTGATTATTCGAGCAATGGACTCTTCTGAGGAAATAAGAAGACACGTATTCGACGGTTTTCAAAAAGAGACCCCCGAAAGGGTGCACGGGGAGGGGGAGGTTTTTAAGCTTTTCGGAAACGGTTAGACCTAGAAGCGTGAAATTTGGCAAACATACTCTTTATTGGAATCTATTAGACACGAATAAGATACAATTTCGATTTTCACTTTTTGAAGGGGTGAAAACGGGAGTGGTAGATGGTCTAAAGGGTACCCGTATCTCTGAAATTGCGTCGTCAGTCAGAAACGTGATATTCAGCGACGGGCTCTTCTGAGGAAATAAGGAGACACGTATTCGACGGTTTTCAAAAAGAGACCCCCGCCCCGAATGGGTGAACAGGAAGACGGATGTTTTTAAGCATGAAATTTGACGCATACTCGCCCATGTGCTTTATTGTCGATTAAAATAATTATTTTTTCGTTTAACTCGCTCTAACACAAAAATAGAATAATGAATTGTTATCAAATTGCGATGCGCAGTGGGTTTCCCCGAGTACTATTAATGCGGAGTGGGTTTCCTCGAGTACAATGGATGCGCAGTAGGTTTCCCCGAGTGCAATGGATGCGCAGTGATTTTTCTCGAGTACAATGGATGTGCAGTGGGTTTTACCGAGTACTATGGATGCGCAGTGGATTTCATCGAGTACAATGGATGCGCAGTAGGTTTCCTCGAGTGCTATCGATGCGTAGTGAGTTCTCTCGAGTACTATGGATGCGCAGTGGTTTCCCTCGAGTGTACTTCCTGAGTACAATAGAAGTACTTAGTGAGTATGCAATATTTCTTTATAGGCATAAGTTAGTGTGTCAATGTTCTTAATTCCACGCGCAAGAAGTCTTCCACTCGAACAAGTCGCGGGCATCAGCTAGTATAAATTATAAGTTTCAAACTTCCAAATCGTCGATTCAATATTGGCGACTAAAACTGAGTCTTAATCTCCTTCAGATGATGCCAACATGGTTGACGAAATTCGAGTGGTTTGAAAATCACTTTAGAAGCAGCGTCTCACCGAAGATTTCAACCTCCTCTGGAACTTTTTTATTTACTTATAATTTTGTGTAAAAAAAAATAGGATTATTTCTCTAGTTAACTCTAACTTTTTGTCAATATTTCAATACAACCAACATTTTCCATCTTAAGTTATCGGGCTTACAAGAAACGTGACCGACGAACATTTTAAAAGTTGTTCAGAATTTGTTGAGGTTAGCTGAAGGCCATTAAACAAAACAAAAAAAGAATTCGTTGACTAACACAACGATTCTTCTCTATGAGTCACATTTTCGGTTTTAGAAACACTGGAAGCGCATACGGTTAGATTAGGGATTTCGTGGGAAATAAATGATTAAAGTTGGAGACATAGCATTTTTCTATGTATGAAAATCCATGTTTCCACCTTCAGCTTCGTGGGCCTCATCTTCTGAACTTTCTGAAGATTAAGATATCTCAATAACTATTCATCGTAGAAAATTCGTTTTTTCAACAAATTAAAGGTCTCTTTATTACGAAGAAAAAAGCTATTATGGATTTAGACGTATCTCTATGCATTTTTAAGTTATTCGGAGAAAAACCATTAAAAAAAGTTCTCTCTCGCTTCATCGGTGTAAAACAAGCAGAACACTCTCTCAAAAATATTCCTAAATAGAAAAATTGCACCCGTTTTCTTTAGCTTTAAAACGATGTATATAATGTATTTCGTTTAAATGCCAACGTGTGAAATTCACATTTCAATAGTTCTCCATGGCCTCCTCACAAATGTATTAAATTTTTCGAAAATTAACCACTTTTTCGAAATATGACATATGATATATCGTTGGATAGCTAATTTAAGTTATGATCGAATAATGAAATAATTTATAGGGTGTTCCGTTTAAAAAAATAGAAGTTATGTCTATATCTCGAAAACTGAGGCATGCATAATTTTCTTCTTATCAGCAACTGATTCTACTCAAGAAAGTGCCTTAAGAATGTTTACTTTATTTTCGATTCGACACTTGGTAATTGAGATATAGAGGTCATACAAAAATGTCAATTTTCCAAAAAACGCTCTGTAGCTTAGTAACCTAAAAAGATAGACCATCGCGATTTCAACATCAAGAGAATCACTTACTATTACCGAATGCTCTCCAGATTCTGATGTATTTTTTCTCTTATTGAAGTATTATGACGATCACTTCTTCTGGATCACATTTCAAACAGGAAGTGGATCCAATAAAAGAGATATAACAGTTTCATCCGTAGCGTTTGTGCTAAGCAAAGCACAAAGGGAGGTCCTGATAGCAATGCACGCATTATTGGAAGGATTTTCAAAATTATGCTTGCCGAAATTCATAAGAAATTTTTATTTCAGGAAAGTTGTCTTTCTGGAAAGCATTTAAAAATTCATTGGAAAAAGTCCTTCAATCTCTTGCGTTACTTGGACATACAGAAACAGACCTAAATATTATAATGGATGATTTGGAGAACTTCATTTGCATTGCTTATAGTGATAATAATGTAAATATTAGAAAACTCTCGGATCTGCGGTGATGGTGCTTTACCAAACAGCAACTACAAGGCGAGCGTTTCTATCCGGCAGTAAATAGAGCTAGGCTGCAGCTCCTTATATAGACCAGTTCACACATTGCAAAGGTCTCTAATCTGGACCCCTTGAATTTTGGGTGGCGATAAGAAAATAATATATATACCGTGCGTGTAGCGGAGCGCTAGGCATAGGGAGTAAAATTACAACATCGCGCGTGCCAGCTGGCTGAAATGAAATAACATAGCTGGGATGCTCCGCCCGACGGAGGAATTTACGGCAGCTGTGTTGACAGATCTCTCGCGCTACGTGAATGTACATGCCTAATGGGAAATTACACGCACGGTATAAGCCAGTTTTAACAATCGCAGAACATATTGCGCCACTTGAGAATTTAAACTTGATTTTATACTCCTGCAAAAAAAGTTTCTGTGACTCCAGAAGATGTACAGAGCTTTGTCTCTGCGAAGGAGATGAACAAGTCTGTAAAAATAATACGGACCAAGAAGAAACGCCAATAACTGGCCTCAGCGATGACAGTAGTGACGAGGATCAAGAAAAACGTCAATAACAGCGATCACAGCGATGAGAAAGATTTGTAGAATGTCTTGAACTTGCTGTTCATTTATTTATGTATTAGTTAATTATCAGGGGCGGACTAACCGGGTGCGGGGCCCTGGGCTATTAATGCTTTGGTGCCCCTCCCACCTCATAAGATAAAAATTTGTTGAGATCAGGTCAGATCATGCACCAAGACACGTTTCACTTTGTTTTGGCTACTGAACAAAACTATAATAATAATAGCGAGTAGCATTACACTGGGCCTTGGTTGCGACTGGTCAAATCCAGGTGCATACAGTGGCTCAAAGACTGTGTATTGCGATGCGGAAGCAGACAAGAGCAAAAAATTTTATATTTTTATATTTATTACAGAGGAAACTTTCTAAATTTGTAAAAGTCATGTATGCACTTATGCACTTATTGTGTATCAGAATGAAGCTTGCATCACTACGAATCAGATTTCACCATAAAATAGCCTATCAATATACCCAATGGAAAGTTAGAAGGAAAACTTTCCATTGGGTATATTGATAGCCTATTTTATGGTGAAATCTGATTCGTGATGAAGCAAGCTTCATTTTGATACCAAATAAGTGCATACATGATTTTTACAGACTTTTATCAAATATGGAAAGTTTCCTGGACCCATCTCTGATTTAATATTTATACCGTCAATGAGATCATAGAGCATAGTCATAATCATATCATATTTGATTTTTAAGTCCGTTTTCAGCGTTCGGGGGCCCCTTCACTATCCGGGGCCCTGGGCTTAAGCCCCTAAAGCCCCCCCCTTTAGTCCGCCCCTGTTAATTATGTTTATTTCATTAGGTTCTGTTTCTCTGTACAGGATTAAATATATAAAATTTCAATAGACCGACTTTTATTATAACATTCAGATCAAATAGTTTCAATGCAACAATAATCCCTTGTATATATCATATAAAAAAGTGCTCTTGAAACTACCTACGAATATATTGTAATTGTGTCAAACGATGTATAAATGCAATTCATCCATTCAGGACAGAAGCTTTTGAAATAATGTATCATTTAGTTCAAAACTCAATTTGTATGATTTCCACCAAAGCAACGTAGATACATCACATCTCCTTATTCTGTTGAGTGTTCTATTGCATAAATAAACTAAAAAAATGACAGTTATCCATACCATTTTGAAGCATACATCATTACCTACAATTGTTTTGGAAGCATGTTTCAATTCAAGTGCGACAAAAAAACATAATTTTCCAAATTACCTCCCTAACTATTCGAAATATGACAAAAGTTTATGAGACCTTTTTCTTTCTATACAAAAAAAATCGGCAGCTACTGGAAGCGGCTGCAACCTCCGCACCCGGTGAATCTTTGAAGCCGAAATTAAGTTGAAATATTTTTTTCGTATTAAATCAGAAAAAAAGTCTTGCGTTCGGTGGGATTTGGACCTAAGAACTTGAGTGTTAAATTTATAGTCTGCACAACATTAATATTTTATTCAATGTTTTTAATACAAGTATATGCTTCATCGGATCCTAGCCCGGGGCCAGCCAGACAACCACGGTGAACACCGCCGTGGCGAGTGTGAGGCTGGACGGGGTAGGTCCGGTTTGGCTTGGAGAAAAATAGAAAAGTAGCTCCTGTCTTCTGTAGGCAGGCTTAAAGACTAGGTTAAAATTATAATGTGTCCACATGGACCTAAAATTAATATAAAAATAAACACAATTCTATAAAAACGTTCGTAGGCAAGAGCACTTAATAATTTTGATTATTGATACGGGAAACAACTAAACGAAAAAACCTGTTCGTTGGTAATGGGATGGATGGCAGGGATGGCCATCTTTGGAAAAAACCATATAACTCTTGGTGGACAGCTTCCCTGCCAGATGTAGCCAGGGTAGTGTTCATGATGGATCGTTTAAGTTTGAGTTGGTATATTTTGTTTTATCTTTTGGCCTCGACCAATTTTTCACTAAATCGGTCGGGGAAGTGATAGCTGTCAAATTTTTGGTTCCAATGTTTCTCTGGGAATTTGGTTTTTGAAATGTTTAGGTTGGTACCAATGTCTTAAATTGTTTTTAGGTTACGTAGTACTATTTTTAGGTTATGTTGCCGGAAGAATTTCCGGCGGGGTGCCGGAAGTAGCGGAAATAGTTTTTAAAATATAATGTCACTGTCACTTTTAAAGTTTTATTGGAAAAAACTCGCCGAAAGCGTTCCGGTTGGGTTGCTTACACTTGTAGGGCTTGTAAGCGGTTCAGGATGGCCTCTCACACTATCCGTGGACTTTATAAACGTCGAAAAGACTTGTAATCTCTCGATGCACCTGACACGTCAAAAATACTCAGCATACAGTCTACACGCTTTAACACACAAGCAGAGAACTTATACCACAAATGGACCCGTAGTATTTTTTGGGAATTTTCCTTTGAGTCCATTTAATAAAATTTGACATTTTTCTGAAAAGTGATATTTTTCCGAAAATTTGACATTTTTTGAAGTGACATTTCTCCGAAACTTTGACATTTTTTTCGAAAATTTGACATTTTTCTGAAGTGACATTACTCCGAAAATTTGACAATTTTCAAACATTTGACATTTTTCTGAAAGGTGACATTTCTTCGAAAATTTGACGTTTTTTTCGAAAATTTGACATTTTTCTGAAAAGTGATATTTCTTTGAAAATTTGACATTTTTTCGAAAATTTGACATTTTTCTGAAGTGACTACTCCGAAAATTTGACAATTTTCAAACATTTGGCATTTTTCTGAAAGGTGACATTTCTTTTTTCGAAAATTTGACATATTTCTGAAAAATGACATTTCCCTGAAAATTTAACATTTTTTCGAAAATTTGACATTTTTCTGAAAAGTGACATTTCTCCGAAAATTTGACGTTTTCCTGAAAATTTGACATTTTTTAAAAATCTGACATTTTTCTGAAAAGTGACATTTCTCCGAAAATTTGATATTTCTTGGAAATTAAAAAAAAAAATTCGTGACTCGTCTTGTAGAAATATTTTTTTGATATCATCATCAGTTCGCCTGTTATAAGAATTTTATGCTTTTACGACGTCATCAGAACGTAGGTGTATTTTTAATTCACTCGTATTCCATCCATCTACAATATTTCCATCTACGTTTCAAACTTTAATTGGATGTTTCCAATAGTTAAGTCGATATCTGCACCAGTTTCTAAGAATTTTTCTTATTTGTGACGTCATGTGACGTAGGTGTATTATTAATTCACTCGTAATCCGTCCGTCTACAATATTTATACCTACGTTTCAAATTTCAGTTCGATATCTTCAACCGTTCCCGAGTTATCAGCCGAAATCACTGAACACCTCTGTCATTATTAGAATATCACCCTGTACATTGCACTGCTTTGAGGACAAAACAAGTGAAATTTTTGTTTTTTCATTTTTTTCACGGAAACCAAATCGAAAAAGTGCAAGTGTGATATATCGTTGAAATCGGAATTTTTACTGCTTTTCAATGGTTCAATTACAAATTGTAAGTAATCCTAAAATAAGCAACTTGTTGTGCCAAAACGGCACTAAACGTAATCCGATCTTAACCAAAACCTTTTCAGATCTTCTGGAGCACTAAAGAAACCCTCATGCAAAGTTTCATCCAAATTCGTTTAGTAGCTTCGCCGCTATCGTGCTAACATACATACACACACACACACACAGACATTTTTTTCAAAAACAACTTTTTTGGGTTCCTGGGACCTCAAAACGTAAAGATTTGATGTTATCTCAATTTTCGATTTTGGACTAATTGTAGTAACCTCCCACAATTTTATTGTGGGGAGGTTAATACAATCATTTAAAAAATAAATCAAGTCGCTATCTCATACCGTTCACGAGATATGAAAGATTGATTGGGGGGGGGGGGGTCGAAGCCCGCTCATCTGCGGGTGGAAACATGAATTATCTTAAATAAAACAATGTAATTCAACAGAAAATTTATGTTTCTAACTTTAATCGTTTATTCCCACGCCATGACACATGCGCTTCCACTAAAATGTGCCAATTAAATATACTCTTTCTTTGCTTTCGTATTTACAGTATATTAATAATTTCACCAATAAACTAATGTTATACGCTTAGCACTTATTGGATAAAACAATTTTGTTTTTGATAACATTTGAAATTAAAATTTTTCATTAATATACTAAATTATAAAGTTTTTCAAATTCCTGTAAAATTTTGCAAAACAGGCATGTGTTGTTTCATAAATGACCGATTCAATTATTATCTCGCTTTTATTCCCTTTTGACGAAAAGTTTGCCAACCTGGAACCGCATGAAATTAACTTCTTTTGAAAAGCCATTTATACTGTTTATTAAATATTTTCTCTTCATTGACAGTTTTGTGTGATTTTGGATGGTCGTGTTTTTGCAACTGGCAAGTCAATATTAAACAAACACAGATGTTAGATAAGTAATCCTTTTTGATTCTCAAAGTTGAGAGGACCGAAGTTGGCTGAGCTATTATTCCGTACGAAATGAAGAGAGAAAGGGAGCCTTGCCGGCAGTTCACAATATTTGAACATACCAAACTAAAAAAAGAAATGGCGAGAAATAATGGAATTGTAATGAACAAATGAATTTTAGTATGCATTTATAATATAATGCATCGTGTATGGCTCAGCTTTTAAGAACAGGTTTAGATCAGTGGCGGTCCCAGGATTTCATTGTGGGGGGGGGGGGCGAACTCAAAAAAAAAATGAAGAAGGAAAAAAATTGTTGGGTATTTAAAATAAGATATTGTCGCGTGTTTCCACCCTTAGGAAACTACCCCTTGCAAATTCCGTGGGTTCCAAAGATTATAACAAGAGATATCCACTAACACACTTTATTAAATATTTACTGGATACTTCACAATACTATTATTAATTTAAATACACTTTACTGACTAAAATCACAATGTTTATTACTTTGTTTATCATTAAACTCTTAACCTCACTTTCTATATTTTCTGAACTTTCTGAACTACTCGCCGAGAATGCGATCGGTCTTTTATACCTAAAAATGACAGATCTCGATTGTTCTGTGATGACGCCACCATTCTCTCGATAATTCCAGATGTCACTTTGGAATCTTCTGGTAGGTTCTTTTTCGAGTAGGTGCAAATACACTACATTCATTCTGACATTCGATCTGTTGTCTGCCTACTTTTTAGTAACCAACATAACCTTAAATTTTTAAGGGGTTGCAACATATTACACTGCCCCCTCCTTAAGCCTGAACGTCCCGGTCAGGCAATTCAGCCTCTTTCACATACTTCGCCAGTCTATCCAAGTGTACGATCTTCATCTTGGACTTTTTGTTTCGTTGAATACGATAGACGACATCATTAATTCGGGTAATAACAGTATAAGGTCCTTCCCAAGGAGGTTGAAGTTTCGGTGACTTCCCTTTCTTCCGCTGTGGGTTGTACAGCCAAACCAGATCTCCTGCCTGGAACCCTTCTGAACTACCCTTACGGTCGTATCGAGCCTTCATTCGGTCACTGGCTATGGTGATTTGGTCTCTAACCAGCTCATGAACATTTCTTAGCCGTTCACTCATTTCATCCACATAGCTGTTCACAGGAAGCTGTTCTCCGCCTGGTGTTCCGAAAATCAAATCACACGGCAGTCTGATCTCATGTCCAAATACTACACGGGCTGGTGTTTGTTTTGTAGACTCGTGGATAGCAGCTCTGTATGCCATGAGGAAGAACGGTATGTGGAGATCCCAATCGCGTTGATTCTTATGAACCACTTTAGAGAGATGTTCTTTCATGGTCTTGTTATGTCGTTCCACCATTCCATCTGATTGCGAGTGAAGGGCTGTGGTCCGTGTTTTGTGTATCCCCAATAACTTGCAGATTTGCTGAAACACCCCTGACTCAAAGTTCCTCCCTTGATCTGAGTGCAGCTCCAGGGGTACACCAAACCGACATATCAAATTATCTACCAAGACTTTGGCGACAGTGACTGCTTCTTGGTTTGGAATTGCATAGGCCTCTGGCCACTTACTAAAATAGTCCATTGCAACCAGTATGTACTTGTTCCCATCCTTGGTTACTGGGAATGGGCCGGCTATATCGATCGCGATCCTCTCGAAAGGAGCTCCGACGTTATACTGCTTCATTGCACCCCTACTTCTAGTCTGTGGTCCCTTACTGGCTGCACAAATTTTGCAATTGCGACACCAAGCTTCCACATCTTGACGACTATTTACCCAATAAAATCGTTCTCGTACTTTATTCAGGGTCTTATTAACGCCGAAGTGCCCACCGGATGCTCCATTATGCACTTCCTGAAGTACTTTCGGTACTCGACACCTGGGAATCACTAGACGCATAACAACTTCCCTGCCATCCGGGCTTTCCCAAGCTCTCTTTAGCAGCCCGTTCATGACTTTAAGTGAATCCCATTGGGCCCACAAAGCCTTCAATCCAACTGCCTTATCCGAAACATCCTTCCACGCTGGTCGAATTCCTTTCTCCTTTGCTCTCAATATAGCCCCAATTTCTGTGTCATTCAGTTGTTCTTGTCTCAGGGCTTCGGTTGTCCAATCGTCCGGAACCTCTATTTTAATAGTGTTGACGGCCACCGTACCCTGCAATTTCTCAACGTGGCGGCAGTGCTTGCAATCTTCCTTGCATGGTCTTCTAGATAAAGCGTCTGCGTTCTTATGAGATCTTCCAGGTCGATGTTCTATTTTGAAATCATACTGTTGCAACCGTTCTATCCAACGAGCCAGTTGACCTTCAGGGGTTTTCAACTGCAACAGCCATTTTAATGCAGCATGGTCGGTCCGAATCTTGAAATGTCTTCCATAAAGATATTTATGAAAATGGTCCACTGATTTTACGATGGCCAGTAACTCTTTCCGGGTTACACAATAATTTCTTTCTGGTTTGGACAGCACCTTGCTGAAGTACTCGATCACTCTTTCCTGCCCATTCTGGATTTGAGACAGCACAGATCCGACCGAAGAATTGCTGGCATCAGTGTCTAAAATAAAAAGTCCTTCCCGTTGTGGGTACGCTAGCACAGGACCAGTGCATAGAGCTGCCTTCAGTTTTCTCCATGCCGTTTCACATTCCGGTGTCCATTGGTACTGCACTTTCTCTTCTGTCAGCCGGTGTAATGGTTTCGCAATTTCTGCAAACCCTTCCACAAAGCGCCTGTAATAAGTGCAGAGGCCAAGGAAGCTCCATACTTCATGAACGTTAGATGGTCTTGGCCAATCTCGTACAGCAGAAATTTTGTGGGGGTCTGTTTGTATTCCATCCGAAGACACCACGTGACCAAGAAATTTGACTTCTTTCTGGAATAGCAGGCACTTCTTCGGGTTCAACTTCAGATGGGCATTCCTGACTCGCCCAAATACTTCTTGAAGATTTTTCAAATGTTCTGTAAAGTCCTGTCCCATAACAAGCACGTCGTCAAGGTAAACCATGCACGTCCTCCAGGTTAGCCCTCGCAGCACGAACTCCATCAGTCTTTCAAAGGTAGCTGGCGCATTGCAAAGTCCAAAAGGCATCACGGTAAATTGATAAAGACCACTGCCTGCTGAAAACGCTGTCTTTTCTTTATCATCAGGATGAAGCCCCACTTGCCAGTATCCACTCCTAAGGTCTAACGTAGAAAACCATCGTGAGCCTGCCAACGTGCTTAACGTGTCGTCAATTCGTGGTAATGGGTAACTGTCTTTCTTCGTGACATCGTTTAATTTTCGATAATCGACACAAAATCTTAATGTTCCATCCTTCTTGGCAACCAAAACTACTGGCGATGACCAGGGACTCGTCGACTCCTCAATGACTCCATCTTGTAGCATCTTGTCTATCATTGCCGAGGCATCTTCTTGTTTTGCTAATGGCAGCCTCCTAGGTGGTTGTCGAATAGCGGGTGAGTTGCCAGTATTTATCCGATGCTGGACTATGTCTGTTTTTGTAAGGGCCTCTGTATTCTTGGCAAATACTGAACTTTCCTTTTCTAGGAACTTGATTGCCTCCCTTCGTTCATCCTCAGATAAATGCTCCAACTGGGTACTCAGCAAGGTCAAAACTTCCTGGTCTATTTTCGTAGACGAACTCCCCTCTGTTTCTTCCTCGCACCTCGCTACCCATGTGACCGGTTCATAGGAGCCAATCGGTTTGCCTCCCTTAATTGTCACCGAGTGGGAATTTAAATTAACGACTCTAATTGGGATTTTGTCTTTAGTCCGGGTTAAAGTTCTCGCCACAATAATATTGGGTAGGGACTTAATCGATTCGTCATCTTCAACTAGGCCAACACGGTACCCTCCAAGATTTACTTCTACGGCAGCATCGATCATTTGTTCTGAATGAGCAGGAATCTTGATCGTCTGTGTTGTTAACAATCTCGCTTTATGGAATTGGTCGTCTGCGGTTGCCAGAATAAATTCCTCATTTCCAATTTTTAAGACTCGCTCCCCTACGTCAACAATGAATCCCTGCTCTCCCATGATGTCTAGACCCAAAATGAAATCATCCATAATGTCAGCCGCAATGACCTTGTAATTGAACCTCAACCGTCCAACCTGCAGTTCCAAGCTGACCTCTCCATGGACCGCAGCCCTATCCCCCGTGGCTGTCCGAATGATTACTCCATTTTGCTTCTTGTCAATCTGCAAGCCTGATATAAACCCTGGCCGCACTATTGATGACGTAGCACCGGTGTCAATCGTAAACACGCATTTTCTTCCATTCACATATCCTTGCAACAACAGACTACTTGGTATTCTTTGGAGCTGGGAAATCTTTATTTCTCTGGGGGCACCGCATTCCCTAGCACAGCCCCCTTGGTGCTGGCTATCTTTAGTTTTCCTGCTTCTCTTCTACATTCACAGCATTTACTCGACTCTCCGAGTTCTGCTGTCGACAGTCCCGTTTCATATGTCCAATCTTGCCGCAGTTGAAACATTTAATACCTCCGCTCGGCTTTCCTCTATTTTGTTGTTTTTCTTGCTTTCCGAGGCCATCCAATTTATCGCATAATTTGGTGAATATTTTCTGCATCTCAGTCAGCAAGAGGTTCTGGTTCATTTCTGGTTGCGATTCTTCGAGAGTCACAGCTCGCACTCTCGACCTTGGAGTATCCCTGTAAGCGGCTTCTACTTCGAGTGCACGCACCAAAGCTTCGCTACTACTTTGGTGTCTCGTCAGCCTCAGAACTCGCCTGACCTCTTCGTCCCTTATACCATCTAAAAAGGCCCCCACGGCTAATTGTTCCTGGAATTCTTTAGGTGCACTGGGATACGCCAGGTGTGCCAGTCTCTCTATCGCAGCTTCAAATTCTTGTAAACTTTCCCCAGCTTTTTGCATCCGGGATTTCAGCTGAGCCTGGTATAATTGGGCAAGGTGTTGATCGCCATACCTCAAATCTAATGCAGCTTCCAAGACTTTGAAGTCCCTTTATTTCTCAACTGGGATGGTTTGGAGTAACTCTGAAGCTTGGCCCCTTAGTGCTAGAACTAATGCCATGGCCTTTTCCTCATTATCCCAATTGTTCGCACACGCTGCTGCCTCAAACTGCCTCTTGTACGTCGTCCAGGAACTTTGGCCATCAAAAGAAGGAGGTTTTAGTCGCTGTCCTGATGATACCACCTGCTGGCTTCCTCTATCTCTCAACTGTCGTTTAAGCCGGTCTATTTCTCCTTTGACTTTTTCTTCGAACTCATTCATCTTTTCTTCAAACTGATTTACTTTTCCTTTTACTTGACCGACTTCGGTCTTGACTTCACCTACTTTTTCTTCTACCTTATTTATCTCTTCTTTGACTTCACTCTTGACAGAAATGATTGCGTCCTGTTGTATTTTTATTTGATCGCTCAGGATTTTCCTTAATTCCTCCTGGCGTCTTTCTTCCAAGTTTTCCATTATTTTTCTGAGTTCGTCTTTTTCCTCTTGACGTTGTCTTTCTTGCTCCTCTTTCTCCTCTTGTTGTCGTATCTTCAGGTCCTCCATCATTTCTCTTAATTCGGCCCTTTCTTCTTGACGTCTTCTTTCTTGCTCTTCTTTTTCTACTTGACGTCTTCTTTCTTGCTCTTCTTTTTCTACTTGACGTCGCTTTTCTTGTTCTTCTTTTTCTTCATGACGTTTTTTCTCCTGTTCTTCTTTGTCTTCCTGCTGTTGCTGTGCCATCATTTTTTGGAACTGTTCTAATAAGTCCTGTATTTGTTTATCGGATGCCATACTTCTTGTTGTTACGGGCATACGATGAAAAAAAATAAAATTAAATTAACTGTCACGTCAATATCGGTAATGGAACTTTCCAGAAAAATCTCGAAACAGCACGAAAAAGTCTTATCCAGAGTCTTTTGTCACTATCCAGTTCAGAGAATTTAATAATCTCCACTAATGTCCAAATAGAAAAGTTCTAGTAATTTCCACGCACTAACACAAAAAATGAGTCTTTTTCAGTGTCTCTATCACTACTCAGTTTAAAGGGTTTAATACTTAACACTATTTTTCTGTCCACAAATAACCCTTGAACAATGTCCAGTAAATTAGTCCTGTGTTAGCACTAAACCGCGAGAATACTTCTCGAACACTCCAGCACAACTTCAGAGCTCCTCTTGTCATAAAATTCCGCTTTCTGACACCAATTTGTCGCGTGTTTCCACCCTTAGGAAACTACCCCTTGCAAATTCCGTGGGTTCCAAAGATTATAACAAGAGATATCCACTAACACACTTTATTAAATATTTACTGGATACTTCACAATACTATTATTAATTTAAATACACTTTACTGACTAAAATCACAATGTTTATTACTTTGTTTATCATTAAACTCTTAACCTCACTTTCTATATTTTCTGAACTTTCTGAACTACTCGCCGAGAATGCGATCGGTCTTTTATACCTAAAAATGACAGATCTCGATTGTTCTGTGATGACGCCACCATTCTCTCGATAATTCCAGATGTCACTTTGGAATCTTCTGGTAGGTTCTTTTTCGAGTAGGTGCAAATACACTACATTCATTCTGACATTCGATCTGTTGTCTGCCTACTTTTTAGTAACCAACATAACCTTAAATTTTTAAGGGGTTGCAACATATTACAATATATTCATTATTAACGAAAACATTGAAAACCAAATAAAATATAAATAAAACAAATACGTTTTATCGAAAACACTTTTATAGTTTAAACTGTATTTTTTTCTAAAGCAAGTGCCGTATACAAACGAAAAACTTTGAGCATCTACATCATGCTATATATTAATGAGAAACAGTGTTTGAAATTCCTTTTTTTTATTTACTGTAATTACAATAACAAAATGGCAACTTTGTTACTAAAAAAATGTGAAGACGCACATTGCTTCGGTCATAACTTCTTTGTTCTTTATGTCACAGAAACAAATTAAAAAACAGTTGAAAGCTTAATTAATAACCTGTTGTTCTACCTATTAGCATTCTTGACGTAGGTGTCATAGTTTCTGAGATGTTTAACTCTCACTCTAAATATTTATCTTATGAACACTTGGATGCCAAATATAAACTTAAATATCTCCGAAATTATTAATCCTACATCGATAAAAAAATATAATTCATTCCCAGTTTATACTTTCTGTAATTGGTCTAACATTTTTTCTATAAAGCAATACTTTTCGAGATACTTGACGAAGTCGTTATAGCTTAAAAAGTATCAATTTATGTGAAAAATTGCATAGAACCTTTCCTTCTTAAAATTTGATTCTTTTTCAGCTCCAATAAATATATATATTTTTTAAGTGCCACTCCCTGAGAAGGGGTGGCATCCACCTCCTATAAATTAGCAAGCCCCGCAGAATACAGAAACTTTTCTGTGAAGCATTTACTATTATACTGCCAAAAATGAACGAAATCCGTTCAACATGACATTATTCCGAATTTTTGCATATTTTTTTACCTCTAAGTACTGTACTATGATATGACTTGGCAAAATTGATTATAAAAATATTATGTAACTATACTAAATTGTCACTAAAAGTAAAATAAAATAAGATCATGTTGATATTATACCCGCTACCCACAACCCACAACCCACAACCCACAACATCCACAATTATTATACGTAGACAGTACGTATAGTATTTATAGTCACTAATTAGTTTTAGTTTCATATACTTAAAAAAAAAATAAAATTTTCAGATGTTTTTATTTGATTGTCATATTATTGAAGAAACACCAAGCCAATGCCCCCCTCCCCCGTAGGACCGCCACTGGCTTAGATACGGCTAAATATCTAAAGTACTATCGTACAGCGTAAATTAGTGGATAAACTCGATAAAAGTATACAATATTTTTTGTGGACATCGCACGGACATGTGAAAAGGTTTATAACAAATACCATCTTTCGATATACTTTTAAACTTTTTTTAGCAAGTTTTCACAAAGCTATGATGCCTCCTATTTTTTTTTACATGGCAATCCGCATTTTGCGCTCCATTCGCAGCCTGACAGTATAGCCAAGGAGACTGAGATATTTTTTAAATCCTTTTAATGACAAATAGCTGAAATCGTCGTCGTTGTTTTTTCTTTTGTTTTCTTGAACGTACAAATTTCACGTGTAATTTACATGAGTACCCAGCTAGCAAGGGTACGTTATAATGACGTCAAAATCTGGTGATTCTGGTCAAAAAGACGTCAGGGCACTAAAAATCGACGACAGAATGACGTCTTATAAATGACATTAAAATGACGTGCTACACATCACGTCATATTGTCGTCTTTTTTCGGTGTTAAATTTATTTATATTTTATCGGATTACAAACTTTAAAACTCGCTAATGGCATTTTGTTATCGTAAGCAGAGTGTAAAGTTAAAAAAAAGAAACCGTGTCGTGAGGGATAATTATTGGCGTTTTTATTCGAGGATAATGTTTTTTAACAATATCCAAAATAATTTATATTCGAAAGAGTTTGCAAAGATTCGGCAGTTTATTTGTGCAGGTTTCGAGTTCTTTTAATAATAAGATTATAGATTAAAATATATTAAAAACAAAATCTAGCCGTCGCTGTTCAACTGTAAAGCCTTTAAGTAAGCATTCTCAAAGAGCTTGGTGGTCGAGTGTGTTAAGGCGTCGTCTTATCGACAAACCAAGCCCCAAGCCAAGCCCCAAGCCGATGCATGTTGACCAAGACTTTTACAGTGATGGAAGTCAAGATAGTATAAAAGCGGCACCGGCAAAATTGAACAAACCAAACACAGAAACAGAACCGACCAACACCGCCCTTGAAGGACAAGAACTAAACGAAATAACAACCCTATTCAAAACCCAACAAAAAACAAGGATTTATGAAGACGGCAACCCCAATTTCTCGCACCCGGGGTCCTCTAGAAAAATAATGCCACCACCGTCGAGTGCACCTATAAAAACCAAAAACAGGCACGAGGGCACACCCAGAATGGATGAAGACATGAACGTGGTACCACCACAGAGAAGCAAGGAAATAGAACTAGAAACATCCTCCTCCCCCACTTCTCAGTTGAACAACAAAAAACCGCCGCCGATCATTATCCACGGCAAACTAGACAACCATAAAAAAATAAACCATTTCCTAAAAAGTAAACTGAGAGGTGACTACACTTTCAAACATACCCCGAACACGACAATGTTACAACTAAGTAACAAGAACGACTGGACCATGATAAATGGCTATTTCAACGAGGGTGAAATTGAATACCACACATATACCCCGAAGGAGGAAAAATCGCATGCCTTCGTACTTCGAGGTATATATCATGACATCGACACAAAAAACCTAAAAGAAGAGCTCGAACAAACCCATAAATTCACAGTTCGTGAAATATACACTATGAGGGGGACCAGGTATCCATTATACATGGTTATTATGTCAAATGAGGTAACCCTGAAAGAGCTACAAACGAAAATCCATTGCCTAGATCATACCGCCGTACAGTGGGAGCGGCAGATCAATTCGAAGAGAATTATACAATGTCACAGGTGTCAGCAGTGGGGGCACGCGACTTCAAACTGCCACGCGGCGCCCCGCTGTGTCAAGTGCACCGGAAAACATTTATCAAAAGAATGTCCCAAGACTAGTGACGAGCCCGCCAGGTGCTGCAATTGCGGGGAACCACACACTGCAAATAGCGTGACATGCCCGGTCTATAAAAGAAGGATGGAACACCTAGAACTGCGGACGGCAAGAGTCTCGCCCCCTCCGCAGATGAGATACGTGGCGGCACCGCCACCTAAGGTGAACGCTTGGACACAGCGAGCGGAACGCCAACCCCCCCCAACACCAACCCCCACCCCCCAACAAAGACCAACGACGAGAGCCGCCGAAAGACCGTCTGCGCCAGCTACGCAACGGAGCCAACAAGATCACTCAGGAGCAGGAATGGCCCAGCTCGAGAGTCTGCAGAGAACGACGAAGAGGCTGGCATCCCTCATCAATTTAGACGTGATATTGGCACGGATGACGGAGCTCTGCGAAGAGCTCGAGAGATGTACTTCCTCCCTGGGAAAATTCCAGGTGGTAGTATCATTTTTCCAAAGTCTTCCTGACGATGCATTTTAAACTAAAACTATCTTCCTGGAACGCCAACGGTATTGGTAACAAAATTCCTTTTCTTATTAACTACTTAATGAGGCATAAAATTGACATTATGCTTCTGAATGAGACGAAACTTAACCAACGGGACAAGCTACGCGTCCGGGGGTATACGACTATACGAAAAGATAGGGCAGACATTAACAGAGGGGGCGGTGTGGCCATACTCATAAAGTCTGATATTGCACACACACATCGTACTCTGCGGAACACATCCGTGGAGAACGTGTGTGTGACGCTAGATGGCGGCATGAGCATTGTTGCCGCGTATAACCCGCCCTCGAACGGGTTCACAGCGGGTTGTATTGAGAATTTGCTAAACGTGGGCCCACGCTGCTTGCTCATAGGCGACCTTAACGCACGACATAACGCATGGAACTGCCATCGCAACAACGCCAACGGCAACACTCTGTACGATTACGTCAGTAATCGTAATGTCGTGTTGCAATATCCGGATGATCCCACGCATTTTCCGGATAACGGTACAACACCTACCACCCTCGACATAGTGGTTAATAAGGGTGTGAGGAACTCCACGCCACCAGTGGCACTAGAAGAACTCACATCCGACCACAATCCAATTCTTCTAGAATTGGATAACATGTCGAGGGAAGACATTACACGAAAAGTCACCTCTTATAGAGACGCCGACTGGCGTCTCTACAAGACTCATATAAACACACACTTGACACTCACAAACGATATCACTACAGCCGCCGAACTGGAAAATGTAGTGGAGGAATTCACAAGGATACTGCAGGACACCAAACAGAGTGTTGCAACGACTATAACCATAAACCCATACAGAGACCGACTCGACGCGGCGGTCATACTAGACATACGAGAAAAGAATCGACTGAGACAGCTTTGGCAGCGAAATCGCGATGTCGACGCTAAGGCCGAGATGGGTAGGCTGCAACGGCAGGTCAGGACCGCCATCAACACCGCTAAAAACCGGAAATGGCGGGATAGGCTGGAAGCGTTGAATCCTCGAGACAACTCGCTGTGGAAACTGTCGAGGGCCATGAAAAATACGCGGGAGGCCATACCCGCACTGACTAACGCAAACGGACAGACGTCTCTGACGGACTCGCAGAAAGCGGACGACTTAGCTAACTACTTTGCAAGTATACACAACGTACAAATACCGAACAATCCAGAACACGACCGCATCGAAAACGACATCAACGAACTGATTGGCCATGACATCCAATTGACGAGACGAGAATTTTTAAAGGTCATGGTCAAGCCCTCGGAGGTGGCTGGCATCGTCCGGACATTACCCAACAATAAAGCCCCGGGTTCAGACGGCATCGAATACAAGCTTCTTAAATATCTCCCGAGAAAGGGCATTGTGCAGTTGACGTACATTGTCAACGCGATCCTGCGACTGCAGCACTGGCCCAACAAGTGGAAATGCGCTGTGGTCGTGCCAATCCTGAAGCCGAACAAGAACGCGAAGCTCACCGGCAGCTATCGACCGATCTCGTTGCTGTCGGCGATCTCCAAGTTGATGGAGAAGGTTATCCTGATCAGATTAGACTCTGCTCAGGATGAACTCCACATCGATGACGAGTGCCAGTTCGGCTTCAGGCGGGGCAGGGGCACTGTGCAGCAGATCGTCAGGATTGTGAATGACGTCAAAGTACAATGCAACCTCGGGAAGAGCACCGTCATGGTGCTCCTCGATATTGAGAAAGCTTTCGATACCGTATGGATCCCGGGACTGCTTCATAAACTAAACTCACTGGACTTCCCCATGCACATAACGAAACTTGTTCACTCTTTCCTGACGGGTAGATCGCTGCAGGTCAGAGTGAATAATAAACTATCAACTCGGCGGGACATTCGCGCGGGCGTCCCCCAGGGGTCATGCCTGTCACCAAAACTATACAACTTATATATCTCCGACTTCCCGGAATTCCCGAATTCGAACCTTGCCAAGTACGCCGATGACACGGCCATGTACGTGCATTCACACAATGCACAGGCAGCTAATATGTTGCTGAAGGCTCACTTGGCCCGTGCTACGGCGTATTACGACAAGTGGAAAATTCGGATCAATGCCGAGAAGTCGGAATCAATTCTATTCACGCGCCGTTTCACCGAAAATTTGATTCTAACACCACTTTCGATCGGGGGTCGCCAAATTCCAATTAAACGGTGCGTGAAGTATCTAGGGGTGAACTTGGACAAGAGACTGACGTTCAACTTTCACATAAACGAGACAGTACGCAAGGTCTACTCCATGTCCAGGAGTCTGTATCCGCTCCTGGCAAGGGGTAGCGGACTCAACAGGACAAATAAAAAATTGCTGTATACGATGGTGATCAGGCCGGCCATCACATATGCGGCGCCGGTATGGTGCAGCATACCGACCACGACAATGAGAAAACTCCGAGTTCTCGAACACAAATGTATGCGCCTCATCTCTGATTCGGGCAGATACACCTCCCTCAGAGATCTATATAATCGTTGCCACGACATAACGCCACTAGCGGACTACGTCCAAGACATCTCCCAAAAATTCTATCAATTCAAGCTGGGTGATAGTCCGCTAACACGCAACATAACACGAATCAGACAGCATAATGCGATCCTTTTCGATATCCGACACCCCCTACCATACCAGGCGTTGCCTATCTTTCGGCAACCTCTCTAACCACACTTTCCTCTACGACAACTTCTCCTTTCCCCACCTTTAATCCTCACCAAAAACTACAACCACCCCCTCTCTATTTGTTTTTACCTTTTTTGTTCCTTGCCCATTTTTTGTCTCTAAATTCAGTCTCGACCAATAAATTCTTAACAAACAACAATTTCACATAACATTACACACTTTTAACTATCCACGACACGTTCCTGGCGTCAGGAAGACTACCAGGGTGGAATTGTCTCAAACGGGTTTTTTCGTTGAGTTTTGTTTTCCCGTGCCAGCAATCAAAATTTTTAAGTGTTCGCGTGTGCGCGAAATCGATAGTTTTACAGTTTTAATTTTAATTATTTTTAAGTACCCCCGTGTACTACGTTGCACAATACTGTTAAATTTAAGCCTTTCCCTATTAGGCAGGAGTTTTAACTCATAATTAATTTTCGTCACCGCCAAACCGGACCCTCCCCGCCCAACCTCACACCCACCTCGGCGATGTTCGCCGTGGTTGTCTGGCTGGCTCCGGGCCGGACTCTGGAATGACGCATTATTGTATGTGAATATTAATAAATGCTTGTTGTTGTTGTTGTTGCGTCGTCTTATAAGTCACTAGGTCGGCGGTTCGACCCCTGCTTCATTCCATTTTTTTTTTTTTTAAATAATTGCGAAAAAAATTTTAGTTGTTTTTTTAAGGTAATAATTGCTTATAAAACCGATGTACGAATGTACTTTTTTTCAATTTTAGGTCTGTTTTAGACCATTAAATATTCTATGTTGTAAATGTCGATATTATACCTTTACTGTTTTTTCTCCAACACGTTTCCCAGGTTTGTATAAGTACCTCATTTTTAAAATAGTTGACTCCTGACTTCCCCTTCGAGATCTGGGAAAAACATTTTTTTTACGAACCGCCACACTGAATAAATGTAATAATTACGTTGTTCAACAAGTACTCGTACTTCTCAGGTGTCACTGGTGACAGTTTAATTAAATTAAATATAAGTTCTTCTTAATAATTATAAATAAATAAAAATACTAGTAACTCGAAAAATTCAGGTTTGGGAACACGTAAAAAAATAGAAAAGAAAAAAGAGAATCTGAAAGATTTTCATATATTTTAAATAAGGCAAGAAATTCAATTTCACATAATAAAGACTTCATTCACCACAATAAATACTGCTTTTAGCATCCGAAATAGCGGTCGCCAAGCTAGCTCAGTTGGTTGAAGCGTCAGTACTGTAATCGGACAACGGGAAACATGTTGGTTCGAATCCTACGCTCCGCAATTGGTAAAGGTAAGTAAAAATGAATTTAATAACTTAATAAACATTATAATTTGCAGGCAACCCTTGTGAGAAAAACTTGGAGTGATGGTAAACAATATTAGATATGTTAATGTAAATAAAATTACGGATGGCTAACAAACAAATTCATTAGGACAAAACTTATTTATGCATTAATTGTTTTATTTTTATCAAGTAGATTACTAACTAGTATGTAGTTTTATATGTTCCTATTACTGAAAACCTGTGTATAACCTGAAAAAGACGTCATTCGTCTGAGACATTAGGAAGTCATTTTCACGTTTCATTTACGTCATCTAACTCGTCATTTCTCGTCACCCCTGACCATTTTTTCACGTCATTTTCATGTGCCTTTGCTACCTGGGTAGGATGTTTAAGTATTAATTATTTTTCTAAAAGTCGTAAAATTAACCGAACGTGAAAGGACAAGATGAATTGAACAATGCAATTCACTCTGATCGGCAACCTGTTAGTCAAATCATGGTAAATAAAGTAGAGTAAAAGTTCAGGGAATTGGGGCATGTTCACAATCTTCAAATCTGGTCTGCTATCACCACAAGAAAAAAAATAGCTTAGTGTTTTGTTGAGAGCGGAAGAAAGTCTTTATTCTATACTTAAGGACATATTGCGTCCAATTTTAATATGGCAGTGTCCACTGTCCACTGTCCACAAAATACTCAAGAAAGCAAAATACCATCTTTATAAGTTATACCTTGTTCTTGCACTATCTGATGATGATTTTGATTGGCGAAATCAACTCTGCGAACAATTGTAAGAACTATGCAATAATCATAATAATAGCTTTGTAAAAATAATATTTGTTTCGGGT
This sequence comes from Rutpela maculata, assembly GCA_936432065.2. NCBI lineage: Eukaryota > Metazoa > Arthropoda > Insecta > Coleoptera > Cerambycidae > Rutpela > Rutpela maculata. The sequence continues at coordinate 362,589,938 of OW386285.2, forward strand.
GAAACCACCTTTGTTTTAAATGGTCATGACAGCAGGCAAAGTTGTCCGTTATTGACTTGCGGAGAATCTCCACTGAATGATAGAGAACCAGCAAAAATTGAGCGGGTGAAATGGGATAATTGATGGAGGAATTGTGGACAGTTATTTCCCTAACCAGCGCGAGGTATTTACATTTTTTTCAAGACCCACTCATCCCCTGTATCCAGATCCAAAAGAATCCGATTTTTCGAGAGACGACTTCTTCTTTCAACAAGTTGGAGCACCCAAATCCTTGAAGAGGACAATTCAATAGCCAACCAGATGGCAAGACCTGACGTCCCTCGAGTACTTTCTATGGGGATACCTTAAACTCAAAGTATACGTGAATCGCTTATAGTGAATGTGGAGGATTTAAAGTAGAAAATTCGTCATGAAATATGGCGCATATCATCGGAAATTATCGACAACCTTCAAAAAGAGCTCATTAACAGTCTTGGCTATTGTCGAACGTTTAATTTACTTGTTTTTGAAATTTCTTCGTTTCTAGTAACGTTAATACTTTTAAACTTCAAGATAGTTTTTCTTAAAAATGTTCTCATGCAACTCGCATCGATATTTACCGTATTGTATGCAAGCGCGGATCTATGGGGGGGGGGGGGGGGTAATGGGGTAATGGGGGTAATGATTCTGTAAATCATCAACTTTCGTTTTCATAATTTTTATTATTTATTATAATTTTTTTTTCGCGCGGCTGTATTACCCCCCTCAAGCTCAAGGCCCAGATCCGCCCTCGATTTTATGTAAAAAAGTACGCTCTTTCAGATTCCGTAACAAAAAGAGGATTGCCATTTAAAAAAATATTGACGAAATTTCGGAAAGATATCTGCTACCGTCGCGCGTAGATCCTATGTCATTGATACGCATTATTAATTTTGCATAATCAATAAAATTGGCTTAAAGTAATGTTATTTGTTTAAAACAATGAATTGTATATACTAAATACCAGTTCTCACTGATTTGTCAACTCACCACTTTTTCTCTGTTGCTACTTAACGATTTAGACTAGCCCAAAAAAGTGAAAATTTATGTTTCACTGCAGATTTTCGCAATTATCTCTGTCCCCGTTGCTCCTACGTAGTAAATTGGCAGATTATAAAATTTCTTCCACGATCAATTGTTTAAAAATTAAGTACAATAGTTTGATTTTCATTTTTTCAAACTTCCAGTTATTGATGTAAATTTAAAACAGTTCATCGTGGAAGAAAATTGCTTAAAGAGAAGTTTTAGGACATTTTATGCGTATATTGACAATAACGGGGACAGAGATAATGGCAAAAACGAGCGAGCATTGAAGCATAAATTTCCGTCTTTCTGGCGGCTCGTAAAGTATTGACAATAGAAAAAAAAATTGTAGCTTCTTTTATTTACCTGCAATACTTAATTTTAGGCTACGGATATTTTGGTGGAAAACCTGTAGCAATTATTGACAGGTACGTTTTTTATTCTACACAGTAATTTGAATAAAATAAATAAATAAAATTACCAGTATTTTGGTTCGTATTTTGATGTAAGAAAATATGATTATCCTTTTACGTTTTACCAGAAACGAAAACCTAATTTTCTTGATATCATGCCTAGATATTTTATAATACTTAATATCCTCAATAGTATGAGTGGCGTTATCTTCCACGTAAGTAAAGAATTAGTCTAGATCCAGCTTTAAATTTTAAACTTTGGTTACTCGCCGATAGATGGCGCGAGAAGAAACAAAATCTTAGCCACTTTAGGAGTACCTATTAAAATACTCCTGAAAAGTAATTCCTAAAACTAAAAGGATGAATCCAAAGAGGACGCAACCACCCTGCTTTATCCTAAATTGAATGTTGATATCCAACCCAAAATAGAGTATTCTAAAAATATAGGTATCACCCGCAATTCATTAGTTCCAGAGTGCTAAATAACTAATTATAAGAGAAAAGCCAACATTTATAGCTAGAAAATATGGTATGGCTTTCACATTACACCACTGAAACAATAAAAAACTTAATCCTGTTGCGGAAATAGGTATTTAAATAATAATTTTCAACGATCTAAGTGGCGTCATCTTCCATAATTCTCTTGAACCTTAATGCAGTTTGCATGGATAACATATTTCAAACTTTGGTTGCCCATCAATAGATCACGCAGGGTGGTACGTACACTTCAAAACTTTCGCGTACACATTCAAAAAATTAAGTAACAACGATTTTGCAAAATTTTATCTGTGTGAACGGATAATTTTAAAGATGACATTGACGTTTAATTAAAATTTAATTAAAACGAACATAAAAATAAATAAAACAGAGCTTTTATCTAGTCCATAATGAGTAGCAACCCTTCTCTTATGGACCACTCCTCTTCTAATTTAGAAAACATCAAAACTTTGTCTTGCTCTGTCAGTCGAGGCATTTTGACTTTTCAAAAGTTCAAATGTCAAAGTTGATTAATTACAACCCTGATTTAATACAGCGAAAAAAAGGTGTACGCGAAAGTTTTGAAAGCAAGTGTACTTAAATCATAAAAATGGTAATTTAGTAAAAACATTCAAAAATACTTTTTACAGGATAAGTACACCTGTTATATTAAAACGTACATTAATCGGAGAGATGTTTATTCACATCTTATCAAACATTAATTTATCTGTCGTTTTTATCCTATCAGTTTTCAATTGTTTATTATTATTAGTTTATTTTTATTTCTATGTTTGTAAAATATTCGTAAAATAATTGAAATTTTTTCGCTATCTTCGCTTTAGAAACGTCAAATTATAGATATATTTTGATGTTCAAGTTAATAGGGTCATCCCGCACAGCTAAATCGTTATATTCTAATATACAGTGTGTCCCAGGATAGATGTAACAAGAGGTGTAATGGACCAAAAGTTTTGGAATTTTGGAATGGTATTTGGGGATTGAGTCCTGCTTGTTGTAAAACTAAAGTATACCAAAAATGACTTGATTTGGTGTTTTATAAGCAAAGTTGTAAAAATCATCACTAATAAAGTACCTTTATTTTTCAAAATATGAAAAAATTCCACTAAGAAAAGTCATTTAGAATGCCATTTTATACCGCTGTACCAAATTTCAGGAATATGAAATTATTTTTTTGAAACTTCCCATTTTTTCAATAAATTAGTATTTTATTTTGAACCATTCAATTAAAACTGCATAGAAATTATTTTTTGCGAATTAATATTTAAAGTTATGTAAAAGTAGGCTATGAGAAAAGCAGTGGATACACATTTATCATTTATTATTGACATATCTGTCAAACGTAGTCAATATTATCCTTAATTTCTGTTTCAAATTAACGAACCAAGCATAAAAAATTAAGTAAAAATGGTACTCACAGTGCGTGAAAAAATTTATATTGTGCAATGCTACGGAATTGGCAGTGAAAACTCGCTAAGAAAAGTGGTAAGCCAATTTAATTTGAAATTTCCAAACACTGCTTTGTCACGTACTCAGGATATGAGAATAATTAAAAAGTTTCTGGCTACTGGTAGTGTTCTTAACATGAAAAGAAAAATAAAAGCATATGATGAAGACAATGTTGGGGCTATTATTGCTCATGCCTCTGTTATAGAAAATCCTAGGATGCCACTAAGAGAGATAGATATCAGCTCTTATTAATATTAACAAGTCTGAACTCCAAACAATTTACAAGGCAAAGAAAATTAGGGCATATAAAGCAAATTATAAACATACGCTTGAAGAGGGAGATGACGGCCGTAGGTTGGATTTTTGTTTGACCAATGGAGAAAAAATCATGGAAGAGATTCTTTTCATCATTTTCTCAGATGAATCCACATTCACAACCAATGGTGTTTCATCTCAGAATTGTCGGTTTTGGGCTTCTGAAAATCCAAATTTTAGAATTCATTGTAGAAGACAATATTATAAAAAAGTGAATGTCTGGTGTGCCGTTTCTTATCACGTTGGAGCTATTGGACCTTATTTAATTGAGAGAAGGTTAAACCAGTACACTTATTTACAGCTTCTTCAAAGATTTTCTGAAGAACATTTAAATATTTTAAGAGATATGCCTTTAGTTCATTTTCAACATGACGGTTGCCCTGGCCTCTCCACAGATATGGTTAATCGGTGGTTGAATTTAAATTTTGGAGAAAATTGAATTGCCAGGAATGGACCGATCAAGTGGCCGGCGAGATCCCCAGACCTATCAATATTGGATTTCTTTTTATGGGGTCGCCTCAAGCAGTTGGTTTACGCTGAACCACTTCCTAACGATGTAGCAGTATTGAAGCAGAGAATTACAAATGCCGTAAACTCCATACCGTTAGATCATATTCGAAACAGTTTTAAGGACTTCAGACGAAGGATCGAAATGTGTGTGGATGTGGGTGGTAGCTACGTCGAATAATAAAAAAATTGTAAACATTGTTTTGTATTGGTCAATAATTAATTTGTTTGTGAATCTGTTATGTTTTTGACATTTATTACTTGTTATAATTTTTAATCCTCATTAATCTTCTGTTAGTAATTGTTTCTTGTTTTACAATTATTCGATTAACATCTCGTATATTCAATTTTTTATTTTTTATTTTTTTATTTACCAATAGCCTACTTTTTGAGATGATTAACATTTGCTCCTACACAACTTTAAATATGAATTCAACTCTTAATTCGCAAAAAATGGGAAGTTTCAAAAAAATAATTTTATATTCCTGAAATTTGGTATAGGGATAAAATTGCATTTTAAATAACTTTTCTTAGTGGAATTTTTTCATATTTTGAAAAATAAAGGTACTTTATTAGTGGTGATTTTTACAACTTTGCCTGTAGAACACCAAATCAAGTCATTTTTGGTATACTTTAGTTTTACAACAAGCAGGACTCAATCCCCAAATATCATTCCAAAATTCCAAAATTTTTGGTCCATTACACCTCCTGGGACACACTGTATGTGGTGAACAGCTTAGAGGTTCTAGTTAATAAATACAGCGATAAAGTTTTAGTTCATTGTCTCCAGCCCCCCCCGTATGAGGGTCTATTGGGTACCGAGTTTAGGGGCTCGGGCTTCCGAGGGGCCCGCCGCGTCGGAGATCTTGACAAAAATTGTGTTTCAAATTTCTCCCCCCACGCTCATCAATTATTAAGCTCGGGGGCCCACCAGAGGAGATTTTGGCAAATTTTTATTTTTTCAAATTTCAGTTTACCGTGGTCTGCTTACAACATTCGATGGACCTATTTACTAACGTAATATTTTGTCGAAATCTATACATTTCCTTAAATATACAGTGTGACTCACTTAAAATGAAGAGACCCTTCTAACTTTTTTATTTTGTTTCCGATTTGAATCAAATTTTACTCAAGTATGGAACAAATTAAAACCTACTTATGATCAAAAAAATATTCGCCTGCTACAAAGGCAAAGCCACTTGCGGTACCAAAATATGCGGAAAACATAAAAACATTTTGAATATTAGAAATTCTAAAAAATGCATCGGATCGGCGCCAAAAACGTACATACACCAAAATATGATTTGGTTATTGATGGGGGATTTCTCATACATAAGCTCATCTGGCAAAGGGGATCCTCAGTTTCCGCAATTTGTAGTGGATGCGTGAAATTCGTCAAGGAACACTGATATGATTTTTAATTCTTAATTCTTGTAGGAAATTTAATTATGTTTAACTTTGCACAGAATACTTTCTTCCGTACGACGCATCGTTTCCGAGTTATAAGCCAAGAATCGAAAAAGGAACCTTTCGACCTCCCCCTCCCCCCCCCTCTGAAACGGCATGGCAGGGCTAGGGAAGGTGGACTCTTAGTATGTTTACTTCCTAACTACCCCCAACACATTCCTGAAGAGAAAAATTCTCCCCCCCTCCATGTTCTCTGCAATCCCGTTTTGGGCATTCATTGATTAGACTAAATAGCTATTTCACATTCGGGTGACTTATGACACTCGCTAGGCTTGTGGCAGCAAACTTCCACACTCGTCTGGAAACTGCTATTTTTAACACTTGTTGCATAATATACCACTGTGCGCACGATTTGGAACGGTTTATGATATTTACATGAGGTACTAAAACGAGGTATTGGTATTAGAAAGCAGGCGCAGATTTATGGGGGGGGGTAACGGGGTAATTACCCCCCCAAGATTCTGTAAATCATCAATTTTTGTTTTAAAATGGTATGATTTTTGTTAATTTTGGGAAGAAAAATTTTTTAATAGGGTAATTACCCCCCCCCCCCCCCAAGAAATGTTCATTTTAAATTTTTTCTCTACTGTTCAAAAAAATTTTGAGAAGAAAAATTTGTTTGATTTCTCCCCCCGCTCTTTAAAAAAATTTTAGGGCGAAAAATATTTTTTCGGATTTCTTCCCCCCCGCTCTTCAAAAAAATTTTGGGACGAAAAAAATTTTTTTTGGATTTCTCCCCTCCCGCTCTTCAAAAAAATTTTAGGGCGAGATTTCCCTCCCCCGCTCACCAAAAAATGTTGGGTTCAGTGTTACCCCCCCAAGCTCAAGGTCCAGATCCGCTCTTGTTATAAGAGATTTGGAACTAGATCATATTTTAATCCTATTTTGTTGAAAGGTTCACTGAAAAAAGTGCTTGTGTAATTTTACGTACTTCTCCATGTAGTTCCGTGACCAGTGATAATGACTAGAACTTCACAGACTGGATGTAAAATTACAACACTGTTGTCTGTAAACTTACACGAGAGCTAGTAAATTTGCACTCAGTGTGGATAATTACATTGTAATTTAACAGACAGTTGACGTAAAATCACATTAGGATAGGAATAAATTCGAAAGTAATGTATATTTCCATATGGCATGTATTACTTCCACATCCAGTGGAAGTATAGTAACGACAAAAAAAATTAAAAAAATATTTATTGTTCAAATAGGCTTAAAATGTCATAAAACGTCGAGATTTTAAATTTGAGCGAAAAAAAATTCTGTCTGTCGGTTTGTCTGTAAATTTTTTTGTGCGCACGTTTACTCTGGAACCGTTTAAGATATTGACCTGAAATTTGGTACAAATGTGTACTTTAACAAGATCTGGAACTAGATTATATTTTAATCTTGTTACGTCGAAGGGTTTAGGGGTAAATTGGGGTAAATTTGGGATAAATCAAGCAGATAAGTGTCCATAAAACTGGTATTTAGTATATACAAGAGAAGCTAAGGTCTCAAAAAAATTTTTGGCATTAGCCACCCCCATTACCACCCCCTATTATTAAAGAGGATGAAAAAAAAATGTGATTTAGTGTATGTACAAGAACCAGAAACCTGAAAATATTTTTTTACTTCATCCACCCTATCACCACCCCCACCCCACTACCGATGTGGGGTATCGTTTTATGGATTTTTGGAGTAGAGGATTTCAAATATTATATTATTAAAGTTCCATAAACAATTATTTCCACATACAAAGTTTTTTCGTTGTGAGTGACTTCATAGAGAATCTGGATGTGGAAGTAGTGATTCCTTGGGCAGCGGTTTTTTTACATGTATTTGTCTGTAATGATTTCTTATTACATTATTCTAAAAGTAAAATTCCATGAATTCTAATGTAATGAGGTTGTAATTTTACATGCACTTTTTTCAGTGTTGGGAGGTAAATGTCGCTAATGAGTAATGCAAGCAGGTAATTTGATTAGTAACCGTGTTTTCAATATGTCGCTTATAGGCCATTCAAATATGCGGTAAAAAATGAGGTCTTTGAAAACAAATTTTTAGAAGCAAGGGAATTTTCGAAGTTTGACGTCATTTTGTGCCGTCAGTGTTGGTCAAAACAAAAAAAATAGTAATCACAAAAACCGTAGATAATTCGGTGCTTTATTTGGATTAAAATAAAAATTAGATGACAGTTTTTAAAAAAATGTCCAAAACCGAAATTTGGTCGCCATTTTCTGGAATGACATCTTAAGCAGGATTTATTAGCGGGGGAATTATAGAATTTCAATCAGAAGGCTGAAGAGAATATCTGCTTGTATGATTATTTTTTCTGAAATATTTATATTTAAACTGACTGCTTTGTTATAGCTTGGTAATGGTCTAAATATGTAAATACAAAGATACAGGTAATTCTTTTTCGATAGTAGAATTCAGATTGTTAAGAATCAATTTATATATTAATGATTACTAAAAATGTTTGAATATTGATGATACAGCTATGCAGTTAAATTAAAAAGTTAATAAGTATAATGCTAAAGTTTAAATTGTATGGAAATCACAAGAATTAAGCTAAACAATAGTTGCACATTTACATAGGAATATACACATACATATTATGTTCGCATAGAGATATGAAAATTTTTCTGTACAAGCCTATACAGCCTTAGAAATGTTCTGAATTTTTAGTATGTTATAAATTGAGATCTCCTGATTAAAACTGTAAAGGTCTCAACTCAATCCCGTGACTAGTCTTTGAGGGACAGGGGGTTAAAGTTAAAAAGCGGCTTTTTTTATAAAACATGATTGTGACAATTTAAGGATTCGATTGCAATTTTCTTGCATGACTGTTATTTATTTAACTAAAAATAATATATTGTAACAAAATATTTGTTCATATACAGAGCGAGTCACAAAAAAATGAGGTGAATTTCAGTTAATTTTGATACAAAAATGGTGTGGTGTAGTATTCGATCAACTGAACAAAGTTTACGGGCCCAACATAGAAAACTGGATATTTTTCAAGAAAACTGGATATTTTTCAAGAAAATCGTATTTGAAGTCGGTAAAACGTCCTTATATAGGTTCAAATTATCAAGGAAACCGAACATTTATTTTTGTAATAAGCACTTTTAAGAAACACTTTCATCTCTATCCTGAAAGCGCTATCACTCAGTTATGCGCTTTTATGGGTACAAATAATGACGCCACGTGTTTCCATCGTACGATAAAAGTGAACATTGCACACCGCTATTAACTACTATATTTAGTAATAAGCAACAAATAATGTAACAAGCAAGTAATATTTGTTTAATGATAATGATAGATCATAAGCATATATCCAACAAGAATAAGGGAAACATGAATAATAACATTTCTCATATAGGAGTATGTTGTTGTAGTCTATTAGCAGCATCCAAAATGTTTTCCAAAAGCGCCGTACTTGGATATTTCACGTTGAGGATAATGTCGAACATATCCTAGAAACCATAGTACACTGGCCAGGTGTGCACATCTTCCCAGAATTTTAGCCAAGGTCAGATCCAGAAAGGTTACGGGGGGGGGGGGCACTAACATTTTATGTAAAACTAACAATTTTTTTGTAATGTAGAGAATTGGCAGATGTATTTCAGTTTTTAAATTCAGTTATTATACTCTTCGCAAAAACGAAGAGTATATTGTATTTGATCGGCACATTTCTAAATCAGTAAATATCGCCCGTAGAGAAAAAAATTCATATCATTATGTTAGTGAACGAATTCTGAACAACTTTCAAAATGTCCGTCTGTCCGTCCGTCCGTCACGTTTCTTGTAAGCACGATAACTTAAGAAAGAAAAGTCCGATTGTATTGAAATTTGGAAAGTAAGTTAGTGTTAGCTAGAGGAAGAACCCTATTGTTTTTGAAAAAAATCAATTAGTAAATAAAAAAGTTATTACTCATTTAAATAAAAAAAATTTTTTTTCAAAATTTCTGTCATTTGTACTTAAATAGAAATCTGGCGAAACGTTATTCTCTATCATTTTTTTTTGTTTTTACATTTTACCAATATATATTTCATAATAATGTATCTTATCCGTTGAAATACAATTCTTGAACGATATTCATTCAAGTCTTCTGGTAAGGTGAGATGGCCCAACGGCTAAAGCATTTGCCTTACAATCGCCATCACATACGCGGCGCCGGTGTGGTGCAGCATTCCGGCCACGACAATGCGAAAACTTCGAGTTCTCGAACACAAAATTTTTGCTCCTCATTTCTGATTTCGGTAGATACACCTCCCTCAGAGATCTATACGCACGATGTCACGACATAACCCCACTAGCGGACTACGTCCAAGAAATCTCCCAGAATTTCTACACCTTCAAGCTGGGCGATAGTCCGCTAACTAGCAACGTAACTCAAATCAGAATGCATAATGCTCCATTCCAGATCAAACACCCCCTACCATACCAGGCGTTGCCTATCTTCCGGCAAACTTTTCCCTAGCCATACTTTCCTATACCACAACCTATCATTCCCCCACCTTTGGTCTTTCCTCAACTTTATCTTTCCAATCCTCTCTATTCTCTTTCTGTATGTTCTATTTTTGTTCTTTTTTTTAATTCTTTTTGTTCTTTTTGTCACCAAAAATTCCATTTCGGCCGATAAACCTTTAAAAATTCAAACATTTTAAACCCTATTCTCTTTCCACCACATATTCCTGGCGTCAGGAGACCACCAGGTCGGCAGTTCTCGTACGGGTTTCTTTCGTTTCGCTTTTCAACCGAGTCCACAGCCAAAATTTATTCAGTGTTACAACCAGCAACTAGTTCTAAGTTTTATATGCGTTAGTTTTAGGCCTTTGTGGGCAGCATTATTTTCAAATATATTATTAATTTTAAATCCACGCTAGGTGGGTAGGAATTTTAATTGTTCCTTTTTTTATCTTTGTCGCCAAGCCGAGCCGAACCTGCCCCGCTCAGACCTACAATCACCACGGCGCTGCGCACCGGGGTTGTCTGGCTGGCTTCGAGGCAGGTATCGAGGAGGCGCATATGTATATATGAATAATAATAAATTTTATTTGCTTGCTTGCTTGCTTGCCTTGCAATCTAAAGGTCTCGTGTTCGATCCCTCACATGGGTTTTTTTTTTCATATATTTTTTTTCACAACCAAGTTGGTATCACAAAATTTAGAATGTCCAAAAACTAACATTATTTACAAGAAAAATGCGAAGAGTATCCTATAGAATGTGTAACAATTATATAAAAAGCTCAGTAAATCGGCGAAGAGTATAATCCTTCCCCTAGTTTATTTTGGCTATCAATCAATAAGGATAAGATAAAACTGCCGAACGATCAATAATTATATTACATCGACATTTTCAATATTTAATAATAAATAATAATAGATCCTATTCTTCTCGGGGCCCTCGGTGGGGTGGGGGGGGGGGGGGGAATTGACCCTGGTGCCCCCCCTTGGATCCGCTCTTGATTTTAGCGCCAGTCTTCAGTGGCGGATTAAGACCATTTGTCGCTCTGGGCACTATATATTTTTTCGCCCCCTATTAGACAAATATTCACCAAATAAAAATATCAATTACACAGCCACACCAAAAAAAAAGTGGTATGGCCTGCGGACTAGACCAGTGTATCCTTATGTATTTTGACCCTATGAAACCGAATCCGAAATCAAAATTGTCAGATTCGCTCGTTTTTCACCCCAAACCCCAAAAATTACCCCCTTCCCCAGAAAAAGTGGTCTGGCCTGCGGACCAGATCAGTATATTTGGACCCGCTGAAACCGAATCCGAAGTCAGAATTGTCAGATTTTTACCCCCCAACCCCCAAAAAATACCCACCCCAAAAATGGTCTGTCCGGAGGCCCATACCAGTGGCAGTTCATCCTTATGTATTTGGTGAAGATATATTGGTTTGGTCAGCTTTTTTTTTGTTTTCGGGATGTTTTTTAGGGTTGGGGTGAAACACGACCGAATCTGACAATTCTGACTTCGTATTCAGTTTCAGCGGGTGAGGATATACTGATCTCGTCCACAGGCCAGACCACATTTTTGTTTTTGTTTTGGGGATGTTTTCTGGGAATAAGGTTGAAAGACGAGCAAATCTGACAATTCTGACTTCGGATTCGGTTTCAGAGGGTCCAAATACATAATACATTGGGATACACAGGTATGGTCCGCAGGCTAGACCTCCCAGGTAGCAAGATGACGTCATTATGACGTCTTTTAAAGGTGATTTTTCGTCGCCGACGTCATTGTCCCAATAAATGACGTACCAGAGACGTGATATTTAAAACGTACTTCTGACGTCATCATGAAGACGTCAAATACACGTTTCTTTTAGGTCATTATTTTGACGTCATTAATAAATGACGCACCAGAGACGTGATATTTAATACGTACTTCTGACGTCGTCATGAAGACGTCATTTTGTCGTCAAAATTGGTCATTTGGTCCACTATATATATATATATATATATATATATATATATATATATATATATATATATATATATATATATATATATATATATATATATATATATATATATATATATATATATATATATATATATATATATATATATATATATATATATATATATATATATATATATATATATATATATATATATATATATATATATATATATATATATATATATATATATATATATATATATATATATATATATATATATATATATATATATATATATATATATATATATATATATATATATATATATATATATATATATATATATATATATATATATATATATATATATATATATATATATATATATATATATATATATGTATATAGAGACCTTTGACCAATCATAATAGCAATATATTATTACAATAAAAACGTACACATAGAAACATCAGTATGTTTTGACATAGTTGCCGAATATATTTTGCAACCTGAAATTTTAATTTAAATAAATCATTATGAAATAAAAATAAATAGAAGTATTTAGTGACTAGTTTAATGTTTGCCACATAGCAATAATAATTTTGTTTTACTATTTCTAACTAGGTATACAGCTTTTAAACATATTTAAATAAAGATGTTCAATGGTTCAGTGAGTTAAGTGTTAGGTTGCGACTCATCTCTGGTTCAGACAGGTACGAGAGATTTATACGCACGATGTCACGACATAATCCCACTAGCGGACTACGTCCAAGAAATCTCCCAGAAATTCTATCAATTCAAACTGGGCGATAGTCCGCTTACCCGCAACATAACCCGAATTAGACAGCATAATGCCATACTTTTCGATATAAGACACCCCCTACCATACCAGACGTTGCCTATTTTCCGGGAACTCCCTTAGCCAAACTTTCCACTACTACAACTTATTACTATCCTAAACTTTGTCCTTTCTCTACTTACATCTTTAATATTTTTCTATTCCCTTTCTGTTTGTTTATTTTGTTCTCGTTCATCCTTTTCTGTTCTTTTGTCCATTTTTGTCTCCAAATTCCATTTAGGCCGATAAATTTATAAAAATTCTAACTCTTTTAATCCTTAACTTTCATTTCACCACATTTTCCTGGCAGGAAGACCACCAGGGTGGAATTGCTTCGAACGGGTTTTTTCGTTGAGTTTTGTTTTCCCGTGCCAGCAACCAAAATTTCAAAGTGTTCGCGCTCGTGTTGTGCGCGAAATCGATAATTTTATTGTGCTATTTTAGTTGTTTTTAGATATTTTCATATATCATGTTTTTTAAAAAGTTATTGTTAGTTTTAAGTTTATACCTTTTAAACCGGACCTGCGCCGCCCAGCCTTACACTCACCACGGCGCTGCGCGCCGTGTATGTCTGGCTGGCTCCGGGACAGTTTCCGGGAAGACACATTTATAATTTAATTTAAATAAAGTATTGTTTGATTTTTTATTTGATTTTTTGTTAGGTTGCGAGTGAAGAGGTCCGCGGTTCGATTCCTGCACATTCCAGTTTTTTTTTTCGTCAAAAACTTTATTAATAATTGTGGAAAAATATTATAATGAGAGGTTTGCATTCCTTATCGCAAAATTTACTGATTACCAATACGTCATATTGGCGTCATATATATGACGTCATTGGGCTGTGACATTGTCCGTCTTTTTCACGTCATTTTTACGCCATGCTGAAGGTGAAATTGACGTAATTAATTCCGAAAAAACGACGTCATAATGCTGCCTGGGCTCTTTGGGGAGGGGGTGTTTTTTTGGGGAAAAAAGAAGCAATCTGACATTTCTGACTTCGAGTTCGGTTTCGGCGTGTCCAAATACATAAAAGGATACACTGATATGGTCCATAGGCCAGACTACTTTTTTGATTGTTTTGGGAGTGTTTTTTGGGGTTAGGGGTAGAAAACAAGCGAATCTGACAATTCTGACTTCGGATTCGGTTTCAGAGGGTCAAAATACGTGAGAATACACTGGTATGGTCCACAGGCCAGAGCACTTTTTGGGGGGTGTTTTTTTGAGTCAGGGGTGAAAAAAGAAGTAATCTGACAATTCTGACTTCGGATTTGGTTTCGGTGGATCTAAATACATAAGTATACACTGATATGGTCCACAGTCCAGAATTTTTGTTTTGTTTTGGGAGTGTTTTTTGGGGTTGGGAGTAGAAAACAAGCGAATCTGACGGATTCGGTTTGAGAGGGTCAAAATACATAAGAGTACACTGGTATGGTCCGCAGGCCAGAGCACTTTTTTGGGGGGGTGTTTTTTTTGGGGTTGGGGGTGAAAAAAGAAGTAATCTAACAATTCTGACTTCGGATTCGGTTTCAGCGGATCCAGATACATAAGAATGCACTAGTCTGGTCCGCAGGCCGCACCACTTTTTCTTTGTGTGGCTGTGTTATTTATCCACTTTAATCATTTTATAGAATTTATGTTGATCAAGGTGTTTCACCCCCTATTCGAGTTTCGCCCCTGGGCAGTTGGCCATTTTGCCCTATGGTTAATCCGGCACTACCAGTCTTACATGTGCATTAGTAGCTAAAAATCAACTCATTTCCCTCATTGTCTCCATCGTCTTCTCTGTCATCTTGATAAGCTATCCCTGTTTAATATTTGGTAGCGTTGCGAAATCTAGAATAAAGTCGCAAACGTATCAGCCCAGGTTCTTCTATAAGCTCGTCCAACTCAATCTCGGTCTCTTCTCTGTGCAGCCTATCTTGGATATAGGAGGGAGGCAATTGTAATTGCGTTTAAGATAGTTAATGGAAAGTCTTGGAAAATCGGCTAAATGATTTTGGTTCAATTGATTCCTACCATTTCGAGTTCGAAGGTCTTCCATCTCTACTCTGGCCTGCATTACGTTAACCATATCCATTATTTCCTTCATTTCACGTTGTGCAAAAAGCACCCCTTCTTCCTTTTTACTAAATAAAACTTTTCCAAATTAAAAACATATAATCTCGACCTTACTATTAATAAAATTGAATTATGCCTTGTTACCATACAATGTAAATATTAACGGTCTCCCAGAGTCGATAGTAAATCTGAACGTTTCCCACCGGATGCTGGCCCAGACGCTAGGATCAGCAAAGGTAGCCCTTTTGAAAGTCTTGGGCCGTGGGACAAAGTGAAATCAGTTCGGTCCACAGCTTCGTTCGAAAAGGCTCGACTCCGGCGAGATCCGTCGAAATATTGTAGTCATTTTTGGTCGCTAAACACTAATATTTTCTAAATTTAAATACGCAAATCAGTAATTTAACGGGCGTCAAAATTTTAGATATTTTTAGAAGCGTTTAAAGAGTGAGAATAAATCGAAGCATAGGTGAAGTGTACCCACAAAGTGTAGAATACGGGGCTTACTGCCCGGGAATTACTACCAGAGGGGGGTGAGTAAATAGAAAGTTTCCACTATCCCTTGATCCTAAGTGGTCAAATTTGTGAAGAAAGTATATAAATTTAATTATATGATCGAATTGGTCCGGGGAAACCAGCTGTTTCCTCCGGTTTCTTGTCAAATGTAAATTTTGTGTGGCCAGCGCAACATTTTTACCGCAGTCAATTAGTAATCCAAGACTTGTGTTTTATTTAATAATGACGTGACCGTTCCTAGGTAAACCTGGGTTTTTCAACTACCACGGAATTGAGCCGGCAGCACTGTACAAATTGTCAGGGCTATGCACTAGCCTCTGAAATAAGCGTATGAAGTCCACGACTACCCAAACCACCCCTTTCCGAGGGGGTAGTTTGTAACAACGTGCCAACCCAACATTGGCTTCATCTATTTGAATCAACCCCTTGTAGCGATTTATGATTGCCCTAGCAATTCAGTAAAAAGACCCAATATTAATAACATGAGACGTAGGAATAAGCCACTTTTTAACTTTAACCCCCTATACCTCAAAAATTAATCATGAGATTGAGTTGGGACCTTTACAGTTTTAATCAGGAGAACTCAATTTATAACATACAAAAAATTCAGAAAATTTCTCAGACAGCCATTTTATATAAGAAAATGTGCGAGGTCCTTTGCCGGTCAAATGAAATACAGGCTGTCAACGGAATCATTAGACAAGCCATAGTTTCCCATTTGACAATTTCTCGTCATCCGATTTCCCCGGAAATAACCCCATCTTTGAACTTTTAACTGAAACACGCATTTTTATATTTTTTGATTTCGAAGACGAGGAGGGAAATTTCAGGGAAACAGTAAGTGATGGAAACTTATTAAATAACGAAAAGTTAGCCATTTTTGATGTACATTACCTCTGCCAAGTCTTATACCTTGAAAACTCTAGAAACTATGGCTTGTCTAATCACTATATACCCTGCAAAAAACATTACAAGTCTTGTTTTTCGCTATTGAATTATTGAAATTTAAATTTATATCTATTGTTATTTTTATCCTATTGATTGTCTTTTATATCAGGTTATTTCAAGTTATAAATATTGTGATTTCACGTATGTAACTCATGATAAAATACTTGAAGTAATCGAATGATAAGTGCATCAATTTGCTTTTCTTGGTGCCATGAATTTCACTAAATGGATATATTATTTTCATGAAAACATTGAAATATTGACATGTACATACAATGCTTTCATAAAGTAGTAAGACAATTCGATAAAAAGTGTACAATTTTTCACAAAGCTATGTCGTCAACAATATTTTTTTTTAAATAGCAACTCCCGCATTTTTGTTACGGAATCAGAGTGAATCTTTTTATATGAAATTCGGTAAATATCGATATCTCGACAATAATACTAACTTATTAAAAACGAAAAAAATTCAAAAACAACTAAATTAAATGTTCGAGTTGCGCATTATTTTCAGCCTGGCAATTAAAGACAGTTAATAAACTATTTTTGGACTTTTTAAACACGCATACTTTGCTTTTAAGGTATATCCATAGAAAGAACCGGCGATCTGGCTGGCCACTCAATTGCCTCCCTTCTTCATGTCCAAACATTTGAAAAAGCCTCATTTAAATCGGCTCGCAAGGGGCTGCGCAATGGAAAAATGCTTCATCTTGAAGTCGTTTGTCGGAAAATCTGGTTCTTCTGTATCTGGATACAAAATTATAGTTGTCTACAGATTTATTCTGCAAGTAGAAAGAGTCGGCATGTTTGATGGTGCGGTAAAGATCAAAGGCACCGCCCCCCACCCCCACCCCCGAACGGGTGAACAGGGAGAGGGATGTTTTTAAGCATGAAATTTGACACATACTCACCCATGTGCTCTATTGCCAATTAAAATAATTATTTTTTTTCGATGGGAAGATAGCTTCCTTAAATGCAATGAATGTGCAATGGGTTAGTATCTCAATGTTCTTAATTCCACGCAGACGAAGTTCCACCCGAACGAAGTTCCATGCGGGCGAAGTCGCGAGCATCAGCTAGTTATTAGATACTTATTACAATATATTCTAGGCACCTGTGTCCGGATACTGTCAGAGATTCACGGTGCGCAGCTCCGTTGACAGTTGAATGACAGGACGGAGCGGAGTCTGGTCAACTTCAAGAAATAAAACTTTGACCTGAACTCCTTTCACCAGAGGGCAAATTAAAAAAGTTATTAACAGACAAATTTCCAAAAAATAGATAGTAAAACTTAATATTAACTGGAAATAAAGCGCACTCTTTTAAATTATGATATGGTAATACGGGAAAAAGAACCAAACCAAAAAACCCGCTTTGAAAATGGTGGTTACTGACCGAAGCGGATGCCAAGCCACTTAATATATAGTTTAAAATGTTATCAAATGTGGAAGTTAAGATAAAATAAAAGTTATTATTAGGAAGAATAATTTAGAACAATAATAAAGAACGAAAAGAGGACAGAACAGAAAATAAGAAATGAATGTTAACGTTAATGAAGGGTTATAGAGAGAATGTAGGGCTAAATAGGTTGCCTAATGATAGGCAACGCCTGGTATGGCAAGGTGTGTTTTATTCTAAAGGGAGCATTATGCTCTCTGATCTGGGTAAAGTTGTTTGTTATTGGACTATCACCCAGTTTAAGTGCATATAATTTTTGAGAGATTTGTTGGATGTAATCCGCTCGTCGTGTTATGTCGTGACAACGTACATATAATTCTCTGATGGAGGTATATCTTGAAGAATTTAAAATGAGGCGCATAAACTTGTACTCCAACATTTTTAGTTTCTTTAGAGTCGTGGCCGTTGCGCTGCACCACACCGATGCCGCGTATGTTAGGGCCGGCCTCAAGTGTAAAGGCAGCTACTCACACGCCTGCCGCAGGGGCAATCTAGGAGGCTTCTCTACACACGTACCTGCCGTTCAGTGTTAGTTACAGTGAATGTCAGACGTGTCGCTTGAGTCTGTGAAGATGGCTCCAACACTTTCAAGAAATCAAAAGATCGGCATTGCTTTGGCTGTTTCCGTGGCGGCTGGAACTGATCTAGGAAGCTACGAAGGTCCGGCGCGGTCTGCCGCCCAGCATAGGAGACAATCTAGGAAATTGCCACTGCATGCCTACACACGTCACAAACAAGGAGGCAATTAAGGGTCAACCCCACTTCTACACCTTAGATTACCCCTGCGACAAGCGTGTGAGTAGCTGCCTTAAACCAATTTTTTATTTTGTCGACTTAGTCTGCTATTTTTGGCCAAGAGCGCGTTACAGACTCCTGAATATAGAATAGACTCTTCGTATTGTTTCGTTCATATGCTTGTCGAATGTCAGTCGTTGGTCCAGATGTACTCCCAAATACTTCACGCAGTTTCTTGTTGGAATTTGGTTTCTCCTGACCGAAATAAAATTCTATTTTCAGTGAACCTGTGCGTGAAGACTATCGCTTCCGACTTTTCAAAGTTTACCCGAATCTTCCACCGGCCGTAATACGCCGCGGCACGGACCTTGTGGGCTTTCAGTAACATATTCGCCGCTTGAGCATTGTGACTATGCGCCTACATGGCCGTGCCATCAGCGTATTTGGCCAGTGTCGTATTCGAAAAACTGGAAAGTCAGAAACATACAGACTGTATAATTTAAGAACGAGCACCGACCCTTGCGGGACGCCCGCCCGAATGTCCCGTAGTGTTGACAGTTTATTGTTCACTCGTATTTTCCCGTCGGATACGAATGAATCAGTTTCGTTATATATCGCGGAAAATTATATGTGTGAATTTTATATAGCAGACCCGGAATCCAGACTGTATCGAAAGCCTTCTCAACATCTAAGAGCACCATCCATGGTGGTGCTTTTTCCAAGATTATATTGCACTTTCACATCGCTAACGAATCGTATGACCTGTTGCACTGTGCTCCGAGCTCTCCTGAAGCCAAACTGATGTTCATCGTCAATATGAAGTTCCTCCTGGGCAAGGTTATATCTGTCCAGGATGACCTTTTCTACCAAATTTGAGATCGCCGACAACAGATAGGTCGATAGCTGCCGGCGAATTTGGCATTTTTTCCTGGTTTCAGGACACACACCCACTGGCTAGGCCAGTGCTGCAGTCGTAAGATCGCGTTAACAATGTACATGAGTTGAACAATACCTTTCCTTGGAAAATATTTAAGAAGTATGTTTTCAATACAGTCCTTCCCAAGCGCTTTATTGTTTGGCAAGGTTCTGATAAGTTCTGCTAGTTCAGAGAGTTTGACCATAACTTCTAAGAATTCACGTCTGGTCAATTGGATGTCATGGCCAATTACATCGTCGTTTCTATGCGGTCTTGGCCCTGATCGTTAGGAGCGTTGTCGTTATGTATCCGTTCAAAGTGGTCGGCTAGGTCATTGGCTTTCTGCGCGTCAATCAGAGATGTACGTCCGTTTTGATTTGTCAGCGTGGGTATGGCTCCCGCGCATTTTTAAGTGCTCTAGTCAGCTTCCACAACGAGTTGTCCCAAGGACTTAGAGCTTCTAGCTTCTAGCCCCATTTCTGGTTTCTCTAGGTAGTTATGGCGGCTCGAATCCTCCTTTGCAGTATGCCCATCTCGATATTCGCGCTGTCAAAGCCGTCTAAGTCTATTTTTTCTCTTTTTTTCTCGGCCCCTTGTCTAATTAATGCTAGGCAAGTAAACGATCCCTACTATTCGAGAGAGAAGAGGTTCGGCAAAATTTCCAGGTTGGGGGTAGCTCTTCCTAGCATCGGTGATAGCCTTGGTAGCGGAAATAGGCCTGCGTTAAATAAATAAAAAGAAATAGGATACGAAAGGTGCAAAACGCCTGTCGCAGATTTGTGTTTGGATTGGGAAAAATTGAGAAAACATTTCCCGTAATATAAAAGAGTTGAATTGATTAAATGTGACAACTCCTGTCACTTTTTCAAAAATTACTACGACGTGCGACGTGTCGATTAACACTATCTAAACCTGAGAGATAACCAAAGTTTTCATATTCCATGTCACTCGACAGCTATTTTCAAAATCGTTTTCATATTCAGCTCTGATAATGTATAACTCCATTATTAAAGATCTTATTCAATTATCTAAATATTCCTTTAAAACTAAATTAAACAATAAACGGAAAGTAGGAAATAAATGTAAAAATTCACGGAAATAATTTTTATTTTTGTTCAAATGAATTACCCAATTGTTAGTATTGTAGTTTATACAGTATCGGAAAGTGTTTGTTTTGGTACGGCAATAAGAGCAAGCGAGAGCGATGTACATTATGGGGCGTGTCACTGTTTGCTTCTGCTAGAGTACTGGTAGACGACTTTATTGTGAGCGGTCGGTTAAAATTATGCAATCCCAAAACCAAAACTTTCCGATTCTGTATATCTAATCCCTTACAAAATTTCTTTTGTAAATTTATATTTTAGTTTTTAGCTGTTGGTACATATCGTCTGTCTAATTTTAAGTTTATATTTTTTAGTACAAGCTAGGTTAATTGTAAGAGTTGCTTAAGAGGGAACAAGGCGATCAAATCAGAGGGGAGCAGGCGGCAATGAGCCAATGTGAAGAGAGATCTTCGTAATAAACAAATTTTAGCTAAAAACTTTCTTCAATAGAAGTATAGTATTCATTTACTTACAAAAATAACTTTTTTTTCAGTTTAATAACGCCAGCCGTTTGGCTAAAAACTGCTTTTTCCCAGTCAAGATTTTTAGTACAGTGCTTTTTAATGTGCCTCCTACAGCACTACAATTAGGCAATCCAAACCACGTGACGCGTTGTGGGCAATGGCGGATTCACATAAGAGCACTTGGGGCACGTACCCAGGGCCCCCACGTAGTTGGGGCCCCCGAATGTATAAAAATGGTAAAAAGAAATTGGGAATAAATGAAAAAACACATTATATTTTAAGTGTGTTAAAATTGACCGCATTACAAGGGGCTTCACATAAGAGGAGCCCAGGGACCTTTTAAAAGTAAATCCGGCCCTGATTGTGGGCAAACATCCGGCAAACGTTTGTTTTCATTCGTTAAACGATTGTTAAAGAATTTGTTTTTCGGTTGCCTTGGCTACGTTTCCGCGAATTAATTAAAATAAACCCCGTGTTTGGCCACAACGCCATATTGCCAAAATAATTTGACAGGTTGTTGGTTTGCCTAGTAGGGCATCTGCATCATGTAAGCAACATAACCTTAAATTTTAAGTTTTTCAAGTTCATTCTCATTTTTAATGTTTATATACGCATTTTTGGCTTGGAGCCGTACTGGCTCCAAGCAAATACTTAACAACTCACGTAAATAATTTCTCAATATTGTTGATAATAAAAATGGCTGAGAATTACAGTTTAGATTTCCAACAAAAAGGGTCCTATTTTATTAGGACAAAGTATTTAAGACTTCATAAACATTACACTGGCCTAGATTTTAGTTGAAAATACGGGAACCAGAGAGAAATTTTAATAATAGCTACGTAATACTCTTAAATCTTAAGAAACACATATTTTTGAGGTTAGCTGCAGATGCAGATGCATCTGCACGAGCAGATGCCCTATACTAGTTACACTGCCTACTCTTCGCCCCACTTCAGCTTTAGCTTTACCCATGAAACTTTGTGATTGGCGTTGTCTCCTCTTAAGCTAAACTTTACCTTGTTTGTATTTTTTATATTAAATAAGGTCGATTATAATATTATTATTATTATATTCAAGCAAACATGGGAAGTAGTACATTCAACAAAAAATAATAAATCTAACAAGGACGATATTTCAGCTTTTTACCACCGAAATCACTTTTTAAAAAACCTCGGTCGTGTTGGCTACTGTCAGGCTGTCAGGAATTTAGCGTAACTCGAACATTTAATTTAGTTGTTTTTGTTGCTTGATTTCTAGTAAAGTTAGTAAGTATTTTTAAATTTCAAAATAATTTTTATCCACTATTTTACGAAGGAACTGTACAGAGTACATGGAAATACTATATACCATATACTTACATATATTTATAACATTCGACTTTGCTCATTTTAAAATATTCACCTGCGGATCTAACTTATCTATAAATAAGCTGTGTATTTTTTATCTAATAATAGATGTAGTCCAGTGTTATTCCACAAAATATTACAAATGGTGGTCATTTCTGCAACAAAAAGGGAAGCAACATATTTTCAATGAGTTCGTAAATGCCATCCAAGTCTAAAACCGACGAAGCGACTAAACTGTGGCATAAACAAGACTCACGTGGTAGATGTGTCATGTGTCATGATGTATGTCTCTGTGTGTACAACAAAACCGAACCTATATTATTTATACACATCAACTGATGTTATTTATTCGGTGTAGTTCGCGCGAAAGTTGGTCGTGTTTAAAGTTAAGGAAGATCCATTACGTGAATATGACAGATCTAGTTGTAACAGTGCATCAA
Organism: Rutpela maculata; assembly: GCA_936432065.2. Taxonomy (NCBI): domain Eukaryota; kingdom Metazoa; phylum Arthropoda; class Insecta; order Coleoptera; family Cerambycidae; genus Rutpela; species Rutpela maculata. Next base: position 362,612,845 of record OW386285.2, read on the forward strand.
GGGCAGCTCAGGGGGAAAACTTCTGTGGATTACCATGGTGGCACCTTTTATAGTTTCTGTGGAATACCATACGCCAAAGCACCTATCGGAGATTTGAGATTTAAGGTATTATTTTCGGTATTAAGGAATTGTCTTTTTATTTTTAATTTAATTCTAACATTGTGTGTTTTAAAGTTATTTACATTGAGACTGGTACTTCAGTACAGTAACTATTGTAGAGGTTTTAATTTAGAAATATTTTCGTACGAATCCATTTCTTTTTTTTATAGTGTGTCCACGGATGGACTTGTAAACTTTTTTTTGACAAAAAAATCATTGTCTATAAAAACTTCTGCGTATTCTGAAAAGTCTTTAGTCCTTCTCAGGATTACGATTTACAATTCAGGGTGTTCGGAGATGAAAAAAATAAACTTTTACCTAGAGTAAAGTATCTTTCTTTTAATGAATATAATCAAATCGTATGATAGGCCAGTCCGAATAGATGGAAAAAGGATCATTTTATGAAATGTCGTTTACACGCAATTTTTTTTCTTAAAGTATAGTTTGGGATGTCCACAAACATATGCCGACTATCCGCATGCGTCACAGGTGGGGTAAAAACACTTTAAAATTAAAAAATCGTCAATTTTTTCCATTTCTCGCTTTATTTGCAATATAACTCGTAAATGAAGCATTGTTCGAAAATACATCAAGAGACAGAAAAGATGAAAACAATTGATTTCGAACATTTTATTATTCTTGACATTTTCCCGGAAATTTTTTCTTTTAAAAGCTACAGACAATGCTCCTTTTCTATTTTTTGTTTTTTTTTTTTAAATGTGAATATAATAAATATTAATACGAAATATATCATCGGTACAGGCCTGTAGCTAGAAAATGCCTTAAGGGTGGGAAAACAATTTTTTAGAGAGGGCTCGTGGGACAAAAATTCGTTTTTTCCATTTAAAAATAGCTACCTCATTATTTTCTGCGGTCGCCGTAGGTCGGGCGAAAATTATTCCTGGCCCACCCCTAGCTACAGGCCTACATCGGTAAAATGTAAATTATGTTTAAATGTCCAATTTACAGTTGAAATACAATATATTTACAGACCTATATATAATTTACATGTTAAACAGAAAAAAAATATATAACTTTTCAGGTATTGAGGTACTAAAATGATGGGAAAATAAATAAACAAATACCGTGCGTGTAACGGAACGTTAGACATGGGAAGTAAGAATTGCAACATCGCGTGTGCCAGTTGACTAAAATGAAATAACAGAGCTGGGATACTTCGATTAGTGATGGGCGATATCGTGATTTTTCAATCACAACGTAAATCGTTACTGTGATTTTCCTATATCAGTGAATTTGAAACGTGATGTGATCACGACTTTCATAATACGACATACGGGAGAAATTGTTAATTATTATATATTTGTCTTGGTTGAACCACCGCAAGGGAACGAAATACGGAAGGAAAGTCGTGATCACGTCACGCTTTTCTGCCAACTTTACTAACAGTCGTTACCTGTGATTTCTTAATATCAGTGATTAAATTGCAGTTCGTGATATATCGCCCATCACTAACTACGATACTTCAGTAGTCGAGTGCCGGCCGGCAGGCGGGTTTTACTATTGCTGGGTTGTCACATCTCTCGTTCTATGTGGATGTACATGCCCATTTCGCAATTACACGCACGGTATATATTTTCACAAACAGACTATTTATTTTATGCATAGTACAGTATACCGGTGATTTTTTTAGTTGGTACAGCACCTTTTCCTCGCTTATTATTAAAGATAGAGTTTTGAAATTTTGCAGGCGTATTTAGTGGCATTTTTTGCATCTAATGCACTTTTCAAAATTTTTCTGCTCTTTCCCGTCTAACCAGAAGTGACGTCAACTGTCGATTTTCAAATGAAACACTATAGTTTTTCTTTTGGATTTCAAAACTAGATTATTTTCTGAGTTAGAATATGTAAAAAAGTATTAGGTTAGAGAGGAAAGTTTTTGAGATAATGCGATTTAAAGGTTTCAGGTGTTGAGAAGCACTAAAAATCGAGTTACCTATGGAATGATTTTGTGGCAGATTAAAATTGCCGTCAAAACGTGTAGTAGGCGCATGTCAAGTCAATCAGTGGCGGATGGTGAAATTTCAATAATTTTTTTCTCGTCTCTGGCGCATGGGACCCATACGAAATATGGGAACTAACATCTAGAGAAGCACTCCTCTAACGACCCGTAAAAAATTTTGAAATAGCAGTTTGCGAAACATTTTTTCAAAATTCGGTTGCCCTCCCTAGGTCTAGGGACTCCTGTTGAAAATTATTTTTTTTGTCATATACATTTTACTTTTCATAAAAATACAATAATACGTTTTGGAGTTTATGAAAATATTTTCATTACTAACTGAAGTACAACGAATTGAAATTTTATAATTTGTTAAATCGTAAATTACAAAATTTCAGTTCATTGTATTTCAGTTAATAATGAAAATATTTTCATAAACTCTAGAACCTATTGTCGTACTTTTATGAAAAGTAAAAAGTATATGACAAAAAAAATAATTTTCAAGGAGTCGCTAGACCTAGGGGGGGCAACCGAATTTTGAAAAAAATTTTCGCAAACTGCTTTTTCAAAATTTTTTACGGGTCGTTAGAGGAGTGGTTCTCTAGATGTTAGTTCCCATATTTCGTATGGGTCCCATGCGCCAGAGACGAGAAAAAAATTATTGAAATTTCACCAGCCGCCACTGAAGTCAATAGAAGTTTCCATTGTCGTCTTTGAATTTAGCATTTCAAACAATAAAAAACAAACAAAACAATAAACATTTTTATTTCAAACAGTGACAAAAATTTAAACATGAAGCTGCCATAACACGGAAATTATCATAAATAATTTTCAAATGAGCCACTATTTTGATCTAAACACTTTTCAACTCTTCTCTTGACACTTTCTGCTGTGTTTTCAATAAACTGAGATTTCACGAACACGTGCTTCCAAATCCGCTCTTGTTTCGAGTTCGCATTCATAAACATTACCTTTAATGTGACCCTATACAAAAAACTCCAGTGGATTGAGATCCGGGGACCTCGCAGGCCATCTAATCGGCCCGGAGGTTCTGATCCACCTGTCCTCAAAAACAACTGTTAGAAGACCGTCCACCACCCTTGCATTGTGAACTGACGCCAGAAAACTTTGAAATGCTGAATTCAAAGACGACAACGCAAACTTCTATTGACTTGACATGCGCCTACTACGCGTTTTGCCGGCAATTTTAATCTGCCACAAAATTATTCCATAGGTAACTCGATTTTTAGTGCTTCTCAACACCTGAAACCTTAAAATCGCATTATCTCAAAAACTTTTCTCCAAAAGAAAAACTATAGTGTTTCATTTGAAAATCGAAAGTTGACGTCACTTCCGGTTAGACGGGAAACAGCAGAAAAATTTAAAAAAGTGCATTAGATGCAAAAAATGTCACTAAGTATGCCTGTAAAATTTCAAAACTCTGTCTTTAATAATAAGCGAGGAAAAGGTGCTGTACCAACTAAAAAAAATCACCCGGTATATGCGTTTCATGTATAACTTAATAGAATATAATAGAACAGAATAAGTTTATTTAACAAATTGTTCTACTACAATGTAATTGTTAAAAACTGAAACATTGCGATAAATAAACTAAGCCCCACATTAAGTGCTATTTAGAGCAATAAATATATATTATATACAGCGTGATCTACCAAGAAATGCGGAAAATAAAATGGTGTACTAGTCTTCAATGTGGGAAAGCCCCTGCAAAATTTTAGAGGATTCTGAGGTAATTTAGTATATTAAATTATTAGTACATTTGCGAAGATACACTACTGATGTTGAGTAAGTCCTGACCTACTCCTGAATAGGTCGACGAACTTACTTGTGAAAGAACGTATTCGAGGTGTTTACATTTCCTTAATTGACATAAAAAGTGAATCCGGCCGGCGAGATCCAGCGGGAGGGAGCCAACATTGTCGGTACGCTTTGAAGATAATTGGAATTCCAGCGGACCAGTTCACTTTTACGAATGAGTTCAAAGCATGCCGACAAGGCTGGCTCCCTGCCGCTGGATCGTGTGTACACCCCTAAAAAGAGCCGCGTTTTTTGTTTTCGGTCGAACAATAGAGACACCGCCGTGTCATTGACCGGTTTAACTAAATATCTCGTATATCTGCTTCTCGTTTCAGCACGGGGTCAATGTCTTCGATTTATTTCGATTTATTTCGCTATTTTTGTAGTGTGATTTGATTAAAACCAAAAAGTCACTTCTATCTTATCCAGCTTTGCTGTCAGTATTGTCAATTCCAAGTCTGATAAAGTGATATGGTTGTACCGCGTTACGTTAGATTAGTTAAAGTCATTGGCGGCGCATTTCTACACAAAGATAAGGTAATTTTTTTGGTTATTTTTTTTTATTTTTCATTTTTTTAACTTCTTTTGGTCAGGACAACCTACTGTTCAATTTTCCGCATGTCATGGTAGATCACGTTGTACATTTTTGTGTTTTTGAGCGTGCATTGGGCACACGAAAATATATGTCTTAATATATATTTATTGCTCTAAATAGCACTTAATGTGGGGTAGTTCATTTATCGCAATGTTTCAGTTTTTAACAATTACATTGTAATAGAACAATTTGTTAAATAAACTTATTCTATTCTATTTTATTCTGTTAAGTTATACATGAAGCGCATGTATACTGTACTGTGCATAAAATAAATAGTGTGTTTGTGAAAATATATATTTGTTTATTTATTTTCCCATCATTTTAATACCTAAATACCTGAAAAGTTTTATTTTTTTTTTCTGTTTAACATGTAAATATATATAGGTCTATAAATATATTTTATTTTAACTGTAAATTGGACATTTAAACATAATTTACATTATACCGATGATATATTTCGTATTAATATTTGTTATATTCACTTAAAAAAAAAACAAAAAATAGAAAAGTAGTATTGTTCTTTCGTATGTAGCTCTTAAACGAAAAATTCTCTCGGAAAATGTCAAAAATAATAAAATCAATTTTCTCAACTTTTCTATCTCTTGATATATTTTCGAACAATACTTCATTTACGAGTTATATTGCAAATAAAGCGAAAAATGGCAAGCAATTAACGATTTTTTAATTTTAAAGTGTGTTGCCCCACCTGTCACGCATGCGGATAGACGGCATATGTTTGTGGACAACCCAAACTATACTTTAAGAAAAGAAATTGCGGGTAAACGACATTTCGCACAAAAAAACTATTCCGACTGGTCTATGAAGAAAATTGTAAATAATGCCAGGTACAATCTGAACACAACATTTCATCCCCACAAAATAAAAGACTGTTTATTAAGCTTTAAAATGATTTTTGTCTGTTTCTATGGCATAAAGAAATAGAGAAGTTATGACAGAAACAATGTGTAACTTCACATGCTTTGATGTAAACTTTCCCATTTTGTTTTTTGTGTGCTTACAGTACTTGCTTGAGAAAGAACTATAAAGGCATTTTCGAAAAAATGTAAATTTTTTAATTTTTTTGCAAATATCTCAATAAATATTAGTCCTGGAGGGGGCTGGAACCTTTGGTGTGAAGCTGCCTCTGAAGTAGTTTCCACAGACAGCAAAACACTTGAATACTACTCGACTCGCCTTTCGCCAATCATGTTGGCATCATCTGGAGACAATTAAAACAGTTTGGACATCAGTTTATATAGTATAAACCGCAAAAACCCTCTCTTCTGTTTAAGTAGTAGTTTTAAGGGGCGGCTGTCAGTATTTTACACTTAATTTTTTTATTTCTTACATTTTCTAAAAATAATTTTTAGGCCATTAAAAATAAAACAGTAGTCTATATGTAATGAAGCATTATAAGACGACTTTTTTGTAAATATTTCGTACAAAGACGAGATACCTTTCCCCCCATTTTCGAGGATGCTGAACACGATGCAAGTGGTGGGAGAAGTTTTTGACCCTTGAAACGGTCAAGAACCACCCCTTTTATGGATCCCTTTATGTTTTCATATACAGTGCGTGTAATTGCTGATTAGGCATGTACATTCACGTAGCGCGAGAGGTATGACAACACAGCAGAGCAAACTCGCCCGTCGACGAAGCATCCCAGCTCTCAGTTATTTCATTTCAGCCAGCTGGCACAAGCGATGTTGTAATTCTTACTCCCTATGCCTAGCCCGCCACTACACACACTGTATAAACGCGTCTGGGGAGTGATTTATCGACGGGTTATACTTGAAATAACATGGAAGGGGGTTATTAAATAAGTGGAATCCAGACAGCAGGCCTCGGGGAAAATCATTTTTCTTCAAATGATTCGGTTCAAACGCGTATCCCCCCGTTTTCGGAGTCGCTGATCACGGGAAAAATATTCATTTTTAGCTTCAACCCCTCCTCAGTCCTGGAGTTTATATATGAAAACATAAAGGGATCCTTAGAAGAGGTGGTTTTTGGCCGTTTCAGAGGGTAACGGCGGTCAAAAACTTCTTCCACCACTTGCATCGTGTTCAGCACCCTCGAAAACGGGGCGGGGGGAGGTAATCTCGTCTTTGCACGAAATATTTACACTATTTCTGCCTTCTTTACATAGACTACGATATTCTTATTACATTTCGATAAACCGAGCTGTTCTCAAGTATTTTTTTTTTACATATCAACATGTATTTACAATATTTTATTATAGTACGGGAGGCAGCGCTGCATTTTTTCGAGGAATTTTATACCGAATAAATTTCATTTTTATCAGTTGATTAATATTCAATAATCAGCAAAATGGGCGTCAGTCGCCGCACCCGCGGTGGAGCTAGAGGTGACAGCATGTTAAAGTTGAAAAAAAAAAAAATTATGCTACGAGTATTTTCATACTCGAAAAACCAACCTAACTTGAACAATTTCCCTTATGTTCATATATACAACTTTGTAAAACTTTTAATATCACTGATACAATCAAAAAAAAAAATTTCGCGAGCAGGATTTGAACCCGAGACGTCCGTACCTTGAATAAAAAGTGCCAGTCGCCTTACCCACTGCCCTATCTAGTGACTGAGGCCCGGTTTGTAAGAACATAATATGACATGTAGACATACTTGGTGATTTATTTATTTTATTTTTTACTTCCACGTCCAGTGGAAGTATAGTAACGACAAAAAATTTTTTTAAAATTTTTATTGTCCAAATAGGCTTAAAATGTCATGAAACGTCGAGATTTTAAGTTTGAGCGAAAAAAAAATTTCTGTCTGTCTGTCGGTCTGTCTGTCTGTCGGTCTGTCTGTCTGTAACTTTTTTTTGTGCGCACGTTTACTCTGGAACCGTTTAAGATATTAACTTTAAATTTGGTACACATATGTACTTTAACGAGATCTAGAACTAGATTATATTTTCATCTTGTTCCGTCGAAGGGTTGGGGGGTGAATTGGGGTAAATTTGGGGTAAATGGGTAAATCAAGCAGGTAAGAGTCCATGAAATTGGTATTTAGTATATACAAGAGAAGCTAAGGTCTCAAAAAAATTTTTGGCATTAGCCACCCCCATTACCACCCCTACCTCCTTATTAAAGGGGATGAAAAAAAAATGTGATTTAGTGTATGTACAGGAACCAGAAACCTCAAAATATTTTTTTACTTCATCCACCCCCCACTACCACCCCCCCTATCACCACCCCCACCCCACTACCGATGTGGGGTATCGTTTTATGGGTTTTTGGGGTAGAGGATTTCAAATATTATATTATTAAAGTTCCATAAACAATTATTTTCACATACAAAGTTTTTTCGTTGTGAGTGACTTGGATAGAGAATCTGGATGTGGAAGTAGTGATTCCTTGGGCAGCGGTTTTTTAAATAATAATAGCAATTGGAATTAATTGTAGTTTATGTACTTTTATGGTACAGCTCATAATGAACATTTTCCTTCTTTTTGTTGTTATCCATAGAACTTATAGATTTCGAGATATTCAAAGAAATCGATGGAAAACGATTTTTTAACAACTTTAACCTGCTCTCACCATTAGCTCCACCGTTACCAGAATAGCTGACGTTCAGATTGCTGATGTATTAGGGGAAAACTATTATTGTTATGATTTTCAGTGGGTATGAAATGACTTGATCAAATACAGCGCTGTCTCCCGTACTATTAAGAAAGATATCTTTTTACACAAAAAAATGCTTTGAAATATTAGTCTGACATTTCTCGAAACAGTCAACTTTATTATAATCAAGTGACATTTATTTTAATTTATGGTAACTTATTAGACTTTGTTGCTTATCTTTGAAATATTTCACTTTAATTGTTAACATTTAAACATGAGTAACTGCACGTTCCATGAATTAACAGACGTAATTTGGACTTTGAGAGTTTCAGTAATGCTGCTGCTTCTGTGAGACGTTATAAGGAAAAATTCTCAAATAGAAACATTCCTGATTGCAAAATTTTTTTAATTACAGATAGGCGACTTAGGGAAACAGGAAACTCTTCCAGTGAAAAACAGACCCACATAACAAAGTATGATCATAGTACAAATCTGAAAGTACGTACCAGTGGGGGCTGGTGAAATTTCTCGTCTGTGGCGCATGGTACCCATACGAAATATGGGAAATAACATCTAGAGAAGCACTTCTCTAATGACCCCTAAAAAATTTTGAAAAAGCAGTTTGCGAAAAAATGTTTTAAAATTCTGTAGCCACCCCTGGGTCTAGGGACGCCTGTTTATTATTATTTTTTTTTGACATATGCATTTGACTTTTCATAAAAATACAACAATACGTTTTGAAGTTTATGAAAATATTTTCATTATTAACTGAAATACAATGAACTGAAATTTTGTAATTTACAATTTAACAAATTACAATATTTCAATTCGTTGTATTTCAGTTAGTAATGAAAATATTTTCATAAACTCCAAAACGTATTGTTGTATTTTTATAAAAAGTCAAATGCATATGACAAAGAAAAATAATAAACAGACCACGGGAGGCTACCGAATTTTAAAAATTTGTTTCGCAAACTGCTTTTTCAAAATTTTTTAGAGAAGTGCTTCTCTAGATGTTATTTCCCATATTTCGTATGGGTCCCATGCGCCACAGACGAGAAAAAAATATTGAAATTTCACCAGCCGCCACTGGTACGTACTCATGCAAAGTATGTACTTTAGTTTATACTTTCTTCAAAGAACGACCTACTTTTTACATGCAATTCAGTTGCAAATGTTTCCAAGTCTTTGGTACTTTGCATGGTCTTTTTATAGGCATAGCACATGTAAAAAGTATAAAGTATGCATAAGAATAGTAGTACTAATTATATACTTAATATGAATATTTTTGCCTTTCGGGTGGAAGGAAAATAAAGAATAGTAGGTCCATATGTATTTTATTTATATTAACATATCTAATATTGTTTTACTACACTCCAATTTACTCTCATAAATTATATTGTTTATTAAATTGTTAAATTCATTTTTGCTTACCTTTTTACCAATTGCGGTCGGTAGGGATCGACACTGCATGCCTGCGTTATCTCTATCAGTTCTACTGACTTACCCACTGGGCTATTCTTTGTCCATTATTTTGGTTGCTAAAAGTGGTATATTATTGTGTGGGAAATTTATTTGATGAGATTGTCAGTAATAATAAGTCTTTGTTATGTGAAATTGAATTTCTAATACAACTTATAACAAACAATGATACCTTATTTAAAATATTATGTGAAAATCGTTCAACTTCTCTTTTTTCTATTTTTTATTTGTGTTCCCACACCTACATTTTTCCTGTTAGCATTTATATTTATTTATTATTGTAAAAAACTTGTTTAATTTCTAATGGATAAACTGTGATATAGGGCCTGTGCACCATTTGACAGCTGACGAGATTGAAGGCCACACAATAACCTCAATCTTTCAATGTTTTTAATTTGAAATTCACAGTTTTCCTTTGCTTTTTTTAACCTTTGTGTGCTATTAACTATTGAAGTTGGCAGTTTTAAATGTAGTTTTCATTATACAAAGCCAATTACATGTGTTGTGTAGTAGTTTTCCTTTTAAATTCATTGAGATGTAGAGAGTACGTGTTTTTCGTTATTTTCTTCTCGTTTAAAACAATTTATAGGATTTATGGTATTATTACATATAGAGCATATTCAGCTTATTTAAGATTTAAGTACCTACTGATAATTATTTTGTTGCCAATTAACGACAAAACGACGTCATATTTTGTTGTCGAGCCGAAAGAAATGCCAATTTAAGCTTTAACAGGTAGTTGGTATGTGTTTATTATTTAATATTTTAAAAAAATACATACTGTATGCATGAGTACAAAGTTATAGTTATTTCAGATTGCCTTCGGTTTCACCAAAGAAAGAAAAGTTTGTAATCGCAGCCAAAACAGCGAAGAGAAAAGTGAATCTTACTGAATAAAACATTACATGATCACATAAGTTGAGTTCCTATAGGTACTGAAAAAAAAAGCAAGTTTTGTAATATTTTAAAGTAAAATTGTTTTGGTATTTGTAGGATAAATTATGCGAACATAACGTAAATATTGTCCCTATAATGAAACTATAAGTTTGTAGACTAGATGAGTTTATTAATTTAATTACAAGGGTATAACGGTCAACTAAACTTCGACGTAGTGGAATTTTTTAACATATTCAATCATTTACGAATTTAAATATATAAATAAAAATATTTTATTAGTTTTATGTAATCAAATTTCTTCGTGAAGATTTTTCGCACCGATGCGCAAGCTGTACTTGGTTATAAACCTCCAAACATTCGGTTTCTTCAGACCATAAACGCTATTATTGTAGACTAAATAGTTCATCATATCAGGATATAATATCTTTGAGAAGTTTTCCACATTTGTCGCCTCAACTTCGACAACCAAATATGATGGCATTTTGTCGTCAATTGGTAACAAAATAATTATTAGTACTTACTTAAATCTTAAATAAGCTAAATATGCTTGCTCTATGGGTAATAATACTATACATCCTATCCATCTTATAAATTGTTTTAAACAAGAAGAAAATAACGAAAAACACATAGGTAAACAATCTACATCTCAACGAATTTGAGGAAAAACTACTACATAACACATGAAATTGTCTTTATATAATGGAAACTATATTTAAAACTGCCTTCTTCAGTTAATAGTTGATAGCACAGAAAAGTTAAAAAAAGAGAAGGGAAACTGTGAATTTCAAATTAAAAACATTGAGAGATTCAAAGATTGAGGTTGGGTGATCCCCAATATCGTCGGCTGTCAAATGGTGCACGCGCCTATAAATGTGCACAGAACTTTTCGCATCAAAAAGCGGTCAATCACGGTCAATCACGTCCATAAATCAAATATAGCTTAGATATTACGTCATTATTCAAATTTGTTGGTAAAGTTAGGTATTTTTCATATACTTTTGATAGTTATGAAAGTATATAAATATGTGTATGTGAATATTTTATCCTTTTTTGTTTGTAGGTACTTAAAAGAAAAATTAAAGTGGGTACATAGTACATACTTTTAAATTCATTCTCTCTTCGTCAATTATTTCATATTCTTAGCATGTAATTGCATGACAAAAATTTGCTAATATGAAATTTGCCGGTAAGTTGTATATACTTTGTTCATATGCTTTTTACAGTCATAAAAGTATGTACAATTCTGCTACGTATTTCAGATTAGTCTGATGCAGAGCAATATATTATATATTATACTATTATCATATGAAATGGAATCATACCCAAAAAGTACGTAGTATATTTATAAATAGTACATGTACAAACTGTGTTATGTGGCGAGATGCTGGCCGTCCAAGAACCCAAGAGCTGCTGATGTTGAAGAAGAAATGTTGGAGGAATTTTTATCTGAAGATATGCCAATAAGAGCTGGTTTTTGTGAATTGTTACTTAAACCAACGCAAAATACTCCAAATTCATTACGTAAAATTTTATTTACTGACGAGCTAAATTCACACAAGGCACGTTTATTTCTAGGAATATGCACATCTGGGATGAAGAAAATCCTAATGCAATAATACAAACCCATTTTCAAAATACTTTCAAAATAAATGAATGTGCAGCAGCTTTAGGAAATCAGTTCGTTAAATACCATATTTTTCTTTGAAATTTAAATGGTTATATTTACTGTCATTTTTTAGAAAACACCTTTAGGGAAGAATTATTAGGTAACATCTCCTTGTGAAGGAAAAGAAACATGTTTTTTATGCATGCCATTACAATATAATAAAATATGTAGAAGATGGTTAAACAAGCACCATCCTAATATATATGCATTGGTCGGCACCGATGCACCGATTAATTAATTAATTAATTAATTAAATTAAGCAGCCTGGTCGGTCTCCTGATCTCACTCCTCTTGATTTCACTGTATGTAGTTAGTAAAATCAAGATTTTATAATACTTAAATTGACGCCATTGAGCAGTTGAGAGAAAACATCGATCTTGAGTTTACGATGCTACAGAATGATGCAGGAATTTTACAGGATTTTCAACGTTCCTTAAAAAAAAAAAGGTTTTGAATGGGCATTAGGGAAAATGGAGGACATTTTGAACAATTTTTATAATCGATAAATTAGTATTTTTCTATGTTTAATTATGTTATTTTATGAACTTAATACTTCAAAGATTCTTTGTGTAAAAGGATTTCTTAATAAAATGTTGTAAATGCACGTTGATTTTTAAAAATAAATTACTTGATTATGACTTGGTTTATAGAAATGCAATGGTATTTACTATCCCCCTTTACAATGGTGTAATTCCCTGATTATCCATTTTCGGAAATAATTTGATATAAAAGAGTATTTTTATTTTTGGATGCATTGTCAGTCATAGAAATATAGGGAGACAATGTTGGACCACCGTGTATAACTGTATAATTAATTAATTAAATACAGCAGGAAGCACGAAATATTTTGCAGAATATTTATATTTTTCCATTTTAAAGACAGGAATAAAAGTCTTCTCCCTCATTTTACCTTACCTAAGTAATTAATTAAAGGCAATTTTCAAATAATTATGTGATCTTGAAAGCAAAAAAGAAATTGCATTATCTTGTAAAATAAATATTGCAGCACTATATAATATTGTTTTAGTTTTAGAAAGGTCTTTTAAATCTATCTGGATATTCTGAATAGTTTTTGTCCTTTATGAGTGTCTTAATAAATATCCCTAGACTTTTTTGGGTCCCGAAGTATATTTATTTTATTCTATACGTATTTTATTCAGTTTTTACTTTTGATCGACGCTAGACAAACATTTTTTTTGGCCTTTAACATAATGTAATAAATAGGATTTTTTTTCAAAATTCGGGCTCCGAGGATTTGTTGTAATTTCGGTAAGCTTTAATTAAAAAAAAAATTGTTCATTTCCTACAAGATTTGCGCTATCTAGCAATTTTTTTGGCCTTTAACTGAATATAATAAAAAAGAATTTTTGTTTCAAAATTCGGGCTCCGAGGATTTTTTGGAATTTCGGCAAGCTTTAATTTAAAAAAAAATGGTTAATTTCTGACAAGATTTGAGCTCTCTATCTATTTTTGAAACAAAAAACTCAATTTGGGACCACTGTGCGGCGCCTTCGCCAAAATTTCTCAAACTTTACTTTTTTCTACGCTATTTTTATTAAAACAAAAAATATTTTTAGTGCAAATATTCTAAGGGACTATTAGAAATCACAATATAGTTCAGGAACGGCGTTATCGAAAGTGGGTGATAGTTACTTTAAACGAGGTAGTAGATTTTTTTTATCTTGTATGTATTGTAGAGGGTATATGAAATCCAAATCCTTGGCAAATTTTTGTGTGGACGAAAAAACCTCGAATTTTTGGCCCTTTTTTCAGTTTGTGGCCTATAACTTAAAAACAATGCATCCAATCGAAAAGTCATTTATTATCAAAATTAAATAGCATTAAATTTCGCTTCGAATGAGTACCTCAAAGTTGAAATTTCATCAAGAGGTATGGGCGTATTTTTTTACAACTTTGGTGTAATTGGCAGTCGAATAACAACAAGTTTTACCAACTTGTAAAAAATTCCCACTGTGTAACTTTTTAAACGTCTTCAGCTCTGAAACGGCTAATCTAAATGAAAAAAATCCATAGAATGAAAGTTGTAGAGCATGTAATTTCAAGTTCATTACCTAAAAAAAAAAAAAAAATAAAAATAATAAAATTTAAAAAATACACCCATACCTCTTGATGAAATTTCAACTATGAGGTACTCATTCGAAGCGAAATTTAATGCTCTTTAACTTTGATAATGGATGACTTTTCGTTTCGATTGGATGCATTGTTTTTAAGTTATAGGCGACAAACTGAAAAAAGTGCAAAAAATTCGTGGTTTTTTCGACCACACAAAAATTTGCCAAGGGTTTAGAGGTCTAAAACTTGGATTCTACATACTCTCTACAACATATATATACAAAATAAAAAAAAATCTACTACCTCGTTTCTTGTAACTATAAAGTACCCCGTTACTGAACTAATATAAAACGTATGAAAAAATAATCATGAACTCGGAAATTTTTTAACTTAACCGCTTGTACATTTTTTGAGCTGTATCTCGGAAATTAAATGCGGGATCGAGTTGGCCCATGAGAATTCTTAATCACAAAGTCGAAATCTATGACAATTATTACCATTTTTAGTAGCTTAAACTGAATTAAGAAAAAACCTCTGAGCTATTTTTAACCTCTCGTTAATAATTCAAAAGTTACTAATGTTGATAAATAGTAAATTAAAAACTGTACCAGCACCCAGCATGTAATTAAAAGGTATACATATTTACTAAAATAGTGAAAGTTTTCCCAATTTCAGTAGCTTGAACCTACTTAAGATGAAGAAACTCTTAAGTTATTTTAATCTTTAATTACTAAATTTAAGCTGCAGATGTAAATAATAATTATAAACCTTCCTATAACCTGTCAACAAACAAGACTAAGGGCCGGTTTTTCAATGCGAGGTTAAGCACTTTATCATACAGATAAACTAACTAGAAGTTTAAAATGTGAACTTGCAATATTAAAATGTTTAATAGAAGCACAATCTAAACTTCAAGCTACTTTATCTGTATGATAAACTGCTTAACTTCGCATTGAAAAACCGGTCCTAATAGATCAACCCAACTTTTCTATGTAGTACACAGCCTAACATAACCTAACCTAATCTAGCTGTCATTCTTATATTTATTTTTTCATTTAATTTAAGAGTGAAATTTTCTTACAGCTTTAATTAATTACCGGACATTTTTGAAGCACTAGGGAGATTACTAGTGAAAATTTTCATAAAATGAACAAAGGTGTTAAAATGAAAACAACATGCAATTTAACTTTAATAGTTACTATAAATTGTAGTTTTTATCAAAATGCTTGTGATTCTGGCTAGTTATTTTTCTTCACTTATAAGTTATAACGAAAATACAAAATAACCCTTGTAAATTGATATATTGGTTCATTTAAGATACGGCCCTGCCACAAGACACATTATTTTGTAGATGTTTTGTAGGAATCGTCTATAGTTTAATTATCTTAAAATGCTTGTTATTAACACAAAAGTATTTTATAGAGGGAAGCCATTTCATGAGACCAGCGTCCGAAGTCGTAAATATGACAAGACATAAAAAATTTAAAAATCACATTTTTATTAATATTTATGGCAATTAATATGTGCTAATTAGAAAGTTATGATGATTAAAACAAATTGGCGTTAAATTTCATTACAAAAAAATTTTAAAATGTGAAATCAATTTTTATAAAATTTCAAAAATTATTAGAAGCCTTCAGTAAACATGAGGGGCACTTAAAATTCATCAAAAACACATGACATAATTCACAGTAAAATTTCCTTCGCATCAAAAATTGCAGGCTCTATGGGTTATCATGTCTCTAAAATAATTATTAAGAAAGTTCTTATCCACTATACTAAAAGCTTGGAATATATGGAGATCACATATTATATATTTGTAAGTATATGTATGCGACTTTTTGAATATATAAGAAATCGTTTTGTTTTATTGATGTTTTATAGCAACAATAACACACAGTTAAGTATGTGCTTTATAGCGCAATTAAATGAAGCTTCAATAAAACTGTTTTATGGTGGGGGTACCGAATTTTCTTAGAGTCTGCGGAAATGTTTAAACAGTTATTTTGTAATCGTTGCAATAGGCTTTACAAAATATCAACCGTGACTGAATTTGTGTCGGAAACACTTCTGCAGCTTTTATAAAATACCAAATTGCTATTTGGGATGTAATTAAAATAAAGCTAATTGACAGAAATTTTTAGAGCTGAGGTTTTTTTTTTCGAGTAGTTTTATTACTTGAATTTATTAAAAAACTTGTGCTGCCAGCCACTCGACGGAACATGGCTTTGGCAGGAGCAAAAAAGTCCTGTCAAGCGTTGGCCCACTGATGCGCCTGCAGAGTCGATTTTGTGGAAACACAGCCTAAATATAGCACAAAAAATAAGAAATTAATTTTAAGCAGATCTTTCAAAAAAGAATGTCGCTGGGTGCCGTACTAAAACCCATTGACTGATCTCGTTAAAATTCTATGTCCACTTACAAGTATATCTCCAACCATTTTGTTGATTTTTCGCCTACCCTTCAAATTAAGTTTTTTCAAATATAGCTCTAACGATTTAGCTCAAATTTTGTACGTTAATAGTACATTACAAACGTAAAACAATATGTCATTAGCTGTTTTGTCTGGAAAATTCAAATGAGGGTAGTTAGTAGGCAGCAAATAAAAGTTCTATGACACGGCATGTAGTCGTAAGACAAAAGTCAAAAGGAAAAGGCGGCCAAAAGCCTATTAATAATAAAGGACCTATGACACTGAGCGGCAAAAATAAAGGCGGTAGTCGACGGGACGGCACGAGTCCGAGTAATAGTAAGTAACAAAGAACAGTATAACACCAATATCAAAAAAAAAGATAGTTCCCACATTACGCGAAATTTCTGACTTGAAATTTGTTTTTTACTTGTAGAAGCTTTTTTTCGGAAACGAACAAAAGAATAAAAAATATTATAAATGTGGGGCGCAATATTTAACTTTGCACACAGGCGGCCAGGTAGCTTGGCACGGCTCTGCTCTAGGGTGCTCTATGAGAAAATTTGATGTGGGTAACTTGAAACAGTTATTATGGTAAGCTATTATTTAAATTTGTTGAAAGGATTGACAATAATGATTATTCATAACAAGGTCTGTGTACTTAATTGCACCGATGACCTTAGCTACAATGTTGTGTATATACGTACAACAATACTAACACAGGGTAGTCTGTAAATAACGATCCTTAGGGGAATAGTCAATTTCTGACATCAAATATTACGATTTAGCTAAACTTATCTTAGTCCAAAAGGTGACTTTAACTGAGATACAGGGTATTAAAGTCAATATTATTTTTTTAATTTCTCACATATAGGTATATATTTTGAAGTTTTTCAAATATTGACATGAAAATAAGATGAGAAATTCAAATCTGTTCCCATTTTTTGTTTAAATCCTGGAGGGCGCCACATAGCAATGTTTATGATGTAAATATACGCTTAACTTTTTTTTACCCGTAATGTCGATTTTTAAAAGAATCCTAAACCTACCTCATTTTGGCGAAAAAAAGTTTCTAATGAATATAATATATAATACTTTCAATTTCTAAGGCTAATGCCTTATAAACTGATCGTTTTTGAGGTAATCACATTCCGCGTAATTTATTTCAAGAAATATTAATGTAGTAGGCGCCGCGCTGATGCCAACAATACTTTTGACATTTTAATTACAACGCTCTAACATAGAATTAAGCCCAAATTATCAAGTTAATTTTGTTTGAGAAACAAATGAAGAGAAACATTAATTAAACAAAATTTTGGTTTAAACAAATGCCCAACAAATATAGAACAAAATGTTTAAGGGACAACTAAGTTACTTTAATGTTAATTAGTTCATTGATTTTTACTTCCATAATCAGTGGAAGTATAGTAACGACAAAAAAATTTTTAAAAATTTTTATTGTTCAAATGGGCTTAGAATGTCATGAAACGTCGAGATTCTAAGTTCGACCAAAAAAAAAAAAAATTTCTGTCTGTCGGTCTGTCGGTCTGTCGGTCTGTCTAACTTTTTTTGTGCGCACGTTTACTCTGGAACCGTTTGAGATATTGACTTGAAATTTGGTACACATATGTACTTTAACGAGATCTAGAACTAGATTATATTTTCATCTTGTTCCGTCGGAGGGTTGGGGCGTAAATTGGAATAAATTTGGGGTAAATAGGTAAATCAAGCAGGTAAGAGTCCATACAATTGGTATTTAGTATATACAAGAGAAGCCAAGGTCTCAAAAAAAACTTTGGCATTAGCCACCCCCATTACCACCCCCACCCCATTATTAAAGGGGATGAAAACAAATTGTGATTTAGTGTGTATACAAGAACCAGAAACCTCAAAATATTTTTTTACTTCATCCACCCCCACCACCCCCTTATCACCACCACCACGCCACTACCGATGTGGGGTATCGTTTTCTGGGTTTTTGGGGTAGAGGATTTCAAATATTATATTATTAAAGTTCCATAAACAATTATTTCCACATACAAAATTTTTTCGTTGTGAGTGACTTAGATAGAAAATCTGGATGTGGAAGTAGTGATTCCTTGAGCAGCGGTTTTTCTAATATGATTAATTTTTATCAATGAAATCAGTGTAGTGTGTATATTAGCTAATATCGAGGTGCTACAGAAACATGTCGAGATCACGTCATCGTACACCAAAGATATAGTATTTCATTTTAGTGATCAGGTTGTCAAGTTGGTTTGAGTCTGAAGAGCACACGTTAATACAGTTTCGGCATCCGCTACATCTTCGTATATTTGTATACTTAATCGATAGCCTTAGTACAATTTTGCTCTAAAATTATAATAAAACATGACGATTTACATGCCTCTGGCAATCACTCTATAGGACGGATATGGCCCAATTGAAATAGGGAGTATTCTACCATATTATTTTACACATACCGTGCGTGTAATTTCCCATTAGGCATGTACATTCACGTAGCGCGAGAAATATGACAACACCGGTAGCCGTAAATTCGTCCAGCTCTGTTATTTCATTTCAGCCAGCTGGCACACGCGATGTTGCAATTCTACTCCCCATGCCTAGCCCGCGACTACACACACGGTATACTAAAGATACAACAATTTTAGACGTATCAGAATATATCATGCTTATAAGAAACGATTTACACACATACCCTAATGAACAATTTTGTTTTACAAAGATTCTCGAAATATTACCATCACCAAATTATAAAGCCTTTGGTAATATAAATTGTTGGCCTCTTAAAGAGCTTAAATGGCGAGTTCTATAAGGGCTAAGGGCTACCATTACCACTATTTGCTAACCTTATATAACTCTCAAGTTTTATAACAACAAGTGATAGAAATGTAACTGTTACCTTTATATAACTTTTTATAGACCTATTGTAGGCTTTATGCGCCTTTTGAACAAGTAACGAGAATGTTTTTACAATCGTATCACTTTATTGGATATCCTGCTTGCTCCTTTGCACTTAGCACATGTTTCTCTTTAGGTGTCGGTGGTAAACTATTAAGTGATAGCACAATATAATAACTCTTTTTCTTCCAACGAAAAGTCTTCTTTTCTTTCGCCTATGGAGTAATGCGACAAGTTGATTCTTGAAAAGAAAATGTACTAGTATGCTGTGGACATTACATTTTGAATCTTTTATTCTACATTTTTCTCAATAATACCAATATGGTGTCCAACGATGCATAAAAAATATGGCGGATATATTTAAAAGAGCCAAGCGGACTTTACAAAACCAATATGGAACTATTAGTGTACTTATTAATACTTCGAAACCTCTATATAAATTTACTGCGTAAAGATGTTATTATATAACTTTTTAGTGTTCACATTGACCAAAAGTGATATTATTTTTCATTAATTTATCTAACCCCCCTTTACAGAGTTGTGAAACGCAACAAAATCAGATGGGCAATCAACAAGTTCCAACCATTCAAATCTCCTGGGATGAATGGAATTGACCCAATTCTGCTCCAAAGAGGACAGGATATAATACCACATTTGTCTAAAATATTCAGAGCCTGTCTCTCCTGGAGATACATAACACATATATGGCAGAAGGTGGCCAGAAATGGGCAGGATATCAGGCCAAACGCCTAAGTCATATATACCCATAAGCCTGTCTTAAAACATTGGAAAGACTACTGGACAGGTACATTAGAGACGAAGTACTAAACGAAAACCTCGTCAGTACGCAAACAGATCTCGCGCTGGATGATCTGAACAAGCTACTGATAAAGTCATCAGATGACAAAGAAATGGCAGTGGCAACATTATTAGATATAGAACAGTATTCAACAAAGCGACAACGCAATAATTAACGAATGTTTTCTCAAATAGAGGAATTCCAACAATATTCTGCCAGTGGATTAAAGCCAGCCTAGATAGGAGGATAATAGTATCCAATCTAGGCGAGGCTACCATTGAGGCAAAGGTGAGTACAGGCTACCCTCAAGGAAGAGTACTATCTCTACTGGTGTGGGCAACCCTTGTTAACGAACTCCTCCGAAAAATTTCCGCAGGAGGCTTTTATTGCCTAGGATTCGCTGACAATCTAGCGATAGAATTCAAGGGGCGGTTTGCGAACACCATATCAGCGTTCGCAAAGAGCCATAAACATTGTCGACAGGTGGTGTAGTGAGGAAGAACTTTCCACAAATCCTCACAAAACTACAGTCGTTACCTTCACAAAGAAAAGATCCTTGGGAGGCCTAAAATCCCTAAGGCTGAATGGAGTGGAAATTCCATTTGCCAGTAAGGCGAAGTACCTAGTCATTTTGACCAAAAACTGACATGGAATTTCCACATCCAAAAAGTCACACAAAAAGCAATGATCGCCCTGGTAAGGTGCAGGCCGATATATGGAAAAAACGGGGTTAAACCCCAGATGACCCAATGGTTACACAGTGTTAGACCAATGTTAACTTATAGATCAGTGGTATGGTGGATAAAGACACTTCAGCTAGGAGCAGTAAGGCTATTAAGAGGCGTACAAGGGCTTGCCTGCCTGTGCGTCACGGGGGCCATGAAAACTTTTCCGACGGCTGCATTGGAGATCTGCCACCACTACACGTTTCTTTCCTCGTTCAGTGTTGTACAGGCTAATGCAAGGTACAACGCCCATATTGCGACAAAACGGAACAAAGCACCAAAAGTTATACTCAGAGCTGAAGGCAGATTCCATTTTAGCAATGCCCACGGACACTATGGTCGCCAAGTATAACTTTCATAAAAATTTCCAAATCAAAATACCAGACAGAGAGGCATAAACAGTCTGGTATACGGACGGCTCCAAGACAGAACAGGAAGTCGGAGGTCGAGATAAAGTCGAAAACGGAAATCCCGATAAGTCGAGAAATACACGTCACAGTATTTTAGGCTGAAGTGGCCGCCTTACAGTGGTGTGCAAAGGAAATAATGAGGTAAGGAACTGTTAACCAGTCAATTGCCATTGTTGCCGACAGCCAAGCAGCACTAAAGGCAATCGATTCCATGTAAGACTAGTAAGGGATTGTATTAATGCCCTTACGAATCCAGGGGGTCAAAATAAAGTGACCGTGGCTTGGGTATCAGGGCACGAGGGACACAGGGGAAATGAAAATGCTGATGAACTGGTCCGGGAAGGCGTGTCTAAGGACCTGGTAGGACTCGAACCCTTGTGTGGTGTGGCTAAGCCATGCATACGATCATCCATTAATAAATGAGTACCAGAGAAATCTCTAGGATGGTGAAAAAGTTTCCCACGACAGAGACAGGTTCGTTCATTAAAGAACGATCGGTCAAATTCAGGGAAGATCTACGCTGCCAAAACAGAAAATCCCTTAGGATAATACTGTCCTGCTATGGCAAGAAGTCGTATCTGATCAAATGTAATTTTAGAGAAATCAACTATTTTCTGAATTTATGTTATGTCATCTACATTTCATAATTCATGATTTTTATTTTTGGCAAATAAATATGTGTTCCTTTTATCAGTGTAACCATATAACAAAACATTGTATATATGTTAAGTTACGACAAATAAATCTGGTAATGATCGGATATGACTTTTGAGCTTAGTGAAGGTCTATTTTGTAGATATGACACATATTCGTTATGTATATTCACTAGTTTTGCTTTAGATACGACTTCTACATTTTGTATAGTGGTGAGGATCACTAATACGGTGCAAATGCAATTAAAATCTCAAAAATAAATTTTTTGCAGTTACGACATCTTGTCTTAGCAGGGCAGTATAGTGGGTCTTCTAACTAGGAGTCTACTGGGCCTGGCAGAAGATGCAACATGCATATTCTGTCAAGAGGAAGAGGATGCCTCAGTACATGTGCTGTGCCATTGCGAAGGCCTAGCCAGACTGTTTTTATACACTTTTTTTTAACTACGATGATTATTTAAAAAATATGGTGTTTGATTAAATCAAATAAGTATAATATTCAGGGTCAAATTTAATGATCAAACTTTTGTATTCGTAACTTGACTGCGCCTCATGTCATAAATCATAATGTGTACTTCTGCTTTCATCCCAACAATGCTAATGATAGTCGGCGCTAGAATAACAATTTTTATAATTGTCGTCAGAAGGATGATGTTTATTGTTATTTATGCGAAAATATATTTGGTGAACATGGTAACAAAGTTTTATTATTTAAAGTTAAACATGAAACGAATTCTAACATTCCATTTACTATTAATGTGAATTGAATTACGTCCATTATGTTGCTATGAAATTCTAATTACCTAGCAATTAAATATATTTAAATATATTAATTATTAGTACGTAAATGAAAATTAATATTTAATTCTTTTTTTCTTAAATATATTATCTTTGATTTATTTAACAATAAATATATACAACATTGTACAGGAATCATTTAATAGTAGATGCTGGGCGTGAAATTAAGACGAAAGAGGTAGGGGCGTATAGGGGCAGTTTTTGACCTGTACGGTCAGTGGTCCTTAAATGTCATAATGTTTTTCTTCTTAAGTAGGCACTCTGTCCTTTTATTATATTAAATGTACAAGTATTTTTTTTAATTTGTTGAAAGGTCACTTCCGAGATTTGGATTAACAAAGTGACAAATGTATTTCATACACATTTTATTTAGAAGGCATTGTTACACGTGTATTACTGAAATAAAGCTAAATAACTATATTTAAGCAGAGAAGTTAAAAAATTTCTCCACTTCACTACAAATAATGTCTGAGTATGTCTTTAAAAATCGCTGTAAGTATAAAAAAAACGTAAGTGCGTTGCTTGTTACAAAATCTTCGAGTTGTCCACCATAGTATACTATTGAATTATAATCAAATAGTACCATAGTATAATCCAATATTTTAGTGGGTGCCCCACTCCTTCCTTTTCCAAGACCTCTACTATCTTACGCTTTGATCATCGACGAATGCTAAAGCTACCAGCTCCTCTGACAGGTACCAGAGATGTCCAAGAAACTTTTCATTGCATTTTCGGAAAGAGTTTAGTTAGTTTGTTCATATTTTCTAGGCAGCTTAAGTACTTGAGACAATTTCTTAAAGAGCAACAATGCCAGCTAACAACCAGAAGCGCACGTAATTTGGTACAGTAAAAATGAAAATGTCAAGAATTCCATCCTCTTTTTTATTGGCGAGTTTGAACTAGTCCCGAAACAGATAGACCTTCAATGAATGCAGTACTTATGTCAGCACGATGACCTTGGTCAATGTTAAATCAATTTGGGTTGAGTCATATACCTTTTAGATGCATGCCGCCAAGGAACATAATAGTCAAATTAAATAGCGTATAATAATCATCTTTGGATTGAAACTTTTCAAGTTGAGTTTTGGGGAAAGGGATTATATCAGCACCATTTAATACAAGTTCGACATCGTCTATGATGTCGGTTGGAGATGTTCTGAAATCGGTTTTATTCGTCTAATTCCAGATAATTCTTGAATAATTTTAAAATAAGAATTCCTGTCCACCTAAAGGTCTTAGCGCCTAGAGAATCACAGCTTACGACTTTATTTCGAGGATGTGATGATATACGCCCTCCCATGATCCTTTTAAAATTTTTGCTCCAGTAGAAGGCACGCTCTATTTCTTGGTATAGTAGTGGTGGTTGTCAAGGCCTTTGATTTGATTGCAAACACCCCATTAGAAAAACTGTCAAAGCTGTGGATTGCCCTTTCCCAAATTCTAGTTTCGGAACGGCAATTCCCATTCCCGAAACTAAAATTGGAAAGTGGATCACCATTTCATGTCTAACAGTGTCTTCGGTCAGTGTCCATCCTAGTGAATTAGAGGAACAGATGACTGAAAGTCTGTTTTAACAGATTCCGCAATCTTCGCACTAAATTTCATTCATTTGCGAATAAAGGAAGTTTTGGCATTGTGCTTAAATGAATCACAGCCACACTCAAAGAAAATGACAGGTAAATTCAACCAAAAAGAGCATATGAAATCGCGCCTATCTAGTTTCATAGTTAAATCAATCAGTAAAGAATAGTCATACAACTTTATTTGTTTTCGTAAACAAATAGTAGTTTAATAATCATATCTTCTTGTAACAAATTAAATAGTACAATGACATTTTTTATGTTCACTAACCATTTTCAATTTGGTCTACAATTAAATAGTACGACTTTGTTTTTTGTTCACCAACTAATTTTCAGGTTGATCTACACTTTATTGTATGATGAAGTTTTTTTTGGTTAGCCAAAATCTCAGTATTGAGACATCAGACCACCCAAAGCAAAGATTAGAGATCGTTTATAAGATCCATCCAAATATATCGATGATCCCTGAGAGAATTTGAACACTGCAATCATGTTATTAATTTTCTATAAATTCATAAGAGTGTAAGATAATGCATGATTAATTATTGTCAGTGATTTGTATGTGGCGTCATCTGGGAATAATCTCTGTAATAGACTACGTGGTAAGCAAGCAAATTTTATGGTAATTCTTTTAGAACTTCTAGAAGACGACAATAATATTGGTTTGTCTACCAAGTACAATAGTACAGCGAACTAATACTGGGTTAGAATTACAATTCAATAATAGTTAAAAATAAAATATACTATTATCTAGTTTAATTTGACAGAATTCAACAAAATAATAGTCAGACGAACAAAATAATAGTCTTATTCATCTATTTTTTAAGTTAATGTTTGTTTTGTTGTACGACAACTTTTTATTAATTAAAATAACAATCATCTTCTTTAAAAATACCATCAATATAGTTTGGTTTAACAAAATTAACGATATTGTTAGTTAACCATTTTTTTTTGTTGAATTTACCCATACTATTTCTTTGAGTGCACTAGTTTAAGTACGTTATTTAGCACGACCGCTACTTAAGTGACCTATTGCTCATTGATTGTTCAGCACAATCTACTCAGGACTGACCTAACACAATTTATAGACATTTAATTATCTACAAAATTATTATATTTGTCAGATTTTAGAGGGCGGTGGCGAACTCTAGAAATTCTCCAAATTGATTTATATTTTACATGCGTTCAATTTTCGTCCAGATGAACTAACTGGCAGGTTATCCTAACAAAATTTCAAAAGTTCGAATTTAAAAACCACCACAATCTCACCAACTTTGTTATTTTAAATAGAATACGCGGTGTTTCTACAGATTTGGATTGAGGTTAAATCCCCTATACACATATCTATTATGAAATATTTCGATAAAAATTAAATAACCATTATACTACTTTACATAACTAGTGTCAAAGGTGATAGATTGGTAAACTTTAAACTACTTTTTAAAATAAATGTTTAAACTATTGTCCGTTTACTTCACAACATTTATTAAAGTCGAATAATTATTTCTTTATGAACAGATCAGACGGATTTGCTGGTGTATTCGTTTTTTTAAGTCCTCAATGTTATTTGGTCGAACATGCTTTAGATTTTAAATAACTCCCACAAGAAGAAATCTAAGGGGGTTAAATCAGGTGACATATATGGCCACTCAATACCTCCCCTCCTTCCGATCCATCTCTTGGGGAATGTAGTATCTAAAAACTGCCGAGCGAAGATTGCGTAGTGCGCGGGAGCGCCGAGCTGTCTTGCTGAAACCAAATTTGATCATTCAGTATGTCGTCACCTTGTGTATTTGGAAGCTTAATCAGGAATGAGTGGGGGAATTGAAAAAAATATAAGTAGCGTTCTCCGGTAGGCGTTCCTTCACAGAAATAAAGTCACACAATTCGAGTACCAGCAATTCCTGCCCAGGCATTAATTCTTTGAAGACGCTGAGTGTGCACCTCCTGCATCCAATGCGAGTTTTTTTACGTCGCCCCGTACCTGCAATGTTGTCTATTGACTGTACCACTAGACAGAACGTCGCCTCCTCAGAAAGAGTAATTTGTTGAATCTTTAAATTGTCATCGTACCTTCTAGTTTATCTCCTCGCAGAATTCGATTCTTCGGTCAGAATTATCTTCCGACAACTCATGCATCAAGTGGACCTTCTAATGTTGGTACCTTGCTGCTCGAAATATCTTTCTTATGGATCCAATCGGCAAATCATAATTTCTTGAAAGTTCTCGAACTGTCACATGAGGATGTTCTTCAGCTGCTTCTATCATCTTGATCATTCAAGTACTTTTGGTGGTTGGTCTTTAGGTAAATTTCTAACGTGGCCAAACTCTCTAAATTTTCTTTCTATTTTATTTACAGTAGATTGGGAAATTTCAGGCCAATTTGATAAGTTTCATGAAATAAATTATATAACTCTTCTTTAGCCCAAATTCTTTCTCCGAAACCAATAATCAGGAATTCCTTTTCTGTTAAAAGCATTTTGACACAAACTGAGGCTAAATTGAATAAATTCAACTGATACATAAAACATTTTAAGTAGAATATGCTTTTACAATAAATATGGGTTATTGTCGCATGCACGACTATTTCAGAAACTATTCATAATAAATATCTACATAGAGGATTTAATGAAAACGTTTTTTTGTTTTCTATCCAAATGTGTAGGGTGGATATATAGGGTGTTGTATTTATAATCATAAAGTTGGTGTCACTTTCACGAAAACCGGAAGTGATATTGAGGGACCGTGCAGTCCAAAAAATGCCACAAATAGAAATCAACTGATCCGAGCGTTTTTAAAGAAAAAAATTAATTAAGATTTTATCGAATTTATTCTTTTCATCGTGAACTCACTGTATAATTTCTATTTAAATCTGTTTTTGAAACTATCTTGTCGAAATTAAACGTAATTAAAACATCTTAATAAGGTTCACGATCCAAGTGAATAGTGATAATTATCTAATCTACTATTACTACTTAAATATTAAGTGATAATATTTTTGTTTATTTAGTACACAACAAGTCTATTTTATTCATTATATGCATTTCAAGTCACGGTTTTCTTTTAAATCAATGAGTTTCGTTATATTATTTTAAATAACTTCACCTTTGACCGAGTTATTATCGTCTGGGTTTGACTAATAACAACTTGATCTTATTTATGCAGTTGAGGGTATCGCTAGTAAATACATTTTCCTGCCAAACATATAAACACTTTTTAAGGACGCTATACTTTTTTTTCATTTTGTAATGAAAGATAGAAACTATCAAAGTTATTCGCCTTATCAAAAGTTACAACAACATCAAGACAATTCTAGAATACGAAAACTTTATGCTATAATTGATGATGTCTATTTATAACTCGAGTGTTCCCAATCGCAACAATAATATCTTGACATCGCCTACGCATTCTGCCAAAGAGGTTATTAATATAATATTAGCCCGTATTTGGTCCTTAAATTTTGAGAGCGAATCGGTGGTCTCATAACTCAATGAGATTAAAGTCTGGTGAATTTGGCGGAAGTTGTAGTGACGAAATCCCAGTTTTCCTACAAAACTATAAAATCTCAGCCAGTGGCGCCTTGAAACTAAGACGTGATGTTGTTTATGCTCTCCATATATGTTGATCCGGCTATCTTCAACAAAATAGAGATACAAAATTTGGTCGAAAATTATATCGCCCGCTACTCGACTGAAATATCACCAAATAGATTTCTTGACGACGAATTCTCACACTTCTTGATCTAGTTCAAGGCTTAATTCTACAATCATCTGAAAATATACCAACTCCAATTCCGTTTTGGTACAGTCATTAATTACATCTCGTCAACCGATGCGGGGGCATAAGGAAATAATTCAGGATTGGATTTTTTTGTTTAAGCGCTTTATGTCGGTGTCTAGAAAAGATCTAGAGTTTGTAAATTCCAACTCGATCGGGTACATGGAAACATTTTTGAAAAAGGTGCAAACAATCATTTTCGGTTTCATTCTATAAACAGTGATTTTAAAACTTTACGGCATTCACTTTCCATGACATACTTGATAAGGGTGTTTTCTCGATTTTTTAAATAATTATTCACCAAAAATCTTGTCTTTGGATTAATATCAAACCGATTTTCGATTTGTCGAAAAAATTTTTAATCAACTACTGGATTTCTAAAAAATGTTGCCATTTGAAAAAGTTAACTGTATTACAAATTAGTGATCTCGGAAATTTTGGTTGATCGTAGGTACTACTGATTCGAAAAATCTCACGTTTACATTTTTCTTTTATAATAATATAACTTTGAGTGCCTGAACTGCACTCTAGATGCAAATATAAAAACCGCTGCCCAAGGAATCACTACTTCCACATCCAGATTTTCTATCCAAGTCACTCACAACGAAAAAATTTTGTATGTGGAAATAATTGTTTATGGAACTTTAATAATATAATATTTGAAATCCTTTACTTCAAAAAGAAATAAAACGATACCCCACATCGGTAGTGGGGTGGGGGTGGTGATGGGGGTTGGTAGTGGGGTGGATGAAGTAGAAAAATATTGGCTTCTGGTTCATGTACACACATTAAATCACAATTTTTGTTCATCCCCTTTAATAATGGTAGGGGTGGGGGTGGTAATGGGGGTGGCTAATGCCAAAAATTTTTTTGAGACCTTAGCTTTTCTTGTATATACTATATACCAATTCTATGGACTCAACTTGCTTGATTTACCTATTTACCCCAAATTTACTCTAATTTACCCCAATTTACCCCCCAACCCTTCTTCGGAACAAGATGAAAATATAATCTAATTCCAGATCTCGTTAAAGTACATATGTGTACCAAATTTCAAGTCAATATCTTACGGTTCCAGAGTAAACGTGCGCACAAAAAAAGTTACAGATAGACCGACAGACCGACATACAGAAATTTTTCTTTCTCTCAAACTTAAAATTTCGACGTTTCATGACATTCTAAGCCTATTTTAACAATAAAAATTTAAAAAAATTTTTTTGTCGTTACTATACTTCCACTGGATGTGAAAGTAAAATGGCCCTAAAAAACAAATAGTCTCAATTACTTCCACATCCAGTGGAACTATAGTAACGACAAAAAAAAAATCTTAAATTTTTATTGTTCAAATAGGCTTAGAATGTCATGAAACGTCGAGATTTTAAGTTTGAGCAAAAAAAAATTCTGTCTGTCTGTCTGTAACTTTTTTTTGTGCGCACGATTACTCTGGAACCGTTTAAGATATTGACTTGAAAATTGGTACACGTATGTATTTTAATGAAATCTGGAACTAGATTATCTTTTCATCTTATTCCGTTGAAAGGTTGGGGGTAAATTGGGGAAAATGGTGGTAAATAGGTAAATCAAGCAGGTAAGAGTCCATAAAATTGGTATTTAGTATATATATATAAAAGAACTTAAGGTCTCAAAAAATTTTTTGGCATTAGCCACCCCCATTACTACCCCCGTTATTAAAAGGAGTGAAGAAAATAAAATTGTAATTTAACGTGTATATAACTTAAGCCTCAAAATTTTAACCTCCCCACAATAAAATTGTGGGAGGTTACTACAATTAGTCCAAAATCGAAAATTGAGATAGCATCAAATCTTTACGTTTTGAGGTCCCAGGAACCCAAAAAAGTTGTTTTTGAAAAATGTCTGTGTGTGTGTATGTGTGTGTGTGTGTGTGTGTGTGTGTGTGTGTGTGTGTGTGTGTGTGTGTGTGTGTGTGTGTGTGTATGTGCCATCATATTTATGGAGACCTGTGTGTGCATCAAACTCATTTCTGGGATACTCCAAAACTGTGGCATACATACACGCGTATGCCAGAGTCTTTATCCACCAGAACTCTGTGATTCATCATATTTTAGCGGACTATCTATTATAAATCCTTCGGGGGGCCATTTATCCGTCACGGTTCACAATAACCGTTATAATAGAGAATAAGTTAATCGACTATTTTCTCAAAAGGCAAAATGTGTGAAAAGTTGCCAGAAATGCATAGTTTTACGTGTGGTACTTTCTACAATATTTGTGGCATGCACGGATTGTGTATTATTGTACTGTGCTAGAGCGCCCTCTACGTTATATTTTTTACAGCAAGCACTTTTAGGAGTTTCTGCTTCCGACAGATTCAAGTTAGCCACAAATGGGTATTTTTGAGTGGATCAAATTAAAAGTGATACTTACTAAAAATAAATATAATACTAATAATGTGCTCAACAGACACTTATTGTTAGCCATATATTTAAATGTTCATTATTAATTTATACATTTTTCGGAAACAATCATAAAAATGTTCAAGTAACAAATGTTAAAGTAAAAGTTGTTTCAAATGAAATTAACTATTATTTTTTACTAACATAAAATTTTGTTCATGCTTTTATACGAAGCGACAAGATAAAGTGGTATTTTTTAAATGGAACACCCTGTAGATTATTTTAGTTTTATATTCTACTTCAAATTTTCATCATCGTCATATGTACTATGTGTCTAAAATGTCTATTATCTCAGTGATAAGCATTTAACAAACAAAAAAAAATGACAGATGGAGGTTAACATGTTTTAAGTAAATTACCGGCCTGAGGGACGTAGGAGGTGGAAAACGTAGAGGCGGTAGTGCGTTTTTGCCTGATTTCTAGTAAATTCTACATTAATCTCTGCAAAAAATTTAAATAATACTTTTTTATGGCCATCATCAAAAATGTAATTTTCTTTAAGTCTCAACACTCGTCAAAAACCTCCATTACGTGGAGGAAGTAATACAATGAAAATATCGATAAGCCAACCTAACAGTTTGATGAGCTAAATATTTCACTGTTTCAAAACCACCTTAGTTACATCTTACCCTTCAATTAAAAAATATATATGGACGGTAATTTCAGTTGTACTTGTCAGATATGCAAAGTTAGCTTATCAATATCTTCCTTCTTAATGGTAGTACTGCATTATAATACCTTGTTACCAATATAGTTCCACTTAAAAAAATTTATTTTCGTCCAAAGAATCATTTTATTTCTCTATGTAATTTCGGGATTTCTAGCATTATGTGTGATTACAAGGATTTTTTGACTAAATCAAATAAATCAATTTTTCATATTATTCATATGCACAAAATATATAGTTTTTAAACTATTAAATATTCATGTTGAATTTTAATAATTTTATTTTCATGCAATTTTATACAAATTGTTTTAATTGAACTATTTAACGGGTTTAACAAATGATTTGGTTATTCTTAGGAAACTATAGCTCCGTCCGTTAATTTAAGGAATATAAGTAATAAATTAAAATTAAAAACACTCTATATATGTAATTTTTTCTGTCATATCAATGTATAAAATATATCTGGATTCCATAACATCTAATTTGGGTGCTAATGAATGGATTTTGATGAAACCTTGTTGTGTTTGTAATGACGTTAATAAAAATGTTGAAAAAAGATTAGAGTAGGAGATGATTAGAGTAGAACTTGATGCGAACGGTTCCGTAACTTGTAGAATTAGGTCAAAAATGTAATAAAACAATATGTTTACCTTTTTGACCCAAAATAATATGTTTTTACTCTTATGAATTTTTTCGAAAAATGCATATTTTTCGAGATATGGCCACTCCAAAATCCCTAAAAGTGGGGGAGGGAAAATGTAAAGGTTGAAAAAAAAATCTGAAAAAATTCAGGTGAATATATCATCGAAATACAAGTCTTTCTTTATTTGCAGATTTTCTGTAAAGTGTGTTTTAACTGAGTTTTTCCGGAAAAACATGAAAAACCACCCTCTTTTTTTGAAATTGTAGCGCTAAAATAAGTAACTTAAAAATTTGAAAAAATTTAGACGTATGCATTGAGGACTTCTAAATATTTTTTGTCTCTTGGAATGTTTTTGTAACTTACTAATTTTCCGAGTTGCAGGCAGTTTTTCACGGTAAATAATGTACTACATTTTTTGCACATTACAAAATACATGAAAATTCGAAAAATGAACGTGAACTATATATATTTTTATAAAAAC
The DNA here is from genome assembly GCA_936432065.2 of Rutpela maculata. NCBI lineage: Eukaryota > Metazoa > Arthropoda > Insecta > Coleoptera > Cerambycidae > Rutpela > Rutpela maculata. Next base: position 362,645,294 of record OW386285.2, read on the forward strand.
ATATGGAACCTATATAGTTATACCATTTTTAAAGGTTCAATATAATTTTTAGATCAAGAATGTGAAAAAGTTTTCCGGAAAATTTTTGTTCTTCACAATTTTTATTTGGTAATGATAAAAGTGGGAGAACTGATTCAAAGGATTGAAATAAGTTTATATAGTTACAAGTGTAACACTTATTTTATTTAAAGTATAAATATTGTAACCATAATTTTATATTATAGTAAAGACTCATCAAATGAATTTGTTTCGTCAACTTCCAAAGTTTCATTTGTTCCGTTAGTATCTATTAAATCTTCCGCAGGTTTACAATTAGTACAATCTACACCATTGTACTTTTCACAAGCTGAGGTGCAATGAAGTTCAAAAGTTTTGGCTTGGATATTCTTTTTGAGAAAGACATGATGCGAACGGTTCAACGGTTGCACAGGAAAAATGAAAGTCGTATTTAAGTTTATAATACCTAGTAAGTGCCCGCACTAGTCAATCGAAAAGTATTACTATTATAGTGATCGTAAAAAAACACATTTTTTTTTGTTGAAATAAGTTTAGAATGTAATGAATCGTCGAGACTTAAATTTGACAGAAAAAAAATTTTGTATCTGTTCTTCTGTCTGTAACTTTATTTGTGCACACATTTTCATTCGAACGGTTTAACTTAATTGACGACTTCACATATTATCGACGATTTCAAATATTGTATTAAAATTCTATGAGCGATTAGTTTCGCTTACTAGAGTGCAAATATAGTATCAAGATGTTTTCGTTGAAAGAGACTGGGATGGAAAATTTGGATGTGGAAGTAGTGATTCCTTAAAAATAAAAGATGTGGTGGTGTAACTGGGTATCCGGTATATTAGAGTTGAAAAAAAAAACGAACGCTTCGCCGAAACGTGAAAATATACGTTGAAACAATTATATCGTTTTTTAAAATATTTTTTAAGTTTTATTTTAACAAAAAAATTAACAATACATTTTTTTGTATGTTATCCTACTTTTCTGGGCAACTATGTATGGGAAACTATTATTGAGACTACAAGCAATATTCGTTATTTCTTTTGACCGAGGCAATGAGATTTAGTATGTTTTTTAAGTCTTTAAACATTCAATTTTAGAAAAAATTACGATAATCTGGGGATTGTTGTCAAATTATATAAATTTTTACTTTGAAAAATTCAAAGAAATTTGCTGGCTCTTTAATTGCTAAATTAAATTTTTTAAGTACTCCAAAAAGATATTAAATCGCATTGCCTCAGCCCGAAAAAAAAAATCACGAATATTGCTTATGGTCTTAATAATAGTTTTCCATACTTACATAATTTGCACAGCAAAAATATATATAATGAAAAATAATATTAAATACAACCGGACTTTTCACTCTTATGTTACCGTGCTTAAAAGAAACGTGACGGACGGACAGACCGACAGACAGACGGACGGACGGACGGACGGATGGACATTTTGAAAGTCGTTCAGAATTCAGTCATCAACGTTTTCCTAGTTGCGAAGAGTATAATATTCTTCCAGTGAAATTTTTAATAGGTGCTGTTATGTTTTCACTTTTTCTTTTAAGTAATTTCTCAAAATCTTTCATATTTATCTTTTAGTAAAGCATATACTGGATAGAATTGGATATTGGATAAATTTGGTGTGGTTGTACTACTACTGGTCTAGATTATAATTACTTTTACGGATTATGTTTATGTATCTTTTTGTTTCTGAAAGCCTAGTATGAGCATGAAAATAAAAAGTTTTTATTTGAGCCATTTTCTTATAATTAGTATAAATTTCTTGCTTTTCATGAAAAAAACTTGCAGATAAAAAGCTTCCTTTCTTCCGAATTTAATCCGTTGACATACTGTATAATATTAAGAGAATTTAAAAAATTAACAATAACTAAGTGCGTATTTATTAAATCAAACTCATAATATCAATAAGGCATTTAAAAAAGGCATTAAAAAAAAGGCATTTAAAAAAAATAAAAAAAGAAACATGAAAAGAAAGCATACTTGATAAAACATGCTAAAATGTACAAACACAAAATAATATATAAAGTACATATAATCTATTTTCATTACGTGTTCTAAATTTTGAAACTAACTACCTGAAGATGAATCATTGGGAATAAACTGTAGATATTATCATTTTCGCGCTATTTTTATAGAATTTAACTGAGCGACCAACGACCGTAATAAAATTTTACCTAGGTACTCGTAAAGTGTCTAATAATAACGAGAAAGATTTGACTAACTGAAGATTGACTTATTTTTTAAATCGAAAGCAGATATATAAGTACGTATTTTTCTTAAAGAAATTTTAAGTAGCACTTTGGTTTCAAGGAAAGTGAAATTTTCACTGTCAAAAATGTTTGCTAATGACATAAGATTTTATATGTCGTGAAAAAATTGAAAAATAACAATATATGAGACTAAATAATAAGAAATAATGTTTTATGATTTTTCTCAAAATAAATTTAACTATATTATTAAATTTTTATTATTGCCCAAATGAAAAAAAAACCGCTGCCCAAGGAATCACTACTTCCACATCCAGATTTTCTATCCAAGTCACAACGGAAAAATTTTGTATGTGGAAATAATTGCTTATGGAACTTTAATAATATAATATTTATATTTATATTTATATTTGAAATCCTCTACCCCAAAAACCTATAAATCGATACCCCACATCGGTAGTGGGGTGGGGGTGGTGCTAGGGGGTGGTAGTGGGGGTGGATGAAGTAAAAAAATATTTTGAGGTTTCTGGTTCTTGTACACACACACTAAATCACAATTTTTATTCATCCCTTTAATAATGGGGTGGGGGTGGTAATGGGGGGTGGCTAATGCCAAAAATTTTCTTGAGACCTTAGCTTCTCTTTAATATACTAAATACCAATTTTCTGGACTCTTACCTGCTTAATTTACCTATTTACCCTAAATTTACCCCAATTTACCCTTCGATGGAACAAGATGAAAATATAATCTAGTTCCAGATCACGTTAAAATACATATGCGTACCAAATTTCAAGTCAATATCTTAAACGGTTCCAGAATAAACGTGCGCACAAAAAAAAGTTACAGACCGACAGACAGACAGAAATTTTTTTTCGCTCAAACTTAAAATCTAGACGTTTCATGACATTCTAAGCCTATTTGAGCAATAAAAATTTTTTAAATTTTTTTTGTCGTTACTATACTTCCACTGGATGTGGAAGTAATTATAGAAAAACTACAAATGCATTATGATCCTTATTTGATGTAATCGCAGAATACTTGATTGAAATTGGACCATATCCATCATACAGAGTGATCGCTAGAGGCGTTTTATATTAACTGCATATTGTATGAACTGTTTCATTATAATTTCAGAACAAAATTTTATTAAGTTTTTGAACAAGCACACAAAAATACGACGTGCCATTATTCATAATTGTTTACATAAATTCGTTTGCATTGCGGTTTTGCTGCACTGCAACGATAATATCTAGCAGTCTGTAAGTTACAAAATGAATGTAAATTGAAACTTTCAGGCTTTGGTTCTTTTTTCATCATTATTGGAACTATGTTTTCTATGAAGCTGTCTGAAACAATAATTTAAGAAGCCTAGTAAAACGCACTAACTAATGACACGTACAATGTAAAAGAATCTTAGTGCACGGAATATATTTACTTGAAGGCAATTAAAATCAATCATTAAATAGAAAAGTCAACTCTAAATATTTACTATAAAACTTCATGTAAGGGTTCACTTTTAGTCTGGCTACAGCTAAAAAACAGTTTGAGTGATGTTTTGTTGAAATATACGTTTGATATTTTTAATAGCAATATTGAGTAAGAACTAAAAAGATAATTGCATACATATTTTCATATTTTTTGCGGTTTTTGCAGTTTCTGCAGACAAATACTTTTTGTTCTATTTTTGCAATTCCATATAAACCGTCGAAATTTGAATCCGATAGAAAATTCTGCATAAGAATCTAGTTTTTGATTTTGTATACCGTTTAGTCGACGCTTCCTTATCCATTTCGGGATAGGAATTCCCAAACTACAGCATGATCCATTTCCTCCACGCTTTCCATGAAAGATTAGTTTTTGGTATCATTAAAAACAGATCTCAGGTTACCCATTATTGTTAAACTTATTTTCTTTGATCTACAAAAATTATTTATTTTCACAAGTATTTCACCCAAAGGATGTAATAAACTATTAAATCAAACTTATAAAAACCGCTGCCCGAGGAATCACTACTTCCACATCCAGATTCTCTATCCAAGTCACTCACAACGAAAAAACTTTTTATGTGAAAATAATTGTTTATGGAACTTTAATAATATAATATTTGAAATCCTCTACCCCAAAAACCCATAAAACGATACCCCACATCGGTAGTGGGATGGGGGTGGTGATAGGGGGGTGATACTGGGAGGTGGATGAAGTAAAAAAATATTTTGAGGTTTCTGGTTCCTGTACATACACTAAATCACAATTTTTTTTCATCCCCTTTAATAAGGGGGTGGGGGTGTTAATGGGGGTGGCTAATGCCAAAAATTTTTTTGAGACCTTAGCTTCTCTTGTATATACCAAATACCAATTTTATGGACTCTTACCTGCTTGATTGACCTATTTACCCCAAATTTACCCCCCAACCCTTGGACGGAATAAGATGAAAATATAATCTAGTTCTAGATCTCGTTAAAGTACATATGTGTACCAAATTTCAAGTCAATATCTTAAACGGTTCCAGAGTAAACGTGCGCACAAAAAAAGTTACAGACAGACAGACAGAAATTTTTTTTCGCTCAAACTTAAAATCTCGACGTTTCATGACATTTTAAGCCAATTGGACAATAAAAATTTTTTAAAATTTTTTTGTCGTTACTATACTTCCACTGGACGTGGAAGTAAAATAACGTCGATATTATGGAAATACAATAAATAATAAATATCTTTTCGATAAGTTTAAAATAAGATTAAGTTAAGTAAATATAAATTATGTAATTTTTTTATTTGCACGGTTGAATGTATTATTATGGGAAATCCATTAAGTCCTTAAAAATTTCTTTGCATCACACTTTGCATCATAATTTGTAGAGAGATCGTTTTTACTAAAAACTGAAGTCATTTATATATTTTGATGAATACTTCCAACAGGATTCAAATATCTCTTTTAGGTATCAATAACCAGGAATTTTAAGTGAGACACCCTATATATTTACCTAAAACTTCTTCTTTGTTTCCATAGGTAATTTTGAATTTACTAGTACGATTTTTTGTGTCAACAATTTACGTTTCAGTGAATAATAAAATAAACAACCAGGGGTGGTGATGTTTATATTACGAATACTTGACCAACACCTCCTCCTCGTAGCTAAAATTATTTTTCAAGCTGACACCTACTTCTTTTATTTCAGAGGTACGACTTAATATATTTGTGAATCCGATTGCTTTGCATTTAGACTCATTAAAGGTTGTCGAGGGATAAAATGACCTGCATTTCATTTTCAAGCCCAAATCACTTGCAGAGCTAATAATGACTTTATGACCTGCCACATTTTGAGTTGGCTCTAAGAGCCACCCACTAGAGTACGTCCACTTTCGATTTACTCGGTTAAGAATTACCACATTTAGAAGTATGATTTGTAATTATATAACGAATGGAGCAATAAAAACTAAATTGCTTATTTTGAAGACGCTGCAAAATTGCGCACTCTTCTTCGCTGAATACTAAAAATTAATTTGAGATTAACAACTTTTAAAATTTTCTGCCATATTTAAAACACACAATTTTAATATTTTAATATTGATAGCACAGTCGAGTAGCGGCGCTGTTTTTAAATGTTTATACATTTTTGGCTTAATATGTCAAATATTGGATCCCCTTCATGTTTTTATTAGTCGTGCTAAAAATAATTAGGCAACATAATTGCTTCCTCCGCATTCATATTCAAAGACCAACCGAAAAAAGTCTGTAATAAAAGTCAATGAAAATTATGTACATTACAGTAAATGCAATTTTCTATCTGCCTTTTTCGAGAAATACATGTTTTCTTATTTCTTTAATTTCTTTAACCGTAAAAACATGAACTACTTTGGGCAATTTTTATTTGCCGATTGTACAATACAGTATTTTTTCAAAAGGTGTCATACTGTGTTTTTCGCAGTTCTTCTAAAATATCTCTGGTTTTGAACAAAAAATCGCAACATATTGAAAACGGATTGTTCGTTATGAAATTGCGAACAAAACTAAAATATTCTTACTCAAATTGTTAAGTTACGGAAAATGAAAACAATTACGATCAATCATCCTTAAACAATTCACGAAAATAATAATAATAATAATAATAATAATAATAATAATAATAATAATAATAATAATAATAATAATAATAATAATAATAATAATAATAAATGTCTAATTTAAAATAAAAAAAATTATAATAGTGCCTAAAAATCGCAATTGTTTAAGTACATTAAGTCTCCGAACAACATAATTGTTTTTAGAATATGGGTTTTTTGTACTTTTTAGTGGTATTAATAAAATATTTACATTTTGACTGAAAATTAGGTATTTTGTTTCCCTAGAATCATATTTTTCGAAAGTTTCATTAAATCATATACTTAAGTTATCGTCAATTGTATAAAAAAGATCGATCTTAATTGTTTTGTTATTTACGAAAAAGATGGCACAGTTCCAATTTTCTTCGCAATTTCATAACCAACAATCTGGTTTTCTGTTACGATACCAGATAACTTAAAAAAATGTGCTTCTAGTGGAACTAATTAACGTCATATCAAATTTCAAGTAGAAATGCTTATAACAACGCTTAAAATACAATAACAAATTTGAAAATTGAGTCGCAATTGTTTTGGAATACCGTCAAGTCGTAGAGAAAAATTTTGTTCTCCTTAGACTATCAATAAATTAGTCTTTCAAATAATTTCTTTAACTATTTTTATAGAATAAAAAGCAAAGAAATTATGACAGAAACATTTTTGAAATACTTATTTTAATATAAAAAGAAACGTAACTAGAATATGAATAGAAAATACAAGCTAACTAACATACATACAAAGCAAGTTAAATAAAAGCTTGTAATAAATGGGCGCATCTACTTACCGTACATAAAAGTTTTCTAAAAGATTGACATAATTTCAAATTATCAAATATGTAACAAATTTTCTACAGATACGTATAACGTAATCTGTGATTATTAATTAAAAATTATATCTAAATTTTAGCTAAAATGTTATGAACTACAAGCAGATACACTTATTTTTTTATTAAATATAATTATATTAAGGGAAATTCGTATTTCTACTGATATATCACACACACATGCATTAAATATATATATGGCGTACATCATAAACAGTAGACTTATGGAATACATTTTACACACCTACAAATTTTAGTATTAATGGCAAACGTCGTCATAAATATATGTACCTTATCACTTTTTAACTACGGAGTGTATCAAAAAATTATTATTCTATTTTTACAAAATACTTTTAACAGGACTATAAAATAGGACCATATACTGTATATAAGATAGCACAAATGGCGCGAAATACCTATTTTAATTTAAAAAGAAACGTGACTAGAATATGAATAAAAACTAATATTAATAGTAATAAAAATTAAAAACCGCTGCCGAAGAAATCACTACTTCCAGATCATCCAGATTTCCTATCCAAGTCTCTTACAACGAAAGAACTTTAATAATATATAATAATAATAATAATAGGCATTAAAAAAAAATAATAAAATAATAAAAAACGATGTCATATGGTGGTTGGGGTAGTCGAGGGGCTAACTCCAAAAAATTTTTGTATACACAGTTTTATTTTCTACCCTCTTTAATAATAGCGCCAGAGTGGATTTACTCTGGAACCGTTTGAGATATTGACTTGAAATTTGGTACACATATGTACCCATTACCACCCCCACCCCATTATTAAAGGGGATGAAAAAAAATGTGATTTAGTGGGTGTACAAGAGTCAGAAACCTCAAAATATTTGTTTACTTTATCCACCCCCACTACCACCCCCTATCACAACCCCCACCCCACTACCGATGTGAGGTATCGTTTTATGGGTTTTTGGGGTAGAGGATTTCAAATATTATATTATTAAAGTACCATAAACAATTATTTCCACATACAAAATTTTTTCGTTGTGAGTGACTTGGATAGAAAATCTGGATGTGGAAGTAGTGATTCCTTGGGCAGCGTTTTTTTCGTTTTATTAGATACATTTAAATAATAATTTTTTTTTACGTTTAATTACATTTAATTTTATTTCAAAATTTTTAGTTACATCTTGGTATTACGTTTTAATATTTATATATGTTATATTCATTGCGTCGCTTTTTCTTAAAATAATACTGGATCCTTCGCTATTTCTTAGAATTCAACGTCTGAGTCAATACACTATCCGATATAAAAATTATAATTTAAACCTGATCGCCATTTAAAATGCAGTGTGTGAATGAATAAATTATACGATCAAATTATAGTTTAAAACCGCTGCACAGGGAATCACTACTTCCACATCCAGATTTTCTATCCAAGTCTCACAACGAAAAATTTTTTTATGAGGAAATAATTGTTTATGGAACTTTAATAATATAATATTTGAAATCCTCTACCACAAAAACCCATAAAACGATACCCCACATCGGTAGTGGGGTGGGGGAGGTGATAGGGGGGGGTAGTAGAGGGTGGACGAAGTAAAAAAATATTTTGAGGTTTTTGGTTCTTGTACACAGTACACACAGTAATCATAATCTTTTCTCATCCCCTTTAATAATGGAGTGGCGGTGGTAATGGGGGTGGCTAATGCCAAAAGTTTTTTTGAGACCTTGGCTTCTCTTGTTTATACTAAATACCAATTTTATGAACTCTTACCTGCTTGATTTACATATTTACCCCAAATTTACCAATTTACCCCCCAATCCTTCGACGGAACAAGATGAAAATATAATTTAGTTCTCGATCTCGTTAAAGTACATATGTGTACCAAATTTCAAGTCAATATCTCAAACGGCTCCAGAGTAAACGTGCGCACAAAAAAAGTTACAGACCAACAGACAGACAGAAAATTTTTTTCGCTCAAACTTAAAATCTCCACGTTTCATGACATTCTAAGTCCATTTGAGCAATAAAAATTTTTAAACATTTTTTTGTCGTTACTATACTTCCACTGGATGTGGTAGTAAAAATACTCTTTTTAGTACCATATTATGGTATGGTTACCAGAACTACATGTGTATGCAAAATTCAATTGACCGTCGTTAAGTCGTTCAAAATTGACTTGCAAGATTTGAACTAAACATACTAACATACAAGCTAACAACATACAAACTAACATACATACAAAGCAAGTTAAACAAAAGCTTGTAATAAGTGTGCCTATCTACTTACCGTACATAAAAGTTTTCTAAAGGATTGACCTAATGACAAATTATTAAATACGTAACAAATTTTATATAGGAATATATAACGTAATCTGTGATTATTAATTAAATAATGTATCTAAATGTTAGCTAGAATGTTGTGAATGACAAACAGATACACTTATATCTTTATTGAATACAATTGTAATATTGGAAATTCGTATTTTTACTGACATTTCATACACACATTCATTAAATATATATGTGGCGTACATGATACACAGTAGATTTATGGAATACATTTTACACACTTACATAGTATTAGTGGCAAACGTCGTCAGAAATATATGCACCTTATAACTTCTTAACTACGGAGTGTATCGAAAAATGAGACATATCTACGAAAAGGAGAATTTTTACCCGATCGGCAGGCAACCATATTAGCAAAGCTTCCACAAATACATTTGAGGATGGTTTGTCACAAATACGGTGAGACCTGTATGTGTGTGTGTGTGTATGTGCCGTCATATTTATGGAGACCTGTGTGTGCATCAAACTCATTTCTGGGATACTCCAAAATTGTGGCATACATACACGCGTATGCCAGAGTCTTTATCCCCCAGAACTCTGTGATTCATCATATTTTAGCGGACTATCTATTATAAATCCTTCGGGGGACCATTTATCCGTCACGGTTCACAATAATCGTTATCATAGAGAATAAGTTAATCGACTATTTTCTCAAAAGGCAAAATGTGTGAAAAGTTGCCAGAAATGCATAGTTTTACGTGTGGTACTTTCTACAATATTTGTGGCATGCACGGATTGTGTATTATTATACTGTGCTAGAGCGCCCTCTACGTTATATTTTTTACAGCAAGCGCTTTTAGGAGTTTCTGCTTCTGACAGATTCAAGTTAGCCACAAATGGGTATTTTTGAGTGGATCAAATTAAAAGTGATACTTACTAAAAATAAATATAATACTAATAATGTGCCCAACAGACACTTATTGTTAGCCATATATTTAAATGTTCATGATTAATGTATACATTTTTCGGAAAAAATAAAAAAAATGTTAAAGTAACAAATGTTAAAGTAACAAATGTTAAAGTAAAAGTTGTTCCAAATGAAATTAACTATTATTTTTTACTAACATAAAATTTTGTTCATGCTTTTATACGAAGCGACAAGATAAAGTGGTATTTTTTAAATGGAACACCCTGTATATTATTTTAGTTTTAGATTCTACTTCAAATTTTCATCATCGTCATATAAGGTACTATGTGTCTAAAATGTCTATTATCTCAGTGATAAGCATTTAAAACAAAAAATGACAGATGGAGGTTAACATGTTTTAAGTAAATTACTGGCCTGAGGGACGTAGAAGGTGGAAAACGTAGAGGCGGTAGTGCATTTTTGCCCGATTTCTAGTAAATATCTCTACATTAATCTCTGCAAAAAATTTAAATAATACTTTTTTATGGCCATCATCAAAAATGTCATTTTCTTTAAGTCTCAACACTCGTCAAAAACCTCCATTACGTGGAGGAAGTAATACAATGCAAATATCGATAAGCCGACCTAACAGTTTGATGAGCTAAATATTTCACTGTTTTCAAAACCACCTTAGTTACATCTTACCCTTCAACTATATATGGACGGTAATTTCAGTTGTACCTGTCAGATATGCAAAGTTAGCTTAGCTTATCAATATCTTCCTTCTTAATGGTAGTACTACCTTGTTACCAATATGGCCCCACGTAAAAAAAATTACTTTGGTACAAAGAATCATTTTATTTCTCTATGTAATTTCGGGATTTCTAGCATTATGTGTGATTATAAGGATTTTTTGACTAAATTGATATTTGATTAAATCAGATAAATCAATTTTTCATATTACTCATATGCACAAAATATATAGTTTTTAAACTATTAAATATTTATGTTGAATTTTAATAATTTTATTTTCATGCAATTTTATAAAAATTGTTTCAATTGAACTATTTAACGGATTTAACAAATGATATTAGGAAACTATAGCTCCGTCCGTTAATTTAAGGAATATAAGTAATAAATTAAAATTAAAAACACTCTATATATGTAATTTTTTCTGTCATATCAAAGTATAAAATATATCTGGATTCCATAACATCTAATTTGAGTGCAATTGAATGTATTTTGATGAAACCTTGTTGTGTTTGTAATGAAGTTAATAAAAATGTTGAAAAAAGATTAGAGTAGGAGCTGATCGGAAGGGGTAGAAAACACCCCTTTTATCATGGGTTCCGTAACTTGTAGAATTAGGTCAAAAATGTAATAAAACAATATGTTTACCTGTTTGACCCAAAATAATATGTTTTTACTCTTATGATTTTTTTCTAAAAATGCATATTTTTCGAGATATGGCCACTCCAAAATCCATAAAAGTGGGGGAGGGAAAATGTAAAAGTTGAAAAAAAAAAAATGAAAAAATTCAGGTGAACATATCATCGAAATACAAGCCTTTTTTTATTTGCAGATTCCCTGTAAAGTGTGTTTTCACCGAGTTTTTCCGGAAAAACATGAAAACCACCCTTTTTTTTAAATTGTAGCGCTAAAATAAGTAATTTAAAAATTTGAAAAAATTTAAACGTTATGCATTGAGGACTTCTAAATATTTTTTGTCTCTTGGAATGTTTTTGTAACTTGCTAATTTTCCGAGTTACAGGCAGTTTTTCACGATAAATAATATACTACATTTTTTGCACATTACAAAATACATGAAAATTCAAAAAATGAGCGTGAACTATATATATTATTATAAAAACATATGGAACCTATATAGCTATACCATTTTTGAAGGTTCAATATAATTTTTAGATTAAGAATGTGAAAAAGTTTTCCGGAAAATTTTTGTTTTTCACAATTCTTTGGTAATGATAAAAATGGGAGAACTGATTCAAAGGATTGAAATAAGTTTATATACATAGTTACAAGTATAACACTTATTTTATTTAAAGTATAAATATTGTAACCATAATTTTATTTATAGTAAAGACTCATCAAATGAATTTGTTTCGTCAACTTCCAATGTTTCATTTGTTCCGTTAGTATCTATTAAATCTTCCGCAGGTTTACAAATAGTACAATCTACACCATTGTACTTTTCACAAGCTGAGGTGCAATGAAGTTCAAAAGTTTTGGCTCGGATATTCTTTTTGAGAAAGACATGATGCGAAGGGTTCAACGGTTGCACAGGAAAAATGAAAGTCGTATTTAAGTTTATAATACCTAGTAAGTGCCCGCACTAGTCAATCGAAAAGTATTACTATTATAGTGATCATAAAAAAACACATTTTTTTTTTTTGTTGAAATAAGTTTAGAATGCAATGAATCGTTGAGACTTAAATTTGACAGAAAAAAATTTTTGTATCTGTTCTTCTGTCTGTAACTTTATTTGTGTGCACATTTTCATTCGAACATTTTAACTTAATTGACGACTTCACATATTATCGACGATTTCAAATATTATATTAAAATTCTATGAGCGATTAGTTTCGCTTACTAGAGTGCAAATATAGTATCAGGATGTTTTCGATTAAAGAGACTTGGATGGGAAATTTTGATGTGGAAGTAGTGATTCCTTAAAAATAAAAGATGCGGTGGTGTAACTGATCTCGTGGGTACCCGGTATAATAGAGTTGAAAAAAAAAACGAACGCTTCCCCGAAACGTGAAAATATACGTTGAAACAATCATATCGTTTTTTTTAATATTTTTAAGTTTTATTTTAACAAAAAAATTAACAATACATTTTTTTTGTATGTTATCCTACTTTTCTGGGCAACTATGTATGGGAAACTATTATTGAGACCACAAGCAATATTCGTCATTTCTTTTGACCGAGGCAATGAGATTTAGTATGTTTTTTAAGTCTTTAAACATTCAATTTTAGAAAAAATTACGACAATCTGGGAATTTTTACTTTGATAAATTCAAAGAAATTTTCTGGCTCTTTAACTTTCTATAATTGCTAAATTAAATTTTTAAGTACTCCAAAGATATTAAATCGCATTGCCTCAGCCCGAAAAAAAATCCCGAATATTGCTTATGGTCTTAATAATAGTTTTCCATACTTACATAATTTGCACAGCAAAAAATATATATAATGAAAAATAATATTAAATACAATCGGACTTTTCACTCTTATGTTACCGTGCTTAAAGGAAACGTGACCGACAGACAGACGGATGGACGGATGGACATTTTGAAAGTCGTTCAGAATTCAGTCACCAACGTTTTCCTAGTTGCGAAGAGTATAATAATCTTCCAGTGAAATTTTTAATAGGTGCTGTTATGTTTTCATTTTTTCTTTTAAGCAATTTCTCAAAATCTTTCATATTTATCTTTTAGTAAAGCATATATTGGATAGAATTGAATATTGGATAAATTTGGTGTGGTTGTACGACTGGTGCAGATTATAATTACTTTTACGGATTATGATCTTATTGTTTCTGAAAGCCTAGTATGAGCATGAAAATAAAAAGTTTTATTTGATCCATTTTCTTATAATTAATATAAATTTCTTGCTTTTCGTGAAAAAAACTTGCAGATAAAAAGTTTCCTTTCTTCCGAATTTAATCGGTCGACATACTGTATAATATTAAGAGAATTTAAAAAATTAACAATAACTAAGTGCGTATTTATTAAATCAAACATGAAAAGAAAGCATACTTGATAAAACATGCTAAAATGTACAAACACAAAATAATATATAAAGTGCATATAATCTATTTTCATTACGTGTTCTAAATTTTGAAACTAACTACCTGAAGATGAATCATTGGGAATAAACTGTAGATATTATCATTTTCGCGCTATTTTTACAAAATTTAACTGAGCGACCGTAATAAAATTTTACCTAGGTACTCGTAAAGTGTCTAATAATAACGAGAAAGATTTGACTAACTGAAGACTGACTTATTTTTTAAATAGAAAGCAGATATATAAGTACGTATTTTTCTTAAAGAAATTTTAAGTAGCACTTTGGTTTCAAGGAAAGTGAAATTTTCACTAAGTCAAAAATGTTTGCTAATGACAAGATTTTATATGTCGTGAACAAATTGAAAAATAACATTATATGAGACTAAATAATAAGAAATAATGTTTTATGATTTTTCTCAAAATAAATTTAACTATATTATTAAATTTTTATTATTGCCCAAATGAAAAAAAAAATTATAGAAAAACTACAAATGCATTATGATCCTTATTTGATGTAAAGCAGAATACTTGATTGAAATTTGACCATATCCAGCATACAGAGTGATCGCTAGAGGCGTTTTATATTAACTGCATATTGTACGAACTGTTTCATTATAATTTCAGAACAAAATTTTATTAAGTTTTTGAAGAAGCACACAAAAATACGACGTGCCATTATTCATAATTGTTTACATAAATTCGTTTGCATTGCGGTTTTGCTGCACTGCAACGATAATAACTACAGCAGTTTGTAAGTCTTACAAAATGAATGTAAATTGAAACTTTCAGGCTTTGGTTCTTTTTTCATCATTATTGGAACTATGTTTTCTATGAAGCTGTCTGAAACAATAATTTAAGAAGCCTAGTAAAACGCACTAACTAATGACATGTACAATGTAAAAGAATCTTAGTGCAAGGGATATATTTACTTGAAGGCAATTAAAATCAATCATTAAATAGAAAAGTCAACTCTAAATATTCACTATAAAACTTCATGTAAGGTTCACTTTTAGTCTGGCTACAGCTAAAAAACAGTTTGAATGTTGTTTTATTGAAATATACGTTTGATATTTTTAATGGCAATATTGAGTAAGAACTAAAAAGATAATTGCATACATATTTTCATATTTTTTGCGGTTTTTGCAGACAAATACTTTTTGTTCTATTTTTGCAATTCCATATAAACCGTCGAAATTTGAATCCGATAGAAAATTCTGCATAAGAATCTAGTTTTTGATTTTGTATACCGTTTATTCGACGCTTCCTTATCCATTTCGGGATAGGAATTCTCAAACTACAGCATGATCCATTTCCTCTACGCTTTCCATGACAGATTAGTTTTTGGTATCATTAAAAACAGATCTCAGGTTACCCATTATTGTTAAACTTATTTCCCTTGATCTACAAAAATTATTTATTTTCAAGTATTTCACCCAAAAGATGTAATAAACTATTAAACCAAACTTATAAAAATAACGTCGATATTATAGAAATACAATAAATAATAAATATCTTTTCAATAAGTTTAAAATAAGATTATGTCAAATAAATATAAATTATGTAATTTTTTTATTTGCACGGTTGAATTTATTATTATGGGAAATCCATTAAGTCCTTAAAAATTGCTTTGCATCACAACGTTATCTATATCTTAATTTGTAGAGAGATCGTTTTTATTAAAAACTGAAGTCATTTATATATTTTGATGAATACTTCCAACAGAATTCAAATATCTCTTTTAGTTATCAATAAAATGGCACCAGGAATTTTAAGTGAGACACCCTCTATATTTACCTAAAACTTCTTTTTTGTTTCCATAGGTAATTTTGTAGCAATATAAGTAATACATGGCAGCTTATAGTAAAAGTTAATGTTTTGAATTTACTAGTACGATTTTTTGTGTCAACAATTTACGTTTCAGTGAATAATAAAATAAACAACCAATGTGATGTTTATATCACGAATACTTGACCAACACCTCCTCCTCGATAGCTAAAATTATTTTTCAAGCTGACACATACTTGTTTTATTTCAGAGGTACGATTTAATATATTTATAGTATCATATTCACTTATAATAGGATCTTTTTTGTTGTGAATCCAATTGCTTTGCATTTAGATCCATTAAAGGTTGTCGAGGGATAAAATGACCTGCATTTCATTTTCAAGCCCAAACCATTTGCAGAGCTAATAATGACTTTATGACCTGCCACATGTTGAGTTGAAATTAACTACTTTTAAAATTTTCTGCCATATTTAGAACACATAATTTTAATATTTTAATATTGGTAGCACAGTCGAGTAGCGGCGCTGTTTTTAAATATTTATACATTTTTGGCTTAAGGTGCCAAATATTGGATCCCCTTCATATTTTTATTAGTCGTGCTAGAAATAATTAGGCAACATAATTGCTTCCTCCGCATTCATATTCAAAGACCAACCGAAAAAAGTCTGTAATAAAAGTCAATGAAACTTATGTATACATTGCAGTAAATGCAATTTTCTATCTGCCTTTTTCGAGAAATACATGTCTTTTTATTTCTTTAATTTCTTTAATCGTAAAAACATGATCTACTTTGGGCAATTTTTATTTGCCGATTGTACAATACCTACAGTATTTTTTTCGAAAGGTGTCATACTGTGTTTTTCGCAGTTCTTCTAAAATATCTCTGGTTTTAAACAAAAATTCGCAATATATTGAAAACAGATTGTTCGTTATGAAATTGCGAACAAAACTAAAATATTCTTACTCAAATTGTTAAGTTGCGGAAAATAAAAGCAATTACGATCAATCATCCTTAAGCAATTCACGAAAATAACAATAATAATAATAATAAATGTCTAATTTAAAATAAAAAAATGTATAATAGTGCCTAAAAATCGCAATTGTTTAAGTACATTAAGTCGCCGAACAACATAATTGTTTTTAGAATATAGGTTTTTTATACTTTTTAGTGGTATTAACAGAAATGTTTAAAAATATTTACATTTTGAAAATTAGGTATTTTGTTTCCCTAGAATCATATTTTTCGAAAGTTTCATTAAATCATATATATTATCACTTAAGTTATTGCCAAGTGTTTAAAAAAGATCGATCTTAATTGTTTTGTTATTTACGAAAAAGATGGCACAGTTCCAATTTTCTTCGCAATTTCATAACCAACAATCTGGTTTTCTGTTACGATACCAGATAACTTAAAAAAATGTGCTTCTAGTGGAACTAATTAACGTCATATCAAATTTCAAGTAGAAATGCTTATAACAACGCCTAAAATACAATAACAAATTTGAAAATTGAGTCGCAATTGTTTTGGAATACCATCAAGTCGTAGAGAAAATTTTTTTTCTCCTTAGACTATTAATAAATTAGTCTTTCAAATAATTTTTTAAACTATTATTATAGAATAAAAGGCAAAGAAATTATGACAGAAACATCTTTGAAATATTTATTTTAATTTAAGAAGAAACGTGACTAGAACATGAATAGAAAGAAACTAACAGTGGCGGCTGGTGATATTTCAATATTTTTTTTCTCGTGTGTGGCGCATGGGACCCATACGAAATTTGGGAAATAACATCTAGAGAAGCACTTCTCTAATGATCCCTAAAAAATTTTGAAAAAGCAGTTTGCGAAAAAATTTTTGAAAATTCGTTAGTCTCCCCTGGGTCTAGGGACTCCTGTTTATTTTTATTTTTTTTCATATGCATTTGACTTTTCATAAAAATACAACAATAGATTTTGGAGTTTGTGAAAATATTTTCATTACTAACTGAAATACAATGAACTGAAATTTTTTAATTTACAATTTAACAAATTACAATATTTCAAGAGGAAGTGGCTAATGCCAAAAACATTTTAAGGCTCTTGGTTCTTATATACACACTAAATCCCAATTTTATTTTCTACTCCCATTAATAATAGGACGGGGGTGGGTAGAGGCTAATATAAAAAAAAATTGAGGCCTATGTTTCAAAACTGAATCGCAGGATTTGAACCAAACGTACTAACTAACATACATACAAAGCAAGTTAAATAAAAGCTTGTAATAAATGGGCGTAACTACTTACCGTACATAAAAGTTTTCTAAAAGATTGACATAATTTCAAATTATCAAATATGTAACAAATTTTCTACAGATACGTATAACGTAATCTGTGACTATTAATTTAAAATTATATCTAAATTTTAGCTAAAATGTTATGAACTACAAGCAGATACACTTATTTTTTTATTAAATATAATTATATTAAGGGAAATTCGTATTTCTACTGATATATCACACACACATGCATTAAATATATATATGGCGTACATCATAAACAGTAGATTTATGGAATACATTTTACACACCTACAAATTTTAGTATTAATGGCAAACGTCGTCATAAATATATGTACCTTATCACTTTTTAACTACGGAGTGTATCAAAAAATTATTATTCTATTTTTACAAAATACTTTTAACAGGACTATAAAATAGGACCATATATACTGTATATAAGATAGCACAAATGGCGCGAAATACCCATTTTAATTTAAAAAGAAACGTGACTAGAATATGAATAAAAACTAATATTAATAGTAATAAAAATTAAAAACCGCTGCCGAAGGAATCACTACTTCCAGATCATCCAGATTTCCTATCCAAGTCTCTTACAACGAAAGAACTTTAATAATATATAAGGCATTAAAAAAAAATAATAATAAAATAATAAAAAACGATATGTCATACGGTGGTTGGGGTAGTCGAGGGGCTAACTCCAAAAAATTTTTGTATACACAATTTTATTTTCTACCCTCTATAATAATAGCGCCAGAGTGGCGAAGGTATTGGTAGAGGGTGTGACTAATACCAAAAAAAATCTTTGAGGCCTTTGACTCTTGTACACACAATAAATCACAATTTTGTTTTTTTACCCCATTTGATAACGGAGTAGGAGTGGTAACGGGGGTTGTAGAGTGAATGGCTAATGTCAAAATCATTTTAAGGCTCTTGGTTTTTGTATACATACTAAATCCCAATTTTATTTTTTACCCCCTTTAATAATAGGATGGGGGTGGGCTAATATAAAAAAAATGAGGCCTATGGTTCTTGTATGCACACTAAATCACAGTTTTTTTATCCGCTTTAATAATAGTGTGGGGGGTGATAGTGGTGGTGGTTGATGCTAAAAAAAATGTTTGAGATCTTAGCTTCTCGTACATGCCGTAAGTCCCAATTTTATGGACTCCTACTTGCCTGCTTTACCTATTTACCCTTATTTACCCCCTTCAAATGAATTATATCAGAATATAATCTAGTTCCAGATCCCGTTAAAGTACATACGTGTACCAAATTTCAAGTCAATATTATAAACGGTTCCAAAATAAACGTGCGCACAAAAAAGGTACAGACAGACCGACAGACAGAAATTTCTTTTTGTTCAAATTTAAAATCTCGTTTCATGGCATTCCAAGCCTATTTTAATAAACAGAAGGTTTTTTTGCGTTACTGCACTTTCATTCCACTACGTGGATGTGGAAGTAAAAATTAAATGTAAAAAAAAAACCTTTTTAAAAACAAGCTTTTATTATTATTTAGGTGTAAAAGTGAAAAAAATAAGTTAAGTTGAATTAATTGCTTTAAATACAGCTTTTACAATTATAAACAAAGATAAGAATTGGTAAAAGCATGTTGCGCTCGAAAAGTTCATACAGGCATTAATTTAGTTTGACAGAGATGGTAAGAATTTTTTTCTATTGACATAACAAGCTTTTAAGACAATTAATTCAACATAACTTATTTTACTTCCACATCCAGTGGAAGTATAGTAACGACAAAAAAATTTAAAAAATTTTTCTTGTTCAGATAGGCTTAGAATGTCATGAAACGTCGAGATTTTAAGTTTGAGTGAAAAAAAAATTTCTGTCGGTCTGTCGGTCTATCTGTCTGTCGGTCTGTAACTTTTTTTTGTTCGCACGTTTACTCTGGAACCGTTTGAGATATTGACTTTAAATTTGGTACACATATGTACTTTAACGAGAACTAGAACTAGATTTTAATCTTGTTCCGTCGAGGGGTTGGGGGGTAAATTGGGGTAAATTTGGGGTAAATAGGTAAATCAAGCAGGTAAAAGTTCATAAAGTATTTTGTATATACAAGAGAAGCTAACGTCTCAAAAAAAAATTTGGCATTAGCCACCCCCACCTCATTATTAAAGGGGATGAAAAAAAATGTAATTTACTGTGTGTACAAGAGTCAGAAACCTCAAAATATTTGTTTACTTTATCCACCCCTACTACCACCACCTATCACAACCCCCACCCCACTACCGATGCGAGGTATCGTTTTATGGGTTTTTGGGGTAGAGGATTTCAAATATTATATTATTAAAGTGCCATAAACAATTATTTCCACATACAAAATTTTTTCGTTGTGAGTGATTTGGATAGAAAATCTGGATGTGGAAGTAGTGATACCTTGGGCAGCGGTTTTTTTCATTTTATTAGGTACATTTAAATAATAATTTTTTTTTACGTTTAATTACATTTAATTTTATTTCAAAATTTTTAGTTACATCTTAGTATTACGTTTTAATATTTATATATTTTATATTCATTGCGTCGTTTTTACTTAAAATAATACTGGATCCTCCGCTATTTCTTAGAATTCAACGTCTGAGTCAATACACTATCCGATATAAACATTATAATTTAAACCTGATCGCCATTTAAAATGCAGTGTGTGAATGAATAAATTATACGATCAAATTATAGTTTAAAACCGCTGCACAGGGAATCACTACTTCCACATCCAGATTTTCTATCCAAGTCTCTCACAACGAAAAAATTTTATATGTGGAAATAATTGTTTATGGAACTTTAATAATATAATATTTGAAATCCTCTACCCCAAGAACCCATAAAACGATACCCCACATCGGTAGTGGGGTGAGAGTGGTGATAAGGGGGTAGTGGAGGGTGGATGAAGTAAAAAAATATTTTGAGGTTTTTAGTGCTGTACACGGTACACACACTAAATCATAATCTTTTCTCATCCCCTTTAATAATGGAGTGGTGGTGGTAATGGGGGTGGCTAATGCCAAAAATTTTTTTGAGACCTTAGCTTCTCTTGTATATACTAAATATCAATTTTATGAACTCTTGCCTGCTTCATTTACCTATTTACCCCAATTCACCCCAATTTACCCCCCAACCCTTGGACGGAACAAGATGATAATATAATCTCGTTCCAGATCTCGTTAAAATACATATGTGTACCAAATTGCAAGTCAATATCTTAAACGGTTCCAGAGTAAACGTGCGCACAAAAAAGTTACAGACAGACCAACAGACAATTTTTTTTTTCACTCGAACTTAAAATCTCGACGTTCCATGACATTCTAAGCTTATTTGAACAATAAAAGTTTAAAAAATTTTTTTGTCGTTACTATACTTACACGTGGAAGTAAAAAGACCAAAAATGTTAAAAAAAAAGGCTCGAATGCTGAAAATGGAGTGATGTATACCATTAATTAAGTTAGTTGTCTAGTTACAATATTTAAGAGGTGGGGAGATAATTTTTTTTTCGAACGTGCGTTATGTCCTCAATGGTGCTTTATGCGATGTAATTTAAAAAATTTTAGTTGTGGATAATTTTCAACTAGCAGAGAGAGAAATATAATCATTTTGGAACAAAAACTAACGTATCACGGATTCAGATGCAAGTAGAACATAATTCTTTTTTTAAACGTTGATTATTTCATATACTTTCATAATTCACTTATCGTTTTTTGGTTTCACAAAAAAATGACGTAGTTATTTGAAATACGTTTACACGTGCAATATCCATAATTAAAATTAAAATCCAAAAAATTGGTTTAAGTTTAATTTTTTTTTCTTTCCAAACACCACCGTAAAGTACATGCACTTTAAAAGAAAAAAACCGCTGACCAAGGAATCGCTACTTCCACATTTCCTATCCAAGTCACTCACAACGAAAAAATTTTGTGTGTGGAAATAATTGTTTATGGAACTTTAATAATATATAATATAATATTTGAAATATTCTACCCCAAAAACCCATAAAACGATACCCCACATCGGTAGTGGGGTGGGGGTAGTGATAGAGGGTGGTAGTGGGGGTGGATAAAGTAAAAAAATATTTTGAAGTTTCACTAAATCACAATTTTTTTTCATCCCCTTTAATAATGGGGTGGGGGTGGTAATAGGTGTAGCTAATGCCAAAATTTTTTTGAGCTTCTCTTGTATATGCTAAATACCAATTTTATGAACTCTTACCTGCTTGATTTACATATTTACCACAAATTTACCAATTTACCCCCTAATCCTTCGACGGAACAAGATGAAAATATAATTTAGTTCTAGATCTCGTTAAAGTACATATGTATACCAAATTTCAAGTCAATATCTCAAACGGTTCCAGAGTAAACATGCGCACAAAAAAAAGTTACAGACCGACAGACAGACAGACATTTTTTTTCGCTCAAACTTAAAATCTCGACGTTTCATGACATTCTAAGCCAGTGGCGCAGCCAGAAAATTCATCTGGGGGGGGGGGGGGGGCAATAGAACCGGCCTCCCCAGAGGATGAGGAAAATTTTTCAGAAAATGGTTGAAAATGGATGTGTATGTAGATTCCTCTATTAGATAATATTGGCATTAATTACAAAATATTTATTTCAAGTGATAATTTAGATACTGCTTTGTACTGTTTCTTTATTTTTTGGCTCATGGAAGATGGCTTGGGGGGGGTCCGGGCCCCATGGCTCCCCCCCTGGCTGCGCCCATGTTCTAAGCCCATTTGAACAATAAAAATTTTTAAACATTTTTTTGTCGTTACTATACTTCCACTGGATGTGGAAGTAAAAATACTCTTTTTAGTACCATATTATGGTATGGTTACCAGAACTACATGTGTATGCAAAATTCAATTGACCGTCGTTAAGTCGTTCAAAATTGACTTGCAAGATTTGAACTAAACATACTAACATACAAGCTAACAACATACAAACTAACATACATACGAAGCAAGTTAAACAAAAGCTTGTAATAAGTGTGCCTATCTACTTATCGTACATAAAAGTTTTCTAAAGGATTGACCTAATGACAAATTATTAAATACGTAACAAATTTTATATAGGAATATATAACGTAATCTGTGATTATTAATTAAATAATGTATCTAAATGTTAGCTAGAATGTTGTGAATGACAAACAGATACACATATATTTATTAAATATAATTGTAATATTGGAAATTCGTATTTTTACTGATATTTCATACACACATTCATTAAATATATATGTGGCGTACATGATACACAGTAGATTTATGGAATACATTTTACACACGTACATAGTATTAGTGGCAAACGTCGTCAGAAATATATGCACCTTATAACTTCTTAACTACGGAGTGTATCGAAAAATGAGACATATCTACGAAAAGGAGAATTTTTACCTGATCGGCAGGCAACCATATTAGCAAATCTTCCACAAATACATTTGAGGATGGTTTGTCACAAATACGGTCAGACCTGTATGTGTGTGTGTGTGTGTGTGTGTATGTCTGTTAGCACGATAGCGGCGAAGCCACTAAACGGATTTGGATGAAACTTTGCATGAGGGTTTCTTTAGTGCTCCAGAAGATCTGAAAAGGTTTTGGTTGAGATCGGATTACGTTTGTTGCTGTTTTGGCACAACAAGCTGTTTATTTTATGATTACTTACAATTTGTAATCGAACCATTGAAAAGCAGTAAAAATTCCGGTTACAACGATATATCACACTTGCACTCTTTAGCTTTGGTTCCCATGAAAAAAATTAAAAACCAAATAACACGCTTCTTGTGTAAAATATATTTTATAGTGGGACCACAGAATACAGTAACTGCACAGAGGCGAAGTCTTTGGCGGTTCCTTTCAGTTTTGATGGCTCGTTTTCTGTGACCTTGCGTACCAGTTGCGTCTACACCACGGTGTATTAAATATGTGGTCCGGCACTTTCCTATTATAATAATGGCTTCGTAAGTGCATGGTTTCTATTTACTTTAATAGATGGCGCGAGCAATAAGGTCCTACAATTACCTGGGCATGTGCATCGTATAACTAACACAACCTCAAATTTTAAGGTGTTTTCGTTTATTCTCATATTTAATGTTTGTATAGGCATTTTTAGCTCGGAGCCATACTGGCTCCAAGCAAATATTTAAAATTTCACGCAAATAATTTTTCAATATTGTTGATTAATAAAAATAGACTGCTAATTATAGGTTAGATTCCTAACCTGCAAAAGTGTCTTATTTTATTGTGACAAACTATTTAAAACTTCATACATATTACGTTGAACTTGACTTTGGTTGAAAGTACAGGAACCAGGCAGAAATTTTAATAATAGCTACGTAATACCTGTAAATCTTAAGAAATATATATTTTTGAGGTTAGCTGTGACGACACGTGCAATACTGCAATGTTTTAATTTAGCTAATTAATGTCAGATGTCACTGGACTCTTGTCAAAAACAAGAAGCCGGGAATGTATGCAACACTGTATGTACGTATGCACAGAACCTGTAAAATTATCTATCTATGCGTAAGTAATGAGAGAACTTATTGGTCCTGCCATCTATTACAAACTAGTTAGAACTTTATAAACATTACATTGAACTAGATTTTGGTCGAAAGTATGGGAACCAGGCAGAAATTTTAATAATAGCTACGTAGTACTAAATTTTAAGAAATATATATTTTTGAGGTTAGCTATGACGTCATGTGCAGATCCCCATTTAAGGATACACTGAAAAGACAGTGTATTTCGAGTTGGATTGAAAAATATTACGATTTGAATTGCTTATAATCGGCGCCTATTTTCAATTGAGTTGTACACTAGGTTTTATTTATGAGAATTTTAATTCTCGCTTAATGTTTTCAATATCCCAAAACGAGTGGAAAAAAAATTCACAAATCCAAACTTAACACGATAAACATCAACAGTGTCAAGATAAAAGTGAGGTTGATTGTTAAACAATTAAGAAATGGCGATGAGTATACAAATTTGGTTTTGGCGGGAAGGCTAGCCTTCGCCTCTGTATACTGTACACTGTACTCAGTGGTCTAACCTAACGTTCAATAGACTAGTGTGTTAAAGCGTGCAGACTGTATGCTGAGTAAATTTGAGTGTCAAGTGCATCGAGACATTAAACGACGTTCATAAAGCCCACGGAAGGTGTGAGAAGCCTTCGTGAACCGCTCACAAGCCCTACAAGTATAAGCAATCTCACCGGAACGTTTTCGGTGAGTTTTTTCCAATAAAACTTTAAAAGTGACATTATATTTTAAAAACTGTTTCCGCTACTTCCACCATCCCACCGGAAATTCTTCCGGCAACATAACCTAAAAATAGTGCTACATAACTTAAAAATAATTTAAGACATTGGTACCAACCTAAAATATTTTTTCGAAAACTGTCAAAAACCAAATTCCCCCAGAAAAACATTGAAACCAAAAATTTGACAGCTTACTTCCCCGACCGATTTAGTGAAAAATCGGCCGAGGCCAGAAGATAAAACAAAATATATCAACTCAAACTTAAACGATCCACCATGAACACTACTCCGGCCACATCTGGCAGGGAAGCTGTCCACCAAGAGTTATATGGTTTTTCCAAAAAATGGCCATCCCTACCACCCATTACCAACGAATGGATGTTTTCGTTTAGTTGTTTCCCGTATCAATAATCAAAATTATTCAGTGCTCTTGCCTACGAACTTAGTTTTTATAGTGTTGTGTTTATTAACCTCCCCACAATAATTGTGGGAGGTTACTACAATTAATCCAAAATCGAAAATTGAGATAACATCAAATCTTTACGATTTCGAGGTCCCGGAAACCCAAAAAAGTGGTTTGTAACTAATGCCTGTGTGTTAGCACGATAGCTACGAAGCTACTAAACGGATTTGGATGAAACTTTTACATGAGGGTTTCTTTAGTGCTCCAGAAGATCTGAAAAGGTTTTGGTTGAGATCGGATTACGTTTAGTGGCATTTTGGCACAAGTTGTTTATTTTATGATTACTTAGAATTTGTAATTGAACTATTAAAAAGCAGTATAAATTCCAATTTCAACGATATATCACACTTGCACCCTTTCGATTTGGTTTCCGTTAAAAAAATTAAAAATTATATTATTGGTATTATTGTTAGGGGAAAACGTATTTTGCCATCTGTCATTTGGGTTGGTAACCTTTGTGAATGTTGATTTATAGCTTATGGTACGTGACGTCACAGCTAATCTCAAAAATATATATTTCTTAAGATTTAAGAATATTACGTAGCTATTATTAAAATTTCTGCCTGGTTCCCGTACTTTCAACTAAAATCTAGTACAGTGTAATGTTTATGAAGTCCTAAATACTTTGTCCTAATAAAATAGGACTCTTTTTGCGGGTTAGAAATCTAACCTGTAATTAGCAATCTATTTTTTTATTAATCAATCATTTTTAGGTCACATGGTTTTGACAATTTTGACATTTTGCTTGAGGGACAACAAAACGCAGTTTGCGTGGTTTTATATATTTTTTTCTGATTTTCTTGAGAAACTGTGTATGTTTTCGTAATAATGTCATATAGTGAATATTATCCAATCCTTATGGGTGGTGTAAAGTGTCGCTACGATGAGAAAATCAAAATAATAGACAATATTGACCCATACACCCTTGGAGTGGAGACTGGAGACCTTTCTGCAGATTTGTCTATTTTACCTTGTGTGTCCGTAATTAATATGGTAAATTACTTAGTGTCGACTCACAGCTTCTTCGCAGATCAGCAGTTAAAGGCATACAAATCTTTACAAGCATATAAATATTATGAGGCTGGATTTGTGCAAGAAGTTTGTGCAAGAAAGATAAACTCAAATGTATTCATTGTTATGGGCAAGGCAAGTTTACATTTTAAATAACTAAGTGCTAGATTTCAGTGATATATTATCCGTATGTAGTATTCAATAGACTCTGCCAGAAAGTGATTTCTTTACCTTTCTTCTAAGGTTTTTTACATTCAAAATAAACCTTATCTCACAATCGCACCTTGTCGCAAAAAAGATGGTGTTTTATTTTTATTTCACATTTAAAACTGAGATTACTTCTTTCTTTACATTGGAATAAAAAGTTTGGTTATCCCTCAGGCAATATGGTCGACTTATCGTGACGTCATCCTAAGATGGTCTATATAGAAAAATTAATTGCATGAGTTTTTTAACTATCTGCTCGGAGTCACTGTGGCTCCAAGCTAAAAATGCGTAGTCAAACATTAAAAATGAGAATAAACTTGAAAAACTTAAACATGTTATGTCCCTAAATATATTTCATAACCTAAAAATCAACATTCGTAAAGGTTACCAACCCAAATATTTTTGACAATGTCAAAACTTATTTTAGTTGTTTTTTTTTTAAGGTAATAATTGTTTATAGCCGTGTTCGGATATTACGTCTGATTGATGCGACACGTCACAATCGTTCATTGCAAATCGAGCTAACTGAGCTAAATCTTAAACGTTCGAATATTACAAAATAAAGGCCTCGGACGAAGCTCGACTTGCTCAACCTTTTTGATCGAGCAAGAAGATTTTAATTTGATGCATGCGTAGTCTGCTTGAACAGTCCATAATGTTATTGACTTGTTGAAGTTAGAGTGTCATTTGGGCTAAATTCTGTGTTATTATTTTTTTTTCATTATCCAATATTTTACAAAATCTTCGAAACGTTATCTGTTAATACCCTTATAATATCCGGCAATTGATTAACATGCAACATAAACAAACATGAGAGGTTATGTTTTAACAGATTGCTTGTAGTCCGCTTCAGTTCGTTCGATATTTGTTGATGAAATAAATGGCTCCAAAGTCACGTGTAATTTATCTGTTTGCTCAGTGCTCTGATTTCCGATGTAATATCCAAATACAGCTGATAAGGATCCACCGTGTGGGGAGGTTCCAGCCGCTTCCAGTAGCTGCCGATTTTTTTTTTACTTAATCCACCTCTACCACCACCCCAACCCCCACTACCGATGTGGCATATCATTTTATAGGTTTTTGGGGTAGGCGATTTCAAATATCATGTTATTAAAGTTACTTCGAGTAGTATGGATGCGCAGTGGGTTTCCTCGAATCATATGGATGCGCAGTGGGTTATTTCAAGTAGTATGGATGCGCAGTAGGTTTCCCCGAGTATTTTGGATGCGCAGTAGGTTACCACGAGTAGGTTACCTCAAGTGGTATGGATGCGCAGTGGGTTTCCTCGAATAAAATGGATGCGCAGTGCAAGAAGTATGAATGCGTAGTGGCTTTCTTCTAGTAAATTAGATATACAGTGGGTTACCTCGAGTAATATGGATGTGTAGTAGGTTTCATTGAAGAAAATGCTTGAAGTAGAGGCTTTACTTCTATCGTGTAGTCCACGGCATAGAATGATTTTTTATATCTTTGTCATACTATTTTCTGCGAATTACTTGCACACCCAGTTGAAGTATACTAACGCAAGAAAAATTTTTGAAAATTTTCATTGTTCAAATAGGCTTAGAATGTCATGAAATGTCAATATGTTAAGTTTGAATAAAATAAATTTGTCTGTCGCGTCGGTCTGTCTGTTAGTCTGGTATCTGTTTGGTGTTTACGATTATTCTGGAACCGTTTAAGATATTGACTTAAAATATGGCACACGTATGTATTTTAACGAGATCTGAAACTAGATTATATACTGATCTTATTCCATTGCAGAGTTGAAGGGTAAATTGAGATAAATAGGGGTAAATAGGTAAATCAATCAATTAAGAGTGCATGAAATTGGTATTTAGTAAATATAAGAGGAGCTAAGGTCTCAAAAACATTTTTGGCAATAGCCACCCTTATTAAGGGGGTGAAAAAATATTGTGATTTAGTGTCATTCACTCAGCCCCCCCCCCTCCAACAACATCACCCCTACTACTGATGGGGCATATCATTTTATGGGTTTTTCTGGTACACGATTTCAAATATTATACCATTAAAGTTCCATAAACAATTATGTCCACTTAGTGGAGAGCAATTATAGTATTTTCGTTGTAAGAGACTTCTGGATGTGGAAGTGGTGATTCCTTAGGCAGCGGTTTTTTTTTGAAACTATACAATCGTACTTAAAATATAAAAATATACAGCGTGTTCCATTTAGAATTTCAAAATTTTTGTCATTTCCCGGAAAACCGGCAAGTGTTAAATAATGAAAAATTGACAATTTGTTGTGCCAAGTTAGACCTTAAATACTCTGGAAATTATGTTTGTCTAATGATTCCGGTGATAGCCGATATAAAATGCTCTAAATTATTCTGAAATCGTAAAAAAAATTACAATAAAATGGCACCATTGAATATTCTCGAACATTTTCAAAGTATCCCTAAGGCCTTTCGGTTGTTTATTTCGCAGTTAAGAGGCCTTTTCATCATAAGCGCGCGCATGTGCTGCCGCTATGTTTGTTTGCGGGAACTATGAAATGTTCGGACACTTGGTTGTCAAAATGGCTGGACCGGTATCATTTTTTCACATTAATTTAGAAGAAAGTGTGATTGACGGTGCAAAATTAGTACACAACATTGTGGGAGAACACACTTGTGCTCAATTAAGGCGCTGGCTCAAGTATCCTGGCCGTAAAATGACTGGAAGCAAGAATAAAGAACTGGTTGTAAGGTTAGAATTCAACTTATCAATTTATATACAAGTGCATTAAAAGAAAACAAATGCGTTTAATCTACGGTATGCTTAATAACATTCTTTGTGCAGTAATTGATAATGCAGTAAAAATATTTTCTGTTTTTTTACGAAAATGTAGGGTCAAAAACGCAATTGAAAATGAGGTTTTTTGTCGATCCTTCTGTGGATAAAGCTGACACCTTTTTTTTCTAATTTTTTCAAATAGATAAACTATATGATATGGCACTACCTATTTTCAGAAAATTGGTAACAGATTCATCATTATTTGGTTAAAAAACGAAATGTTTATGTCAAATCCAATATTGACATGCGAAAACTGTCCGAAGAAACATGGCGGAACTCGACGTTTTTTAAACAAATAATGAATCTATTACCAATTTTTTGAAAATAGGTAGTACTATATCGTATAGTTTACCTATTTGAAAAAATTGGAAAAAAAGGAGCCAGCTTTATCCACAGAAGGATCGACAAAAAACCTCATTTTCAATTGCATTTTTGACCCTACATTTTCCCAAAAAAACAGAAAATATTTTTACTGCATTATCAGCTACTGCGAGAAGAATGTTATTAAGCATATTGTAGACTCAACACATTTGTTTTCTTTTAATGCACTTATATATAAATTGATAGTTGAATTCTAACATTGCAACCAGTTCATTATTCTTGCTTCCAGTCATTTTACGGCCAGGATACTTGAGCTAGCGCCTTAATTGAGCACAAGTGTGTTCTTCCACAATGTTGTGTACTAATTTTGCACCGTCAATCACACTTTCGTCTAAATTAATGTGAAAAAATGATACCGGTCCAGCCATTTTGACAACCAAGTGTCCGAACATTTCATAGTTCCCGCAAACAAACACATGCGCGCGCTTATGATGAAAAGGCCTATTCATTGTTACCCGCCTGATGTTTTTAGGGAGGTGAATGTAGCTTTTTGGCAGTCTCGAGACCCCCATTATGTCTAGGATAATCCCAAACATAAAACAGGGAGTCGAAAAAGCTCTGCTCACGGCTAGCTGTGTTAACGCGGGGGGTGAGTTCAATACCCAGTAAGGAGAAACAAGCTTTTGTACTACACTCAATTAATGTACTCACTTTGCAATCTGTTCTGGGAGCTAATTGCATAATAATGAAAAATTATAGAAGGCGCTATCTGTAGCAAATGAAAAATATTACTCAAAAGTGACATCTATTAACAGTTTGAATAATAAAATAAATAGGGTTTGTTTATTAAGAGCCCAAAGTGCCTTCTTGTCGCTCGAGAGAATAAGTTGAAGCGCGACGTGACGTGGAGCGCGTTAAACACTCGATAGCGACAATGATATTTTGTACTCGAATTACACACATGATTTTATCTACATACAATCATTTGAAAATATCAAAATAAAAGTTGTAATATAATTACGTTGAATTTTGGCTGAAAACAGCAATTCATTAACATTTTATGAGTACCTATGTCTAGCATATGTGATTAAAATAAACAGACGAATAAAACAAAAACGCTGTCAATTTGTATAAGTTTTATGAATTATTATAAAATTCGTATTTTTCTTATAAATAAGTTAAGTATTTATTTGTTACTATTACATCAACTTTCATTATATTAACATAGTTTTGGAACATTATTATTTCATAAAAGTACATTGTCGATTTTCTGACCGAACTTACGTAAAGACGAGCGTTAATAGTACATTGTAATACAAGTGTGGCAAGGGCTTCATTGCAAAACGATGTATGAAAGTAGGAACACGAGCGCAGCGAGTGTTCCTATCATACGAGTTTTGCAATGAAGCTTGCCACATGTGTGTTACCTACATACTATTTTTTCTACGGTTATTTCCCTTAAAGTCTTTCAAAATTTTAAATTTGTGAAGATGTAATCGAGGCGTGTGGCAAATTATTCACGGCGTGTGACAAAGTGACATTTTCTGCAGTCATTTTGAAGTTAGAAAATATGACTTTCAACACAATCGTAGAAAAAGTACTTTACCTACGATCACTATTGTAAATAGTAAAAAACACACTACCTGCCATCTATGTAAGATGAACTTTACATACTGTAAACAAATCGCACTGTAAACAAATCGCACGGTAAACAAAACGCACGGGACACGCAATTATAGGTGGCTTATATGGCTAACGCGGGGTCTAAAAAAACAAATGCGCCTACGTAATTTTCAAACGCTGTCAAAACTGA
Source organism: Rutpela maculata (assembly GCA_936432065.2). NCBI lineage: Eukaryota > Metazoa > Arthropoda > Insecta > Coleoptera > Cerambycidae > Rutpela > Rutpela maculata. Next base: position 362,677,365 of record OW386285.2, read on the forward strand.
CATAATATTTGTTGAATAATATTGTTGACAAGTAAACTAAATCCAGATTTTACCAAATAAATAAATAAATATGATCGTAGGTAAAGTATAGTACATAATTCGAGTTGTAAAGCAACTACGCACTCATGGAAATACTTTTCCATTCGTGCGTAATATGCTTCTTACAACACTCATTACGTAATATACTATTACCGCTGGTTGTTATGGGAGACGGGCTTTAAAGTGATTACTCATAGCTCCTCGATAAACGTCAACTTTGCGTTGTCAAATGTAAATAAAATCAAAAATACTGCTAAGTGTTGTCATTATAGATTTCTATACTTTCTATTCAAAATTACGAATAAGTCAATTTAATGTCTAAAATAAAATAGGTTGTCGAAGACACTGACTGTAAATAAATAAAATGAAGTAAAATTTATTATGTTGTGAGATTAACAATATACGAAATTTACTTTATAATATTAACAAAATATTAAGTAATAATTCTCAGAAAATAATTAGAATTTGAAATGTGTTCTGTTCTGTACTGAATATAATAATTACCAGAAATAACTACAAAAGTTTGAATGATGAGGATAATATTAAAATTTTGATTCTGAAAATGTTTAAATTTTTGTCCAAATAACAAAAATTGTAACAGACAAATCATGTAAAAAATTCTAAAATATTTCTGAAACTACAAAAAGCATATGGTATATGAAAGGAACGAATGATTTGTTTGAAAGTTATCATGAATACCCAAAATAATATTTTTTTTTGCAAGAGCAAATTTAAAATTAAAACACCAATAATTTACTGAAATTATTTATTTAACCTAACTCAAAAATCCAAACAATATTGATAACGTACGAATTAGTCATTTCTAGATGATGATGCACAATATTTTACTGAAGGTAAACGCTTTTATTTCAGGCTCCACATCCAGCTGAACCATGGGAAGGGGTCCGAGATGCGACCAAAGAAGGATGGGAATGTCCAGCTCCTGACATGTATTTTAACTATTATATAGGAAATGAAGATAATTGTTTAAATCTTAATGTTCACACGAAATCGGTAAGCTCTTTTTCAAATTATGTACCTAGTACTTATTTCACAACTCATATGTCAATCTTTCTTAACAGTTATTTATCTTTCTCTCTCTCTCTAAAAGAAAATTACATAAACGGCAGGAAATTCATTTTTAAGGTAATCAAGAAAAATAATTGAATAATATTGTTATTTACGATACAGTAAGATAAGAACATTATTATCGCACGCATGTGAAGTTTGCACGAGGCCGTTAGGCCGAGTAGTGTAATCACTTAAGTGCGATAATAATGTTTATCCTACATGTATTGTATAAAACTTTATCTATAATTATTATAAATTCATCAAATCCATCATAGGTATTCTGTCATTAAAAAAATTAGAATCAGTTATTCAGCAGGCAAGTTATCTATGAATAATAATCCTAAACTGTGGCAAACCAGGTTACTAAGGACGCATCTATTGCCAACAAGTTTATTTATTAAAAGTTATAAGTACGAACATAAATAAAGTCATATTCGATTCACGTATCCCATCAGATATTGAAGAAGCCGCTGAAAAAGTTGTTTCATCTCTTTTACCTAATAAATAAAAAATAAACTGACGTATGGGTCGATAAGAAAAATAGTGTGCTGAAAAAAATGTACATAATGTTACCAACGAGAAGGTTTTGCTAGTGCATTTTGTTCATTTATCGGGGACTCAGAAAACTTCCCTCTGGGTATATTATTTGATGTTGCGGAGTGTTACATTCATGAAAAGAAATGTGGATATCAGCAAATCACACATTTAATTGCGTTTTTGAAAGGAACATGTGACGGTATCGACCTAAAAAAATCCAAGATTTTAACTAAACACGAAGAAGCTGACGACAACAGAGCTTTAATGAAGAAAGTTGCGCTGACAAAACTACTAGTAGAAGATGTAACAGATGAAGGTCAGTGTTTTCGTATTGTAATACCACTCACAAAGACAAACATTTCACGAGAATATTTTGTAGCATCAGAAGGTATAGAAGATATTAATATGTTAGAGATTATCCGAATCTACGTCAAGCTACATTCTTTGCACACTGGTTATAGTCGTTTCTTTCTGTTTTACTCAGCAACCTGTATTGATTAACAGGGGCGGCTTAAGGGCCGGGCAACCCGGGCGGTTGCCCGGGGCGCCGCACAGTGGGAAAAATATGCCCCTTTTTGGACAAAAATGTGCCGGCAGTAGAGATTTCAATAAAATTAAATAAGAAAAATGCCAAATATCTTTAAGACATTGTACTTTAGAGTAGTGCTGCGGCAAAGTGGCTTTGGGTTAACTTAACCTAAAAATTGTTCCTCGTTTTCCTCCTTGGTCGAGAGTCACAAACAAACGAAGTAGTGGTCATGTATATTGGGTACCAAATTCATTTTTATGGGATCATAAATTAATTGACAATGCAACATAGGCCATATTACATAATCAAAAATTCAAAATGGCGGCTGTCGCCAAGATGGCGGACTATATTTTTCTTTATAACGTCCTTGGTATGGGTAAAACTCTAAGTTTATTTAAGACTAAAAAGTTACAAAATAAAACTAATAGTTTAAAAAACTAGAAAAACACGCTTTTATTGTTGACATAATGAGCCAATTCTGAGGCCAAATTCGGATTCCGCGCGAAAAACTACTTCGGAAATGACCTTCAGCTGTCCAATCACATTTATTCGCAGATAATGTTAAAACTTTTAGGTTTATGACTGTTATCTAATACATACAATTTTCACTTACCTATAGGTTATATTGGGTTTAGAGCTGTTAATTAGGTTAATTTGAATGCATAGAAATAAAATCATGTGGATAAAAACTATCGTTATTTTTACCTGTGTGAATGAGGTAAAAAGAAATTGAAGCCTTTGGTTTTGGTACACATACCAAATCGCAATTTTTTTCACCCCCTTTTATAATAGGGGGTAATAACGGGGGTGGCTAATGCCACAATTTTTTTTGAGATATTGGCTTCTCTTGTATATACTAAATACCAATTTTATGGACTCCTACCTGCTTGATTTACCTATTTACCCCCATTTACCCCAATTTACCCCCTTCAACGGAATAACATGAAAGTATAATCTAGTTCCATATCTCGTTAAAATACATACGTGTATCAAATTTCAAGTCAATATCTTAAACGGTTCCAGAGTAATCGTGCGCACAAAAACAGTTACAGACAGACCGACAGACAGACATTTTTTTGCTCAAACTTAAAATCTCGACGTTTCATGACATTCTAAGCTTATTTGAACAATAAAAAATTTTAAAAAATGTTTGTCGTTTCTATACTTCCATCGGATGTAGAAGAAATATCCGTGATTTTTAGGTTAGGTTAACCCAAAGCCACTTTGCCGCAGCACTACTTTAAAGGACAATGTCTTAAAGGTATTTCCAATTTTTTTTATTTAATTTGATTGAAATCTCTACCGTCGGCAGATTTTTGTCCGAGAAAGGGCATATTTTTCCCACTGTGCGCCGGCTCGGAAGGGCGCCAAAGTGAGGGCAAAAATTGTTGAATTTTTCTTTAATGTACCCTTTTTATTAGTTTTCGTTGGAAAATAATATCAAAAAATATCAGTATTTATATCAGTTAAAATGGTAATAATGCAGAACAGTCGAATAACATTAAAACCGCCTAAATAATTCAAAAATGTAACACAAACGTTTTCATTTAGCTATGAGATACCTTACTACTCGTACCTCAAGCTTCCCGCCCTATTATTGACTGACACGGAGTCGATCATTAAAGATTTTGCATAAATGAAGGCAGGCAACATGCACTTTCATTCAGAAAGAAATCAGAATATTCAGAAAATTGTTATACCAACATTGGCTGTTTGTATTTCATATCTAGGGTAATCTACTGTTTATAAATAAATAATATAAATAAATGTCAATTTATTTTGTACGAAATATTAAAACAATAAAAAGGAACCTTCCTCCAAGTAAACTTGTGTGGGTGGTCCTCTCATTATAATAGCGTTCAGATGGTGTAGACAAAAAATTTTATATTACAAATTAATAATTATTAATAAAATGTAAATGCACATTGATGTGTAAACATAAATTACTTGAGAATAGTTTATCGAAATGAAGTAAGAATATTTTTTTTATTTCTAATAATTATAATAATATTTTTATTATCCGTAAAAACTTGCACATAAATAGTACAAAATGATCTGAAAATTATTTTCTTATAGGAATTTTTAGAAATACGCGAAAAATTAAAAAATTTAGGGGTAAAATACCGACAATAGCCTAAAACTAGTCCTTAAGCAGAAGAGAGAGTTTGATTGATACTACGTAAACTGATGTCCAGGTGGGCTATATCTAAATTTAAAATATGAATTTTATATTTTAAGGCGGTCGGAAGGTATTGCAGAATAACTGATATTTCCTTATTATTCATTTAGGGTAAGTTTGTTTTTGAATGCGCACTATCAGGCACATAAATATCGAGAGACAATTTTGTGTTAACTTAAAGTAGTCATCGGGGGTCTAAAGAGATATCCTTGCACTTTACTACGTAGTACGTCTGTGATTTTTGTGATCTCTGTGACTTCAGTGATTATCTCAGGTAGGGGCGTCAAAAAGTGCTCCCGCCCGGATGAAAAATGTATCCTGAGCCGCCCCTGTTGATTAACACATTTGGGGGTATCACTTTGTTCTTTAAATTAACCAATCCTGAACAATACACTGGCCTTTGCTTCAGAAGGTCATCTGTGTCATTATTAGCTGATATTGGAGCTGATATTTTGACTGTGAAGCGGGTGAAGGTCAAATGCATTCGCTGAAGGTTACATCGAGAGTTGCAAAAAGAACAAGAAGAGAATTGCTTGAAATATTCTCGTTGGAAACATAAGTGCAGCTATTCATAGTCAAAAATTGAGCATAAATTCAATTTCTTCAAACTTATTGTTATCTGGTATGAATTTTAATAATTGTGATAAATGTGTTGTTAATATTCATAATAAGTAGAATTTTACATATTGTCTTGAAAAGCATATACATAAATTGTTTGCTGAAGTCTGCTGTTTTACTATCTCATTACCACATTAGTGTGGTAATACATTTATTAACGCACTAGTGCAATAATTGTAGGTAAACATTATTAAAATCACGCACTCAGGGGCGGCTCAAGGTAAATTTTCCGCCCGGGCGGGACCACTTTTTGCCGCCCCTTCCTGAGATAATCACGGAAATTTCACGGACGTTTAATGTACTAAAGTGCAAGGATAACCTTTTGGATCCCGCGATCGCTCATTTTTAACTTAACACATGAAGTATAACCGTGTATACACGGCGGTCCAAAATTGTTTCTCGATATTTATATGGCTGATAATACATCCAAAAATTACTCTAAATGAATAATAAAGAAATTATACCCCTCTAAAGGGGAATAATTTCAGTTTATCTGCAATATCTTCCGACCACCTTAAAATATAAAATTCATATTTTAAGTTTAGATATAGCCCGTCTGGGCATCAGTTTACATAGTATCAGTCAAAACATCTCTTCTGCTTATGGGCTAGTTTTAAAGGATGCTGTTGGTATTTTACCACTAACTTTTTTATTTTTTACATATTTCTAAAAATTCTCATAAAAAATAATATTCAGGTCATTAGAAATAAAAAAAATATTCTTATTGCATTTCGATAAAACATTCTCAAGTAATTTAGGTTTACACATCAATGTGCATTTACAACATTTTATTAATAATAATTAATTTGTAATATAAAATTTTTTGTCTACACCATCTGAACGCTATTACAATGAGAGGATCACAGACACAAATTTACTGAGAAGAAGGTTCCTCTTTATTGTTTTAATATTCCATATAAAACAAATTGCCATTTATTAATTTATAAACAGTAAAGCATGTAAGATATGAAATACAAACAGCTAATGTTGGTATAACAATTTTCTGAATATTCTGGATTTTTTCTGAATGAAAAATACACGTTGCCGGTCTTAATTTATGCAAAATCTTTAATGATCGACTCCGTGTCAGTCACTAATAAGGCGGGAAGCTTGAGGTATGAGTAGGGAGGTGTCTAGATAAACCAAAACGTTTGTGTCACATTTTTTAATTATTTAGGCGGTTTTAATATTGTTCGACTGTTTTGCATTATTACATTATTTCAACTGATACAGATACGGATATTATTTTCCAACGAATACATTGAAAAAAAATTAAACAACTCTTGCCCTCAGTTTGGCGCCCCTCCCGCCACATTGGGGCTTTTCGTAGTTAGTAACCTATAAAAGTTGACCGATGCAAATATATTTTTTTAAATTTTTTCCTTAGAGAACTTCCAAACGATCCCTCACGAGCTTTTTTGATAAAAATTACGCTGCATTAATAGAAGTTGGTTTATAGTCCAGTCAACTGGGGGTTTCACCTCTAATTTGAGTGCTAATGAATGGATTTTGATGAAACCTTGTACAATGTGTTTGTAATGACATTAATAAAAGAGTTGAAAAAAAGAATAGAGTAAGAAATAATCGGAAGGGATTCCTTAACTTGTAGAATTAGGTCAAAAATGAAAAAATCACATTTTTTTAGCCCAAAATAAGATGTTTTTGCTCTTGTGAATTTTTTCGAAAAATGCATATTTTTGGAGATATGGCCATTCGCAAATTCATAAAAGTGGGGGAGGGGAAATGTAAAAGTTTTAGTAATACAAGACTTTTTTTTATTTGCAATTTTTCTATAAACTGCGTTTCACCGAGTTTTTCGGAAAAATATGAAAACTACCCCTTTCTTTGAAATTGTAGTGCTTTAAAAATAAGTACTGTGAAAGTTTGAAAAAATTCAGACGTATGCATTTTCTACTCTAATCTATTTTTCAACTTTTTTCTTAACGTCATTACAAACACATTGCACAACGTTTCATCAAAATCCATTCATTAGCACCCAGTTGACTGGACAATAAACCAACTTCTATTAATGCAGAGTAATTTTTATCAAAAAAGCTCGTGAGGGATCGTTTAGAAATTTTCTAAGGAATAAGTTTAAAAAAAAATCATTTTTATCGGTCAACTTTTATAGGCTCTGGGCCTTTTTGGGACTACTAACTACAAAAAGCGCCAATGTGCTCCATGTCGTCGCGACGCCCTGGGCAGCAGCCCATGTTTGCCCAGCCCTTAAGCCGCCCTTGCACGCACTCGACAAACAAAACGGGCCGGGTGTTTTTTTCTTTCAGTCCAGAGCTGCAAATCTTATAATTATTATTTTCTATTTCTTTGTCTTTAGCTACCATCGGAGAATAGTGAGAAAAGGCCTGTAATGGTGTGGATTCACGGTGGTGGTTTCGTATACGGATCCAACAAAAATGAATTATTTGGACCTAACTACTTAATGACAGAAGACATTGTTTTGGTGTCAATTAACTACAGACTAGGAATACTTGGTAAATAAGGATAAAATTAATATCAAAAATTTTACTTTCACATCCATGTAGTGGAGTGGAAGTATAGTAAGTCTAATAATTTTTTTTTTATGATATAGTCTTAGAATGTCATATGAAACGTCGAGATTTTAAGTTTGAGCAAATAAAATGTTTTGTGTCTGTCTGTCGTTCTGTATGCGGTAGACGTTTTTAAATATTATATTATCATAGTTCTGTGATTATTTCCACACATAGTGCAGTGCAAAATAGTACCAACATTTTTGTTGTAGAAGACTTGGATATGAAATCTAGATGTGGATGTAGTGATTTCTTAGGCAGTGGTTTTTAATAGCATGTTAAAAGGGAGAGTAAATAACTGAAAGTAATATAAGACTGGCACGGATTCCTTTTAAAACCAAAAATATTGGTTTAGATTTAATATTTTCCTGTGTGTAGTTTAAAAAGCTCCCACTACCACCCCACATCATTACTCGGTGGTAGCGAAGGTGAGTAATGCCAAAAAAAAATTGAATTGAAATTGAAATTGATTTTACCACCCCCACCCATTTAATGATGGGTTGGATTTGGTAATGGGGGTAATAGTGGGGATCCTTGACTTCTTGTACATACACTAAATCCCAATGCTATCTAACTCTTATTTGCTTGCTTTGCTTATCTACCTTCATTTACGCCTCAACCTTCAACTGAATAAAATTAAAATACAATCTAGTTCCAGATCAGGCTTTAACAAATTTCAAATCAATATCATAAACCGTTTCAAAGTAATCGTCGCACGATTTTTTTTTCTCAAACTTAAAATCTCGATGTTTCGTGACTTTATATATATCGAGCGTAAAGTGACAGTGAAGTAATGCAAGTTGAAGATCTTAAAAGTGCAACGGCATGCGCTTTAGGATGCGTATGGCTGTGTATGTATGCCCCAACTCGCAATCTTTCACTGTAATTACTTTATGATCAATGTATAAGCCGTTACTACTTCCATTCCACTACGTGGATGTGGAATTAAAATGCATAGTTACTTCTACATCCACGTAGTGGAGTGGATATATAGCAACGGTAAAAAAAATGAAAATCTTTGTTGTTGTTTACATAGTGACATGAAACGTCGAGTTTTTAAGTTTGAGCAAAAAAAAATTCTGCACGTATGTGTGTCTGTCTGACGGTCTGTAAGTTTTTTTCTTTGCACTCGTTAACTCTGCAACGGTTTTGAAGTTTGGTACGACTATGTATTTTTAATAATGGAGCGGGGGTGGTACTGGGCGTCTTGCGTAGGAACAGACTTGGATAAAATGTGGCTGTTGTGGTGGCAGTGGTTTTTATCTTGTTTTTGCTCGACATAATATATTATGTAATATATACATATATATATATTTCAGTATTTCATTGACCCCTATTAACCTATCTGATTAGTTAATTTAAATTCTCGTAGTGATTGTAGATTGATTCTGAATATATGTAGTTCCTTGGAGTCAACAAACACTATTATTTACTACAGTTAACTAGTTCGCTTGACGAAATTTAAAATTTTATTTACGTACAACAAAATGTAGAGGACAAATGAAAATTTTATAAACCAGTATTTTTTTAACATTGTTATAAAACGTTGAAACAAGAAAATAAATGGAAATACATATTTTTCACCTAAAATGTTAAATAAAAAGTCTACATTAAAATATCCACCAAATCCCGCATACATTCCTGTATGTAAGCACCGATCTCCACCTTGGACAGTTGTGGTCAAGTAAGGAAAAATGGCGCGAAAAATTGGGGAAGTCAAAAGTTCGTAGAGTTCTAATAACATTTTTCGACTTCGAGGGCCCGTTGCACTCGCTGGGAAGGTGGGAAGGTGGGAAGGTGGGAACATACTAAATACAGTTTTTAGCTGTTTCACATAAAAACAAATGTACGACGATGGAGATTGTATCAAAATTTAAGCTTGTTTAATTTTCTACCACAAAATTTTAAGGCTATTTTTCATAATGTAAGCGGGTCTTCCGAAAATGAAGTTATAGTACAGGAGCTAGGCGGGTTGTTTTTATCTTTCTCTGTGGCTATGTGCGGCAATATGATATACACCTCTCACGTCTCAGGCGCTACATGCAGGCCCGTGCTGGCCCACCGGGATACCGGGAGTTTCTCGGTGGGTCCTCATAAATTGCCTCGAAAGGGCCCCAGAAAAGGGCCCCGGAAAAAATTCTTCTTTTAAAATCAATTCGAACTGGTACGATACATTATTCTGAACAAAAAATGAGGAATATATTTTTTTCATTTGAGAATCCGTGTTACAGATAAAAATTACACAGGCACACAAAATAAAAAAGTGGTCTTTTTCTGGTACTCCATTGGGTAACCCATATGTATTTCGACGTACTGAACATGAATCAGGTGTCCGTTTAGCTCCATTGGCCACCATTTTTTTTGTAAATCGCGAAAGTAACCAAAAGAAGCTAAATGGATACCTGATTCGTATTCAGCATGTCCATCCAAATACATGGGGGTTGCCCAATGGAATTCCAGAAACAGACTGTTTTTGTGTGGGTCTGTGTAATATAATATGAATATCACCGAATCCTCCGCCATTTTCTAGAAAATCGCGTATGCAAATATATTATACACACACAAAAAGAAAAAAATGAAAAGTGATCTGTTTCTGGAACTCCATTGGGTAACTCCTAGGTATCCGTTTCGCTCCGTTACCCACCAATTTTTAGTGATTCGCGAAAATAACCTAAATGATGAGTTTTTTTTTTTTAGATTATTTTCGCGATTTACAAAAATGGTGGCCAATGGAGCTAAACGGACGCTTAATTCGTGTTCAGCACGTCGAAATACACATGGAGTACCACCAGAAAAGACCACTTTTTTATTTTGTGTGCCTGTGTTATTTTTAGTTGAAAAATTATTTTTTTGACGACCCTTATCTCAAACACCTTTGAACCCACTACGATGTAATCTTTTACAAAGTGGTTTCTAGAGGTGGTGATTAAAAGCATTTTACTAGTTCTTTTCTAAAATAATCGCTAATTCTTTTTTTTTTCAAAATCGACCCACTTTTTCCATCCTAGAATCCCTCTAATTAAAATCAAATATGGTTATGTCTAAAGACTCACTTTACAGGTATATAGTCATCACCAAAATTTCAAAATATTCGGATATCAGATGAGCGAGATATGAGGGTGGCTCTATGAAAAGTGGGACACACTGTATATCTGAAAGGAAAATAATTTATTTTGCACTATACAGGGTGAGTCATGAGGAACTGTACATACTTCTACCGTAAGTAGAGGCACCTAAGACAAATACCAAGTGACCATTAAAAAGTGTTTGTTCCCTTTCTTTACTATCATACAGAGTGATTTATGAATTTTGTCCAAAAATTGTTTTGGTCATAACATTTTAATGGTTAATCCGATTTGCCTCATTTTTTTACAACAATGTACACTGTTGCCTAACAACCATCATATATATCCAAAATTTAAAAAATCCAGGGACGGTTTCAAAAAAATTTGTTGGATGCTTCGTATACGATAGTTCACCCTGTATATGATTTATCTAAAACTTTATATGAAATTTGTATAGGACACAAATAGGTAGTAAAACCTGAGTATTTGCAATTTTTGTCACACTCTCAATACATTTTTTATTAACGATCAATTTTCAAGTCAAATGAAAAGTTAGGCAAAATGGAATATTTTAATGTATACTAATATTTGTAAATACAAACATTTAGCTAAAAAAAATAATATCTACATACCTCGTGCCTAGGTTTAATAAGTACCATCATTTTAATCAATTTCCAGGCCAGGTCTTACATGTTTATTTACAATACGTACAGGGGCGGCTTAAGGGCCGGGCAACCCCCGTAGCGCGGGTTCGGAGAGGTGCCAGAGAGCAAAACATTTTTTCGGATTTTTAATAGCACCCCCTCCATGAGGCGATAAATTTTTTTTTAGATTTTTAATAGCACAATGAGGCGATACAAAATTTTTTTTCGGATTTTTATTTGCTCCCCCCCCCCCACGAGGCGACAAAAAGTAGTGATTGATCGCGGAGTTCGAAGGGATATCCTTGTACTTTAGTATGAAGTACGTCCGTGATGACCTCAGGAAAGGGCGCCAAAAAGTGCTCCCGCCTGGGTGGAAAATTTACCTTGAGCCGCCCCTGAATACGTACGTATTTAAGAATTATAAGAAAAGAAAAGGAATAATGAAAATATCAAAAAGTAGATCGTATCTTGTATTTATTTTAAATTCAATGCTTACATTTGAATATGATGGCTTTTAAAAATATTTCGAAAAATGTACAGTTTTCGTTAAAATTGATCTTAAACTGAACATATAGGTTGGACACTTTAAATGGGGGAAATTTAGCTAACACAAATTTGACTACTTATTTCTGTCCTTTTTGGAAGCAATTTGACTAATTGGAGAAAATACATACAGAGGCAACTTTTTAGATGGACCACATCAGCCACATTTATAAGACCTGGCCTGGAAATTGATTAAAATGATGGTACTTACTAAACCTAGGCACGAGGTATGTACAGGGTGACAATTGGGAACCGCATGTTTTTTGAACGCATAGTACAGAGCTTAGCGGGAGGGCAAATGCGATATTACTACCTTTGTAATGTTATGCCATTTCAGTAGCTACTAACAGCCATACGAAAAATGTTTCATAACAATGATCAATATGTACTCTAAATAAAAATTTAAGATTTTTGGAAGAATTTTTTTTTTTTAATTCCACCTCTACAAACTACAGATTGTTCAGAAATTAAAGGAAAGAGATTTTGAAACTCGTGAGGATTTCGCTACGAGAATAGAAGTGATTTTGGAAGATAATTTAGGTCTGCAGCTTCTAATGAGCGACGAAGCTCATTTTCATTTAGATGGAGCAGTTAATAAACAGAACTTCAGGTACTGGGCTCCACGACCTCGTCATTCTGAAAAAGTCACAGTGTGGTGTGCCATTCGTCCTACTTGCATTATTGGTCCCTATTTTTTTAAAGAAGCCGCTACGTTCAGGTGATCCAAAATTTTTTTTATGCCGGAACTACTCAGTAAACGGATAAATCCAAGGAATGTGTGGTTTCAGCAAGATGCTGCCTATGCATCAATGAATGTTGTCCGCAATATGTTCCCAGGAAAACTAATTTCACGTTTTGGAGATGTGCCGTGGCCTCCAAAGTTGTCAATATGTGATTTTTTTCTGTGGGAGTATTTGAAGAGTCGTGTATATGCTCACAAGCCCCGTAATTTGGCCGACTTGAAGAATGCCATTCGTCAGGAAATTATGACTATTGATGGAGCGATGTTGGAGCGTGTTATGGACGATTTCATGAAAAGGGTCGAAAATTGCATCCAACGCGACGGACACCATCTCGACATTATCTTCCATACTTGATACACATCGTAAATGGCATTGTGTAAGCTTCATTATTATTATTTGGCAAATTCTTTGTGTAACACTTATTTCAAAATCGTCCAATATATTCATGTGGCTGTTAGTAGCTACTGAAATGGCATAACATTACAAAGATAGTAACATCGCATTTGCCCTCCTCTAACCGCGCTAAGCTCCGTACTATGCGTTCCAAAAACATCCGGTTCCCGATTGTCACCCTGTAGATATTATTTTCTTTTAGCTAAATTTTTGTATTAATTAATATTAGTATGCATTAAAATATTCCATTTTGCCAAATTTTTCATTTGACTTGAAAATTGATCGTCAATAAAAAAATTGTGTGACAAAAATTTCAAATACTCAGGTTTTACTACCTATTTGTGTCCTATACAAATTTCATATCAAGTTTTAGATAAATCATATACAGGGTGAACTATCGTATACGAAGCAATCCAACAAATTTTTTTGAAACCGTCCCTGGATTTTTAAAATTTTGGATATGTTGATAGGCAACAGTGTACATTGTTGTAAAAAATGAGGCAAATCGGATTAACCGTTAAAATGTTATGACCAAAACAATTTTTGGACAAAATTCATAAATCACTCTGTATGATAGTAAAGAAAAGGAACAAACACTTTTTAATGGTAACTTGGTATTTGTCTTAGCTGCCTCTACTTACGGTAGAAGTATGTACAGTTCCTCATGACTCACCCTGTATATGCAGATGTAAATTTAAAAAACATTCAATTCCTAATTGGGGAGCATCAGGAGATGCAGGTCATAAATATTTCACTGTTGATGCTGTTTTAAGTGCATAAAATCTTCCTTATCTTTACCATTTTTCTTGGAAAGCACCCCCGCATATCCATGAAAAATTGGTTTAGGTCAAATGACCTGGCAATTGCAGTGTGTTCTAGAACTTGAGGTCCTGATCAATACTTCCCATATACACAACCCCAGGAAATGGATAATTATTGTTGTATTTTTGTTTGAAATGCTCGAAATCGTAAAAATTGAGCACTTCAAACGAGAATACAACAAATACTGCTCATTTTCTGGAGTTGTGCCTATGAGATCTCTTGATAGGACCTCATATTCTACAGCATACTGCAATTCTAGGCAATTGGACCTAAACCAATTTTTCATAAGGAATGTTCTCATAAGCACAATCCCAGAAAATGGACCATTTTTGTTCTGGCGCCCATGAGAAATTTTGATTTGGACCTCAAGTGTGATAATGATTGTTTGTTATTCTATGTGCTTTATTGTTATTTACTCTACTTTGTTATTTATTTGTTTTATTTATTGTGTATTTTTTTTTCTATTTAAGACAACCACTTTTTGTTGGTTTTTATTGCCATATTTTTTGACGTGTCTAAACATAATTTATGTATATATGACCAATAAAAATCTATCTATCAAGTTCTACAAATACTACAGTTCTAAGTAATTTGATCTAACCCGATTTTCCATAAGGAATGTACGGGGTTTTTTCATGCTTGTGTTTATTGATTATCTCTTTGGCAGTAACATTTTTAAGACAATGCATATTCAAAAAGTTGGTAGCACAAGTTTTGCCAGAAATCAGGAGCCCACATATGAATCAGTTCTTGTCGGGACAAATCTGCTGCGCGTCATATTGCTACACACGACCTGTGGCATAGATGATCATCTACAAAGTAGTGCAATACAAAATAAAAGTGTGATCTGGTGAAGTGTGTAGTTAGTTATGACATATTCACATACACACATAATCCAGGAGTTTTAGTTGTTAAATTGACCTCTGTGCTAAGTTCGTGCCCTAGGAAAACATTTTTTTTTATTGGACGTCTTGAATAACACTTGGTAGGTACGCCTCGATACACCTGGAGGATTTCGTGAAAACCACGTCGAAAGGTCGCGGAAACCGCGGATTCGCGATTAACTCAGTTTTTATGGCCCAAACGGGAACAACACCTATTATAAAAGTTGTACATCTGTAAATTCTCTACCTTAAATATTCCTATACATTTTTTTCGTGCGCCTAAGGGTACGAACATGTCGAAGAATCTTAATAGTTAAATGAGTAGTTCACTACTACAGTCGCCGTCAATTTGTAAAACAAACCTGTACATTTAAATGGGATAGCGCATGCCGAAGATACTTGCAGCAGTTCATCCTAGCAGTTCACACGGGAATCACCGCGGTCATTGCACTTCACTGGCCATTCATAATTTTATATATTTGGTGTGAGGTACGCAGATCCTCGCATCCTCGCATCTAGAAGTTTAGGCCACAATTTGATTCCGTACATCGAATTCATCAATTTGTAAAACAAACCTGTACATTTAAATGCGACCGCACATGTCGAGGATGTTACCAGAGCTGTTTATATCCGAAGTCAACTAGCATGTCCACGTCGAAACAAAATAGTTTGTTTTTACTTGGTGGTAGAGAGGTAGACTACGCGGGTCGCGAATATTTATCATATTTTGAATAAATATTTCTATGGATATTTGTTTTAAGTTATAGCTAACAACCTTAATTATTGCTTTATAATTAACATATATACAAGCTCGTATCTTAAAATTATTTTTATATGTTTATTTTATATGTTACCTACATGATTTTAGTAAATATTTCTATGAATCATTTTTTTGCCTATGGCTATATATCTACACCAGAAGTAGGGACAGTGGGCAGAACCGCCGACAGGGGGGGGGGGGGGGCAGGGCGCCCAAGACTATGGCTATATTACGTCATATAGGCTAGGCCATTCAGTTGTGCACATTTGGCGATTCTCAAAAAAATTATATAAATATTTCAATTCAATAAAAATCTGTAACAATTAAATACTGTGGTAGTTTTTTAATAAATTAAAAACAGAAAAATGAAACGACAAAACCTTGAAAGAGGGAAGGGGCCCTCAATAATAAGCAGCCCCAGGGCTCGGTAAAGCTGTCGACGGCCCCGACAGTGGGGTATTTAGCAACTATAATTATTGGTATATAATTAAAATAGCTATTAAATTGAAAAAGTAGCAATACAAATATAGTACGGCTTTTCCAGCATTGAATCCGTGCCGTGTGCCGTATTTTACTTTCAACAATTCCCACCAGTGTTTCTATTGATGGTACACATGCGGATTAATTTTGAAGAACTGTGAGGGGTTGAGGTTTAGCCAGTACACACTACGTTTGTCTAGATTCGCCGTACAGTGTATAACCATCACGCAGGAATGTGTGTACGATATATACTGAATATCTTTTTATTTTTATTTTGTGAAAAAGTGAAAATGAATAAAAAGGACGAATCAATCAATGCTCCAGCGTTGTGGGAGAAACGCCATAAACAGCACCACAACCGGCATATTTTGAGTAGGGAGTGGAAAAACCGCTGCCCAAGGAATCATTACTTCCACATCCAGATTTTCCATCCAAGTCTCTCACAACGAAAACATTTTGTATGTGGAAATAATTACTTATGGAACTTTAATAATGTAATATTTGAAATCATTTACCCCAAGAACTCATAAAACAGTATCCCACATCGGTAGTAGTGTGGGAGTGGATGAAGTAAAAGAAATATTTTGAGGTTTTTGATTCTTGTACACACCCACACACACTAAATCACAATTTTTTTCACCCCCTTTAATAACGGTGTGGGGGTGGTAATGGGGGTGGCTAATGCCAAAAAATTTTTCGAGACCTTTTATAGCTTCTCTTGTATAAATACTAATACTAAATATCACCACTAAATACCAATACCAATTTTATGAACTCATATCTGCTAGATTTATCTGTTTACACCCATTTACCCTTATTTACCAAAAACCTCAACAGAATAAGAGGAAAATATAATCTAATTCCAGATCACGTTAAAATACATACGTGTACCAAATTTCAAGTCAATATCTTAAACGTTCCAGAGTAATCGTGCGCACAAAAAAGTTACAGACAGGCAGACAGAAATTTTTTTTTCGATCAAACTTAAAATTTCGACGCTTCATGACATTCTAAGCCTATTTGAACAGTAAAAATATTCAAAATGTTTTTTGTCGTTACTGTACTTCCACTGGATGTGGAAATAAAACTAGGAAGACAATCTGAATCAACAGGTAAACTGTAGTAAGTAGATACCGACGTCGTAGATATTACGACGGAAGCGTTTTTGTAAAATATTCCTTGTCAGTGTACACCACGCCTATGGCTAGCCCCTATAGGTTAACTGGAAAATATATCTGTGTATAGAGATTTTAATAAAACGTACACAAGGGTCTATTGCCTATGTGTATCTCGATTCACGATATCAGTTGTACATTCTGCTTTGTTTATGTACTTAATATTTCATTAATGAAAGTGCGTAGAAAATATAAATCTGTTTAAGATGAAGTTTTTACTTTAATCAAAATGCAGGTAACATAAATTTAAAGGTAAAAGTTGACAAAATGAGTACCTAAAGTAACAAAATTTATTTTAACTTTAGCATTGGGCATATTTGCGGTAATATTTTTTGAAAGACGTTTTCTTAGGCTTCGTTGAATAATTAACAGATCAAACGACTTGCCTGTAAGGAAATTTGATCCTAATTATACGAACAGTCCTGTCCGAAATTATTACCACTTGTAGTAGTGCTAACTTCTACCAATACCGTACAACGTTTAAAGAATTTTTCTTCGCCCGTAGTTATCCTGTCCCTGCGCCGGCCCTGTTGTGTCTTACTCGACGCACCACCTATCGTGTTCATATCACATCCTCACTGTAGTTTAAAGAATCCTGTATCTGTAGATCGTTTTTATATCACAATGGGGGTTTCGTTATACGTAATACATACGTATACATTTTTGGCACTTGGGAGGGGTGTAATAATTTCGGACAGGACTGTTCGTATAATTAGGATCAAATTTCCTTACAGGTAAGTCGTTTGATCTGTTAATTATACTTCACAGTCCTGTCCTCATTATTACCACTTGTAGATGTTTAGAGAAAAAATAAACGATCTATAGAGCTGGAGGGTTGTTTTGAAAAAATACGTTTTATAAATGTATTTCTATCGTAGATATAAAACACGTTTTTCGTTTTACAGGAATTGATAACACTTGTTATCGCAGTTACTTAACTGTAAACTTACTTGGAAAATAAGAATACAAAAGTTTATCCTAGAAACAAGACTTGAGAAAGTCTGCAAGCAGTCTTATCATTTAAGGCTGAACAAAATGATACTGATAGTAAAAATAAAAAACTTCGTATAACTACTCGGCTTGAGGTAGCCGAGTCTTTTAAAATCCCCTGAGGAAATGAGTTTGTATCGACATATTGGTAGGCTTATTATAAAAAAATCTAAAAAAGTGCTGAATTTACTTGACCACCCAGACCTTTTGCGGGCTGCGCTGAGGTTGCAGCGTGTCTAGTAGTACAGCTTGAATATATACCAACCCTTGAATACGTATCAACACCACTTTTGAAAAAGTACCTTTTTGACCTAGTTGCTTATTGATTGCACTGCTGCTGGGTTATGGAGGCTTCTTATAGGTAAAAATTAATGTGTCATTATCACTAGTTCTGAAATCTTTTGTCTTTTCTATGTGGGCAGTAAGTAAACTCGCAAGGCACAAATTTGTCCTTTCATTGAAGGGTATAATGATTAGCGGTTGGTATCTTCCTTTTCCAGTAGTCTTAACTCTATCAGGGACATATATTTCAAACCTGTCCTCGAACTTTTTTATATGTTTAAATTTTATTTTGAAAAGGTTTGTAACCGGTGAGCTGAAATAATTGCTAGCAGTGTGTCACCGACTTACGACTCGTATTTTCAGAAAACAATTTGTATGTGGGCTTTCTCCAAATATATCGGGACAAGATTAGCTTCTTGAGGTTTTATATTATAGATTCCTTTGATGAATCTATTAATTCTTCGTTTTTATTGGCGATCGGAAAACTGAGGTATAAGAGCCGATTTGCAGCTGGTAATTGCTTAATAAGACTTACCCTCTATATTTAATGCGTTCAAGAATTGTATAAAATGTTCTGAATTATAAGCGAATGGGTTAACTTATTGCTTGTTTTTACAAAATTCCCACCATCTTGTGTAGGAGAATTCATACTATTTAAGAGTCCCGCAGATATAGAGGCAATTATTGCATGAATTCCAGCTTCCGGGAAGTTCAGTTTTAAACAAGACTGTCAGATAAAAGACCTGTCTTCAGTGAAATATTCCTCCACATTGGCTGTGATGTTCTGAAAGGTGTCTGATTTGGGTTGACTTTTTCTACCAGTTTTAAAATAAGGGAAACGAAGGTTGGCTTTCCCATTTAGGTATTACCACTGCCCCCCTAGCTTTCTCTTCAATAATAATCTTGTTGAGAACTTTGGGAACCATGGAGAATGGAGGAAAAGAACAAGAAAAAATATCTTGGCCCAAGAAATAGTAAAACCTGTACATATTGAGTATGGATCTGGTTGCCATGAGACATATAATTTACATTTTGTATTTGGGTGAATTACAAATATATCTCGCATGCCAAATTTCTTACAAATAATATTGAAGTGAGAGGTAGAGATCTCATACTAAGTATCTACAGAGGGACTCCTTGATTCTGTATCTGTTTCTATATTGAGTTTTAAGTTTATGTAAGAAGCATAGTCTTTTTATTCCTTTTTGTTCACAATATTGCCAGATGTTTCTTGCTTTTGTATTTAGATTTTCAATTTTTACTCCTTGTTTATGTGAAAAAATGGCCGTTATGCTGACTACCCTCAGAAAGAATATCGCAGTTTCACATGTTTTTTGTGAATGCTTTAAGACCATTTTCAGCAGCCAAAAATTCTAAATAGTTCATATGGTATGCTGCTTCTTGCGGAGGCCAGTGCTAGATTACCCTATATGCCAATTACGCACATGCGTAAAGTGGCAGATATTTAGGGGCGGTAGATATTGACTTTCAGCCTACCATTAATGACTTTGTCGCATGAAAATCATGGCGAAAACTGTTTTAATACATATTATATTTACAATTACCTAATTATTTCTTATTTATTTGCTTTTATCATGTTTGGAAATGATTATTTAGGTATTAAACAAGTCACAATAAGTTACACTTTTTTTTCCTTTTTTTTTATATATTCAATATGAAATTAGCAACTTTCTTATTATTATTAGAGACGGCAATTTTAGGTTTGCGTAAATAAAGCGGCAAATACTTTAGTTCATCACTGATGACGGAGGCCAAAAAACCATGAATAATCTTGTCTCCGCAGGAAGCACCCCAAGCTGTTGTAAAAACATTGGTATAGGTAATAAGTTGATGATGTAAAGATCTCATAGAACTGTTTGCATTTGGTATGTGACTGACCACCGTAGTGGGTCTTTCTTAACCTGTTGTTTGATAATCATTATTCCCTTGTAATTTCCCTTCCTTTTAAGACCTAACATTTTTTACCTTTCTAATATTTTTGTATACAACCAGCTATAGGGTACACCTGGGCATATAGCTATTAATGTACTAATTACTTCAGTCAGGTTTCGAATTTTACAACTAGAACATTTCAAAAAATTATTCAGTAATTTTAAAATTTTGACGCATTTCTCTCTCGGCACTGATATTGTTATATCTACCGAATTATATTCGAAGCCTAGAAATTGTCATGTGCATGTCTTTTAGTGTTAATACTCTCTTTTCCTTATTGATTGCGAAACCAAGTGTGGATAACTGACTAAGTATTGCCTCAGTATTTTACACCCTTTCACGTCACTGGCTGTGAGGAGGGAATTCTGTGAGATTAGTATAGCGTTATCGCTATAAATAAAATTAAAATCGAAGTTAATATATTTGTATATTTGTTTTTAATACATGTTCATATTTTATATGATTTTGGTATTTTTTAAGTATATTCATATTATATTTTTATATCGAATGTTTTTATTTTTCTTAGCGACTCCATGGAAACTTCTCCATTATGGATCGAGTTTTCCTTTTTGTTTCTTAGCGACTCCATGGAAACTTCTCGCTTTTGGAACTTCTTGATTTCCAGTGAGTGAGTCGCTATAGTCGCTATATACACCCCCTCGTTAAAAAAGAAAATAGTCAATCAATCAACGTGTCGATTGCAAAACGTACTTTTTTAATCGGGGTAGGCAAAGTGTCACATCTGTCAACTAATACAAAAGCCGGTTTAACCCTATCAATATTGACAGTTATGACTTTGGCTCCTTTCTTAAAGGTAAATAACTTATCTGAACGAGATAAAACTTTAAACGGTCCTTCATATAAAGGAGTAAATGAACGTTTTAAACGTTCAATGCGAACGAAAATAAAATCGCAAGAGGCAAGATCTGAATTAACAAAAGTTTTGTAATTGCCATGCGAAGTTGGAGGAACAAATTTTAAATTATTAAAATAAATGCGTAATTGGTCAATGAAATAAGGAATATCTGGGGAATTATACGATTCAACGAAAAATTCGCCAGGTAAACGAAGGGTTTGACCATATATGAGTTCAGCAGGTGAACATTGCAGATCTTCCTTGGGAGTTGTCCTAAATGCTAATAAAATGATGGGTAATTCATCTGTCCAATGTGATGTATTGGCTCTAGCTAACAAGGAAGTTTTAAGTGAGCGATGAAATCTTTCAATTAAAGAGTTGCCTTCTGGGTGATATGGAGTTGTACGTATTCTATGAAAACCTAAAAACTTTGCAAATTCATTAAATAATTTTGACTCGAATTGTACTCCTTGATCAGTCGTTACTGACAAGGGAACACCGAATCGACAAACAAAGTTTTGAAATAAAGTACGCGCAACTGTTTCTGCTGTGATGTCGCGAAGAGGGTACGCTTCCGGCCACCTAGTGAATCGTTCAATCACCGTAAGAATGTAAGAGTTACCTTTGGATGGAGGTAATGGTCCTACCAAATCTATGTGGATGTGGTCGAATCTGATTTTCGGAATGGTGAAGTTCCCGAGAGCACTTCGCGTATGTCGACTGACTTTGACAGCTTGACAGTTAATGCACGATTTTGACCATAAATTGCAATCTGTGTTCATTTTCGGCCAAAAATAGTTATTTGAAATCAACAGTCTAGTGGCTTTAATACCAGGATGAGATAAGTTGTGAAAAATATCGAAAATCGTTCGTCTGTAAATAAGTGGGACAAAAGGTCTGACTTTTGCACGAGAAACATCACACCAAATAAAATCATTTGAATCTGGAATTTGTATCTTTTTTAAAATGAAATTGGTTTTAGTTAGTGATGATTTATCTGACAATAAATAGTTGAGATTTGAATCTTTCTCCTGAGCTTCACTAAGCAACTTTAGGTCAAAGTTAACATTAAGGAAGGGAGAATTTTTAAGTTGAAGTGGTAAAATATCTTGTTTTAAGGAAGAAGTGTCGTAAATACGTGACAAGCTGTCAGCTATTACATTATGTTTTCCTTTAACATGTTGTATTTTACAAGAAAATTGAGCTATGTATTCTAAATGACGTATTTGACGAGGAGATCTTTCTGCTTTTGTGAATAAAGCGTTGATTAAAGGTTTGTGATCTGTAAAACAATTAAACTTTCGACCTTCAAGTATAAACTTAAAATGTTTAATTGCAGTATATAATGCTAAAAGTTCTTTGTCAAAAATCGAATAATTGGTTTGTGCTGTGGTTAATTTACGGGAAAAGAATGCTAAAGGAGCAAGAAATCCCTTATTATCTTTTTGCTCTAAAACTGCACCCATGGCAAGGTTAGAACAATCTACTGAGAGAGATAAGATAGTATCGTCATTATTGCAAGGATGAGCTAAAACTACTGCATTACTTATTGCGTCTTTGGCTTTCGAAAATCCGTCTAAACATTGATCAGGCCAACTATTTATCTTTGTAATTTTATCATGAGATAAACTGTTACAAAGAGAATATAGGGGAAGTAATATTTCAGCAAAATGAGGTATGAAACGATGATAAAAATTCACTATACCTATGAAACGTTGTAGTTGTTTGAGAGTTGTCGGTAAAGGGAAATTATTAATGACTTCGACTCTCTCAGTTGATGGTAAAATACCTGATGAAGAGATGTGATGACCTAAAAAGGTTAAATTGTCAACTCCTAAGATACATTTAGATGGTTTAATGTTAATTCCGTATGTGTCTAATCTCTTGAAAACCTTTTCCAAATGTTCCAAATGTTGCACATCTGATTGACTTGCGATTAATATGTCATCCAAATAGACGAAAACGAAAGGTAAATTGACAAGTACTTCATTCATAAAACGTTGGAAAGTTTGACCGGCATTGCGTAGACCAAAAGGCATGCGGGAAAATTCAAACAGTCCGAATGGAGTTGTTATAGCTGTCTTATAAACGTCATTTTCAGCGACAGGTATCTGATGGTACGCTCGCACTAAATCAACCTTGGAGAAAATAGTGCAGCCGTGCAACTGAGAACTAAAGTCGTGGATATGAGGTAAAGGATATCTGTCTGGAATGGTAATCGTATTTAGTTGTCGATAATCTCCACAAGGTCTCCAGTCATTCTCTTTTTTCGCCACTAGATGGAGTGGAGAGGAAACTTGAGAAGATGATGGTTTGCAGATACCTAATTCTACCATGTTATTAAATTCTGTTTGAGCTATTTTAAATTTAAGATTGTCTAATCTACGAGGTCGTGAAAAAGGTAAATGACCTTCAGTAACTATATGATGTACAATAGAATGTTTAATAGGTAAATTGTAATCTGGGGAACTAATTAAATTAGGAAATTGTAAAAGTAATTTGTTATATTTATCTGTCAAAGGAAATAATTTAAGTGAATCTAATCTACAATTGTCTAAAGGACTATTTTTAATAAAACAATTAACTGACAAATTAGTCTTGTTATCAATTATTCGAGCTCCTTTAAGATCGACAACTAAACCAAAATGAGACAAGAAATCTGCTCCGACTATCGGTATGTCAACTTCTGCTATATTGAAAACGAAAGGAAATAATCTACGTAAGTTTAGATTGACTTTTAACAATTTCTTACCGTATGTAAAAATGGTTGAACCGTTAGCCACGGTTAATATCGTATCAAAATTCTTTTTTAAATCTGTGAAAGCATTGCGTGGCACCACAGATAAATCGGCACCAGTGTCAATTAGGAAGTTCAGGTTGTTAGATCTATCGTAAATAAAAAGTCGACGACGTTTGCTGTTAGTAATATCAAAATCAGACGTCATAAAATTATTATCAAACTTCAGTCATCTTTGAGAATTATCAGATTTTTTACAATTCTTACTGAATTTGCACCATTCACCTCCACAACGATAGGCATTGGCACCATAAAGTTGATGGTAGTAACAAATAGTATTGTCTGTACGATCAAATTTATTGGAAACATTATTACGGCTGGGTGAACGATTGCGATTAGTGGTACGAGTTTGTGAATTGCTTCTACTTTTGCAATTGTTGCAGCATGAAGTAGAAGGTTGAGGCTCGAAGGATTGATTGGAAAGTCTGGATTCTAAAGAGTTTAATCGATAATTAAAAATTTCTTGTTTTTGTAATACTTGATTAATAGAATCATGGAAAGTGATTGAAAAATTTTTGATAGTGGTAGTTAAATCTGATAGCTGGGTTGACTCAGAGTCAAGAGGATTTTTGGAGTACGATGCAACCATTGAATTTTGACAGGACTCCCAGATCCGATCCGCAATATCTAGAATCTCTTTTGTGTCTGTTTTCCCTGAAGCTGTAATGGCAATATATACTGTTTGAGGTAAACGTCTTTTCCATAGCTTTATCAATAAATCTTGACTAACCATGCTGAATTCTCCAACCAAATTCAGCATGGATCTATAGAAATCTGAAGGTTTCAGATCGCCCATTTGGGAACCTGATAACAGATCATTCAGACGTTTTTCCTCACTCGAAGATAAACGTGAGATTAAAACTTTCTTTAAATTTATATAGAGATCCGTTTCCGGGGGATTAGATATTATATCGTACATATTATCTATCACATCTAATGGCAAATTAGCTATAACCTGATCATACTTTTTCTTGTCATTGACAATTTTCGCAACAGAAAACTGTGATTCGATCTGGGTAAACCAAATTTCTGGTTTTGATTTCCAGAATGGGGGTAATTTGACAGAGGTGACATAATGGGTTTGAGGAAAATCCTCGTCTGAAGGTTGTCTTTGCATAACTAATCGATTGTGATTGATTGATTGATTGTTTTCTTAGATAAAAAGGGAATGTACTTTAACTCACTCACCGACAGATGAC
The DNA here is from genome assembly GCA_936432065.2 of Rutpela maculata. Lineage (NCBI taxonomy): Eukaryota > Metazoa > Arthropoda > Insecta > Coleoptera > Cerambycidae > Rutpela > Rutpela maculata. Next base: position 362,702,473 of record OW386285.2, read on the forward strand.
AGTACTTGTAATGTGTACAACTTCAGTTGATTGAATTAGGAAATTACCATAAATTATAGGAACATCTATTCAACTTTGGAACCTCTATTCAAAATTCATCGGGAAAATTCTTCTCTTCATAAAATGGTCAATTTATAACGGTAGTTGATATATTGAATCTCTTCTTGTATATATTTATCACGTTGGACATAAAATTTTCACTTCTGGCATATATTTATGACGTTGGACATAAAATTTTCACGTCTGGCATATATTTATCACGTTGGACATAAAATGATCACGTCGGGGTCACCAAATTTATAGCGTTATCGCTATAAATAAAATTAAAATCGAAGTTAATATATTTGTATATTTGTTTTTAATACATGTTCATATTTTATATGATTTTGGTATTTTTTAAGTATATTCATATTATATTTTTATATCGAATGTTTTTATTTTTCTTAGCGACTCCATGGAAACTTCTCCATTATGGATCGAGTTTTCCTTTTTGTTTCTTAGCGACTCCATGGAAACTTCTCGCTTTTGGAACTTCTTGATTTCCAGTGAGTGAGTCGCTATAGTCGCTATAATTAGCTTTAAAAACTGTACGATAATCTTCAATTTTAAAATGAGGTGGATTAGCGAACTTGTTTAGGTTTTTTAAATTTAGAATAAACCTGTAATCACCCTTGGTTTTTGTTTAAAAGAATACGAGGAAAGAAATTCCCCCTTTCTGTGAACACAACTTTCTATGGCCCCAATATTTAATAGGTGACCGATGCTTTTTTCAAAATTTGATATATCATTGCCCAGATTCACTTTCGGCAAACAATTTTGGTTTGGGATGGATGTAAAAGTTTATTTTTATACCTTTTATCATATATAGGATAATTGAATTATCTGTTAGTATTTGCCATTCGTTAAGTGATTTAAGTCGACTAGCATATTTGTCTGTTCCCTCTAATAATAATGATGTTTGGGTTTCCTTCTGATGTCTTCTTCTTGTGTCGGTACTTGAGTCTGCGTTCTGGTTTCTACGATCCCCTTCACCCTTCTTTGTGTTTCTTTCTCTAATGTTGGGATTACTGTGCGGTGCCATTACAAACCTAATATGTATTGACATTGCTTAATGTAAGTCACATAATAATGCGCATAATAATTATTTCTGCCCAACGAGCTGAAATGTGAGGAGTTCTTAAGGCATATTACCTAGTGGGTCTTCACCCAAAAATTATATTGTCATTAACCTGCTCGATAATATGTTGTTCGATAAGCACTACGTCCTCATTTGATAAGTCACTGGTTTTTGAGTCAGTCAAGACTAAAAACCGAGTCAGAACCTGAATTAAGGGATTATCTGTGGTGCAGAACTCGTTATTTAAAGAAGGGAAAATGGTGCTTCTTGTGATAACACTAATTATTATCAATGGCCGAACAGCTTCAGGCTTTCCCTGAAAAATGCAACACATTTGTCATCTATGGATTTCTGAAGGATAATGATTTCTATAATTGTTTCATACTATGCCAGCAGTATATTATATTAGTTTAGGGAGTGATTGCTCATATATCTCCCTTAAAAATCGCCCCTGGATTCCTTGGTGAACAAAGTATTGGTACTTCACGTGATCAGACCACTTTGTATAATTATTATTATGATTTATCATTGCAATAAAATCGACTAACTAGAACTATTTCCATGTGAAAAGTTTAGGTACTTCATGTGATCATACCACTTTTCAAGTTCTCTTAAACTAGTCCGTGTTCGCCATTTTGCGGAAGCTAAAAAACCTAAAAATTCAATGAGATACTTGCTTGACGAAGTCAACTCCATTTTCTTTTGTAACTTCTTAATTTCCTTTAACATTTTCGTATTTTTCTTTCATTTTCTGGTCGATTTCTCGACTTTTTTGGAAGTTTTTTCCATTGTGTTATATAATTCGTTGTTTACGGAATGGTACAAATTAACAAAGTGAGGATGTGATATGAACACGATAGGTGGTGCGTCGAGTAAGACACAACAGGGCCGGCGCAGGGACAGGATAACTACGGGCGAAGAAAAATTCTTTAAACGTTGTACGGTATTGGTAGAAGTTAGCACTACTACAAGTGGTAATAATGAGGACAGGACTGTGAAGTATAACTTCATATCATGAAAATTTTTGGCACCACTTAGTATTATGCTCTCTTCAAAGTAATTTAAGAAAATTAGTTTCGTTTCATTATTCATTTTCAAGATGCTGTACGCTTCAGCCACATGTATGTGACGATTATTATGAACATAAGTTCCCAGCAAACAAAGAATGTATCCGTAATGTTATGCAATGTTAAATGGAAGTAACATTTGTAATGTTCTCTTGCAATATGATATTTATATTACAACAACGTAACAGAGAAATGTTACATTTCGAAATATTAAACAAATATTTACGTAATGTTGGTTACATTACGTAACATTTAATAGTATGACAAAATACTTTCTGACAACGTTGATGTTATATTAAAGTAATAATATCTTGTTTAGTGGGTTACCTGTAATAAAGCACAATAACGCGACATAATATAAAGTGTATAAAAATTACAATGATCGCAAAATGCACTATAGTCACTTTCAAACCGTTCAAGATTTTATTTCGTTCGCCCTAACATCTTAAAACCTCTGTCATTAACAAATATTTCATCCGAAAATTCGCATTAATTGTCATTGATTGCTAACAATTTCTTTTCGATGTCGTCCATTATTGTGAATTTATCAACACTCACTCACTGATAGAAGTAGGTGTAACTTAACACTGCAAAAATTATATTTATTCTATCGGCCGGGTATAGATTACAGGACGGCACTGTGGCCGCGTATAATTTACTTTAACACGGTTGTGGGCGTGGTCTGCACTGTAACAAAGTGGGCAGATTTCTAAATTCACGGGTGATCGCACCGGTAAGCAATACCTAAACATTATTTGATTGGCTATTTTGAAAAACATAGATAATCAGCTTCGTGCTTTGTCCACCGGGTGCGTCTGCCGGTCAATTTAGAAAAGTGCCGAGTATATTTTACGAAAACTTTACCCGGAAGGATTACGGCAATAAAAACTTCAGATATTGATAATTACTTTAAACGGACGTACAGGACTCTACATAAAATTATATCGCATTTATGCAACATTTATTTACTTCTCTTTCAGATCCTGATATTTCTGAAAATTAAATATAAGTAAATTAAATAAAAAATAAATTTATAATTCTTAATATGAGTAGGTATAATTATAAAATGTAACCAAAATTGTTACGTTACATAGAATACATATGTATATTGAATGGAAAAGAGGTCTACAAACGACCCAATTATCGGGAGCCAATATTGTACGCTTTTTGGAATTCCAGCAGACCAGTTCACTTTTACAAATGAGTTCAAAGCATGCCGACAATGTTGGCTCCCGATAGTTGGGAGACAGACGATCCAACCAACTAACCGACCAACCAACCAACTAACCGACCTTTTCGGTACACTTTGAAGTTTGCCATGCAAACTCGTAAAACTGCTGGAGCCAACAATGTCGGTACCCCTTGAAGACGCTGGAACTCCAGCAAACCAGCTTACTTTTGCGAGTTGTCATAGCAAGTTTCAAAGTGTACCGAGAAGGTTGTGGTTGGTTTGGTGGTCCTTTTATTAACTCAGGCCCAAGAAAAAGAGGTCTACAGAAGATCGAACCAACCAACCAATTAACCTTCCCAGCAAACAAAGAATGTATCCGTAATGTTATGCAATGTTAAATGGAAGTAACATTTGTAATGTTCTCTTGCAATATGATATTTATATTACAACAACTTAACAGAGAAATGTTACATTTCGAAATATTAAACAAATATTTACGTAATGTTGGTTACATTACGTAACATTTAATAGTATGACAAATTACTTTCTGACAACGTTGATGTTATATTAAAGTAATAATGCATTGTTTAGTGGGTTGTCGGTACGCTTTGAAGTTTGTCAGGCGGACCGTTGGGTCCCGGCACAGTTTGCTGGAGCCAACATTGACGAGGTCAGTTTCAGTCAGGGCCCGACAAGATTCACCACCACAGTTGTCTATTTTCAGAAACATGTTATTATATCTGAAATAAATAACAATTGAATTCATTATTCGTTTTACTTCCACATCCACGTAGTGAAGTGGAAGTAATGTAACAAATTATATGTATGCAGGGCCGTTCCTAGATGCGATACAAAATGTTGCATCAATGTGTTTAATAATACGAATGTTCTTTTTACAAGGCTTTTATTTGTATATTAGTTCATTAGTTAGTTAATGTGTTTGTTAGTAGGTTTAGGCTGATTCTTGCAAGTCAATTTTGAACCACTCATTTCATAGTTATTTGCCAAAGTTTATAACTAAGCAGTATCCGACGGATACCTATAAACCTGAGTTTTATATCCATCGGCAAACGTATAAAAACCGAAGCATTACTTTTCTGGTTACTATACTGGTACAGTTGGGGACAATACCATATTTATATTGAATTTTTTTTATGTGTAATGATTTTTAGTGAACACCAAATTACATTAACGAGTACGCAGAAAGAATTATATACAGACGCAGACGACTCGTATTATCCGACGGAAAGAGCCACGCGAAGGAAAGAGCCACGCGACGGTGCTAGGCCCTAGCCGTAATTTTCAATAATGGGTTTAATTTTTAGTCATGTTTTGAATGTTCGAATTAACTATTTATGGAGTAGTTTTGTTCGTAAGCAACCAGAAAATTAATCCGGTCACAATGTAACTTATTTTGCTACAAAAATAGCTTATAGCTATTTTATAAGTACTAAAATCTGTGTTTAATTTTAATAATGAGAATAATAATAATAGTTGATAAAAAAATGCACACTCCACATTTTCACATGTATTTTTCTCGAAAACTACTAATAGTAAAAAAGAAAATTCAAATAACAAGTTTCTTCCATCCTGTATTTTCATTTATTTTTGATATACTTGGTATCTATTTCGAAAGATAACAATTTTCTCGATTGCTAATATAATTGCTAATTATTGTAAAGAAACATGAGATCATATTTTATTTCTTATTATTTCAAACTAATTCATCAATTAATTTTGTTCAGTAATGTACAGTGTTCTCCTAATGTATTTTAAAAGATACAATAAAAATTCAACAAAAAATAGAATAGACAGATAGTGGGGTGCCAGTACTTTTTAATCGGATAGTACACGTATATTAAATCATGCCAACTAATTAAATTTTATATTTATCTAATAGTACACCTATTCACTGATTGCGCATATCCCCATTTAAATAATTTGTATTTGAAATGTCCCATAAGAAGGGCATATTTCTGTATAATTCGAAAGTTTCACCCCCAACCTCTCGTTCCGGTTTCCGCCATAACAATACGCACTTAAATGGGTTTGTTCCAAATTTCGTGAAAAAAATACCTATTTTTGGATTTTTTCCGAAGGAAATAAAAATTCTGAAATTGCCAATGAAAATCCACTGTAATTGTCAAAGTGTATTAAGTTTTAATTATTTTAATTTCTGATTGCAATAATAATTATTGCCATGCGCCATGCAACTTTCGTTACATTTCATAATTTTCCACCCACAATAACAAACGCAATAGGTCGACCTTTTGCGTTTTATAAAATTTAATGTATCACAAGAATGCACTTTTCAGAGATCTACGTTAAAAAAAAGTCCTAAATCGGACCTAAAATACATGTTTTATGATGGTGATTCCAAACAAACGGCGACACACTGCAGAAATAGAAATGATTTACATGAGATACAATAAAAGCAGGTCAATTCCCCCGAAAAACGGAACGGATTGATAAACTTCTCCGGCATGTCCACCCAGCGTCGTAGCACTTAATTGGCTAAAACTCCGAGATGCACGGATAGAGTCGTGACTTCTTCGACATGTCCGTACCCTAACCGTTTTGGAGATACGACGCGGACTAAGTGAAAAATGCATTGTTCCGTTTGTTTTTTTTTATATTATTTTAATATTTTCTTTTATATTAGACAGCGCAGAATTGTTGAGACGTGCTATTGATTCTATCAAATAGCCTTGAACTGCTTACAGCTGCCACATTACTACGGATCCCCTCCAGTTTATACCTGCTGTAACGGCTTCGAGTTGTTGGTTTACTTGTCAACGAATTCAGTCGAAAATTTCACACCTCTACTTTTTAACCAATAAGATACCTTAATTTTGACTAGTTACCATGGCAATTAAAAAAAATTCCGGAAGTTTTTTCGAGGCGCCACGATATTTAAGTGAAAATTTTTTGACAATTGAAAAGGTAAACATATGATCTACAACCATTAAATAATGTAGATATACCTGTGAATAATGCAAAATTTCTGAATTAACATTATTATTTATTATTCGCTATAAAGTTTCATTAAACAGAAAACACAAATTTGTTAAATTATTATGCATTAACAATTTATAATTCAAAAAACGTAGGATGTACAAACATAGTAAGATTTAAATGTTGCTTGAATTCTAACCCATCCTCTCTTCTTAATGGTGAATAGGAAGGTGACGAATTAATTAGATGTCTGTGTTTTAAGACATATATGTAATATTTTGAAACAATTTTGTTCAAATCTCTTTTACGCAAAAGGCCATATTTACTTGACATCTGCAGCAGACTTTCTTGGATTTTCGTAAACAAACATTTCGACTCTAACGCTTCCTGATCGCAATCTTCCATTAAATTCGTTAAATATATTAATCTTGGATGACATATTTGCGCTTGACTCAACTCTTTGCAGTATTTACATAAATTGTACTTTTCAAAGCATTCCATTTTTCTCAAATTGTTTAACGCAAATGCTTACAAGAAATGTTTTACATAAAAATATCTTTGTTTGCTGGTTTACTATACAGTAACTTAATGTAATTTACCAATATAAACCTCATCTGTCAAAAGCATGGCCGCCTATATCACGGCACGGCCACCTACTGCAACAAACCATGTTAATATTATATTTTTTAAATTAAAAGTGTTATGGATTACTTTAACAAAAAATACATTTCTACCACCTTTAGTAACCTAAAATTATGAAAGGGCGATAGACTGAACTAATACCCATCTGAGTTTTAGCATTTGGTGTAACTAAAGTTGGTAATTTTTTTTATTTAACGAAATATGGTGGATATACCTATATGATTTTTTTAGAATTTATTTCATGTTGAACTAATATCTTCATTGGCAAATCTCTAATGATATCGACTAATAAGCAAAATAATAACGAAATAAATTTAATTATTATAGGTTTTATTAATATTAAAAACACAATTATTATAAATGTTTGTGGCTGGCTTGAATTGGTGGGTTGAATCTGGGTACTTTCTGTTTTATTTTGCATTGTGCTCTGATTATGATTAAACTTGCTAGTACTTGATGAAATTCTCCTCATGGATTCAATCATCTGATGATGATGTTCAACGTCCAATTGTAAGTAAGGTTTGATTGACTGACTATTACTGTGTCCAGTAATTTTAATGAGCTGTTGTTCACCAACTCCTTCCTTGGCCAATTTCGAAACAGCTGTTGCTCTTGCAGAATGATTAGTTATTTTTACTTTTTTAGTGTCAATTCCTATATCAGAGGCTGCTGATTTAAACCATGAAGATACGATGTTCTTACCAACTGGGCTATTCTTGTACCATCCTTTCGAATTGGGTTGACTCCAGTATGGGTTTGGTGTTAAGAATTATTTGTCGGTCTGAATAAGATTTCCCCTTTTTTCCATCAACTTCTTAAACAAACGAACCGGACACATTTGTGGATTATCGAAATTTGTAATCAACCATTTACTATCCGACAGTTTTTTAGAACCACCTTGTGTGGTTTTGGAGAATATTGGATTATATTCTATCCGACCTTTTGGGTTTCCGAAATTATCAGTTTCTTCTTTGAAGTATTGGATACACGCAGAATATCCTTCCCCTCCTCTCCATGCCAGCTCATGTGAAACTATGTAAAAAAATTTACGCTGCAATCCATCTGGAGTATTTTCATCCCACATTTCAATAATTTTTTTGTATTCGTCGCTGGTTAAGGCTGAAGCACTCACTTTTCTTTTTAATGGATCTCTCTGTAATTTTTTGCGCTTAGCATCGCGTGCAGCTCTGGCGGTCGCAAATTCTACATCAGAAAACGGATTAAATTTTATTTTATATTTTTCGTAATAAATTTCTTGCAACTGCTTAGCAGTAGAGTTCCACATCACTTTGACCACACTTTCCTTATAATCTTCAAAATTTTTCTTTTTCATATTAAATGCGTAGTCCTCCAGTATAGTAGCCACCTGTACTACACTCATACACTCATGAATATTATACAACTTTTCGTCACAAAATTCAACAAACCGTTTCCATACACTTGATTTTGATTTTCGGGTGTTATCTGGTGTTATATTTTGAATTTCTTGTCTAATTACTTGTTGATTTTCTTTACCAAATCGCGACATTTCGCAATGCACTTATTAAACTCAACGACAGACCTTTTAAACTAGTAATTATTAAACTTTGTGACAGAACCGGTTAAACAAAAATGACAAATCAATATAATATGTCAAAAACAACAATACAATTTTTTTCCAAATTATGGTGTTAAGTGGTGTGAAATTTTCTTACCGAATACCACGCAAGCTTAAATTATTCCGGGAAATTTTCTTTCGGGCACGAATATTTTAAGAAAATTATTCGTGCCCTCAAGAAAATTTTCGGAAATAATTTAAGCTCTTGTGATATTATAAGTGAAAACCGTTTGAGAAATGGTCGGATTTACACCCTGCAGCACATGGCAAGAAAGTTGCCCTTTGGACGAACTGATTTGTAATGGAATGACGGTTATTCTTGCAATATATGGTGCTCCCAAAACTGAAACTTCCATAGACAGTTACCGATATTTAACATTTGCCAAATCTACAAAACTTTCAACAGCTGTAAAATTATCATCACTTCCTCCAATATCTTCAGCAGCTCAACAGCATTTGTGTAGTGTGTATTATCAAGTTCAAACCTGGTTGGGAAAAGACATTGATCCTGAGCAGTGGGGCTGAATTAGGAAGAATGAAATTTTGCAGCCAGTACCAACGCAGTTACCACCAGCACCAGACATATTGTTAAATTCAATTTTTTGCAACTGGAGGAAAATGTAGCTGTGGGAAAGTAGGACTGAATTGTTCAACAGCTTGTGGCCATTGCCACGATCACTCCTGCTTAAATACCGGACCTATAATTGCTATGAATGACAGAATGAAAGTAATGACAAAGATTTGTCATTGGACGATAACGTTTCAGATACCGAAGTAGTCGGAAATATTCACTAATTTAAGATCCTGCATGGATTAGGCCTCCTGCGGAAACCATGTAAAAAAAACCGCTGCCCAAGGAATCACTACTTCCACATCCAGATTCTCTATCCAAGTCACTCACAACGAAAAAACTTTGTATGTGAAAATAATTGTTTATGGAACTTTAATAACATAATATTTGTAATTCTCTACCCCAAAAACCCATGAAACGATACCCCACATCGGTAGTGGGGTGGGGGGTGGTGATAGGGGGGGGGGTAGGTAGGGGTGGTAGTGGGGGTGGATGAATTAAAAAAATATTTTGAGGTTTCTGGTTCCTGTACATATACTAAATAACAATTTTTTTTATCCCCTTTAATAAGGTGACAACAAGATGAAAATATAATCTAGTTCTAGATCTCGTTAAAGTACATATGTGTGCCAAATTTCAAGTCAAGATCTTAAACGGTTCCAGAGTAAACGTGCGCACAAAAAAAAGTTACAGACAGACAGACAGACCGACAGACAGACAGACCGACAGACAGACAGACAGACAGACAGACAGACAGACCGACAGACAGACAGAACGAAATTTTTTTTCGCTCAAACTTAAAATCTCGACGTTTCATGACATTTTAAGCCTATTTGGACAATAAAAATTTTTAAAAATTTTTTTGTCGTTACTATACTTCCACTGGACGTGGAAGTAAAAGCGTGCCGAGCATTCTACCTATAAGGTGGTGCGGAAATGAATGCATTTTTTGACTTATTCACTGTAAATAAATGTAAATAAAATGTATAAGACATTCTGGCAGAGAATAAAGATCACCGAGCTTTATTACAGCAATGTTTAATTTTCATTCTGAGACAAAAAAAGCAAGATAATTGCGAAATATGTGGTGCGAAAGTGGTTTGGCGGAACTAAATGCATTTTTCACTCAATCCGCGTCGTATCTCCAAAACGATTAGGCGTACGAAAAAATTTATAGGATCTTTAAGGTAGAGAATTTACAGATGTACAACTTTTATAATAGGTGTTGTTCCCGTTTGGGTCATAAAAACTGAGTTAATCGCGAATCCGCGACCTTCCGACGCGGTTTTCACGAACTCCTCCAGGTGTATCGTGGCGTAACTACCAAGTGTTATTCAAGACGTCCAAATAAACACAATATCGTTACAAGGTTGATTTTTTGTGCACATACACCTGTTTCAGTAAAATATGCAAAAGTTATTCCATTTTTTAAACTAACTATTATTAGCAGTATAGCATTATCACAAATGTAACTACGATGTTATCTTGGTGATTTCCGCTAACAAGTTGCGTGATTAAAAAATCGTAAACGACATGGAAAATAAATTAACAAAATAATAACATTATGTTCGCATATATGAGAATAGCGCACATACAGATTGTCTCGCTTAAGACTGTACCATCCCCACAACTTTTCTAGTTTTTAGTTGATTTAAATATAGAGCTCAATAAGTTCTACTTATAACCACAAAATCATTTACCCTCTTCAGTTGCAAAATTACCTACGCAAGATTGAATGAGGAAAATAAAAAATCAATTTAGGTATTTTTTATGACAAAATTTTATTAATACAAGTTGCTTGGAATCATCCAAATAGCTTGTATTCAGTGCTGGTGGGTCTGGAACCTTCGGTGTGACGATAGCTTTATACATTTTTAATTTTATAATAAGAACTTTGTTGTGAAGTTGGTGAAACACTCGCCAGTATATAAAGAATAAAGAAAAAAATCTTCGTTTTCGTATTTGCGAACAGTATAATTTACTTGGCAACTCTTTGATAGTTAATTAATATGTTTTACTAAAAATTAAAGAGTCGCGGCATACTTTACGTCATGAGAAATCTGCATTAATGATATTTTGGGAAATTACTTTTTTTTAAACTTTTTTTTCATAAAATTTTCTAATATAATTTTTAATCTTGCATAATAGATGACTTGTATTTGAAGCAGGTAAATGATTTTGTGGTCATAAGCAGATCTTAAGTACTCTACCTTTTCAGATTAATTTGGTTTAATCGTGTAAAAGGTGAAAAAGCTACAAGATGTTAGTCTTAAATGAGACACTCTGTACAACTGACGCTATACAAAATATTTGTTATCTTAAATAATGTTTGAATTCTTCTCTAATGAGCTTAAATGGGAATTTTTATGCAATTGAGTTTCTAAAATAGGTCGAACTGCCTTCTATAATTATTGATACGTGTTTACATCCTGTACGCGGGTTCAGAAATTGTAACACCAGGGTAACACTAGACACTAATTTATTGACTTACTAATAATAATACTAATTACTACAGTTCCAACAATTAATTACTTTACTAATATTGCACTATACAACGTGATCTACCATGACATGCGGAAAATTTAACAGTAGGTTGTCCCCACCGAAAGGAGATAAAAAAATAAAAGATTTTAAAAAATGACCAAAAAAATGACCTTATTTTTTTGTAGAAATGCGCAGCCAATGTCTCTAACTAATCTAACGTAACGCGGTACAACCATATCACTTTATCACTACTGACAGCAAAGCTGGATAAGATAGAAGTGACTTTTTGGTTTTAATCAAATCACACTACAAAAATAGCAAAATAAATCAAAATAAATCGAAGACATTGACCCCATGCTGAACGACAAGCAGATATACCAGATATTTACTTAAACCGGTCAATGACACGGCGGTGTCCCTATTGTTCGATCGAAAACAAAAAACGCGGCACACGATGCAACGGCAGGGAGCCAGCCTTGTCGGCATGCTTTGAACTTGTTCGTAAAAGTGAACTGGTCCGCTGGAATTCCAATTATCTTCAAAGCGCACCGACAATGTTGGCTCCCTGCCGCTGGATCGTATGTAGACCTCTTTTTTGATCTCGCCGGCCGGCTTCACTTTTTATGCCACTTAAGGAAATGTAAACAACTCGAATACGTTCTTTCAAGTAAGTTCGTCGACCTATTCAGGAGCAGGTCATGACTTACCCAACATCAGTACAGTATCTTCGCAAATTTACTAATAATTTTATATACTAAATTACTTCAGAATCCTCTAAAATTTTGCAGGGGCTTTCTCACATTGAAGACTAGTACACCATGTTATTTTCCGCATTTCTTGGTAGATCACGCTGTATACTCAATAATTTAGTCACTTTGTTTACTTCTTGATGTTTCTCCAATCACTGTTTGTACCGAACTGCTCATTCAACTGACCATTAGATCTGTACTAACTGTACTGTCTACTAAACTGAACTGTTCATTCCTTTATATACCCTAGGTTATGTGTTCTGGATCTTTCCACTACATTCCAGCACATTCTACAATGTTCCAGAGGATGTCTGTAATCTTCTAGATTTTTCTACATGTCTCTGGAGGATTGAAACACATAACTTTATAAATGTCAGGAGAGCTGGTTGAAGCCTATTGTATAGCCATTTATTTCTCAACAGTGGCAAATGCGTTTCGCCTTCCCAGGCTCTTCAGTGCCACGCAGTAGAGAAAGAACGAAAATACAAACGATTCAATCAATATTCCATAACTTTCCTGTGGAGTGTGACCACTAGGCACTAACGGTGTCATCTATGTAAGGCGGTAAAGATTGTTCAGAAGTAAATGTTTTACAAAGTTCGACTATTTAAAGTCATCAGCAATAACTGCGATGCAGATTACTAACTTCTGAAACAATCTAAGCGCAGTGCCCAGATGTTAATAGTTAATCTAGCGTACCATAGATGGCGCACTAGACTTGCTCTTGACTTTCTTCAGTCTGGTTTATACTCTACACCTTTAAGTGCAGCAAACCATAGAACTACAAATGTCAGGAGAGCTGGCTGAAGCCCATTATATAGCCTTTCATTTCTCAACAGTGGCGTTTATATATTCGTTCTTTCTCTACCTTATGGCACTGAGGAGTCTGGGAAGGCGAAATGCATCTGACACTATTGAGAAATGAATGGCTATACAATGGGCTTCGACTAGATCTCCTGACATTTGTGGTTCTATGGTTTGCTGCAATCAAAGGTGTAGAGTATAAACCAGACTGAAAAAAGTCAAGAACAAGTCTAGTGCGCCATCTATGGTACGCTAGATTAACTATTCTATAATTATAAATACACATTTCCTTTGTAAATTCATTCATTTGAATCAATAGTTTGAGAGTGGCACGTTAATGTGCCAAAAATGTAAAAATATAAAAAGTGGCGTCTAAATGAAAATGAAGGGTGTTGCATTTAAAATTTCAAAATTATAAATGTCAGGAGAGCTAGTTGAACCCATTGTATAGCCATTTATTTCTCAACAGTAGCAAACGGGGAAACCGGAAGTAATGAAAAAGTGTCAAATAACGAAAAATTGGCCATCGTTTTGTATATATTACTTCTGCCAAGTTTGAGTCTTATACCTTGAAAACTGTGGCTTGTCTAATGATTCCATTGACACCCGGTATATAAATTGATTTATTTATATATTTATTTATGTTTAAGGTTTCTTAAGTCTAGAAGATGAATCTTTGGGCGTGCCGGGTAATGCTGGATTGAAAGACCAAACGATGGCTTTAAAGTGGGTCCAGCAAAATATCCACAGCTTTGGAGGAGATTCATCTAATGTTACGATATTTGGGGAAAGTGCAGGAGCAGCGTCCGTCCATTACCTAACATTGTCGCCGCTTACAAAAGGTATTTAACATAAATCCATCCGAAAATCGCCAATAGAACTAATGAAAAAAAAAAAAAATAGGACTAGATGCACTTAATCGACGATTCATTTTCAACTTTGCCTTTGTGTTTTAGGCGTTGTCGCATTGCTAACATGAAAAGTTGCTAATTTTGGCCTAAGCTGAACAACGGAAAATGAACGAGGTTGTTGATAGCCTTTTTCCGTAGAATGCGATGATATATTCGATTTTACGAAAAAACGGCGGGAAAATGTGGAAAAGTAAAGAAAGTACTTGAGAATTTACCAAAGTCCTGGTCTGAGATATTCACAAATTAAACTTTTAAGATCTGTAATAATTTATTCTGGATTATGGTGGTCTCTTTTAGTATTTTTCTCATAGAATATGATGCTCTACTTCGCTTTGCCGAAAAATGTCAAGAAAATGCGGGAATATTAAGAAAATACTTACAAATTCACAAATTCGAGCCTGCTCAGGCAACACGGTCACGTCATTTTGACGTCATTTTTTTATAACTATTCGTCGGCGACGTCATGTCACCAAAAAGTGGCGTCTAAATGACGTCTGCATTTGTACGTCATAATTCCATACATTAAATTCGTCATTATTACGTTTTAGTGATTTTAAACACCACTGATATATCAGTGAGAACCTAAAGATGGCATATGTAATTCTGTCGAAACGTTGTTTAAGCAACCATGTCCCCTGCTCCAGGGATAAACTGCTATATAGGAGCTTCCTAGGTAGTGCATAGTGCAATGCAGGTCTGACTTTTAAAAGTAATCTGGACGATTCAGTTATTTAAGCATAGACCGATGTAATGCCAATGTACATCATTTGTGTGACCAAAGACATTTAGCTGTTTACTCTATCTACTGAGGTTTCTCTTTATTTGAACTGACTTAGTTCAGAAATGCTCAGTTCATGTAACGATGGTCCATAGTAAGCAGCTACCAGCGAGAAACTAAAGATGACCGATGATTCTGTCGAAATGTTGTTCAAGCAACTGTGGCTCCTCTAGGAGCCTATTAGACTCGAGAGACTAGATCCTCCATATACATCAGAGACACACACACACGTATGTATATTTATACATAACACAAATCAGCTAAAGTTAGAAATTAACTAATGTTTAAAATGAAATGCCTCGTATATTTTCAAATATTTCGGAAGATTAAAATCGGAACAAAAATAAGGTGTTCATTTTGACATACTGAAAATTATATTTCTAAATTTAAAAAACTCATAATTTCTCTATTGTTCGGATTATTATCCTTTTTTTGTTCTGTATTTAAAACAATTTTTTTTTGGAAATATCTGAAAACATAGAGAATGGTTCGTTTTTTGTCATTTATTCCCATATGATTAAGTTTTTTTTTATTTATTTACTGTTCATAAATTGAATAGACCCGTAACTTCGAAACGAATAAAAATCGCACTACCTCTTTTGTTTTTTAATCTTACAATTAAATCTATGCTCCCAAAATTTGAACATAATGATATGGGACACCTGCACCGTATTTAGGCTATAAATAACGACCCATTACCTTTAAGATAGAATTTTTCTGTTTAAAATTTTTTTGCTAGTTTAAAAATTAAGTTAGCACCATATGCATATTTATATTCAAAACTTCTTTTACATATTATCCATGTACGTTAATAACCACATGCATCATGTAACATATACTACTTGATTAGAATTGTCAACTGACATATTTGGGAACGCCTAAATGAAATTTTGATTAAATAAATATAACGTGGTTTTTAGATTTGCCCTTTCTAAAAAAATGAAAACCGGTACATTCCTATGAAGTCTTGACACATTATTTCTTAAGAACTGAGTCCATTTGTCAAAAGTTACTAAGAAAAAATTAAAATTTATTGAATATGTTAACATTAAAAATCATCAAAACGCAGTTCTCTGAACATAATAAAATACATTTCATATTCCAACGTATATATCTTCTCCTGGTCTTATTTCTGTTCTCCTTTGCTTTTAGTTATCTTCTTCCTCTTCTCGATTAGCAAAAGATCGTACCGAACCTGTTATGGTAGTTCCTATTTCCCATTGGATTTCCTCGTATTACAGCTGAAACAAGTTTTCTTACATAACATTTCAGAATTTATTTATTTTTTGACCTGATAGTATGAAATATTAAGAAAACAAACCACATTTTTATTCTCGCGGACTTAAATCCTTAAAACGTGAACATGTCCATTTAAACCTAATAGGTAGTCTATATTACAGGTTTAAAGCAGTACGATTCAGAATATTTGTTTTAATGTTATGTAACAAAATTTCCGACAATTAGGAATTGTTTAATATGCATATCACATATTGTGATTTTAATATATTTTGTACCTTATACATAAATTCATACTGTCCGTGTTGTACCTTTTTATAATATTTACATTTTATATGACCTATACTTATAAGATGTTACCCATATTTACTACTTTTGTATTAGTTTTGACTTACCAAATATGCATGTAATGTGTCACATAATGGGTAATAAAGAATTTAATTTAATATACAATACACAACAAGTGTAGATCCGGCCATTGTAAAATCCGAAGTAAAAAAAAAAACACCTCGAAAACAACACTTGGAGGGTCTAAATTAAAGTACCTACTTGTATATTCGTGCATATTATACCCTCATTTTGGAATTTTGGTAACCGACATCTCAAAAAAAGTAAAGGTAAAGGTCATTAATTTTCAATGGCATGATATTGTTAAAAGAGTAATGTTTGAAAATTTTTCACGTGTTTTGTAAACATAACAAAAATTATTATAAATCAAATGTGGGAAATTCTAATGTTATGTAATATGTATACTCACTTATCCATCATAAAAGTAGATGTATGTTGACTTCAGTTTTCTTTTTAATTTGAAAAACTATCTCATCTGTCTGCTGAAAATTCCAACAAATCAATCACCACTATCAACGTATAGATATAACCTTCCAAACCTAGAAAAACAGTATAATCAACACCATCTGTAGGATATATATTCCCGATGGATATTATTGAGCTTCGACATATACTGAACACAATTTGAAAACTGACCAGGTACCGCACATGATAGAAAGAAAATTAACTAAAAAGAAGTTAAGTATTTTAAATTAGTATAGCAAACCTTCTATCAAACGGGGTGACGTAATGGAGCCGTGAGTCTTTTCCCTTCCTGTGTACACACGCTTGTCTCAATTTCAATTTTATCCTGCCGAAAGTGTAATTGACAGACCTTAAAATAAAAATAAATAGAAAATCGTACCTAATTTCGTTTTGAAAATAAAATATAAAATAAAAATACTTATTATTAAATTAATCGAAAAATTGTAAACATAACCTTCAAGCAAATCATGGCACAATTATAATTTATCCATAAACTGAACATAACATATATTTTATAAAACCATCAATTACCTCTTCATGACAATAAAGACTATTCAATAAACAAACAAGTAAAACTCCAAAACTCGAAAAAATAACCAATTTTCAATTTACAACCTATTTATGAGCCTTGTCCACGAACTTTGTCGTTGTGTTGATGACATGATGACTCATCAATTGTGAATTTGCATTTGCCAGTGCTAGGTGGTGTTGGTATATATAATTCATATTTTTTTCCTAAATTAATACAAAAAAAACGTAATATTTACCTACATGTAGTTTATTTTATGATTAAATAAAACATAACAGCTACCTATATTACATATTGCAACAGATTAATTTTGAAATAATCAACGGTCAATATTGGCATTTTATCGTTGTTGGGCCATCAAAGCATATTTATCATCGCCCTATTGTTACTTATAAGACACAGGGCCAGCATCATTACACAATAAATGCGTTGGCCCGGCACTTTGCCGAACTTGCTATGTTTACTGGGATCGCCTTTGATCTTACCCATACCCACAGAACATGGACTAACCCACGACATCAAATAATGCACATCAAATCCCAATAAATATGCGATTAATTCTAGACGTTTGATTTCGATGCTAATCTGCCGTTCAAGTGCCAATTTCGGGCCAACGTTTACCATAAACGTGACTTTTTGCCACCGCTAGAAAAACGTTGTTACTTAATTGGCATTTGATGCCACCGATTCCCCATCATTTCCATCATTAAACCGCATTTCGGCCGATGCTTGTGTGTTTGCTGGGTAATATTCAAATTGTTGACCCAGGTCAGTTTTTTCAAAGTGCCCCTAGAGGAAAAAGTCATAAAGGTTTTTTGTTTGTCTAGTCGGTCCCCATCACCAGTTTTTTTAATGACATGAAACTGATTACACCCTGCATTTCATTTAGGAACGACGCAGACTAGATATGACCATCGTATTCCAAAGGAAAAATACTATGAAAAACCACCTCAATCTTTAGTTAAACACTCTGCATCTTAAAATTTTAAAATTATGATTATATTAGGTTAGATTTTGTGAGTTTGCAAGCATCTTTTTAATTTTTACGCCTTTTCCCAACATTTTCCCGCCATTTTCTATGGAAAAAATACTACAAGAAACCACCTGGATCTTGCATAATAAGCTATGGATCTTAAAAAGTTTAAATTTTGAATATCACATACTCGAATATGTAAATTTTTGGTCACTTTCTAAATTTTCCGCATTTTCCTGACATTTTTCGGCAAGGCGAAGTAGAGAATCATATTCTACGAAAAAAATACTAAAAGAAACCACCACAATCTAAAGTAAAATATTTTTGATCTTAAAAGTTTAACTTGTAAATATCTCAGACAGGACTTTGTAAATTCTCAAGCATTTTCTTAACTTTTTCACATTTTCAAAACCGAATACGTCATCGCATTCTATGGGAAAAATGCTATAAAAAACCGTGTTCATTTTCCGTTGTTCAGCTTAGGACAAAATTAGCCACTTTTAACATCCTCCTTTGACAAGCCGAAATAGCTCCATTGGAGGCATATTCTCCTAAAGTTAACTTAAAACTTAAAATATATACATTGTTGTTTAAGTTATCATTAAAAATGGTCTCTCTCAATTGTTTTTATTTCTTGCAACTTAAAAAATTATTCAACAAGATTCTGATACATCTAATTTTCTTCGAAATTTCATTATGAACAATTTGTTTCTTTCTCCATTGCGGTACGAGCTATACAACCAGGGGTATGTCAATCCAAGAAAAACACAATTTTCAACATTCTCTTGTTTAAGAGACTGGGACTCGGATTTAATCTAACACTTTTTGCTACACTTCTTATATAATGTTCCAGCAAAAATTGCTACAGTGAGACAATTCCTTTTAGGTGGTTTAGACTTTTAGTTTTACTCCACCAATGAGAAATATCGATTTCATATTTTCTGCAATATTCTTAACTTTTAGATCATTTAATTCACAAAAAAAAGGACACGAACAAAGATAGTTAACATGCTCTTTAGTGGCATCGTTCATAAATTTTATATATACATGTATCCAATCTATTTTTCAGGTTTATTTCATAAAGCAATTATGCAAAGCGGTACCAGTTTAAATTTATGGGCAAGAGGTAAGAAAAACGCATCAGAGGTTGCTAAATGTTTTGGATACAAAGATGCAAATGAAAAGACTATTTTACAAAACCTGCAGAAAGAAAGTGCGAAGAGAATTGTATCCTCTCAATTTAAAATTGCTGATGTAAGTATGGAAATAATGCATAAAATATTTTAGTACCAATGCTGCCATCTATGAGAGGAGCATAGACACATTATGAGCAGAATGCTGTAGCAAGAGAAACTGTAGTTATTATATTCATGTCAGCAGCATAGAGATGGTGTGATATATCGTAAGACCATCACATAGAACACTGCATCAGGAATATTAGTCCAATCAACGAAGGAAAAAGTGGCTAATTTTTGTCGGCGGGACTGCCCTGAACAACATACTAAAAGTCCTGACCGTTGGGGGATGGGGGGCAGTTTAAAGGCCCCCTTTTCACGTCTTTCTTGAATAACTCGAAAACTACGACCTCTAACGAAAAAGTATCCTTATACAAAATTAAACTAAAGATAAAATTTGTATGTAGGATCAATACTTTATGAGATACAGAGGGTGGAAAAATCGCGAATTTAAAAAAATCGAGTTTTAATGACATGAAATTTTTAATACTAAATGAATTTAAACCTAACAGAAAAAATATATCATTAATAATAAACATTATCTTAAATCTAAACATTTTAAAAGTCAGCAAAATCATCATCATCATCGTCGTCGTCCACATTGTCGTCTAATGGTGCACCATTCGCATACGTACCATAGCAAGTGCCGCACACCATTCAGCATGGAATGCCGACTTTTCGGCAACCACAGCGTCCCCCACACCCAGTAGAACTCTGGAACACCCAGTAGATGGAGTTCCAGATCACTTCAGAAGCTACTGGTTCGTTGGTGGTAACTGGGGTTAGTGATCCATTTTCCCCTCGGTTCCATCCGCACTGGATTGGGGTAGGGGGTAGGGTGTTGAGCCATTGCTGTATCTGTAACTAAGTAAGCGAACCGCTGTAAGTAACAAGAAATTTTGTAAAAAACATTTAATATACCTGCGAATAAACTCTGAAAAAGTGTTGTTGTGCGGCTCCTTTGGTTGGTGGCAGTGTGGCTGATCAGGTTTTGGCTTGGTGGATAATTTTAAGAACGCAGCATATCGGTGTTTATTTAAGTCTCACTCATCTGCAGTCGCTTGGTAGATCGCTAAAAACATCTTCTCCTTCCATTTTACGCCGTGAAGCAGGAAAGAAAGAAAGACTACTTTAAACTACCCCCCTCCCCCCGCGCACACCCTCCACCGGTCAGAACTTTTAGTTTATTGTTTAGGACACTTCCCCCCGACAACTGTACAAAAATTGGCCACTACACGAATTATTTCCCCTAATCGGCCTTCATTTGACATCAAACTTTCATTTTATACCATCAAAACATGATTTTTAAAAATTCGCGATTTTTCTACTCTCTACATGTCGTAAAGTATTGATCCTACATAAAAAATGAATAGGAACTTATTTGTAGAAAATTTTACCTAGTTTAATTTTGTATAAGGTAGTGGTTTTCGAGTTATTCAAGAAAGGCGTAAAAAGGGTACCTTTAAATTACCACCCCGCAGTCCCGCCCCTCCCCTCCGGTCAGGACTTTTAGTATGTTGTTCAGGACCCCCCCCCTACAGCTGTACAAAAACTGATCACTACACGAATTATTTCCCCTAATCGGTCTTTTTTTAACTTCGTTGACTGGATTATATAATAATAATTTGCCGCCAATCATAGGCAGTATAGAAAACACCACGTTTTTTCCCATATGAATATTCATAAGAATGAATCATTATGCACCTTCCGCTATGTGTAGCCAGAAAACCATTTGCTCACATGTCTATTGTTTATATATTATATATACATACAGTGTGACCCATTTCAAACACCTTCGTAACTAACTCAGTTATTGGTCATCCAATTTCAACCAAATTTGGATCGGAATCAAAGATATTTACTACATCCTTTTTAAGTAAAACAAAACTTATTTCAGTCATTGGCGTGCATTTTTATTAAGAAAAAATGGGGTCGATTTTTCGAGAAATCATATTAGGCATTCTTTTTGTTGAAAAACGAATGCAATATTATTGATCAGTATGCTCTACCTCTTTATTCAGAATTTAATAACATTTTGATTTTTGGTTTTTGAATTACGGCTCACTTAAAATTGACTATTTTAAACATTAAATAATCAATAATGTGACGTGTTTCCACCCTTAGGAAACTACCCCTTGCAAATTCCGTGGGTTCCAAAAATTATAACAAGAGATGTCCACTAACACACTTTATTAAATATTTACTGGATACTTCACAATCCTATTATTAATTTAAATACACTTTACTGACTAAAATCACAATGTTTATCACTTTGTTTATCTTTGAAGTCCTAACCTCACTTTCTATACTTTTTGAACTTTCTGAACTACTCGCTGAGAATGCGGTCGGTCTTTTATACCTAAAAATGACAGATCTCGATTTTTCTGTGTTGACGCCACCATTCTCTAGATAATTCCAGATGTCACCAGAACTAACTTCTGGTAGGTTTCTCGAGTAGGTGCAAATACACTACATTCATTCTAAGGGTTGTAACACATTACACTGCCCCCTCCTTAAGCCTGAACGTCCCGGTCAGGCAATTCAGCCTCTTTCACATACTTCGCCAGTCTATCCAAGTGTACGATCTTCATCTTGGACTTTTTGTTTCGTTGAATACGATAGACGACATCATTAATTCGGGTAATAACAGTATACGGTCCATCCCAAGGAGGTTGAAATTTCGGGGATCTCCATTCCTTCCGCTGTGGGTTGTACAGCCAAACCAGATCCCCCACCTTGAATCCCCCTGTACTGGCATTCTGATCATAACGAGCCTTCAAGCGGTTACTAGTTCTGTTCATCTGCTCTCGATCATTCTTTGGCTGTTCTCGACTTCCATTTCTGTAGTTGCTCATCGAAAATGGTACTCCATGGGCAGCACAATTTTTACACTTGTGACACCAGGCCTCCACATCCTGGCGACTATTAACCCAATAGAACTGTTCCCGTGCTCTACTCAATGTCTTGTTTATGCCGAAGTGTCTGCTGGACGTTTCATTATGCGCTTCCTGGAGTACTTCTGGTACACGACACCTGGGAATCACTAGACGCATGGCAACCTGCTTCCCATCTGGGCTTTCCCATGCTCTCCTCAAAAGCCCATCTACGACCGTAAGTGAATCCCATTGTGACCATAAAGCCTTCAGCCCCACTTCTTTGTTGGAAACATCCTTCCATGCTGGACGCGTTCCCTCTTCTTTTGCTCTCAACATGGGTCCGATTTCTACATCGCGCAATTGCTCTTGCCTCAGAGTTTTCTTTGATCAACTCTCTGGAAGATCGACCTTGACAGTGTTGACTTCAACCATGTTCGACAATCCTTCCACCTGAGGGTAGCGCTTGCAATCTTCTTTATCTGATTTTCTGGATAATGCAGGAGTCTTGACTGCCTGCGTTGTCAACAGCCTGGTTTTCTCGCATTGGTCGTTCACTTTTGACAAAATAAATTGTTCGTTCCCAATCCTTAAGACTCGCTTTCCTACGTCAACAATAAATCCATACTGTTCCATAATGTCCAGTCCCAAAATGAAGTCATCCGTGATGTCAGCCACGTGGTCGAACCTTAACTGTCCAATCTGCAAACCCAGGTCTACTTCTCCATGAACCGTAGCCCTGTCCCCCGTAGCTGTCCGGACGATCACCTCATTTTGCCTCTTGATAATCTTTATGCCCGATATAAATCCTGGCCGTACTATTGATGACGTAGTACCTGTGTCGATGGTAAACAAACATTTTCTTCCATTCACATGGCCTTGTAACAATAGACTATTCGAAATTCCTCGAAGCTGGGAAATCTTTATTTCTCTGGGGTCACTGCATTCCCTAGCCAGAACAACCCCCTTGGTACTGTTTTCCTGCGTCTCTTCAAGATTCACAGCATTTACTCGACTCTCCGAATTCTGCTGTCGACAGTCTCGCTTCATGTGTCCTACCTTGCCGCAGTTGTAACATTTAATACCTCCGCTCGTCTTTCCTTTATTTTGTTGTTTTCTCTGCTCCCTGAGATCATCCACTTTGTTCAATAATTTGGTAAACATTTTCTGCATTTCGGTCAACATAGGGTTCTAGTTCATTTCTGGTTGCGATTCTTCGAGAGTCACAGCTCGCACTCTCGACCTTGGAGTATCCCTGTAAGCGGCTTCTACTTCGAGTGCACGCACCAAAGCTTCGCTACTACTTTGGTGTCTCGTCAGCCTCAGGACTCGCCTGACCTCTTCGTCCCTTCATCCTGACGTCGTTTTTCTTGTTCTTCCTTTTCTTCTTGGCGTCTTCTCTCTTCATCCTGACGTCGTTTTTCTTGCTCTTCCTTTTCTTCTTGCCGTCTTCTTTCTTCATCCTGACGTCGTTTTTCTCGCTCTTCCTTTTCTTCTTGGCGTCTTATTTCCTGGTCTTCCATAATTTTCTTTAATTCATCTCGCTCTTCTTGACGTTTTCTCTCCTGTTCTTCTTTGTCTTCCTGCCGTTGCTGCGCCATCATTTTTTGGAATTGTTCGAATAAGTCCTGTATTTGTTTATCGGATGCCATACTTCTTGTTGTTACGGGCATACGACGAAATTAAAATAAAATAAATTTAACTGTCACGTCAATATCGGTAATGGAACTTTCCAGACAAATCTCGAAATAGCACGAAAAAGTCTTATCCAGAGTCTTTTGTCACTATCCAGTTCAGAGAATTTAATAATCTCCACTAATGTCCAAATAGAAAAGTTCTAGAAATTTTCACGCACTAAATGAGTCTTTTTCAGTGTCTCTATCACTTCTCAGTTCAAAGGATTTAATTATCACACTAATGTCCTAATAAAATGTTCTACAATGTCTCAAAAATGCACTTAACACTATTTTCCTGTCCGAAAATAACCCTCGAACAATGTCCAGTAAATTAGTCCACTGTGTTAGCACTAAACCTCGAGAATACTTCTCGAACACTCCAGCACAACTTCAGAGTCCCTCTTGTCATAAAATTCCGCTTTCTGACACCAATTTGTGACGTGTTTCCACCCTTAGGAAACTACCCCTTGCAAATTCCGTGGGTTCCAAAAATTATAACAAGAGATGTCCACTAACACACTTTATTAAATATTTACTGGATACTTCACAATCCTATTATTAATTTAAATACACTTTACTGACTAAAATCACAATGTTTATCACTTTGTTTATCTTTGAAGTCCTAACCTCACTTTCTATACTTTTTGAACTTTCTGAACTACTCGCTGAGAATGCGGTCGGTCTTTTATACCTAAAAATGACAGATCTCGATTTTTCTGTGTTGACGCCACCATTCTCTAGATAATTCCAGATGTCACCAGAACTAACTTTTGGTAGGTTTCTCGAGTAGGTGCAAATACACTACATTCATTCTAATGGTTGTAACACATTACAATAAATTGGTACCGAATTTTTTTTTGAAAGAAAGTCATTCTTTATTTTCTCTTTAAATTCATTTTTTCTACCACTTCATATCATTGATACTTTCAGATTCGCTAATCCTTAGTGCCCAAATAATTTACATATCTGATGACCCAAAATTTTTCAATGAAAATTCTTGGCCTTCGAAATTTGAAAGTTTCGATAATATGAGATAGTAGAAAAAGTGATTTCAAAGAGAAAATTAAGAATGACTTTTTTTCGAAAAAAATTTCGTTGCCAATTTATTTGATTATTTAATGTTTAAAATGGGTAATTTTAAGGGGACCGTAATTCGAAAACTAAAAATCAAAATCTTGTTAAATTCTGGATATAGCGGTTTTATAGCATGCTGATCAATAATATTGCATTAGTTTTTCAACAAAAAAATGCCTAATATGACTTCTCGAAAAATTGACCCTTTTTTTCTTAATGCACGTCAATGACTGAAATAAGTCTTGTTTTGCTCAAAAAGGATATAATGAAGGTCTTTGATACCGATCCAAATTTGGTTGAAATTGGATGACCAATAACTGAGTTACGTAGGTGTTTCCACACTGTATATACCGGTGGACCAAAATTGTCTCCCGATATTTTTGGGTGTGTTTTTCTATTTTTTTCTGTTTTTTTAAAGAACGGCAATACCTTGTAAAATCCAGCATCGTTCTCTAGCGTCGTAAATTCATGATCGATTTTTTCTCTCAACTGTTCAATGGTGTCATTTTGAATATTATGAACTCTTGATTATAAGTAACTCCACACAGTGATATCAAGAAGAGCAGGTCAAGAAATCTAGCAGGCCACTTAATCAACATCTATGCCATCTATTAGAGTAGTGGTTGTTTAACCATCTTTTACACTCAAAGAAATAGTACGGGTAAATTCAACAAAAAAAAATGGTTAACTAACAATATCGTTAATTTTGATAAACCAAACTATATTGATGGTATTTTTAAACAAGAGGTGATTGTTATTTTAATTAATAAAAAGTTGTCGTACAACAAAACAAACATTAACTTAAAAAATAGATGAATAAGACTATTATTTTGTTCGTCTGACTATTATTTTGTTGAATTCTGTCAAATTAAACTAGATAATAGTATATTTTATTTTTAACTATTATCGAATTGTAATTCTAACCCAGTATTAGTTCGCTGTACTATTGTACTTGGTAGACAAACCAATATTATTGTCGTCTTCTAGAAGTTCTAAAAGAATTACCATAAAATTTGCTTGCTTACCACGTAGTCTATTACAGAAATTATTCCCAGATGACGCCACATACAAATCACTGACAATAATCAATCATGCATTATCTTACACTCTTATGAATTTATAGAAAATTAATAACATGATTGCAGTGTTCAAATTCTCTCAGGGATCATCGATATATTTGGATGGATCTTATAAACGATCTTTAATCTTTGGTTTGGGTGGTCTGATGTCTCAATACTGTAGTGATGGGTCGAACCAGCTATTTTTGTGTAGCAGCTACTTCTGCTACTGCTATTTTCATTTAGCAGTTAAAAATAGCTGCTATTTTAATAGCAGCTATTTCTTAGCATTAGTTGTTTTGGCTAAATGGCGCGTATTAACAGATAACAAAAAATTAAAATTTTTTATATAAAAAAAAACGGAATCGCTGTATGGATAGTTAAATATGATTAGTTTCAAAAGAAATATAAATTATTTGTATAACATTTATTAGTTTATTTTTTATATTCCTCTAAAATATTTGAGCAGACGAACATAATCATGTGTTAAATACTGTTAAAATAAAATAGTATTACATGAATTACATATTCCCTTCCTAAGTGCTACACTGTGGACCCGCTTGGCGGCTGCTCGTTGTAGCGGAACGAATGTGCATGCGCTGTTTGTGCTATCACTGCTATTGGGCCGACGCAGCCTGCTTGTGTTGCTGCAAAGGCGCGTTGGCAGTCAGCTGGTGATTTCAACCTGCTAAAAAATAGCAGCTATTTATCAGAGCTCGTAACAGTTGCTACTGCTATGAAGCAAATAGCAGTTAAAAAATAGCAGACTGCTATTTAGCAGCCCATCACTACAATACTGAGATTTTGGCTAACCAAAAAAAACTTCATAATACAATAAAGTGTAGATCAACCTAAAAATTAGTTGGTGAACAAAAAACAAAGTCGTTGTACTATTTAATTGTAGACCAAATTGAAAATGGTTAGTGAACATAAAAAAATGTCATTGTACTATTTAATTTGTTACAAGAAGATATGATTATTAAACTACTATTTGTTTACGAAAACAAATAAAATTGTATGACTATTCTTTACTGATTGATTTAACTATGAAACTAGATAGGCGCGATTTGATATGCTCTTTTTGGTTGAATTTACCTATCATTTTCTTTGAGTGTACGTATTCTATTATACGTATTCTATTATAATGAGGTAGTGCGCCGTCAAGCATAAAAAACATATTTCTTCTCTTTCCCAATGAAATATTACTTAATAATTCATGCAAGGTGTTTTCCGAAAAATCACAGTACATGTACATTTCAATTTCCAGAAAAAATAAGTAAAAAAATGCCTTGCGTAAAAAACTTTGATTATTTTGCATTCGTTCAAGCAACAATTAGTAAAAAACAGCTCTTATTGGCATAACTTCAGGTAATAATTCCTGAGTTTTTCGATAATAAAACGGATATAATTGTTCATGTAGTATTCTTAAAGTGCTTTTGTGAGATCCATTCATTCTTAAGCTTAATCTTCTAGTACTTATCGTAGAATGTCAACAGTTTTTACGGTTCTTGGACAGCCAGCCTGTTTTTCGCTTGAAGACTTCCTTTCCTTAAGTTGCCTATCTGTGTTTAAAGAAATTTTACCATCAGGAATTTCTTCAGAGACATTCTTTTGTTTTATGACTAACCTTTTTAATGTTCTTTTTTGGGATATATAACAAGGATACTATATTGCTTGTAACATTTAATTTTTATTGGAAAGTCTGTATGTATAGATGCCTTATAATACATATTTTTTAAACTATTTTAAGGATTTTAGAGCAAGTACGGTTCGCCCATGGGGACCCGTCATAGAGGCTAATTCAGACGGAGCATTCTTGACTGAGGACCCTCTGGAAATATTGAGATCAGGAAGGAATCACCAGATACCAATAATAATAGGTTATAATTCTCTAGAGGGAATTTTCTTTGAACTTATTCGAAAAACCAGAAGTTACGCAGGGCTACCGAAAAACTTGGAGGTGGAAATCCCTTTCGATCTGAAGATCCCCGCCGGCTCCGAAAAATCTAGGGAACTCACTGAGAAAATCAAGAAGTTTTATTATAATGGTGAAGATGTAACGGAGAAGAACATAAAAAATACATATTTGGTAAGCATAAGAAGCCTTTATAAACATAAGATATAAGATAATTTATTCACCATTGAATAGTACAAAGTACTTTTTGGCACGACAATATATCAGTTGATTGACATCACATCATAATATCAATTTTATTTCTGATATTTAA
The DNA here is from genome assembly GCA_936432065.2 of Rutpela maculata. Taxonomy (NCBI): domain Eukaryota; kingdom Metazoa; phylum Arthropoda; class Insecta; order Coleoptera; family Cerambycidae; genus Rutpela; species Rutpela maculata. The sequence goes on from OW386285.2 coordinate 362,731,014, forward strand.
GAGACGAATATATTTTTGGCTAATTTTGCACATAAACAACAATCAATTTGTTGACTAAATGTTAGAATATTTATTTAGTGGATTGTGTGAGTCGGACGAGAACCCGACTATTGTCTGATTTAATGAGATTACTTCCCCCCCCCCATTTTCGAGGATGCTGAACACCGTGGTGATGGTGGAATTGCTCCCCGGGGTGACCGATTCCCGTAAATGCCCATAACAACCCTCCAAAGGCTGCCCATAACAACCCTCCAAAGGAGTGCATTCTCCGCCCTCCCTTTTGAGGATGATACACAGGAAAGAAACATTAAGATGTCACCTGGATCTCAAAGTAGTCATCTTCATTTTCTATGGAGCTGAAAAAAGATGAATGTATATTTTTTGCACATATTTTTTGGCAAAAATAGGTCTATATAATAATTGAAACATCTGATTTGTTTAACTATAATATATTATATAAAATATTTTTTACTGATACAAACAATTACTGCATACATTGTTACTCTGGCTTTTCTTACAATACTTATAATTGTTAAAATACTATGACTCAAGAAAAAAAATTAAAACAATAAATTTATTTATTTATTTTTTTATTTTAAATTTATTTTTTACTCGCTTTGAACCCGTGCAGTTACACTTATTTTGAAAATGCGAAGGGGTATTTTTTGCCATTGGGGGATGAGGGGGTGTCAAGCATTCGATTCGTGCTCCTCTCCGTACTCGAAAATGGGAGGGAAAGCTTTTTGTCCAGTGGTATGATGAGAGCGCTCTCTCACCCCCTTTGGAAGGTGGTTATTGGCCGTTGAGGGGGTGGAGGAGGGTGTCAGGCACGCGTCCTCATAATTGGCATGCTCGAGAACGGGAGATCAATAAGTTAGATTCTGTGAAACATGATCAAGACGCGTTTGGGGTTGGTTTTTGGTCTTTTGCGGGTGACCCACCCCGCAAAAGACCAAAAACCAACCCCAAACGCGTCTTGGGTCACCCCAAAGAGAAATTCTGCCACCACCACGGTGTTCAACATCCTCGAAAACGGAGCATCACCGAGTAAGAGTCCCTCAAACTAGTATAATACGCGTTAACCTCCGTTTGGGGATGGTTTTTGGCCGCTTGTGGGGGTAGGTCACCCCAACGAGAAATTCTGTGACCACCACGGTGTTCAACATCCTCGAAAACGGGGGATCACCAAGTAGGAGTCCCTCAAACCATTGTTAATACGCGTTTGACCATTTGGTGATGGTTTCTGGCCCAGAAATTCTGCCACCACCACAGTATTCAGCATCCTAGAAAACGGGGGATCACCAAGTAGGAGTCCCTTAAACCATTGTAATACACGTTTGAACCCGTTTGGTGGTGGTTTTTGGCCGTTTGAGGGGGTGGGTCACCCCAACGAGAAATTCTGCTACCACCACGGTGTTCAGCAACCTCGAAAACGGGGAGGAGAACTAATCTCATTAAATCAAACAATAGTCGGGTTTTTCGTGTTATTTTCCGACTCACACAATCCGCTAATTCTCTATTATATATGGTTCCTAAAAACATTGTGGTTGTGATAGTGCGTACGTAATTTATACTATAGGCAGCCTTTTAGAAATGGTGAGCAAAAGTATATAAAAACGGTTGATGATATTTATTTTAGAGAGTTTTTTTGAGACCAGTTTTCAAATTGTTTTATTACTACATTGGCTTTTTCCGATTCTAGTATGCAACTTGCATTGATATTAACTGATATATCGTCTATGCACATAACTATTTTCGGTTAGAAGATGATTATTGAAAAAAGCAATTGGTCAATTATGGATCCTTGCCCTATTCTTATGTCAACGTTGTATATTTTCTGAAACACTTGAGTCTAGTGACACAATAATTTTATTGAATCTAATACCTAGTGCCTCTAATTTTAATTCCATAAACTTTATGTTTACGTAGTTGAAGGCAGCTGTTAAATAAAAGAAAAGTCCAGCTAACTTTTTGCCCTTATCTACATATGATATATTTTTTAACTGAATTCTAAATTGGCTAATTTAGTAGATCTATTTGCCCTATATCTATATTGGCTGCTGGTAAGCAGCATGTTAGTTTCCGGACAGCTATAAATTCTGGAGGCTATGACTTTTCCAGCAACTTTTAACATATAGCTGAGTAATATTATTGGCCTATAATTCTGCAGTAATTGTGGATCATCTTTTTTTATGTACTACAATTACGTTACCTAATTTTGGTGCATTATGAGATTGACCTAGTTGTATGTTGTATTGAAAAATTAATAATAGTTGCAATGGTATTCGATATAGAATGTTTACAAAATTTTAGTAGACGAATAGGTACAGTAACTAGAGGTTTTAACTTCGGTATAATGTCATGAATTAAATTTCGTTCATTTTTGATAATTTAATAGTAAATGCATCAAAGAAAAGTTTATATATTATACGGGGCTTGCTAATTTTTAGAGGGTAGATGCCACCCGTTTTCAGGAGGTGGCACCTAAAAAAAAAACAGAAACATCGGAGCTGAAAGAAAATTAAATTTTGAGAACTATGCAACTTTCATATAAATTGATAGTTATAACCCAGATAGCATTTTTACATTCAGAGCATGTGCTCGGAATGTACTTTATGTACCCATGGAACTAAGAATGAATATTCATTTTGTATTCCATGTAGAAAATCTGAATGTCAGAGAGACGTACAGATGACCGCCTCTCGATATACGAGTAAGATTCCTACAACGTACCCATAGACCAAAACGCAACTTGATATGAACCAGAAACGTATATTGATATACTGATAGATACATAAGGTATAAAGGAGGAAGGTCCATCCTACATTCACAATGTACACTGCATGTTCACGGTATATGAGTACTACCTTCGTAGGAATTAAACCGTAGGTGCCTGGTATGTTACACATGGATCATAAATCTATGATGCATGTATATTGTAGGAATGAACATTATGTATCAGTGGCAGCTATAAGTACTTCACTCATGCCAAGTATTTTCTTCAGAGTTTAATTATTATAATAATTTATTACTTATTGTAATCATTGATGAGTCGCTGCTTCATTTTGAATATGTTCAGTATGACGCAGCGACTCATCTATGATTACAGCAAATAATAAATTATTATAATAATTAAACTCAAGAGAATACACGATATGAGTGAAGTACTTGCATATAATAAATCCAATATCTAATTTTAAAGTTTAATTGTTACAGTCAATTATTAGGTACTTATTCTAATTTTCCACATTTCACATTCCTTGTGAAGAATATTATGTAAGTAAATGTGGAATATATGCACAGAAAATTTGTTTTTACCATTAGTTTTCAACTAAAGTCAAATGTTTTATTCATCAAATTTTATTGAATGGAGCATACAAATGCTAAATAAACTTAAATAAAACTGTATTTGCTGTAACAATACTTTACAAAGGTCCAAGAATATATGTAAAAAAAAATAGTTTTACGTTAATAAGATCTGTTAAAAACCATTTTAAAATGGATCAAACATTTATCACTCTAAAACTTCAGCTTAAAAATCATATTTAACGTGTTATTTATGAAAAAATCTAATGATCATATTACATTACCTTAAAGTTTTATCTATTTCAAATCGTGTTTTAAATTGCCAAGAACAAAACATGATTTTATTTAGGAAGAGGTATAAATAAAACAGTTGTTACTTTAAATATATTTTTATTTTTTGTTACAAAAATGAATTGCAATAATAAAAATTTCAATTGAGATTTTTTTTTAACAAAAAAATTTTCTTTGCAACTTATGAACTGTCATATTTTACTATAACGAATTTTTTTGTCAATAAATAAAAAATAGTAAAAATTGGAGGGCTTACATTTTCAAAACCAGTGTCCAGGTGTTGCCGATGGTGATACTTGTAATTGCGAAAGTCCACTTTTCATTCTCAACACATCATCTGTGACTGATCCTACTGGCTGAATACTTTCTTTTGGCTTTTCCAATTTTTAGGAGAAGGTATTTCCTTCCTGTCCAGCGGAGGAGATACACGTGCAAGTCCAACTACAAAAGAAAATACATTGTATTATATTTGAATAGGAACTTACTTCTCTTTAAAAACTGGCCATGATAAAGTTGAAAAATATAAAAACATCTTACAAAGATCTTACAGAAAAAATAAAACTGATCAAACATAAATTAAACAAATTGATATTATCATAAAGGACACGGCAGGCACAAAATAAATGGAAAAGAAGGTAAAGTCAAATGGGCTGAAAATGTAGTATGTTGTACTTCATAATATCCTGATCAAAAGTTTTCATGGGCACAATATCTGAAAATCGCCAGTTTTTGAGATATGAAAGGTCAAAGATCAGGAATATCGGTACCCGCTGTCATAGTTGAGAGTATCATATTATGATGAGGATTTGTTTAATGTTGTTATTCTAATGTATTTGCACATATGAACCAAAGAGTTCTGACTACAGGAAATAAGCCGTTGATTTGCTGGACGGTGCGAGCATCCTTGTCCTTGTCGCACACCTCGTACCCTCTCCTTTGCTCTCCACTCTGTTTTACAAAGCAACACAGCCCCTCATGTACTGTGCGACAAAGAGAGAACGAACTGTGTGAGAAGGATGGGAATGCTCACACCGTTTGCGCGCTGTCCACTGCTCATACATTACAACTCTTTGATAGGAACACACTTTCACTCTCTCACGCACGCTAACCAACCCCCCCCCCCCCCACTACACACATACACACACATGAACACCCTCACTTTAAAGTAAGCATAGGAACTTAAAAAAAATCACCACCTCATTCATGAAACCTGCGGCATTTCCGGTCTTATGAATATGAATAACAACATTAAACAACTCGTCACATAATACTCTCAACTATGACATTAGTGGGTACCGATCTTCCTGATCTTTGACCTTTCAAACTGGCCATTTTCAGACATTCTGCATTTTCAGCCCATTTGACTGTGCCCTTTTTTTCATTTGTTTTATGCGGTGTCCTTTACCTACAAAACATAGATATTTGTTTGGAATTCGGAAATATTTAATGCTTGTGATTTTAAATGTACCTGAAGTTTCGAACGTTCACTTGAATGAATTTTAGATGAAAAAGAAAAGTTAATAAAAACCACACATCGATTTAGGCATAAACACTTCATTGCCACATTTGCTGACAATAAATATCCACAATACTTAAGTTTTTACACCTAAATCGAAGTGTGGCTTTTATTAATTTTTCTTTTTCATACCTATGAAATTCGTTCAAGTGAACATTCGAAATTTTAGGTAAGTACTTGATTTTAAATGCCTACCAGAGTTATTAAAAGAACATATCTTCTTTCAACTTCTAGTATGGACAAAATTTCTTGGGAAGTCGACGGCTTCCAATATGTTCTTCGATATCATTATGTTCATCTGACAGGAGGAATAACGTGTTTTTTGTACATAGTCCTTTGATTTGTTTTTGTTCACTCTTACATCAGATATGATCTCTGCCCTTTTCAATCAATTGCAGCTCTTCTATAATCCTCTGAAATAGGTATAAAGCAAATTACTACAAATAAATACCTATCACAACTCGTACGTTGTAATCAAATCCAATGATTGTGATTTAAATAAACAAAAGCTTCTTAATATTGAAATAGATCGAACATACCTTCTTGAAAATAAGATTAAACACCCCGTAAAGTGTCCACGTTTCTGGGGGGGTTTTCTCCTGTTTTTCAATGATCAGTCAAATTGTTTCCGTTTGAATGGTGACCACCAAGCTTCCTTTTCGTGGACCGAGACCATTACAAAGACCACCTCAGTTTTTTTTCCAAAAAATCGATACCTACAAACGCCGTAATTATTATAACTAATATAGGTGGTATGCTTAGTATAATATGTACAAAGGGATACACATTAAACATTAAACTTTAGTGTCTAAATATAAAATATCTGCAAATGACAGCAAAACTATGTGGTAGTTATATTGTATACAATAATTGTAAAATACTTACTGCAATGCAATTAATGTATACTTGGACTAATTAATAAATCACGGGAAAACTAAAAACAAAACACAAAATGAAATCCATAGATTACATGAAATCAACATTTGACAGCAAAAGCATGATGTGTCTGCTAGAGTACGATGAGCATGCGCACTAATCTAAGGATCGCGGCGCGCATTTAAAAAATTCTACAAGGGGATTGTAATGACATGGAAAACGGAAATCTAAATATAAAAGATAAAATGTAATTAAATAACCATTCTAAGTCTAAACTACCTGCTTAAGAAATGCCGATAGTTACCGAGATAGTTACTAATTAATTGAACACAGTACATAAATTAAAAACGGATTATTATTCATTATTATTTAATATTTCATTCGCTATTATTTAATATTTCATATTCATTATTATTTAATATTCGATCATAAATCTAAAGTCTGGATTCAAAATTTAAAACATATTTCATATATACAATATTGACGAACGATTTAAAATTTATAAAACGTCATACACCACACAGGGGATGATTATAAATGTACTTAAACCAGATCTATATAGATAGAGAAACATCATAATTATTTTTGTAGGTAGGTAGATAGGTACTATATAACTAGCATTGCTGTCTCATCAGTTGTGATGCAGGTTTATTTTTATTAGTTCAAAAATCGAACCAGCGTTCGAGTTAAAAGTGCTGAACTTTTGATGATATTACTATCGACGTGGCGCTCGGGCGATGCAAATATTTCTACAAGAAATATACCTGTATTATACAGATAAAATCATTGACGAATGTCCATACGATGTACATGAACACATATACGAAGAACGTTCCCTGATACGTGTACACAGTATATGCGACTGTGAACATAAACTTTTCTGTATATTCAATTTATATCGTATGTATAATCATATTGTATATGTGAAAATATTATTTCTATGGGAATGTTGAGGGAACATACATGGCAAGTACAGAATGCAATTAGAACATTGGGAATGCAAAATGTACATTCGTAGAATAATAAATGCTATCTGGGAACGACTTGAAAATTGGGCTATTAGCTTGAAAAAAAAAAGTAAGTAGGTATTTAAAAACAATTTTCCTCAAATAACTTTAAAAGTGTCACATTGAGCGAAAACGTGCTAGAGACAAATTTAATTTTTTCCTAATTTCTGTAGAGTTGATGGTTTCGAAAATCTGGAAGTATGAATATGGCGTTCGAACGTTTATAAGACGAAGTATTTAGTTTAAATGTTAAATATCTCAGAAACTATGGCACTTACGTTAAAAATTTCTATTTGCAAATATCTCAATAAGTATTAAGTAATTTTAGATCAAAAATGGTAGATATCAAAAATAAAGCTTATGAAGTGAGAATTAATTATTTTTTTTTAATATTTATGTTGGATTTGTAGCCTCGGCGATATTTAAGTTTATAGATGACATTCGAACATTTATAGGATGAAGTATTTAGTATAGTATCTTAGAAACTACCACACTTTCATCAAAAATTCTAAGGAACCAAATTAAAATTATTTTTTAAAATTTTTTCGGTATCATAAAAAATAAAGAAATTATGGTCGAAACAATGTCTATTTTCACATTTTTTTAAACAAAATGTCGCCATTTTCTTATTTTAATTGTCCAGCGATTGGATTGTTTTCAAAAGTACTGTTTTTCGTTAATATACAGCATCACCTAAATACTCAAGTTTTTTGTCCGTTTAAAATGCTTGCTTTAGAAAAAATTTCCATCCGCCATTTTGGAGACGCCATCTTGAATTTTTTAATTTTAACTTCAGATTCGTAATCAGCGGTCTCAGAAACATAAATATATTAAATATCTATCAAATATTAAATATCTAAGTTTAGGGATGCTTTCCACCCCTCGAGGGTAAAAGCAAATCTCCGGATCATATAGAAACTGAAAATTATACCTTTTACTACAATACTAACCCATAAATTCCTAAATTTTACATATTTTTGACCTCTAGGTACTATACTATATTCTGACATATTTTCTAATCTTTTGATCACTCTATTTGTGTTTAAAAGTTGTTTATTAATGGAGTTATAAAAACGGACAAAGTGTGGGTGAAAACGAATGAGACAGAGAATGTCAGTGGTCTCTGTTTAATTGAGCAAGTGATTCAATTAGAAATATACACGGTGATCTAAAACTGCCTCGATATTTATATGGCTGATAGTACCTCCAAAAATAAAGGTACTCTTTATTAAGAAATTATTTGCGAAAGTGAATAATAAGTGAGTTATATCCCTTTGAAGGGGAATAATAAATATTAGATATAATATAGTATCAGTTCAATCCCTTCTGTTTAAGGGGCAGTTTTAGGGAGTGACTGTCAATATTTTACTCCTAACTTTTTTATTTTTTACATGTTTCTAAAAACTAATTTTCAGATCATTAGAAATAAAAAAAGTGTTATTGCATTTCGATAAACGAAGCCTTTCTCAAATAATTTATGTTTACAAATTAACGTGCATTTACATGTTATTAAGAAATCCTCGGGGGTAAAATGCTGACCAATCAGCCCCTAAAACTACCCCTTAAACAGAAGAGAGGGTTTGACTGATGCTATGTAAACTGGTGTCCGACGGGCTATGTCTAAATTTAAAATCTGAATTTTTTATACTTTCGCGGTCGTGATATTTACTATCCTCCTTTGAAAGGGTATAACTCCTTATTATCCATTTTAGAAAATAACACAGGCCCACAAAATTTTTTCGTGAGAGAGAATTAAGACCCACTTTTATTTATGCTTTTCGGGGCGCTGAACATGAATCTGAAGTCGGAATGGCATGTTTGTGGACGAATTTTCGAGCTAGAGGTCAAAATTGGACGAAAATCATGAGAAATCGTGATAATTCCAGGTTCGAAATGAATAAAAATGATAATATCATTTTTGGGAGAAAATACAGTATTTTCCAATGTATTCCATTACTTGATAAAGCCTCATGTACGGTGAGTTCACTTTGGACCGCACTATTATACAAAATTCCCAAGGATATTGCTCCTAACGGGGCTTTATAACCATATTCATGTAGATTTGTTCGGGATTGTACTTGTGTGCGCGGTGCTGAGCAGAACTGCACGCGCGGAAAGAACAATGAGAAGAGGCGGGAATTATATCTCTGGGTTGTATTGAACACTCAGCCTGTGAGATTGGACCCTTGTCAGCATCGACTTGTGATGAAACCTTTTGACGCTTACCTTGCACCCGTTACAATCATCTTTTTATTTGAGCATTTCAGAATTTATTAGATTGCATGTATCCTCTATTTTCATTGTAGTAACTTAACTCGTTTATCAAAACGCATTCCTGTGCCTTTCTGTTTTGTTAAATTTTCATTCATTTAGTTACATTTGGTTAAAGGCTTGTGGTATGCGCATTTTAATTGTGTTAAATTTAAATATTTAGAATCGTTTCTCCTTTTCAAGGTTGTCGCAATCAACGGGTCATTTTCGAGGATGTCGCATTCAATGGTGAAAGATGAACACATCGATTTAGAACCATTGCGGATAGTGGACAAAATATTGGCATTCCGATCAGTTATTTTAAATATACCATATTATATCGATCCCTACTGATTCGGAAAACCTTCGTTACTTGTGAGCGAAGAATTTAGTCAGAATTTACAAAATATCCTTGCTTCCTTTATCCTTTACTACAAAACAATAGATCTGGCCCACGCGATCATGCCTCTTACCAGGTGATAAGTATATAATAGAGCAACCACTGGTTGAACCGTCGAAAATCCTCCTTCCACCGCTGCATATAAAATTAGTCTTGATGAAGCAGTTTGTCAAAGCGCTTGATAAACAGAGTGACTGCTTTGAATATTTGAGTCGAACATTTAGTCAGTTGTCGGAAGCTAAACTTAAGGAAGGAATTTTTGATGGACCCAGATTCGAAAAATTTTGAAGGATGATGTTCATTACAACGATGACTCTAAAAGAGAAAGCCGCATGGGAAAGCTTTAAGGCAGTTTAAAGCATTGTAGCTGAGATGATCAAGCATTACTAAAAATTAGGTTGTTTAATGAATTTAAAATTACGTTTCATTGACTCGCATCTAAGTTATTTCTCTGACAATCTAAGTGACTTCAGTGAAAAGCAAAGCGAACGATTCCATCAATATATCAAGGAAATGGAGAAACGGTATCAAGGAAGATGAGATATCAATATGATGACAGATTTTTGTTGATCTTCAAAGAGAGAAACAGTCCAAAAGGCACATGAACGAAAAATAATTCCATTGCGTAGATCATTCGATGATAAAAGAGTCAGGAAACGAGCAAAAAATAACTGATCTCCAAATTTAGAGGAATGCGTTTTGATAGACGAATTAAATTACTACACTGAAAATAAAAAGATAAATTCAGACCGATAAATGTTGAAACGCTCAAATAAAAAGATGATTGTACGGGTGCAAGGTAAGCGTCAGAAGGTTTCATCACAAGTCGATGCTGACAAGGGTTCAATCTCACAGGCTGACTGTTCAATACAATCCCAAGATATAATTCCCGCCTCTTCTCATTGTTCTTTCGGCGTGTGCAGTTCTGCTCAGCACCGCGAACATAAGTACAATCCCGAATCAATCTACATGAATTTGTTTATAACCACAGTTGACAGCAATATCCTCGGAAATTTTGTATAATGGTGCGGTCCAAAGTGAGCTCACCGTACATGAGGCTCTATCAAGTAATGGGATACATTGGAAAATACTGTATTTTCTTCCAAAAATGATATTTCCATGTCTCCCAAATTTTGTCTATTCATTTCGAACCTGGAATTATCACAAATCCCGATTTTTCATGATTTTCGTCCAATTTTGACCTCTAGCTCGCAGATTCGTCCACAAACATGCTATTCCGACTTCAGATTCGTGTTCAGTGCCCCAAAAAACATAAGGAAAAGTGGGTCTTAATTCTCGCTCACGAATTTTTTTTTGGGCCTGTGTAATCTTATATGAAAGAGTACGTTTATTTTTGAATGTACTATCTATTAGCCACAGAAATACCAGAAGATAATTTTGGATTTTGAACTACCCTGTATAATATGGTAAATTACTAACAAATAATAATAATTTTTTTTTTCAGTTAGCAGGAGACATTCAGTTCGTTTATGGTATCCAAAGGGCTGTACGACTCCAGAAACAAAGCGGCAAGCAACAAATTTACGTATATAGAAATTCCTTAAATAGTACCTTGAACTATTTTAAAAAGTTCGCTAAAGTTAAATATTTTAAAACCCTGATCTTTTTCAATTTCCTGGCCAAGATATCCAATCCTTCCATCAAAGGTGTCTTTCTATCTATGATCTCGAAACTACCATGCGACGAGGAAGAAGGTGTAGCACATGCTGACGATTTGTTTTATCTCTTTCCCACTTTCTTTACTCCTAAAATACTGCCTGGAAGCAAGGAGGACGTTTACATCCAGCGATTTGTAAAGATGTGGACGAACTTTGCGCGACACGGCAATCCCACTCCTGAAGTAAATGACAACTTGAACAAAGTGTCGTGGAAACCGATTGGGAGCGAACAAGAGGAGGTATTTCTCGAAATCGGAGAAGAATTAAAATTGATTAAGAATGTAGATGAAGAGAGAGTTCATTTCTGGGATAGTGTATATGAGCAGTATTCTAATTAACAATGTTAGGTTTAAAGGTATATTTTCTTGCCATAATAAAAATTTTGCTCACTTTTATTACTTACTACATTATTAAACATACCTGTTTTCCTTCTTAATTGGCTAGCTAGTGATGTTCGCTTTTTTCTAGAAGTCGTTATTAAATAAATTAAAGGAATCACTTTACTTTACCTGGCTAGCTCAAAATTTAAAATAACCAGGTCCAGGACTATTACTTATGAAGATTATGAATAAAACTCTGGGATAATAATAAACCATATATTACTTTAACAACAATTATATCGATAGAGCAAGAAACGTCTTAGGTTAGGGCAAAATAATAGGTATCGATTTCACTTAAAAAAATACAAAATACATAAAAAATTCATAATTTCGGAATAAGGTTACTTATAGCATTAACCACAAGTTACCAAAGAAAGTAATTAAACAATATCGGTTAAGGCGTATCGAGTGGCGAATATGCTGACCGACTGTCTATCGCGCTCTGGGTTCGAGCCCCAGCTCCGGTATTGACAACACCGGTGGGTATGGATGTCTGTCTGCGTTTTTCCAAATGTGTAACCCCCTTCCGGACAGCCTTGGCTTTGGATTTGGGGGTTGTCTACTATCTGTGGTGTATTTATGTTTATGTTATGTTAACTAAAGTTACTGCTCATTAATTACAAAAAAAAATAACAAAGAAAGAAATTGATCGGATACACAACACATTAAGTTGTTGTGATACACAGTATCGGAAAGCAAGAGCGAAGCATGCAATCGTGTACATGCTTCTCTTGATGGGCGTGTCACCGTTTACCTCTGCTAGAGTACTGGTAAACATCTTTATTGTGTGCGGTCGGTTAAATCCTTGAAATTAGTGGAATACCAAAACAAACGCTTTCCGATTCTGTATACAAAAATTACACAGATCTACAAAAAAAAAATTCTGTTCCAAGGACTAAAACTATGATAACTTAAATATTTTTGTGTGCTGCATCCGAATTTTCAATTTAAAAAATTTTCTACCGCATAGATTTCGAGTAAATCCCGGTTTTTATCGTCAAAATATGGTTTTTTGACAATAAAAACCGAGATTTACTCGAAATCTACGTGGTAGAAAATTTTTTAAATTTAAAATTCGGATTCAGTACACAAAAATACTTAAGACATGATAGGTTTAGTCCTTGGAGCAGATTTTTTTTGTAGGCCTGGGATTATCAAAGAAAGAAATTGATCGGCGGACCCAAACTAAATTACTTAAATTAAATTTACTCGTCAACAAACTACCAGAAAAATGTAATAAACAATAAATCTTATCGTCCATAAAAATATTAATACAAATTTATAGACTAGTCTGACTGACCAGGTAAAATTGAAGGAAATAATAATTCCATTTCCTACTTTTAATCATCATAAAAGTTAAAAGCTATAAAGCCCATGTTAATTTTTAACTTCTTTCTATCGAAAGTTAATTTAAATTCGAAGCACACACTTTGATGTTCGATGCACTAAATAAACAGCTACCAAAAATGTACGCAGTTGATGATAAAAACCGTTGAAAGGAAAGTTTTACATGTACTTACGTTAAACTAATACCACCTCTTATGATTAAATACACTAAGAAACCTTCTTTGCAGGCAGTTAAAAACACTCAGCTTGTTGCAAAATAACTCACTACTAGCAAACTTTGCACATTTGTCTAACTTGAGAAATACTCAGTGAACTTTATCAAATTTCAAGACTCTCGTATGTTTATTGTTGTACTATGGAATCAGCCCCAGTCTCTATAAATGAAGGTAGGCCGGCACAAGCCGGTCCCTTCTTGGGCAAGCAGCTCTTTTACTCTCAACCATCACTCTGGACTCCCGAGACTAAGAACTCTTCTAAGAACTGTCATGGAACTCAGCGTCTTTATTATTTATATCACAAAGTGGGGGGAGACGCTTTGACATAACGCACGAATTGAATTTAGCCAATCGTTGGCCTAGTGTCAAATTATTACCTTATATGGAAGCCGTTGCACAACGTTATTCTCCAGAACGGTTAAATTTAAAGATACCGAGTTTGACCACAGGATTTAAGTATCATAATTACTAAAATTATTAGCGATAAAATATAAATCCGTACAAACTATCATTACTAAACTAATTTTAAAGGGGCATATAAAATGGACCGTTACAAGCTATTACATATAATGATATCGCACTTATAGTAAAGTTATTTATTCGAAACAGACAAAACTCTACAGTTAACATAAATATATCAGCAAAAACTGATAATAATAAATGTCTCTTATTGCCTCGACCTAAGTCCTTCAGCCAGTAATAATTTTTACAATATACAGTATCTTATAAAATCATGTGTAAATAGCAACAGAGAATATATAATGCATTATATATTATTTACAAAATATGAATATAAAAAAAGCCGCAGTGAATGTAAAAATATGAAATTTAAAACTGTGGTTTAATACTACTCGTGAGAGTGAGTAAGTTGATGAGAGCGACAAAGACTGCTCGAATTGCACACATGATTTTATCTACAATCATCTGATAATATCGAAATTAAAGCAATAATTAAGTTGAATATTGGCTGGAAATTATGTTGTGATTTATCAACATTGTATGAGTATGCCTTGCTTATTGGTATTTCTTGTTCAGTAGAAAATTCGTCTGACATGGAATTGTTGATTTTTACAATTCATTTTCTGGAGTTCAAGTATACTTTAATAATCTATATTAGGTAGTCGGGAACATCTAATTCTTTCAGCTTAAAAAGTAAGTCTGAATTCCATATACTCAGTGGCGGTCTGGCCAGGTTGGCTAGTCGGCAAATGCCGACTGGGCCCTAGGGTTGCGTCTAACAAGGGGCCATGCTTATTAAAAAAAATTGAGACGGAAAATTTTTTTTACATTTCTCCTCCTCTGCATGTTAAAAAAAAATTTTTTCGGATTTCTCCTCCCCGCTTATCAAAAAAAAATTTTCGGACGACGTTTAGATACATGCGAACCAAAAATATTCAAATCGCTGACGAACTGAGTTTGAATGTTTATTGTAAAATGCCGACTAAGCCCTAGACACCCAGACCGCCACTGCATATACTACCAACAAGGCGGCAGTTTTTAGGTTGGCTAATTTGGCTGTCTGCAGTGGCGGATTTTGGGGGGGGGGGGCGATGGGGGCAATCGCCCCCCCCCAAGATGTTTTAAAAATTTTTAAAATAAATTCGACAACCGAAATTTGAATTTTGTTTTATAATTATTATAATTTTATATTTATGTATTTTATTATTATTTTTTTTCATATTAAATATTAGTAAAAATAGTAATAGTTCAAATTGGTGTTATTTTGTTTGGTTCCTATTGTAACAATATATAGTATAATATATCACCAAATTCTCTAGGAATCCATGGAAGCTGGAAGCCCAAAAATATGCTCTATGTTGAGGGTTCTTAGCTTTTTTTTGGAAATTTTCTCCTGTTAAGCACATTTTCTCATTTTCATTAATAAATTCGGCTAAATCGTAGTTTTTTAAATGAGTTTCAAATAGAAAAGAATAGTGCAATTTGCAATGTATGTACATATTTTTTTTTTTAATTCCTCCCCCTCAGGAAAGAGTCAAAGCCGCCCATGGCTGTCTGACCCCTGGATACTATAAAATTTTCAAAGGACGTAGAATTGATCATTTTTCTATAAAACGAAACTGATAAATATGTTTTGGTACAAACGATATTAAGAATTTTATATTTGTCGATTTTCTTCAGAAATTTTCCTGGCTATGTCTATAATTATAACAATAAACCGAATTTATCAGGATCTGCTGGTTGCTTTTCTAAAAGGAAACGAGTAGAAGTTAGGCAATTAGGCTTGGCCATCTGCGTATATAGCAGTTCAGAAGTAAATATTTAATTTATATCATGAATATATGTTCAATATCAAAAGAATAAAGAAGAATCATTAAAATAATCACAAATAAAATTACTGTGTAATTTTAAGAAGTTAGTTAATTGTGAAGCTAAGCTTTGAGAGACCGTTTTGAATAAAGCAAAATTTCCTGAACGTTATTTGACATACCCCAGTTAATTAAACTATATGTTACTATGCTATGAAATAATTCATAATACTGCATCATGCCGAGCTTAGATTAATTTTTAACCGTCTTAACACAAAGATTTGGCCTCTACACTCTTTTCAACAGAGTCTGCCTTTATCTGTTTTGCAAAAGTTGTATCGTCTGCAGATAAAACATTAAAGAATGGGGATGCCTTTGGTGGATCATTCACGTATATGAGAGATAAAAATGGGCCCAGAATGCTACCTTGCGGAACGTCATGATTAATGGGTAATAAGTTACTCAGGTTACTTGTATAGCTTTTATAGTACATTGTTATCTACTGGACAGGAATGATAATATTAATCTCAATGATGTACCCCCAAAATCATACAAAATTAGTGTTGCTGTTTTGTTTTCAAATCAATGTTATTGATGAAATCAAATATATCATCTGAGGTAGGTAGGATGGGGTGAGTCAAAAATAGTGAGGACAAAGAAAATAATATAATTATGTATACGGTAAATCTACCTTCTAATCTAAGATATAAAAAATCAAATCATTAGCACAAGGAATTTCTACAGTGTATTTCAACTGGTATGATAGTCCAGAACAGTCTTGTAAGTATTTGGTATTCTAAAATGATTCAAGGTATTTTATTTTATACTAACAAATAGCATTGTAGAACTGAAATTCAAAACCATTCTGAACCATGTAAATGCTGCAACAGGATAAAATGACAGGCACAAAGTGTGAAATTATCTCCAAATTCGTCTCTTCAACCTGCAATTATAACCATTCTTGGGCCTTAAGGAGATGTCGCTTCTCAAATCTAGATCAGGAACTTTCCCTTCGGCTTCGATTTTGAATCTTTGCAATACATTTAGTAGAAATAGTTTTAACTCGACGTTTGCCAATGTTTTACCTAGAAAAAAATATATAGGGTATTCTTTCGACGAGTGCATAGAAACTTTGTTAAGTTATCTTTTTTTATATCCAACTACTAAATGTGTAATGTGCATTTGAATGTTTAAGTTGAGATATCATGTGAAATCGCACAAATGTGCCCCTGTTTCATGTCTCCAAAAACACCAAAACATTTGAATATTGTTACTCGAGTAATGGTAATCAAGTGTTCTGATGTTTGCCCCCCCCCCCCCTTAAGCCCCCCATTCGTAGTACAGTCGAAAAATGAGATACTAGATGGCTCTCGGTGAAATTTTCTGAATTTTTAGTATGTTATAAATTGAGATCTCCTGATTAAAACTGTAAAAGTTCCAACTCAATCTTATGGTACAGGGAGTTAAAGTTAAAAAGTGGCATTTTTCATAAAACAAAAAGAGATATTTTTATCTTGGATAGAGGCTATCGGGACGTGATTCAAATAGTTGAAAACTTGGAAATTAATTTTTAAGTTTTTTCAAACTATTATTCCTGTGTCTCATGTTAATATTGGGGCCAAATTGCTGCGGCCACCATAAATCGCTTCAGAGAGTTGATTCAAATGGATGGAGCCAATGTTGGGTTGACACGTGAAATGAAGAAAATAATGAATATGGTTAACGTAATGCAGGCAGGAGTAGACGTGGAAAACCTTCGAACTCGCAATGGTAGATGGAATCAATTGAACCAAAATCATTTAGCCGATTTTCCAAACGCAGAACATTCGGGATATCAATTACAATTGTCTCCCTTCTGTATCCAAGACAGGCTGCACAGAGAAGAGACCGATGTAATTGAGTTAGACGAGCTTATAGAAGAACCTGGGCTGATACGTTTGCGAGTTTATTCTAGATTTCTCAACGCTACCAAATATCAAATATGGATAACTTATCAAGATGACAGAGAAGGCGATGGAGGCGATGAGGAAAATGAGTTGAATTCTAGCTACTGCACATGGATACCGTTTATATAAAAAGAACCAAGCAGCATTTACACATTTTAGGAAAATTCCATTTTAATACTGCAAGTTACACCACAAATCTAATTATAAAAGTTTTTCAACAAATTTCTCTTTAAAAATTGTACATTGTTTGAAATAATACCCCATTTGAAAATAGATTGAATAAACTTAAATTTAAGGGTTGTAAAAGTCTTTTTTTGGCAGTTGGTTCCGTATTGAAAAATTTTAAAAAAAGGAACACCCTGTGATTGTGTCTCTTGGTTCCATATAAAAAATAAAAGAAACGTGTTAAATAATCAAAAAATGCAAAAAAGAGGTGTTTACTGAAAATAATATAATACTCAAAATCAAGTTGTGGACCAAATATTTGCTCATAGATGGCGCGGTGATTGTTGGTTCCTTTTCGGGATTTAACCAAACGTAGTAAGTAGATATTACAGTCGCTTGGTTCTATTAACTCATTTTTGCCATTTTGTCACTTGGTTCCTTTTAGATAAGCGGTATCGACATGTAAGACTGGTGCTAGAACTCTGGGAACATGTGCACAGCTGGCCAGTGTTCTATGATTTCTAGGATATGCTGACATATCCTCAACGTGAAACATCCAAGTATGGCGCTTTTGGAAAACATTTTGGATGCTGCTAATAGACCACAACAACATAATCCTATATGAGACATGTTATTATTCATGTTTCTCCTTTTCTTGTTGGATATATGCTTATGATCTAGCATTATCATTAAACACATATTACTTGCTTGTTACATTATTTGTTGCTTGTTACTAAATATAGTAGTTAATAGCGGCGTGCACTGTTCACTTTTATCGTACGATGGAAACATGCGGCGTCATTATTTGTATCCACAAAAATGCATTACTGGATGGTAGCTTTCAGGATAGAGATGAAATGTTTCTTAAAAGTGCTTATTACAAAAATAAATGTTTAGTTTCCTTGATAATTTGAACCTGCGTAAGGACGTTTTACCGAATTCGAATACGATTTTCTTGAAAAAATCGGCAGCTACTGGAAGCTGAAACCTCCCCACCCGGTGGATCTTTGAAGCCGAAAAGAGCACTAAAAAATATGAGCGATCTCATTTAATTATATTTATTAAGTTGAAATATTTTTTTCATATTAAAAAAAAAAGACTTACGTTCGGTGGGATTTGGACCTACGAACTTGAGTGTTAAATTTATAGCCTGCACACCTAAAATTAATATAAAAATAAACACAACACTATAAAAACTAAGTTCCTAGGCAAGAGCACTTAATAATTTTGATTATTTTATTCAAGGATTTAATAGAAATATATGCCTCATCGGTTCTAGCCCGGAACCAGCCAGACAACCACGGCGAACACCGCCGAGGCGGGTGTGAAGTTGGATGGGGTAGGTCGGGTTTGGTTTGGAGAAAAATAGAAGTGTGAGATGACAGCTCCTGTCTTCTGTAGGCAGGCTTAAAAATTAGGTTAAAATTATAATGTGTCCACACCGACCTAAAATTAATATAAAAATAAACACAACACTATAAAAACTAAGTTCGTAGGCAAGAGCACTTAATAATTTTGATTATTGATCCGGGAAACACAACTAAACAAAAACACCCGTTCCTTGGTAATGGGTGGTAGGGATGGCCATTAGGGCGGTCCTTATTTTTCGACTTTATGTTTTTTTGCGGGCCACCCCCTAGATTGGTTTCAATACTTAAAAAAATGTTCTGTGCAAAATCTGAACTCAATCGGATAACGAGAAAACGTGCTACCCAACCCTTGATTCTGGGAGATTCAAATAAATTTCGATATTTATTTTTTCAAAGCTTGCTACTGACAATCGAGTTAGTAGTGACTGAAAATAAATAATATACGTGCTTAAAATCATTTTATTTATGAAAAGGCGTTAATTTGATTATAATTTTTGGGATTAGATCTCCTTTTTAAAATCGGGAAATCGTGTTCTGTAATCTTTTACAACTTGCAAGACGAATTGTTTTTGTTCTTCATCTTTTATTATTACATTGTTGTAATCTGTCATTAACTTAACACCCCGCTCTGCTGTATCATTAACAACTTTGATTTTTTTAACAATATTTGTTAAAATTTGTTAAAACTATCATTTTTAGACCAAGTTGAAGGGTGCGTTTCAAGAAAGTCATCATTTATGTGAAATCGTTTGAAAAACTTTCGGGTTTCGATAGTAACAAAATTTTGAATAAATGTGTTATTCTCCACAAACTTTGGAATTTCATTTTCTCCTATCTTTATTCGCTTGATACTTTTTACTATATGATGATTCTTCTTCCATATCTAATGGCTTTTCTTCCACATCCGATGATTCTTCTTCCACATCCAATGTTTCTTCTTCCAGATCCTGTTTCTCACCTAGGGCTTCAACCATTTTCACTTTGGATTCCTCTGACAATTTTGAATCGAAGAATGCGAAGGCAACTGCTTCTGGACTTAGGTACCATAAATGCTTATGAAATTTTTTCAACGTAACACTGGATATCTCGGGATCGACGGCCTTATAGTCATAAAGCTTATTTAGAAAGCAGAGGTCCTGATAAGGCGGTTCGGTGGCAAGTGGCGCGCAAAACCAGGCTTCAATATAAACTTTCACGACAAAAATACATATATCTGAAAGACCTCTTCTCTGTTCATCTGTCAATGGGAATTCATCGCGGAACAAGAAAATCTTTAAGCAATAAATAGCTTTTGCCATCCATCTCGCGTGGTGAATGGCCCCAGGAATCCGAAAAGATATTCCACGAGGAGGAATTTAACACAAGAATATTAAGTACAACTCCAAAAATTCTCTATAATCTTCTCGAGGCTGCTTTTGCGGATTTTCCAGAGCAGATGTCACAAATGTGAGTATCATCTAAAAATGGAAGAACATATCCGTCTTCAAATCCGGACTTAAAATAATGTTTGTTAATCTTAGCCCAATACTGTCGAAAGCGTTTAAAGATTTGGACAGTCGGACCTGTGGTTTCACCCATTTTTTCTTCGAAGTCTCCTCTGAGAACTAGCTCGTAGATATGGTGTCTACAAGGAAGGTATAAAAGTTCCCTATCCATAAGCTGCTCCAATAAAATGCAGGTTCCTTTTAATCGTCCTGTATTTGACGCAGTTGTGTCGAAGCATAGCGCCTTAACAGTTTTTAAAAGGCCCCAATCATCAAGCACCTCATAAACAGCAGATGCCTGCTCCTTTCCGGTTCTAGCTTGTAATGCAGGTACCCCGAATATTTGCTCAGAATCTCCACTCGTAACAATAACAGGAAGTCTATCAACAGTCTCCTTGCCCGTCATTGCGGGAAGCATTTTTCCATCCCAATGGACCACAACCGCTTGTAATTCAGATTGTTTGAACTGGGTTTTAAGAGTCTGCGGTCAGTGAAATGAAGAAACGAATTATTCGGCTTATTTTTGAAGGTAGAAACTTCAAATTTTGTACGTATGCATTAAAATATATATTCTAGTTCGTCACGTTTTTATTTTTTTGTTTTAGTCAAAAACACGTGATCAACGAAAAAATGGACGTCGAAAAATTGGAATTTAGAAAAAACGAAATCGTGACGACCTAGATAGTCCATAATTAATTACGTGGATAAAATATAACCTCTTAATTTTCAAACATAGATTCAATAAATAGTTTCCAATTTTGCCGTCAATAGATGGCACTCGCCTCGGCATTCGCATAGCTTTACACGCTCTCAGACTTTAGGGAGGAACTTGTTGTCATGGAGACCTGACGCGAATGAATGCTTGCCAGGGAAGCATTTAGGAGTTCTGGTAATTGTAATCTTAAATTTATTTATAAATTATTTTGCCCACGACTATTAAATAATATACTCATTATGTGTGTGTTTCCTCAAGGATAATGCTATCCATTATTCCCTGCAGTGAATAATGATTTCATTATTCACTAGTGAATAATGAGGACAGTCAGTTGTTTTCATGTTAGTGACTTTTTACTACAAATTTTAAATGTCAAAATTGCAGCATCCAAAAGACAAGTGTTGTTTCTCTAAGTTTTCTAGGAAGCACTCAAATGGTACATGCCGAAGAGGTACTTTAATGAATACTCAAAAACTACATTAGTAAGTTTATTTCAAAGAATCATGTATTAGCAACACGCGGAAGTCTCCAACATTGTTTTTGAAACCATTTACCTGGGCGCCTACAAACTGTATTATTTTATAAGTAAGCCATGGCAATGCATCAAAGCGTAATTTTGTTATTGATGAAACGTCAAAATTTGTGTCATATTTATCTCGTTCATTTAAGTTTGTTAGTTGTCTAAAATAAAAAAAAGTGAAACTATATATGGAAACCGCCAGACATTACCAAAGCTGCTGAAATCACCTCTATGCATTTATGGCCAGAAAAATCGAGTAAACAAATCTTTTATGCATTGGATATTTGCCAAAAATGCTAATTCGTTCTCAGAATCAGTTCTACTGGTGTACTTTTCAGAACTATCCACAAAATTTTTTAGCATACAATATTGTTTTTAAATTTTATTAAGTACGCGGTTATGTGTCAAAAGAACAGCTTGTCAAATTGAACTTGAACGTCAACGTTATTTACAATAATTTTACATTAAAATGTTAAAAATAGATGGAACTTATAAATTTCTTCAGTAAATAATTTAATCAAGAATATTTAATTGTCGTGGACAAAGTATAGTATTCTACTCGCATATAATGACTACTATTCACTCTGGTGATTTAAGACACTCGCCTACGGCTCGTGTCTTAAACTTCACCCTCGTGAATAATAGCCATCATTATATGCTCGTTGAATAATATACTATTATCTTACAGAAATGACTTAATAGATGAAATTCTTGAAAATGTTAATACATAAATAAAAGGTGCCAAATAGAGAGGACCGTTTTGTATTAACACTCCTACAAATTTTATTATGAAAATTTGAATGCGGTTTTTAGTTAGGTCAGAAATCAATTTATTCGAAATTATTACCAAGCAAAATGTACAGGGTGTCTCAGTCAACGCGCTATGCTGGGTTTTCTCGGTAGTTTCTGAGATAAGTTTATGGTTCAAAATCCAATCTGACGTAGGTTTTCCGAGGAATCTCATACTGCTAAGATATTTAGGAATCCAAAATGACGGACGAATTTCGTCATCTACGATCCTATTCGACTGAAAATCGATATCTGGGGGTTTTCGGGGATGCGGTTTACGAATTTTTGGTCAAAATTTAGGAATCCAAGATGGCGGACGAATTTCGTCATCTATGGACCTATTCGACTGAAAATCGATATCTGGGGGTTTTCGGGGATGCGGGTTATGAATTTTTGATCAAAATTTAGGACTCCAAGATGGCGGACGAATTTCGTCATCTATGGTCCTATTTGACTAAAAATCGATATCGGAGGGTTTTCGGGGATACGGGTTACGAATTTTTGGTCAAATTTTAGGAATCTAAGATGGCGGACGAATTTCGCGATCTATAGTCCTATTCGACTGAAAATCGATATCTGGGGGTTTTCGGGGATGCGGGTTACGAATTTTTGATCAAAATTTAGGACTCCAAGATGGCGGACGAATTTCGTCATCTATGGTCCTATTTGGCTGAAAATCGATATCTGGGGGTTTTCGGGGATGCGGGTTACGAATTTTTGATCAAAATTTAGGACTCCAAGATGGCGGACGAATTTCGTCATCTATGGTCCTATTTGGTTGAAAATCGATATCTGGGGGTTTTCGGGGATGCGGGTTACGAATTTTTGGTAAAAATTTAGGAATCCAAGACAGCGGACAAATTATAACTATATTTTGACCCCCCTTTATTTATGTTATTATTGGAGACAAAAAAAAGTTTCGTATAAGAGTTGTAAGGTTGTATACATATTTTTTTAAATGCAATTAAAAAACAATTGCTTGGATATGTCACGTGATATAACAATGAAGGTTGCTTTTTAAATGAAAAACCATGTATATTTTTACATATTCTTTTAGATCCTTTATCCCTAATTTCAAACATATAAGGATCTAGCTGTAATATTTTTTGATATATCGGACATTAAATATGCTCCAAACATGCATATAGGTATTTTAGGGTTTCTGACGGAGCGCAGTCAGTGGCGGATTTAGGGGGGGGGGCTATAGGGTAAAATCCAAGCGCGGCAATTTTTTTGAAAAACACCAAAGACATAAAAACAAAAAATTATTATTATTAATATGTTCTATCAGAACATGTTTAATTTATTTGAGAACGTGTTTTTTATAATAACTAGACTAAAGTTCCTTATTATAGTCAACAGTACAGGGTGGTTGTGCAAACGTTAGAACCTCATTTAACTTCTTTATTTTTGGAGTTACGTAAATACGTTCAAAAATAAAAGTTATGAGATATCACATGTATTTTCCAAACATCATTTCAGCAAAACAATTCAAACAAGTCGAATTTCGGAGATATGAGCTTTACCTTGGTTTTACTTCCACATCCAGTGGAAGTATAGTAACGACAAAAAAGTTTTTTAAAATTTTTATTGTTCAAATAGGCTCAGAATGTCATGAAACGTCGAGATTTTAAGTTTGAGCGAAAAAAAATTTTCTGTCTGTCGGTCTGTAACTTTTTTGTGCGCACGTTTACTCTGGAACCGTTTAAAATATTGACTTGAAATTTGGTACACAAATGTACTTTAACGAGATCTGGAACTAGATTATATTTTCATTTTGTTCCGTCAGAGGGTTGGGGGGTAAATTGGGGTAAATTTGGGGTAACCAGCTAAATCAAGCAGCTAAGAGTCCAGAAAATTGGTATTTAGTATATACAAGAGAAGCTAAGGTCTCCAAAAATGTTTGGCATTAGCCACCCCCACATTACTAAATTTTTTCGTTGTGAATGAGTTGGATCGAAAATCTGGATGCGGAAGTAGTGATTCCTTGGGCAGCGGTTTTTTTAAATAGAACACCCCCATATATTTTTACACCATTTGAAAGGCCATAGAAAAATCTTTTCAATGATATATGACCCAGTATTTTTCTTAAAAACTATAGTAGATATTAAGTTTTATATTTTCTTACATTAAGTCATGGTAGTCCGAAAAATATATACAGTCTGTTTCACTTTTTAAATTTTTTTTCCGATTTGAATCTAATTTTACTTATGGAACAAATTAGGATCTACTTATTACCAGAAAAAAATTCACGTCCTACAAATGCAAAGCCACGTGCGGTACCAAAATATACGGATAAAATCAAAAAATCATATTAGGCATATTTTTATTGGAAAATTTTGTTAATGAAAGAATTGTTCAGGAACCTTAAGTCCAAAATTTAATCAAAAAAAAAATATATATAAATTTTTATTAAAATAATGTCCAAGTCCGAAAATATCATTTGAATGGGTTTTTTCGTTTAGAAAACTATACTATGACAATTTTGTTTGAAATTAAACCCAAGCTGCCAGGTAGTTGTAAAACAGTTTTTTTTAAATAATTATTTTCAAAATTTTTTAAATTTCAAGTTTTTCATTTTTTAATTTTGATTAAATTTTGGCCATTTTGGACAATTCTGAACAAGTTTTATTAACAAAATTTTCCGATAAAAAAAATGCCTAATATGATTTTCCGATTTTCTCCACATATTTTGGTACCGCAGGTGGCTTTGGTACCGTAGGAGGCGAATGTTTTTCTGATCATAAGTAGATACTAGTTTGTTCTATACTTAAGTAAAATGTGATTCAAATCGGAAAAAAAATAAAGTTATTGGGGTGTTACCATTTCAAGTGAAACGCACTGTATCAATTATTGAAATTCTCCATTTTATTTAAAATAAAGTGAAATTAGACAGAACTAACATATTGTTTATTTTAATTTACATACTTTTGTTTTCCATGGCTAATTTGATAAATTGTAAATTTATAGTATTATATATATTATATATTATATATATATATTATATATTTATAGTATTATATTATATTAGACAAAATTTGTTTAAGATAAGTACCATCCCAAACAGCACGTCCAATTGTAATTACGTCTCTACAAGATATATACATGAGAAACAAAATATGTTAAGGTGGATCTAATTGTTAAACTAGTACTGACGCACACATATGAGATACACTTATGTTTATATTGACAGAATTATGTGATACAATGTTTAATAATTGTATACTGTATGCACTCAAGATTCTAAACATTTTTATATAACGTAAAGAAGGATCATTAGAATGTTGAAATTTGACGTCCGTAGAAGATGCCTACAAGGTTTAAGTCATATGTATGTGTGATGCTTTATACAATACTTGTGCCTACTGCATACACCACATAAAAGTGCGATATATATACATGATACAAATAACTATATATGCACTTTTTAGTTGTGTCTTGTCGTGTCTACATTCGACTATTCGAGCATGGAACAGTGTGCGCGCGCAAAGCGTCAGCGTGAGCATACCGGCCATGTGTATCTCATGTGTCCTCTTTCCTCTATAAGAGTGGTCATAGCCACACATACAGCAGGCATTTTTGTTTCTTAACAATATCCAAAATAATTTATATTCGAAAGATTTTGCAAAGATTCGGCAGTTTTAAAGATACCGAGTTCTTTTAATAATAAAATTAGATTAAAATGCATTAAAAAGCAAAATCTAGCCGTTGCGTGTTCTCTACTATAAAGTCTTTAAGCAGGTATTCAAACAGAAGTCAGTGATTGAGTGAGTTAAACATTAAGCGGCGAGGCAAGGGGTCCGCGGTTCGATCCGTGCTCACTCTGTCTTTTTTTTTTTTGTTAAAATAGTTGCGAAAAAACTTTCAGTTGTTTTTTGCAAGGTAATTGCTTATAAAACCGATGTACGAATATACTTCTTTTCAATTTAAGGTCTGTTTTAGACCATTAAATATTTTATTTATGTTGTAGATGATACATTATACCTGACCGTTTTTTCTCCAACACGTTTCCCAGGTTTGTATAAGTACTTCAACTTAAAACTTTAATTCTTAACTCAGGTGACACTGGTGACAGTTTAATTAAATTAAATAAGTTCTTTTTAATAATTATAAATAAATAAAAATACTAGTAACTCAAAAAAAAAAAGAGAACTTGAAAGATTTTCATATATTTTAAATAAGGCTAGAAATTCAATTTCACACATAATAAAGACTTCATACACATCATAAATACTGCTTTTAGCATCCGAAATAACAATCACCACGATAGCTCAGTTGGTAGAAGCGTCAGTACTGTAATACGGACAACAGAGACGTACAGGTTCGACTCCTACCCACCGCAATTGGCAAAGGTAAGTAAAAATGAATTTAATAACTTATAATAAACATTATAATTTACAGGCAACCCTTGTGAGAAGAAATTGGAGTGATGGTAAACAATATTAGATAGTTAATGTAAATAAAAATATACGGATGGCTAACAAATAAATTCATAGGACAAAACGTATATGCATTAATTACTTTATTTTTATCAAGTAGACTTACCAACTAGTATGTAGTTTTATATGTTCCCATTGCTAAAAACCTGTGGGGGATTACCAAATATAACCTGAAAAAATTAACGTCTAGCATAAGACGTCATTCGTCTGAGACATTAGGAAGTCAATCACTGTGCATCCGATAACACACTGTGGATCAAATTATTTGTGTATATGTAAATGGTATACTGTGGCTACATTGTGAGGCGGACGTTTAACCTTTGTGCATACGTGTTTGCCTACAATGTGTAAACGTAGCACATTTACATCGTAGAATTG
Source organism: Rutpela maculata (assembly GCA_936432065.2). NCBI lineage: Eukaryota > Metazoa > Arthropoda > Insecta > Coleoptera > Cerambycidae > Rutpela > Rutpela maculata. Next base: position 362,758,354 of record OW386285.2, read on the forward strand.
TGTAACCTTGTGTCTGCATCTAGATACATCGTCACAATGCGAACACATCGTAATCGTTATTTGGTGTGCTGTATGGGATGTATTATATTATAAATACAAAGCTTTTTTTATGGCGTTTCAAATGGTACATATATGGAGTGTTCCTTTAAAAAAAAGCAAAGTAAAGTTCATATCTCGGAAATGCGACTTTCAATAGGCATGTCCACAAAATTTTAATTTCAATTGGGAATGATAGAATTATCGATATTGTACACTAATTTAACAATAAAAAAAAACCGCTGCCCAACTTCCACATCCAGATTTTCTATCCAAGTCACTCACAACGAAAAAATGTTGTATGTGGAAATAATTGTTTAATAATATAATATTTGAAATCCTCTACCTCAAAAACCCATAAAACGATACCCCACATCGGTAATGGGGTGAGGGTGGTGATAGAGGGTGGTAGTGGGGGTGGATAAGGTAAAAAAATATTTTGAGGTTTCTGGTTCTTGTACACACACTAAATTAAATTTTTTTTCATCCCCTTTAATAATGAGGTGGGGGCTAATGCCAAAATTTTTTTTGAGACCTTAGCTTCTCTTGTATATAGTAAATACCAATTTTATGAACTCTTACCTGCTTGATTTACCTATTTACCCCAAATTTACCTCAATTTACCCCCAACTCTTCGACGGAACAAGATGAAAATATAATCTAGTTCTAGATCTCGTTAAAGTACATAAGTGTACTAAATTTCAAGTCAGTATCTCAAACGGTTCCAGAGTAAACGTGCGCACAAAAAAAAAGTTAGACCGACAGACAGACAGAATTTTTTTTGCTCAAACTTAAAATCTCGACGTTTCATGACATTCTAAGCCTATTTGAACAATAAAAATTTTAAAACACTTTTTTTTCGTCCCCTTAAAAAGTGGGGTAGGGGTGGTAATGGGGGTAGCTAATGTCAAAAATTTTTTCGAGACCCTAGCTTCTCTTATATATACTAAATACCAATTTTACGGACTCTTACCTGCTTGATTTACCTGTTTACCTCCCCATTTACCCCAATTTACAACCCAACCCTTCGATGGAATAAGATGAAAATATAATCTAGTTCCAGATCCCGTTAAAGCATATAAGTGTACCAAATTTCAAGTCAATATCTTAAACGGTTCCAGAGTAATCGTGCGCACAAAAAAGTTAGACAGGCAGAATTTTTTTTTCGCTCAAACTTAAAATGTCGACCTTTCATGACAGTCTAAGCCTATTTGAACAATAAAAATTTTCAAAAATTTTTTTGTTACTATACTACCACTGGATGTGGAAGTAACCAATATTCTATTTTCAAGAAAAAGAACGCCATTGCCATGTAAACCGGAAGTGATATTTAAAATTTACATGCCTTTTTTTACTTTCCTTTAATGCTTTAATAGTCAATTAAGAATATAAATAATCCGATCAATTCTTCTTTGATGTTCAATTATATGTTTCTTAGCGGCATAGATTCCCCGGAAAAAAAAAATACTTATCTCAAAAACTACCGAGAAAATCGGACATAACACGTTAACTAGGACACCCTGTACACTGTAAATATACATTATGTACCTACAGATAGTTTTTTCTTTTAATTAAAAACCACTGCCTAAGGACTCACTACAACCGCATTCAGTTTTCCTACTCAAATTACTTTAAATAAAAATTCTTGTGCACCCAACGCGAAATTCGACTCTGTACGACAGAAATATATTTGAACTATTTCTCTTATATATTACACAATATGTTATTCTCCGCCTTTTTACTTGGTCGGCATATTTCATTGGTCAAAGGTGCACGCCCACCCGTATATACCTTTTTTATATATATCAATGAAAATATGTTTTGTCTTACCGCAGAATATCCTCTTAAGAATGCCAGCTCGCTTTTTACGCAGTTTTTCTCTACAGCGCCGTATAGAGGATTTGTTTACTTCCAGTAATCTCGTTTGAAAAATTACCGAGCAAATAAACACTATCACGACCACGCAAACTAATTTGGCGGGACATTGTGCTGCGTGCTTCTCTTTTCACTGATAATGAGTTACTGAAATGATTTGAGGCACTTATTGCCATACGGGTCGGCTAAAATTACAGTGAGGATTAAGGTTTATGCCGTTCAGGTAGAAACTCAACCCTACTGCAGAGACAAAATTCGAGGAAATAGATCTTAAATCTAGGGCCTCGCGGGCGACCACCTATTAAAATTCCTTAATCCTAAAAGGATTAAGGAATTTTAATGTCAATATTTTCATGGGTAGTGTTTAGAATTCGCTTTCCTCTTCCTAAACTAGTATAAATTATCTTCAGGATGTCAATTATACCTATTGTTTACTTAGAAAAACTAAATATAACAATGTGGGGACGTTCAAGAAATATTAGATCTAGGGGTGGTGGGTGGCACGTTTTCCCCGTATCCGATTTCGCGCAGATTTCACCCACATTATTTTTTTAGCAATTGAAACCGTTGTGGGGGGTGGCCCAAACTAAATTCGAAAATATTTTTTTCCTCAAGTATAAATAAGGACCGCCCTAATGGCCATCTTTGGGAAAAACCATATAACTCTTGGTGGACAGCTTCCCTGCCAGCTGTGGTGGATCGTTTAAGTTTGAGTTGATATATTTTGTTTCATCTTCTGGCCTCGACCGATTCTTCACTTATAAATCGGTCGGGGAAGTGACAGCTGTCTAATTTTTGGTTCCAATGTTTTTCTGGGAATTTGGTTTTTGACAGTTTTCGAAAAAAAAAATTTAGGTTGGTACCAATATCTTAAATTGTTTTTAGATTGTGTAGCACTATTTTTAGGTTATGTTGCCGGAAGTAGCGGAAATAATTTTTAAAATATATTGTCATTGTCACTTTTAAAGTTCTATTGGAAAAAACTCACCGAAAGCGTTCCGTAGGGCTTGTGAGCGGTTCACGAAGGCCTCTTACACCTTCCGTGGGCTTTATAAACGTCGAAAAAGTTTGCAATCTCTCGATGCACTTGACACGTCAAAAATACTCAGCATACAGTCTGCACGTTTTAACACATTAGTCTACCGAACGTTAGGTTAGACTATAAAATATATCTCACACAAGAAGCGTGTTATTTTGTTTTTAAATTTTTTTCACGGAAACCAAATCGAAAAATTGCAAGTGTGATATATCGTTGAAATCGGAATTTTTGCTACTTTTTAATGGTTCGATTACAAATTGTAAGTAATCATAAAATAAACAACTTTCTGTGTCAAAACGGCACTAAACGTAATCCGATCTCAACCAAAACTCCTAAAGAAACTCCCAGAGACTCCACAGAGACATTTTTCAAAAACCACTTTTTTGGGTTCCTGGGACCTCAAAACGTAAAGATTTGATGTCATCTCAATTTTCGATTTTGGACTAATTTTAATATAACCTATAATTTTATTGTGGGGAGATTAAAATGTCTAGGTTTCTATGTTGGGCCTGTAAACTTTCCTCAATTGGTCGAATACTACATCATACTATTTTTTTATTAAAATTAACCCAAATTCACCCCATTTTATTTACGACTCGCTGTGTATATGAACAAATATTTTAACACAATATATTATTTTGAGTTAAATAAATAACATTCATGCAAGAAAATTGCAATCGAATTCTTAAATTGTCACAAACATTTTTTATAAAAAAGCCACTCTTTAAATTTAACTCCCTCTACCTCAAAAATTAGTCGTAGGATTGAGTTGGGACCTTTACAGTTTTATTATAACACACTATAAATTAAGAAAATTTCACCGAGAACCATTTTATATAAGAAAATGTTCGGGGTCCTTTAATAAAAACGTTAAAAAGTGCGATTTTTTCGATCAAATCGCTCAATAATCGAATTCAGCAGGTCATTTCATATAAGAATACTTATATGACTTCAGTTTTTGAATGTTCATGAGTTATATTACGTTCATTTTACATATTTCGAGGGATTCGCTCTCCAACTAGTAAACATGTGGAATATTCTGAATATTTTTTTAATGTATTTGGAAATCTGTATATATGTAATGTAATATGTATATCTTGTATGTATGTATTATTTAATAACACAGGCACACAAAAAAAAATGTCGAGTGCTAGAAGGCAGACCTATGTATTCCCATGCATTTCGATCCGCTGAACACGAATCTGATGTCCGTTTTGCAGGATTGGCTCTTGCATTTTTGCTAACCTCAAAAAACACCTTAAAAATGCCCGAAAAATCCCAAACAAGTAAATAAAAAGTTTAATGAGCTGGTCACTATATCTATACGTAATTTGGGGCGCTGAAACTGAATATGAAGTCAGAATTAGACGATCAGTTAGCAATTTTGACATAACCTCAAAAAATAACTAAAAAATATCTAAAAATCCAAAACAAATAAATTAAAAGCTTATACCAAGAATTTGTTAGGTTATAGTATTGAAATAGTGGATAAAGGTTTTCCATGGTACCTTGCATCATAAGATATTGGACAAATAGAAAGAAAAAATATAATTCGGAAGGTGCCTGGAATCCGTGAAGAATGTTAATTTTTAACAATACAAATGTTTCCGGAATTAATGCTAAAAAAGGGTTAATGGAAACTGATTGTTCCGAAAGTCAAGAAGATGACAGTGAATATGAAGATAGTGAATGTGAGTGTTCGATAAGAATTAAAACTCCCAGTATTTGGTGAAATGATAAACTTAATAATGTTATTAGAAATCTTGGTCTATCTAATGGTAGGGAAGAATATTTAGCGGCGATTGTGGAAAAAGACAATTTAGTATCAAGAAGTGATGTTCGTTCTAGCTCATACAGAAAAAGAGAAAAAGACTAACCTATCACATATAGATTTTAGATAAATATTTTTTATTTTATCGCTGATTTTTTTTTTTTTTCGATTTTTCGGAAGCTCGAATTTACTTCAAACAAAACAGAAGGAATTCGCATTATTTACAACGTTGTGCAAATTTCTTGTACTCATAGGAAGCCAAGTTTCCCACTTCATTAGAGCTGCGGTTGCATGATGACGACGCCCGCGGTCCCGCTTTCCTAACCTGACCGGCCGCCGATACTGGGGTTTCCCTCCCCTGGATCATAAACTCTTTCTCTACTTTTGCCATGACTGGATTTTTCTTACCTAGGAACTTAGCCGAAATAAATCGTTTCCCGCCGTCACCACGTGGAGAGGTCCTAGTCGCAAAAATAGAAAAAGAAACAAATGGCATATGACAATCAAACAGAATAAAGAAAACTACACAATTCTAAACAGCTCTAAGAAAAAAAAAAAGGTAAAGATCATCAAAGGAGCGAGGTAAATGTTAAGACCAAACGATATTCCTCTCTCAACAGAGCAAACTTTATCCGAAATTTTTTTTCTAAAAATTTCACTGTTCAGTAATATTTTCCTTTAGATACTTGAAAATTTAAAAGATACCCATCTCCGCTTACTAGGGTTGATGAGAATATATGTTGAAATGATATTTCTCTATAAAGTTTGCAGATTGCGCTTTAATTTTGACTAGGGTATTGTGTTCAATTTCGCGCTATGATTCAGTCATTTTTGGGTACGTTTTCATCCTAAATGTGGATTTTGCAAGATATTCGATCGTCGCGCATAAATTCTGACCTTGAATTCGGTTTCAGTGCTCCAGATTACGTATAGATATAGTGATCAGTTCATGTAAGCTTTTCATTTACTTATTTGGGATTTTTCGGGCATTTTTTAGGTGTTTTTTGAGGTTATGTCAAAATTACTAACTGATCTATCAACTCTGACCTCCGGTCTCAGCGCCCCAAAATACGTATGGAAATGGTGGTCAGCTCATTTAAGCTTTTTATTTACTTGTTTGAGATTTTTCGGGCAGTCTTAGGGTGTTTTTTGGGGTTAAGAAAAATGTAAGAGCCAATCCGGCAAAACGGACATCGGATTCGTGTTCAGCGTGTCGAAATGCATGGGAATACATAGCTCTGCCTTCTAGCACTCGACATTTTTTTTCTTGTGTACCTGTGTAATTATTATGAATACCTATGCATCCTCGTGGACCAGCGCTAAATGGCAAATAAGCATAAACATGTCTTTTTGTTACTGCTTCAGGTAAAAAGTGATCAGGAAAGAAATGGTGAGGATGTTCCCAGTAGTTTTCATCACGATGTATGTTGAATATTGATATCACTATGGCTGCCTCTTTAGGGATAATCCATTTTTCTGAAATTTTCATTAAATATTAGTAACTCATAATAAATACTATTAAATACTTATTATTTTAATAATAAAGCGAATATGTCCTTGGATCGTAGGCAATATAATCTTTTTCAGAGCTATTTCTAAGTACTGTGCTTAGTGCTGCTTTAATAAGCACTTTTGTGCCCGGGAGCACTGTGCTTAAGAGCACTTTTTGAAATCAGTGCTTAGTGCTTTGAGCACTCCATCAACGGGCTTAGTGCTTAGTAATCCTACAAAGTGCTCGCAAGCACTTTTATTTATAAACGGAGAGCTGGGCACGAAATTTTGATATAACTCGGGTTAGAAAAAGTTTCCATAACAATACGTCGTACAGTAAGGGAGGATCCTGATTCGAGAATTTGCTGACAGCTCGAGCGGGGAGGGGCGTCGCCATATTGAAAAAATGGCGCACAAGAACAGTCGCTTTGAAATATCTTACTTTGGATGCCTCATACGGAAAAAAATGTTCTTATGAAAATAAAAGAGTATTAAATTTTCTACAAAATATGTTCTATAGATTTTTTCGTTAAACTGAATAGTTTCGGTGCAGCAGCCGAATTTCTCAATTTAGTGCGACTTTTATGAAGGAGTATTTTTGTGTTGAGACAAAATTTGTTTTCATACCTGAAAATCTTCGAATATAGTTGATTTTACTTGTCTGCTACGCATAGCTCAATGCTTGTGAAATACTGGGTTGATAGCTTTATTAAATATGTTGGTGTAAGTACTGCCTCCCCCACAAACTTTGATCTAATTCAGCTCCAAGTACCATCGCTCTGGCCTTTTCTGTAATTGACCTATTCATATGTTCTGCTACTGAATTTTGTTGCGGTGTATATGGTACGGTTAAGTGATAAGTGATGCCCCTTTGAGTACAGAAATTTTTAAACTCATTAGAAAGATATTCTTTTCCACTATCGCAATATAAGTTTACAATTTTTGAATTAAAGTGAGCCTCACTTTTCGCTACAAAATTTTGAAAAACTTTAAAAACTTCAAATTTATATGATAATAAATAAGTAATTGTATAATGGGTATATTCGTCGATGAATATTATAAAATAATTTTTATTGTTAATAGTGGGTGGATTTATTGAACCACACACGTCTGAATGGATAATAAATAACGGTCTTTTAATATGTGATTTATCTTTGGCTTTGGCAATAAAAGGGTACAGTGCAGCGTGCAGCATGCCGTTGTAAAAAGGCAGGGTTAAAATGTTCTGTAATTTGAAAATTTTGTAACAGACAAAGCTGCGACAATGCACCAGCAACAGTCGACGAGCTTCATGACGACGAAGAAGTCGACTCTCCAGTCGAAACATTTTTCGCAAGCATGGAGAACAATCAATACGTAGAATCAGTGAACAGCACAATGGAAGCAATTTGCGAAGAAAGTATTGTTGAAGACTACAACGAACCTGGACCTTCGGCATCAAGCACCTAAAACACCTCAAGAAGCAGGCTAGTCGTGGATTAGGCCTACAGGGGACAACCATATAAAAAAAACTCCCCATATACCCTACCTCAAGGTGGTGTGGAAACGAGTATTGAACATTGAGCTATGCGTAGCAGACAAGTAAAATTAACTGTATTTGAAGATTTTCAGGTATGAAAATAAACATTTTTTTTTTAACGAACCGCCACTGAATTAATGTAATAATTACATTGTTCAACAGCTACTCGTACTTCTCAGGTGACACTGGTGACAGTTTAATTAAATTAAATAAGTTCTTCTTAATAATTATAAATAAATAAAAATACTAGTAACTCGAAAAATTCAGGTTTGGGAACACATAAAAAAATTGAAAAAAAAGAGAACCTGAAAGATTTTCGTATATTTTAAATAAGGCTAGAAATTCAATATCACATAATAAAGACTTCATACACATCACCATAAATACTGTTTTGAGCATCCGAAATAACGGTGACTAAGATAGCTCAGTTGATAGAAGAGTCAGTACAGTAATACAAACAACGGAGACATGCAGGTTCGACCCCCTACCGACCGCAATTGGTAAAGGTAAGTAAAAATGAATTTAATAACTTAATAAACATTATAATTTGAGAAAAAAATTGAATGATGGTAAACAATATTAGATATGTTAATGTAAATAAAATATACGGATGGCTAACAAACAAATTCATAGGACAAAACTTATTTATGCATTAATTACTTCATTTTTATCAAGTAGACTACTAACTAGTCACGTCATTTTCATGTGCCTTTGCTACCTGGGAAAACATACCTGAGATGTTCAAGGAACATTTAAAAGACTCCACTTTGTAATGTGCATGGCACATTCTATGGTATTGATTTTCATGTTGTGAGAACATTCTCAGAATATTGAAACGTTCCGAGCAAACATTTTGTGCACATTCTTAGAATATTTATGTGCTGTGTTGGTTAGTGTATGATGTATTGTTATGGAAATTTTTCATAACCCGAGTCATATCGAAATTTCGTGCCCAGCTCTTAGACTATTAGAGCTCTTGAGCATTCCTAAAAGTTCTCAAGCGCTTTAGAAGTCTCGATGCAACTCATCATCTCTACATAAAATTTGTGTGAAGGATATGGATATAAAAATGTCGTCAAACATTCGAACTCACACACAATTTAGAAAAAATATATATTAGAAAGAAACTATTTTGAGAAAAGTTGATAATGTGACAAAGAAATATATACAATTATATCAAATGTAGTTACTTCACATCTCATGTAATAATTCTTAGGAAAAGGCTTTAAAATAAACTGTTTTGATTCATAAGTTTTTTCAGAATAGTCTCTAATATTTTTCTCTAAATTACGTGTCCAATATTTAACAACGGTTTCCTCTTTCCTCGAAAGTGGTTGGGATTATTAAATTCATATATGTATTATCATCATATTATATTACATTACAAGACCAACTTCACGTAAAATAGTATATTTTACAAGAAATAAAAATATTGATTTTTTTTTAATGAGATGAGAATTTGCCCTCGCGCGAAACGAGTTGGGTAATCTCACGAACGAAAAAACGTATTTCATCTCGAGTAGGAAATGCTATTTTTTCTACTCATATACATAAATAATATTAATTTTTACACTGTCTACTCTATACTCTTTGAGTGCTTAGTGTTTGCGAACACTTTTTGTCAGTACTCAGCACAGCTCTGAATTCTTCTTACTGTTCAGTTTTTGAAAGCTTATTAGATAGAAGTAATAAAGAATGTGATAACGTTTTTATAAAACTCTTACCGAGTGTATATTCTGTTAAAGTTCTTCTCAGTATAAAAGGAGCTATGGGGAAAAGCCTCATAACATCTTTAATACACATATCAAGATAAGTCAGTTTATTGATTTCATCAAGGGTAACTTCTGTGGGAGATTCTCCAATAACCTTTTGAATTTCTTCAGCAGCTTTTTCCTAAAATATCAGCATTACTATGTGGCTCAATATTGATAGTAATTTTAAATTGTCAAGAGTTCTTGACGACTTATTTTAATATTTTTCTCCAAACTATAGGATATTATTGCTCGGTGTTGGTCCCATTGTACTTTTTACTTCTGCATCCGGTGGAAGTACAATAACGTAAAAAAAAATTTTTATTCATCAAATAGGTTGAAATATAATGGACTTTTACCTGCTTGATTTACCTATTTCCCCCATTTATCTCAATTTACCCCCCAACCTTTCAACGGAATAAGATGAAAATATAATCTAGTTCTAGATCTCGTTAAAATACATACGAGTACCAAATTTCAAGTCAATATCTTAAATGGTTCCACAGTAATCGTGCCCAGAAAAAAATTACAGACAGACAAACAGACCGACCGACAGACAAATTTTTTTGCTAAAACTTAAAATCTCGACGTTTCATGACATTCTAAGCCTATTTGAACAATAAAAATGTTTAAACTGGATGTGGTATAATTTAAATGGGTATTTTGTTAAATTGTCTTGTTAACATTAATAATAAGTGAAAATGCATTTGTTATGGTACTATATAAAACGTATTTACAAACCTGATATTCTGGATACATTCCAAAGCAAAGAATGGCGAAAGATGACACTATAGTTAAGGTATCAAAGGCCTGAAAAAAATATCAGAACTTTGTTAGTTTTACAACATATGAATTACTGAATTCTTATAACTTATAAGGAATGTTTTAACAATAGGGAACACACAAATTTTAATATCGATAAGAGTAGATCCTCTCTTTATTATAATAACAGCATTGATTTTATTAATATCATTGAAATATGTTTCTTTCGGCATAAACTTGAATTTGAAATAGTGTAATTTTACATACGCATACGTAAAATGAGTTTGATGTCATCATATCCACACACAGTCAACATGTACTAACGTCAGAGTATTCATTTATTCTTGACAAAGATACTAGTCTCTTGAGGTAAACCAGAAGAAGGCAAAAAGCGCAACAGTTCTGCGACTGGACCGCAAGACATCCCCCCCCCCACCATTTTCGAGGGCGAGAAACATGATGTTGACAATATTTTCCGACCTACCCTCCAACCACTTCCCCTAAACCGGAAAAACCACCCCTTTTTTCGATTTTCCGGTACTAGCCATTTTTTATCAGAAAATGTTATTATCGAAAAGTGTTCAGAATTGTCCAACTACCCTAAATCCAAAATTTAATCAAAATTAAAAAGTATTGAAATTTTGTTTAGAATATTGTCCAAGTCCGAAAATATTATTTAAATGGGTTTGCTTAAAACATTCATGACAATTTTGTTTGGAATTAAACCTAAGCTGTCAGATAGTTGTCAAGTAATTAGTAGTTTTTTTTCATATTTTTTAAATTTATCAGTTTTTTAAATTTTTCAATATTTTTATTTTGATGAAATATTGGATACTGCGTTTTTGGACAATTCTGAACAACTTTCGTTAATAAAATTTTCCGATAAAAAAATGCCTAGCATCGGAAAATCGGAAAAGTGGTGGTTTTTTTCGGTGTAGGTTGAAGGGTATGTCGGAAAATATTGTCACCATCGTGTTCCCCGTCCTCGAAAATGGCGGTCCAGTCGCAGAACTTTTGGGATAAAAGCTTTACCTCAAGAGACTATAACCGTTGATTGAAGGGTCTATTTCACTCAACGCTATAACATAATAATGTGATAGAGCAGCGATTTCGTGTCGTTTTTTTTTTTTTTTTGGCGTAGAACCAGGTTAAACATGTGAGGTTCCTTTGAGTATGTCACCGGGCATATGAAATCATATTTTACGACATTTTTTTGTGGTCTCGAACTTTTTAAATCAATAAAAAGTGAAAAAAATGTATTTTTAAAGAAAATTGTTTTTTTTCGTTTCTACCGCCATATCTTTAAAACTATTAAAGGTACCGAAATCTGTTTTGTATCAAATTAAAGGTCACACTGAAGCGCTTTTACCAATATAAACGGTTTGGGTACAATTCGCACTTTCATTTCTCTTAAAATCAGATAAACTAAAAATATATATTTTATGTATTGAAATCTTCACCAATGGATCAACTTTTTTATTTTTGAAAATATTTACATGCATGCAGCGAAGAAAATAAAGCCTAATAATCACAAAAGTTTTTGAAACAATATATTTTTTCCTAAAGTGTACCGTTTGGCAACAGCGATTTTTTTTATCAGCGCTAAATGCGAAATTGGGACGCAATTAATACACCTCGCATGCTAGTTACAGTAACTAGAGGTTTTAACTTCGGAATAATGTCATATTGAACGGATTTCGTTCATTTTTGGTAGTATAATAGTAAATGCTCTACAGAAAAGTTTCTATATTATGCGGGGGCTTGCTAATTTATAGGGGGTGGATTCCCCCCTCTCAGGGGGTGACACTTAAAAAATATATATGTTTATTGGAGCTGAAACAGAATCAAATTTTAAGAAGAAAAGGTTCTATGCAATTTTTCACATAAATTGATAGTTTTCAAGTTATAACGACTTCGAAATTGCGATTTTAGCTTAAAAAAAAGGTATTTCCAAACGGCTTTCGTCAAATTTCTCGAAAAGTATTACTTTATCGAAAAAATGTTACAGACCAATTACAGAAAGTACAAACTGGGAATTAATTATATTTTTTGTTTATTGACGTAGGATTAATAATTTCGGAGATATTTAAGTTTATATTTGGTAGTGTTTCGAAATGAAATTTAAAGTTTAAAATGCACTTTTTTCTAAAGCAAGTGCTTTAAATGAGCAAAAAAATTTGAGCATCTAGGTAATGCTACATCTTAACGAAAAACTGTATTTGAGATAATTTTTCTAAATTACTGGCTAATTAGATTAACAAAATGGCGACCTTTTTATATAAAAAAAGTATAAATACGTATATTTTTCCGTCATAACTTCTTTACTTCTTATGTTACAGGAACGAGTAAAAAATAATTTGAAATCGCAATTAATTGTCTTTAATTTCATTTCTTAGCATGCGTGACGTAGGTGTCACAATTTCTGAAATATTTAACATTTAAAGTGCATTTTTCGTTTTACAAACGTTCGGACGCCATTTGTAAACTTTCATATCTCCGAAACTATTAAATCTATGTAAATAAATTAACAAGCGAAATTCATTATCAGTTTATGAGCTTTATTTTTGGTATCTACCCATTTTTCAATAAAACTAATATTTATTGAGATATTTGGAAAAGGAAAAAAAATACGTTTCATCGAAAATACCTTTATAATTTAAACTGTATTTTTTTCTAAAGCAAGTGCTGTATACAAACCAAAAAATTTGAGCATCTACGTCATGCTATGTATTAATGAGGAACAGTGTTTGAAATTCCTTTTTTTAATTACTGGCTAATTACAGTAACAAAATGACGACGTTGTTATTAAAAAAATGTGTAGACGCACATTGCTTCGGTCATAACTTCTTTGTTTTTTATGCTACAGAAACAAATTAAAAAACAGTTGAAAGCTTAATTAATAACATATTATTCTACCTATTAGCACCCTTGACGTGTAGGTGTCACAGTTTTTGCGATATTTAACTCTCACTCTAAATAATTATCTTATGGACACTTGGATGCCAAATGTAAACTTAAATATCTCCGAAATTTTTAATCCTACATCAATAAACAAAAAATATAATTAATTCCCAGTTTGTACTTTCTGTAATTGGTCTGCAACATTTTTTCGATAAAGTAATACTTTTCGAGATACTTGACGAAAGCCGTTTGGAAATACCTTTTTTTTTTAGCTGAAATCGCAATTTTGAAGTCGTTATAACTTAAAAACTATCAATTTATGTGAAAAATTGCATAGAACCTTTTCTTCTTAAAATTTGATTCTACTTCAGCTCCAATAAATATATATATTTTTTAAGTGCCACATTCTGAGGGGGTGGCATCCACCCCCTATAAATTAGCAAGCCTCCGCACAATATAGAAACTTTTCTGTGAAGCATTTACTATTATACTGCCAAAAATGAACGAAATCCGTTCAATAGGACATTTTTCCGAAGTTTTGCATATTTTTTACCTTAAGTACTGTAGTATGCAGGGTTGGTCAGATTAGTAGCGTAGAAGTGGCGGTTGTCGAAAATCATTAAGTATTCATTGTTCGGATAAAAATTGTGACAATCGAAAATGTGCTTGTTTTAAGGAAGGCCTAAAATGTTGCAACGAGTGCAAATGTCGTTCCTGTAACAACATTATTAAAGATATGAACGAATTAGAATGCTATTAATGTAGGGCCTACATAAACTACATACTACATATTTATCTATCCAAATAGAAAATGTATTTCAACAATAAAACTCATTTTATGCGTACGTTTTTACTTTCATTCATTTAAAAATGTCTAATAAACTTACGAATTAGATGGGTAGTTAGTAACACTGATTGATATTTATAGATTAGGTATTTATATCTACCTAAGTCTTTTTATTATTAAAAGGAGACTATTTAATATTGTTTGTACAATTTCTTAATATTAACAACATATGATCAATACTACTGTACAATATATGAAATATTGAACAATGATATTGATCCCCTAGATCTTTTGATCACTACTGCTTTTGTACCTATTGATATAAGTTAAACTACTTCTACTACCGGAATCGTCAGATCGTTGCAGTCGGCAGGTTTGCTACAGCCGAGCGCGCAAGAATATGTCTTTGGCACGTTAAAAAAAAATCGCTGACTCAATACTATCAACGGGACTTGAAAAATTTTTATCCTAAAAACTTTTTTCAACTATTGGCTTCAATTTGTACGCAGCATGTATATACAAATTTTCATAAATAAATTTTTTTCTCGATTGCCTAAAATTACGCTACTGAAAATAACAAGTTTGAGTTTCCTATTATTTTACCAAGTTAAAAAAAAATAAATCGGGTTCACGTGGGACGTTGTTCGAAGCGCTATTGTGTCTACTTTAATCTAAAAAAAAAAAAATAGCTTGATAGCACAAATATTTTCAGAGATATAGCGGTGGAGACGTTAAAAAACATATTTCATTAAAAATCTATTTTTTTGAGTTTTTCCGAGATAAAAAAGTTCTCGACCACCAAAAAATGTCGTAAAAAATGATTTCGTGTACACGATTATCTTACTAAAGAATCCCACTAAGTCTGGTTTGGTTCTACGCCGGTTTTTTTTCTCGAAAACTAAGCGGCTTTACTTCCAGATTTTACTCTACTATGAGACGTTGATTCACATTTCGGCACTAAGCGATATTTAGAATATTTTATTGCAGATTTGTCCATCTTAAATCAAAAGGTGAAGCAAATAACGAACGAATAAATACTGAAAATACTAATTATATTACGCCGCTGACAGGAGTGGAATTGGAAAGAGCGCATTTTTTTACATAAAATACGGTAAATGTTAATGAGAAAATTAAAAAAACTATCTTGAAATTTAAAAATACATCGAAAAATAATAACTTTACTAGAAATTAAGGGATTTCAAAAACAACCAAGATAAATGCTCGAATTGAACTCTATTTGCAGCGTGACAGAAGCGAAGACGCCTGAGGTTTTTTTAAATGCTTTCGGTGATAAAAAGTTGAAATTGTCCTTGTTAAAATGACACTTTTTTTCTTGAAGGTACCAATTCCGATGTTTGCTTGACTATATCTTTCATGTGTCATTTGCGCAAACAGTCTATCTGGAGTGTTAAGTATGTATTAATTGTTTTCTAAATATTATGAAATTAACCAAATGCAAAAGAATTGTTATTTCCATGATTGGTTGCAATGACAGAATCCGCACTCAAACAGAAATAGTTGAATTAATCAATGGAACTCATCCTGATCGGCATCTTATTGGCAAAAGCAAGGTAAGCAGAGTAGAGTCAAAATTCAGAAAATTTGGGCATGTTGATGATCTTTCTAAATCTGGCCGATCATCACCACAAGCTCAGTTTAATGTCCTGTTGACAGTGCAAAGTTCTCATTCCACACTTAGGGACAATGCGTCTAATTCTAATATGGCAGTATCCACTGACCACAAAATACTCAAGAAAGCAAAGGATAATCTTTATAAGGTATGCGTCATTCGTGAACTTTCTGAAGACAATTTTGATCGACGAAATAAATTCTGTCAGCAGCTGCAAGAATTTTTTCGGAAGAAGCTATACTATACGAAATCGGTTTAGTGATAAACGGGTGAAACGTAAAACGAATGAAAAGGCGGGAACTACATCTTCCGTCTTTATATCACTTTTAGATTATAGCGAGAACGAGAACAGGTCGCGTGCCTGAGATGGGCGCGCCGGAATTAATATATGCTGAAATAATTCAGGGCCGCAGTTCTCAGTTAGGGTTTTGTTAAATGCGCCTGGAGATACAATTCAATAATCATTTTATATCTGTTTATTTGCTAATGTGTTTTTGAAAATAATTTAAGAACGTTATCATATTTAATATATTCAACCGTGGGAAGCTTCTACGTCTACATCTAATCGTGTTTGTGAAAATGAAATTAATACTGATTATAGTGATCAAGAAAATCAAAGTGCATCAGTGTTTTCAGTAAGTATATATCTACTGTAACCACAACGTGATTTACCATGATATGAGGAAAATAAAATGGTGTATTAGTCTTCAATGTGGGAAAGTCCCTGCAAAATTTTAGAGAGCCCCGAGGTAATTTAGTATATTAAAAATGGTTAAAATT
This sequence comes from Rutpela maculata, assembly GCA_936432065.2. Classification (NCBI taxonomy): domain Eukaryota; kingdom Metazoa; phylum Arthropoda; class Insecta; order Coleoptera; family Cerambycidae; genus Rutpela; species Rutpela maculata. Next base: position 362,774,696 of record OW386285.2, read on the forward strand.
TACGAAGATACGCTACTGTTATTGACTAGGTCAGTAATAGTGTGATGAACTTACTTGTGAAAGAACATATCAAAGATGTTTACATTTCCTTAATTGGCATAAAAAGTGAAGCCGGCGAGTGCGGTCAAAGTGCCGCGTTTTTTGCTTTCGGTCGAACAATCAGGACACCGGCGTGTTACTGACGTGTTTAAGTAAATATCTCTTATATCTACTTGCTGTTGCAGAGTTCACTAGCATAGGGTCAATGTCTTTTAGATTTTTTCGATTTATTTCGCTATTTTTGTAGTGCGATTTGATTAAAACCAAAGAGTCACTTCTACCCGCTCCAGCTTTGCTATCAATAGTGTCAATCCCAAGTCTGATAAAGTGATACGGTTGTACCGCGTTAAGTCAGATTGGTTAAAGTCATTGGCGGCGCATTTCTACTAAAAAAAAGGTAATTTTTTTGGCCATTTTTTTTATTTCATTTTTTTACTCCTTTCGGTGGGGACAACCTACTGTTAAATTTTCCGCATGTCATGGTAGATCACGTTGTATACCTACTGTAACTACTGTACTACTTTTATTTCAAATTAATACGATTTTGGTACATTGTTGCTGGCCAAACGAATTCAGCGGCGGCTTGTGAAATTTAGATTGGTCAAATCCTAGTATTGAGTCATGAGACCCAAGCCATATTTTATGGCACGACTACCAAGATAAAATAAAGCAGTTTTGCAAAAAAAATCCATCGAATTTTGCAAAAAAAAAGTTTTAAAAATGAGTTGAACACCGTGAGTTTTTGTAAAAGGACTTATTTAAATTCTATTAAATACTTTTTCCTCCTTTTTCTGAAAAAAAAAATTCATTATACTTAAATAAGTCTTTTTACAAAAACCCAGGGTGTTCAACTCATTTTTAAAACTTTTTATTCGAAAATTTCGATGGAAAGCAAACAAGCGAACAATATAATTAAATACGGCTCTGCGTTCTTCATCCTTTGCGTCTCACCTGTTGATCACTAAAGCGTTTACGGATACGATACCTTTGTTTTAAATGGTCATGTCTATAGGTAAAATTGTCGTTATTGGGCTACAGAAGATCCCTGATGGATAATGGAGTATCACACTTAGAAGTCTCTAAAGGATGAATGTGTGGTGTAGAAGAATTCTGGGTCCTTATTTCTTTGACGTGATCCTAATCGGCGCGAAATAATTGTATTTTCTTCAAGACACCCTAATCCCCCGAACTGCTAACTGTGTGTCCAGATCCAGAAGAACCAGATTTTCAGAGAAATTACTTTTTTCTACAAGATGGAGCACCTCCCCATTATGCAGCCCCTGTCCGAACCTATTTAAATAAGGTATTTCCAAATCTTTGATAGAAAAAAGGCGGGCAATTAAGTGGCCAGCCAGATCGCCAGATCTGACATCCCTCGATTATTTTCTGTGGGGGCACCTTAAAAGCAAAGTATAAGTGTTTCGCTCAGTGAATGTGGAAGATTTCAGGAGAAGAATCCTTCAAGAAATACGACGACGGATATCATCGGAAATTGTCGACAACGACCAAAAAGAATTTATAACCGTCTTGGTTATTGTCAGACTGCAAATGGAGCGCAATTGGAACATTTAATTTAGTTGTTTTTGAAACTTCATATCTTAAGTTAAGTTTACCGTATGGTATACATAAAAATGCGCTCCTTCCAACTTCGTAACTAAAAATGGGGGTTGTCATTTAACAAAAAGATAAAATAAAGCAGTTTTGCAAAAAAAATCCATCGAATTTTGCAAAAAAAAAGTTTTAAAAATGAGTTGAACACCGTGAGTTTTTGTAAAAGGACTTATTTAAATTCTATTAAATACTTTTTCCTCCTTTTTCTGAAAAAAAAAATTCATTATACTTAAATAAGTCTTTTTACAAAAACCCAGGGTGTTCAACTCATTTTTAAAACTTTTTATTCGAAAATTTCGATGGAAAGCAAACAAGCGAACAATATAATTAAATACGGCTCTGCGTTCTTCATCCTTTGCGTCTCACCTGTTGATCACTAAAGCGTTTACGGATACGATACCTTTGTTTTAAATGGTCATGTCTATAGGTAAAATTGTCGTTATTGGGCTACAGAAGATCCCTGATGGATAATGGAGTATCACACTTAGAAGTCTCTAAAGGATGAATGTGTGGTGTAGAAGAATTCTGGGTCCTTATTTCTTTGACGTGATCCTAATCGGCGCGAAATAATTGTATTTTCTTCAAGACACCCTAATCCCCCGAACTGCTAACTGTGTGTCCAGATCCAGAAGAACCAGATTTTCAGAGAAATTACTTTTTTCTACAAGATGGAGCACCTCCCCATTATGCAGCCCCTGTCCGAACCTATTTAAATAAGGTATTTCCAAATCTTTGATAGAAAAAAGGCGGGCAATTAAGTGGCCAGCCAGATCGCCAGATCTGACATCCCTCGATTATTTTCTGTGGGGGCACCTTAAAAGCAAAGTATAAGTGTTTCGCTCAGTGAATGTGGAAGATTTCAGGAGAAGAATCCTTCAAGAAATACGACGACGGATATCATCGGAAATTGTCGACAACGACCAAAAAGAATTTATAACCGTCTTGGTTATTGTCAGACTGCAAATGGAGCGCAATTGGAACATTTAATTTAGTTGTTTTTGAAACTTCATATCTTAAGTTAAGTTTACCGTATGGTATACATAAAAATGCGCTCCTTCCAACTTCGTAACTAAAAATGGGGGTTGTCATTTAACAAAAATATTGATGGCGTCATAGCTTTATAAAAACTTGCAAAAAAAATTAAAAAAATGTCAAAAACGGCATTCAATATGAACCCTTTACATGTCCGAACTACTTTCCTCAAAAAGAAAGTGTTCAATTAATTTTTTTGGAAGTAATTGATATTTTATTCAGTAGCGATCAAAGAAAGATTAAGCTCATCCTTATTTATAAATATTATTTGTAAACTTATATGTAGATGTTAGAAAAAATAATTATACAGTGCTGCTATTATGAAAAGAATGTTTTTTACTGATGGTTACCTCAAATAAATTTAGTACGTACAGCAGAAAATAACGTCATTAAATGATTCATGAAATCTTCACTGTTGATTGTATTTGGATTTTCCTCAATATAATCAGCTATTCTGTCAATAGTAGGAATAAATTTTTCATTATTATTTCCAATTAGTTTTCTTCTCTTCCAGGATTCGATGATCATCTACAAAAAAACTTAAGTTGCAACATAATATCAACATTGAATTAGTTTTCACAAATACCATTGTTCGCAACGCTTGAGGCGAATTTGGCCTACCAAGTTGGCAAAATCATCCCCTAATGAAGTCAACTTGGTAGACAAGACACGAATCGAGTGCAGTATGCCATACAACTTGTTTTTTAACCAAGTTACTCCAGTTAATGGAAAAAGAAGATATAATTTTTAAGTTGATTTCAATTGGTGGGTTCATTTTTGTGAAATCAAGTTTCTTTTTTTATTTCAAAGTGTTTAAGTAACTGACCTTTATTCAGTAGCTCTCACCCAAAGATGAGGTCTTTAACCTAATACAGAGACCAACAATAAAATATGTAGGGAATATAATGCACAAAACAGTTCCATGATTCCACACTCAAGTAAGCATCGTCAGGGGATCAGATTATAAATATGACAAGTAAATATTTACTAACACTCAAACTCCATTTTTATTGACGAGGAGATTTCTCGGTTACATTATCGCCTGCGTAAAACTTGATTTAACTCTATGTTATTTGCAGTCGATAGCGTTATTTATCTTTGACTTGTAATGGCTTCTCTAGTATACCTACTTACTTCCTGTATAAACCCATTTAAAGACTCCATAATGTCATCATGTTTCACTTTGTCTGGTAAAATGTTGTAGATAAAATCGGGATGTAGCCATGGCTTCATCATTCTTGTAAATCCTAAGTTGTACATGCTGAAAATAATCATTTAGATTTTGAGGACATCAGAATAACAAATATCATAAAACATTAGAGATAATATGATGCCATGTCACGCACAAATGTGACAATGTTTCGAAATATAAATACATAAAATAACACAGGCCCACAAAAAAGCGGTCTGTGCTGACCATACCTATCCCTTGTATTTTGAGCTGCTGAACAAGAATTTTACCTTAGTTTTTCCCCATCACGTTAGGATTGTTTTACCACTAAAAAAGTCTGCTAGATCGTAATATATTGCTTACCCAGCTGATTTAAATCAGACTCCAAAAGTGATTCAACTTTAAAACTTTAACCTAATAACATTGTGGTACTTCATAACCCTTGGAATCCGATGAAAACGGAGGATCCTTGTGTTTGAGTATTATGCATCCACAAACTCATGATCCCATAACCTCAGCATCCCTTAACCCCTTAGCTCTGGAGATCCAAGAGAAAAAATGGAGATTCAAGTAAGGTGATTGGTGCCATTGTGACATTAGATTCTTGGAAACAAGTACTCTATGGCGCCACAGCTCTTCAGTGGTAATTCCTCAATCCTCATAACCTCATAACCCTGAGGATTCAATGAAAAATAGGAGGCTTTCGATTGGGGATTGAAATCGAGTAGCCCGTGATCTTGAGCAGCAAAACTTTTAGTCGTATAACACCGTGATTCTGATGATTCAATAAAAGCTAATTAGAGAATCTTAATTGGAGATTCAGTGAGAATATAAGTTTGGAAGTGGAGTATCTTTTCAGGTGATTTCTGTTTAAGTGACTTCATTTGTTCTCCTGCTCTTGCGAATTTTTTATCTTCGAACGACCTATGTAACGGATTTCTTTTACGCTTCTTGCTCTACATCACATGTTCTCTCTTTAACATCCAACAAAATACTGCCATCATATGACCCAGCTAACAATTTAGGTATCGACGACTTCAGCTAAAGGAAATTCGACCAAAATAGGTCGAAGTTAGGTAATTTTAAAGTTTAATTGGTTAAGTCGCTGTGTTCCCTATTAGGTACAGGTAAATTATTAGTGAAATTAATGACTCAAGAGGTTATGTAAAATATTTTAGTAACTATTTTCACGTAATAGGGGGGAGTAGGTGAGAAGTGACCTATCTGAAACAATTTAGTAATGTAAATAAGGGAATATTTGTGACTTAATAAGTAATATTTTCGTTAATAACTTATTAAGTAATTTTGTTGACGTTATCAATATACCCTGATAGGAGATATTAGTGAAGTGTATTGAAATGACTAAATAGGTGATGGTATGTCTTGAAGAAAGCTTCATAGATACCTAATAAGGACCCTAAAAATACTTATATTTCCACCTAAAAGTCGAAATGACTTTATTATTCAACCAATAAGTTATTTGCACCTATTGGTCAAAATTATTAATTACTTATTTTGTCGAATTTTACCAACATAAGTGACGCGCAGGAAATTGCGTATAGTATTAAGAACTTGCCGTCATTATTCATGTTTCTGTGGTCTAGTGTGATTGTGTTGCCATTTCCTTCATTTCACTTTCTCCGTAATAACTTTAAAACACCATGAGTAAAAGAAAAGTGACATACACGAGCGATTTTTATCGCCAAGTTAAGAAAATAAGAAGTGAAAATGAAATACAGTAGAAAACTGTGCGCAGCAATAATTATTCTGTTAACATCTCTTGTGCACAAGCCGTGAAAGCTATCTGTGAAACCGTGATAGGACAAACTGCAGAAAATCTACATGCTTCATCATCTCGTTTAGATATTGAAGATCCATCTACATCTACGCTTTTGTGCCGCCGCGCCGACACAACTGAGGTATTGGGCAGCACAAACTCGTTCACTAGTCGCTTACTGTACCCATTATTTTATGCTCTAAAAAAAGACATTCATTTTGCAAATCGGAGTTCAAATAAATGAGCTAGTAATTAGAAAAAAATAACTCTGAACAAGTAATAATTTTGGTTTCAAGTTGATTCATTGTTTAATTTTTTGGCACTTCCGGCGGCCCCTGTATTATGGCGCCCGGGGCGGTTACCCCGCTCGCCCTGCCTTAGAACCGGCACTGGTTTGATCGATAAATCAACTAAATTATCAAAGCACTTTTTAAAACAGTTTGTATTTTCCGAAATATCCAATTTGTATGAACACTATACAAAATCAGAAAGTCCTTCGTTTGGCATTGCGCTATTAACCGACCGCCCAATAGAGACGTCTACCAGTACTCTAGCAGAGGTAAGGAGTGGGCACGCTCATTAAGAGAGACTTTTACACGATTGCTCTCGCTTGCCGTGCTCTCTCTTGCTCTTATTGCCATCCCAATACGTACACTTTCCGATACTGTATACATTATGTTACATGCATGACCATGTTATGGTTTATAAAATAAATATAACTTTACAAGTACATAGAAACCTATTTTCCACGTAAAAATAAGTACACTAAGGGAATAGTCTGAGCACAAATAAACACTAACAATCGAATAAAGTAACCTGTTGGTTCATGTAAGATCTAATAGATGAAATCACCTGTTATGTATGAAATAGCCACCAAAACGAGACCTGTTAGGTTGTAGAATAACCCCCAATAGGTAAATTTAGTGATTTACGTAGAATTAACGACCTATTAAGTGCTAAGTAGATACATTAAAACAGGGGACCAATTGGTGTAACATAACGTAATTAGGTGAAATAATTACAATTATGTAAACAAATATTGGTAATATTAGACACTTATTACCCAATAGATGGCAAAAATAGCTTGTTTTTCACTAATCTCTAAAGATGAAGTCAAAAATATTGGTGGAAATTAAGTTCTGATACCTATTACGTAACATTGCAAGGAAATAGCCATATTTATTCGAAAATACGGAACACCGAAAACTCGCCATATTTAAACTTTGGTTTTTGGAAATAATTTAATTCATAAGTATTCATTGAACATATTGAGAATTATTGAATTATTATAAGCTTGAAAAAATACAATACCAAATCAAAAATTGAAAATAAAAATTTTATATAGTTAAAAGTTTTTTTTATTTCTTTATAATAGTAGGTATTTTTAAAGGGCTTAGTAATATTTCAAGGTACAATGCCTAATTTCAACAGAAAAAAATCATTCCCTAGTAAATTCTTGCGTATATACAGTGCAAATTAAACAATAGTCAAGGATAAAAATATGTCTCATAAGTAGTTAATAAGTAGGTACTTAGTTATTATTATCAACCATTATATAGGTATATAGTTTTACCTTTTTGACGAAGCAGTTTTAAAGCAAGTATAAAAGGTAGAAAATAAGCAATCCGCTACGTAGATTTAATGTATTTTCGACATAAAAAAGGTGCCTGACAACCTAACCTAATAGATCCAATAACACCTATTCAGCTTGTTTTCCACGTCGAATCGACGTGTCAAAAAACACCATTTAGGTTGATTCGACGTCGAATTTATGTCCTATTTCACGCATCGAAATTGGTGGCGTCACCTGTTCGACATCGAATCGACGTCGAATAACACCTAAATTGTTAGCTGGGCGATCATCCCACCTTCCTTAATATCGTAAGATAAAAATTTCGCAATAGCAAGAGATCAAATTAAGTCACCTAAACAGAAATCCCCTGAAAAGATACTTCACTTCCAAAGTCTCTCATTGAATCCTCAATTAAGATTTCCTAATTGCTTTTATTGAATACCTACAATCACGGGGTTATACTGCTGAAAGTTTTGCTATTCAAGAGCTAAAGAATCACGGGCTACCGTGATTCTGAGAGCACAATCTCATAAATTCCACTGTTCAGATTCTTCACATTCTTCTATCATATTGACAGAATTATGCAGTTATAGGTTTACGGGGTTATGAGTAGAAGAGTTTGCTTCTGGAGCGCTATAGGCTTACTTGGTAACAAGGTAACAAGGTTTTGAGAGCACAATCTAATTGATTCCTCAATCGAGAGCCTCCTATTTTTTTCATTGAATTCTCAGGGTTGTGGGGTTATGAGGATAGAGGGATTGTCGTTGAAAAGCTATGGCACCACAGGGTGCTTGACTCTAAGATTCTAATGTCACAATGACACGAATTACCCTACTTAGAACCTCCATTTTTTCCGTTGGATCTTCAAAGTTGGGGGGTTACGGGGTTATGGGATGCTGAGGGGATCATGAGGTAGTGGATGTATGACACTAAAGCACAAGAATCCAAGAACACAATCTCATTTACTCTCTTATCAAGGATTTCCCACTATTTTCATCTGATTCCCGGGGTTATGGGTTTCTTTGAGTTATGAGGTCAATGCTGAAGTACCACAATATCATTAGCATGAAGTTTTACAGTTGAATTACTTTGGAGTCTAATTTAAATGATCTGAGTAAGCAATATTACGATCCAACAGACTTTTTAGTGTTAAAAAAAACCTGACTTGATAGGGAAACACTAGGGTCAGATTCGTGTTCAGCGGCTCAAAATGCAAGGGATAGGTATGGTCAATACTCCAGCACGGACCACTTTTTTTGTGGGCCAGTGTAATTAAATTAAACACAGAAAATTGCTAATTAACAAATATGAAAACTGTTTGAAATGCACTTTCCCTAATGCACAATCTAAGTCTTTTTTTAAAGAAATGTTTTTATTCCTCTGTAAAATTCCTGCTAGTTAGGCGGATTTCAGTAAAAATGGTGCTATTAATGAAGAAAGCATGAAACTTTCAGGGATCGTTCTGTATACAATTCAAAGTATTTAAAAATAAGAAGCCCTTCAATATGTTACAAAATAACAAAATGGCTACCATTTTAAGTTGGCGCCTACTCGCTCGTGTAATACGCCGACTATCTTAGCTCCTATTTTACCGATTTTAATAATATTTCTAAATTATGGTAGCTCTTTTATGGAACTTTATTTTTAGTTATTAGAACTTTCTTCCTAAGTTTACAAGTTTGATAGATAAATCTAGAAAAAGAGAAAAATCTAAAATTTGTTATCTAGTTTTTACGAATTTGCCGTTAAACTGCTAGAAAAAAAGTTTTAAATAAGATAAGTATAATTTTAGTATCTTTCAGCTGTTAAAAAAAAGTTGCTGTGACATTGCCTACAACCAGTGGTGCAACTAGGATTTCGTTCTGGGGGATCTGAAATAATATTAATCTATGCTTCTGGATAAAAACAAAACTTTACTTAACCATTTGAATACTTGCTTCCTTAGAATATACTCAAGTTAATAAAATCTCCCTTTTCTGGTTTTCAGTGTTGGGGAGGAGTGCATCAAAATTTGGGTACCTAGTAAGGTATTTAGGTAGGGCATTATATTTTGTGTGATAGCTGTCTATTATTTTAGACCCTATATGCATTGCTTGGGAGGGGCTTCAGCTCCCTTAGCCCCCTCCCCCGTAGTTGCGCCACTGTCTACAACAGAGTTGTTAATCATTTGGTAATGCAACATAATATCTCCTAATATTTCGGTATCAGTTTAACTTAGTCTAGAAATGAAATTACTCTTTTTAATGTAAATAATTATTTTCGGTGAAAAAGGTTAGTTCTCACAATTGTCCTCACATTTACATATTGATGTATACTGAACATGAGAACTCGCATTTGCAATGCCCTGTACATATTTTACGTGTACAGCGACAAGCGATGATATCTTTGCATAATTTTAAAGCCTCTGGCAGTGTCATCCATATTGATTCCGAACCTATTGTGCCAGCCTCAAATCACCATTCTGTAGGTGAAGGTATCACTGACTGTTAATGTTTGCTTGGCCCCAAACATAACCGGCCTGATAGTCTGCTCTCTTAATATTCAATAGAGGTGTATCTCGTGTAGGGGGTATTTTTTCAAGTGTACGATTTTTTTGTGTAAAGATGTACCGCCCAGCTATATTAACATTAGTTTCTGAACATGTTTGATCGAACATTATGTTACAAAGCGTTGAAGTTTCTCAAAAACATCTGGCTCTATCTCTTCGGATGGTTGTGATATAGAACTGAAAGCTGCTGTAACCTGCAGGTATTTTTCCCATGCCACCCAGTTCGTTTTTTCCCACGTAAAGCGAATGAAGACATTGTATCGCATTCAGGTAAGGTGTAAAAGCCTGGTAGTGCCGATGCTTTTCAAATCCCATCGCTGCAGCAATCCCACGTGCAGAAATTATTCGTATATTCTTCACTGTCCCTAATTCAGTCCTCAATTTGATACCTGGATATTGACTAGTGAAAGCAATGCCAAATACTAGTGTCAGAGTCAACGGTTCTTAAAAGTGTTCTAGAGCATCCCTGCCTAACGGCAGCATGAGTATGCAGGATAAACCTGGTGTTCGCCTCTTCATGAGTAGACTGGCATACTGGTGCAACACAAGTCTGTATTACTTACTACATCCTCCCCCATTGCTGTTATAGTAGTTCCAATATCAGGAGTTATACTTTTGACATACATTTTGAGGAAAAATATCTCTACCTTATAGTCATCCACTCGAAATTCGTTCACACATCTTTGGCAGGGGTGTTTTCGATGTGACACGAGTTCGAGTACCGGTTCCCCGGTTTCTGACAGACAGGGCCAAATAACTTCTAGTTTAAAGTACGTCTAAAATATGTTTTGACATAAGGGAATAAATCCTTGTTCTGCGTAATTCGCAAAGTTTTTCATAGAGTCGGTTGATCTGACGATAGTTACAGTACAGCCCCATCAAACAATACTGTGTCCAATGTTTCATGTTGGTCATGCTCCTGAAGCAACTATTCCACACAACCCATGATATCACACTTTTTTCGATATTCGAAGGTGCCCGTATTCGGCAAGTGATGGAGGTCACACATGATTCTCTACGAATGTTGCTTTAATAACCCATGCCTTCACCTAACAACTTAAAGTTTACTTTTATAGGGACAGACAGGCCTAAAAGTTAGTGATAGCAGTAGCCAGTAGCTCGTAACAGTCTTTAGGCTTAGCTCTAATTTTCATAGGGTCTATCAAACATTCAGATGAAGTACACTGACAATGCCAATGCCAATGCCAATTTATAACTTTCGTATTAATGGTATAGATCTCCATCGTATCCATACGTTAACTATAAATTAAAATACAGGATGTTGGGAGTGTGAGTGCCATTATATTAACAGGAGATACATTATGAGAATTATAGATAACAAGAAAATTTTGTACAATAGGGGCCTAAAATCAAACGATATTTTTGAGCAAAAAATAATGCAACATCGATCTTTGAAGGACTATCACTGTAAATGATTATATATGTTTTACAATATGTTAGAAGATGCAATAAAGCAGATGTAAAACGAAACACTCAGCAGTTTTGCAGAATTTTTAAAAATATTTTATATTTAGTTATTTATTCTTAAAACAGATACAATGACCAAATGTCCCTATCTCTTTATTGTAACTACTTGGTAACAGTTAGAGGAAGGAGAAAATGTATTAACAATTTGCTAAAATATACTACTAACACCCTGTATATTTGTTTAAGTTGGGTTGTCTTAAGTACCTTTATTGCCTAGTTTTAAATATATTCTGCTATTTTTTGTAACACAAGAAGCTCGTTGATCTAAAAATAAACAAACGAATCATCAAATCATGTTTAAAAATTATGTATAATTAAAATTTCTTACTTAGAGATATTTAATTTTGTGTAAAAGTAACAAAACGAATAGATAGATACATTGCCTAATTTTAAGTCGGGACGGTGTTGGCGCGGCGACATGTCAGGCTTTTGGGTATTTAATAAAAAATACTGTTTTGCCGTCAGCAGAAAGGTGAATAAAAGCCACTTACGTTTAATTTTTGTTATGTGACATAGTTTAACAGTAAAACTAGATAATATACTGCAAATTATTCGTTTTTTCGAGGTTTTTATCTCAAACTGTAAACTTGGGAAGAAAGTTCTAATAACTGAAAATAAAGTTCCATTGAAGAGAAATTATAATTAAAAAAAATTATTAAAATAGAACAAAATGGAGCCACAACGTTTAAAATATATGTGCGAGCGGGCGTCGTCTTTAAATGGACGCCATTTTGTTATTTAAAGGCATATTGGAGGGCTCCTTATTTTTAAATGATTAGAATTGTATACAGAACAATCCCTGAAAGTTTCATGCTTTCTTCATTAATAGCACAATTGTTCTGTTTTTTTACTGAAATCCGCCTAACTATGCATCCTTCTAGGGCAAGACATTATAATTTATTTCCTCTATTCGTCGATTTTAGACGCAATATCATATCAGTCGAGTATAATTCTTTTAAATTGTTTTTACTTACTCTATGGACGCCCGGCAAAATTTAGTTAGTCCTAATTGTTGGGAGTTAATATTATAGCCCAAAATAATTTCTGAAAAATAGTATATTAATAAGTTTATAATTAATTAATTGTCTGACATATAAAAGTGTTACCTCCTACCGTGTCCATAAAATATTTGATGGTGATATTGTGAACATCCAGAACTCCACTATCCACATGCTGGTCTAATTTCTCCATGCAAATATTCTTATGAACTTGCAATATTTTCAAGCAGCTTCCAATAAATTTTAAATCTAATAGCGGCTGAATAACCCTTCTGTGAATTTTATACTTTGGTTTTAAACCTAAAACATTGTTTGAATGCATGGCTTTAGCCTTTTTGACGCCGCAGGCAAAAATAAAAAAATACGCACTATATTTGCAAGTTAAAAAAAACAATAAAATATAATATATCGCACAAATAATAAGCTTCTGTTTTTTTTTTCTTATAATTTTTACCAGATCCAAGGGGGTTATAGAAGATGTTACGATAAAAGATCGGGATTGGACCCATTTGAAAAAAAAACTGAATAAACTTCATTTCACAATAGAAATTTGTAATATTTTGTTTATTTAAAGATGATTGTTTATAATAAATTCGATGAAATCCAATTTTTCTAAAAAAAAATGATTTCTTAGATTTTACTAATTATTTTTAGGAATTAGGAAAAATAATATATGCTATTTGATTCATTATTTCAAAAGCTACAAAAAGTTTGAGCAACTTTTTGTCAGAATGCGATTTAAAGGAATAAATTCGCTATTTCAATTTCTATAAAAAAAATATTTTTTAACAACAAATAGAAATAACTTTGCCAATTTTTATCGTACAGGGAGGAGAGCTAAGTTGTAGGTCAATATTGTAATTCACATTTTTTTCTTGTAAAGCTTTAGTTTTTGAATTAAGCAAGAAAAACGCGTGTTAAAATTTGACTTCTAAAATGGGATGAAAAAATACTAAATTAAAAAAAAAAATAATATCTCGGTAAAATTTTGGGCAAATCGGACGAGACTAGTCTCAAATTCAAGACAATTACATAATCTTCAAGTTGTATGTTTTTACAATGTTTCATAAAATGAGTAGTTTTCAAGGAATTTGCAAAGACCCGTTTGTAATCCTTTCCCCTCGCCACAAAATTTAGCCAGCAGTCGATTTTGTTCGACTCTCGGTAATATCAGTGAGAAAAATATATGTTTATAATTTAACTTACCAGATGCGCTGATTAATCCTTCTCCCAAATATTTCTCTATGAAACTGTATAATTCATGTTTATAAGCAAATCTGGAAGACGACATAATTTTCTAAAACATCAAATAAAGTGACATAGGTATATTAAAAGTATCTATGAAATTATGTAGGTGTAGGTATATCAAAATGTGCGAAAAAAATCATAGTAGGCATTTTTTATCGGAAAATTTTGTTAATGAAACTTGTTCAGGATTGCCCAAAAATCGTAACTCCAAAATTTAATCAAAATGAAAAAATTGAAATTTTAAACATTTTAAAATTAATTATTTAAAAAAGAACTGCAAATTGCTTGACAACTACCTGGAAGCTTGGGTTTAATTTCAAACAAAAGTTTTCTAAACAAAAAAAAACATTAAAATAATATTTTCGGACTTTATTTTAATTAAAATTTCAATAATTTTTTATTTTGATTTAATTTTGGACTTGGTTTTTGGACAATTCTGAACAAGTTTCATTAACAAAAAAAGGCCTAATATGATTTTTTTTATTTTTTTCGTATATTTTGGTACCGCAGGTGGCTTTGAATTTGTAGGAGGAGAATGTATTTCTGGTCAGAAGTAGATCCCAATCTGTTTATACTTGAATAAAATTTGATTCAAATCGGAAAGAAAATAAAAAGCTATAGGGGTGTTGCGATCTTAAATGGGTCACACTGTAGGTAAAATAAAGTCCGAAAATATTATTTTAATGTTTTTTTTTTGTTTAGAAAACTTTTGTTTGAAATTAAACCCAAGCTTCCAGGTAGTTGTCAAGCAATTTGCAGTTCTTTTTTAAATAATTAATTTTAAAATGTTTAAAATTTCAATTTTTTCATTTTGATTAAATTTTGGAGTTACGATTTTTGGGCAATCCTGAACAAGTTTCATTAACAAAATTTTCCGATAAAAAATGCCTACTATGATTTTTTTCGCACATTTTGATACCTGCATCCAAATAGAATTTTTCCGTAAAATTAACAGAAAGACCAATTTCCCTACAATGATTTATTTTCTTTTATTTTCTTCTTAGATTAGCTCCGCGAGTTAGATCCTATTTTAACTGAAATTTGATAAAAGTCCATTTTACGTCAAGCAGACCGAGACTGCACGTCCACAGGTAGGTACTGTCTTTCAACATTAGAAATATGTCCATTCTGCCTGTACCTTGTTATCGAACAATATAATTATGCAATGTTCTGTCCGATGAATAGAATAAGCGAAACATTCAATAAATTTTGTATAGTACGTGACTTATTTAGTAAATTTCTTGGTAGTTTTAAAATCCAGGCTAAGCGTGCTATAGGTACTGCAGTAATTATTATTGCTATTTAGTTTTTTCAACTTATCTTTATATTGTTCATTTTAGTTTTTTTGTTATTAAGTTTAATTACTAGGTTTGGTAAAACCATGTAAAAGTATTTATACGTAAATAAATAAATAAATAAATAAATAAATAAATAAATAAATAAATAAATAAATAAATAAATATACAGGGCATTTCTTAATGACGTGCTAATATTTCAGAGTGTGATTCCTTAGGTCACTTTACGAAGAAAAGTTCATGTGAACATATGTCCGCAACGGCTTAATTTTTTTGTTACAGGGTGTCGACTTTTTTTATCCGTTGTTTTTAATATCTCAGAAAGCAGTTTAGATATTATTTTCAATTTTGGCATGTGTTAATAAGATATAAAACCATATATTTTAGTTAGAAAAGTTATTTTATCACTCCGTCAGTGGCGTCCCTGCAAACATGTCCTCTGATATTTTTTACCAACAAAGTGGTACGTCACTGACATTTTCCCACGTGGATATTTTTTCTGATTAGCCTGGTCAATTCTACACAAAAACGGTCTCTTGCGTTTTTCTCGTCAGATTAAAATAATTGAATTCAAATTGCTTCATTAGCAGTAAGGTAAAAGACCCAATTATCGTCACTAACCTAATTATCGTCAGTTCTTACAATTTTTTGTGGAAAATAAGAAATTAGGTATTCGTTCATGTACAACGGAAATTAAAGATATTTTTTTGTACATTTGGAAATGTTTTTATACAACTCTTTTAACCGTTCGCATCTTAGATTTTTTATTAGAAACAGTGTTTCAGTGGGGGTGTTAGACTCTTTACCAATAGCCCCCTTTAAATTCTAAGGTAAGAGGAGGGTACAGGCTACCTATATTTTTTATTGTTGAGCTTATTTTTCAATTCTTAGTTTTTGGGAATATATTTTCTAATTCATAAAGGATGTTATTTTTGTTATTTAACCATATGATATTATTTTTTTATAATTTTAACAGCAAAAAAAAATAGGTGACGATATTAGGGAAAGCCACAAGAGAGATTACCCAATTATCGTGATAAGTGACGATAAAGGGGTTTTTACATGAAATTTTCAGTTCAGTAAAAAATATATTGATATTGTCATTACGAAGCTGTTTTATTTTTTAACAGCTATACAAAGGTACAAAATTTTCGGTACCTAATTATCGTCATCCACTTTTCTGAATAGTTTGGCTACAAAAAAAATATTTCAACGGGTGACGATATTATGGGCTATCTATGACGATAATATGATAGATGGAAAAAATACTACTTAATGAAAATATTGAATGAAGCAAGTTTCTTGTCATTTTACTTAAAATTAGAAAAATATGATAAAAATCAAGTGAAAAAGATAAATTAAAAATAAATAATAAAGTTAATATTAATAATTATTATAATATAAATAACAATCCTCTTTACCAGTGAAGGCCTAAAGTGACCTTGTGCGAGATAAGAGGGGGCTGCACATTCGAGACAAGAGACAGCCACTGAGTATTCTAGTATACTAGGACAAATTTATTTTCCATAAAAAATCTCAGTATCGCGATTGAAATTCGAACCCGGGACCTCGGAATTTAGGGTGAGAGTCAAGCATGCAGTCATACTGTCATATTAAAATTGGGCATTCTGCTGTCAATATGAAAATATGGATTGCTTGGACTATTAATAAATTTAATATATAGAGACTACAGTGTTAAGAAAATTACATAAAGTGGAATGAATTGACAATGTCATCTATAAGAAATTATTGGAGAATATGAAGAAAGTGATACTAGAAAGAAGGCTATTAATAGGAAATAATATGTGTGCGAAGTGTGATATGTCAATGAAAGATAATATGTATTTCTGTTTAAAAAAAATTTTACGTACACATTCCATTCGTTTATAGGTATAATTTGATTTATTTCTTGTTCATTTTATAACTATTCTAATTTGTTATAAATTTTAAATGCTTTAGTTTTAAAATAATTTAAAAAATATTTTAAATAAAATTTCTGATATCATCTAAGACTGTGACGATATTTAGGACATGTGTATGACGATATATAGAGCGTCAAGTGACGATTATTAGGACAATCGGTTTTTATTCCCTATTGCACTAAAAATATAAAACGACATTCTATTTCCGTTAAAAATATCTTATTACTCTCATTTAAAAATAACTCAAGTATCAGAACATTAAATAGCTATATTAATTTTGAGTTTTCATTACAGAATTATTAAAGTCAAAAGTTAAACTTTTGCATAACATGACGATAATTGGTACATTTACCTTATTGGCTAATAACACAGGCACACAAAATTAAAAAAAAAGTCGAAACCCAGAGGGTAGACCCCCCTATCTCCTTATATTTTGGGACGCTGAAACCGAAAATTATAATAAAAAAAGATTTTAACTATCCAATTTCCCCCTAGTTATCCCCTTACAACCCTCTCGGGGGATTGAAATTCCATTTGTTCTAAACATTTGAAAAGCAGATTTTTTTGGTGCGCTGAAACCGAATATGATGATAAAAACTGATTTGAACCACCCAGTCACCCCCTAGCACCCCTTACAAATGAATTATTTACAAACCCCAGGAGGGGTTGAAATTCTACTTATTCTAAACATTTGAAAAGTATGTTTAATCCCAGGTTGTTTGGTGCGCTGAAACCGAATATGACGATAAAAAAATGATTTCAACCCCCCAGTCACCCCCTAGCATCCCCTTACATTTTTTATCGTCATATTCGGTTTCAGCGCACCAAAAAACATGAGAATAAACATACTTTTAAAATGTTTAGAACAAGTGGAATTTCAACCCCTCCTGGGGTTTGTAGGGGGTGCTAGGGTGGTGCAAATTAGTTTTTATCATCATATTCGATTTCAGCGCACCAAAAAACCTGTTTTCTAAATTTTTAGAACAAGTGGAATTTCATTCCCACCAGGTGGGTTGTAAGGGGGTGTTAGGAGATAATTGGATAGTTAAAACCTGTTTTATTGTCATATTCGGTTTCAGCGTCCCAAAATACATAGAGGTACGTGGGTCTACCCTCTGGGTTTCGACTTTTTTTAAATTTTGTGTGCCTGTGTAATTTTTGAATATATAAATTTAGTTATCTTGGAATAAATGACGTTTTTACAAACATCATTTTCAAAACAATATTTGTCGACATAAGGTAAGTTGTTGGTGTTCAAAACCATCTCATCGTATTCTTCGATTGTTAGTGTTTCATTGACTTTATTTTATATTTTCGTTGTTTTTTTTTTGAATATCTCAGTAAATATGGTGAATTATACGAATGAGATAATACATTACGTATATGGTCTCGCAGATGGTAATGCAACAAAAGCCAGAAGTATAGAAGTATGTATCCTAATCGTGCCTTGCCAGATAACCGATTTTTCGACTATTCATCGCCGTCTTTGTGAAACTGGTAGTTTCCAAAAAGATACTTCGGAAGGTAGACCTCAAACTGTCAGAACACCCGAAATTGAGGAAACGGTGCTGCAGGAAATCCACGAACATCCTGAGACGAGTACCACAGCTTTAAATATTTGTCATCAAATTGTTTGGTGAATTTTGGTTGATTTTTTGTTGGATCCGTACCATATTCTAAGAGTACAGGTATTACTCCAGGGATTTTCCATAGCGTGTGAACTTATGTCAGTGGTACTTTCAGAATATTACACTAATTCCGCAGTTTGAGTCACAAATTATGTTCATCGACGAAGCAAGTATTTCTAGGAGTGCCATTCAAAATTTCCAGAATAATCATGTGTAGGCGGACGAAAACCTCCATGGCATAACCGAAACCATTTTCCAAGAGCAATTTTCGGGTAATGTATGGGTAGGAATTATTGGTAATTATATTATAAGCCCTTTTTTCTGCCAAGATGTCTTAATGGACAATCTTTCCTGCATTTTCTCCAAGAAGAACTACCTGATGTGCTGCTTGAAGATGTATCAGTTGAGTTAAGGAATCAAATGTGGTATATGCACGATGGAGCTCCTGTTCATTTCAATGTAATTGTTTGCGACCATTTACATGTGGTTTATCCTAATCGTTGGATAAGTTGCGGAGGACTTCAGCAATGGCCAGCAAGACTCCATGATCTCAACGGGTTGGATTTCTTTTTGTGAGGTCATCTTAAAATCCCCATTAGAAGATTTAAGAGAGCGAATAGTTGCCTCTTGTGAAACTGTAACATACAATTTTTGCCGTAGTCAAAAATCCTATTTTATTTCCGACCATATTTTGAGTATCACTCAGTAAGTTACAAAATTTTACCGTTCATTTAATAATAAGTACTATTGTAAAACACATCACAAAAACTTCTCATTTTGTATACTTAAATATTTCTACAATACAGCACCCTCTTTTTAAATATTTATTGTACTAATTAAGAAACAAGGTTACCATAGATTTCTTTATGGATCTACATTTACTCGTGGTCAAACAATACATTAGTTTCCATTATAGTCCAGGAGGCAGTGAAATTTTTTCGTACTTATTTTCCCAGTCGGTGTATATGAATTAATCTGTTCTCTTAGTGACAAAAAACAAGAATTTTTGAGTCTGGCTAAAATTTTTGGATGGATTCAAAAAATAAAAACACAATGCAAGTCCACTTATTTTCCCAGTCATACATATTTTACATTTACTAAAGTGGAACATAAAGTTTATGAAAATAGCAGTCTGGCTTATCTCAGATAGCGGAAAGTGAGTCTGGCTGAAAATTTGCCAGGCTTGAAATTTAGCACATAAATTGATACAATTCTAAACTGTAATTAAAAATAAGTCTGGCTCATTTAAGAAATTGGCAAATGAGTCTGGCGGCATCTTCAAAATGGGAAAAATAGAAAATTTTTGCTCTTATTTTCCCGGATTTGAAAATTTGTCACGTGATAGATTATACTATAATTTCATAGAAAATACACGTCTGGCTGACATTTAGAATCACGAAGGCCTTGCCAGACTCACAAGCCAGGTAGTTAAACGAGGAGTGGAATAGCATCACGTGCGTATTTAGGTAACGACGCTGGAATGCGAGTTACCTGAGCGCAGCTGCCTAGACCCCCGTCCCTTGTATACCTATCTCTACAGTTACTCGGATTTTGAGTTCGTTCTTACTACCATATGACAATATACACTATAGTGATGGGTCGAACCAGCTATTTTTGTTTAGCAGCTACTTCTGCTACTGCCACTTTCAATTAGCAGTTAAAAATAGCTGCTATTTTAATAGCAGCTATTTTTTAGCATTAGTTGTTGTTTTGGCTAAATGGCGCATATTAACAGTATTAGCACTATTAGCAGATAACAAATGAAACTTTATATAAAAAAAATGCAATATCTGTATGGGTGGCTAAATGGCGCATATTAACAGCATTAACAGATAACAAATGAAACTTTATATAAAAAAACGCAATATCTGTATGGGTGGTTAAATATGATTAGTTTTAAAGAAATATAAATTATCTCTATAACGTTTATTACAGTTTATTTTTTATATTCCGCTAGCAGAACGAACATAATCATGTGTAATATATTGTTAAAATAATAGTTTTTACTTTTACATGAATTACAATTCACATGTACGTATGACACTAATCACCTGTATAATTGAACGTGCCGAATTCAGCGCGCCTGACGATCATTAGACGAGTCTGGCAAGTCTTTAGGGGTGTTCCACATTAGCCAGATTGTATTTTAAGCTGTTATTATAATATAGGCCATCATCTGATAAATTTTCATGACTGCGAAAATGAGGGAAATTTTTTTGGTGAAAAATTTTCAGTTTTTCACCTACCAGACATATTATCCATACTCACAGATTAGCCAGACTATTTTTTTTACTTAACTTCAGTATACCTCTTTCTACTAGAACTATTTTTATCACTGGGAAAAAAAGGGCAGTGTATTCGTATGTTCTGACGCATTTTCCGCCTCAACCCATCGGAAAACCCCCCCCTAAATATATATGAATTTTGCTTAGAATTACTAACCGAACAATTCTATCCATGTTTGCTGACTGGGAAAATAAGTACCGAAAATCGTCACTGCCTCCTGGACTATTACTAATCTATTACTTTAAATATTAATAATACTACCAAAATCCAGATGGCGTAAAGCGCTTGACAGAACTGTTGTTTTTTAAACCATATTAGCTTTCCTTGTAATTGAAACTTAATTGGTATTCATTTTACTATTCTGAACTGTCAATGAAAGTTGTGCGACTCAACTGCGATATCTCCGAGACTTTGTCTAATTTTGTTGTATCGTCAATTACCTAGTGCATCAATAGATTTTGAGGTAAATTAGTTTTATTATTATTCTTTTATAACATATAGGCACCTTCTGTGCTATATATTTTTTTGTTCAATTGACCATGTGAGTATTTGTAAAATCTAATTTTGGTTTCCTTCTTTCCTATGATGGCGTTATAGTTCTGGCAGCTTAAGTAAAACTATTAAGTAAAAGTATATAAAAATTATTAAGTAAAATTATTAACTAAAATTACTAAATTAAAATAATTAGTAAAATAGAATAAGTACTAAAATAAAATTAGTACTCAAATTTTTGATGAAGTTCCATTTGTTTAAACAGAAGAATTTATGAAATTAAAAACTTCTGGAGGGTTTAATTTGCCGAAACAAATTAAACAATGTTTATTTGGAATTCAGTCCATAAGGAGAATTTAGTTTTTCTATCAATCAAATTGTGAAGATTTAATAAAAAGAAATTCTTGGATTCATTTGGTATATTCTTCCACACGGAGCACGTGTCAGGGGGGAAACATTTCCTATTGTAAAGAAGCCAATTAAACTTCAGTTCCTAGAGATTCATTTTCGTAAAATTAAATTTACTCAACTAAGCCGAACTATTTCGACAATCAAGCACAGGTTGAAATTTCTTGCCAACGTCTTCACGCTGTAAGCATCGAGACGACGACGTGGTCCACCAGGTCTAACGAGACACCTTAGGACACGGTGAGAGTTTTGTGTAGTGTTAAATATTATTGGTGAATTATTAACATCCACCTGGTGTTACATATTTTTTTTTTTATGCAGGCCATGAGGTCCTTGATCAGCATAAATTTCGTTCTTGTTTTATTGCTGTACATTTCTATATAATTAAGATTATCATTTCATCTCTTTTTGAAATTTGGAACATTTTATTAGTTATAACTATTTTTGATCGTAACTTTGTTGAACATTTGAAATTGCTATTATTTCTTTTTTTTTTTACATTTATGATTATGTAATTTGCTCACGTAAATTTTAATATCGACCTGAATACTTTTATAATAAATTTTATCACAATTATGTTTTTTCAATCTTTATTTTTTTTTTCTTAATCAAAAGTTTATCCTTTCTAAATTTACCTGTAGGAGTTTTCGTCCTGGTAAAAGGGGGTCAGTAATCTCAATTAAGGCTGCAGGTGGCGCCCCAGATTAAATTCATTTTTAAGCCCTCCTTTTACCAGACACGAATTGTGTGACAGGTGTCAAATAAAAAGTGTGTAGTGTACTTTCCCCTACATAAAATAAGAGCCACAAGGTCGACCTAAAGGTAAGAAAACTCACGCTTATCTCTAAACAAGTAGCTAGCCGAGAGCCGGGGTTCTTCTGGTTGTCACGTCGTTCTTGGGACTTGTCCCGGGGATAACGAGGGAACCTGAAGGCTCCAAACAGGCGTTCACTCCACCCAACAACATCGGGAGGAGCGGAAACGTAACAAAACAATACGGCCGGGAATATTTGAACGAGTGCGCGACTCGATGCAAAGACTGGCGGAAGCATGCCTATTAAGTGAAGGTGGCCATTTCCAACAATTTTTATAAAACAGAATTTATCATTATCAATGTTGTTTTTTTTTTCCTTATGGGTTGCGGTGCGAAGCCCGCCGTACTGAAGCTTAAGCTTATTGTACCCCATAGTCTCGTTATCCCATTAATTCCGTTCCTCTCCAAAAGGAGAGTATACGGTCAATGGGAGCTCTGGCTAGTTCTTCCGGGGTCACGGTTAGTCCCCCGAAGTATGAAAACCTCCCAACCACCAAGGCTGGGCATTCACATAGTATGTGGTGAGGAGTTTCTTCATCCTCACCACACATCCTGCATTCTGGATTATCCTTCACACCTATGTTGGTTAGGTGTCTGTTCAGTGTGCAGTGTCCTGTTAGAATTCCTACTGCACACCTCAGCTGTTTTCTGCTCAGCTTTAGCAATTCGTTAGTCTTTGTCTTGGATGGCCCGCCGGTGATGAACATACGTGACTGTCTCATCCCCGGCGCGCCAGTCCAATACAAGATATGTTGCTGACTCAATAGTTCCTTTACCATTCCTCTTGCGGTATTGTATGATATCCCGCAGGATGGCTCCGGCCCCATCAAGGCTGTTTTTGCGCCTTCTTTGGCCAGCTTATCTGCTTTCTCGTTGCCTTCATTGCCCTGGTGTCCTCGCGTCCACTCCAGTTGTATACTGTTGTGTTCCGCCAGTTTCGCCAGGGATTCAAGGCAGTCTTTTACCGTTTTGGAACGTATCTCTACTGCATTCAGAGCTTTGATAGCTGCTTCACTGTCAGTGATGATGCGGATTCTTTTGTCAGTATATGACCTCCGGATCATTTCTTGTGCACAGATTTCTATGGCTGTGACTTCTGCTTGGAACACCGTTGCAGTACTGCCCAGGTTCAGACTGATGTCTGTCCCTGGTTGGTCCCCCGTAACACCTGCTCCAGTACTTCTTGACGTTTTCGATCCGTCAGTATACCATATGGTATCATTTGGATGTCTTCGCAGTTGCCTTGTTCCTTCCTCTCCCCTATCGGGTATGTATACCCTGAAGGTCTTTGTGAAGTTGTGGCTTCTGCTGATTCTATCTGACTACATATCTAGTAGTCGATTTTTTCTTATTTGTTGGAATATGTCAATGTTAATAATAATTAGTTTCAATTTGAATTTAATTGTTTTAATCAAAAACGCAAGAGACCGTTTTCAGAATTGACCAAGCTAGTATCTAAACATCTATATGGAAAAATGTCAGTAGCGTACCACTTTTTTGGTAAAAAATATCAGAGGACATGTTTGTAGGGACGCCACTGGTGGAGCGATAAAATAACTTTTCCAAGTAAAATATGTAGTTTTATATCTTACTAACACATACCAAAATTAAAAATAATATCTAAAGTAGGTACTTTCTGAGTTACTAAATAATAACGATTAAAAAAAAACTCAACACCCTGTAGCAAAAAATGTAAGCCGGACATATGTTCATATGAACTTTTCTACATATAGTCGGGGAGCCCTCCCTAGCTGTACGTGCACCCCCCCGCCCGATCCTTGGGGACAATGTTTTTCATCGGCTGTACTTTCAAAATGGCGGCCATATGTTAAAAAAAACTGTTGCCAATGTTGTTTTTGTCATTTAACACAAAAACTAAAAAAGATGGACAAAAACTTTCTTCACAAAAAACAACGTGCATAAAATTTTCTACAATTTTGTATCTATACAATATTTTCCACCATTTTCCAGATAAATGAGTCCAAAATTAAGAAAACATGGAAATTCATATATCGGTAAATCACTTAAAAGAAATAACTGTGACAATTACTGTAAGGCGTATAATATAACTTTATATTATTAACATAAAAAATTAAATAAAATAAACTGAAAAAAATTAATAATAATAATATTATAATCTGCAGATATTTATCTCGAAAGCGGTAACAGTGGTATCTGGAAAACGGTAACTCCTATCCAAATATTGTATAGGAACAAAATTGTAGAAAATTTTATGCACTTTGTTTTTTGTGGAGAAAGTTTTTCTCCATCTTTTTTAGTTTTTGTGTTAAATGACAAAAACAATATTTGCATTTTTTTTTAAACAGACACCATTTTGAAAGTACAGCCAGCTTTTTTTTTAGGACATGTCTTAAATTGTTCCTTAGGCTTTAATCTTTATGAAAAATATTGCCCCCAAGGATCGGGGGGGTGCACGGACAGTTAAGGTGGGCTTCCGAAGTTTTACGTTTTATATTAAATCTTATATTTTATCTTAAGAGCTGAATCATTTATCTGGAAAATGGTAACTCCAATGCAAATCTTGTATAGGAACAAAATTGTAGAAAATTTTATGCTCTTTATTTTTTGTACATAAAGTTTTTTTTTAGGACAGGTCTTAAATTGTTCCTTAGACTTTAATCTTTATGAAAAACATTGTCCTAAAGGATCAGGGGGGGGGGGGGCACGGACACTCAGGGTGGGCTCCCGTAGTAATAAGATGACCTAAGAAATCACACTCTGAAATATTAGCATGTCATTAAGGAGCACCCTGTATAATTATAAAAGTAATTATATCTACTTGATTTGGTCTAATTTTTAGGAGGTTCTATACATTTTTATGGGTATATATTTATTTACACACTTTTTACTTACCTCAAGATGAACAGGATTATTTATTCCTATCAATAAATTAGGGCCAAACCAAAATCTAAATGGTTCATTACCAGTACTTTCAAAAATGGAATATATTTTTAAGAAAATGTCTGAAAATAGAGCCGACAGTTCAATTAATTTTTTTCTGAAGTATCTTGGATTTATTTGTTGAAGTGCAATGATGAGAATACAGAATACATAATAATGATGATGGACGACAAAGACATGCATATTGTACAATTTTAGAAATATGAACAAAAGTAAAACTTCAGTTTTCACTAAAAGTTTCACATGCAATTAAATTAATTGCATTTTGTTTTTTATTACTTTTTGGTAAAAAGTCCAGAAAGTGTCGAACAATTAAAATAAGATGGAAAACACCACTTATCCCATTAAACAACTTGCCTTGAAAAACACTAAGATCACAAAGTTTATATAAACTTTATTACTTATTTTAATGAGTACAAATGTAATTTTTCTTATTTTATATTTGAAGAGAAATTGTTCATAAACAGTTTTGTTTATTATGAGAGGACTTTAGCCATACACTTCGAAGGAATGTACAGGGTGGTTAAGAAATAAGGAAACGTGACTACGTTTAATCAATCATAATTATGACAAAAATATCAACTTTGAGATACAACGTTCAAATTTCATATTTATTAATTAACATTAAATACATCTTTTCCAGTAATATTTTTAACCCCCTCTTAGAAAAACTTTACTCCTGGCACTATTTCACGTTCCCTCATTTCTTAACTACCCTGTATGAAATTCTAACTATGGCTAAGGACTTCGCAGAATGAGCAAAATTTTTATGAAGCATGAATTTTTTCCTTAAATTACGAAATAAGAAAGATTGCAAGTACAGTTAGATTCATCTGGACATGTCAAAAGGTCTTAGTGAATGCCATCTTTTCATATATTTTTTTAATTTTTTTTTGCAAGCTTTCACAAAGCTATGGCGTCATCAATGCTTTTTTCAAACGACAACTCTCATTTTTTGTTCCGGAATTATCAAGAGCACATTTTTTATTTACAATTCAGTAAATATCGATGAAGGGTGCGTGAGGAGATTTTTAAGAAAAACTATCTTGAAATTTAAAAACACTAACTTTACTAGAAATGCGTGGCAGAAGCCAAGATGACTTAGGTATTTTTTTAATGCTTTCGGCGATGAAGAGCTGAAATCGTCCTCGTTATATTGTTTTTAAATTATTTTTCTTGAATGCACAAATTCCGATGTTTGCTTGACTATCAGTTTCACGTGTAATTTACGCGAGCAGTGTGTTTCGAGTGTTAGCTGTTAATTATTTTTCTAAAAATCATGAAATTAACCGAACGTGAAAGAATTAAAATTATTTCCGCGATTGGTTTTGGTGACAGGATGCGCAACCAAACCACTCAAAGCATGATAAGCAGGCATGTTCGCGATCTTCCTAAATATGATCATCACCACACATCACCTTAATGTTTTGTTGACAGCAGTGGCGGTCTGGGTGTCTAAAGCTTAGTCGGCATTTTACAATATACGATTTGAATATTTTTGCTTCGCATGTAAATAAACGTCGTCCCGAAATTTTTTTGATGAGCGGGGGGGGGGGGGGCGAAAAAAAATTTTTCGTCCTAAAATTACCCCTCGTTCGACGCGGCCCTAGGGCCCAGTCGGCATTTGCCGACTAGCCGACCTGGCCAGACCGCCACTGGTTAACAGTGCAAGAAGTCCCTATTCAACACCTAATAATAATAATAACTTTAATTATACTCAGGCCATATTAAGGACATTGCGTCTTATTCTAATATGGCAGTGTCCACTAGGGTGGTTCAAAAATGACTTAATTTTTTTATAGACGATCTCGATCCCCCAATTTGTTTCCAAAACCTAAAAGAGTTAGTACGTATTTTTTGGTTTTTGAAAATTTTGCTTTTAAATGGTGCCTATGGAGACCCTTTAAATTGCATGGGGGAAATCACTTTTTGGGATTTTTTGAATAATTGTTCAGGGTTAGGGAAAATCTTGCGTTAAACTTATAGGACTTGGAGACGACTATTCATCGAGGAATTTGATGTAGATACATATGCCCCTAACACACCTCCACGGTGCCCCGAAAACTACCCTTAAATCAAAAAATTTAAATTCTTCAATAGAGTCCCAGAAACAGATCACTTTTCACTTTTTTTTGTCTCTGTGTAATATATTTGCATACGCAATTTTCTAGAAAATGGCGGAGGATCCGGTGATATTCATATACAGGGTGTTTTGAAAAGATTGGGACAACGCCTAGCTGTAGATTTTTGTCATCAAAACAAGTCGATTTAACTCAAAAAGTAGTGGTCTAACTCTTTTCGTTTTCGTTTTCATACAGGGTGGCAAATTAAAAAAATTGTATTCGTAATTTGTCTCTATCTTAGAGACTATTATACGTATCTACTTCAAAATTGGTAACGTCATGTTTTTCAGGGCGCTAATTACAATGGTGCTATTACCGATGCCATATTTTATAGATGGCGCTAGTTAGAGGACTTTTACGTGACACTTTAAGCCATAACTTTTTTGAGGTTAGGTTTTGGACATCGTCTTCTACTATAATCGAAACGCAATTTAGTTTCCTAAAGAAAAGATGTCCTTGTTTAAACGCGAAAAATGCACCCTTTCAGAGAAATACGCGATTTACAACTTTATCACACACCAATTCGAGGAAATTCAATTATACCTAAAAGCGGTTTTCTTATCTAGTAGGTGTACGTATAATATTCTCTAAGATAGAGACAAAATATGAAAACAATTTTTTACTATACCACTCTGTATCTTGGAAACGAAAAGAGTTAGACCGCTACTTTTTTGGGTTAAATCAACTTATTTTGATGTCAAGAGTCTACGCTAAGCGTTGTCTCAATCTTTTCAAAACACCCGGGGTGTTGAATTTCTTCGAACTGGTGTGTGACAAAGTTGTAAATCGCGTATTTCTCTGAAAAGGTGCATTTTATCGCGTTTAAGAAACTAAAATGTTTCGAGTTTCGATTATAGTAGAAGACGATGCCCAAAACTTAACCTCAAAAAAGTTTTGTTTTAAAGTGTCACGTAAAAGTCCTGTAACTAGCGCTATCTATAAAATATGGTATCGGCAATATCACCATTGTAATTAGCGACTTGAAAAACATGTCGTTACCAACATTGAAGTAGATACGTATAATAGTCTCCAAGATAGAGACAAATTACGACTACGATTTTTTTTACTTTGCCACCCTGTATCTTGAAAATGAAAAGAGTTAGACCACTACTGTTCATCACTGTTCATCACTTCGAAATGCATATGCGACCCAATGGAGTATCAGAAAAAGACCACTATTTTAATTTTGTGTGCCTGTATTATTACTATCGATCTAGTGGAATATTTATCAACATTTTTTAGTTAATTTTCATTTATTTAAACAGTCCATTTGTTTAAATAATTTTTTTCTCGAAAATTCGTCAAAAATCCTGTTTTCTGAGATCGATCTGGCAGTCTAATATTTTGAAATAATTTCCATTGTTTAAATAATAAATTAATATTTATTTTCAACTTTTCATCAAATTATGCTAGAAAAGTCAGCTTTTTTCTAATAGAGTCATAATGAAATTTGTATATTAATCAATTTTATGTTTTTCATATCTTAGGTCTATAATTTCAAACCATAATTTATTTAAACAAAGTAAATTTGTTTAAATAAATGAGAGTTTATTAGATAATATAGGTAAGATATCTAAAACTTAAAATGTTAAAAAGTTGACTTTTCTAGCATAATTTAAAAAAAGGTTGAAAACAAATAATAATTGATTGTTTAAACAACTGGAAAATATTTGAAAATAAATTGATGTCACTTAAAAATAATAGACTGCCAGTCCTATCTCAGAAAACAGAATTCTTGACGAATTTTCGATAAAAAAAAATATTTAAACAAATGGAACTTGTTTAAACAAATGAGGGTTTATTAGATTTATTAGATAATATAGGTAATATATCTAAAATATAAGATATTGGGGGTATATTACAAGGAAAGCTGACTTTTCTAGCATAATTTGAAAAAAAGTTGAAAATAAATAATAATTGATTGTTTAAACAGTTTAAAAATATTTGAAAATAAACTGATGTCATTTAGAAATAATAGATTGCCAGGCCGATCTCAGAAAATAGGATTTTAGACGAATTTTCGAGAAAAAAAAATATTTAAACACATGGAATTTGTTTAAACAAATGAAAATTGACAAAAAAATGTTGATACATATTCCATTAAACCTATACTTTTTAAGAAAAGACGAAAATAAAGTGTTCAAAAGGATCAATTCCCTCAAAAATTTACATTCTTTGATTTAAGGGTAGTTTTCAGGGCACCGTGGAGATGTGTTAGGGGAGACAAACCCATATATATATATATATATATATATATATATATATATATATATATATATATATATATATATATATATATATATATATATATATATATATATATATATATACATCAAATTCTTCGTTGGATAGTCCTCTCCAAGTCCTATAAGTTTAACGTAAGATTTTCCCTAACCCTGACCCTAACCCTCTATAAAAATTTAAGTCATTTTTGGACCACCGTAGTGTCCACTGTCCACAAAATACTCAATAAAGCATCCATATAAGTTATGCTTCGTCATGAACTGTCTGAGAATGATTTTGATCGGCGAAATCAACTCTGCAAGCAACTGCCAGAACTAAGCAATAATGATAAAAACTTTGTAATGAATATGTTTTTCGAATGAAGCTAGCTCTGTTTTAAACTGCCATGTCAATAGCAAATTGTCGTTGTTGGGCTACAAATAATCTCCACTGAATGATGAAGATGAAGATGGACTCAGAACCAGAGCTGGGTAAAGTACTCTGGTAAAGTGCTTTGAAGTAGTACTTGAAGCACTTTTAGGGCTTCAAGCACTGTGCTTCAATTACTTTTAAAAGAGAGTACTTGGTACTTGACATTTGAAGTACTTTGCATAAGTACTTGGAGCTTTAAAGCCCTTTCAGAGGGCTTCAATTACTTTCGAAAGTGCTTCAATTACTTTTAAAGTAATTGAAGTCCTTTTCAGTACTTCAATTACTTTAGAAAGTAATTGAAATCCTTTTGCAGTGCCTGAAGTATTTCTAAAGTACGTGCAAGCTCTTTTTAAAATTCGTTCAAGGCCCTTCTAGACAATAAGTCTCATCATGAATTGTCAGGAACTAATAGAAAAACAAAATCGCTTGTGTTCACTGTTTAGTTATCCATAATTGGTGATGCAAGTGTGTGATTAACATTCCTGTTGTGTATTTGTGAAATAAAGAAAAGGTTAAGTCTTAGTTTTAGAATAATTGAGGACATGAGATGAGATAGTTAATTTATTTTCACCTCAATATGCGCAATAATTGAATCTGAAGCAAAATTTTTTTAAACTGTAGGTATTAAAGGTACTTTTAATTGGTTTTAACGAAATAATTATTTTATGTTTAACCATGTTTTGTAATTTTATTTTATTTTTTTTTCGATTCGTTTATAGTGCTAATGAATGGATTTTGATAAGACCCTGTGCAATGTGTTTGTAATGACGTTAATAAAAAAGTTGAAAAAAAGATTAGAGTAGGAAATGATTGCAAGGGGTAGACAACTTCTTTTATCATGGGTTCCGTAACTTGTAGAATTAGGTCAAAAATGAAAAAAAAATTACCTTTTTTGGCCCAAAATAAGATGTTTTTACTCTTGTGAATTTTTTCGAAAATTCCTAAAAGTGGGGGAGGAGAAATGTAAAAGTTGAAAAGAAATCTGAAAAAATTTAGGTGAATGTATTATAGAAATTCAAGACTTTTTTTATTTGCAACTTTTCTGTAAAGTGTGTTTTCGCCGAGTTTTACCGGAAAAACACGAAAAACTACGCCTTTCTTTGACATTATAGCGTTTTAAAAATATGTAATTTAAAAATTTGAAGAAATTCAGACGTATTGAGACCTTCTAAACATGTTTTGTCTCTTGGAATTTTTTTGTAACTTGCTAATTACTTCCACGTCCAGTGGAAGTATAGTAACGACAAAAAATTTTTTAAAAATTTTTATTGTCCAAATAGGCTTAAAATGTCATGAAACGTCGAGATTTTAAGTTTGAGCGAAAAAAAAAATTTCTGTCTGTCTGTCGGTCTGTCGGTCTGTCTGTCGGTCTGTCTGTCGGTCTGTCTGTCGGTCTGTCTGTCTGTCTGTCTGTCTGTCGGTCTGTCGGTCTGTCTGTCTGTAACTTTTTTTTGTGCGCACGTTTACTCTGGAACCGTTTAAGATATTGACTTGAAATTTGGTACACATATGTACTTTAACGAGATCTAGAACTAGATTATATTTTCATCTTGTTCCGTCGAAGGGTTGGGGGGTAAATTTGGGGTAAATGGGTAAATCAAGCAGGTAAGAGTCCATGAAATTGGTATTTAGTATATACAAGAGAAGCTAAGGTCTCAAAAAAATTTTTGGCATTAGCCACCCTCATTACCACCCCCACCTCCTTATTAAAGGGGATGAAAAAAAAATTATGATTTAGCGTATGTACAGGAACCAGAAACCTCAAAATATTTTTTTACTTCATCCACCCCACACTACCACCCCCCACCCCACTACCGATGTGGGGTATCGTTTTATGGGTTTTTGGGGTAGAGGATTTCAAATATTATATTATTAAAGTTCCATAAACAATTATTTTCATATACAAAGTTTTTTCGTTGTGAGTGACTTGGATAGAGAATCTGGATGTGGAAGTAGTGATTCCTTGGGCAGCGGTTTTTTTCGAGTTACAGGCATTTTTTCACGATAAATAATGTACTACATTTTTTTGCACATTAAAAAATACGTGAAAATTCGAAAAAAGAGCATGATTTATATATATTAGGCTAACAGTTTATCGTGTCTCACATCCAAATAATAAATTTGATGATTTTTAATACTTATTTACAGATAATGAAATGACGCACTTTTATGCAGTGCTTGTTTACTGCATTTTATTCTTAAATGGCATTCGAAAAGGTACATCACGAATTTTATCTTCCTTATTGTTACGAAACAAATGGTTTTTTGAAAATAAGTTATTGATTAAAAAAGTCTTATTTCAACCCTTTGAATTAGTTCTCCCACTTTTATCATTAACAAATAAAAATTGTGAAAAAAAAAATTTTTATCGGAAAACTTTTTCATATGTTCAATTTAAAAATTATATTAAACCTTTAAAAATGGTATAACTTTATGGGTTTCATATTTTTTATAATAATATATATAAATCAAGCTCAGTTTTCGAATTTTCATGTATTTTTTTAATGTGCAAAAAATGTAGTACGTTATCGTGAAAAACTTCCTGTAACTCGGAAAATTAGCAAGTTAAAAAAAATTCCAAGAGACAAAAAATATTTAGAAGGTGTCAATGCATACGCCTGGGTTTTTTCAAAAATTAAATAACGTGTTTTTAAAGCGCTACAATTTCAAAGAAAGGAGTAGTTTTTCATGGAAAAACTCGGTGAAAACGCACTTTACGGAAAATTTGCAAATAAAAAATAGTCTTGTATTTCAATGATACGTTTATCTGAATTTTTTCAGATTTTTTTTTTTCAACTTTTACATTTCCCCTCCCTCACTTTTAGGAATTTTCGAGTGCCATATCTCGAAAAATATGCATTTTTCTAAAAAATTCACAAGAGTAAAAACATTATTTTGGGCCAAAAAAGGTAAATATATTGTTTTTTTTTGTCATTTTTGACCTTAATTCTACAAGTTACGGAACTCCCGTGTTCTACCCCTTCCGATTATTTCCTACTCAATCTTTTTTCAACTTTTTTATTAACGTCATTACAAACACATTGCACGAGGTTTCATCAAAATCCATTCATTAGCACTCAAATTAGAGATTTTGGTCATTTTAGCGCTCCGTTGACTGGACTATTAGCGCTTGTATTTTTGCGATTATTTTTACAAAACTGAAAAGTTTTAACATGTTTAAAAAGTAGGTAGGTACAAAACATAATTAAAAAAATAAATATTCTCTTATGTTAATTGGAAACCGATACCGCACTTTTTACATTATATTAAAAGAAAATTAATTTTCTAAAAAAATTGTTAAAGTAAACGTAAAAAATTATTTCATTAAAACCATTCAAAAGTATCTTTAAAAACCCACCTACAGTTTAAAACAATATTGTTTCTGTACGACTTAATGGCATAATGATTATAGAGCCCGCAAGCTTTTAAATAGTTTATGGCTTTTGGCTGTTTAAACAAATATTTGTCGTGAAACTTTCTATGGTTGATAACATCCATAAAGAGTATATTTCTTCAAATCGTAAATAAATGGATAGATTGTTATTAAAGCTATATTAAATTATTCAAAAAACCTATATATTGGCTTGATCTTTTTTTTTGAGGTTAGTACATATTTAATAGAGCCTTGGATATCTTAATATGTTTGAAATTTTGTTGTGAACAATCTCAATTTTATATTTTTGCAATATGACCAATACGACAGGAGATATTCATAAAAATGCGAGAAAAAACGATACAATGTAATTTCAATTGTTTGTCAACCTCGCCCAAGCCAAAAATGTACAGTCATACTTTGTTACATGCCAGATTCCAACAAAAAGAGTTCCTCCCCAAACACTTTTTAAGAAGTTTATTTTTACCCACTATAGTATTAGTATAGTATAGAATAGGTTTGACTTTTTTAGATATGTTTTTATATGAAATGTTTATTTTAATTTTAATATGTAATATGTATATTATTAATATTATTATGTACCTACACTACTTACTAATAAATACATAAATAATTTTCTTTTAGAGCGTTTATTCTTCCTGAATATTTCATGATCGTCATATCATTGTTTTTTAATCTCATATTACCACTTAACATTTATATTTCTGAGGGCTTGGTACTTGGTACTTTACTTTTTCAAGTACTGTACTTGGTAATTAAAGTACTTTTGTAAATAAAAGTACTTGATACTTGATGATTTAAAGCACTCTAGCTAAGTGCTTGGTACTTGGTGCTTGAAGCACTTTCTCAGAGTACTTTACCCAGCTCTGCTCAGAACCCTCAAAAAGTGAGTGCGTGGTGTGGGATAGTTGATGAAAGAATTCTGAATCCTTATTTCTTCTTTGAAAAGACCCTAATGGATGCGAGGTATTTGCATTTTCATTCCCACACTGGTAACTTTGTATCCAGATCCAGAAGGTCCGGATCTTCCGAAAAACGACTCTTTAAACAAGATGGAGCACCTCCCCATTACGCAGCCCCTATCCGAGCCTATTTAAATGAGATATTTCCGAATCGTTGGATATGATCAAGGGGACAATTCAGTGGCCAGCCAGATCGCCAGACCTGACGCCCTTTGATTACTTTCTATGGGAATACTTTAATAGCAAAATACATGTGAATTGCCCAATGAATGTAGAAGATTTAAAAGGAAGAATTAATCAATGAATAACCGAAAATTATCGACAACTTTCAAATATTATCCGTCTTGGCTACTGTCAGTTGTCAGCGCAATTTAAACATTTAATTTAATTGTTTTGGAATTTTTTTCATTTCTAGTAAAGTTAGTATTTTTAAATTTTAAGTTTTTTTTTTAATTTCGTTTTGCAACTTACATCGACATTTACCGCATTGTATGTGGAAAAATGCTCTCCCTCAAATTCCATAACAAAATATGGGGGTTGCCTTAAAAAAAAATGTTAATGTCGTCATAACTTTGTGGAAACCTGCCAAAAAAATTTTAAAAATGTTTCAACATGTTCGAGAGATTCTCCTAAAAAGAAGTGTATACACTTTTTGTCGATTATCCAGTACTTTACGAAAGCACTTTATATTCAGATGTTTGCAATATTCTAGACCTTTGTTCGAGTTACCTAAGGTAAATCTTTCTTTAGTTTACGAAATATCTATACCTTCTGTCTTACAAAAAAATATGTATGCATTTCCTATCAGTGGCAATGTTGGCATGCCCGGGGGTCCTTTCAATTTCTTTGCTATGCCATACAAATGTCTCCTTGACCAGTGCCAACAAATCCAGTATAACATTAACGTGATTAATGTAATCATAAAGAGGCCCCATGTTATCCTACAACAATAACAAAGTATTTTAATTTCACAATCAACAAAACTAAATGGTTTTTCATTTTTTTTTCATTTTAATTGCCTCATTTATGTTAACGTCCTGGCGATGTTTAGCTAATGCTACTCCACCACTTAATCAGGACCGCGCGGCGAGATGAGATGCGGTCACCCATTCAAGTGCCGAACTCGCCCGGCGTGCTTTTTAACCATTAAAATAATTTTATTAAATACCATATATTTTGACATATCACGTGTTTAACTAGGTATCTCATTTATTTCATTTAACAATTAGCCCTGTCAATGGGTCTAGAGGGCCGTGTTTGGACTATTTAGGAGGTAAACATACCAAAAATCTCCGAACACAGGAGATGCGGGGGGTGCAGGGGGGCACGAAGAAGGTCCCGGTTTTTGGTTTTTCGCTCATATCTCGAAAACGGTTAGCCATAATCAAAAAAAGTTGTCATATGCAAAATTAAAGCTGACTAAATTTTCTGCAATAATGTTTCTATTCATTTTTGTCATATTTGTCATGGTTCAGTAATGGATTATACCGTGCGTGTAATTTCCCATTAGGCATGTACATTCACGTAGTGCGAGAGATCTGACAACACAGCTGCCGTAAATTCCTCCGTCGGGCGGAGCATCCCAGCTCTGTTATTTCATTTCAGCCAGCTGGCACGCGCGATGTTGTAATTTTACTCCCTATGCCTAGCACTCCGCTACACGCACGGTATATGTTTTAAGTGTATTCCAACTTTATTATAAATTTATTATAAATTGAAAAAAAAATTTAATAATCATCGTGGAAAAACATTTGTTGTACAAATATCCGTTTCATAGCAGACTGAACTCAAATATCGAATAAAAAATGTCTTTGCGTCTGTAGGTGTGTGTGTGTGCGTGTATATGTATGTGTGCGTGTATACCGTTTCTTGTAAACACGATAATTTCTGTTAGACTTAAAATATTTAATTACAATTTGGAACATATATAAAACAGCATAGTACAATAATTCTTATTGAAATTGGGCCATATCTGTAATTCATGGTCATAAC
The DNA here is from genome assembly GCA_936432065.2 of Rutpela maculata. NCBI lineage: Eukaryota > Metazoa > Arthropoda > Insecta > Coleoptera > Cerambycidae > Rutpela > Rutpela maculata. Next base: position 362,811,074 of record OW386285.2, read on the forward strand.
CAGAGGCATATAAACTCTCACACTTACATAAAATAGGTTTTATTTTAATTTCAGAACAAAATGCATTTTTTTGATTAAGCATACAAAAATATGAAGATGTATAAGATTTATAAACCGCGATATACCGGGTGTAGGTTAAGTTCAAACCAACTTTACTTAATTAGATTATATATCAATGTTATCCTAAAATCTAGAACATGGTGTTTTTAATAAGATTATTATGTTGTGAAAGTAAGTTTCTGGTTATCACCATGTATTACAGATATACCCCAATTTCAATAGGGATTATTGTACTATGCTGTTTTACATATGTTCCAAATTGTAATTAGATATTTTGAGTCTAACAGAAGTTATCGTGTTTACAACGGTATACACACACACATACATATACACGCGCACACACACACTTACAGACATTTTTTATTCGATATTTGAGTTCAGTCTGCTATGAAACGGATATCTTTACAACAATTTTTTTTCCACGAGAATTATTGAAAATTTTAATTTTTTTATAACTTTAAAAAAGTTATGATAAAGTTGGAATACAGTTAAAATATATATAATCTATTACTGAACCATGACAGATACGACAATAATTAATAGAAACATTATTGTAGAAAATTTAGTCAGCTTTAATTTTACAAATAGCCACTTTTTGATTATGGCTAACCGTTTTCGAGATATGAGCGAAATACCAAAAACTGCACCCACCGCGCCTCCTGTGTTCGGGAACTTTTGGTATGTTTACCTCCTAAATAGTCCAAACACAGTCCTCAAGTCAAAAATTGTGATCTCTGCATTTCCCTCTAGAAATCATTCATTGACAGGACTAAATATAAATAATTAAATCGAGCGTTACAAATATCCGGGGACATGGAACGTCTTGACCTGCCGATGTTAGGCTAGGTAGTTAAGCAATTGAAAATAAGCTATTTGGTAATTTCCTCTTGCCTGATTCCTCAGAGGGTTTGGGGGAAGGTCCCGCCACTGAAACCGGCTCCGTTACTCAATATTCGAACTGTGCTTCAATCGCAGCCTGATATCAACCAAGACGGCTGAAGCTTTCTTTTTAAGTTTTATGCAATAATGATAATAACTTTCTTCGGATTCAGCTACATTTGTGTTAATTGGTCATGTCGATAGGCAAGATTGTCGTTATTGAATTGCAGAGGTTTCCACTGAATGATGAAGTATCTCACTCAAAAATTGAAAGTGGGATGGTTGATGAAAGAATTCTGGGTCCTTATTTTTTTAACGAGACCATAACCGGTGCGAGGTATTTGCATTTTCTTCAAGGCACCCCCGTGCCACACTGGTAGCTTTGTATCCAAATCTTGAAGAAACGATTTTGCGAGAAATGACTGCTTCTTTCAACAAGATGGAGCACGTCCCCATTACGCAGCTCTTGTCCGAGAGGTATTTCCGAATCGTTGAATAGGAAGAAGGGGCAATTGAGCGGCCAGCCAAATCGTCAGATCTGACGCCACTCGATTACTTTCTATGGGAATGCCTTCATAGTAATGTATTCGTGAATCGCCCAGTGAATTTGGAATATTTAAAGGGCATTTGACGAATTTTTCGTCAAATCCGCATATCAACGGAAATTACCGACAACGTTCAAAAATAGTTTACTAACCGTCCTGGATATTGTCAGGATGCAAATGGGGAGCAATTTAAACATTCCATTTAGTTATTTTGTAAATTTGTCCTTTTCTAGTAAAGCTAATATAGTATTTTTAAATTTCAAAACAGGTTTCTTAAAAATCTCTCCATGTAAGTACATCGATATTTTAGTCTGTCAGAAAATAATTATTAAAACCATCCTTAGGAAACCAATGCGTCACCCAGCTAGAATCTTTGTCTCGAATTTTAATGTTCTCACTTTAAGACAAGGTGTCCCAGATTTATTCGAACATAGTCTAGGGGGAGGTAGACCACACTGAGCTAAGTTCAAAACACCCCCACTAATGATAACCGGTTTCGAGATACGGAGTGTTTTGTCATTTTTGACCAATAGTTTAATCCGCCATATTTCTAGAACGCCCGTATATATTTGGATAAAATTTTGTGAGAATATAATATTCTATTAGACCTATCAGAAGCACAAATTGCTTGGAAAAATTTTGAGGACCAGACTTAATTTCTTTAATGTTGCTCTTAGTGCCTGATAACATCACCCTGTATATCATTTTTTTGGGACATGTTAGTAAGCGTTTGGAGGTCAATAGACCAGTGTGTAAAATAATGCCATAATATTTTATGGCACTTTTACGGTTATTTTTTTATAAATTTTCGAAAATATTAATTGATCAAATTTTAAATTCTTCAAATAAAATGAAGTTAACTAGCTGACGTCACTATTTTATTAATCTCACTTAATTACGCTACGGAACTGTCATCTGTTTCTAAGCTTTTTTGAGTTTAAATTTCCATTCAAGATAACACATTCCATTATGGTATGTTAATAATAAGACTTGTATTAACAGGAACGATTAAAATCAGTTACTAAAGTAAAAACCTTTAGAGAATAATATTAAAATATTAAGGGATTGTCAGTTTTATTCTGACAAAATAAAATCAACAAATAATTTATTAAGTAACAAAACTCACAACACTTATATAGAAGAAGCAGAATCATTAGCAGAATATATTTTCAAAACGAACACTACCAGCATTACTACATTTCTGAGAACGTTTTAATAAGTTTTTTACTGATCTACTAATCATTTCAGGGTTATTTCTAATAAAATCACATAGGTTAAAGAGAAATTATAATAACTGTTTTCGAGTGTAGAATTCTTCATTCTACATCTCTGAAAATAGTCCAGAGGTGTAAGATCAGGAAACCTCGATGGCCAGGACCTTCTCGACCAATCCATCTATTGGGGTAATGCTGATTCAGATGATCTTCGACCGGCAAAGAAAAATGAGGTCCAGGGCCATCGTGGATTCAAACCACGGTGACATCCTATAAATTGGTCGAGAAGGTCCGGTTAAGTGGCCATCGAAGTTTCCTGATCTTACACTATTTTTATGAGGCCACCTCAAGTCAGAGGTAAACAATGAAGAACTTCACACTCGGGTACAGTTACTATAATTATTTTTAAATACTATCACATGATAGTATTAGAAATAATCCGGAAATTATTAGTAGGTCAGTAAAAAACTTATTGAAACGTTCTTAAAAATGTATTAATGCTGGTCGTGTTCATTTAGAAAATAAGTTGAAATTTTAATTAATTGTTTCGTTCTGTTAATAATTTTGTTTGTTTATTTTAAATGTTGTGGGTTTTGTTACTTATTGTTAAGGATGTTAAATTTAATATTTAGTAAATAGAAAATAGATGGCTTGTTAAAAAAAAAATATACATAAATAGTTACTGTATGTCACTCGTCAATATAAGATGATTTACTAATAATTATAATATTTATATTATAATAAATCAGTTACTTTCTCATCCAATGTCTTCACTCTATTATAATTTTTACAGGTTATGGGCCCAAGCCACGATAGTAAAAGAAAGTAATTGTTAATAGTGTTATTACAATCAGCGTGTTTTTTGTTTGACACGTGAAAATCTCCTGTGTGGAAACAATACTTCTGTGTGAAGAAAATAAATATAGTTCTGTGTGAACAAGATTAAGAATGGCTGACAAATTAGCCATTGGAGTCAATATTAATAAATTCGATGGAAAGAATTATAGCCAGTGGAAGTTTCAGATGAGGTGTGCTTTGATAGCAAAAGGAGTTTATAATATTGCAAGTGGTGCAACAACAAAGCCACCCGAGGATAAATTGACTGAATTGAGTACTTGGATTCAGTCTGATGGTTATGCGATGTTTCTATTAACATCTTCAATGGAGATATCTCAAATAACGTTGGTGGAAAATTGTACTTCATCTAATCAAATATTGAATAAACTAAATTCTATATATGAGCAAAAGTCAGAGACTAATAAGATGCTCGTACATGAAAAATTTCACCAATATAAAATGGAAATGAATGACAATATTGCACAACATGTTTCTAAAGTAGAAAACTTGGCTCGAGACATTAGAAATGCTGGAGAAACTATTAGTGACGCAGCTGTCATGACGAAGATTCTCAGTGGATTGCCATTTAAGTATCGTGGATTCAGGCAGGCATGGCTTTCGTTAGATGAGGCTCGACAAACAATTGAAAATCTTACAGCTCGTTTAATTGATGAAGACGCTAATTTAACCTCGATAGAAGAAACCGAATCGGCCCTTGCGGTGTCTACATCAAATGGGAATGCAAATCAGAACAAGAAACCTTTTGAAAGTTTCAAGGCTAAAGTCGTTTGTTATAAGTGCCGTAGTCGTGGACATTATGCTCGTGATTGTCGTAAACATATAAAGCAAAATGAGCTGACTGCTAAAAACGATGTATCTGTTTTTAGTGCTGAACAATCTGAGTATAATCAAATTAAAACTATTTCTAGTGAAAATGTTTGGACAATGGATAGTGGCGCATCCACACATATGACCTATAAGCGTGAATATTTTTCTGCATTTGAGAAAATAAACGATGGTAGTACAGTAGTTTTGGGAAATAACCAAGTATTAGATGTTGAAGGTAAAGGGACTGTAAACATAAAGAAACTAATTAAAGGCTACTGGTATGATGGTACTATTACAAATGTGTTATTTGTTCCAAAGTTGAAAAGAAACTTATTTTCTGAAGGAGTCATAACCAAAAAGAGCATGAAAGTTGTAAAGCAAGGAGACAATGCAAAAATATATGATAAAGGTGAATTAGTTGCCTGCGCAGTACGAGAGAATAATAATTTATATCGGCTAGTATTTCAAACTGTAATTGTTGAGACAAATGTGACAGTTGATAATAGTTTAAAACATTGGCACGAAAGATTGGGGCATATAAATGTCAAAACAATTTGTGAATTAGTTTCTAAAAAACTGGTGCCTGACATATGTTTAAGTAACATGGATAAGTTCTTTTGCGAAGCTTGTGTATTGGGCAAACAGCATAAATTGCCGTTTAAAAAGAGTAATCGTCATGAACTAAAGCCAGGTGAGAAGATAGTTAGTGATCTATGTGGTCCAATGGATGAACCCTCCGTTGGTGGCGCCAGATACTTTATCCTATTCAAAGACGAATGGTCAAGCTATCGTGTTGTATACTTTCTTAAACATAAAAGTGATGCATTGGAAAGTTTTAAAGAATTCATTAAATTGGTGAAAAATAAGTTTGGGCACCAAATAAAAACTTTTCATACAGATAATGGCACCGAATATTGCAATACAGAATTTAAAAATTTATTATCAAAATTGGGCATTGAATTTGAAACTACAGCTCCGTATACACCGCAACAAAATGGAAGATGTGAACGTGAAAATAGAACTCTGCTAGAAAGTGCTAGATCAATGTTATATGCGAAAGACCTACCGAAATACCTTTGGGCTGAAGCAGTAAATACAGCTGTATATTTGTTAAATAGAACTTCAAACTCTCAGGTTGATAACATTACTCCATATGAAATCTGGACAAACAAGAAGCCAACGTTAAGTCATATTAGAATATTTGGAAGTACAGCTTACGCATTAGTACCAAACGTCAAACGTCAAAAATTAGATGCAAAAAGTGAAAAGCTTATTTTTGTTGGATATGAAAGTAATTCAAATAATTACAGACTTTTCAATACAACTACAAGAAAGATAACAGTTTCAAGAAATGTAGTTTTTCAAGAAATAAATATGGAAAAGTTTCAGAAAGAAAATAATGATAATATGGCAATATCAAACAAAAATGTTTTAGCTGAAATAGAATCAAGAAATGACGAGGCTCAAGAAGTAAACAATGGTTCTAATAATGCAGAAATCCATAATGATGAAGAAATTCCTGAAAGAAATGCGGATCCTGAAGATAATATATATCAACTGCGTCCTCGTGAGAATTTGATGATGCCAAAACGATTCGAAATAAATTTAGTTGAACTGGGTGTTCCTAAAAGTTATGATGAAGCTATTAGCAGTTGTGATCACAAGCAGTGGGAGGAAGCAATTCATGAAGAATTACAAGCTTTAGAGAAGAATAATGTATGGATAACAACAGAACTTCCACAAAATAAAAATATAATAGACTCTAAATAGGTTTTCAAAATCAAACGCGATCAAAAAGGTGAAATTACACGTTATAAAGCCAGGTTGTGTGCCCGTGGTTTTAATCAAAAACTAGGTGTTGATTATAACGAAACTTATGCTCCGACAACCAGATATGATTCCGTTAGAGTCGTCTTAGCAATTGCTGTTAAATATAAACTGAAAATGAAGCAGTTTGATGTTAAAACTGCATTTTTATATGGCGATATTCAAGAGGATATTTATATGACACCTCCAAAAGGTGCTAATATAGCTTCAAATATGGTATGTAAATTAACAAAATCTTTATATGGTCTCAAGCAATCAGCAAGAAACTGGAATTTGACATTTGATAGATTTATCAAAAGTTTTGGTTTTATTCAAAATAAAAGTGACAGTTGTATTTACAAATGTCAATATAAAGGAACATTTAGGCTACATTCGATAGGCGGGTTTACCACGGTCGGACCTGTCAAAAGCGTTCAGACTGTATGGTCCGACTTGATCAGCTGAGTGGTCGATGTGGTCACATTTTAAAACCTGACTTGTGTGGTCAGAATCGTTCGACGTGTTTGAATTTCAGTCTTAAAATGGCGACAGTAAATAAGTCTGATAAATAAAGGAACAATATACATTTGTGGAAATTACACATCATACCGGAGTAAAATTTAAAGTCCGATTAAGTGAATATGAAATTCAACGAGCTAATTCCATGACAAATCCATGATAAATCACTGTTAAAAAAGTCAAAATACCGATTTTTGAGGTTAGGGTTAACGTTTATGGAGATTGGAAAAATACTTCAAATTCTGACGCGTTCGACCGCAAGTTCAGTTCGACCACAGTGGGCGGACCACATCGGTCAGATGTCGAATGTAGCCTTACATTGCTTGTTATCTATGTGGATGATGGATTGATTTTGTCAGACTCGGAAGAAATTCTGGAGAAGATTTTATGTGATCTTAAAGCTGTTTTTGAAATAACTATATGTGAGCCTGTATATTTTGTCGGACTAGAAATAGTTCGAGAGGATAATGGATCAATTTTTATTCATCAATCGAATTACATTAAGCAAGTGATTGGACGTTTTAATTTAGATAATGCGAAACCAAGTAATGTACCAGCTGATCCTCATACAAATTTAACTTTAAATAATGACAGCGAAATTGTCACTGAAAATGTGCCGTATAGAGAGGCTGTTGGTTGTTTAATGTTTGCTGCGATTGTGAGCAGGCCAGATATAATGTTTGCAGTAAGTGTTGCCAGTCGTTATCTTGCTGAACATTCTCTTTTACATTGGAATGGTGTAAAACGTATTTTAAAATATTTGAAAAATACTCTTGATTACGGAATTCGTTACTCAGCTTCCGATAATAATTTGCCGTTATTACTTGGATATTCGGATGCTGATTTTGCAAATGATGTTCAGACACGTCGTTCAACTAGTGGTTACCTATTCAAGATTAATGGATCAATTGTAACTTGGTGCAGTCAACGCCAACCAACTGTATCGCTGTCAACAACAGAAGCAGAGTACATTTCTTTATCATTAGGTGTGAAAGAAGTATTATGGTTGCAACGTTTACTTTATGATATTTCTGATGTTCAAGTGAAACCGACAACAATGTTTGTTGATAACCAAAGTGCAATTAAGTTGTGTCATAATCCTGAATTTCACAAACGCACCAAGCATATTGATATAAAATATCATTTTGCTAGAGAAAAATTCCAAGAAGGATTTATAAATGTCAATTACATTTCTACAAAGAATCAGTTAGCAGATATATTAACAAAAGCACTATCAAGAGTCAATTTTGAATATTTAAGAAATGAAATTGGCATGGCAAATATTAATAATTGATTTTTATTTATTATAATTTTTTTTTTTTTACTTTTAAGTATGTTACTAAGTATTCAATTAGTGGGAGTGTTAAGGATGTTAAATTTAATATTTAGTAAATAGAAAATAGATGGCTTGTTAAAAAAAAAATATACATAAATAGTTACTGTATGTCACTCGTCAATATAAGATGATTTACTAATGATTATAATATTTATATTACAATAAATCAGTTACTTTCTCATCCAATGTCTTCACTCTATTATAATTTTAACACTTATAAATTATTTGTGGATTTTGTTTTGTTAAAATAAAATTGCCAATCTTCTTGACCTAACATTTTAATATTATTATCCAAAGGTTTTTGCTTTAGTAATTGATTTTAATCGCGCCTGTTAATACAAGTCTTATTATTAATAAGCCATAATGGAATGTGTTGTTTTGAATGAAAATTTAAACTTAAAAAAAGCCTAGAAACTGATAACAAGTTCTTCTAGCGTATTTAAGTGAAATTAATAAAATAAAACGTTAGCTAGTTGACTTCATTATTTGTAGAATTTAAAATTTGATCAATCGCTATTTTGGAAAATATAAAAAAATAACCGTAAACGTGCTCTCAAATATTATGGCATTATTTTACACACTAGTCTATTGACTTCCAAACGCTTATTAACATTTCCCCAAAAATGATATACAGGGTAATTTTAACGGACACTGAGAGCACCATTAAAAAAATGAAGTTCTGTCCTGGAAATATTTCCAAGTAATTTATGCTTCTGATGGGACTAATAGAGTATTATGTTCTCACCAAATTTTATCCAAATATGTTAGGCAGTTCCGAAATATGGCGGATTAAAGTATTGGTCAAAAATCACAAAACACCCCGTATTTCGAAGACGGTTATCATTAGAGGGTAAGTTTAGAGGTGTTCTGAACTCAGCTAAGTGTGCTCTACCTTCCACTAGAATATGTCCGTTTAAATCTGGAACACCCTGTATATATTGAATTATTAATACAAGCATAAAAATTCCGTAAGCCTTTTTGAACATAAATAACACCAGAACCATAAAAAATCGTAAATGTATACTTCCTGTCTCACATAAAACGACAACTCAAAAATATTTCCTGTATTAGGTACCTATCTAAAATTTACAATATGCTCCGGAATGACCTTAGACTATTTAATAGCAGCATCATTTTATACAGTAAAAAAATTAAAATGGATTGAAAATTCATAAAAGCTTTACTACATATTTATCTAGCGTCCGATATTTTTGTCATTATAGAATACTCTAACTTGTATAATTAGTTAATTACTCAAAACTTTATTACATTAGTAATAAGTACTATTTAATTGTATTGTAAAATTGGTAACTTAACACTTTATATTATTTTATTGTAAGAATGTACTTTGTATTATTTTATTTAGTTTTACTTTAGTAGTAAGTACTATTTTATTGTTTTTCAGAAACTTTTTACATATAATTTTATTATTGCCCTATTAACAAACTGTAAATATTACAGGAATCACGAACAAACCTTTTTCTAGGTTTCTGTGACTGAACTGTTTATTTTTGTACAATTTTTAAACATTTTTAGCACAAATAAAAATTTATTGTATTCTATTCTATTTATAGTACTGCAAGTAAAAAAATACGCTTTTCCAAATTCCGTAACAAAAAAATCGAGGTTGTCATTTAAATTGACATCACAACTTTGTGAAAACTTGCCAAAAAAAAATTAAAATACCTATGTCTGTTATTACCCGGACAATTTTGAAATACTAACACCTAATTTAACACTATTCAATCAAATAAAAACCATTTACTATATTGGGAAAGTTCTAGAAACTTTTTTAATTAAGAATCGTGCATTTTGAAAGAAAGTTTCGAATATACTGGAAAACTAAATAATTACAGAAACCAAGAATACGTGTAATGAAATAATACATTTCATTTACTTATATTCGGAAAATAACACAAATTTATATTCGAAAATTTCAACTCAAACTCTTCATTCAACATTTTTTGGTTCCTATACTTTCTTCCTTCAGTGGCGCTCAGAATAAATATTCGTTTTTGATTTTATTCCGATTTGAATAGATTATGACAAAAAGTAATAAAATTCAAGCGTGTGAAACTTTTTTAAAAAGTATAAGAAAATCACTCATTTTGGTTGGTTCTACTTATTGTCAAGAGGATGTGCGTTGTTTAAAACAAATATGTATAATAAGCAAATAAAAATAATTAAATTTTAATTTTTTAATTTAATAAAATTTTACGTAATTAACACTTAAACGATTTATTTTATTGTCACAAGAGTGTTCAATTGACGATTCAAATTATAAATAATTCAATAAACACATTAGGTAATAATCGGTACATAAAATGAAAATGAAAATAATACTTGTTTCATTTGAAAGCTTTCAAACAAAAAGTGACATGTTCCATTTTAAAATGCCCAAGGCATATTTTTAATTTTTAATATGTATGTGTTGTTAAGAAATAATTTAACAAAGAAACATAATATAAAAAATTTCACTTACATTATAAACCAGCTCAGCTTCTAATGCATCACAAAAACAAGTAATACAACTTTACGTGAGTAGCACGTTTTATATGCCCCAATTTAACAAAGGAATTCTATTTTTTCGTGCACATACGAGTACAGTCATCATTTGTAGAAATTGCTTAATAATATAAATAAAATACAAAAATTACATGTTTATGTACAAGGTGTAGCAGAATGATACGGCACCACAAATTAAGGATGTGTTTTGTAAAATTTTGATTTTTTTATAATGTTTAATGGTATAATGGTTATGCTATAGATTTGAACCATCACGTTTTAACACGCGGGCGGGTGCGAGTTCGGACTTAAAAGTAAAAATTAATTTTATAATATATGCATATATAACATATGCATAAAAGAATTGTTCAAAATATGTAATGCATGCAATCGCCAAATTAAAGTTCTCCGCTTCTCTCATGTCCAGAAACGGTGTTTGATGACAACTAGTATTAAATATAATTAACTTACCTACTGTAAGTTTATCTGTCATGTTTATTAAAACTTGGCGTATAATGTATAGCATCTACCTGTATAATAACAGGCCCACAAAAAAAGAGTGGTTTGTGCTAGGGTACAGACCATACCTATATTGTATTTTGAGCCGCTGAACTCGAATCTGGCTTTAGTTTTTTCCCAGCACGTCAGGTTTTTTTTAACGGCAAAAAAGTGTATCGTAATATTGCTTGCCCAGCTCATTTAAATCAGACTCCAAAAGTGATTCAACTTTAAAACTTCACCTTATTAACATAGTGGTACTTCAGTATTGACCTCATAACTTAAAGAAACCGTAAAACCCCATTACTCTTTAACCCCTCAACCCCATAACCTTGAGAATCTTATGAAAATAGTAGGGAATTTTCATTGGGGAGTTAATGAGATTGGATCCTTGTTCTTGAGTATCATACATCCACAACCTCATGATCCCATAATCTCAACATCCCATAACCCCGTAATGCCTTAACTGTGAAAAATGGAGATTCTAAATAGGGAAATTCTTGTCATTGTGACATTAGAATCTTGGAATCAAGCACCTTATGATGTCACAGCTCTTCAACGGCAATCCCTCTATCCCCATAACTCCATAACTCTGAGGATTAAATAAGGCTCTCGATTGGGGAATCAATTAGATTGTGCCCTCAGAACATTGTCACCTTGTTACCAAGTAAGCCTATAGCGCCCCAGCAGCAAACCCTTCTACTACATAACCCAGTAACCTCGTAAATCCATCTGGGAATATAACAGAAGAATGTGAAGAATCTGAACAGGAGAATTCATGAGAATTGTGTTCTCGGAATCTTGAAATCGAGTAGCCTCAATTCTTGAACAGCAAAACTTTTAGCTGTATAACCAGTGACGTAACAACCACCCCCGGAGACCCCGCACCGCGGGGAGGCCCGGCCAGTTGGGGGGGCCCACATTGACGGATGGCCGACCAGTCTACCTAAGATTATGCAATAAATTCGAGTTTTTTGCTGTTTTATTATGTACTTAATACCTAGTGTGGGTTTAACCCTAATTAAATTATCACACGATTAACTAATTAAAAAATTTATAAACCTGAACCTAATGGTAGTGAAGATAAGAATTATCATTTTCCACTCATTGTAGAGAGGGGGCCCTGAAAACGTTTGCGGGGCGCCCACTCAGTTTCTGTTACTCCACTGTGTATAACCCAGTAATAGAAAATTAGGGAATCTTAATTGAGGATTCAATGATAATGTAATTTTGGAAGAGGACTATATTTTCAGATGATTTCTGTTTGGGTGACTTCATTTCATATCTTGCTTTTGATAACAGACTTTTGTTAGATGTTGAAGGGGGAACATGTGATGTAGAGCATGTGATGTAGAGCGTAAAAGAAATCCGTTACATTCTCACTGAATCCCCAATTAAGATTCCCTAATTTGCTCTTATTAAATCCCCAGAATCATGGGGATTTAATAAGAGCTGCACAAGAGCTGAAGGGTGACGGGTTACTCGATTTCAAGATTCCGAGAACACAATCTCATTAATTCCCCTCGGATTCTTCACATATTCTTCCATATGCATATGCAGAGATGGGTTTACAAGGATTTGCTGCTGGGATTGGCTTACTTGGTAATAAGGTGACAAGGTTCTGAGGGCACAATCTAATTGATTCCCAATCGAGGGCCTCTTCTATTTCATCATTGAATCCTCATGGTTATGGGATTATGAGGATAAAGGACTACCGTTGACGAGCTATGGCGCCATAGGGTGCTTGTTTCCAAGATTCGAATGTCACAATGGACGAAACACCCTACTTAGAATCTACATTTTTTTAGGTGGATCTTCAGAGTTAAGGGGCTACGGGGTTATGGGATGCTGAGGTTATGGGATCATGAGGTTGTGGATATAATGTGGTTGGCGGTGCGGTAGAGATCAAAGACGCCGACATTTTTTACAAGCATAATAGGTAGACAACTATAAAATTGAAGTCGGTCAGTTGCAGTTGACCACAGACTTATTAGTCTATAGTCAACTATAACTGGCTGACTCGCGACGGTCATAATTTTTGGTGATCTCCCTGCCAAAAATTTCACATAGAAACTTATAAAAAAAAGTGATGCGGTTTTATCGTTCCTATAAGTTATATTAGTATTATACAGACAGGATTTTGTCTGTTTTATTAAGATTTAAATCGGTTATGAAACAGTAATTCCGAATGAGCTATTTGGAATTACCATGTTGCCCTTTCATGAGTATTTATATGAAATATACATCAACAAATCTACAGTTTAATGTCTGCAAATGCACTCTTGCCCTTATATCTGTAAACATATGGAATTACAGATACAACTTTAAAGAGATTCTAAACTTTTCTATAAGTAATATCATAATAGTTTCAGTCCGTCCTTTCTCCAGTATCTATCGTATGTAACACACCATTTATCAACATGTTTTTATTGTAAATTTCAACATTGTCTTTTTATTAGTATTAATGTGGATATACATGTCAACAAATGTACAGTTTCAATTGTATATTTTACAGATGTATTTTTATTGTAAACTTCCATTATGCTTTTTTATTAGTATTAATTTGGATATGCATGCCGACAAATGTACAGTTTAAATTGCATATTTCAAATAGAAATACCAATATAGTGGTAAACACAAAATACTGCAAAGTCCTCATTCTAGCCTAGAAGCAATGAATGAGTTAGCAGTGAAAGAGACTACTTTACTTTTAATTTAACAAACACACGTCAGTTCCTTAGGTCACATTAGATTAGATATGAATTAGCGACACGCATAAGCTCCCTCTACTGGAGCCTGGAGTAAAGTTGCTGCTGAAATTTCTATCAGTTTATACCAGAATGGAGCAGCAAAATGAGTCAAGCCGTATTCATTTGTAAATCCAAACATTTACTTATACCACATCAATGAGAATTTATGAGAGCAGTATCTAATGTAAAACGTGCGGCTTTCCGTGGTTAAATGGCAAGTGTTTCTATAAGAAACGAGCTGCATTAGGTTAGAACAGTTTTGATTTGCAATTTAAGATTACAAATTATAATGTTTGAATAGGGATTTATGAGATCAGTTTCTATGAGTATTAATGTTTTTTTTCAGTAATATATTAAATGTGTTTTCATTTGTTTGAATGGGTAAAAAGAAAGGTCAGTTTTCAACTGCAATTACAAATACAAGTTTAATCACTTCGAATGGGAGTTATATTTGATCAATTTCTAAAAGTATTTATGCTGTTTTCCGAAAATAATTGCGATGAGGTTTAATCAGTAACAAATTGTTCACTACTTGTTATGATATGGTCGGAAATTCCAAGTACACATTTAGTATTCCTTCAAGAGGATTAATGAGAGCAGTTTCTACGAGTATCTATTTGTTGTTCCTCTAGTAAATTATATAAGTCTTTATCAGTACAGATTAGGATATAATTTAAATATGAAAATTATATCAGAATAAAGCAACCAAATATATTAAACAGTATCTATTTGTAAATCCAGACATTTACTTATACTATCTCAATGACAATTTATGAGAACAGCATCTAATGTTAAACGTGCGGCTTTCCGTGGTTAAATGGCAAGTATTTCTATAAGAAACGAGCTGCATTAGGTTAGAACAGTTTTGATTTGCAATTGAAGATTACAAATTATAATGTTTGAATAGGGATTTATGAGATCAGTTTCTACGAGTATTAATGTTTTTTTTCAGTAATATATTAAATATGTTTTCATTTGTTTGAATGGGTAAAAAGAAAGGTCAGTTTTCAACTGCAATTACAAATACAAGTTTAATCACTTCGAATGGGGTTATATGCGATCAATTTCTAACAGTGTATTTATGCTGTTTTCCGAATATAATTGTGATGAGGTTTGATCAGTAACAAATTGTTCACTGCATGTTACGATATGGTCGGAAATTCCAGGTACATATTTAGTATTACTTCGAAAGGATTGATGATAGCAGTTTCTACGAGTACCTATGTATTTGTTGTGCCAATAGTAAATTACATAAGTCTTTATCAGTATGCATTCGGACCTAATTTAAATATGAAAATTATATCAGAATAAATCAACCAAATATTTTAAACAGTATCTATTTGTAAATTCAGACATTTACTTATACTATCTCAATGAGAATTTATGAGGACAGTATATCTAATGTAAAACGTGCGGCTTTCCGTGGTTAAATGGCAAGAGTTTCTATAAGAAACGAGCTGCATTAGGTTAGAACAGTTTTGATTTGCCATTGAAGATTACAGATTATTATGTTTGAATAGGGATTTATGAGATCAGTTTCTATGAGTATTAATGTTTTTTTTCAGTAATATATTAAATGTGTTTTCATTTGTTTGAATAGGTAAAAAGGAAGGTCAGTTTTTAACTGCAATTACAAATACAAGTTTAATCACTTCGAATGGGGTTATATGCGATCAATTTCTAACAGTATTTATGCTGTTTTCCGAATATAATTGTGATGAGGTTTGATCAGTAACAAATTGTTCACTACATGTTACGATATGGTCGGAAATTCCGGGTACATATTTAGTATTCCTTCAAGAGGATTGATGAGAGCAGTTTCTACGAGTATTTATTTGTTGTTCTTACAGTAAATTATATCAGAATGAAACCCCAAATATTTTAAAAACTGTTCACCTGTAAATCCAAACATTTAAAGATAATATTTTAATGAGAACAGTATCTAATGTAACGTGTGCGGTTTTCCGTGGCTAAATTTTAAAATTATTTGCAATAAATAAGCTTTAACGGATTCGAAGAGTTTTCATTTGCATTTCCTAATGAATAGTTTTAATTGTTAAATAGGGATCTATGAGGTCAGTGCAATGTTTTTGTTTTTTTTCAATAAAATGTGTTTTTATTGGAAAAAAACACATTACACAAAGACACTGACCTCATAGATCCCTATTTAACAATTAAAACTATTCATCTGGAATTGCAAATTAAAACTGTTCAAATCCGTTAAAGCTTATTTGTTAAAAATACTTTTAAAATTTAGCCACGGAAAGCCGCACGCGTTACATTATATATGTTCTGATTGGTTCTCATTAAAATATATCTTTAAATGTTTGGATTTACAACAAATTGATCGCATATCAGTGGCGGCTGGTGAAATTTCAATATTTTTTTTCTCGTCTGTGGCGCATGGGACCCATACGAAACTTGGGAAATAACATCTAGAGAAGCACTTCTCTAATGACCCCTAAAAAATTTTGAAAAAGCAGTTTGCGAAAAAATTTTTGAAAATTCGCTAGCCTCCCCTGGGTCTAGGGACCCCTGTTTACTTTTATTTTTTTTTGTCATATGCATTTGACTTTTCATAAAAATGCATCGACAGATTTTGGAGTTTGTGAAAATATTTTCATTACTAACTGAGATACAACGAATTGAAATATTGTAATTTGTTAAATTGTAAATTACAAAATTTCAGTTCATTGTATTTCAGTTAGTAATGAAAATATTTTCACAAACTCTAAAATCTGTCGATGCATTTTTATGAAAAGTCAAATGCATATGACAAAAAAAAATAAAAGTAAACAGACCCAGGGGAGGCTAGCAAATTTTCAAAAATTTTTTCGCAAACTGCTTTTTCAAAAATTTTTAGGGGTCATTAGAGAAGTGCTTCTCTAGATGTTATTTCCCAAATTTCGTATGGGTCCCATGCGCCACAGACGAGAAAAAAAATATTGAAATTTCACCAGCCGCCGCTGTCGCATATAACCCCATTCGAAGTGATTAAACTTGTATTTGTAATTGCAGTTGAAAACTGACTTTTCTTTTTACCCATTCAAACAAATGAAAACACATTTAATATATTACTGAAAAAAAAACATTAATACTCGTAGAAACTGATCTCTTAAATCCCTATTCAAACATTATAGTTTGTAATCTTCAATTGCAAATCAAAACTGTTCTAACCTAATACTTATAGAAACACTTGCCATTTAACCACGGAAAGCCGCACGTTTTACATTAAATACTGTTCTCATAAATTCTAATTGAGATAGTATAAGTAAATGTCTGGATTTACAAATAGATACTGTTTAAAATATCTGGTTGCTTTATTCTGATATAATTTACTAGAGGAACAACAAATACATACTCGTAGAAACTGCTATCATCAATCCTTTCGAAGGAATACTAAATATGTACCTGGAATTTCTGACCATATCGTAACATGTAGTGAACAGTTTGTTACTGATCAAACCTCATCACAATTATATTTGGAAAACAGCATAAATACTGTTAGAAATTGATCGCATATAACCCCATTCGAAGTGATTAAACTTGTATTTGTATTTGCAGTTGAAAACTGACCTTTCTTTTTACCCATTCAAACAAATGAAAACACATTTGATATATTACTGAAAAAAAACATTAATACTCATAGAAACTGATCTCATAAATCCCTATTCAAACATTATAATTTGTAATCTTCAATTGCAAATCAAAACTGTTCTAACCTAATGCAGCTCGTTTCTTATAGAGACACTTGCCAGTTAACCACGGAAAGCCGCACGTTTTACATTAGATACTGTTCTCATAAATTCTCATTGAGATAGTATAAGTAAATATCTGGATTTACAAATAGATACTGTTTAAAATATTTAGTTGCTTTATTCTGATATAATTTTCATATTTAAATTAGATCCGAATCTGTACTGATAAAGACTTATATAATTTACTAGAGGAACAACAAATAGATACTCGTAGAAACTGCTCTCATCAATCCTCTTTAAGGAATACTAAATGTGTACTTGGAATTTCCGACCATATCATAACAAGTAGTGAACAATTTGTTACTGATTAAACCTCATCACAATTATATTCGGAAAACAGCATAAATACTTTTAGAAATTAATCGCATATAACCCCATTCGAAGTGATTAAACTTGTATTTGTAATTGCAGTTGAAAACTGACCTTTCTTTTTACTCATTCAAACAAATGAACACACATTTGATATATTACTGAAAAAAAACCATTATTACTCATAGAAACTGATCTCATAAATCCCTATTCAAACATTATAATTTGTAATCTTCAATTGCAAATCAAAACTGTTCTAACCTAATGCAGCTCGTTTCTTAAAGAAACACTTGTCTTTTAATCATGGAAAGCCGCATAAATTACATTAGATACTGTGCTCATAAATTCTCATTGATGTGGTATAAGTAAATGTTTGGAATTACAAATGGATATGGCTTGACTCGTTTTGCTGGTCAATTCTGATATAAACTGATAACTATTTCAACAGCAACTTTATCTAACTCTTATAGAAACTTATTGACCATATAGGTTCTCATAGATACTTCTTAATTTTTGATAATTTTCAATACGGATTGATGAGATTTTTTTGACAGGGCTTTTTTGCAAAAATGTTCATAAACATTCTGCAATATGGATGACGTTGGATGGTAAAACGTACAGCATAAAGTTTTACAACGTTAAAAATTATCATTATAGCAAGCTCATAAATAAAATATTAGATTTAAGCATGTTGTATAAAATATTGTCCTACAATACTTTATACTCAGTCGATTCACACAAGTAACTTTAAACCTCTACTAATACATTTTATTTCATACCTTTGTTTTATCAGTGGAACTTGATATTTTCTAAAATCACGTATATAAGTTTGGCAACGCAGATTGTGGTTATTTAACTTTTATTCGGCATAAACACCGACATTATAGATACGGCTGAATGACCATAGCCATTCAGTTAGCTAAACTCACAATTTGATTACTTCCACATCGTGGAAGTATAGTAACGGTAAAAAAAAATTTTGCTCAAACCCAGTAAACACACTCTGCCACATCCACTTTATAGCCACTCACATTTTAGTGGATTTTGTAAATGGCAAAGCATCACATCACCGTGATGACACTCTTTGGACTGTTTCAGAACGTTCACATTATAACCACTCCCATGTCAGTGGAGATTGGGATGTCCACAATCACCACATCATTTTAATGATACATTTTAAAACGTGGATGTAACGAACTGAGCCACCACTCACTTTGGTATCACCATCTCTTACAAAATAGCGACCACCGCCGGCAGTGCCACTAGTCTAGTACTACTACTGTCATCTCCAGTTTACTTACAGTACACTTGTCTGTGTTCTATTAACGACGTTGGCGTCAATAAACTTTAGTTTTAATGTTTTTGTTTGGTAAATATTAACTCATTTTTATGAAAAGGTAAGTACCTACTTGTATTAGCTACATTGTTACTATGAAATGTTGTATTCTTATTTTATACCTTGCCCGTAATTTTCATGTTTGGTGACATATCGAATGACATTAAAATTCAAGGGAAAAAAGCCAGGGTGTATTAAATAGGTAGTCCGACTAAGGCACTTCCCTATGATAATAATGGCTTCATAAGTGCATGCTTCCTATTTAATTTAGTAGATGGCGCGAGCTTTAGCGTCCAACAAAAACCTGTATATAGGTACATGAATTTGCTTTGCTGCATATAGTGTTGCATATATTCACAACTGAACAGCAATTTCAGTTATGTAAAGGAACAAATATTCACCAGTTTCAAATTTATTTGGGTATGGTAAGAAAATAAAATTTATGTAAAATATACAAATTTATTTACAACAGTACTGGGCGTAATGGGCTGCAATATTATAAGAACAAGATTTACATAATATGTTTACAAATAGTTCCTTTCTCCAAAATTACTGAGCATTCTCTATGCTCCCAACATAAGTTGACTTTAATTGCACATCAGAATGAACACTGATAATAATATTTGTACTTGGTCCACCTAAGCAAGCGTTGTAGATTAAATTTTCAGAAGAATATGCTGCAATTCTTCTACAGTGATCGGTTTACTGATTGATGTTAACTTAATATCCTTATGCAAAAAATAACCTCTATTGTAGGACCAAACATGAGACAAAACCCAACCTGAAAATAGAAATTATACAAATAATTACTTGAAAAACTAAATTATCATTTGGAAACAAATACTATCTAAAAAGCACTTACCGTCTTAAAACATATTGTAATTAATTTATCAAGCTGTTCTGCCTTATGTAAACACTAAGCTTCTACTTTCAATACATTTATGAATACCTCAATTCTTATTTGGTAATTTGACGACACATTCTTCAGACAAAATTTTTTCTAGTAAGTGTAAATACAAACTCTCAGAAATGAGGATAAATTATACTATCGTGAACATCACTCATTTAATAACTTCTTAATTTTCTTAGCGACAACATTTTCTGAAGAACAAGCATCTAATTTGCTTGGAAGTGCACCTTTCTTCAACCTTTTTCTTTAAAACTGCCGCTAAAAGCATAAAATATATTTAAAAAGACGTTTTTATATCTATAGGTTATGTTACAAATATTTATGTAAATTTAAAACTTACAGTGTATATAACAACTACATTTTCAGACTGTGAAGTAAAATTACTTTTTATACTGCTGGAGCAAAAATGTTTTTCACAAATATGTGGCCTTTTATTTCAAGTAGGTACTTTGTAAACTATCACATTTCTATCTCTTCAGTATTTTTTGGCACTAAGAAAAGTGATAATTTTTGGTCTTTATAGTCATAAGCATAAGTACACAAATAAGCACTCCATATTTTCTAACTGTCTTATGAAAATATAGCTGACTTTTTTATATTTAGCACTAGCGTATTGAATGTATTTCTTCCAGGTATTTGATGTCAAATGTCATTGATATTTTGTTTGACTACAAGATTTTTCACTAAAAACGAAAGCCCGGGAATGTATGCAGCACTGTATGCACGTATGTACAGAATCTGCAAAATTATCTTTCTATGCGTAAATAATGACGGACACTATTGCTCCTGCCATCTATTACATTATGTACAAAGTAAGCACTTATGAAGCCACTCAACGGGTCCTTGTCGCACCACCTATTTAATACACCCTGAAAAAAGCTAATTTATCATTTAACATAATATATTTTGGTTAACACTGGTTATTTATTTTTCAATTACAGAATACTTTCGAATTCATAATTTAGTTTTTGTACCACATTAGGTATACCAATAGGTACAGTGTTGTCTCCATGTCATCCATGCGGCGTGTCCCATTTGATATTCGACGAGATTATTAGGTACCTATTTTGTGTGCTATCAATTAATTGGTAAAATATAGGGTACACTTTTATATTTAAATTTCATTATATTTATAAAAACAGTATAAGAGATAAATAAAATATAAATATATAGAGAGCATATTTAGGTTATTTTTGATTTAAATACCTACTGATAATTGTTTTCTTACCAATTGACGGCAAAATGCAGTCATATTGTATGGTATTTGCTTTATTACCCATCATTTTATTTTGCTCTAATAGGTGTTTTCTTTCTACCAACAATCTTAGCTAAGCTAAGTAGTTTTAATGTCACACGCAAACTGTGGTACATACACGAATATTTCACTCATCAGGCGTGACTGAAAAACTACTTAGCTTAGCTAAGATTGTTGGTAGAAAGAAAACACCTATTATTTTAGTACCCGAATCCGAGGATTGTCTAATTATATCTATAGTATAAATACCCTAGTCAAATTAGAACAAATTTCGACGTTTGGCGAAAAAAACTGATAAAGTGTTTAAATTTGGCAAATATGTTCATTTAGGCTTACCTACTATTAAACATACTAAAAGTCCTCAGCCCAAACTGTTGCGCTTGAGCCACCGTCTTGGAGAAATGGCAGTCCGATTCAGTTTACTGCTTATATCTTTCTAACCATTAGCGATATCGAAATTATGTTTATATACAAAATAAAGCTTATAAAATTCTGTACAAAAAGTGTTATATGCATTTCATCGACACGTTTCAACAATTGTGAATATCTCTCGTATATAATAAAAATATATCATTGCATTGTCATAAAATACGGGACAACTTTCAAAATGTCTTTTCTGTCAGTCCGTTCGTCTGTCCGTCTGCCTCTCCGTCCGTCATGTCTCTTATAAGCTAAATAACTTAAGAAAGAAAAGTCTGGTTTTATTGAAATTTGGACAATTAGTGTTAGCTATAAGAAGCCCCAGCAATTAAAAAAAAAATCGATCAGTAAGTACGTTATGATTGTAGGTTTAAGTGACATACTTGCAATTTTAATGATCTCCCGATGATACCATCTTGATTGTCGAAACGTTGGTCAGTATACTGTGCAGTATCTCTGTATTTTTAGCATATTATCAAAGGTGTTACAACACTCTTCACATGCCTTTTTTTCATAAAATGTTTTATAACCTTTATATTTACTAATCGATTTTTTTCAAAATCAATAGAGTTCTTCCTTTAGTTAACACTAACTTACTGTTCAAATTCCAATAAAATTGATATTCTGTTGAAGCAATGTCGAGCGCGGTTGGTACTTGGATGGGGTCCCATCTTGGGAAATACAGCGTTCTCGTCCCACCTTCTAGCAGCTTGTATATCAGTGTATACGCAGAAGTTACGTAATTTCAGACGAGGATTACGTAGTGGATATACCATCCTTCGGAGGGGATGTAAAGCAGGCGGTCCCTTGTCTATTAAATGTTAGGCAAGTAAAAGATCCCTACTCTTCTTAAGGGAAGAGGTCGGCAAAATTTCCAGGTTGGGGGTAGCTCGTCTCCTGGCGTCGGTGATAGGCCCTGGTAGCGGAAATAGGCCGACGTTAAATAGTTTAAAAAAATAAAAAGTGTCGTACAGAGAAACAGATGGATAAACTGACAGACTGACAAACAGATATTCGACGGATATTTTAAAGTTATTGGGAATTCTAGAATTAACATAATAATATGATTTTTTTTTACGAGTGATTTCCGGTTTAGAAATGTGTTGATCAAATGTAATTTCCTATTTTAGAAGATGATAATAATAGATACGGGAAAATATTATATTACATTTTTTATAGAGAATTTTATAAGTTTTACTTTTTACTGGAGACTTAATTTCAATATTTCTAATGGTTAGCGAGATATAAGAAAAAAAAAACTTAATCTGAGCACCATTTTTTCAAGATGGCGG
Source organism: Rutpela maculata (assembly GCA_936432065.2). Taxonomy (NCBI): domain Eukaryota; kingdom Metazoa; phylum Arthropoda; class Insecta; order Coleoptera; family Cerambycidae; genus Rutpela; species Rutpela maculata. The sequence continues at coordinate 362,834,131 of OW386285.2, forward strand.
CGCGAGCGTAAGAGATAGAGTGACGACTTTAAGTATGTTTAAACAGTGGGCCTTAATGAACATCTCCGCCAAGTTTCAAAACTTTAGGTATCAGTTTTTTTCCTCTAATCCTCCCTATTTAACTGGAATAATTTAGGTACTTATACATTTTTTTCTATTTTAGAATGTTATAATAGACAATTAAAACTATCTTCGTTCGTGGGGCTTCTGGCAGTGGCAGTATAATGAGAGAAAAGATGGTAAGTTTATATAAGTTCTAAAATCTTAGACATTTTGCATTTGAATTTTGTGCAAACTGCTGTTTTTACCAATTTTTTCTGTAGCTATAAGGCTCTATAAAAAAAAATATATTCTTTATTATTTCATATTGAAATACTCGTTTCGGTAATGAGAAACTTCACCTTCAGTTTTTTTTTTTGCTTAATTTTTAATTTAGTGTATACTTGGTGTCATATTTTGAGTCTCATCGAAACTTTATTATTTTGCTAGAGATAGAATTCAAATGGTTTCCACGAATCAAGAGTGATACAAAGTTCAAATAATTTTAGAACCGTATTCTGCATGCCCTGCTAGAATCAAATTCTGAATTCGTATCTTTATTGCTAATTCATGTTTTACAAAATAGTAGTTTATTTTCAATCGTCATCCTTTTTTTATATTTTCAATAGTGTCAATAAAGTTGTTCTAAAGATGTAAGCTATTAAAATTAAATTTAATTACTTCCACAACCAGTGGAAGTATGGTAACGACAAAAAATTTTTGAAAATTTTTATTATTCAGATAGGCTTAGAATGTCATGAAACGTTGAGATTTTAAATTTGAGCGAAAAAAAATTTCTGTCTGTCGGTCTGTAACTTTTTTTGTGCCCACGTTTACTCTGGAATCGTTTAAGATATTGACTTGAAATTTGGTACACGTATGTACTTTAACAGGATCTGGAACTAGATTATATTTTCATCTTATTCCGTCGAAGGGTTGGGGGTTAAAATGTGGTAAATAGGGGGTAAATCGGTAAATCAAGCAGGTAAGAGTCCATAAAATTGGTATTTAGTGATACAAGAGGAGCTAAGGTTTAAAAAAATTTTTTGGCATTAGCCACCCCCATTACCTCCTCTACTCCATTATTAAAGGAGATGAAAATAAAATTGTGATTTAGTGTGTGTACAAGAACCAAAAGTCTCAAAATATTCTTTCTACTTCATCCACCTCCACTACTACCCCCCTATCACCACCCCCACCCCACTACCGTGTGGGATATCGTTTTATGGGTTTTTGGGGTAGACGATTTCAAATATTATATTATTAAAGTTCTATAAACAATTATTTCCACATACAAAATTTTTTCGTTATGAGACTTGGATAGAAAATCTGGATGTGGAAGTAGTGATTCCTTGGGCAGCGGTTTTTTACTTTAATAACAAAACGAGTGTGTGGTTGAACTTGAAATTACCACTACCAACACTCAACTTTTAACATTATTTTTACTGACATAAATGATACCAAATCTTATTAAACATTTTTAAACTGTGAAAATTAATTTTTTATGAATTTTTAGATGTGGTATGAAAAATAGTTCCAGCCACAGCAGACTTTGACTATGAGATAATTGTGACACTTAATCCGTTATAGGGATCAAAGAAGATCAAGAAAGAAATAGCTAGGTGAATTTATATTATAAGGCATACCTGTAATCATATCTTGAATATATATAGTTTCGGAAATGTTTGTTTCATTGATCACTTCAAATTTATCTAATACTTTTTATATTTTTAAATCTAATTTCTATTATTTTACTTAAAGACATTTTCTGGGACCCCACTTTAGTGAGTAATATATGTGCTATAAAACGATTAAAATATCTAGGGATATGTGCAAGATTTATAAGCAAATATTAAACGATTATGTATGAACTGCCTTTTTATATATTTTCCGAAATCTCAAGAAAAATTTAAGGAAAAGGTAAGTAAAGCGAATGTGAAATATACTTTTTTGTGTAAAATTTCAGCAATATCAGGCTACTTTGATGAAATGTTTTGTTTGAAGTAAGCCATTAAAATAAAAATAATTGTAAATAAATTATGTTGCTTTATAATGTATATTATAACAACTTGAATGTTACCGCTGAGTTAATTTTAAAATAAATGAAAAGAATCTATTTTGCAACAAATAAATCTTCTTTTATATTACGAAAAAAATAACTCAATGAAATAACGATGAAAGATTTATATTTATACCCGTCTCCAATATAAAGTGATTAACTTTGAATAAATTATGTTTCCTCATATTGAATTTTTTATTGTTTTTAATCGAAAAAAATTATTTCATCAAAGTCGGCTGACGTTTTATACTTAGTGTATGATTTTACATTCTGAACAACTTTTCTCTTTATTTTTTTTCATTTAGAAAAATAAAGGTGTACTTATTTCTTAAATATTTGTTTACAAATCACCCTGTATATCTAAAATTATATTCTCATATACAGCTAATTATATATGTAACTATATTATGCTACGAGAATAATTTTAGGTATGCAGGAGGATTTTGAAACAAATATTTAAGAAATAATATAAGTTCACCTTTATTTTTCAAAATGAAAAAAAAAAAATGAGAAAAGTTTTTCAGAATGTAAAATCACACACAAGGTATAAAATGTCAGCCGACTTTAATGAAATAATTTTTTTCGATAAAAAAACAATAAAAAATTCAATGAGGAAACATAATTTATTCAAAAATTCATCATTTTTTGGAGCCGGATATAAAATATTAATCTTTAATCAGTGATTTTTAAGTTTCAATGGAGCTATTTTTTCGTAATATAAAAGTAGATTTATTTGTTGCAATATAGATTCTTTTTATTTATTTTAAAAGTAATTGGGCGGTAACATTCAAGTTGTTATAATATATATTTTTTGTACACAATATGATCATATCTATATCACAAATCAGTGGTACTCATGTGGCTGAAAAGTGGAAAATAAGTAAGTCACTTTTGACGACGTGGCTGAGTGCGGCCGTTTAGCGTCACTGTGACGGCATTTCCACGTGGTTGCAAACAAGAATGACGACGTCACTGTTGCAAAAATCACATCATTATGATGTTAAAATGATGTGGTTTGGTTTGCTGGGAATAAGCCTATTTGTGAATGTCGTGAGATGTCGAAATTTTAGGTTTGAGTAAAAAAAAACCGCTGCCTAAGGAATGACTACTTCCACATCCAGATTTCCTATCCGAGTCAAACAACAAAAAACTTGTCGATACTATATTTGCACTCAACAATATGCTATATGTAAAGAATTATTCATAGAACTTTAATAATAATAATATTTGAAAGGCACATAAAACGATATGCCACACGGTAATGGGAGTGGTAGTGCCAAAAAAAAATTGAGGCCTTTCATACTTGTATACACGCCAAATCACAATTTTATTTTTTACCCTCTTCAATAATGAGATGAGGGTGGTAAAGGAGTGGCTAATGCTTACTATTTATTTTTTAATCCCTTCAATAAAGGGGTGGGAGGGGTAGAGGAGGTGGCTGATGCCAAAAAAAAATTTTGAGGCCTTTGATTCTTGTATACATAATAAATTACGCTACAACTTTTCCTTAAACATTTGTTCTTTATTGCTAATACTTTATTCACAGAAGCCATAAAGGTGAAAATTTGAGCTTCATTGCAGATTTATGCAATTATCTGTGTCCCTTTTTACTTCTATATGTAGTAACTGGCTGATGCCCACGATTTCGTCTACGTGGAATTAAGATCATTGATATACAAACTCACTGCACATCCATTGCACTCGAAGAAACCCACTGCGCATTAATTGTACTCGAGGAAACCCACTGCGCATACATAGTGCTCAGGGAAATCCACTGCGCATCCATAGTACTCGAGGAAACCCACTGCGCATTCATAGTACTCGAGGAAACCCACTGCGCATCCTTAGTACTCGGGGAAACCCACTGCGCATCGCAATTTGTCTATTTTTGTGTTAGAGCAAGTTAAACGAAAAAAAATTATTTTAATCGACAATAGAGCACATGGGCGGGTATGTGTCAAATTTCATGCTTAAAAACATCCTTCTCCCTGTTCACCCGTTTGGGGAGGGGGTGTCTCTTTTTGAAAACCGTCGAATACGTGTCTCCTTATTTCCTCAGAAGAGCCCATCGCTGGAATATCACGTTTCTGACTTACGCGATTTCAGAGACCCCCAAGAACTCTAGTTGGCTCCTTCCCCGTTCGCCCTTTCGGGGTCTCTCTTTGAAAACCGTCGAATGTGTGTCTTGTTATTTCCTCAGAAGAGTACATCGCTCGAATAATCACGTTTCAAAAATACGGGTGCGCTTTAAACCATCTACCCGTTTTCCCTCCTTCAAAAAATGAAAATCGAAATTTCATTTCACACGTATCTAATAGATTTCAACAAAAAATATTTCTGCCAAATTTCACGCATCTAGATCAAACTATTGCCGAAAAAGCCTAAAATTTCAATCGAATTTCGAAAAATTCCTTCTTGTTGGATGCCTACATCATTCGAGGAATCTCTATGCAAAATTTGACGTTTTTAGACCCAGGGGTTTGAGCTGTGGTTGATAGATCAGTCAGTCAGTGAGTGAGTTAGTCAGTCAGGATATTATTTTATATAATACTAGCTGACCCAGCAAACGTTGTTTTGCCATATAAATTATAAATTTTTCTCCAAAAAAATAAAAAGAAAATTTCTGGATAGGGCCACCCTTATCACCTAGGGGTATAAAAAATAGCCTACGACCTATTCTCAGACCTACCAAATATACACCAAAAATTTCATAAAAATCGGTCAAGCCGTTTCGGAGAGGAGTTCGATAACAAACACTGTGACACGAGATTTTTATATATTAGATATATAGATTAGTTAGTAGCAACAGTAATTAGTTTAGTAGCAGTGCTGCATATTATCAAAATTCCTAAAACGTTTGTTTAAACAATTTTTTCTGCTGCTGTTTTAAAATAACAGCAGCTCGATGACTGAAAATTATGAAATTTTTACCCTCGTATCTTCACAAAAAGAAGTAGACTGTTTATTATTTTAAATATGCCCTATGCCCTACTATACTGGCTTTGAATGATCATTTTCGGAGTATTCTAGGTTTTATGACAAGTAAGGTCAAAGTTAGAAGTCTGAACATTTGGAACAACTCTTACTAATTAACTTATTATTTTGTCGCCACAAGTGAAGTTGTATTGTGTATATTCTACCAAGCTTTAGCATCATCACGTTGACAAGGTGTGATTGTATCGTTTTTGCGCATGAAATACTTACAAAGTAATAACGTTCTTATACAAACGCATCTGAATCCACCCCACATAATTGTAAAATTGCAATCCGAATCAAAAAGTTATTAATTAAAAATATAGTTATTACTTTATATATTATTATTATTATATAATCATTATCTATTGTAAAAAAAATACTGCGCAGTATTTAAATGTTTTCTTGGCTGGCTATGTAAAGTAGTTAAATAAAGGTACCTATTCTATTCTAGTTACGTAGAGATGATAAAGTTTAAGGAAAGTTACTGCATAAATATACAAAAATAGCACGAAATTCGTAACCCAGGAATGAATTTATTTCAAGATCTTCTTGCGTATTTATGTCTATTTTAACTCAGTAGAACTCACACTGAAATAATTATAGTAGGCCTTTTATAAGAAAAAATATATACAGGATGAGTCGGGAGGAAAGTGTCAAATTTAGGGAGTGTATTCCACGCCTAATTGTAAGACTAAAGAGCCCAAAAGTTGTAATCTTTCTTCATTTGTTTTAGGTTACAGTGTCTTAAAAGTTTAATGTACAGGGTGAACCAAATTAGATGGGATTTCAGGTTTTCTCAAAAACTATGACAGATAGACAAAAACCAACCTGAGCTCGATTTTCGAGAAATAAACAATGCCGCAAACCGCGATTATCTACCTTTCTCGATTACCAAGCTACAGGGCGTTTTTGGAAAACTGTCATTTTGGGATGACCTCTATATCTTAATTACCAAGTGTCGAATCGAAAATCGAGTAACACATTCTTAAGGCACTTTTTTTAGTAGAATATGTTGCTGATAAGAAGAAAATTATGCATGCCTCAGTTTTCGAGATATATATATAACTTGCGTGTTTTCAAACGGAATACCCTGTAAATTATTTCATTATTCGATCAAAACTTAAATTAGCTATCCAACGATATATCGTACGTCATATTTATCCCTAGAAAAAAGGGGTTAATTTAAATTTAATACATTTGTGAGGAGGCCACGGAAAACTATTAACAACACTTCTTACAATATAAAATAATTTTGCCAAAAATAGGAGAAACTAAACTACAATAAGTGTTCGAATTGTCTTTCATTGATATCTATGCATTTTTCACACCTTCTCCTAACAGCATTTGTTGCATTTCTAATCATGACAGGAGTTATAGTCCGAAACGCAGCTAATGTTTTGTTTTCCAATTTTTTTTCTATGTTATCAGAACGTTCTCTATATACAGGGTATTTCGAAAATATTGGGACAACGCTTAGCCGTAGATACTTGACATCAAAACAAGTGACAAGATACAGGGTGGCAAAGGAAAAAAATTGTATTCGTAATTTGTCTCTATCTTGGAGACTATTATACGTATCTACTTCAAAGTTGGTAACGACATGTTTTTCAGGTCGCTAATTACAATGGTGATATTGCCGATGCCATATTTAGATGGCGCTAGTTACAGGACTTTTACGTGACACTTTAAGCCATAACTTTTTTGAGGTTAAGTTTTGGACATCGTCTTCTACTAGAATCGAAACGCAATTTAGTTTCCTAAAGAAAAGGTGTACTTGTTTAAATGCGAGAAAATGTATCCTTTCAGAGAAATACGCGATTTACAACTTTGTCATACACCAGTTCGAAGAAATTCAACACCCCGGGTGTTTTGAAAAGATTGGGACAACGCTTAGCGTAGACTCTTGACATCAAAACAAGTTGATTTAACACAAAAAGTAGCGGTCTAACTCTTTTCGTTTTCAAGATACAGAGTGGTATAGTAAAAAAAAATTGTTTTCATATTTTGTCTCATGTTGGAGAATATTATACGTATCTACAACAAGCACTATTGACGATTTCAAGACATCATACTTGACGTACATCTACTAGATAAGAAAACCGCTTTTAGGTATAACTGAATTTCTTCGAACTGGTGTGTGGTAAAGTTGTAAATCGCGTATTTCTCGCATTTTATCGCGTTTAAACAAGTACACCTTTTCTTTAGGAAACTAAATTGCGTTTCGATTATAGTAGAAGACGATGTCCAAAATCTAACCTCAAAAAAGTTATGGCTTAAAGTGTCACGTAAAAGTCCTGTAACTAGCGCCCTCTATAAAATATGGCATCGGTAATAGCACCATTGTAATTAGCGACCTGAAAAACTGTCGTTACCAACTTTGAAATAGATACGTATAATAGTCTCTAAGATAGAGACAAATTACGAATACAATTTTTTTACTCAACCCTGTATCTTGAAAACGAAAAGAGTTAGACCACTACTTTTTGAGTTAAATCGACTTGTTTTGATGTCAAGAATCTACGGCTAAGCGTTGTCCCAATCTTTTCGAAACACCTTGTATAATATTTTTTAAATAACCCCAAAGCCAAAAGTCGGCAGGGGTTATATCGGGAGTTCTAAACTAAACTACTAAACTGCTTTGTTGTTAATTAATGTCCAGTTAGCTAAATTAATTGTTATCAATTTAGTTAACTTAGCTAACTAGACATTGATTAACTAGTCTTGAGATACCTATCCAATCCTCATATCCAATCCTCCCCAAATTGAGCATTTAAATAATTTCGTGTTTCATTTGACGTATGACCTGCGACGCCATCGTGTTGGTAAATATATTTTTGAAATTGCCTTACAGGCATATTGTCTACAAAGAGCTCTATTTCTTGTCGTAGAATGTTAATAAAATTTTTGGTATTCAAATTACCGTGAAAAAAAACGACGATTAACTGTAGCGGTTACGTGCGGATTTTCATGGGCCCAATGGTGGTTATTATGCCGATTAAAAATTCCGGGACTTCTTACATGGGCCTCGTCTGTCCATATAATTGTTCCTTCAAATCCTGGCACGTCATGGCACTGACGCAAAAACCACTGGCAGAAATCGAGACGCCTTTGAAAGTCGTTTGGGTATAGATGGTGACTAATCCTAATTTTGTGGGGCTTGAATTTATTTTTCTTTTAGCAACGCAACGCAGTTGTTTTTGGGATTCCTAAATTTTCCTGTATTTCGCAAGATGATATATTAGGATTTTCTCTTACAGTTTCTAAAACAATATTTGCTACAGCTTCTCTACCTGCTTTATTACATATTTTTGCTCGAGGTTTTACAAATGATCTAACTTCTTTAAAAAGGGTATAGCCGGATAAGCATAATGAAAAATGCCCCTGAGCCAAATTGGACTTTGCATACATGGCTTGTTAGCTCTCTATTAATAAACAATTTCTGCCGAGTTTTAAATCCGTATCCCTTCGGGAGAGGGAGACGTGATTTTCAGTTTTTATTTAATTTCGCTTTTCCTGTTGCATTGAAAATTCTGAAAAAAATCAGGGTCCATACAGTCTTAAGGGTGCATGTTAGGATTTTTTTTCAGATTTTTTGGCTTAAAATTCGGCTTGCTAAAAATTTTTGAAATTTTGAAAAAAAATTTTTTTTAGGATTTTATCAAGTGACTATCTTTATTTTTTTACAGTAATAACTACTTCATATGCTTGTTGGTTTGTAATTTTTTCAGATTTTTTAAAGTGGTGGGCCATGGTGTAAAAAATTAAATTTCGGTTTTGAGATGTTTGGGCCCTTAATCTTTATTCTCAAATATATTGTAATTTGTAACATCAAGAAGTTTACTTAGTATTTCTGCAGGTCTTACAATTTTGGAAATATATCGAGCGTGAGATAAATAATAAATTTTTGCAGCTATGTGAGAACAGCACCCGACTGGACGTCTACCATTTGCACTCTCGCAGTAATATCGCCTAACTCCTCGGAAACCAACGGAATTCGGCTCATAATCAATAAAACACTTATAAGTTCTGCTACTAAGATGTTGCGACCTCACTTCTACTTTAATTATATTATTATTGTCTTTAACATAAGCCATAATAACTGATACGATCCATCTCGATCTCTAAAGTTAAAGTATTCTTCACAGTTTGCTGCGATGTCATTTGGAAAATAATGTTTTCGGAAAGACTAACATCTGAAAGGCGTTTTGTTATCCAAATCTATTAATTAAAAAACAAGCTATCCGAAAGTATGCACGCACTCTAGGAAGCAATTTGTTATCCAACTGCTGATGAAGTAATCGGTACTTCTGTCCAATTACACCGTAAATTGCTTCAGCGACCCAGCGAACCTTTGTTACTCGGCGTAAGTCATTGGATTCAGCAGTGGACAGCTGACTGCTTTTGCCTTTAAGAGCAGACATAAGTACTTTATAACCTCGTTGTTCCAAATGGTCCTTTACATCGCGAATGCCTCGATCGACGATACAAATATCACCTTCCTTCAGAAGATTTTGCAACTCTTTCGGATCTTGCAAGACAATTTTCATGATATCCGCATTATTCTGCGTTGCGTGAAAAGGTCCGAGCATTTCAACAATATAGCCGTTTGTGGTGCAAATCGTGGTGCAAATCATTGTCGAAATGCTCGGACCTTTTCATCCAACGCAGAATGATGCGGATGAAAATATAAAGTACTTATGCCTGCTCTTAAAGGCAAACGTAGTCAGCTGACCACAGCCGAATCCAATAACTCACGCTGAGTAACAAAAGTTCGCTGGGTTGCTGAAGCAATTCACGGTGTAATCGGACAGAAGTACCGACTACTTCATCAGTTGGATAACAAATTGCTTCTTAGAATCCGTGCATACTTTCGAATAGCTTGTTTTTTAATTAATAGATTTGGAAAACAAAACGCCTTTCAAATGTCAGTCTTTCCGAAGAAATTCTTTTCCAAATGACATCGCAGCAAATTGTGGAGAATACTTTAACTTTAGAGATCGAGACGAAACATTGAACTAGGCGAAAGGCTCCATTTCAACAGTTGAAATCCTCATACCTCCTTGATTTCCCAGAAATGACACGGAACGACTTGAAAATTTTATTCACTGGATCGTATCAGTTCCCTGCCAAAAATTCCACATAGAAACTTATAAAAAAAAAGTGATGCGGTTTTATCGTTCCTATAAGTTATATTATTATTATACAGACAGGATTTTATCTGTTTTATTAAGTTTTAAATCGGTTATGAAACAGTAATTCCGAATGAGCTATTTGGAATTATCATGTTGCCCTTTCATGAGTACTTATATGAAATATACATCAACAAATCTACAGTTTAGTGTCTGCAAATGCACCCTTGCCCTTATATCTGTAAACATATGGAATTACAGATACAACTTTAAAGAGATTCTAAACTTTTCTATGAGTAATATCATAAAAGTCCAGTCCGTCCTTTCTCCAGTATCTATCGTATATAACACACCATTTATCAACATGTTTTTATTGTAAATTTCAACATTGTCTTTTTATTAGTATTAATGTGGATATACATGTCAACAAATGTACAGTTTCAATTGTATATTTTACAGATGTATTTTTATTGTAAACTTCCATTTTGCTTTTTTATTAGTATTAATTTGGATATGCATGCCGACAAAAGTACAGTTTAAATTGCATATTTCAAATAGAAATACTAATATTGCAAAAAAAAGTCCTTATTTCCTCGGGTGTTCTTGTTCTAGCCTAGAAGCAATGAATGAGTTAGCAGTGAAAGAGACTGCTTTACTTTTAATTTAACAAACACACGTCAGTTCCTTAGGTCACATTAGAGTAGATATGAATTAGCGACACGTATACAGCTCCCTCTACTGGAGCCTGGAGTAAAGCTGCTGCTGAAATTTCTATCAGTTTCTACCAGAATGGAGCAGCAAACATTTACTTATACCACATCAATGAAAATTTATGAGAACAGTATCTAAGGTAAAACGTGCGGCTTTCCGTAGTTAAATGGCAAGTGTTTCTATAAGAAACGAGCTGCATTAGGTTAGGACAGTTTTGACTTGCAATTGAAGATTACTAATTATAATGTTTGAATAGGGATTTATGAGATCAGTTTCTATGAGTATTAATGTTTTTTTTCAATAATATATTAAATGTGTTTTCATTTGTTTGAATGGGTAAAAAGAAAGGTCAATTTTCAACTGCAATTACAAATACAAGTTTAATCACTTTGAATGGGGTTATATGCGATTAATTTCTAAAAGTATTTATGCTGTTTTCCGAATATAATTGTGATGAGGTTTAATCAGTAACAAATTGTTCACTACTTGTTATGATATGGTCGGAAATTCCAAGTACACATTTAGTATTCCTTCATAAAGGATTGATGAGAGCAGTTTCTACGAGTATCTATTTGTTGTTCCTCTAGTAAATTATATGTCTTTACATTTACTTATACTATCTCAATGAGAATTTATGAGAACAGTATCTAATGTAAAACGTACGGCTTTCCGTGGTTAAATGGCAAGTGTTTCTATAAGAAACGAGCTGCATTAGGTTAGAACAGTTTTGATTTGCAATTGAAGATTACAAATTATAATGTTTGAATAGGGATTTATGAGATCAGTTTCTATGAGTATTAATGTTTTTTTTTTCAGTATTATATTAAATGTGTTTTCATATGTTTGAATGGGTAAAAAGAAAGGTCAGTTTTCAACTGAAATTACAAATACAAATTTAATCACTTCGAATGGGGTTATACGCGATCAATTTCTAACAGTATTTATGCTGTTTTCCGAATATAATTGTGATGAGGTTTGATCAGTAACAAATTGTTCACTACATGTTACGATATGGTCAGAAATTCCAGGTACATATTTAGTATTACTTCGAAAGGATTGATGATAGCAGTTTCTACGAGTATGTATTTGTTGTGCCAATAGTAAATTATATAAGTCTTTATCAGTATGCATTCGGATCTAATTTAAATATGAAAATTATATCAGAATAAAGCAACCAAATATTTTAAACAGTATCTATTTGTAAATCCAGACATTTACTTATACTATCTCAATGAGAATTTATGAGGACAGTATCTAATGTAAAACGTGCGGCTTTGCGTGGTTAAATGGCAAGAGTTTCTATAAGAAACGAGCTGCATTAGGTTAGAACAGTTTTGATTTGCAATTGAAGATTACAAATTATAATGTTTGAATAGGGATTTATGAGATCAGTTTCTATGAGTATTAATGTTTTTTTTCAGTAATATATTAAATGTGTTTTCATTTGTTTGAATGGGTAAAAAGAAAGGTCAGTTTTCATCTGCAATTACAAATACAAGTTTAACCACTTCGAATGGGATTATATGCGATCAATTTCTAACAGTATTTATGCTGTTTTCCGAATATAATTGTGATGATGTTTGATCAGTAACAAATTGTTCACTACATGTTACGTGTGGAAATTCCAGGTACGTATTTCGTATTACTTCGAAAGGATTGATGATAGCAGTTTCTACGAGTATGTATTTGTTGTGCCAATAGTAAATTATATAAGTCTTTATCAGTATCCATTCGGATCGAATTTAAATATGAAAATTATATCAGAATAAAGCAATCAAATATTTTAAACAGTATCTATTTGTAAATCCAGACATTTACTTATACTATATCAATGAGAATTTATGAGGACAGTATCTAATGTAAAACGTGCGGCTTTCCGTGGTTAAATGGCAAGAGTTTCTATAAGAAACGAGCTGCATTAGGTTAGAACAGTTTTTATTTATTTATTTATTTATTTAGAAGAAGAAACAAACAGGTTACAAACCTAATTACATGTTTCTTGAGGGGGGACTACAGGCGATATAACCCGCCGGAGCCAACCCGGGCGACACGCTTCGAAGACCGGGTTTTGATTTACAATTGAAGATTACAAATTATGATGTTTGAATAGGGATTTATGAGATGAGTTTCTATGAGTATTAATGTTATGTTTTTCAGTAATAAGTATATTAAATGTGTTTTCATTTGTTTGAATGGGTAAAAAGAAAGGTCAGTTTTCAACTGCAATTACAAATAGGTACAAGTTTAATCACTTCGAATGGGGTTATATGCGATCAGTATTTCGAATATAATTGTGATGAGGTTTGATCAGTAACAAATTGTTTACCACATGTTACGATATGGTCGGAAATTCCAGGTAAATATTTAGTATTCCTTCGAAAGGATTGATGATAGCAGTTTCTATGAGTATGTATTTGTTTTTCCAATAGAAAATTTGTCTTTATCAGTATGCATTCGGATCTACTTTAAATACAAAAATTATATCAAAATGAAACAACCAAATATTTTAAACAGTATCCACTTGTAAATCCAAACATTTAAAGATATATTTTAATGAGAACCAATCAGAACAGTATCTAATGTAACGCGTGCGGCTTTCCGTGGCTAAATTTTAAAAGTATTTTTAATAAATAGCTTTAACGGATTTGAACAGTTTTAATTTGCAATTCCAGATGAATAGTTTTAATTGTTAAATAGGGATCTATGAGATCAGTGTCTTTGTGTAATGTTTTTTTTAATAAAAACACATTTTATTGAAAAAAAAAACATTACACTGACCTCATAGATCCCTAACAATTAAAACTATTTATCTGGAAATGCAAATGAAAACTGTTCGAATCCCTTAAAGCTTATTTATTGCAAATAATTTTAAAATTTAGCCACGGAAAACCGCACACGTTACATTACCCAACAAACACCGAAGATCGGCCCATCAGTGGGCCATCACTGGGCCAGAAGTTTCATTTCTGGCACAGTGATGGTCCGCTAAAGGGCCAACCTTTTGTGTTTGTAGGGTAGATACTGTTCTGATGGATTCTCATTATAATATTATCTTTAAATGTTTGGATTTACAGGTGGACACTGTTTAAAATATTTGAGGTTTCATTCTGATATGATTTTTGCATTTAAATTAGATCCGAATGCATACTGATAAAGACTTATATAATTTACTGTAGGCACAACAAATAAATACTCGTAGAAACTGCTCTCATCAATCCTCTTGAAGGAATACTAAATATGTACCTGGAATTTCCGACCATATCGTAACATGTAGTGAACAATTTGTTACGGATCAAACCTCATCACAATTATATTCGGAAAACAGCATAAATACTGTTAGAAATTGATCGCATATAACCCCATTCGAAGTGATTAAACTTGTATTTGTAATTGCAGTTGAAAACTGACCTTCCTTTTTACCCATTCAAACAAATGAAAACACATTTAATATATTACTGAAAAAAAAAACATTAACACTCATAGAAACTGATCTCATAAATCCCTATTTAAACATTATAATTTGTAATCTTCAATTGCAAATCAAAACTGTTCTAACCTAATGCAGCTCGTTTCTTATAGAAACACTTGCCATTTAACCACGAAAAGCCGCACGTTTTACATTAGATACTGTTCTCATAAATTCTCATTGAGATAGTATAAGTAAATGTCTGGATTTACAAATAGATACTGTTTAAAATATTTGGTTGCTTTATTCTGATATAATTTTCATATTTAAATTAGATCCGAATCTTTACTGATAAAGACTTATATAATTTACTAGAGGAACAACAAATAGATACTCGTAGAAACTGCTCTCATCAATCCTCTTGAAGGAATACCAAATGCGTACTTGGAATTTCCGACCATATCATAACATGTAGTGAACAATTTGTTACTGATTAAACCTCATCACAATTATATCCGGAAAACAACATAAATACTTTTAGAAATTGATCGCATATAACCCCATTCGAAGTGATTCAACTTGTATTTGTAATTGCAGTTGAAAACTGACCTTTCTTTTTACCCATTCAAACAAATGAAAACACATTTAATATATTACTGAAGAAAACACATTAATACTCATAGAAACTGATCTCATAAATCCCTATTCAAACATTATAATTTTGAATCTTCAATTACAAATCAAAACTGTTCTAACCTAATGCAACTCGTTTCTTATAGAAACTCTTGCCATTTAACCACGGAAAGCCGCACGTTTTACATTAGATACTGTTATCATAAATTCTCATTGAGATAGTATAAGTAAATGTTTGGATTTACAAATAGATACTGTTTAAAATATTTGGTTGCTTTATTCTGATATAATTTTCATATTTAAATTAGATCCGAATCTGTACTGATAAAGACTTATATAATTTACTATAGGAACAACAAATAGATACTCGTAGAAACTGCTCTCATCAATCCTCTTGAAGGAATACTAAATGTGTACTTGGAATTTCCGACCATATCATAACAAATAGTGAACAATTTGTTACTGATTGAACCTCATCACAATTATATTCGGAAAACAGCATAAATACTTTTAGAAATTGATCGCATATAACCCCATTCGAAGCGATTAAACTTGTATTTGTAATTGCAGTTGAAAACTGACCTTTCTTTTTACCCATTCAAACAAATGAAAACACATTTAATATATTACTGAAAAAAACATTAATACTCATAGAAACTGATCTCATAAATCCCTATTCAAACATTGTAATTTGTAATCTTCAGTTGCAAATCAAAACTGTTCTAACCTAATGCAGCTCGTTTCTTAAAGAAACACTTGTCTTTTAATCATGGAAAACCGCACGAATTACATTAGATACTGTGCTCATAAATTCCCATCGATGTGGTATAAGCAAATGTTTGGATTTACAAATGGATATGGCTTGACTCGTTTTGCTGGTCAATTCTGATATAAACTGATAACAATTTCAACAGCAACTTTACCTAACTCTTATAGAAACTTATTGACCATATAGGTTCTCATAGATACTTATTAATTTTTGATAATTTTCAATACGGATTGATGAGATTTTTTTGACAGGGTTATTATGGCTTATGTTAAAGACAATAATGATACAATTCATGTAGAAGTGACATCGCAATATGTTAGTAGCAGAACTTATAAGTATTTTATTGATTATGAGCCAAATTCCGTTGGTTTCCGAGGAGTAAGGCGATATTATTGTGAGTGTGCAAATGGTAGACGCACAGTCGGGTGCTGCAATAATTTATCTCACGCTCGATATGTTTCCAAAATTGCAAAACCTGCAGAAATGCTAAGTAAACTTTTTGATGTTACAAATTACAATATATTCAAGAATAACGATTAAGAGCCCAAACATCTCAAAATCGAAATTTAATTTTTTACACCATGGCCCACCACTTTAAAAAATCTGAAAAAATTACAAACCAACAAGCATATGAAGTAGTTATTACTGTAAAAAAATAAAGGTAGTCACTTGATAAAATAATAAAAAAAATTTTTTTTCAAAATTTCAAAAAATTTTAGCAAGCCGAATTTTAAGCCAAAAAATCTGAAAAAAAATCCTGACATGCACCCTTAAGACTGTATGGACCCTGATTTTTTTCAGAATTTTCAATGCAACAGGAAAAGCGAAATTAAATAGAAACAGAAAATCACGTCTCCCTCTATAACAGGTACGGATTTAAAACTCGGCAGAAATTATTTATTAATAGAGAGCTAACAAGCCATGTATGCAAAGTCCAATTTGGCTCAGGGGCATTTTTCACTATGCTTATCCGGCTATACCCTTTGTTGTAGCCTTTTGAATATTTTTACGTCTGGCTGGGTCTTTTCTGATTATCTAAAAATATTGTTCAGGCGGCACTTTTAGCACAAAGTTTTACTACCTATTAAAATAAAGCTCGGAAGCTAAATTTGTATCTTCTCCGCATTCTATAAAACACTTATAATCATAACATATTTTTCACCATTACTAAATGGAACAATTTTTAACAATGCTCACTCTCTCACTAACAATTAACTCATAAATTAGTTTTTGACATTTACCATTATTTCGATTTTTTTTTACCATGGCCTTCTCAATAAATATTAAAAATGCGATAAATATGCATAGATGTCAATGGAAGACAATTCGAACATTTATTGTAGTTTAGTTTTATTTTTGGCAAAATTATTTTATATTATAAGAAGTGTTGTTGTTGTTGTTGTTGTTGTTGCTGCTGCTGCTGTTGTTGTTGTTGTTGTTGTTGTTGCTGTTGTTGTTGTTGTTGTTGTTGTTGTTGTTGTTGCTGTTGTTGCTGTTGTTGTTGTTGTTGTTGTTGTTGCTGTTGTTGTTGCTGTTGCTGCTGTTGTTGCTGTTGCTGCTGTTGTTGTTGCTGTTGCGGTTGGGGGTTGGTGTTGGTGTTGGTGGTGGTGGTGGTGTTGGTGTTATTGGTGGTGTTGGTGTTGGTATTGGTGTTGTTGGTGTTGGTGTTGTTGTTGGTGTTGTTGTTGGTGTTGTTGTTGGTGTTGTTGTTGGTGTTGTTGTTGGTGCTGTTGTTGGTGTTGTTGTTGTTGTTGGTGTTGTTGTTGGTGTTGTTATTGGTGTTGTTTTTGGTGTTGTTGTTGGCGTTGTTGTTGGCGTTGTTGTTGGTGTTGTTGTTGGTGTTGTTGTTGGTGTTGTCGCTGCCGCTGGTGTTGTTGTTGTTGCAACGAATTCTACTTAAAAATGTGCCTTGAGAATGTATTATTCGATTTTCAATTCGACACTTGGTAATTGAGATATAGAGAGGTCATCCAAAAATACCAATTTTCCAAAAACGCTCTGTAGCTCGGTAGTCGAAAAAAAAATAGACGATCGCGGTTTGCGCCATTGTGTGTTTCTCGAAAATCGAGGTCAGGACATCTATATTAGTTTTTGTCTATCTGCCATAATTTTATAATAATAATGTGTAACCTTGATGTATGTTTGAACAAGAAATCTAGAACCTGTAACTTGTAATTTGCCACTGATTGTTTGCGGTTTTCTAAAAGTGATAAACAATGCTACACATCTACGCTCATCTGGAAAATGCAAATATGGCATTTTTTTGATATTTTTGTAACGTGCTGAGGTTGGGTTGAAGAATATTGAAAATGATTTCCACACGTTAGAATTTCGAGTAAATTAGTATTTCTCACCAGAGCCCCCACAAGGGGTGTCCGTAGGTACCGTGGTACCCGGGCCCGGTCATTTTAGGGGCCCGGTTAGACTAGTAAACGCAATCCTTGCTCATTAATTATGAGACCTGGGCGAAATTTTTTTTTTTTTAATTTCTCCCCCCTGCTCATCAATTATTAAGGGCGGGGGGCCGCCAAAGATTTTGATAATTTCCCCCAACCCCCGCTCATTAATTGTTGCGGAGCCCGCCAGAGATTTTGATAAAAAAAAATTTTTTCAAATTTCTCCCCCGCTCATCAATTATTAAGCGCAGGAGCCCGCCACAGATTTTGACAAAAAAGTTTTTTCTCAAATTTCTCTCCCCCGCTCATCAATTATTAGGCGCGGGGGCTCGCCAATGAATTTGGTACCAGGGCCCTATAAATTGATGTGGGGGGCCTATTTCTCACAGATTTATGTTTTAAGATTTCTTGTAAATTACTTTTTTAAGACGCTATAACTCGAAAACAAATGATAATCGGATTACAACTTTTGAGTTTTTTAGTCTTAGAATCATGTGTATAAAACACCAACGGAGTTTGGTACTTTCCTCCCAACTCACCCCGTTTATAATTAATTGTTCATAACAAAATACATGTTAGAGAATATTATTTAAGTATAATAGTCTATTGTCCATGTACTGTAGAAAGGAACTAAAACGTTAAAGGGTTTTTATTATTTCTTATGTTCAATTGACCCCAAGATATGAAAAAACCGCGGAGTGCTACCATTTAAAGTGGTGCGTTTTTGAGATCGAAGTTAAAAGGTCCACTTTTCATATTTTTTTTGCTCGAAAACTATGAATTTTTTCTATAATCACGTCAATAGAAAAGTGTGTAGAGATTTAAATTTCCAATCGAAATGGCACCTTCAGAAGTCAAAAATTTTTTTTTTACAAAAATACGTCCAAAAAACAAAACAAAAAAAAGAAAAAATGCAATATTTTATTTTTTTTTTATTTTAGCCTGTAACTATTTTTCGGGTACATTTAGGCATAGACATTGCTGCATAATAAAAACAGCTGGCGTTTTACCCGTTAAAATGAGATTTTGTAAACAGTTATACGATTAATACTGACCGAGATATAGCGTTTCAAAGTTTGCAACTTTTAACTTTTTTTGCTAATTTTTACTATATTTTTTCAAATTTCGTCCTGTAACTTTTTTCTGAGTGAATTTAGGTGTAGACATTATTATATTAAAGTGAAAGCTGACTTTATGCCCGTTGAAATGGTGGCTGGTAAAAGTCTCTACGGCAAATAGAAGCCTAGATAAGCGTTTCGAAGAGTGTTACTTTTATTAACTTTCTTTCAATTTTTACGTTCTTTTTTAAATTTCGGTCTATAACTTATTTGTCAAATACAGATATTGCTACATGGAATGTACTCGCAGCATTCTTGTTTAAATAGTCTGCAATAGAAGTTTATGTGATCAATTGTAACCAAGATACAGTCTAGATATAGTAGATTATTGTACTTAAAAAATAACTTTTTACATTTTTCCACTTCTGAACTTTATTATATCAAGTGTTTTTTTTTTGTTCAAATAACTTAGATTAATAACTTACATTATGAAATTATTCAAATGCTGGATTTAACATATTTTCAAAATCAGTCGATTTCTTCATCGCCATCTATGAAAACATCGTCTTCCGTTATTTGAGGTACATCAGCGTTTTCACAGTTCATTTCCATACATTCTTTGCAAAAAATGGAGCAATTCATTCCCAATTTCCTGCAACCACAGTTTCCTCTGCATCCATTTACAGACTATTTTTTCCAGCAAAACTTGTGGTGCGGGAGGTTTATTTGTCAAAATTGGTACTAGTCCATTTTCTGAACTTTTCCAACCCCAGATGGGAGGATTTACAATCTTTCCTTTCCAATGTTGCATTTGCATGTAAGTTCTTAAACCATGATGCATGCATATCTTATAGGTATCTTGATTCCGTCTACTTTAAGATGGGTTAAACTTCTATTGCAGACCATTTAAACAAGAATGCTGCGAGGTCATTCAGTATAGCAATATCTGTACTTAAAGCATTTGACAAATAAGTTATAGGCCGAAATTTAAAAAAGAACGTAAAAATTGGAAGAAAGTTAATAAACGTAACACTCTTCGAAACGCTGTATCTAGGTTTCTATTTGTAGTAGAGACTTTTACCAGCCACCATTTCAACGGGTGTAAAGTCAGCTTTCACTTTAATATAATAATAAATTCACTCAGAAAAAAGTTACAGGACGATATAGTAAAAATTAGCAAAAAAAGTTAAAAGTTGCAAACTTTGAAACGCTATATCTCGATCACTATTAATCGTAAAACTGTTTACAAAATCTCATTTTAACGGGTAAAACGCCAGCTTTTTTGTTATGCAGCAATGTCTATGCCTAAATGTACCCGAAAAATAGTTACAGGCTAAAATAAAAAAAAAATAAAAAATTGCATTTTTTCGTTTTTTTTTGTTTTGTTTTTTGGACGTATTTTTGTAAAAAAAAAAATTTTGACTTCTGAAGGTGCCATTTCGATTGGAAATTTAATTCTCTACACACTTTTCTATTGACGTGTTTATAGAAAAAATTCATAGTTTTTGAGCAAAAAAAATATGAAAAGTGGACCTTTTTACTTCGATCTCAAAAACGCAAAACTTTAAATGGTAGCACTCCGCGGTTTTTTCATATCTTGAACATAATAAACAATAAAAACCCTTTAACGTTTTAGTTCCTTTCAACCCTCTTTTTTTGTACATAGACAATAGCCTATAATGCAAAATAATTAATTGTAAAAATACATGTTACTAAACAAACAGTAAGTGCTTAGAATTCACGCCAAGACGAGCTAACGTTTTAATTTCGCTTCTTATTGTGCCAACTATCGTCGAGCGATAATATATCCTATAATTTCTAAAAAAATTGTCATTTTTATAAATAGTTGAGCAAGACTAAATCACATAACAAGGAATTGTTTTACAATGGCAATTATTTTTCTGGAACTTGTGGCACACATTATATGGAGTGTATGTAGCAAAAAGTTTTGGAATAAATCTTTGTCCCGCAAGTCATTTGCTTAAGCAAGAGGATGTTTAAAAAAAAAATATTCCTCCGCAGTTTCTCTTAAATATCTCTGGTTGTATAGCTCGTATCGCAATGAATAAAAAAAGAGATTGTTCATAACAAAATTTCGCAGAAAACTAGATTTGTCAGAATCTTTTTGGTTAATTTGTTAAGTTGCAAAAAATAGAAACATTGAAGATCAGCCATTTTTAAACAATTGATGATATGATAACTTAAACAATTAATGCAAATATTTTAACGAAATTTTAGAAAACGATGGCTCTAGTGGAGTTAAATCGTCAAACCAAATATCCAATTGGTATGTTAACAACAATGCCTAAAAAACAAAGCAAAGTCGAAAATTGAATCGTCGATTATTTCAGTGCATTAAGTCGTACAGCAAAAATTTTCAGGTTGTAGTTTCTTTTATCTTCTTTTCAGTGACATTAACAAAAATTTTTTTTTAATTTTCAATCCATTTTTTCCTTAGGTAATTTGTTTGATTTTTTTTATAAACGAATTCACTTCTCTCATGAATATTTTGCCCAAAAGAATGTCATATCTCGGCTTTCAATTGGCGTAGGAGAAACTTTTTTTAATGGTATCTTTCTTTATGTGCTTTTAACAAATAATAATTTTTATTTTTGGGCAAAATATTGATAAGAAAAATGAATTTCTTTATAAAAAAAAATAAAGAATTGATAAAAAAATGGATTGAAAAAAATGTTTTTATTAATGTCACTGAAAATAAGATACTATAAGCTACAATCTGAAAAAAAAATTTTGCTCTACGACCTGATGCACTTAAACAATCGACGATTGAATTTTCGAATTTGTTTTTGTTTTATAGGCATTATTGTCAACATACCAACTTGAAATTTGGTACGAAGATTTAGCTCCACCAGAAGCATCGTTTCCTAAAATTTCGTTAAAATATTTGTATAATTGTTTAAGTTATCATCAATTGTTTAAAAATGGCAGCTCTGTATTGTTTTTATTTATTGCAACTTAACAAATTAACCAAAAAGGTTAATAGTTTTCTGAGGAATTTTATTATGACAATCTCTTTTTTATTCATTACGATACGAGCTATACAACCACATATTTAAGAGAAACTGCAAAAAAAAAATTTTCAATTTTTTTTTTGTTTAAACAAGTGACTTGTGGGACTGATATTTATTCCAAAACTTTTTACTATACTCCTTGTAATGTTTGCGACAAGTTCCAGCAAAAAAATTGCCAATGAAAACAATTCCATACAAATTTTAATTTCACTCTACTAAAATTGAAAAATTTTTTCATTTTCCCTGCGCCTTCGCCAAATCTGCGAAATATTTCGCCAACTTAGTGAAGGCGCTGCGCGCTGGTGAAAATATGAAACTTTCTCGATGTATAATAATGACCCCCTATGTGTTATTTAAGAACTCGGATCCATGCAGCTGAGTTTATAGGATGTATGACCCCACTCCCAACTAACATTTTAAGTCATTGTAACGTATTACCGACATCGCAGGAACTCTATAAAGTGTTTTGCCACCAGTCACAGGTACGAAATAGAAACAGGTCTATTATATTTGTAGAACCAACATGGGGCAGTTTCTACCTACCTTGTGGAGAAATAACTGCAACTTGAATGGAATTGCTCTGTTTTAGAAGCTGTCACTAGTTTCTCTTGCTTCTGAAGAAAAATCTATCCTACCCTTATGCTTATCGCTGTTAACGAATATGTAACATCATGAGACCTAATATGGTTTCTAGTTACTATCTGCTAATAATAGTATACAAGGTGTTCGGTAAAGCGATGCCGACCAGGAACTGGGAGGCCCAGGGGGTCATTTGGCACCTACAGTGTGTCCACGGATGAAGTCCGGAAGAGGAAAACCTTTTTAATTCTCGATTTTACTAAATAGTAATTTTTGATGAAAGAGTCTGCTTCACCAGAAACCCTCTTTTTGGTTATCGGATCTTTGCCAGCTGTACAGGGTTAGCCAAGAATCTTGATTTGGAAATTTAGAAATTTTCAATATTTCCTAATATTTTGAAAATATTTTCGAAATAATTTTAAAATGACGTTTTATATATTATATTACGAAAAAAACCGCTACCCAAGGAATCACTTACTTCCACATCCAGATTTTCTATCCAAGTCTCTCACAACGAAAAAATTTTGTATGTGGACATAACTGTTTATGGAACTTTAATAATAATATAATATTTGAAATCCTCTACCACAAAAACCCATAAAACGATGCCCCACATCGGTAGTGGGAGGTGGATGAAGTAAAAAAATATTTTGAGGTTTCTGGTTCTTGTACACACACTAAATCACATTTTTTTTTCATCCCTTTTAATAATGGGGTGGGGGTGGTAATGGGGGTGGCTAATGCCAAAAATTTTGTTGAGACCTTAGCTTCTCTTGTATATACTAAATACCAATTTTATGGACTCTTACCTGCTTGATTTACCCATTTACCCCAAATTTACCCCCCGACCCTTCGACGGAACAAGATGAAAATATAATCTAGTTCCAGATCTCGTTAAAGACATTTGTGTACCAAATTTCAAGTCAATATCTTAAATGGTTCCAGAGTAAACGTGCGCACAAAAAAAGTTACAGACAGACCGACAGACAGACAGGCAGACAGACAGAAATTTTTTTTCGCTCAAACCTAAAATCTCGACGTTTCATGCCTATTTGAACAATAAAAATTTTTAAACATTTTTTCGTCGTTACTATACTTCCACTAGATGTGGAAGTAATAATGCTGATCTGATATATCCCTATTAAAATTTGAGATGTTTCAATTTTAAATAAGAAGAATAATTTTTATGAAAAATAACACATTTTGTAAAATAGAAATTCCAACTCATCGGCAACTGGCACTGTAGCTTTGTCTGGCAAATACGATGGCCGTACTGTCTATCACTTACTGAGTTAGATCGCCAACCACGGCACTGACGTCAGGGGGGGTATGGATGTATGTCTGCATTATTCCAAATATGTAACCCCCTTCCGGATAGCACTAGCTTTGAATTTGAAGTTTGTCTACTACATGTTAGTACAGTACCTAGAGGTAAAAAATATGCAAAACTTCGGAATAATGTCATATTGAACGGATTTCTTTCATTTTTGGCACTATAATAGTAAATGCTTCACAGAAAAGTTTCTATATTGTGCGGGGGCTTGCTAATTTATAGGGGGTGGCACTTAAAATATATATATATTTATTGGAGCTGAAGTAAAATCAAATTTTAAGAAGAAACGGTTCTATGCAATTTTTCACATAAGTTAATAGTTTTTAAGTTATAATGACTTCAAAATTGCGATTTTAGCTTAAAAAAAAAGGTATTTCCAAACGGCTTTCGTCAAGTACTCGAGAAGTATTGCTTTATCGAAAAAATGTTATAGACCAATTACAGAAACTGGGAATTAATTATATTTTTTGTTTATTGATGTAGGATTAATAATTTCGGAGATATTTAAGTTTACATTTGGTATCCAAGTGTTCTTAAGATAATTATTTAGAGTGAGAGTTAAATATCTCAGAAACTGTGACACCTACGTCAAGGATGCTATTAGGTTATTAATTAAGCTTTCAACTGTTTTTTTATTTGTTTCTCTAGCATAAAAAATAAAGAAGTTATGACCGAAGCGATGTGCGTCACATTTTTTTTTCAATAACTTCGCCATTTTGTTACCGTAATTAGCCAGTAATTAAAAAAAAAGGTATTTCAAACACTGTTTCTCATTAATATACAGCATGACGTAGATGCTCAATTTTTTTGGTTTGTATACAGCACTTGCTTTAGAAAAAAATACAGTTTAAACTATAAAGGTATTTTCGATAAAACGTATTTTTTTTCCCTTTCCAAATATATCAATAAATATTAGTTTTATTGAAAAATGGGTAGAGACCAAAAATAATGCTCATAAACTGATAATGAGTTTCGCTTGTTTATTCGGAGATATGAAAGTTTACAAATAGCGTGCGAACGTTTATAAGACGAAAAATGCAGTTTAAATGTTAAATATCTCAGAAATTATGACACCTACGTCACGCATGCTAAAAAATGAAATTAAAGACAGTTAATTGCGCTTTCAAATTATTTTTTACTCGTTCCTGTAGCATAAGAAATAAAGAAGTTATGACGAAAAAATATGCGTATTTATATTTTTTTATATAAAAAGGTCGCCATTTTGTTACTCCAATTAGCCAGTAATTTAAAAAAATTATCTCAAATATAGTTTTTCGTTAAAATGTAGCATTACCTAGATGCTCAAATTTTTTTGCTCATTTAAAGCACTTGCATTAGAAAAAAATGCATTTTAATCTTTAAAGGTAATTTCGAAACACTTGGATACCAAATATAAACTTAAATATCTCCGAAATTATTCATCCTACATCAATATACAAAAAATATAATTAATTCCCAGTTTGTACTTTCTGTAATTGGTCTGTAACATTTTTTCGATAAAGTAATACTTTTCGAGATACTTGACAAAAGCCGTTTTTTTAAGCTAAAATCGCAATTTTGAAATCGTTATAACTTAAAAACTATCAATTTATGTGAAAAATTGCATAGAACATTTTCTTTTTATAATTCTATTCTATTTCAGCTCCAATAAATATATATATTTTTTAAGTGCCACCCCATGAGAGGGGGTGGCATCAACCCCCTATAAATTAGCGAGCCATCGCACAACATAGAAACTTTTCTGTGAAGCATTTACTATTATACCGCCAAAAATGAACGAAATCCGTTCAAGATGACATTATTCCGAAGTTAAAACCTCTAGCTACTGTACTATGTGGTGTATTTATGTTTACAAATAGCATAGCTATTCAAAAGTACCACTACCAACTTCTGCACTTGGTTCTACTCGACCTCTTAACTTCCGGTAACTGTTTCGAATTTGGTATAGTGGTATATCTGCAATAGGTTCTCGTATTTTACCTTTTAAGAGATCGACACTATTATGAATTCTGCGTGCATACACGTTTTGTTTATAAACAAATAAAAGTCCATAATCGTGACATCAGGGTTCTTAGGTGGCCAATTTATCGATCCGTATCTTCCCATATTCTGAAATATTTCTTTCCCAAATTGATTATTTACTATTACAGTTCTTATTAATGATATCGATTTGACCACCCCGAGGTCAATTACATGGGGTCAAAAGCCGAGAAAACAGTATTTTGCAAATATTTTGACAACGGTGAACTTTTCGGAAAAAAAACATTATTCACAATTTGTAGGTGAAATAATTTACTACAAAAACGAATTCAGAAGTCTTTTTTGTAGGAGGAAATGTTCACGAGATATACCTCCAAATAGTCGAAAGCGTATAGTAGAGGTTGAGAAAGAGGTGTCTTTTTTTATTGTGTGGTATTCTCAGTAGGCCAGATGTGCGATGTCCTGACAGTCTAATTATATTGTCTTAACTTTACAAAGTGAAAAGATTGTCCCCTGTCTCAGTCCTTGTTTCGTTTATTAGGTGGAAATTAATGGTAAATATATTTTTTGGGATTGAATTCACATTTTTACACATAATTTGTTGGTTTTTTATAGTCTCTTGGCTAAAGGCCAAAATGGGGGGGAGAAAAATTCACAAATTTATTTATTTATTTAATGAATTACATAATTGATAGCTTTAATAATTATCTTCATTTTCTGAGTCTGATTTTTCAATCTCCAAACATTGGATGAGGAACTCCGATTAAAGAACTTATATCTAGATACATAATGGCTACTTTTTCTTCATATACCTTATTTGCTCCTAACATAGTCACATTATATGTCCATTAAAATGGATAGATGAACATCATATCCCATAGGCAACAGAGGCGGGTATGTATAGAAGGGAAAATGTAAAATATTGTACCTCTTTTATGTGATAATTATTGGTTAACTTCTAGGAATTTTAACGCAGATTGAAAAAATACAATAGGTAAAGATGTTTTATTCAAGGGAAATATGCATTGGAAGGATATTATTTATAATATTATTATTAAAACTATAAACTAAACCTCATCATGTTACGACTATGACCTACTTACTTATGAAACGATCGATTTCTGCAAATGGCACAGCACTGTTGCATGTTGCACTAAATTGTCACTAAACTGTCTAAATATGAACAGAGACTATTATTTAGGTATTAGGCAAATCACAACTTAAAATAAAAAGACTTCTTCACCACATTTTGATCGAAAAACACGAAAAACACATTAATTACGGATACTGTCAAAACTGTCAAACTGAGATTATAATAATCGAACTGAAGCCGACCGTGTACGAGCGGCCGCGAATACGCCGATGGGCCAATCAGCAACTTATGGGAAGAAGTGCCTTAGATTGGGAGTCTTTCGGGATCATAAAATTCATGCCATTATGTATCTAGATATAAGTTCTTTAATCGGAGATGAGGAAAGATGATGGATCCATGTCATCCTTGATCTCCTCGTCATTCATATCGAGTGTAACTGTATTCAAACATGATTGACCATGACACTGAAAACTAATTTTCTGGAGTCTGTTGCTTTGAGATGAATCACAATAGAAAAACAAGTTATTATTTTTCCCTAATATCATGTAAAAACGTCACTTAAAATCTTTCCGAAAATATTTGGAAATTATCCATAATCAAAAATCAAGTTTTTTTGGCTAACCCTGTAGTGTTGGTAAAGATCTTTTGATCAAAAAGAAGCAGACTCTTTCATCAAGAATTACTTTTTTCGTAAAATCAAGAATTAAAAGATTTTCCTCTTCCGGACTCCATCCGTGGATACACGGTATATGAAAAACATACCTATATGAAAAATACTACAGTTTTTTTATAATGCCAGTTTTGTATTTTTTTAGAAGTTCCCATTTTTCATTATTTACGTAATTACAAGGCACGAAGCTCGGCACCAAGTTTGACGTTTGATATTCTGAAATATTTCTTTTCTTATCAAAAGTAAATAAACTTCCAAAAGAAAAATAATTTAAAAGTTTCTGTTGGTTAGAAAAAAATACATTTATGGGAAAAATTATAATGGTAACTCTATTTTGGAAGCCTTATAAAAAAAATTTTAAAAGTCGTCGAGATGATACAATTATTCTTCTCTGTTTTCCTCTTTTATTATTATTATTAGTATAATCATACATACCATCACGTTTTATCACTTACAAAAAAAAGAATATCAATCGGCAATAACTTTTCCTTTAATCGAAAATTAAATTTGTGTGGTTTTTTGACAGAAACAAGGCTATCTTCCAAAACTTTATTTAATAGAGGTTACAAAATTATTTTCAAAGTGAGATCCATTATTTTTAAAGCATTTCCATGCTCGACTTCTTATTTCAACCGTAGTCGTCCTGAGTATCATTTATATTCGGAATTGTAAGGCAGCTTGCTCCATTTTTGCCATCAGTTGAGCAGGGCTTTGAATTTTCTCATTATATACAAGTTCCTTTTATCCTACCACACACGCAAAAGTCAGTGGCGTTAAATCTGGGGACCATGCAAGTAACAGAATACGTTCACTACGCTCGATTCACCGATTGGAATAATGTTCGCTCTAATAATTGACGCACTGTCACGCGTTAGAGAGCTGGACATTTGCCAGATTTGACGTCACTGCCACTAGACTTTTGCGTGGGGGACTAAATTAAAGAGGAATAAATTCTCTAAGTCCCACTCTCATACGTTTATTTTTTGTGGGATGAACGGTTTCGTCGCTAGTACATCGCAAAATTAGTTCAATATTTCGAATTCATGAAAAATGTACTTACCACCGCCGCAAAATGAACACTAAAATATTATTTTAACTTTAATTCTGTTGTTTTTCCCAAAATATACGATGGTTTTAAAAAAAAATGTTGTGCAAGCAAAAGTATATTGTACAATTTTGAACACAAAAAATGAGTTGCATAGTAATATTCCCAATGGTGCATTTTAGCCGCGTAAGAAAAATCACAGGGTGGTCAAGAATTTCTAAAGCAGATACAAAAAGGCCCACTCTTCTTACATCCCCTATAGAACTGAAGAAGATCAAGTTTGAAACTGAAAACTTTAGTCAAACAGCCGCCATGAATGATGGCGTTACGTTATTAATCAACGCGATAATTAGCATGCCATCTGAATTTGATTCTGTGATAATTGTCAACATAGATGTGAATTTTCTCGTTCTCTCGGTTATTAATAATTATTCCACTAAAAATATTTTAAAAAATATCTTCGCAGTCAGAGAGCAGCAGCATTCAATTTTTAAATAGTATTTTTTCAATTATTTGAGGGTGAGTTTCCAAGTAATAAAATGAGAAATGCAAAAACAAGGCAAAATTAATTCATTTTTAACGAGCGTCGAACTGAGATACAGGCCCTTAAAGTTTGCATTTTGTATAAGGCACAATGCTTTATTAAAAATTGTTTATTTTTTGCAACCAAACGGCTATAGAAAATATAACATTTTTACCAAAGGAAGATCTGAACCTCCACTATCTGACGCCCTACATAACTCAAAAATTTTTGACAATCTTTGGACAACTCTTTTGGAAGTTTACCTATATACATTAGTGCCAAATTAGATCATAGGGAGTGCACTCGAAGATACAATTTTGAAAAGATTCGTACATTATCTGCAATGGCCTTGGGGATGGAGATCTAAATGTGTAGGACGCCAGTCTGGTCGCGATTGCAAAGAGTAAAAAAATTTTTCTGAAAATTTTTGTATTACTGAAAATTTATTAATTTTGTTTCCACCGCATTTACAGGCTTATTTTTTAACATTTCTTAATGATTTCTAGATTCAGGTGCTGCCCAATTAATCTCGAAATTGTTATTAACAAATGCAACAGAAATTAGTTATACAAGGCATATCAAAATGGTGCAGTGTAAACTTCAGCATCGAGGCATTTTAAAAATTATTTTATTTTATTATTTTTCATGCACGAGAAGTAAATTTAAGTAAAGTGAAGTTGCACGTTGTTTTCTGTATCTCATGAATATTTTAAGTTATAATTTATAACGAAGAAATTTCTGTTGGCAAGTAAATTACTCTTTAAATTTTTCTGTTTTTTTTTTAACGAAAACAAATGATCATATTTACGTATAAATAATAAGCATAATAAGAACGTTTTGTAAATGTTTTGCAATCATAATATATTGTAGTGTAAGTACTGATGGAGACAGAGAACGTGCGTTTATAAACTCAAAAGGGTAGCGGGTGCAGTACAAAAATAATGAAACATTTTACATAGAGCAATGCAGATAATTCCTTCACTAAAAATTGCTCCATTCTTTTCTGCAGATTTGATATCATAGAAGTATGCATCTATCTGCAATAATTTTTAAAATGTCTCGATATTCAAATTTACATTACACTAGTCTGGTAAACTTTGTTTAAACAATTTCCGTAGCATTTGTTAACAACAATTTCGAGAATAATTGAGAAGCAACTGAATCTAAAAAGAATAACCTCTCCATATTGGTTTGAAAATCATTAAAAAATGTTAACTTCTTCATACCCAGGTTGCCACATATGACAACCACCTACTATGCCTTGCCGGCCCAGGGTGCCATATCACATATCCCGAAGAAAAGTGCAATAAGTAAAAAGTGCATTCTACAGGAGACCAAAAACTAAATTTTAAAATACTTAAAGGTTAATAGCACACATTCTATTGTATCTAAATGATTATAACTCATATTGGTCTGAAGACAATTATACTATAATAAACTTTATTACTATTTTCTTTGGAGGAAAGTTATTGTTTATACTTATAATTTTTATCTTATTCCTAAAAATGTTGAGTTATTACACTTTCTTGGGATGTGCGATATGTGGCAACCAATATGTACTACTGTAAGTATGAGATGCTGTTTTATACTTGGGTTATCACCTTAACATAAAATAATGGTGGGGGCGCTGCACTTGTCTGCAGCAGTATTTATTTGGCATCGAACACGGGCTATTATTAATTCTTTGCCTATAAAATGAGTGATTTGAGTGAGAATGAAGAGCCCTATGAAGACTCTGGCTTAGAATATTCACCCGATTGATTCAATCAAAAGAATTTGGGTTTGTACAATATTACATTACTAATAAAAATAATTTACTTCACCCTTGTAGCACCGCCTATGGAAAATCTTTTAATTTTTTTTTTTAATGAAATGATTATGTGACACTATATTCACTCCACTATAATACATTTAGTAGCTCATATCATATTTCTTACTTTTTATTGGGTACTTTGTCACTGTTCTGCAGAAAATATTTAAAAACACGATTAGAGTTAGACAGAAATTGATTCTTATATATTCCTGATCACAAAATGTCTCACACCATCGGTCCATCACACCTAAAAATATACAGGGTGTCCCACTTAAAACTCCCGGAACCATTTTCGCGATAACTAAAATAGATATTTGAATTTCGTGAAAGGTATTCACTAGAATTCCGTTTTGAGTAAAAATGGTCATTTTGGATATTAGGATATATGGAGTTTCGATGCAATAGCTATTTATATATCATGGGAGAAAAATCTAACATTTCATCCCGTGAATATATTTTAGTAATCAACCAAGGGATGAGATGTCACTTTCCTCTCAAGGTATATGATTTTTTCTACTACCTACCTCTGATAAAAAACAGATTTTTTTATGACACGGTTTTTCAGTGCATGCTTAATTTGAATAGTAAGTAAGTAAGGCATGGAATATACAGTTCTAATAGTAACTTAAATAGAATCTTTTATTTAAAACAAAATTAACACTAGTTATTACCAGTGACGAAAGTGATATAGAAAAGATGATAAGATGAAGCTAGAGCAGCTACTTCAAATTTA
Source organism: Rutpela maculata (assembly GCA_936432065.2). Classification (NCBI taxonomy): domain Eukaryota; kingdom Metazoa; phylum Arthropoda; class Insecta; order Coleoptera; family Cerambycidae; genus Rutpela; species Rutpela maculata. The sequence continues at coordinate 362,866,108 of OW386285.2, forward strand.
CTACCTGAATAATCAAAAGATATCAAAAGTAGTAGGTACACTTTGTACAAAGAATGGTGCCGGAAGAAGAAGGTAAAAAATTATTCAGAAAATATCCCCCTTGCGCATTTCTCGATAAATGCAAAAAAAATAAAATCATCAACATGCACTGGGGTCCAAATACTCCACGTTAAGCACAATGTTACAGTTAGAAGAAAATGCTGATATAAAGTATCGTAAGCTTATAGCATTTTTAAAACGTTAATCTGTGGGACATAAACCAAAGCAATCTGAAATCTTTATGAGAGAAAGAATTAAACACATTATTGATGGAAGCTCCTCATCATAATTTTTTGCTTATGAAGGTATAATAACAATACATAAGTGATATAATAATAAGGCACTAATTTTATTTCATTTATTTGTGTAGGTTTTTGTAGTTATGGGCAGTGATGCAAAATTTCATGAAACTTAAAATTTGTGAAATTTCAATGACATTTTTGTGAAAGTTTCGAAATTCATCTGAAATTTATGAAATTTCTGAAATATAAAATTGAACATAAATATCGTGAAACTTTCGTGAAATTTCAATGAAACTTTCATTTTATGAAATTTAATTGAATAATTCTCTAATATTATGAAAGTTATGTGAAATTTCATTGAAATATTTCATGAAATGATGAAAATTTCATGACACTTAAAATTTGTGACATTTTTGTGAAAGTTTCGAAATTCATCTGAAATTTCTGAAATATAAAATTAAACATAAGTCTCGTGAAATTTCAATGAAACTTTCATTTTATGAAATTTAATTGAATAATTCCCTAATATTATGAAAGTTAAGTGAAATATCATTGAAATATTTCATGAAATGATGAAACTTAATTTTTTAAACTTCCGAGGGATAATGACAAATAAATCCCACTTTTGAAACTACAGTGGGTTTAGTCTGTTGTCCTTGCTTCATTTTTGCTGTAGGAGATACAGGCGGAAATGACGCAGACGTGGTAGAAGTGGATGGAGATTCAGCAGCTCTGGATGCAGATGATAGAGTTTATTGCATTCTATTATCAAAGTAGAGAATTAATTTCTAATATTTGCTATTATGGTAGCTGAAATTTTATTACAACAGTTTAGGTGGTGTTTCATGCGCGACGCATTTTTGAAAAACGTTTTACTTATTACAAAATCCTTAAGTCACATTGTTATTATTTTGGGAAAACGCAAAATATTCCCGGGTAACATTTTTTGGTTTCATTTTGTTGACTTATGGGTTTTAACTTTAACACTTTTAACAGCGTTTCTTCGCTTTCCCGCGACTTTAAACTAACCTATAACCTAACCTCTAAAATAAATATCAAAACCAAACTTTAATCCTCATTGGTTGAAAACAAGCTAAAAAGGTGCGCGAAATTCAAATTTTGTTTAACGCAACGGAAATACAGATTTTGTGGCTGAAACTTTCATGAAAGTTTCGAAAACATTGTAATTTTCAGATTAATCTGAAACTTTCATAAAATTCAGATATTTCAGAAATTTATAAGGGTGCGGTGAAACTTTCAGAAATTTCAAATTGAAATTGAAACTTTCAAAATGAAATTTGAAATTTTGCATCACTGGTTATGGGTATCGCAGGAGTTTCCCGTTGGAGACAAAGAACCATTCTCTACCCTCAAATGAGCGAGGAAAAGATTATTTTCTATGTAGGTAGTAGAAAAAGAAGAAATTATTCCATCCCAGGAACCTTGAATTTCGTCATCAAAAGCACGATGACGAAATTCATTCTAAGCAACTTTTATGACATGAACAATTTTGAAAAAGTTACTGGTTTTCGAGATATTTGAACTTTAATATAATTTTTGTAATGGTTGATAGCAAGTCTTTTGGAACATTTTTCATAGTAAATCAAACTAATTTAGATAATAATGAAACAGATTTATACAGTGTGTCCCAGGATAGATGTAACAAGAAGTGTAATGGACCAAAAATTTTGGAATTTTGGAATGGTATTTGGGGATTGAGTCCTGCTTGTTGTAGAACTAAAGTATACCAAAAATGACTTTGGGTGTTCTACAGGGTGTTTTATAAGCAAAGTTGTAAAAATCAGCACTAATAAAGTACCTTTATTTTTCATAATATGAAAGAATTCCACTAAGAAAAGTTATTTAGAATGCAATTTTATACCTCTATACCAAATTTCAGGAATATAAAATTATTTTTTTGAAACTTCCCATTTTTTCAATAAATTAGTATTTTATTTTGAACCATTCAATTAAAACTGCATAGAAATTATTTTTTGTGAATTACAGCTTTATTTTTTATTTACCAATAGCCTACTTTTTGAGATGATTAACATTTGCTCCTACACAACTTTAAATATGAATTCAACTCTTAATTCGCAAAAAATGGGAAGTTTCAAAAAAATAATTTTATATTCCTGAAATTTGGTATAGAGGTATAAAATTGCATTCTAAATAACTTTTCTTAGTGGAATTTTTTCATACTTTGAAAAATAAAGGTACTTTATTAGTGGTGATTTTTACAACTTTGCTTATAAAACACCCTGTAGAACACCAAATCAAGTCATTTTTGGTATATTTTAGTTTTACAAGCAGGACTCAATCGCTAAATACCATTCCAAAATTCCAAAATTTTTGGTTCATTACTCCTCTTGTTACATCTATCCTGGGACAAACTGTATAAAAACAGAAAACAAATGTTTACTTAGTTTTCTCTAATAAAACAAAGGTGGCTGCAACTGCTATTTGGAAATTAAAAATTTTGACATTTCTATTTAATGTATATTGTTTAATTTCTGGGTAATTTTTATGTTCTATATTCATCTGAATTTTATACTGTAATATGGTTACTTTTGGAAAAAAAGCAGTTTTTGTTACTTTATAAATTATATTGTCTTTCAAATATCTCGAAAACCAGTCATTTTTCGAAAATTGTTTTTGTTATAAAAGTTGCTTGGAATGTAAAATGCCTCATCACATGCACCTCTTAAAGGTTCCTGGGATCGAATAATTTCTTTGCATCACAACGCCATCTACACCTGAATTGGTAAGATAACCATTTTTGCTCCAAACTGAAGTCATTTATATTATAGTGGATAACGTTTACAGAAATCAAATATTTCTATTAGTTACCGACAAAATGGCCCCAGGAGTTTTAGGTGGGACACCCTGTATATGAGATAACAAAAAAGTTAAATACATTATTACAATACCTAATTAGACAAATGTTAAACAACTCCCAAATCCTAAACCAAGGCTGTCCAGAAGGGAATTACCCATTTAAAAAATGCAGTTCCATTACCCACCGGCATTGCCAGTGTTGGAGCTGGGGATCGAACCCAACAACAGACATCGGGACACTCTTGCCACACAATACTCTAACCCACTGAGCTATCCTGCCGATATAAATAACACAGGCCCACAAAAACAAAAAAGTGTCCTGGGCTAGTGACCAGACCCACATATTCCCATCTATTTTCACTCGCTGAACACAAACTGGCATCAGAATAGTACCTTCCTGGACGAATTTATGAGTTATGATGTAAAAATAGCTCGAAATTCATTAATTCGTCGTATTACTCATATACGACAATATTTCAAGATCATTGGCAGTAGCGTTGGAGTAAATTGAAGACAGCTCCAATACATACTTTCGAGGTGGTAATGATATAGCAGATAATGATAAGATCCATAACCCAACAATAACCCAATGGCCCAATAACCCAATGACTCAATAAATCAGCAACTCATATTACCAAAGTAAATTTAATAGAAAAATTTCTCGATCAGTGATGCATTCTACCTTTATGTTATTTAAGCCGCAAAATCCAAATCTGGCATCGAAATTGGGCTTAGATGTCACAATATTTTTATAGTTTATTATTTATAGTTGGAAAATGGACCAGACATGGAACAAAATGACAAAATTTGAGTAGGAAAAAAACTACGCCAAACCGTAGTACTAATGAATTTTAGTTTAGCTACTTATTTTTGACACCAAACCAAGTGTAAAACTACTCCTCAAAAGAGGTAAAATCACCCCCCGAGTGAGTAAAATCCCTAATATACATATGAAAATATAAAATGAAATCGCTTTTTTTTCAATGTACTAGGTGTATAGTTTATCGGCTTTTATAGTTTTACTATTAATAACGTGTACCGGATCCGAAATATAGTATGGAAATTGGAGATGTGATTCGACGATTAAAGGATAGAAAGAGGTATCGAGGATGGGATTAGATCATTTTCTCACAAACGAAATTTGTTCAGAAGGACATGACAAGATGATAGAACGTGTACCAAAATTTAAAAATTTTTCAGTTCATATTACAAATATTTCGTAAACTTAAAACAAGAATTCCTTCGTTTCAGTGATTCTTTCGTACTCTTTTACCTTCAAATTATGGAGTTTTTTTTCCTATTTTTTTTTTGACAATGAATTCCTCTTCATGGTCCAGCAAAATTCAGCCATTATATTGATGTTCCTTCTAGCTTGATACCGTCGTTCCATTTCATTAATATCTTGTTTAAATCGTTCGCCTTATATACTTCACTGAAATCATCTCCTAAGTTTTCAGCGAAGGAGTCGATGTGTGAATGAAAGAAATGCAACTTCAAATTCATAAGACAGTCCATTTTGTATATTTTTGTACTTTTCACTTTTTTTGTTACCTAAAAATTGTTCTACAACTTCTTTGAAACTAACCTGTGCAGCTTTTTCGATGTCAGTCATTTCAGTTGTGAAATTTTCATCCAACAAAGTACTAATTTGTGGTCCATCAAATATTCCTTTCTTTAATTTAACTTCTGATATTGATTGAACTTACGTGTTAAATACTCATGACATTGCCCTTCTTTGTTAATAACCCGATTCAATTGAAATAATGGAATTGTCCATGAAATCACTGAAATCGCGTTTATCATTATATACTATTTACGAAACTATTGAGAATAAAATAGATCATGACAATGAAAGAACTTGGATTATAAAAAACGACTCTTAAAACATTCATATTTTTGAAAGGTACAAAGTAAAAATTGATATGCAATCTGGGAACGTAAAATCAATGACAGAGTCGAATCACATACCTAGTAATGATGACAAAGATGATGATGATAAAAACATATCGAACGATGATGACGAAGAGTATGTTCATTCACACAGTGACTACTTCCCTGAAAACTCAGGAGATTTCAGTGAAGAACAAGGCGTACGAGTTCATCAAGATATTAATGAAATGGAAAGACGGTGTCAAGGTAGATGGGACATCAATATGATGGCTGACTTTTGCTGAACAATGAAGAAAAAAAGAAAGAAGAAAGAAAAAAAGAGGAAAAGAAACCCATTACGCAGGTCATTTGAAGATAAAAGAGTACGAAAGCATCGCCGAATATAAGAAATTCTTGTTTTAAATTTACGAACTTTGGTAATAGGAATTGCTGATTTATTAGGTCATTGATTTGTTGGGCTGTTGGGTTATTGGTGGTTTATGGGTCATTACGTAATCTATTGAAGATAAAAGAAAGCATCACTGAACGAGGAATTTTTGTTATCTGCTATATCATTATCACCTCCAAGTATGTATTAGAGCTGTATTCAATTCACGCCAACGCTACTGCCGATGATCTTGATGTACGGTTAATACGGCGAATTATGAATTTCGAGCTTTTATTTCATCATAACTCATAAATTCGTCCAGGAAGGTCCTATTCTGATGCCAGATTCGTGTTCAGCATGTGAAAATATATGGGAATATGTGGGTCTGGTCACTAGCCCAGGATACTTTTTTGTTTTTGTGAGCCTATGTAATTAAAAATAAAATTTTAACGTTAACAATTGTTTTAATCTTTATTTTTTAATTACACAAAATATAGGTATTTAACATATTTCTTTAAGTTTATAAATATATTTTTAGGTGTATGACATTTTGTAGTAGTCAAACATTTTTTAAAATCAACTTCTGTCTATCCCCATTCGAGCAGAAGTTTCTTTCATCATAAATTTTTATATATTTTTTGTAGAACCACCACATTAATCATATAGGGTGTGCCCGGATGGGGTTACCTGAACCACAAACGGACCAAAATTTTAAGTTTTTGGCAAAAGCCACTAAGTATTTATATAAAAAAAGCTTGTTGAAAAAAATACAATTTGTGTTACGAAAATGTATTTTTAAAAATGCGAATCTTACTTGGGAGTAAAACTACCTTTATTTTTCATTTTAATGAGAATTCCATTTGAAAAAGTTGCTTATAATTATTTTCTCAGTCATTTTATTAGTCATAATCCAAAATTTTTTAAAAGAAATTATTTTTTAAAAACAAAAAATTCTAAATGTTTAAATAAAAAGATATTAACTAACAACTAAATGTTTCAATTAACGAAGTTTTTATTGAATATCAACTTCCACGCACTTTTGTAATTGTGTTTTAAATTCATCGCAAACAAAACGAATCATCTCTTGATTTACATCATGGGCTAAATGATCTTTATAAACAGTTTATTTTAAAAATCCCAAAAGAATGTGGCCAAATCTACCTATTCATTTTTGAGGAAAATGTATGAGGCCAATTTCGAACCTGAAGTAACAAATGTGCGACATCTATCATGTTGAAAATAGGCCTTACGCCTGTATTCTAAATTTTTTTCTTCAAATTCTGACCAAAAGTAAGTGTTCAATATTTCTAAATATGAATATTATTATTACTCTTAGATAAAATTGATATTTTTTTAATTTTCAAGGGTCCCGTATAAAGCAAATATATGTTATTAACATAAATCGTATTTTTGTGGCAAGCAAAATTTTTCATAGAGCGACGTCTTGTTAAAAAATTAATTTCATAATCTCATCTGGGGACACCTCTTATTTTGTGAGTAAATGTTATATAAAAATACACATAATAACTTAAGACAGCCAGAAAGCCATCACTTTATTTACACAAATATCCTGCTTACAAAATTGATGTAAATTACAATGTGGAACTATACAATGTGTATCAATCTAAGACAAAACCAGTGCCGTCGGTGTTCAGTCGAGACCAGCTCAACCGATTTAAATGAAAAAAAAAAAAAATGAATCCACGAAACACCAATGTGGCAGGAATGAACTAAACAAATACATGATGAAAACAACACTCAGTGGAAGACGAAGGGGCTACATCCCCCTGTCTGTTTGAATCCAGATTGGTGCTGATCTCGTCTGCGAGCAGTTCACTTATATCTTATGTCATGAAACATGAAACATTAAATAACAAATTTAAAATTTATCTTACATTATATTTTAATATGTACATTTTGTTAATAATTATCTTCTAATGCGCCTTTAAAACACCATCACAGGAAGACAAATGTGAAATTGACAAAGAAACAACATACAACTGCTAAATTAAAGTAAGGCTAGAAATTGTATTTTATAGCTATTTAAGTCTTAAAAAGTTTATGACACTCTGTCGGCAAAATAAAATATGAGAGTTGGTGTATTTCAGTATTAAGTAAAAAAAGAAGTTAGACGAGTCTTTTAGAAATTATTCTAGAATTAATTATAACTTCAGAAAATCAAGAAGTTTGACTCTGGCAGAGGTTTTATTACCATCTATCTACTACAACTTCACCAACTGAAACAGAATAATTTAAGGGCATAAGAATTGATAAAGAAAATAGGACTTTCATGCAATTTGATAAAATTAAAATAGTAAACTGTTAGTAGGTACTAGGAAAAGAATTATAAATTAATCAATTTTAAAGGCGTTCCTCACTCTTGGGGGGAAAGGGGCACTCCAAATGGCTCATTCTGTCTTCATAACGAGCTTATTACAATCGAAAAATAGGATTTGGTACTGTGAACATTAAAACAGTATTAATTATAATATATATGTGTATGTAAAAAAATATAACTAGGTGCTAAAATAGAATCACACAAAATAATACTGAATACTTACATAATATCACAGCTCCTTCTAGTGACTCTACATACTCGTTAACACCAAACATTAATTAGTAAAATGAAGCAGGTTAATGTAGCAGAAATATTAAAATACCTAATCAAATGTTAGATAATTATCAATTAACTCTTTTCGATTTGCTTTTATAATGTGAGTCTCTCTTAAATTACATATACATAATTATTATAACAGAGATGGAAAAGTGTAATTTAACATACATTTTTTTTCTGAAAAAGAAGTTTGAAAGTAAGTGTTTCTCAAATGAATATTGTCATTAGTGTCTGTTAAAGAAAGAAGTCCAAGAAAGCAGCAATTATTTGCACCTTAATTAGGCCGTTCTAAACAACGTCTGAAGAATTCCCATTGAACACACAATTTTTTACGCTGAATCAAAAGATTAAAATATCTTTGTACTTTTTAATTTACGAGTGTGGACCTTATTATAAGATCGAAAGAATACAAAATTGTCTTCAAGAAAAAAAAAAAGGTCCTTATTTATTTTGTCATACGAGTTATAGTCTTTGAGAAAACTTGATATAAAAATTATAACTCCAGCAAATACTTCATTTTACTATCCACCGATATAAAATTCTTTTCTCTCATGTGTTGGCAGATGTTTTGCCATTCATGAATTATTCTAGTTCGCCCTTCTTTGCTGTCTAGCACGTTTGACAGCATTACACCATCTGTTGCCAGCTTTTTCCTATAAGCTTCTTGGTAATATTAGCCTAACATTTAGGATGGCGTCCTCTTCGCCTTTTACCTCGAATTATCAACTGTTCTCTCCGGTAGATGGGACCAAAAAATGAGAAGATTCGAGATAATACGATGCTGAAGTCGTTTTACAATACAATACGCAATAAGCCGTCTGTCTGCCTCCCTAATGGGCCATGTCTCAGAGGCATAAAGAAAGATGGAGAAAACTAGGGTGTTAGCAATTCACTCAATTGGCCAGTTGCAGATCTGTCCATTTGTATTCTTCGTGCAAAAGCACGTGCCTTCTCAATAAGTAGTGGTAAATTAAGTTAATATTAAAATATGTAAAAATTAATTCGTGTTAGTATTAGTTTGTAATATAAAAGATTTAACTAGTTTATGTTCAACTTTTTTATTCCGGGATGGCTGCCAAAAAAATAGCATACAAAACTCATCTGAAAAGTGTTTTTTCTGGACTTGCAGAATCTCGTCTGGTCTGAAAAATATCACTTTTTAAACTTTTTACGTAAATAACTAATCTTTAACCATTTTGAAATGATTACCTTTGTATTTAGAATCCGAAATGCCTACTCTCAAAATATTCTCCAATGAGTTTTTTGGTTCGTCTTCGGTTCACCAAAAATCTCTGATTCTTGAACGCAAAAGCATTTCACATTCGAAATACAAACAATATTCGTTCGTAAACTGCATTCATATTGAGGAAAATTGATTGAAATAAAGGGTATAGAACTGTCAACATTATTTCACAGTTTATGAATAATTATAAAATTGAGGCACTCGCGCGCAAACCCCGATAAATCCACAAAAAGTCAATTTTGAGTTTGTAATAGTTTCATGTATGTTAGACTAAACTCTACAAGCCTATATAATCTTTGGTAACCAAAACGCGATAAATCCCATATAAATCTAATGTTAAAGTTGACCCGATAAATCCACAAAAAGTCAATTTTGAGTTTGTAAGAGTTTCATGTATGTTAGACTAAACTCTACAAGCCTATAAGTAATCTTTGGTAACCAAAACGTGATAAATCCCATATAAATCTAATGGTAAAGTTGACAGTTTCGAACAAAACCAGATAAATCCAATATAGTTTTTTGTAATTTCCCACAACTTTTTGTGTGTGGATTTATCGGGGTTTGCACACGAGCGCCTCAATTAAACCTCATCAGATATACTCTGAATAGATTAAGTACTTTTATGTTATAAAATGTAGATATTTCACATCTTGTTTATGAAAATGGCCCAGCTCACCCACTGAAGGCAGAATAAGGAAAAAATTTTTTGACAGTTATTGAAAAAGCTAATTTTCGATTGTCATTTTAGCTTTGACAGGATATATTTTTCCAAAGTAATGTGAAAATTTAATTACTGCACGTCATCTTGACTAACTGACAAAAAGTTTATTTGTAAAATATCAAAATTTATGATTCTTTAATGATTGTAGAAAATGGTAGGTATATTGTGATAAAAGCAGAGATAGGTCGAGGAAACTTTCCACATTTGATAAAAGTCTGTAAATCTCATGTAAATAATATAATTGTATACACTTATTTGGTATCACATTTATATGTGGTATCACAATGAAGCTTGGATCATCACGACTCAAATTTCACCATAAAATAGCCTATCAATATACACAATGGAAAGTTATAAGGAAAACTTCCTGGAAACTTTCCGTTTTGATAACTCTGAAAGTTTCCAGGAAGTTTTCCTTCTAACTTTCCATTGGGTATATTGATAGCCTATTTTATGATGAAATCTAATTCGTGATGATGCAGGCTTCATTTTGATACCAAATAAGTGCATACAAATATTATTTACATGACTCTTACCGACTTTTATCAAATATGGAGTTTCCTCGACCCATATCTGGATAAAAGTAAGCCTTTAAAGCACGTGCAACGAGTTTAACGAGTTTTAACACTGTAAGTACTTTGAATGTACTTAAACATGTGTAACATACGCTATTTCTCATTAGATATTCATTATTACTTGAAAAATAAAGACGGATCTTAAAACCTGATGTTCTCATATATTGTTGACATGAAGATAGCCATTATTGTTGTTTAAAAGTTTGTTTTCAGTTTATTTAATTAATGATTTTCATAGTTGAAAATGGCTACGAATAGAGAAAAGGCATTCTTATTAATAAGAATATGAAAAGTTGTGCTGTGGATGAAGAAGATAGAGACCCAGAGTGTTAATGAATGAGTAATGTTAATATATACGACGGAAATATCCAAGAAATATAAATCTTCCGCACTATGGTGTATCCATTCAAAACTATATGTTATGCTGAGAGTAAAAAGTGAATGAATTTAGCATCCTTCCACAAATTGCATGCACTTGTGAAAGGACCGAACAAAGGTTTTGAACTCAAAAGTCTTTAGTTTTTGCAGAAAAAGATCTACGTAAGTTTCATTCCTGCTCCAGATAATAGTTTCTTATCTTTGAAAGTTGTCGCTATTTGGGGTATTTTTAGTTCATGTAGGAGATACGAAATGTGCAATTTGCATATGAGTGATATCACAAGAGAAAGTAATATCTTGATTATTAGCATCCATCCATCAAAAACTGACAAGAGTAAAAAACTTGTGGCTGTCAAAGATCCAAATATTGAATATGTTTCGAAATTTAACAAGTATTTTCCATTACGTCTGAAGAATGTCAATGTTTCTGAAATATATTAATGGAAAGTGCATCAAACAAGTCGTAGGGACCTTTGGCAGATACCTTTCAGATACTAGATACCCTTCTCTCGTTTCTAAGCTCATTGCTGGAGTCATTAATAAAGGAGGAAATAGTGCTGCGTCAACATCTGTAGTTAATGTTAATGGACCGAACGTTGAATCAACATCATCGTCTATTAATGCTATAGATGTTCATATAGCTCAACACTGCAGATGGTATTCACACAGCAAACATAATTGTACACTTTTCATTTAATTGAAATGATTTTGTTTGTTATTATTTAATATTTTGATATAATTTGATAGATAAATAAATATTTTAACTATTGAAATTGTTTTCAAAGATTAAAAACACCTCGGTTTTCGCATGCCATTTAGTTGCTTAATCAAGCATTATAATGCAGGTATAATCTCTGCAAGAGAAAAGAATGTGCAGAACTCATCAGCTACGCCTCGTTCTGTAAATTTCACTTCATAAGATTATCATTTCCATACTAGTTACAAACATAGGAGTTTAATGCTGTCTCTCGAATAGATAGAGAATAATTGCAACAGCCAGATGTTACAATTATTAATCCGAACAAAACGCCTTCACAGGAATTGAAGATTGATTACGTTGAATAACAATTGAGGTTCATGCCAAGACAGTATCGATGTCTTTCACAAAATTTTCATTAGCCATGCGCGACGTCCTCTCTGCTACTACAGTGATGCCTTCACAGGAATTGAAGATTGATTACGCTGAATAACAATAATAATAGTAACTTATTGTTGAGGTTCATGCCAAGGTAATAACGATGTCTCACAAGATTTTCATTAGCTATGCTCGACGTTCCCCTCTGCAACACTTGAAGATTTCCATCCTTCGTGGCACTTCAAATCTGTAATATCTCCTCCTGAATCAACTGGCAGCAAGGTTGATGAGCGGTGGAAACAGCCACTAGTAAAAGATTTAAGTCCAAAAGTGTTTTTTTCCAAGAGATGGACAAGCTTTTTTTGTAAGAAAACAAAGAACTGCTTATGATTTTTCAAGGATTGTTCGGTAGAGGCAATTTTTTTGTGGAAATACAACCTGTATGTTATTAGGAGGTTAAAGTAAAGTGTTGCCCAATTTGGGAGTTGGCAGTTCAGTTTTAATTTTGAAAAACCTGTTTTTGTCGTTTCTTTTTTTAGTATCTCAGGTTCCGTTCATCAAATCAGGTCAAAAAAAAAAAATCAAAATGTTTTAAATAAATTTTGAAGAAAACTGCATAAGTCCAAATCTGATCTGACATTGTTTTTTTTTTCAAATAAATAAAGACCACGAAAATTTGTAATTTTACATACATAAAAAGAAATTACTCGGTTTAAGTAAAATTAGAAAATTTCGTGATTTTTAGTTTTTTGCAAATAAACAAAATGGCGGATTTGGACCTATGCAGCTTTATTCATAATTTATTTACGTTTTGATTTTTTGTTTGGCCTGATTCGATGAACAAAATCCGAAATATTTAAAAAACGAGACAAAAACATGTTATTCAAAATTAGAATTTAATTTCCAAAAAACGTCCAACTCCCAGATTGGACAAAATGTTACTGTAATTTCCTGATAACATTCAGATTGTATTTCCACAAAAAAACGTTCTTCCCTTTGGTAGTATTGTACCATACCTCTGCCTTGTTCTAGAAGGATTTAGAATCTAAATCTTGATCCAGTATTCGGCTACAAGAAACTAGTTTTTCGAGTTTTCATTTTATTTTAACTTATTACCTTTTCTGGTGGTTATTTCCTATAAGAAATCATTACCAGAGACAACCTGAGTTAATTTTAGTGCTAAGTTTTTTTTTTGCTAAATGGACAATTACAAATGATGTTCTAGTAGATGTTTGTCACAGCATAGAGAACGGCAACGTGATTCAGCTAACACATATAGTATTTGGTGGTAGGATTTTCCACATATAGGCGAGACCTTTCTAATCCTTCACAAGTCCTAATGCAGGTAACAAACAGCAGCGGGACCGAGTTTCGCCATCACTCCGCCCTCGACTCCTCGGTCTTGAAGGTTTATTCCTTGGTAACAGGATCACCATGTGAGAGACGTCTGGTTCAAAGAGTGCCAAGAGTGCCCTCCTTTCTTATATATTTTGTAAATTTAGCTTTATCTTTTTGCAACTAATTAAAAATTAGTGCGTACATTGCTTACATTGCGTACATTTTCTTTTGCAACTAATTAAGTATTGGTGTGTAATAGCATATTATATACCAAGGGACTAAAGTGCATCTTTTAATGCCGCAGGTGAAATTTGTTGCCCTAGATGCAGTCGAGGGCAACAATCATCCAAGGGTGGTTTTTGCACTTTGTGTATTAAAAAAAGTGTTTAAGAGATAATTGACATTAAAATTATATTATTTAACATCTAGTAGCTATTCAATGTAAGAAACATGTAATACGTTCACTTTACTTAAATTTGGACATTGTATGATTTAAAAAAGATATAGATTTAAAAATTCCGCCGCATGAGTTTGCACTCGGGGCCTGCTGCTCTGTAATTGGATGTAATCTTCAGGTACCCACATTCTTTTATTCTTAATGCTCTTTAATTCGTAAAGTCATTTATAATTCTAACTCGTTATTTTTCCATCTTCTTATTATTCACGTCATGCCAGACATTTTGTGACTTATGAAAATTATTCTAGCTGGCCTCCGCTTGTTGTATAGCTCGTCTGGCGGCATCACGCTATCTGTCACACCACATCATCATAGCATAAAAACAAATCGCCATTTTATTATCTTATATTCTTGTTGTGTCTATATTCTGAGTCACGAAGAGCTTGAAATGGACGAGTTTGATATTGGAAAAGCAACTGAAGCTGCAATAAGTCTAGAAAGATACGAAAAATCTTATGAAGACTTTTTGAAATGGTGCAAAGTAAAGAAAATACAAAGTACGTACACCATATGTAATTATTTTAATTTATTTGATTAGAGCAGTTGGTTAGTGCGTATTATACTTGTTTATTCATTTAATCCCCGAGGATGAAAAGTAGTACTTCAATCCGCAAAAATAGGGAATAAAATAGCACTTTTAGTCTACCGAAGTAATTTTTTGTTTTGTATTTACCGTTACTTTTTCGATTTCGTCAAGTTAATATTCTCTCTCATACTCCCGGCATTCCTGTTGATGTTTGGCTAGGGATTCTTCTTACTGACGGAGAGGGGGGGAGTGTATCGGTTGAATTTTTAAGACCCCCAGAAATAAATAAAGCCAGGTTGGGAACTACAATCCATAATAGTGTACCCTACCGTATTTATGTACTATGTTAAGCAAACACACAAGAAATTTAAACTGTCGATGTGGGATCTTCAGCAATATGAACGAACCAATCTGGAGAAATGGGGAATCACATGCCATGGGAGAGAGTTGGCTACTGACTATGTTGCCAATTGGCAATAATTTCAATTTTCCAATACTTGGTAAAAGTGGGTAACCTTGGATTTCAAATGTTTTAATCGCTTTTAGTAATAATAAAAGAAAATTAGTTCCCTTTCATTTACTAAAATACTGATGCTATGGGATTGCTTCCAAAGACATTTGGAGAACATAAAACTTTTCATGAGTTATCTGATTCGGTTTTCAATAATTTTCTTAGCTATGGAAGAAATAGCAAAGATGAAGTGGTTGGTGAAGTGGTTTCTTCCGGGTGTTGCCGTGATTGTCGAACTTGACTGACGTTTCGCTGATCATGCTGTCAATTTTTCTAAGAATTCATTAATCTGAGTAGAACGTCGCCTGCTACCGAGTGAAACTATACCACCACGACTGTATGGACTGCCAAAGATTCACAAACTTGGAAATCCTTTGAGACCAATCATCAGCACATGCGGATCACCTAGCTATGAATTAGCTAGATATGTCGCAGACAGACTACAACCCTATACAGGGTAGACCAGCAGCTATGCGAAGAACTCCGGACACTTTGTAGCAATTTTAGAAAGTTTAAAAATAACAAGCAGTGACATCATGGTGAGTTTTGATGTGGAATCTTTGTTCACCAACATACCGATTGAGGAAACGGTTAACCTGATACGCCAGCAACTTGTACCCAAAGGAATAGAGAAGATATACCTGATTTGGTTCGATTATGCCTAACATATTTTTTGTGGAACGGAGATTTCTATGAGCAAAAGTACGGAGCAGCTATTAGATCACCTCTTTCATCGCTAACAGCCAACATATTCATGGAAGCATTTGAAGGAAAAGCCATACACTGTAGTGTAGAGAAACCAAAATGTTGGTTGCGTTATGTTGACAATACGTTTGTCATATGGCCACATGGAAATTTTTCACACTCCGTTTTCTTTGACCATCTAAATAACCAACACCCGAATATCAAGTTTAGGATGGTGATCGAGCAAGAAATGGTTTTGCCTTTGTTAGATGTAATGGTGAAACGATCAAGCAACGATAGGCTGTCTCATGGAGTCTACACTCAGGAATGTCCAACAAGCTCTAGACAAAAATGGGTACGAGCAAAGGGATATACAACGAATTATCATCAACAACAGAAGAACGAGCGAAGAACAGGCTACTACCTACAACAAACACATATCTGATTCCTCATGTGAACAAGCAAGATCTTCAATATATTTAGAACCATACTGGTTATCCTGACGTAAAGCTCATCAAATGTGGCACAAATTTCCTTCTGACCGATTCTGCTTCTAAATTTTTCTTCCTTCCAGTTCTTAACTAACTCTTCTGACAATTTCTTTTTACTCTTATCACTTTGTAAAAGCTTTCTCCAGTTGACAATTCTATGTCCAATTCTGATTAATTAAAACTTATGCCATCATCTGATCTTTTCGAGACTTCTAAGGATTTAATGGAGTTATTGCAGTATATGTCAAAAACAATATCAATATGATGAAGTGGTTTCTTCGGGGTGTTGCCGTGGTTGTCGAATTTGACTTTTCACGTTTCACTGATCATGCTGTTAGCTTCTTCAGAAGGATTCTAAAGACTAATCTGCTCTTCGTTATATACCTCGGAACTGCTTCGTTGACCGTGACTATTTGAACTACTGGTGCTTGGAATAGCCAGTCTCTATGTGTTACTCATTTAATACCCATCTTCTCTATTGAAGTTGTCACTGTTTTTCATAACTTCTAGTGATTCTCTAATTATCCTTGGGTAATGGCGCATATTTCTGTCCAATATCTTGATGTTCTCGTAGTCGATTTTATGGATCTCATTCTGATGAACATGTTCTGCCATTGCCGACTTATCTGTATACCCGAGTCTTGTGTTTCTCTGGTGTTCCTTGATTCTGCACTGGATACTACGCCCTGTCTGTCCGATATAACTCATTTACAACATGAGCACTCCAATTGGTAAACATCCTCCGCTAATAGTCTAGGGTTAGGGTCTTTATTTGAGGGAAGCACTTGTTGAATTTTCTTTGCTGTTCGGAAACGTACGCCAATTTTATTCTTCAACCTACCTGTGACTCCAGCCACATAGGGAAGGCATGCATAAGTAGTAAGTCGTTCCTGATCTCCTGTTGTTCTTCCCCAGATGTTGATAATTCGTTGTATATTTGTTCCTACTCATTTTTCTCTAGAGCTTGTTGGATGCACCCGAGTTCTTCTGATTTGTTTTTGTCTGTGGAACAATAATTAACAACCTCTTCTGTTGTGGATGGTGGTGAGATGTAGCGTGCAGGTAACGATTGGTATGTGTTCCCTATATGGCTGGAGTCACATATAGACTGAACAAGTGCTTCCCTCAAACAAGGGCCCCATCCCTAGACTACTAGCGAAGGGTGTGTACTAACTGGAGTGCTCATGTGGTAAGAGTTATATTGGACAGACCGGATGTAGTATCCAGTGCAGAATTAAGGAACAACAGAGAAACACAAGACTCGGTTACACAGATAAGTCGGCAGTGACAGAATGAGAACCATAAAATCGACTACGAGAACATCAAAATATTGGATAAAAATATGCATTATTATCCAAGGATAATTAGAGAATCACTAGAAATTGGGGATAACAGGGACAACTTTAATAGAGAAGCTGGGTGGATATCGACTGAATAACACATGGAGACTGGCTTTGCCAAGCACCAGTGGTTTATACAGTCAAGGCTAACGAAGCACAATAAATGAGCAGCAAAGCGAAGCAGCGCCAAGGTATATAACAACGGGCAGAACAGAAGCACTTCAGTCTTTAGACTCCTTCTGAAGCTGGCAGCATTATCAGCGCAACGTCAAGTCAACTTCGACAATCACAGCAACACCCGGAAGAAACCACTTCATAAAAACATTTTGATAAAATTTCGATATTCTGAAAAATGTAGATTCGAATTTAAGGGAACTTTTTAGGTATTAATTTATACTATATTTACGACTTCACAGGTACGTATGTCAAGCGTAAACTCTATAATTAGTTCATTAAAAGTCTAATTTTACTGAGGTAAATTTACTTACCAGATTTTTGTTTTAAACCATAATATTACAGCTATAGCAACTAGTACGTAACACAAATATTCTGCCGGAGCTACAGAATATGTTTTCTAGTAACAGTTAACTAAAATTAGATTTCTAACGACAACACAACATTTTTAAATGCAAAACAATTAGCAACACTCAAAAAAGTTTTATAGTTTTATTAATCTTTGAAATTAATTTAACACTGCCCATTACACTTATATACACTTTTGTAATAATTTACAAATACAGGATGGTAAGACAAACAGCTTCAGAATTATGTAAAAATATAAGATTTAAAAATGGGCAAAGTATTTTTAATATCTGTAAAATGACACAGCATCAAAAATATACAAATAAAGATGCCTGAAAACTGTTTGTCAAAATATCCAAAAAAATGTGTCTCTGCACGATAAAATAAATCATAAAATTTTTGCACTGCTCATTAAATGATTTTATGATTTACTTTTCAAATTTGGTAGTTAAAATGCAAGCTCAGAGTTAGTTTATTATTTTCCAGTTAATGCGGATCTTTTATTATATAGGCTTCTCAAATTTCGAATGCTGTTTTATTTAAAGCTGAAGTCAGTTGCCAGATTATGTTGAACAATTTCGATAAAAATCATCATTTTATCAGTAAACGCAATACATTTTATTAATTAGTGATATTTGCTTGGTACTTCTATTCTGGCATTACTAACCACTGTTTTACTAACTTTTCCGTCATTTTCCATTTCTTTTTTAATACAAAAACTCTATTCCATGACACTAAATATTCACAGAAAGAGTGACTGCAAAATTCGCATCTTTTTGCATACTATATTGCGAGTGAAGAAAAGGTGCAATATTGATTCCGTTGGTCTCAAATTAATCTTTGGGAAGAGCATATATTTTCGTGTTACAAAAAAACGCGAAAATTACACCTATTTAAGGGTTGTAAATATTTAAACAATGCAAATATATAAAACATATTTAAAGAAATAAAACAATTTTTATAACTCTTGATTATTTTAATAACAATTGCAACAAAATAATGCTTGAGTAACGAACTTGAACCACATTGCACTATGCGCAATAGAAAACCACCCCTGACGAGGGGGTTGAAAATCAATAATCACGAAAAACAGTGAAAAATAAGCATTTGGACTATAAAATGAACCTTATATTATAATATAATACTTACCGACTAAACTACTGATATTGAACTTAACCCCCTCCGTTAGGGGTGGTTTTCGTATGGGTTCAATATCAGTAGTTTAGTTGGTAAGTATTATATTATAATATAAGGTTCATTTTATAGTCCAAATGCTTATTTTTCACAGTTTTCCGTAAAAATTGATTTTCAATCCCCTCTGTAGGGGTGGTTTTCTATTGGAGTTCATTTATGTAAAGCATTATTTTGTTGCAATTATTATTAAAATCAGAGTTAATAATAAATGTTTTATTTTTCAAATATTTGTTTAAATATTTTCAACCCTGAAATAAGGGTGGTTTTAGTGTTTTTTTCGCAAATCGAAAAGATGTGCTATTCTTTTAGAATTCTTTAGAATTTTCTAAAGATTAATTTGAGACCTACGGGATCAATTTTGCACCTTTCCTTCACTAGCAATATACTATGCAAAAAGAGGCATATTTTGCGGTCACTCTTTAAGAGGAGACAACGTCAATCACAAAGTTTCATCAGTAAAGCTAAAGCTGAAGTGGGGCGAAGGGTAGGCAGTGTGACCATTATAGGGATCTGCACGTGACGTCACAGCTAACCTCAAAAATATGTGTTTCTTTAAGATTTAAGAGTATTACGCAGTATTTTCAACTAAAATCTAGTTCAGTGTAATTTTTATGAAGTTCTAGATACTTTTTCCTAATAAAATAGGACTCTTTTTGTAGGTTGGAAATCTAACCTGTAATTAGCAGTCTATTTTTATTAATCAACAATACTGAAAAATTATTTACGTAAATTTTTAAATATTTGCTTGGAACCAGTACGGTTCCAAGCATACAAAAATTAAAAATGAGAATAAACTTGAAAAACTTAAAATTTAAGGTTATGTTGGTTACATGATGCAGATGTTGCTGTAAGTGGCTCCATCTATTAAAAAGCACTGTACTAAAAATCTTGACTGGGAAAAAGCAGTTTTTAGCCAAACGGCTGGCATTATTAAACTGAAAAAAAGATATTCTTGTAAGTTGAAGAAAGTTTTTAGCTAATTTTAGCTAAAAACTTTCTTCAATAGAAGTGTAGTATTCATTTACTTACAAGAATATCTTTTTTTCAGTTTAATAACGCCAGCCATTTGGCTAAAAACTGCTTTTCCCAGTCAAGATTTTTAGTACAGTGGTTTTTAATAGATGGAGCCACCTACAGCAGTATCGGCATCATGTAACCAACATAACCTTAAATTTTAAGTTTTTCAAGTTTATCCTCATTTTTAATGTTCGTATATGCATTTTTAGCTTGGAGCCGTACTGGCTCCAAGCAGATATTTAAAAATCCACGTAAATAATTTTTCAATATTGTTGATTAATAAAAATAGACTGCTTATTACAGGTTAGATTTCCAACCTACAAAAAGAGTCCTATTTTATTAGGAAAAAGTATCTAGAACTTCATAAACATTACACTGAACTAGATTTTAGTTGAAAATACGGCAACCAGGCAGAAAATTTAATAATAGTTGCGTAATACTCTTAAACCTTAAGAAACACATATTTTTGAGGTTAACTGTGACGTCACGTGCAGTTGCCCTATAATAGCCACACTGCCTACCCTTCGCCCCACTTCAGCTTTAGCTTTAGCAATGAAACTTTGTGATTGGTGTTGTCTCCTCTTAAGTATGATTACCTATTTGCAATTTTAGAGGTAAAGAATTTAAATTCGTTTCTGTGTAAACTTACACTCAATTGGAAACAATATTATTTTAATATCCACATTTTTTTCTAAAGAAAAAAATATACACAAACACCAAAACACTTGAATACTATTACTCGATGCGCGTTTCGCCAACCATGTCGGCATCATCTGGAGACAGTTAAAAGTTTTACCGTTTCCAGATGGGGCCAACATAGTTGGTGAAACACGCGTCGAGTAATGGTATGGTATGTTTTGGTGTTCGTGAAGACTATTTCAGAGGCAGCGTCACACCAAAAATTCTAGCCCCTTCCAGGAATAAAAGTATCACTAAAAATTCAAATTGGAGAATCAAAAGTTCGTACCTATATACACTTTAATGTGGAAATTTTTGAATTCGGTAATTCGCAGACATTTGTTTTCGTGACTACCTCAATGCTAGTTGAGATTGTCAAATTTTTGCATTTTAACAAACAAATTATTGCAGAGAGCAAAAACTTAAATTATGACGGTGCATGGAATAATCTCAAGACTGTTGTAAATGGTAAGTACTATATATAATTAATATACAATTACAATCATTTATTTATTACTAGATTCACTCTATTCTAAACCTAGATTATATGGACGATTCAATAATTCTACTTGAAAAATATCACTTCCATAATAAAATCCCTCGAAAAATCATCACTGTTCAATATAATTATCAAAATACTCTCTAAATTTCTACTGGAATATTGAGTCAACGAAAACAGACTTGAAATTATGCCACGGCTAAAAACATGCTTGTTTTAATATTTGTTATGTTCAAAAAGATAACTTTTTGTTTTGTGAACATTCGTTGCTGATCAAAAACTCACAGTCTTGTTGCGTTTTAATCAAATCATGCACTTTAAACAAGTTTTTCAAGGGAATCACAACACTTGAGGGTACACGACTTGCCTGATATTCGACGAACTTTTGGCTTTATCTTTATATTAAAAACATTCAAGACAAATATTACTTTTTAATTCAACATGTACAGTATTGTCTGTTGTCAACTCTTTCCAAGTGTGTCTTAAATGTTCTATAATATAAAAGTTTTTTGAAATCCATTGTTAAGGACACTACAGAACCAGCAATGTTAACGTTGCAGTTTAGTGAGTAAGAACGGGTATTGCTATCACTTTTATTTCTACAGTTTTTAGTTTTCATTTTGTTGAATGCAACTTCACAACAGTACCTGTACAACATTAAAACATATTAAAATCTAAAAATTAAGGGTACTTGTCCTTGGAAACGATCTAAGAGGCAAAATGCGTAAGAAGGATGAATCACAAAAATAGTATTTTTCATTTTTTGTCATGAAATGAGAAATGATATGCAGAACTAAAAAGATGCTACTACTACTAATCTTATAAGAATATTTAATCCATTCCATAAAAAAAACGTTTAAAAGAACCCATATGCAAAGAATTATCTACGTCTTCAGCAATAATTTAAGTTTCTATCTTTTTGGAATTTACTGAGTATGTAGAGAACTAAATTATCAAAAAGGCACTTTTTTAATATTGAAACCAAACTGGTATTTTTGTTTTGCACCTTTCGACCTAAATTGATAAATAGCACCCGTTTACACACTAATGCTGTCCTCGTCTATGGAGGCAGTTTGATTTACAGGGGGCACAAATGTAGTAAGCCAAAGAACACAGCCCACATTAGTACAATCCAATGTACAGTGTAAATTGGATTCTCACCATCTGCAATCTTTCTGGCGACGAATTTGAGTGTTTCGTCAAGTAATACTACTGGAATTGAGAACTTCATTACTGTTAGCCACTCTTCTACTGTCAGCGGGCAAACTTGGAATACAACCTGCAAAACAGCAAATTTATCAGTAAAATACCCCAGTCAATATGTTGATCTGAAAAGACATTAAATATAGGGAAGTTTTTCCCCTAGTATTGTAGGGGAGGGGCGGCTCATTAAGAATCCAAGTTTCCGACTTCCTGGGGAGGCTACTTGTCATAAAGAGTCAGTTTTTTCGGAATAACTTGTTTCCAGTTGATTCTGCGGAAAAAGTACTTCTATATTTCTATAGTAGACAAATTCTTGGCGACTTTTGTATATATTTTTTTAATAAGATTAATGATTTTAGTTATAGCGTCACGAAGGTTTAACAATTTCTTTTATTCAGCAATTACATCTATACATTGATCATAATACGGCTAGTCTGACCACTAACCCACTCCCACAGTGTTGGGAACATTGCTCCCTGACTTGGCCATTTTTATATATTCCCTAAACGTAAATTGGACCAATGAAATGCTAGAAAAAAAATTGTTGAACAACAACAATAATTACTTCATTACAGTGCTAAAAAAGAAATACGAGGAATCCAATCCAAAAATTGGTCATCTCAGACAGCAGATGTTTCTAATACCGGTGTAATGTAGTTAATCACGAAAAAAAAATGTATCCAAAATAACGAAGGGCCAGGTGAACTGTTTGTTTACCAACTTTACAAAATGACAAGTAAAGCTTTTGTGTGGCCAATCTTACAACCAGCATTCAAATAGATCATTCTGATTTCAAGGGGGTTCCAACGGCTTCACACATTTAAGATAATGTTTCATATAGGGTTCACAGGTACTTGTCTTTAACAGATCCAGACACAAAATACACAGCACGGAAGAAAAAGGCGTCACAAGAGACAAAAGTGTTTAATAACAACTATTTCTTCTATAAAATAAAATTATATAAAAAAAACATTTTTAAGAAAAAGCTTTTATTTGAAAAAACTACTAAAAAGTAAAAATAATTTTAAAATTCATACACCTGGAAAACAAAAGCTTTGGGGGCGGTTATATAGCGCTATTGCATAGTTAATTTGCTCAATTGACCGCCCCCAAAGCTTTTGGTTTCCAAAATTATTTTTACTTTTTAGTAGTTTTTTCAAATAAAAGCTTTCTCTTAAAAATATGTTTTTTTATATAATTTTATTTTTTACTTTTTAGTCTACTTATTTTACAGACAAAACCCTTTGATTTGCCACCGCCATCCACCCCTTCCCTCTCCCGTTTTCTCACCTATCTAACACTACATCCCACTTCTTCCCACCCCTTTCCCACCCACCCCTTCCCCTGCCTTTTCCCATCTCTCCCCACCTCTTTCCACCCCATTCCCACCCCTTCCCACCCCTTTTCACCTATTTATTACCACCCACCCACCCTTTCCCATTTCTTCCTCACCTCTTTACTCGTCAAACCCTTTCATTTGATACCCATATCAACGGGGTTGTGACTAAAAAGCTGATCCGCCATCTTGGGACGTCCGCCATATTGGATTTAGACCGATAATGGCTATTCTATGTTGCATTGTCACCGGACTTATACACATGTGCCAAATTTCAAAGCTCTAGCTTAACTAGAACTAGTCGAAATTCAGCTTGCAAGATTTGACCTAAACTAACAAACAAACAAACATACAAACAAACACACATACAAACAAACATTGCAAGTTAAATAAAAGCTTTTAAAAATGCAAGAAAGCAGTAAGACGTGTGTTTCTCACAAAGTTTATATGGCAGTTTCTCTTCTTTTCGCTCCAAAACTGCTGCACATGCGCTAAAAGGCCACGTTCTGATCAGCCAATTAAGTCAAGTGAAGTTTTAGAACAAAAGTAAATAAAAGTAACTTAATTTGAATTAAACATTTGCGGAAGGAGGTTAGTGGTCAGACTAGTCAGGGCCATATTCTGATCGGTTTATTGGCGAATAAAAGAAACTGTTAAACCTTCCCGAAGCTATACCTTTTAAACTATTAATCATACCAAAATTTTTTTGTCGAGAACTTTGTCCCCTATAAAATTTATAAGCACTTTCTCCGTTGGAAACGAGTTATTCCGAAAAAAACTAATTTTACCCCCTTAATATTAAGATGGCGGCCATGAGGTCGAAAAATTAGATTCGAAACAAAAATTTTCCTATATTTAATGTTTTTCAAATGTATATATTAATTGTGTGAGTATTAATTTAAAATTAAAATTACACTTACTGAAAGTACTTCAACATAGAGAATGACAAAATGAAGAGTGAAGGAAAGAGCCATTGAACCTATCAACCACCAGTTGCACCATGGGGGCATGGCAATCAAAGACTGATTTTCTGATAAGCTGAAAGAATACAAATACATAATTGTCTAAACTTTGGTTGTGGCATTTTCTGTGTTTCTTTTTGGGATCATAATAATTGAGAACAAGACATATATTTTGCTGACGTTTCGAAAACCGAACTTGTTTCCTTTCTCGAAGCGTTTGTGTGCTGTGTATATTAAATACACAGCTTTAAGAATATATTTGTTATATTCAACATATAATTGAATATACCAAATATATTCTTAAAGCTATTTAATATACACAGCACAAAAACACTTTCGTAATAAGTTTTGACGTAAAAGTCATAAGAGTAAAGGTTATTTTCCAGCAAAATACTGATTAATTATATATTTTCTAGATTTCACGGACATTGTTTTAGAAGAACAAGAAACACAGAAAAATACAAATACATTATTGTAAGTACAGGGTATATATCAATTCACAATTTTGAAATTCCCTGACATTCCCAGGACTTTTCAATTACAAATTTCAGAAACGTTGGATATACAAGTAGTTTTAATAAATTTTCCCTGACTTTTTTTATAACCTTATAAATTCTCTGACTTTTCCCTAATTTCCCAGAACAAAACCAAATTCCCTGACGTCTCCAGGTTTTCCCTGTTTTCCAGAAAGTATACACCATGTAAGTAACATAAAATGACTTTTCGTTTTGTTTATTATCAAACAGGACTTGATATATGTTGGGATAATTCAACAGCTAACACAACTACACAAATGTTGATAACATTAAATTGTGATCCCTATATGCAGGGTGTACCACAATTTCGTTTTCAAGCCATATCTTCGTTATTTGAGAGACAGAAAAATGAACCAAAAAAAATTGTGAAAGACATCTAACAGTCCTCCAGATTACACCCTTAAAACAGTCACACTTCTAATGCTTTGGAGAAATTGTTGATAATTGTTATAGGTCTGTAATTCTCAATAATATATTTTTTAACCTTATATACAGCGTGATTTACCATGTTATGCGGAAAATAAAATGTTCTACTAGTCTTCAATGTGGGAAAGCCCCTGCAAAATTTTAGAGTGATCCGAGGTAATTTAGTATACTAAAAAGTTTATATTCGTTTATTTCTAGAACACTTACCTGTTCATAGCGTTCAACATTTCAATTGTTACAAGTACTGAGAGAGCCATAGTCATGGGGTGGGGATCATTGAAAACTTTACAGTCCACGCCTTTGAAGTCAGCTCCACTCGTAGAGCATTGCAAATGATGCGTCTAAAAAAATACAATAAAATGAAATACAACTCCCAGTAATAGTATCAGTTATCGTACCAATTGGTAATAACTCAGTTGTGGACCATATGCAGAGTACATGAACCACCAGGCAGCAGCTCCAACAGTGGCAGCTCCTACATACCCACCAATAGCCAAGTACCTGAAGAACAGCCAGCCAGAAATAAGAGATTCATCAGCTTTACGTGGTGGTTTGTTCATGATGTCCAAGTCAGGTGGGTTGAAACCAAGGGCGGTGGCGGGAAGACCGTCAGTGACCAAGTTGACCCACAAGAGTTGTACTGGAATGAGAGCTTCCGGAAGACCAAGGGCGGCAGTCAAGAAGATAGAAACAACCTCACCAATATTGGAGGAGATCAAATAACGGATAAATTGTTTCATGTTGTTGTAGATGGCACGACCTTCTTCAACGGCGGCTACAATGGATGAGAAGTTATCATCTGCTAACACCATCTCGGAAGCGGATTTTGCTACTGCTGTACCTGAACCCATTGCAATACCAATTTCAGCTTTTTTTAACGCTGGAGCATCATTTACACCATCTCCTGTCTGATTAGGTAAAATTAAATAGTAAATATAAATATTATAATAGATGTCTCCTATTAGGTATGTTAAATATATCTTTTTTTGCAAATTTTTTTATTGAACTAGTCAATTTATGTATTTATCAATATTATTAATTAATTAATAATTAAAATACCCATATAGATAATTAATTGTTTTCTTGAAATGAATTCGTTTAAGTTCTCATACTCTGATGATTACTTGGTTCCATGAGACTACGTTATATAATGTGTATGATCATAAATAAATCTTATTAACCATTTCACTCACAGACAGTCTAGACTTTGTGAGTTATTTTGTTTATTTGAGTTTATTTGACATAAATTATATAAATTACATTTGTTATTTTTCTATCATATTTTTATTATAAATACTCTATGTATATATATACTATGTCAATTTATTAAAGTAGACTAATTGAAAAAGAAAGGGTATAGACGGATAAGAATGAGCGAATTGCTCCCGGTAGAAACCCATATTTAACTATATCAATGTGTAGGTAAGGCTATGAGTAAACCATATCAATTTTTATTGCCCGTTTTTGTCCCTTTCTAGAGGTATTTTAATAAAACTCCAAAAAGCGACATTTTTTCCAAAAATGTATTCGTCGTAAACTACTTAACTTAGCAAGGTGACCAAAAACTATATGAAAGCTATTCTAGAGAATATAGCACGTTTCTTTTATGTGCATCCCTAATAAATTATAATCGTAAAAAGCACAAAAAACATTTAAATATTTAAAACTTATTTTTATGGGGTCCCTATTGAGTGACAGCTTTCTAAAAATTACCATAAATAGTCTTAGATGTCCTCTGTTATCACCTAAAATTTCACCAAAATCTTTGGGGAAACAAAATATGAATTTATATTACTGCTGCACAAGTAGTCATGAACATGAATTTTTGAAAAAACCTTTTTATTTTCGAAACCAAAAACATCTGACTAGTCTTTATCACTATTATCATTTATAACTATATTTATGTTGTCTGTCTCAAATATTTCTGAAAGTATTTCTGTCGATTTAAATATTCTAGATAGGACTAAGTTCTAATGGAAAATTAAGAGACGAGATTATAGATTTAATAAACAATAGCATGAATATGTTAAACACCTTGAGTACACCGATTGGTAAACAATGAACTCGACAGAAGAAGCCATTCGGACAACGAATTTTCCTGAACTAATTATATGTGAGTAAAAATTGTATTCGCTGGTTCTTATCAGTTGTCACAGGCTGTCATTTCTGGCGAAATTAATTAGAGATGGCAATAATCTTCAAGTCCAGTTTGTAAAAGAAACAACACATATACTGAAGATGGAAGTGATATCTCTCCATATAAACAGAAAAACTGACAGAATATGTCTCATGGTACAAATCACAGAAGTTTTAGTCGGTATAGTAGTGATGGTACTAATGACAACAGAACAGTGGACTGCTGCTCATATACAGCAGCAATTATTTATCATATCTTTTGCGTGAGAAATACCTATCTAGGATATTTAAATGGGCTGAAATACTTTCAAAAATATTCGAGGCAGACATTATTAAAATAATTATAAATGACGACTTAATCAAATACATATTTTGCTTTTGAAAATAAAATGGTTTTTCAAAAATTCATGTTCCTGATTGCTTGTGCAACTGTAATATAAATTCATAATTTTTTTTCCAAAGTTTTGAACTCCTTAAATTTTTATGAAACTTTAAGAGATAACAGAGGACATCTAGGTCCATTTTTGGTTATTTTTAGAAAGTGGTCACTCAATAGGAACCGTATGAAAATAAGCTTTAAATATTTTTGTGCTTATTATGCTTATAATTTATTAGAGATGTACATAAAAAAAAAGCACTATGTTCTCTAGAATTTCCGCTTTCATAATTTTTGGTTCATCTTACTAAGTAATTTACAAAAAATAAGTTTTATTGAAATATCTCCAGAACGGGCCAAAAATGGGCAATGAAAAATACGATATATCGTTTACTTATAGCCTTACCTACACATTGAAATAGTAAATAATAGAGCTTTCTATTGGAGGCAATTCGTCCATGTTTATCAGGCATAAAAAACTTTAAAATCCATTTATCCCACCAGAGTTATTCAGAAGCATCTGAAACATTTCATAAAATCACCACTAATAAACTATTCAATAGATAGTGGCAGGGTTGTACAAAATTTGATTCTTATTAAAAAAAAATAAAAAAATCATTAAATAAAAAAAAAATCAAAAAAGTTTTGATAAAAATGATAAGTTTCCAATAAAGTATTTGAATATTTGAATATTTCGATATTTTCCAAAGGAATTTTGTATATTCAAATATTCAAATATTTTACTGAAAACTTTCATTTTTATCAAAATTTCGTTCCAGAAAGTTTCAAAGAAAGTTTCCTTTACCTACCTCTGATTTTTTTTGTTTCACTTTCATAATTCTATTTTCAATATTTGAAAAATATTTTTAAAAATATTTGAATTTTATCAGTTGATTTAAATCAAACTATAGTGGTAATTCTTACACTTGCAAACTGTACAAGTAAAAGTTAAGTTCAAATAAAATAATATGTCATAAAAAACGTAAAATATGTAGTTTCTAAATTATTTAGAAATAAAAAAACTTACCATGGCAGATATTTCATTCATACTTTGTAAGTATTCAACAATTTTGGATTTGTGAGCAGGTTCTACACGGGAGAACAACCTAGCACGAGCACAAGCTGCTTTCTGTTCAGAGGCAGGCAAATCATCAAATTCACGTCCAGAATAGGACTTGCCAGTAGTATCTTCATCTTCAGAGAACACTCCAATTCGCCTGCAAATGGCCTCGGCCGTAGCTTTGTTGTCACCAGTAATTACAATTACACGAATACCAGCGGCACGGCACCTGACTATGGAATCAAATACTTCCTTACGTGGAGGATCTAACATGCCAACGACACCGATGAATGTCAGATTAACTTCATATGTGTAGAATTTAGTGGAGTCCCCAAGGTCCATTTCTTCTGGCTTCATAGGATTATCAGCTGTAGCAAGGGCAAGACAACGAAGAGTGTCACGCCCACAACCATACTGAGCAGTCAATTCAATGATACGTTTTTTCAAGGTGCTAGTTAAAGGAACTTTTTGTGTGCCAACACGGGCATGTGTGCACCTGTCCAACACACCTTCTGGAGCACCTTTTACGAAAAGTTTAGGGCCATTTCCCAGACGAGAAGGTTTAAGGGGTACACAGTAGGAAGACATGGATTTGCGATCACGAGAGAATTCCAAAGTGAATTCTTTTTTCCATTTGGTTTCAATGTCCTGTCTTACACAAATTGCAACTTGTCGACGATCTCCAGCTTTCGTTACGCTGAAGGGATTCATTTTTTCCGCTAAAACTATAAGGGCAGTTTCGGTAGCTTCACCAACTTTTTCAAAAGCTTGTTTGAACTCGTTGAAGTCAATAGACGAATCATTGCACATGATGCAGATTGTACCCAATTCCTGGAGTGCATCAAATTCACTACATTTTACTTTTTGTCCTTTAAGGAAGACTTCACCAATGGGTTCATAAGTGGAACCAGTAATTTCAAATTCATGGAAACTACTGTCACCTCCTTCAACTTTGTCAAAAATGAACATGCGAGATACAGACATTTGATTGGTAGTTAAGGTTCCTGTTTTATCAGAGCAGATAACGGAGGTGCAACCCAAAGTTTCTACAGATGGAAGAGATCTAACGATGGCATTTTTCTTGGCCATACGACGAGTACCTAAAGCCAAACAGGTTGTGATTACAGCAGGTAAACCCTCAGGAATAGCCGCCACAGCCAAAGCGACTGCAATTTTGAAGTAATAAACAGCACCCTTGATCCATGATCCACCATGAGCAGGATCGTTAAAGTGGCCAATGTTGATAGCCCATACAGCAACACAGATTACAGAAATTACTTTAGATAGCTGTTCACCAAATTCGTCAAGTTTTTGTTGAAGTGGGGTTTTAATTTCTTCAGTTTCTGACATTTCAGTTCTAATTTTACCAATGGCAGTGTTAAGACCTGTTCCAATAACAATACCACGAGCTTTTCCTGCAGCTACATTGGTACCAGAGAAAAGTATATTCTTTTTGTCTTGATTGACAGCACGTGGATCAGGAATAGGATCAGTATGTTTTATAACAGAAACAGACTCACCAGTCAAAATTGACTGATCAATACGGAGTGTTGTAGAAAAAATTTTAACTAATCGAATATCAGCAGGAATTTTGTCACCCACCGAAACCTCAACAATATCACCTGGAACAATTTCTTTTGCCCTAACTTTTTGTACTCCAGATTTGTCTCCCCTAATGACTTTACCCATTTCTGGTTCATATTCTTTAAGGGCTTCAATGGCAGATTCAGCATTTCTTTCCTAGAATTAAAAATATTTTATAAATAATTTACACATAAATAATTAATCTGTGCCGGTTAAGTTTAAGAGCAGCCCACTGGTTAAGGGGCATAATCTTTATTTCAACAGTTGAGTCCATTAGTTGGCACCAGACGTGTTGCTATCTCTTTATCACTTGTGTTGTAAAGAAGGGAAGCATATTGTGGTGGAACTCAACTGTTGAAATAAAGAACACGCCCAAACTGGTAAACTTCGCCTGGCACACCCCAATATTACACGTATAAACTTCAATCTACAATCAAAACGTCACAAAGTCAAGTCATGAAATAGCGCCTAATATTTTACCTGTTATTATTTAATTACAAATTAAATTTGAAGCTTGTTGAACATAATCAAGGGTTAAATGAATATAATTTCTCAATAAATCCTTTTAAATAAAAAAAAATCAAAACTTTCTAAATAATTCTTGATTTGTCAAAATCTTAATGCAAACTTGTTACTAACTATACATTGGCTGGAAAAGGAAGATAGTAGTATGGGCACGTTATCAGTGTGTGCGATAAGATCCTATTGGCATTTAAATTTGGAGGGGGTGTAATTCAAAATAATTTTTACAAGTGCTTATCAAATCAACGTCGCTCAATGACATGTGCCGCTTGACACTATTGACAGTTCAAGTCAGCCCTTCCAAGGGGTTGAGAATTTTAAACAATTTCTGATCTGTCCAAATTTAAACAATTTTTGATTTGTAAAAATCAATTTTCTTAGCTTATAGATACCCCATCCATAAGCTAAGAAAATTGACTCCAATATATGACAAAAAATTTAACTATATTTTTGACTACGTTTTCTTCACGACAAAAATCGACAAACTGAGGTAAAAATGGCTTTTTTTGAAAATTGTATCCATTTTTTACTATATCGAGTTTTTTTAGACATGAGCGCGATTTTTTTACATGTTGTTCTTTAGACGTCAACAAATATAAAAATACAAAAATTAAACTGCTAAAAAATGCGCTCATGTCTAAAAAAACTCGATATAGTAAAAAAAGGGTACAATTTTCCAAAAAAGCCATTTTGTCGATTTTTCTCGTGAAGAAAACATAGTCATTTTTACTTTTAATTTATTGTAGCGTTAAGTTAGTGTCCTGTATTTTACTAAAATAATGAGAAATATAAAAAAAAATATAGTTAAATTTTTTGTCATATTGGGGTAATTTTCTTAGCTTATCGATACCCCTTCTTTGAATGTAGACTTATTGCCAATAGTGTAGTGTATTGTTTCTAACCACTGATATCATTTATCAGTCCGTCCAAGAAGGCGAAATATTAAAAAAATCGTAACTTTCTAAACAATTCTCTACTTTAAAATTTTGTCTATTCAGGAATTGTTTAGAAAGCTACAATTTTTTAAATATTTCACCCTTTTGGACGGACTGGCAAATGATTTCAGTGGTTAGAAGCAATACACAAGTCTATGTTAAAATACTGATAAATCAAAAATTGTTTACGAAGTTATGATTTTTAAACAGTTCATCCTCTCGCTTCACCCCATTAAACCAGATGACAATTGATTTCAGTGGTTAGAAAAAATAATATTTATTACAAGTCTACATTAAAACAATCACAATTCAAGAACTGTTAAAGTATTTACCGATCATCATTATATTTTACTCCTTCTCACCCTCTTGAAGGCTCTGATAGACAATTTCGTCTAGAGTCTAGAAACAATACACTACCTCATTGGCAACAAACGCATATTAAAATTTTAACAAATCAAGAATTATTTAGAAAGTTACGATTTTCTTTATTTAAAATTATTTATTGAGAAATTATATTAATTTACCGCTTTCATTTAAATTTAACAGAATTTTGCATTAGTAAAAAAAGTAAAACGGCTGCTAGTAATTAAATAATAACTAGAATAATAGGTATTATTTCATGACCACGACTTTCGATTATAGTCCCACATTAAAATGTGGCTGTGTGGATGATTTCACATCCATCATTGTATAGTGTTTCCATAAGCTAACTATTCATTATTTCGGCAACTCACCTGCCATACACCTACTACTGCATTTGCAATTAGAATAAGAAGAATTACAAAAGGTTCTACGAATGCTGTGAAGGCACCATCATGCTCTTCAAATAAAGCTAGTACCTGGAAAAAAAAAGAAAAAGTATAAGTATTATTTAATATGTCTGACAAGTTGCGACATTTGTTACTAATTGTAATTTTTTTTAATGAAAAATGATAATTATAGCCATAATTTTGATTGGAACTAGATCTTTATCATATCACATGAATATGAACATTAGCAGTATAGTTATAGTGGACTGAGATTATGCCGCTTTTTTTTAAATTAAATTAAGGTACTTATAACTAAATGGGACCTTCACCATCTGAGTGGAGTCAAATTAGGATTTTAATATGAATTGTCTGGTCAGGGGAGTTTTTCTGTTTTAACGTGTTCGTGGGTCAACTTAAGTTCACAGCTCAGTTTTGCAATTTCTACGAGGTCGGCGTATTGTTTATTTAAACAATTTAATATTTTAGACCGTGTTTTGCATCGGTTTGCTTTGAATATCTCAAAATCTACAAGTCCTATGGAAAACAATAAAAAGAAGAAAAATGTTTGTTTTGAGCTGTACAATAAAAATACACAGGGCCGGATTATCCATAAGGCTAAATAGGCTATAGCCTAGGGGCGCCGAAGCGCGAGGGGGCGCTTCGGCAACTCAAAACTAACTAATTTTGTCTCCCGACGGCCAATGGATGACATTTACTGTTTATCTTTGACCTTTGGAAAATAAAATGTATTGTAAGTCGTATAATGCATAAGGGCGGGCGAAAAAAACAGCCCACAAAATCGAGTTAGGATAATGAGCGTAAAAAATTGTTTGTTTAAGGAAAGACAAGCATAGAAAGCTTTTGTACCCGCCGTTTTATCAGGGCCGAAATTAATAAATTTGTATAAGCCTATGTATACCTATTCTATGTAACTATTTTGGTTACATTTTATAATTATATCCATATTAAGAAGTATAAATACCAAAATACCTAACTTTTCATTTACTTTTACTTAATTTTCAGATATATCAGGATCTGAGAGAGAAGTAAATAATATGAAATAGAAAATGCGATATAATTTTAAGTAGAGTCCTGTTCATACATTTAAAGTAATTATCCATATCTGAATGTTTTATTGCCGTAATCCTTCCGGGTATAGCCTGAGGCCTTCCTTATATAGTTGACTGCAGATTTAACAGGCACTCAAATAATGTCGGCGCCTTTGACCCATCAAACACGCTGCATCGCAAAGACAAAGATGCCTCTAAAATCTCCGATTTACTATATCTATGTCGGTACTTTTTTATACAAGAAAATTATTTATTTGTTTTATGTCCATTTAATGAATGTACGTCCATGGACATAAATTAGACGTCTACCAGACGACTATCATCGGAGTTACTTTGAAATTGTACAGAATGGACGTACTCTGAATGTCCATTTTATATACGGGAAGTGTGTACATTTTATGTCCATATAGGGACAGGAGATGGACGTCCATTTCGTGTCCGTTGAATTAAATTTTATATTTTTGTAATAAATGAAAATATCTCCATACCGCTTCCTCTCCAACACGTTTCTGAGATATGTATACATACCAGCGAATGCCACACTGGCACACTGAACGTCCAACATATATGCCCAACAGACGTCCTTATGTTCGGCAAATACACACATTTTAGGTCTTTATAGGGACAGCAGCAGGACGGCTATTTAATATAAAAACAAAAAAACTGGTTTTTCAATTTTACAATGTTTTTGTTTATATTTGACCGTTATTTCTGTAAAATTTGTAGTTTATTTTCTATAGTAATTTGTAATTAATAATTTAATTTTAAACCTTTTTTGTAAATTATTAATGATATTATTTGATACTAAACATTTATTAAACATTCAAATACTTTCTACATTTTGAAATATATAGCTATATTAGTCTAAAACCTCCTTTCAACTATACAGTTTTTAAGTAAGTACTGGTAAACAAGGTTAGTGGTCGAGTGAGTTACAAATCATGGGCGGCGCCGGCGGTTCGACTACTCATTCCGGTTTTTTTTTCTGTTAAAATAATTGGGATGTACAAATATTGTTCAAAGTTGTGACATTTGGACGTCCCTCGGCTCCCATCGGGTGTACTTTGAACCAAAAACGAACGTCCATCGGATGACCTGTATGTCGAGGACGTCCTTCAGATATCCATAGGACAATGTTGTGCTATTAGGGTAGTACAAAAAAACACCCGACCCGCGCTGCACTTTGTATAGGGGTCTACAGACGATCCGACCAACCGACCTCCTAGGTACATTTTGAATATTGCCATGCGAACTCGTAAAAGTGAGCTGGTCTGCTGGAGCCAACATTGTCGGTACGCTTTGAAGACGCTGGAATTCCAGCAGACCAGCTCACTTTTACAAGTTGTCATGACAATTTTCAAAGTGTACCGGGAAGGTTGGTTGGTTGTTTGGTTGGATTGTCTGTACGCCTCTTTATTCCGCGCCAGTCTCATTGTTCCTCCGAAAGAGCGGAAGCAAAAAACGCGGAAACAAAAAACGCTGCAATTTAACCGGCATGCGCCAGCTCAACTTTTTGTGCCAATTAAGGAAATATATACGTCTCTTATACGTTCCTTTTCAACTATATCAACATTTTACAGGATTATAGGAAAATAGGAACGGAAAGAGATAGATATTATATCTTTCCGCTCCTATATTAATGACGAATTATTTTCGTTTTTGAGAAAAATAATTTCGGTTGGTTGGTTAAAAATTTTTTGTTTAGATTTCTCCCCCCGCTCATCAATTTTGAAGCTGGGACAAGCATTTTTTTTCACATATCTCCGCCTCCCCGCTCGTGAATTTTGAATCTGGACAAAACATATTTTCTTCAGATTTCACCCTCCCGCTAATTAATGTTCTTCCATTATGAATAAGAGGACGAAAATACATGATTAGCCTAGGGGCGCGCCAATCCTTAATCCGGCCCTGAAAATACATAAACTATAATTCATTCCAATTGTTATTATTATTTAAAAA
This sequence comes from Rutpela maculata, assembly GCA_936432065.2. Classification (NCBI taxonomy): domain Eukaryota; kingdom Metazoa; phylum Arthropoda; class Insecta; order Coleoptera; family Cerambycidae; genus Rutpela; species Rutpela maculata. The sequence goes on from OW386285.2 coordinate 362,902,201, forward strand.
AAATTGAACATTGCAAAATGATTCGTTTTTAAACAAATCACTCATCGATTTGTTTCTTTCAAAAATAATGGATAATATTCAATGAAATTTTGGAAAAATTTAGCTCTAGTACAATCACCACTTAAAATTTCAAATCAAAATGATTACTAAAACGACTCAAATATGCAATTGTTGCTAAAACTTTGCACCCTTGCGAATTCTGCCATCAAGACCAAGAAATGTGTGCGATGGCTCAAATTGTAGCATTCTATAAGTACTTTAAGATCACGGAGAAAAACACTTTTTTTTTTCAAAATTTAAACTCTTTTTATTGCAGTTGTTTATAGTTTTCGAAATTTTAGTTATAAACAAATTCAAGTAACTCTCTGGGTTTTTTATGAAATCAAAAACGGTAAACGAGTAATGAAAGTAGATTAAAAAAGGAAAGTTTTGAAAAAAAAATTAATGCTCTACTTGCATTTGTAGCTAAAATACGTCAGTTTTTACGATTAGGTCGCTTATAAATAAACAAATCGATATTTCTTCTTGAAATTTGGGACGGTTATTCTCCAATGCTTATTATTTTGTTTCTGCTGTTTAAAGATCATTTTTTTTATAAACTATTTTAAATTTTTGTCCCGAAAATGGTAAACAAAAAAATATTTCGGGAGCAGGATTTGAACCCGACACGTCCGCATCCTGAATAAAAAATGCTAGTCGCTTTACCCACTGGGCTATCCAACGAGTGAAGTTCGGTTTGTAAAACCATAAAATAACATTTAGACATATTTGGTGATTTTCGGATCTCCAACAAAATCGCTAAAGATGCCACTTTCGGGCTTCTATACAGTATCTTTTAACAGTTGTAACTGTGGGTTATTTTCAAGAAGCAGAGACAAAATATTAGACACTGGAGAATTACCAATCCAAATTTCGATAAGAAATATCGATTTGTTTATATACCCAGGTAGCAAGGGTACGTTATAATGACGTCAAAATCTGGCGATTCTGGTCAAAAAGACGTCAGGGCACTAAAAATCGACGACAGAATGACGTCTTATAAATGACATTTAAATGACGTGCTACACATCACGTCATAGTGTCGTCTGTTTTCGGTGTTAAATTTATTTATTTTATCGGATTACAAACTTTAAAACTCGCTAATGGCATTTTGTTATCGTAAGCAGAGTGTAAAGTTTAAAAAAAAATAAACCGTGTCGTGAGGGATAAGTATTGGCGTTTTTATTCGAAGATATAATGTTTTTTAACATTATCCAAAATAATTTATATTCGAAAGAGTTTGCAAAGATTCGGCAGTTTATTTGTTTAAATTATATTTCTATCTATTCTTTTAATAATAAAATTAGATTAAAATGCATTAAAAAGCAAAATCTATCCGTTGCGTGTTCCAACTATAAAGTCTTTAGGTAAGTAGCCTCAGAAAGGTTGGTGGCCGAGTGCTTAAGGCGTCGTCTTCCAAGTCATGAGGTCGGCGGTTCGGCCCCTGCTCATTCCGTTTTTTTTTATTGCGAAAAAAATTTTAGTTGTTTTTTTTTAAGGTAATAATTGCTTATTGGTTTTTTTCAATTTTAGGTCTGTTTTAGACCATTAAATATTCTATTTATGTTGTAGATGACGAGATTACACCTTTACCGTTTTTTCTCCAACACGCTTCCCAGGTTTGTATAAGTACCTCAACTTAAAACTTTAATTCTTAAAATAGTTGACTCCTAACTTCCCCTCCACCGCTCATCAAATTTGAGATAAGGAAAATTTTTTTTTCGGATTTCTCCCTCTCTGCTCTTCAATGTCGAGTTCTGGGGAAAATATATTTTTTTAACGAACCGCCACAAATACTAATTAATGTAATAATTACATTGTTCAACAACTACTCGTACTTCTCAGGTGACACTGGTGACAATTTAATTAAATTAAATAAGTTCTTCTTAATAATTATACATAAATAAAAATACTAGTAACTCGAAACGAGAACCTGAAAGATTTTCATATATTTTAAATAAGGCAAGAAATTCAATTTCACATAATAAAGTCTTCATTCACCACCATAAATACTGCTTTTAGCATCCGAAATAGCGGTCGCCAAGCTAGCTCAGTTGGTTGAAGCGTCAGTACTGTAATACCGACAACGGAAGACATGTAGGTTCGAATCCTACGGACCGCAATTGGTAAAGGTAAGTAAAAATGAATTTAATAATTTAATAAACATTATAATTTGCAGGCAACCCTTGTGAGAAAAAGTTGGAGTGATGGTAAACAATATTAGATATGTTAATGTAAATAAAATTACGGATGGCTAACAAACAAATTCATTAGGACAAAACTTATTTATGCATTAATTATTTTATTTTTATCAAGTAGATTACTAACTAGTATGTAGTTTTATATGTTCCTATTACTAAAAACCTGCGGGGGGATTACCAAATATAACCTGAAAAAGACGTCATTCGTCTGAGACATTAGGAAGTCATTTTCACGTTTCATTTACGTCATCTAACTCGTCATTTCTCGTTACTCCTGACCATTTTTTCACGTCATTTTCACGTGCCTTTGCTACCTGGGTAAGTGACCTAAACGTAAAAACTAATGTATCTCAGCTCCAAATGTAAGTAGAGCATTAATTTTTTTTTTAAGTTGGCTTTTTTAATCTACTTTCATTACTCCTTTACCGTTTTTGATTTCATAAAAAAACCAGAGAGTTATTTGAATTTGTTTATAACTACAATTTCGAAAATTATAGACAACTGCAATAAAAAGGGTTTAAATTTTGAAAAAAAAATTTTTTTTCTCTCCGTGATCTTAAAGTAATTACAAAAAGCTGCAATTTGAGCCATCATTCACATTTCTTGGTTTTGATGGCAGGATTTCACAAGGATGCATAGTTTTAGCAACAATTGTATATTTGAGCATTTTAATAATCATTTTGATTTGAAATTTTAAGTGGCGATGGTAATTTACAAGAGCTATATTTCTCCAGAATTTCATTGAATATTATCCATTATTTTTGAAAGAACAGTGATTTGTTTAGAAACGCATAATTTTGCAATATTCAATTTTCTTTTAATAATAATAACAACTAGAATAGTTTATGTATTTTATGTACAGCTCATAACGAACTTTTTCCTTTTTTTCCATTGTTTTCCATAGGACTTATAGATTTCGAGATATTAAAAAAAAACCAATGGAAAACACGGTCTGAAAAATTGAATTGTTTAAATAAACAATACGCCGACCTCGCAGGAACAGCAAAACTGAACTGTGAACTTAAGTTGATCCCCTGAACACGTTAAAATAAAAAAATTGCCCTGATCGAACAATTCACAGCGCGAATTTTTTAGTCCTAATTTGACTCCACTATATTAGTACAGTACCTAGAGGTAAAAAATATGCAAAACTTCGGAATAATGTCATATTGAACGGATTTCGTTCATTTTTGGTAGTATAATAGTAAATGCTTCACAGAAAAGTTTCTATATTGTGCGGGGGCTTGCTAATTTATAGGGGGTGGATGCCCCCTTTCAGGGGGTGGCATTTAAAAAATATATATATTTATTGGACCTGAAATAGAATTAAATTTTAAGAAAAAACGGTTCTATGCAATTTTTCACATAAATTGATAGTTTCTAAGTTATAACGACTTCAAAATTGCGATTTTAGCTTAAAAAAGGGTATTTCCTAACGGCTTTCGTCAAGTATCTCGAAAAGTATTACTTACTTTATCGAAAAAATGTTACAGACCAATTACAGAAAGTACAAACTGGGAATTAGTTATATTTTTTGTTTATTGATGTAGGATTAATAATTTCGGAGATATTTAAGTTTACATTTGGCATCCAAGTGTTCATAAGATAATTATTTAGAGTGAGAGTTAAATATCTCAGAAACTGTGATACCTACGTCAAGGATGCTAATAGGTAGAATAATAGGTTATTAATTAAGCTTTCAACTGGTTTTTTATTTGTTTCTGTAGCACAAAGAACAAAGAAGTTATGACCGAAGCAATGTGTGTCTACACATTTTTTTTAATAACAACGTTGCCATTTTGTTACTGTAATTAGACAGTAATTAAAAAAAAGGAATTTCAAACACTGTTTCTCATTAATATATAGCATGACGTAGATGCTCAATTTTTTTAGTTTGTATACAGCACTTCCTTTAGAAAAAAATACAGTTTAAACTATAAAGGTATTTTCGATAAAACTTTTTTTTTTTTCCTTTTCCAAATATCTCAATAAATATTAGTTTTATTACATAGACTGATAATGAATTTGGCTTGTTTATTTATTTACATAGGATTAATAGTTTCGGAGACATTAAAGTTTACAAATGGCGTCCGAACGTTCATAAGACGAAAAATGCAGTTTAAATGTTAAATATCTCAGAAATTGTGACACCTACGTCGCGCATGCTAAGAAATGAAATTAAAGACAATTAATTGCGCTTTGAAATTATTTTTTACTCGTTCCTGTAGCATAAGAAATAAAGAAGTTATGACGGAAAAATGTGCGTATTTATATTTTTTTATATAAAAAGGTAGCCATTTTTTTACTCTAATTAGCCAGTAATTTAAAAAAATATATCTCAAATACAGTTTTTCGTTAAGATGTAGCATTACCTAAATGCTCAAATTTGTTTGCTCGTTTAAAGCACTCGCTTTAGAAAAAAATGCATTTTAAACTTTAAAGGTAATTTCGAAACACTTGGATACCAAATATAAACTTAAATATCTCCGAAATTATTAATCCTACATCAATAAATAAAAAATATAATTACTTCCCAGTTTGTACTTTCTGTAACTGGCTGTAACATTTTTTCGATAAAGTGATACTTTTCAAGATACTTGACGAAATCCGTTTGGAAATACCTTTTTTTTTAGAGCTAAAATTGCAATTTTGAAGTCGTTAGAATTTGAAAACTATCAATTTATGTGAAAAATTGCATAGAACCTTTTCTTCTTAAAATTTGATTCTATTTCAGCTCCAATAAATATATATATTTTTTAAGTGCCACCTCCTGAGAGGGGGTGGTATCCACCCCCTATAAATTAGCAAGCCCCCGCACAATATAGAAACTTTTCTGTGAAGCATTTACTATTATACTGCCAAAAATGAACGAAATCCTTTCAATATGACATTATTACGAAGTTAAAACCTCTAATTACTGTACTATATGGTAGACTATAATTTTGGCTGCCTGGCTTTTTTGTTCAGCCCTAAATTCTCTATATAAATCTTTAACAAGGTAATTTTTAGAACAAACCGTTTGCGAGTTACAGCGCGTCAAAGCTTGTAAAAGTAGTTTTTTGAGAATTATTTCGTAAACTGTTGTATGTATGTACAATAAAATGTAAATGGCAATCTTGTACAGCACTAAATTCGCTACAATATTTGTTTACGGGCTACAGTTATAAAAAATATTTTTTTCAAAATATCTCAAACTATTCATCGTACACTTAAATATGTTGTTATTTGTTATCAATTTTGTAGAGCACTAAATTCTCTACAAGTATGCAATTATATATTTTTACTAATGCGATGAGAATATGGATCAAGATTACGGCTAGATGCGGAAAGATTATCACATCATAGGTGTACTCGATAATTGCTTGCAACATTCCAAACTCATTTTCTCAGTTATTTTTGGGCATTTTGTTAAGTAAATATGTTACGTATATCATAGGTTTGAATATGTGGATGCATTTCAAAAACACCCTTACTAAAATGTGATATATACTTACAAAGGAAATAATAGCAGCTAATAATAAAATCTTGACTAGTAGATCATCGAACTGTTCTAAAACTAATTGCCATATGGACTTCCCTGAAAAGAACAGAAACTATAAATGTCAACTAAAATTTTTAAAACCAGATATAAATGTAATATATTGATGTACGATTTATGGGCAAATCCCAAGTTCCTCGCCTCATCTCCATACAATCATAGTTGCAAAAAAATGTTGCATCTAAATATGATACCTATTGCATAATTTTCAGAAGACACTCCTCGTCTATTGGTTACAATTATACAATCAGTGTTGTTATTTTAATTACTTAATCCATTGCAAGTTTTAAGTAACTAATGATGGACCCTTATGAAAAGACCCTAATGCAAGCTCAGTGGTTAGAGTGTCTTGCTAGCACTCTGAGCTTACATAACGAAGTGGGCTCGAACCCCAAAAAGGTTTCATAGTAATGTTTCCCAAGAAGTTTTTCTGATTCCACTACAAACTGTAGGGGCCTGTCTCCTTTACTCTGACAAATCTAGATCTCCTAAAGTTTAGAGGGTCATTGATGTGACATGGAAGGTGGTTAGAACACATTTTAATATTGTCCTCAACACACGACAAACATTGCTCGCTCCAATTTCAAAGTATTTTTTTGTTTTGTTTGTCAATATCTAACATAACTAATATTGATTTAATCCTAGTATTCCTGAGTTGTCTTTCGCCTGATGTAATTCAGTTTAAATTTCTCTTTTTTTATGAGCTTTTTTTAAATATGACTCCAATAGTTCATTCAAAAGCGAAAAGTTGGAAATAATTGCCACGAATGACGAATTCCATTTTATTCGTTCTTTCTCAATTTTACTTAAATACATACGCGGTGCACAATGGGCCAGATTGTTGATTTAGTACGTCAAAAATGAAAAAAGTAAAATGAGACAATCTCGCTCTTTTGTAGCCTTTGCTGTATTCTAGGATTAATGTTTTACCAGTTCAACTAGTGAGAGTTTTATGGCCACCAAACCTTAAGGATAGGATTTTGCAGAGTGAGAGGGAAATATGCGTTTATTTTTGGTTTATTATAATTATTTAAAAAATCCTAAATGGTATAATCTTTAAAATAGTTTCAGATACTTCCCATTGCTCTAAGGAATACAACGGTATAGAGTTTTTATCATAAATTTTGTTTATAGTTAAATTCCATACTCTAATAATGAAATTAGGAACTATTTTTTGCGTGCTTCGATTCGTCTATTTATGATACTGTAATGTGTTACAACCCCTAGAATGATGTATTTGCACCTACTCGAAAAAGAACCTACCAGAAGATTCCAAAGTGACATCTGGAATTATCGAGAGAATGGTGGCGTCATCACAGAACAATCGAGATCTGTCATTTTTAGGTATAAAAGACCGATCGCATTCTCGGCGAGTAGTTGAGAAAGTTCAGAAAATATAGAAAGTGAGGTTAAGAGTTTAATGATAAACAAAGTAATAAACATTGTGATTTTAGTCAGTAAAGTGTATTTAAATTAATAATAGTATTGTGAAGTACCCAGTAAATATTTAATAAAGTGTGTTAGTGGACATCTCTTGTTATAATCTTTGGAACCCACGGAATTTGCAAGGGGTAGTTTCCTAAGGGTGGAAACACGCGACAAATTGGTGTCAGAAAGCGGAATTTTATGACAAGAGGAGCTCTGTAGTTGTGTTGGAGTGTTCGAGAAGTATTCTCGGGAGTTAGTGCTAACACAGGACTAATTTACTGGACATTTGTGTTGTTATTTTCGAACAGGAAAATAGTGTTTAAGTGCATTTTTGAGACATTGTAGAACATTTTATTAGGACATTAGTGTGATAATTAAATCCTTTGAACTGAGAAGTGATAGAGACACTGAAAAAGACTCATTTAGTGCGTGAAAATTTCTAGAACTTTTCTATTTGGACATTAGTGGAGATTATTAAATTCTCTGAACTGGATAGTGACAAAAGACTCTGGATAAGACTTTTTCGTGCTATTTCGAGATTTGTCTAGAAAGTTCCATTACCGATATTGACGTGACAGTTAAATTTATTTTATTTTAATTTCATCGTATGCCCGTAACAACAAGAAGTATGGCATCCGATAAACAAATACAGGACTTATTCGAACAATTCCAAAAAATGATGGCGCAGCAACGGCAGGAAGACAAAGAAGAACAGGAGAAAAAACGTCAGGAAGAAAAAGAACAGCAAGAAAGAAGACGTCAAGAGGAGGAAAAACGACGTCAAGAAGAGAAAGAGGAACAAGAAAGACGACGTGAAGAAGAAAAAACCGAACTAAGAAAAATTATAGAAGACCAAGAAAAGCGACGTCAGAAAGGAAAAGAGGACGAAGAAAGAAGACGCCAAGAGGAGGAAAAACGGCGTCAAGAAGAAAGGGACGAATTAAAGAAAATTATGGAAGATCAGGAAATAAGACGTCAGAAAGAAAAAGAGGATGAAGAAACAAGACGTCAGAAAGAAAAAGAGGATGAAGAAGGAAGACGTCAAGAGGAAGAAAGACGACGTCAAGAGGAGAAGGAAGAACAATAAAAGCGACGTCAAGAAGAAAAAGAAGAGCAAGAAAGAAGACGTCAAGAAGAGAGAGACGAATTAAAGAAAATGATGGAAAATCTGGAAATAAGACGCCAAGAAGAAAAAGAAGAACAAGAAAAACACAACAGGACGCAATCATTTCTGCCAATGAAGAACTAAAGAGTGAAATCAAGGAGGAAGTAAGCGAAGTCAAAGGGGAGGTAAATGAAGTTAAAGAGAAAGTAAACAAGTTCGAAGAAGAAGTCAAAGGAGAAATAGACCGGCTTAAACGACAGTTGAGAGATAGAGGAAGCCAGCAGGTGGTATCATCGGGTCAGCGACTAAAACCTCCTTCTTTTGACGGCCAAAGTTCCTGGACGACGTACAAGAGGCAGTTTGAGGCAGCAGCATGTGCGAACAACTGGGATAACGAGGAAAAGGCCATGGCATTAGTTCTGGCATTAAGGGGCCAGGCCTCAGAATTGCTTCAGACTATCCCAGTGGATAAACAAAGGGACTTCAAAGTCTTGGAAGCTGCATTGGACTTGAGATATGGCGACCAACATCTCGCCCAAGTATACCAAGCCCAGCTAAAATCACGAACACAAAAGGCTGGAGAGAGTTTACAGGAATTCGAAGCTGCGATAGAGAGACTGGCACACCTGGCGTATCCGAGTGCACCTAGAGAATTTCAGGAACAATTAGCCGTAGGGGCCTTTTTAGATGGCATAAGGGACGAAGAGGTCAGGCGAGTTCTGAGGCTGACAAGACACCAAAGTAGTAGCGAAGCTTTGGTGCGTGCACTTGAAGTAGAAGCCGCCTACAGAGATACTCCAAGGTCGAGAGTGCGAGCTGTGACTCTCGAAGAATCGCAACCAGAAATGAATCAGAACCCCATGTTGACTGAGATGCAGAAAATGTTTACCAAACTATTCGATAAATTGGATGACGTAGGAAAGCGAATGTTAAGGATTGGGAACGAACAATTTATTTTGTCAAAAGTGAACGACCAATGTGAGAAAACCAGGCTGTTGACAACGCAGGCAGTCAAAACTCCTGCATTATCCAGAAAACCAGACAAGGAAGATTGCAAGCGCTACCCTCAGGTGGGAAAATTGCCGAACATGGTTGGAGTCAACATTGTCAAGGTCGATCTTCCAGACAGTTGGACAAAGAAAACTCTGAGGCAAGAGCAATTGCGTGATGTAGAAATCGGACCCATGTTGAGAGCAAAAGAAGAGGGAACGCGTCCAACATGGAAGGATGTTTCCAACAAAGAAGTGGGGCTGAAGGCTTTATGGTCACAATGGGATTCACTTACGGTCGTAGATGGGCTTTTGAGGAGAGCATGGGAAAGCCCAGATGGGAAGCAGGTTGCCATGCGTCTAGTGATTCCCAGGTGTCGTGTACCAGAAGTACTCCAGGAAGCACATAATGAAACATCCAGCAGACACTTCGGCATAAACAAGACATTGAGTAGAGCACGGGAACAGTTCTATTGGGTTAATAGTCGCCAGGATGTGGAGGCCTGGTGTCGCAAGTGTAAAAATTGTGCTGCCCGTGGAGAACCATTTTCGATGAGCAACTACAGAAATGGAAGCCGAGAACAGCCGAAGAATGATCGAGAGCAGATGAACAGAACTAGTAACCGCTTGAAGGCTCGTTATGATCAGAATGCCAGTACAGGGGGATTCAAGATGGGGGATCTGGTTTGGCTGTACAACCCACAGCGGAAGGAATGGAGATCCCCGAAACTTCAACCTCCTTGGGATGGACCGTATACTGTTATTACCCGAATTAATGATGTCGTCTATCGTATTCAACGAAACAAAAAGTCCAAGATGAAGATCGCACACTTGGATAGACTGGCGAAGTATGTGAAAGAGGCTGAATTGCCTGACCGGGACGTTCAGGCTTAAGGAGGGGGCAGTGTAATGTGTTACAACCCCTAGAATGATGTATTTGCACCTACTCGAAAAAGAACCTACCAGAAGATTCCAAAGTGACATCTGGAATTATCGAGAGAATGGTGGCGTCATCACAGAACAATCGAGATCTGTCATTTTTAGGTATAAAAGACCGATCGCATTCTCGGCGAGTAGTTGAGAAAGTTCAGAAAATATAGAAAGTGAGGTTAAGAGTTTAATGATAAACAAAGTAATAAACATTGTGATTTTAGTCAGTAAAGTGTATTTAAATTAATAATAGTATTGTGAAGTACCCAGTAAATATTTAATAAAGTGTGTTAGTGGACATCTCTTGTTATAATCTTTGGAACCCACGGAATTTGCAAGGGGTAGTTTCCTAAGGGTGGAAACACGCGACAATATGATAAAGACAGACGACAAAGCACCTTCACCTTGGTAGATGTAAGTATGATACACGCCTGTCAAAATGACAAAAATCACGCTGCGGTGTTTTATATTTATCAAAAACAACTTTCACGACAATCGATTCGTTTATATAGGTAACCTAAAATAAACGTTGGCAGACGAAGAAATCAGTAACAATTTGTAGATAAAGCTACCAGGAAAGTCGTCTGTCTAGGCAGAAATGTCATCTAAACCAGCCATATTAGTCACCACTGCAAAATTTTTCTTGATGAATGTGCTCACTAAAACCTTCAAACCACTCCTTTTGGTATACCCCCTACCTCCTCCCCCCAACTGCAAGTTAATGCTACCATTTTCCAAAAGATCAAACCATGATGATTCCCATCGGTGAAATTTTGATATCATTCACCTTTTTGTCTGTCAGCTTTTTCCCTCTATAACGATCGTTCTCCTGATATCTAGTCTTCATGAATCAGACAGCCAATAACAAATTGTCGAAACTTCTTGTACAGTTCATTACATATTTACAGTGTGCATAAAAAAGGCTGCAAAAACTGTCCATAAAATTATCAAAACCGGTACTAATACAATCTAAAGTGGTCTACACACGATCGTTGAGTGAAGATAAGGATTCTTCACTCAACGACACGATCCAGCGACAGGGAGTCAGCCTTGTCGGTACGCTTTGAATATAATTGGAATTCCAGCGGCCCAGTTCACTTTTACGAATGAGTTCAAAGCATGCTGACAAACTTGGCTCCCTGCCGCTGGATCGTGTGTGGACCCCTTAAAGGAGCAGGGAGCCAGCCTTGTCGGCACGCTTTGAAGATAATTGGAATTCCAGCGGACTAGTTCACTTTTACGAATGAGTTCAAAGCATGCCGACAAGGCTGGCTCCCTGCCGCTGGATCGTGTGTAGACCCCTCAAGAGTTAATCACCGCGCGCCGTACACACGGAAAAAAAATATTTTGAATCAAGAATATATATTTATATATACACAAATAATTAAATTTTCATATGAAACAATATGGTTATGTTTCAAGAAACGATAAGTTTGTAACAAATTTATTTACGACTAGCTTTTTATTTCTTGGCACAGAAAGCATTTTGTTTTATATGAAGAATTTAATTATTTGCGTATACAGGGTGCGCTACTTAAAACTCCCCAGACTTGTAACTTTTTTATTTTTGAAGCGATGACCATGCTGGGCACATCTAATTGTAGACATTTTTAAAGCCTTTAAACATGCATACAATTATTTTTAATAATAAAAATTTTGCAATTTCCTATTTAGTACATTTTAATATACGTTTGTTTTTAAAAATATTTATTTCTATTGTTTCTTTTTGCTGTTTTGTTACGTTGAATATTGTTTGTGATATGTCTTTTACAAATAAAGCACAAAATTATTATTTACATTCTTTTCAAAGTTATTTTAAAAAAAATCAGTTTGGAATCGGAAAGGGTGTTTTTAATTTATTTCTCTAAAAATATTTTTTTAAATCACTCTGTACATACGTTTAAATGCATTAAAAATATCTACAATTTGATGTGCCCAACATGGTCGTCGCTTAAAAAATAAGAAAGTTACAAGCCTGGGGAGTTTTAAGTGACGCACCCTGTATATAAATATTATATTCTTGATTCAAAACATTTTTTTGCGTGTAGAGTACTACAGAGGCGTACTTAAAATTTTTGTGTATTACAGTGAACACAATAATACTAGGTATTTCGCCAATAGACAGTGACCGATAAAGTCGAAGTTCGACTCTGTACCCAATGGTTGACGTTGGATAAAGGACAATAAAGACCGCGAAGCACGTGCCTTTCTAATTTAGGAGCGATTCACGTAACTATATCACAAGAGTTAGAAATCTGAATTAAAACACCGTTCATTTCTTGTTTTAACCACGCCACATACTTTACATAAGTATAATGATTTTTTTTTTAATCTATTAATAAGTAATACATTATATATTTAATATGGTGTAGAAAAATAAACTATGCCCCGCTCTCCCTTTATATTAAGCTTTATATTAAGCTCAGTCAGCAGCTTTGTTTTTTATGTGCACTGTAAAATTGGAATGAACTATAAAATGCTTGCACATAAAACCACCGACAGTGGGCGGATGGCAAATCGGTATCAGGTTTACATTCAGATTCACTGAAATGTTGCACCTACTTCGTTCCCTTCGGCATTTGTCTGCTGTTCTGTTGTGCTGGTCTCTAAGGGACTTAACGTTAATAATTTTGTTTCAAATTTCAACCGCATAATTAATTATTTCAAGCCAAGAATATTGAATTTGGTATTATAGGTTATTTATCAATTCAAATTGGTAAGAAAGTTAGTTGACAGGAGTTGATATTACCAATTTAACTATTGCTAAATTCACATAGTCCACATCCCAACCAACTCGTGAACTGTCAGTTGCAAATTCACATGGAAAGAAGAAATTACAAAATCGGCAAAAATCCATTGATCTTTTGTAGCAAAATCTCGTAACCTCCAACAGGCGTCCACCATATTGTTTTGCTGAAAGGTCAGAACCTTTTACCACCTTGAGAAACGGTCTGGTAGAGACTATCGAATCCTATCGAAATAAAAATGCACTATATACAGGGTGGACTATTAATAATAGGATATTGTTCTTTGGATCAAAATATGAGGATATAACCAAACATGCTTTAGTAAACTGTTGCTGTGGAAAAAGATACAGGGTGTCAAAATTGTATTTTTTTTCTATTTTTTTTTTGCAATATCTCAACTACCTCTTGACCAATCTTCTCCCAATTTGGTGAGGAAATATTTTTTAGGCTAAGAAACATTAATTTATGTATTACGTCACCCTAACTCGTGGAGGGTACCTCATGGCTATACCCGATGATAAATATTTTTTTCTCTTGGCACTTTTGACTAGAAAATCTCATGCAGGAGTCATTTCTACGTAAAAAAGGTACACTTGATAAACCCAATTAGAAAAGGAAAAATTGTATTTATTGAAAAGTGTGCTTTGGTGACGTCTTAGTTCTGTCAAAATGTCAAACCAATGAAATTGTATGTAAATGACAGAACTAAGACGTCACCAAAGCACACTTCTCAATAAATACATTTTTTTCTTTTCAAAGTGGGTTTGTTTCCAAAGAATTTTTGAGATCTATGCGGCAGTTTTCTCGAAAACGGTTGGATTTATCAAGTTCTATCAAGTGTATCTTTTCTACGTAGAAATGACTCCTGCATGAGATTTTCTAGTCAAAAGTGCCATTACGTTTCGTAAAAAAAAGAGAAAAAATATTCATCATGAGGTATAGCCCATGAGGCTCCCTCTACGGGCTAGCGTGATGTAATACATAAATTATTGTTTAAAAAAGGTTTCCTTACCAAACTGGGAGAAGATTGGTCAAGAGGTAGTTGAGATATTGCAAAAAAAAGGAAAAGAAAATTACAATTTTGACACCCTGTATCTTTTTACACAGCAACAATTTACTAAAGCATTTTTGGCCATATCCTCATATTTTGGTCGAAAGAATATATCCTTGAACTATGGCCTATTATTAATGGTCCACCCTGTATAAAACCACTAATCTAGAACGTCAAATACCAAAGAAAAAAAACAAGAAGGTCGTGAATAGATTCACACGTCATAACAAAATTGCAGACGATCCGCTACTGGCTTTGGTAGAGTTCGGTATGAGAACATGGCGAGTTCTTATGTGCGAATATAAGCTGTTTTCTTTCGTGCTGAACAAAGTGAACACAATCAGTAAGCAACCAATAGAGATCAAGGATTTCAAAAATACTTCGATTTGATTGGTTATTTAGTGATTCCAATCAGTTCGTTTAGCACGAAAGAAAACGGCTATAGATGCGTCAACTTTTCCCGCCAATAAGAGATTGTATCTGATTGATAACCATTTTGTGACATGGATGTCGGGCCTACCTCTGGACTTGGGTGACCTGTAGGAGTGCGTTTATAATTTGAAATGAGTGTTTCACAAAATTTACTATTTAGAGAGCATCATCCTTTTGCAAGATTATGTATGACAATAAAGTGTAAGTTGTTACTGAATAATTAATTACTTACCTTCTTCCGCAGGGAGTTCTGAAACAAAAAAAAAAATGAGTTAGTATTATGTATGAAATATTAAAAACTCAAAGGTTGAAGGACACCGGTCGATAAACTTTTGGATAATTTTGATTATCCGATCAAGTTCTTATTACTATTTACTAAAACTAGGATATTATTCAACGAGCGTGTAATTATGGCTATTACTCACGAGGACGATGTAGTATATTGTGCAACAAGTGTTGAAAATAACACTTTTCACACGAGCGAGTGTGACAGAGTGTTTCCGTTAGTTTGCTACTTTCTGTAAGTTTCGTTTGCAGAAATATGTTCTTTATTAAAGAGAGAAGTCAGCTCATACATTTTTCTTAATCATTCAATCATCCAAAATATGAAAACATACCAATTGCCCTCATCAATGGATCTGATACAGTATTTATTACATGTATTATAGATTTTGTAGAGTGCAGAATATGTTCATATTACGTATATAATTAGATGGTATACATTTGTATTATTTTCCATTGATTTTAATTATTGGCGTGAAATTGACTTATAGTCCACTTAAATTAGATATTTTAGAAGAAATAATTTAATTATTTATAATTTGGGATGCGTACTCTAGACAGGGTTAGAAATAGGTACCCGAAAAGTCCCCCCCCTCTCCTCCCCCAATTTAGGAGTGGAACGTCCTTTTTTTGCAAAAAAACACTCCCAACGGGGACTTAACACTGGTTTTTTACTTTTATCTTGTAAAAAATATAGGAAATACAAAATTTGTCGTTAAATTCTGCATAAAAAATATCCTGTTAACCTTGTAGCTTATCCTCACCTATTTCGCGCTAACAGCGAAAGAACAGGGGGGTAGGTTGGGGCGCAGAGGTAAAAATCGATCCTATTCCAAGTTTCACAGCGAATATCTTAAAACCGGTTACTTTAATAAGAAAAATGCTCCGAAATGAATTTATAGAGCGGAATTTTCTCTATCAGATGCACATATAGCGTGATTTTTATGTATTTTCCCCCCTTTTCCACAAAGCTGTGTTTTTCAATTTGAGCTCGTTTCCACACCACCCACGAGGTAGAACTCTCGGTGCGTTTTTTTTAAGGTGGTTTCCTTTGTAGGCCTATTCCACTAAAATTCTTTCCAATTTTACTCATTAAGGGGTTTCTCATCGACGAACTCTTCTTCGAATTCAGAATTTAAACATCCTTGCCCATGGCAATTAGAGCACATTGTTGAGCAGCGCAATCCAACCTTAACACAACTGCATCGTTTTCCGCAACCCTTTTTTGCAGCTGCAGGATATTAGCTTTAGGGTGGAAATTGGTGCTGGTAACTCGGTGGTATAAATGGGTGCTAAAATGTTGCCTACTTTCTTTCAACCCCATTCCGTTGGTTCCAAGTTTTCTCCTCGCCAAGCATGAATTTGGAGAAATACTCTGTAAGAATGTTGACGTAATGCCTCAGATGTTGGTGGCAGTCTTGGTAGAATACCGGCAGTACTAGATTGACCAACTAACTTATTGAACATAATGAATCTGTGATAATTCAAAGATGTTTCTTTTTTGTATATTGCTAACGCGAATTGTTCTCCAGCACTTGTAACTTCTTTTTTCGTTGAGCTACTGTTGTTGAATATACAGACAACCTCTTCGAGATCTTTTCTTTTATTGACGCATTCCACCGTTTGCGCTTGTCCTTTACCAAAGAAAGCTGAAGTGGTATCGCATCCACTGAACGCGTGGACAAACAAAACTGTCTCCTTACAGCTTTTTAAAACTTCCGAGGATTGCAAGTCACGAGAACTGTAAGCTTTATTTTTTATTTTTCCCTGAGCCTCTCTTAAGAAACGGATATCTTTATCTTCACGTACGAGAGCGATAATCAATGCGAGAAGATCAATATCTTGTCCGACGATGACCACTGTATCGTTTTTATGAGATTCATTTAAGGCGGTTTGAACTATGAGTACGTCAGCGTCGTCTACAGCAGCAATTGTTTCGATTCCCCCGTTTTTAAATCTCTCCACCAATTGCGAAACAAACCATTCCTTATTTGTGAGATTGTTTACCGTTTTATTTTGCGTTTCAGTCAGGAGTGTGTTCTCATTGAAAATAATTCCCGGTGAAATGCGTTTCAAATGTCACTGCTGTCTTTCGATGCTCTTCGTACTGCAGGCATTGTCAGCATATCCGTCAAACACTACAGTCACTTTTTGGCCGTAACGATTCCGAATAAAGCGAACGTAGGCTGTATGAACGTCGTCAAAGGTACCTTGCTTCGGCCGTGCTACATGATGAATCAAATTGCCGCCATCAACAATGAACTGGCAATCGGAAAAATCTATTGGCTTCTCTCGTACAACATTGAAAATATCATACAGAGACGATTTCTTAGTTTTTCTCATTAACCCTTTCTCATCGAAGAGAGGAAGTGGAATTGAAGCAAGCTCAAAGTTGAAACATGACTCCAAATCTTCTTTTGAGTGAACAGTACAGATTATCCCCTGATATCATTGCGTGGAAACGAAAAACACAGCTTTGTGGAAAAAGGGGGAAAATACATAAAAATTACTTGCGTCAAAACCCGCTATATATATGCATCTTATAGAGAAAATTCCGCTCTATAAATTCAGTCCTGCGCATTTTTCCCGTTAAAGTAACCGGTTTTAAGATATTCGCTGTGAAACTACCCCTCTGTTCGGACGCTGTTAGCGCGAAATGCGTTTCAAATAGGTGAGGATAAGCTACAAGGTTAATAGGACATTCTTTATGCAGAATTTAAAGACAAATTTTTTATTTTCTATACTTTTTCTCTTCCAACGAACAGTTTACAAGATAAAAGTAAAAAATCAGCGCTGTCCTCGTTGGGGGCGGTTTTTTGCAAAAAAAAAGGACGTTCCACCAAAATTGGGGGGAACTTGTCGGGTATCTATTTCTAACCCTATCTAGAGTACGCATCCCAAATATTATTATTTTATAAATTATTTCTCCTATTCAGTGTTTTTAATCTAATTCGCGTGTATTATTTCTATTTCTATTTTTAAATTACTACAGTTATCTATGAAAATTAAATATAAGTAAATAAATCATTATTTATAATTTTTAATATGAGTATAAGGACCCCGCTCAGATCTCAAAAGCTCTCATGGGCCCAACTCGATCCTCTGACTAGTTTCTGAGATACAACTATAAATTCTTCAAAAATTCTGTATCTTGTTGAACTTTTAATTTATTGATGGGCTATTAGAGGTCAAAGGAGCAATTTCCAAAAGTTTGTCAATTAAAGTTTTTTGATCAGCAAGACGCATACTTTATGTAAAAAAATGTTTTAGCCAATTTGACCGAATATTTTCTTCACTTGTTATTCTTATATAGATTTCTCGGCGCCCTCGCCAACATTTTTCAAACTTTAATTTTTTTTCTCTATTTTTATTAAAACAACAAATGTTTTTAGTGCACAATATTACAAAAGGCTATTGGAACGTATCACAACATAAAATGTATGAAAAAATCATGAATTAGAAATTTTTTTTAGTGTACAAGAGGTCATTCTTGTACTCGTTCTTGTATATTTCTTGAGCTGTACCTCGGATCGAGTTGGGCCTATGGGAGCTTTTGCTCAGACAGTCGAAATCTACAGCCAATTTCACAGGGGGACACTTTCCATCAGATCTGAGCAGGGTCTAAGAAATGTAATCAAAATAGTTATATAAAACACATATTTAATGGAAAGGCTTATACAAATTTTATTTAATCCAGCCCAGGTAAAACAACCATACAAAAGATTTTTATCTGTTTGTCTTTCCTCAAACAAACCGTTTTCTGCGCTCGATTTATAGCTGTTTTTTCGCCAGTTATTATAAATCCGCCGCAACTATAATTTAATTAGTGTAGGTGTAGACGAAGTATAACCAAATGTACATTTTAAACTAATAGATTAAAGTGACGTAATTAGCGCTGTCTTGCTCTTTACAATCTGCAACAAAATAAACAAAATCAATGTGTTCGCAAGAACAAAGAAACAGATTACTCGAGCCTAACATTTTATTATTTTCATATTTCTATTTCTGTTGTGCTATGTACTTACCTCCGATTAAAGTCTATACGAAATTCTAAGACATAGGCGGTATTGGTACAGCACAGTGGTACTGGTTTGATATTAATTCCCATTGTAAAAAAATTGCTGAGAATCTATTGGTTGCACATTGTACGTTACTTTGCAAAACGGACCAATAATTTACTTAAGGATAAGGTTTTGCAGAGTGAGAGGGAAATAGGAGTTTATTAATGATTTTTTAAACATATATTTAAAAATAAAATGGTATAATCTTTAAAATAGTTTCAGATACTTCTCATTGCTTTAGAGAATACAACCTTATACAGTTTTTATCATAAATTCTGTATATAGTTAAATGCCATGCTCTGATAATGAAATTAGGAACTATTTTCATTGACATGCGTGCGTGCGTCGGCGTCACAGATTTTGAGACCTTAGGAAAAACAAACAGCTGTCATTGAGAAATCCGCCGATTAAACGTGTTTCTTTAAAGTGAATTTTGCAGTGTTTGTGCCATTTAAGAACTTGTTTTTGGATTATTTAACATCTACAACTATTCTTAATACTGTTATATCAACAATTTTGTTCGTCAGGATGACGGTTAGTTCGTATTTTGCAGAATTGTTTCCTGATGTAGAGGTTAGGTATATGGCTGCCATCGAATTAAATCCTTATATTTTGAGAAAAAAATACTTTAGTACAAATATTGATGTATTTCCAAATGTTACACATAGGGATGTTGCGAATTACTTGATTTTTGAAAGAATTGCATAGACAGAAGGACGAATTCAAGGTATTGAGAAGTCTTGAAGCTGTTTGTGGTTAGGTGAAAGAAGTACTCTGCAAGAAATTTGCAGGATAAAAGCTTCACTCAAAGAAATAGTATGGGTAAATTCAACAAAAAAAAAAATGGTTAACTAACAATATCGTTAATTTTGTTAAACTAAACTATATTGATGGTATTTTTAAACAAGAGGTGATTGTTATTTTAATTAATAAAAAATTGTCGTACAACAAAACAAACATTAACTTAAAAAATAGATGAATAAGACTATTATTTTGTTCGTCTGACTATTATTTTGTTGAATTCTGTCAAATTAAACTAGATAATAGTATATTTTATTTTTAACTATTATCGAATTGTAATTCTAACCCAGTATTAGTTCGCTGTACTATTATACTTGGTAGACAAACCAATATTATTGTCGTCTTCTAGAAGTTCTAAAAGAATTACCATAAATTTGGTTGCTTACCACGTAGTCTATTACAGAAATTATTCCCAGATGACGCCACATACAAATCACTAACAATAATCCATCATGCATTATCTTGCACTCTTATGAATTTATAGAAAATTAATAACATGATTGCAGTGTTCAAATTCTCTCAGGGATCATCGATATATTTGGATGGATCTTATAAACGATCTCTAATCTTTGGTTTGGGTGGTCTGATGTCTCAATACTGAGATTTTGGCTAACCAAAAAAAACTTTATCATACAATAAAGTGTAGATCAACCTAAAAATTAGTTGGTGAACAAAAAACAAAGTCGTTGTACTATTTAATTGTAGACCAAATTGAAAATGGTTAGTGAACATAAAAAAATGTCATTGTACTATTTAATTTGTTACAAGAAGATATGATTATTAAACTACTATTTGTTTACGAAAACAAATAAAGTTGTATGACTATTCTTTACTGATTGATTTAACTATGAAACTAGATAGGCGCGATTTCATATGCTCTTTTTGGTTGAATTTACCTATCATTTTCTTTGAGTGTTGTTACAACGGTAAGAATTAGTTATCAACTATTTATTTCATATATGCTTGCCTAATTAAATGTTGTTTTATAAATAATTACTAATGCAGAAATTAATTTTTCAGGATATGAACTCTTAGCATCATGAATAAAAGCCATTGACTCTTTGGACTATTGCAGATTCAGATGGTTCCTTAATGCTCACTGGGATTGTGTTGCCAGTCTAGACATAACATGTTCACCACTTAACAGGAAATCTTTCCTTTTAGTTTTTTAGCAATGAACATGGATGGCTATTGTTGGAGATTAACCGCTGTAAATTTTGTGAAAAAGACACTTTATAAAATAAACAATGAAAGACTGACGTATCTACTGCAAACTATTTGAAGTATGTAATAAGATGTACACAATTTCTTCCAGCGGTTAAGGGGCTGTCCATAAATGATGCCACGCTTTTAGGGGGGGGGGGGAGGGGGTTCTGAAAGTTGTGACACTTTGTGACAAGGGGGAGGGGAGGTGGGGCTCAAGCAATTGTGATGTCACAATACAAGAAAATCTGAGATATGACGTGACAGACGGGGGTTGGGGGGGGGCTATCGGGCGAGCGTGACAATGTGTGATACAGGGGGGTCCAAAAGTTGGCAAAAAAAACGTGACATTATTTATGGACGGCCTATATCTTATATACCTATAGATTGGACTACGCAAACCGTTGTAATTTTTGTAAATTTTTTATTATAATATATTATATAAAACGTTTAACATGTATTTTACTATTTTATGTAGGTCAATTGTTAATTATGACTTGTATTCTCTTAAATATACTCTCCCTCCGTGCAGTTCATGCTTCGCTCAACTAAAATTTAAATAAGAAATAGTTATTAAAGATAGAGACAAGCCAATATAAAATGTTAATTTTCTTTACCATGGATTGTTTATTGCTTGTTTGAGCAGCAGTTATTACTATAACAATAATTCTTGCATTAACATGCAACAACTTAAAGCATTTCTTTTAATTGCCTGGAATTGTTTAACCTAACCTCTTCTTCTGGCTGTAAATCGACGTTATTATATAAAAACTGATGTTGTCTCGGATTGCCACACTTCCACAATTTATAATACAATAAAAACTAGCCATTTTGTATGATATAATATCGATAAAAACTCTAGGATTACGAAAAATTTAATTCTGAGGTTCAGTCAGTCGCCATTTGACAGCTAATGACAGCGGTTTGTTTTTCCTAAGGTCTGGGACCTGTGACGTCACGCGCACGCGATCCATAAATTTTGACAAGTCATGTGTCATGTCATGTTTACCTAGAAATTTCAGAAATAAAATTTTAATTTTCTATTTCATTATGACTGGTCGTAGAAAAAATAGTGTATGCAACTCACATTTAATGGCTACTAAGACACCCACATTCATTATGACACTCGCCTACGGCTCATGTCATAATTCTCATGCTCGTGTCTTAATAGCTATCATTAAATGATCGTATACTATTTTAATATATACAAAAAATTGTTATTGGAAAATAACTCTATCAGAGCAGGTGTTATCGAAAGTAGGTATATGCAAATTAACAAAATTAAGTCCGAGATGAAGTCATTCCACAATTAGAAGAACAGCAAATTATTGTATTATACATTATACATCGAAATTTCTGGACTGAAATCATGCATAATTTTATTGGAGTCTGGTCCTGCTACACATAATTGGAGAGGCTAAACTACAACCTTTTTCATCCGTTTGCGTAGAGATAAGAATCAAAAACAGCTGCCGACTGGATCTTATATTTTCAAATAGATTTTACATGATATCAGGTTATTAAAAAAATGTGTATTTATACTAAACACAAATTATTTTTGGAAAAAAAAAGATTATTTGACAAAATTGTGGACTTCAACTCATTTTAAGATTAGGTTAATAAAATTACAAATCAAACAAAATGAATAACGCGTGTTACGTTTATTACTTTTTGGATACTTGACATAGCCCACTTTACATGAGATACGATCTGTTCCTTTTTAATAATGAATCAAAATAAACATTAATAAACAAAGCCAATGTGTTTATTTGATAATAATCGATGACCGACTCGGCGGCTTAGTGCTTATATGTTAGGCTTGAGACCACAGGGTCTGGGGTACGAATCCTGGCTAGGGTGTAGATGTTCAGTGGCTTTTTCAGTGGTTTTATTATATTCGGATATCTGTATGTATGTATACATCTAATATATAAAAATCTCGTGTCACAGTGTTTGTTATCGAACTCCTCCGAAACGGCTTGACCGATTTTTATGAAATTTTTGGTGTACATTTGGTAGGTCTGAGAATAGGTCTTAGGCTATTTTTATACCCCTAGGTGATAAGGGTGGCCCTATCCAGAAATTTTCTTTTTATTTTTTGGACAAAAATTTATAATTTATATGGCAAAACAACGTTTGCTGGGTCAGCTAGTAATATATATAAATATGGGTCAAAAGTGATTGAAATTTCACCCACTTCCCGTTATCCGATCGAGCTGAAATTTTGCACACAGATTTGATTCTGTGGACAGTATATCTAATATCGTTCTAAATCTAATATGACGGAAGCCCCAAGATGGCGGCTTACCTTTTTCTTCACAACCCCCTTGACGTGGGTATCAAATTAAAGGGTGTGACGAGCAAAATACGATAAGCTACGTAACGTCATTCTAAACCCAAAATGGCAGCTTAACTTTTTTTTCGTCATAACCCCCTTTGACATGACGAGTAGAATACGATAAGTTACGTGACGAAGACTAAAAAGTTAAAAATAAATAAGTAGGTACGTTTAAAAAAAAAACTTTTAAACAATGGCTTCATTTTAAAACTAAATTTCACTAAAAAGTAGAAATTTTTAACTCTGGAAATGGAAAACCATTGGGTGCTCATAAAATGTAAACGTAAATCAAAATGATTAGACGAATTAATATTTTATGAGCGGTCAATGGTTTTCTATTTACAAAGTTAAAAATTATTTTCTACTTTTTAGTGCAATTTGGTTTTAAATGAAAACAATTGTTTTTTTTTAATTTTTTTTTTCAATTTATTAATCTGTTACCTAGACGATAGCAGTGAACTAGTTACGGAGATTTAAAAAAAACGGCAAATTGTTCCTTGGTTTATGAACTTATTATGAAATTGAATTGAGTTATAACACACGCGATGTTTTTGAATTTTAAATCGTCTTTTGTGATTGCTCCATTGACTGTTGAACAATGAACATGGGGCCTTGTGATTGGTCCTTGCCTATTGAGTAATGAATTATTACCCACGACCGTGAGTAATGAGTTCTATTATTTGTTCAAAAAACATATCCACATAATTAATGAATTATTCAATAGGCGTACAAAATAGCTATTTGTGTATCAAGAGCGCAAAGTGCTACATTGTCGCGTGGCGCGTCAAACACTTGAGAGCGGCAATGACATTTACGCTCGAATTACACACGATTTTATCTAAAGTTATTGGAAAATATCAAAATAAAAGGAATAATTAGGTTGAATTTTGTCGGGATTCATCAACATATTATGAGTATGCCTTGCATATGTGATCAAAATAAACAGTCGAACAAAACGCAATCGCTGTCAATTTATTTAAGTTTTATTAATTACTTAAGTATTATAAAATTCCTATTCTTCGTATAAGTAAATTAGGTAATTAATTGTTACTCTTACATCAACTCTTATTATATTAACAACCGTTTTGGGGCATTATTATTTCATAAAAATACATTGTCAACTGTGTGACCAAGCTTGTTTAAATGCAGATGCACTAAAGCGTGGGTCAAAGTACGTTTCCTCGTTGTCATGGAAGACGTGCGGCAAAGTGACATTATTCACAGCTCCTCGGCAAACGTCAACTTTGCACAGACATTTTTTTTAACCTGGTTTGGGCTTGTTTTGGCTCCGACAAGAACGGTTCTAGAACAACTGCCATCATGCGCAATAAAGAAACAGCCATGTGTAGTGTATTGAAATAGTGAATTGTTTAAACTGCGGGAACGGTTCTAGTATTCTGAAAATTTAGAACCAAAACAAACCTTATACTTTAGACGAGAAGGAACTGTCAATGTGTCAAGTGACACGTTACTGAATGACGTTGATTTGATAAGCCTTTGTAAAAATTATTTGGAATTACACCTTAAACGCGAGTTTAAACGCCAAGAGAATCTGTTGCACACACCGATCACGTATATTTATTACTATCCTCATTTGCAAAATCTTGAAGTCGAATTTTTGGACGACTGCCATACTTTCTTCACTACTAGCGTCGCTAGAAAGTAAAAAATCGGAAATTCGAATGGTTTTATGTCATGTAAGTAAAGTCTATTGCAAAATATAAGGACCAATTGCGGTTTCCTTTATTACTGTTTATCGTTTAATTTATTGTCGTAAAAAAATACTATAAAGTTTGCGGAGTGTAATTAAACCATCATTCAAGTTATCCAGGGTCGGGCGTAAGTTTTTCTTATCGCTGTATTCTTGAGTAAAATATTTTAAACAACCATTGATTACAATGACATACCGCATACTGCCTAGTTTTTCGGATCAGTTCAAATCATTAGACAAGCTATTTCGGCGCGTTTATCTTCAATTAAATGAAAGGTGCCGAACTGTAATTATAATAATATTCTGAATAATTTTTTTTGTAGCGCTGTTTTTTGATAAATACGAAATGTATTTACGGCCGCTTGGTTGAGAGGCAAGCACACTTGACTCTCACCCATCGCAGGGGTTCCGAGTTCGATTCCCGGCAGTGGCACTGGGAATTTGTTCGGAAGAAGAAATTACTTTCTTCTTCCGAACAAATTCCCAGTGCCACTGCCGAGAATCGAACCCAGTATACTCGGATATTGGGTGTGTCTCTTGTCTCTAAATGTGTAGCCCCTCCTCCACAAATTCTTCCAGAGCCTTCGGGGATAAAGTGGTCGTATTACCTGTGGTGTGTTATTAACATTATTACTGTTCAAATATTTAGTTGAACTTTAGTTACTGCTGAGTGCATATCGTTGTATTTCAGAGCTTGCTCTCTGTGTTCGTGTACATTATGTTTATCGTTTGTTACGAGGTTTGTTATTAGAATTCTTGTTTTTATTAGAATTCTTGTTATTTTTATTGATTTTCGTCATTTTATTATAGCTATTTGATGCACATTTAAGGTACCAAGTAATAATAAGTGTAAGCATAGATTATTGTTATCTAAACTTCGCCCTATATTGTGGATAGTTTATTTTGTTCTCAATAAAAGACGCTTATTATTATTATTATTATTATTATTAATATCTGGCGTCCATTTGAACGTGAAGATAATCTCCTAATAATATGATATTATAATATGATTTAATTTATCTTGACAGTAGTCATTTGAATAGAAGCCGCGTCCTAAATTTATTTTATTGATGGTTGCCATGGATATTCCAAGCATCTCTGCCTTTGCTATTTGCTTAGCAAATATGAAATCTTAGATTACTCTGAAGGAGCGGGCGATTGGCCTTCTCCCACTGCGACCTATAAGGTCTATTGTAGTACTCCTTTTTTTTTGTGTGTGCCTCAGGGCTCCCCATCCAAACATGGTCTTCCTAGACTTCGAGTCTGTTGATAAGGGCCCCCAGGCATGGTTATCAGCCTCTGTCTTTCTCTCGCCGAGCCGCCTCAGTCCAATCTTACTCAAATAATAATTATAGTTTTCAACTAGTTTCTCTCAAGTTTTTTTCTAGTTTAATGATTCATAGGCATGACGAAAAATATAATATGCACCGCGGATCGCACAGTGCGATTTTTTGGTCTCGAATACTTCCAAACCTCGGTTCTACGGGCCTCGAATTGCAAACTGCATTCTCGGCCAAAAAAGTGCACTTACGACCGTTGATACATAAATAACTATTGCACGTTGCCATGGGAGACGGGCGACAAAGTGACATTATTCACAGCTGTTTGGCAAACGTCAACTTTGCGCTTTCTAAATGTTAGTAAAAAAGACTATTTTATATCGTAGATAAAATAATTATTTAAGTATTACCATTTTTTGTGAGACGAAATTATAAACCGTAAAATAGTAAAAATTATAGTTTAAAAAACACGCTTTTATTAGTGAAGCAATAAAAAGTTAAAAATAATTATTAGGTAATTAAATTTAAAAGCTTGGGCGCACTCATATAGTGGTCTTGGCATAACGAACCAAACGTAATGTAGCTTAGTGCTATCTTAGTGCTAAGGCTTTCGCGGAGCTGGTGATCTGGCTGCTGGTTTCCGGGTCTTCTTCCGCGTAGACTTGGTTGAGTGCTTGACGTTTCGACCATCTTGTCGTGGTCTTCTTCTGAAGCGAAGTGAGCTCTGCTGGACTGAGCTCCTCTATCATCTATCAATCAATGTTCCGCATGAGCAATGATCCGCAACACGCCTCCTGATAACCTGTATAAATAGAGGAGCTCAGTCCAGCAGAGCTCACTTCGCTTCAGAAGAAGACCACGACAAGATGGTCGAAACGTCAAGCACTCAACCAAGTCTACGCGGAAGAAGACCCGGAAACCAGCAGCCAGAGCTACCTACCTACCTATACAATAGGGTGGTCCGAAAATGCATTAAAAAATTCAAATACATTATTTTCCATTCTGATAGCCCAAAAAAGGTACCATATGAGTCTCTCATGATCTCCCTAAAAGATTTTTTAAAACAAGGTATTCGTTGAGGGGGCGCAGTCAATTTGAAATTTATTATTATAATATGTAGTAATTTTTTAAATTTTTTTGAGCACTTTGCTTGTTACAATGCAAATCAATAGTAATAACCCAAAACTCACCACGGGGAGGTGGCTGCATATCGAGTTTCACCCGTCCCAACACCTAACAATCCAACCATGTAATTTTCCGGCTTATAATCAATTTTCGAATCAAATTTAGGCATCTTATTGCGGGATGCTATCCGTGATCTAATAAAACCGTCTCTAGCTGCGAACCCACAGACAGCAGCTGAAGCTTCTGTAACTAATTTTACTCCCCGTTCTACACTTTGCGTGTGGCACGGAAAACGTGGAAACTGCAAGGCCTCAATTTTTCTTGTGGGAACTGTATCATGTAGTTCTTCATCAGCCAAGGTTGTAATGATCGAAGATTCTGTTACTACTATATCATGCCATTCAATCATATCTACGTAATCCTCACAACTAAAACTTAGCTGTGATATTTTAAACAATCTTACATTTTATGATTTATTTTTCCTGGTCTTAATAATTCTGCGCAGTCCCAATTCACGAATACGTTTTCGCTTGTCAGTAATCATCGCCAATATAATATTTTCGGGGTATGAGAAGTATGCGTTTCTGTGTATTACAAGGTCTAAAATTTCGCGTAGGTCTTCTGTAAGATAGCGGAAATTTTTAATCAGTGTAAAGAGATGTCTTGTGCCGTCTTTACAGGATGGTTTGGCCTTAATCTCAAACCATGTCCGAGCATAAACCTTGACAATGTAGTCTACTAATATTTGTAAGTTTTCGTTTGGATCCACAGTACCAACATATACGAGTAGGATGCGGTTAGCAGCTGTTAACCAATATGGATGTCCTAATTTTCCAGGATTTTTTAAGGCAAGACTTTCTGAATAATGACCACGTATCACTGCTTTACAGTTTCCAATAAATAGCATTGGTCTGTACTGAGATCGGATATTGCTTCTATGTCACTGGGGTTTTGGGCGTCTTTTCTGATATTTCCCAACTGGTCATTTTTCACATTCTGACAACATTTTGCCAATAGGTCCAGAGAAACATCGCCGTTCATTTGTATGGCCCTCCAAATTCTGTAACAAATGGCGCAATGACAACTCATTTCCATGCAACTGACAACACTAGCCATTGCAATGGCCTATTCAGGGAAGTTTCAATAATTCTAATTACACCACCTTTTAAACCAGTGTTAACTGCTGTTCCATCACATCCAGTTGCCAAAATACTGTCCGATCTTATATTATTTATTGTCTTGCAGATATTCTAAATTTGCCTGAGAAATATTAAGTGCTAAACGAGTTTCTGGAAACACATGGCCAAAATAAACAGACCCTGGCTCTGAAATAAGTGTAACGTGCTCCTCTGTTATAGTTTTTCTACAATAAGTTTTTTTTTATTTAGTATTTACCAAAGTTTGATCTTTACAGCCATCAAAATAAAGACTTTATAATAATCTCGATAATAACTCAATTCGTTAGAATTAAATGTGTGGTGTTTTTGTATTTATTAATATTATGATTTTCTAAGGAACTTCATTCTCAGAAGAATGAGCAACCGGCATCTGTCTTTTGAAATTACATGCATTTTGTGTAATTACACATCAAATTAAAAAATCATTTCTCGCGATTGTTAGTAGTTGCTGGTTTTGGCAATACAATTGAGAAAAATAGCTATACATACCGCTAACACCACTATTATATTCGCGAAGAATTCGGTCTTAGGTCAGTAATATATTTTCTTGCACCCTGAGCGGGTCCCTGTCCAGGGTGAAGTCAAACTGTAAGTAAATTCGGGTTCTGAAAATTACCGTCTGAGAACTGTCACGAGTTTGCGCAGATTTCAAATTCGAACACGTCAAAAGCAGCTACGCAACTAATTAATATGTTATATATCCATATTATCGATATGTAGGCCTATTGAAGAATTTAAGACCTATTTTTTTATATTTGTTATTTATTTTGATTGTAGTTTCTAGTTCATTGTTAATTTTATAAATATTTTGATATATAAGAGACAATTAATAAATAACATTTATAGTCTAGGTGCCCGCGTACATTAATGCAATTTATACATATCCTCGTATAACTTCTTGTACGGCATAATTGCGCCTAGTCTATCACTTTTCCTCTGCGAAAATTTTCGTAAACGCGGCAAATATATTTTGTCCGACAATTCGAAAATTGTATTCTACATATTTTTATTAAGCAATCTTGAAAAAATCAGCTGGTTATCAATAAATGTTTTAAAGTTTTGTTGTTGTGCATTTATGTACGCGGGCACCTGGACTATTAAGTTTCATGCATTTTGGACAGTTTTTATTTGGCCGGATGTTGACCGGATATTTTTTCATGTCCGGCCGGAGCCGAATATCCGGTTTGGAAGCCGGATTGGCCAGATGCAGTAGCCGGACCGGATATCCGTCCCATCACTATACATAACCCATAAAGAGCCCGTTACGGACGGTCCTTAACTGGGCCCAAAATAAGTTTTTAACCCAAAACTAATAAAAGTGACAGTGACATTAAAAGTCTGAGAAACTTGAATCCATTTCCGTCACAACTCCGGAAAAATTTCCGGCATTCACAACCTAAAAAACATTAACATAACCTAAAAACCAAACCAAGTGCAATACCAACCTAAAAATAAAATCCCCAGCAAAGTTTAGAACCAGAATTTTTGACAGCTGTCAAAAAATGTTCTCCTGAAACCTTTTGGCATCTGTAAGTTTGACATCTGACATTAGTGACAAGCAATTAAACAACAACCTTCCTCGCCCGATTTAGTGAAAAATCGGTCGAGGCCAGAAGATAAAAATAATATTTATCAGCTCAAATTGAAATGGTCCTCTATGAACACTTCACCGGCCACAGCTGGCAGAGAAGCTGTCCACAAAGAATTATACGGTTTTTAAAAATAAATAAAGAAATATAATTAAATGAGATCGTTCATATTTCTTAGTACTCCTTTCGGCTTCAGAGATTCGCCGGGTGGGGGGTTTCAGCCGCTTTCCGTAGCTGCCGATTTTTAGTTTTATATTCATTGCGTCGTCGTTACTTCAAAATCTAAACCCAATTAAGAAGTTCCCATGACTACCTCCCTCTTCATCATCAGACCCTCCTGGTCATAACATGTAACCAAAGCCACACAGCTAAAATACTGTAGCAAAAATTAAATTAATGGTACAGTAGTAGTAGTAGTAGTAGTAGTAGCAATACATATTTAACCTCTAACTTCAGCGAATGCGCCAAGATAATGGTAGCAGAGTCCAAATATAAAATTGTAGTTTAAAAAACTAAAAAAACACGGCTTTTGGTACCATTGTTTCCAGAATTGCATATATTTGCAACGTTTCAAATCGATACGACAATTAGAAGTGGGTGAAGAGTTGTAAGATTTGCTTACAATGTTACAGGTCAAGCTAATAGAAGCGTGTCAAAAAAGGTCGCAAATGATCTTTATATTTTGCAAAAGACTTTAAATTACTCATTAGTTTAATAAAGTTTTTATGATACTACTGCATATTTACTAAAAAACAATAAATAGGTATTTATAGTCTCCGTACACTCACCATATGTACTATAAATAATACTAACCACCGATCAAAGGATTAAATCGTCTAAAACTTGTTGCGGCTTATCATGTTAACTGTTCAGCTATACGGGAGCCGGGAACTATTATAGGCGTACTAATTTTAACGATCATTCACAATCGGCTGGGAATACATCAAAAGACTTTTGTAGAAAGCCACCGATTCTTACATCAACCAAAAATTAAAAATAAAAACGTATAAAAATTGAGTTGTTTAAAATTAAAACTATTCTATCAATATTATGCCCTACTAAAAAGCGAAAAATATTTGTTCATTTTCAAGTTAGTTATTGCAATATTTTTCAATATTTTCCTTGTACTGTATATAAGGGTGAGCCGAAAAAACAGTTTTTTTATACCCCGGAAAAGTTGCCTACCGCCTAGCTAAGCAAAATGAAAAAAAAACAGCCGCATGTACATTACGGTGGGCCGAAAAAATACTTTTTTTATTTTTCTATCGCTATACCCCAGAAAAGTTGCCTATCGCCTAGCTAGGCAAAATAAAAAACAAAAAAAATACTAATAAAAAAATATCTCCCATTCGCGCATCGCACTCAAAGTTTTGAAAAATTACGAAATTTCCTATTTTTCGTCAATTTTTTATAATTACTAAACTCATTATTATCGAAAGACTATATGTCCTAGTGTGAAGTTTGGAGCATGAGGAACGAAAAAAAGGACCACACAATAATCTTATGGAAATTGGGTTTCGGTCAAATCGTCTAAATTTTGGATATGTTTTAGGTTTCGTCATCCCAAGCAAAAGTCTCAATGGGCACAAAGCTCGAAAATCAATACTTTGGCTGCTACGGAGCTTGAAAGCTCCAAAGCTCCACCACAGATTTATTTATTCGTGCAGTCTTTATAGATTTTTAAATAACTTATTTTTTCGATTTTAATGTCTAGGTTTATGTTTTTGAGGTTGCTGAATTCAAATCCGATGTCAAATTGTCCAAATTGACACTTGACAGCTGTCAATTAGCTGTCAAAGTGCCTTAACAAAGTGCAAATCTTATTTTTATGTTATGAGTTTATGCTGCTTAGGTAACTCAGTTCATGTATGATGTGAATACAATAATTCGACAATTGGCAGCCGTCAACAGGCTGTCAGCTAGCTGTCAAAGTGCAATAACAAAGTGCAAATCTTATTTTTTTGTTATGACTTTATGCTTTTTAGGTAACTCAGTTCATACATGATGTGAATACAATAATTCGACAATTGGCAGCACAGAAATTTTTTTTCGCTCAAACTTAAAATCTCGACGTTTCATGACATTCTAAGCCTATTTGAACAATAAAAATTTCAAAAAAATTTTTCGTCGTTACTATACTTCCACTGGATGTGGAAGTAATTAATAAATTTTCAGTTATGCAAAAATTTTCGGAAATTTTTTTACGCCTTTTTGCAATCACGGCCAGGATGGCGCCCTCTACATTTAAATCCGCAAGATCATTTCAGATAATGTACGAGATTTTTCAAAACTATATATCCTCGAGTGCATATCCTGACATTTTAGAAGGTAAATTCCTGACTAATATGGAAGACCAACGCAGTGCCAGCGTGCAGGACCCTGTATATATATATATATATATATATATATATATATATATATATATATATATATATATGCAACCCTCAAGAAGCCTGTCAGTAGTTGTGTATTGATTGCGAGTAATATCAGGTAGATAACATATCAACTTTTCCTGAAAAAGGTATATAACAATAGCAAGTAGAGATCATTTTACCCTTCGGTGATACAGGCCGAAGTGGCAGTTAGTTGACAGCTAGCATTCAATGTTTAGTATATGTCGACCTATTGTTGAGTTTTAAAGTGTAATAATATATTTGTTATCAATCGTCTAACAAAGGACCTCGCACAAAACCAATGTAAAAGGCATTTCTGTCAAAGTATCTGTAACTTTGGGAAAAGTTAGTTGAAGTGGCACGAAAATTAGCTGCCAGAAGCATCGGAAAGTCGAAAAATTTTGTTCACATTATTTTTCTGCATGATTCATTACTTTTTATTTGGAACAAAAGTTGTTTGTTTTCGAAGGGGAAATAAAATGGCATTATTTATTTTTGATTAGGTACACGTTTTCAAGGTCACTTAAAGGACAACTTTGTTTCTTCAAACGGAAACCTATATTTTTCTGATTACTGCATATTAGTCTATGAAAGAAACCAAGCAAGTTTTTAAACAACTTCAAAACATTTAAAAAAGGAGGAGGTTGTCAATGTATGTTTTTTTTATGTCTGCGTTCAATGATGGGCAAATTTCTAAATTCACCGATGCATCGCACCGGTAAGCAATAACATTATTTGATTGGCTATTTTGAAAAAGATAGCCAATCAGCTTCGTATTTTGTCCACCTGCTGCGTCCACCGGTGAATTTAGAAAAGTGCGGGATTACTCTGAGCTTAAGCGATTTCTGTCAAACCTATTGCAAACTGTAGGCTATGGTCTGGCGGTCTACTAAATTTATAAAGCTACATCTAGTGTAAGGTGAACAAAAATTGGAAACAACTTTTTTTTACCGACTTCATATTACGAGAATATTCGAATATTTGGCGGAGTCACCGGTAATTTCAATTAACTCACAAACAACAGGATATTATTTTTCTGGTAACATTCACGTAGTGCCCAACATAGAGAATTTCACAATAGTTTCCTTCACTATGTGAAAGTGAAATAAATAATAGAACCTACTAAAAAGGTTGAAAAAAAATTTTTTTTTACATCGAACTCACCTTCAAAAATCTTTCAAAAATATCTCTAAAAGTAAGAAATAAAATTTCACTCAATCTTTTATATTTAAATATCTAATTTCAAAAATATGTTTTGCATCGATTTTAAATTGATATTTAGGTAATAAGGTACAGTTTCTTGCTACTTTCCACTAATAGGTAGAGAGATATTTGTAAAACAGAGTGAAATTGTATTTCTTACATTTTTGAGATACTTTTTGAAGATTTTTGAAGGCGGTTCGATTAAAAAAAAATTTTGAACCATTTTTCACGTGACTTTAATTTTGCAACATATTAACAATTAACAAGATAGAATGCAATCATATGCATTTGCCTCCAGATCTGACAGCTGCTCCAAGAATTTTACTTACAATACTAGTATATGTGGTAACTAGTAAGGGAAGAAATCTTTTCTAAGCTTAAATCGATGAAAAATTATTTAAGGTCTACGTTATTATTAGACACTCTTGATGTGAACGATTTGTTTAGGGTTTTAGCGAATTAGAAAGCCCGTAGAGTGCGTATTTTGGCGACGGAAAAAAAGATATTTTTACCTTTATTATTTGATTATTTTAATGTATAGTTGACTACAGACTTATGCGTGTAAAAATGTCGGCGTCTTTGATCTTTACCGCACCGCCAAAGGAGCCGACATTTTTTACTCCCATAATAACTGTGTAGTCAACTTCACAAAGGTGTCTAACCACTGCAAATTACAAACATTCTTAAAAGATGCTTTTGGTGGATATGCATAACTGTTCTGGTGGAGTTAAACTAAGAGTCTAAGTCATATAAAAAGGAATTGCCTTATCATTGCAATTCTTTTTGCTGGAACTTATCGTAAACATTACAGGAAGCGTACCAAAAATTTTGGATTAAATCCGGGTCTCGGAATAGGGCGTTTTTCTAAATTCACCGGTGAGTGCACCGATTTCGACCGGTTTCTCACCGAGCCGTTTCAAAATTAACCAGTCACCAAAAATAAGATGTTTCTAAATTGACCGATGTGATCAGCTGTTTCAATCGGTAAGGCACCAGATTCACCAGGTTTTTGAGTTGGAACTATTTCAATACACTGCGCATGCCTGTTTCTTTATTGTGGATGATGGGAACTGTTCGCAAAGTTGGAACCAAAAGAACAAACCGGAAAGCCTCACCGAAGCGTTTCAAAATGTTTAATCAACTGCATGCAACAGATATTTACCGGAAAAAAATGTTTCTAACCGGTTCCCTCCACCGGTGAACTTAATGGTGAATATTGAAAAGTGCGGATACGTTTTGCAGAGTGAGAAGGAAATAGATATGCGTTTATTTTCGATTTATTATAAATATTTAAAAAACTAAACATTGTATAATCTTTAAAACTCTTTTAGATACTTGCTATTGTTCTAACAAATACAACCATATACAAGGTGTCCAAAAAGTCTGGAAACGGTCAAATATTTCGAGAAATACACATTGTATCCAAAAAAGAAAAAATACGTCCTTAATAATTTTAAAAGCGCTATCCAATGATACCAAACGCGACCCCCCCCCCCCCCCCACACGCAGAATCGGATTCTGCGGCAAAAATTAACGTCAAGTTTGTCTGAAACGTTTTTTTTCGATTCGTGACAGATGGCGCTGTAATCGCAAAAATATTTCCTTTCGTAATTTCTAAAAAATTCTACGGAAGAATGAAAAATAATAAAATACGAGTTCATTTTCTTGAAAAATCCATTCAATGATGTTAAATCGTAGTGAGACATTTTTGTCACTCCATTTTTTTCCCAGCCGCTTTTGTCACTCCATTTTCCCCACTGACCTTTTTTCCCACTGCTTCTTTTTCCCACTGCCCCTTTTTCCCACAAAAATTTCAAAAGCCATTTTATTCCACAGTTGTCTTTTCCACTATGTGTTTGTCATTTTTTTTCTAGAAGTACCCAATGTAGTTATTGACTTGGTTAGGCATTTGTTTTGACCGTACATGGACCCAAACGACAGATCAATCAAAGTAGCTGCGCAGACGATGTGTGCAACCGCATTTGTGCCGGTCGAGGACGTCGAAGAAGCTTTCGATGTCTTCATGGAAGACATTCCTGCTGAATTATTAAAGGGGATGAAAAAAAATTGTGATTTAGTGTGTGTACAAGAACCAGAAACCTCAAAACATTTTTTACTTCATCCACCCCCACCCCACTACCGATGTGGGGTATCGTTTTATGGGTTTTTGGGGTAGAGGATTTCAAATATTATTATTATAGTATATTATTAAAGTTTCATAAACAATTATTTCAACATACAAAATTTTTTCGTTGTGAGTGACTTGGATAGAAAATCTGGATGTAGTGATTCCTTGGGCAGCGGTTTTTTTTGTTATGTTGATCATAAACAACTAATAAACATTTTTCTTTTACTTTTATTTTGGTAATATCATTACCGTAAATTTTACTATAAGTCATAACCTTTGATATAAAATACGTGGCTCGTTAACTATTAATCGCTCCATAAAAACTACACGTTTAAAATGCGTGAAATATACGTTCCAGTGGTTTAAAAATGATTTTAGTATCACAATTACAAATTTATATAGTATACTACCTTTTTATTATATTTATGATCATCTAAATTTCCACTACAGGTAGAAAATTTGGATTAAAAAGACTTTATAAATAAACTGTCAATTTAGGTACGTCATATATGTTAAATTAATAATTAGCATAGGCTTCATATATTTACTGTAGAGTACTTATGTGTCAATTATTTGTTACAATACTTTTATTATAAGCTACTGACAAACATTTTTGATTTACTTTTATTTTGGTAATATCATTATCATTAACCTAAATTATACTGCAAAACAATATTTTACTGAAAGAAAAGTTGATACAATCTTAAGTAAATGTGTTCGGCGTGACACTTTCAAAATAAATATATTGGAAATTATAAAAGAATTAATAAGCAACGACATTAATGACATTCTAGACAGTCTGCATTATTTTACAGATGGATTGTTTTACATATCCTGTGATAAACGGGAGCAAGAAAGAAAACAGAGAAATTAGGAAAAGTAAGACGGATGTACTGCTCCCAGCGCGTTCCACACTTCGTAAAATCATCTTGTCGTGGGTCAACGAAGGACATCGGTACCTATCGCTTCTAACCGCCTATGCATTCTGTGTTGGGAATAGATACATCTTTCTTTTCCTAATTTATCTGTTTTATTTCTAGCGTCCGTTTATCTCAGGACCCATATATATACAGGTTGTAATTAGTTTCATATCATTAAAAAAAACTGGTAATGGGGACCGACTAGACAAACAAAAAACCTATATCACTTTTTCCGCTAGGGGCACTGAAAAAAAACTGACCTAGGTCAAAAATTTGAATGTTAAGGTAGGCGACATTCAAGAACCACTGCTTTTCTGGGTCAATGGACGACAATCATAGAAGTTTCTTATATTTGTCTTCAGGTCTACGAAGCACTCAAAAAATGTCGGCATCTTTGATCATCAAACGCGCCGCACCGCACCGCCAAAGACGCCACGCGTAACAAGTGTGCAGTCAACTATACTTACTTTTAAAAAGCCATAAAAAAGCGTAATGATTACCGACTTCTGTCCTCACCGCCACACGGTCTCAAACAAAGAAGCGCGGCACCGCATTAGCGTGTTTGATGCTCAAAGGCGCCGACATACGCGACGATAATTAAGCCTACTCCACATTTCAGCAGTTCTCAAACAATTTTACTAAAAATTTTCGAAATGTTTATTTTTTCTCTCCAAAACTATGGTCTATAGACCCCATGTTATATAAGGTTTTTTTTGTTTGTCAAGTCGTTCCCCACCACCAGTTTTTTTAATGACAACTAATTACACCCTGTGTAACACTGTGCACAGTGGGATGATTTTTTTATATTCGCCAAGGTTTAAAATATTTATGTGTATTTTCCCCGCACTTCTGGTAGGGTAGCTGTGCATGTCACTATTTGTTTTAAATTTATTTAGGTTATTGTGCACGAAATAAGAAATTTTAAGTATGTAAATTCAGGTAACAGTCATTTTTTTTGTTTTAAATATATCTCTCCATGATTTTCTATGGTTCAAACCAAAAAGAATCCGAATATGTCTCTTTTGCATTACAAAAACTCTACTGGCCTCGGCCTAATATTGTAGCTAATGACTGAACATGCTAAAGATTAGTAACATGGCATTAATGCATTAATATTCAATTCTTTTTTTAAATTTAAAAGTGCAAATGTTTTTTTGCTAACTTAATGCACAAAGTATCTATTTGATGTTGCATCTATCACTGAGCCTAAGAATATTGTTTTCGTGTTAGTCTCAACACATTCTATTTTGGGACCATTATTAGATATATTTGTAAAATACAAAAATACCGGTTTTTTTTTTCATGTTAATAATTAGAGAATTTTTAAAACACCAGTCTTCAAATTGCTTAATGACTGTAGCAGTTCTATTCTCTAAGGGTTCAAGGGTATCACTGTGGCTTATGGCAGATGTGTCATCCGCGTACTTAAATACCTCGCCTTCTGTTATATAATCTGGTAAATCGTTCACGAAAATAAAAAATAAAAGTGGACCAATAACGGAACCTTGAGCTACACCGATTTTCATATCAACAATATAATACATTTCTGAATTCACTGAAACCAAAATTTTCTGATTTTCCAGATAAAAAGTTAACCATTTCAGAATGTTTCCATGTATTCCTATTGCTTTTAATTTGGCCTCAAGAAATTCCGGATTAACTGAATCAAGAGCTGCAGTTAGATTAAAGAAAAGATGAGCTGCTTTTCTACCTTTATCGAGGTAGTTAAAGATAGAAAGTAGGAGACTAGCGATAAAAGACGAACAAAAACATACAAAATTACTCTCAGACGCACATGCCCACTTCATGTGAAAGGGAGAAGAAAATCAAAGGGCTTTAAACAGGCGATGATTAAAAAACAAAAGCAAAAAAGTGTGACCTCTAATAAGCTAATAATTCAATATTTCTACAAAAATATTCAATTTCGACGGCCCTTAATTTCTAAAACCTGAATGTAGGTATATGAAAACAGACTTAAACAGAGAAGAAAATCAAAGAACTCTGAACGAGACTCTGAACAAATCACGATTATAAATTATATGTAAAAATGTTTAAAAACAAACTTTTATTATTAAGTATTTACTTAGGTGTACTAAAACGAAAAAAATTAGTTATGTGAAATTAATTGTCTTAAAAGCTTATCGCGCGCAAGAAGTTCATACAGGCATTAATTGTTTGACAGAGATTGTAAGTATTTTTTTCTCTATTCACGCGACAAGCTTTTAAGACAATTAATTCAACACAACTTATTTTTTTCGTTTTAGTACTTACAACTAAATAAAAATAAAAGCTTGTTTTTAAAAAGTTTTTTTTACATATAATTTAATTTTTACATTTTTAGTTACATCTTAATTAGTTTTTCGTCGTCGTCCTCACTTAAAATTAAAAGTACCGGATCCTCCGCCATTTCTTAGAATGCAACGTTTGAATGAATACACTATCCGATCAAATTATAGTTTAAAACTAAAAAACACTTTCTGGTACCTTATTATTATATCGTCACCAGAACTACACGTGTATGTAGTTCTACGTGTAAATAAAATTTCAGCTCAATTGGACGTCGTTTAGTGGTTCAAAATTGATTTGCAAGATTTGACCCAAACTTACTAACATATAAAGCAAGTTAAATAAAAGCCTGTAATAAAAATATGCAAAAAATGTATAGATAAAGCCTATGATTCAAGATTTCCACAAATATACACAACTTCGGCAACGATATATATACAAAGAAGAAAATATAAAAACTCTGAATAGATCGTGATTAAAAATCATGCAAATGTGTACATAAAACCGACGACTCAAGATTTTCACAGAAATGTTCAGCTTCAGCGGGCTCTTAACAAATAATACTTCATGGATTGTGCA
This sequence comes from Rutpela maculata, assembly GCA_936432065.2. Lineage (NCBI taxonomy): Eukaryota > Metazoa > Arthropoda > Insecta > Coleoptera > Cerambycidae > Rutpela > Rutpela maculata. The sequence goes on from OW386285.2 coordinate 362,941,738, forward strand.
AAGCAAGACGGACAAGACGATACAAGGCAATAAAATATTGTTTCGAAACGTTTTATTAAATATTTACACCATATTGTACTTTTAAGAATTAATATCTTACCAACACATGTTTACATTATATTATTAATTATTGCTAAGGAAAAGCCGTCTCTGGAATTAATCCCTCCTGAGTAAGAGTACAAGGTCCTATATAAATCTCTTATCTATGGTACAAGGTGAATAGTTAAGCCGATAATGTAGATACCGCAGTGTCTAACTATATCGACGCCAAAACAATCGATGTGAAGGCTCGGGGCTCCGCTACGTCACAAGGAGCGCGCGAACACTATTATTTTTTTCTTATGTTAAACAATACAATAATTTTTTTTAGGAAATTTCATAATTAAAAATGAAAAAAATAAGCGGGATGACTCCACTAGCGTAGATAAAACCGTTCTTTAAATTATTTCTTTTTTTTATGTACTTTTGATATACGCTAATCGTTTTTATTTTTGGGCAAAATGTTGATGTTACCCACCAATGATTTGTTTTAAAAAAAAATTGTTCAATTTTTTTTAAAATGTTTTAAAATATTTTGAAAATTTGTATTCGATCATTGAAAAGTATATAAAAAACTACAATCTGAAACAAATGTTGTAAACAATCGGACGATTCAATTTGCCATTGTTTTTAGGTGTTCTTATACAAATGTCAACGTAAAATTTGGAATGATCATTTAGCATTAGAGGTATATTTTCCTAAAGTTTAGTTAAAATTTATATATATGCATTTTTATTTAAGTTATCATCAATTGTTTAAAAATGGCAATTTTAAATGCTTTTATTTTTTGTAACTTAACAAATTGACCAAAAAGGTTAGGATAAATCTATAGTTTTCTTCACAATTTTGAACATTCTTTTGTTTAGACAAATGCCTTCCAGAACTCAAGATTCAATCCAAAACCCTTTGCTACACTTCTTACAACGTTTAAGAAAAGTTCCAGCTTTCTGCAAAAAATTGCTATAGTGTAAAAATTCCCAACTTTTAGTTTTACTTCGCTAATGTTAATTTTTCGTTTTATTTGCATTAAAAGGTTTATAAGTGTAACCCTCCCTCATTCTTATAATAATCTTAATAAATACTATGTACGTAAGTAGTAAACACAGGGTATTAAGTTTATCGTACGATCTATTTATAAAAGTTCCTGAACACCTTTTTATTGTTTACAATTCATTATTTGTGACATATTCATGATTTCTTGTTTGTTGGGTATTTTGCCACTGTATTTTTAAATGTTTTTACAGTGGCAAAATACCCAACAAACATAAGAAACCTTTTTTATTTTTTTTAATAAGAGTTGTTATTTTTGGATTATAATTGTAAATCCTCTTACTTTTTGTTTTTATTTCTGATGAATAGGTACTTGAATCGAGTTAAGATATAACAGCTTTTGATCAGCATGATATGAAGTAGTAAAATGCAAAGTTTCAGACAATTTGACAGAAAACCATTTTCCTTATAAGCTAGGAGGTATCCAAGGAACAATTTTGGTTTCTTAAATATATACAAGGGTGCTATAAAACTATTTATAAAATGCCTTGAAAAATCTATTTTGCTGTAACAATATCCTTAATACCATCATAAAGCGACATGTACCCTCTCTTATGAAGGTTGTTAAGGCCTTTTTAAATTCCATCATAAAACTCATTAGTGAGGCATAGTGCCGCTCTTGAAAACCTTTTTAGGGCCGTTTTAAAACCTTTCTTAAAACCTATTTTAAAGCTGTCGGAAGCTTTTTTATTAGCTGCCTGCATTTCTAGAAAACACCTAGAAGGCTACCTTAAAACTGGTTTTTAAAACTCTTATAAGTCCATATTAGAACTGAGAAGGTATAAGAATGTCCACGAAGAAATCCAAATAATTTTATTATTGCATTTATTTTTTCTAAACTGATTTAAGCAAACACACCATCAAACTTATTGAAGATAAAATGGAATTTGAAATTTATAAAGCGTAGAGTGGCACTGTAACTTCTCTAAGGCTGATTTAAAAGGTAATAAAAAGACATCAGGTATGACAAAAAATTAAAACCAACGGCAGTTTATCGTTAAAACTACATAAGAAAGGCCCAAAAAACAAGGGCCCTTCAGAAATAATAATGATTTTAATATCCATACAAAATTTGCATAGACACGTAATCAGCAAATTTAAAAAAGTGGGCTGCTTTTCGGTTCCCACGGTAATTTTCAGTAGTTTCTTGTAATTCTACCTTAATTTGCTAAAGAAAAAGTGATAATTATTGATAATTATAATTATGAGATTGACCTTGAATATTTTTATATAACAAGAAAAACATGGCCGGCCAACTAAAATCCTAATTGTCATTTTACAGTCCTCTCATTAAACTATATATTCTAATAATGGTAATGACCTAGAACATTTACTCTAAATGAAGTCCTTTTAGTCTTTTTGTATACTATCACAAATAATCTCTTCATCTCTTCCTTACAAAAATGCAAATGCACTTGGCGAAGATCACATGGACTTGATAAAAGCTGTAATAAAACGTTTGGGACGTTGACATTTGATACAAAAAACTTAAAACTTAACCTCAAAATAATTTGTATGTGTGTGTGTTTTAACAGTCCTTTTAAAATGTCCACTCTTTTTTATTTTCTTTCCAAAAAAGACTTAATTACACACATCAGTAAGTCATGAAATGCTTTTAATTAACACACACACACACACACACACACATGCATCAACGACACTACAGGCAGACATATTGTTTATTATTTTTATAATAAATATTTTATTGAGGTTTTGGAAAGTGTTTTATGGAATTAAAATTTGCCTTTTAGATTTATAGAGGCTTTTTTCTTCATAACGGTTTCATCACAACATTTATCAAGGATGTTTTCAGAGTCTAGTTTTGTAATGACCTTTAATCAGTACTAATAGACATTGAAAATGTCTAGTTTTAAAAAGGATTTATGTAGAGTATTATGTAGGTTATGATAAACCCATTACAAATACATATCCTAGAAGCAAATTAGCTTTATAATTAGGTCTTACAGAATGCTTTAAAACTTACCATATAAGAGCAGGTATACTTGAAACCAAAAAGGCCTTAACTACAACATCAATAAAGCACAAGACTATTTCCTAACCCTGACAAACCTTTCTTAAAACCTCCTCAAGTCCAAATGACTTTTAAATTGTTCCTTGAGTATATGGGGCTTGGGATATAACATGTTGGCATTGCTGTTATGTTTTAGCAAATATTTTTCCGATTATTTTATCTAATACCGATTATTATGCCAAAAAGGATACAAAAATGACACATTTAGCGAGTAATGACCGAGAAATTATCATTTTTAACATAACAAAGTATTTGAATGTTTGGGCGTATTGGGGGTGGTTTGGAGTCTTGAGAAAAAAATGTCGGCACTCACAGAGACTATTCTTTGGTACAAAAATTACAAGTTTGAGAAGGTTCCAACATTTTTTTAAAGCATCAGTTTTGGCCCGTTTTTGGCCAAAAATCTGGAAAAAGGGCAAGCAGAAAATGTTGGCATATAGTTTTCCAGAAATGAGCATTGACAACGAAAGTTTTCCGCCTGGTCAGTTACACCGTGTTATACTATGTTCTAATTTTGGCCATAATGATGTCGACAGTGCTGCCAATAGCACGGAGAAAAAATGTTGGCATATATCGAATGTTGATCGCCAAGATACCCTCTTCAACTAGAACCAAGCCCCGAAGTGTTACACTCTGTTCCACAATTGAATAGTTTCTGGGGAGGCTAGCGCCAAAACGGGCAAGGGGGGGGAAGGTCTGACTCACATAAGATAAAATAATCAGAAAAATATTTGTTAAAACATAACAGCAATGCCAACAGGTTATATCCCAGGCCCCATATATGTAGTTATCTCCTAGACTATTAAGAAATGTGCGGGGCTTTTTCAAGTCAATATCATAAACCGTTCCAGAGTAATCGTGCGCATAAAAAAAAAGTTAGACAGACGGACAGAATTTTTTTTCGTTCAAATTTAAAATCTCGACGTTTCATGACACTCCACGCCTATTTGAGCTAAAAAGAAATCATTTTTTCTTACAGTTACTATAATTCTATTTTCTATTCCACTACGTGGACGTGACGTATTTGTGTTACTTTAGTGGTCGGAGGTGAGCATTTTAGACTTTGCACTCTAGAAACGGCTCTGTATGCTAAGACTTATTCATTATTGTTTTCAATTCTTTTCGTCTGCACTATCTGCACCAGTGCAAATGTATCTCTTTTCAACTTATGTATAATCTCTCTCTATCTCCATCTATTATCTGCACTGGTGCAGATAGTGCCGACGAAAAGAATTCACTTAACGGGTACCGATTCGTGTAATCTACAGATTCAGGCGCCGCGCCGTGTTGTTCAGTGGTATCCGGCTATTTCAGCAGCGCGGCTGCCGGAACGGCGGACTTGAACTTGCCTCTTGTATCGTCTGCAAATTCACGTTTAAATTGTTCATATAATTTGGCCCGATGCGGTGCGCACACATCCGGTTTTTAATAGGTTGTTACACTGCGGCTATACTTAGCTGCGACTCTGTCGTTGCGGTTGTCTCAGAAACGGATGGTACTGTTTCTTATATAGCTGCAATAGCTGGCTATATTGTGTTTGGGGTAAAAGTATCCCGGTTTTAAACGCAACTGGGTCACGTTTTTGGCCCGTTGCGACCAAAACGCACCCCACGCTTTCTTAAGGCCATCACACCGATTTCAGCATAATGCCATAGCATAGAAGCATACGGATTTCAGCCAATCACAAGCGGTATAAATAAAGAACACCACGTGGCTGAAAAAGATATTCTTGGAAACAAGAATATCTTTGTCAGCCTTACCCTTCTGGGAGAAGTGCCCGGCTGATCAACCCGGAGCTTTTCAATACCTGACTTCCGTCAGGTACTTAAATTGAAGGTTTAATCCAGTAAATAAGCTGGGAAAAAGTGTAAAATGTGGAAAAGTGGTGGAACAGCCCGATTTAAAAAATTCGTTTTTACACGTGTTCCCTAGACCCCCAGGAACATTCATCAGCATTGACCCATGCATTAACTCCTAAAATGAAAAAGTTAGGTCCTAAAAAAATTTATTTCGCCTCGGAAATGGGTCCAGTAGGTTTTTTGGATCGCTGATCACGAATCCGAGGTCCAAATTGAGGAATTCCATATTCCAGTATGGAATTCGTGCCATTTTTTGATGAAAATTCCACTTTTTCGGTCGAAAATTTAAATATGAATATTGTGTTGCGGAAGTGTGCTCTAGGAGGTTTTTTGGGTTGCTGATAACGATTCCGAGGTCCAAATTGAGCAATTCCATATTCCAGACTGGAACACGTGCTTGGAAAATTCCATTTTTTCAGAAAAAATTTAAATATTAACGTTTTTCCACGAAAATGTGCTCTAGGGTTTTTTCTGGTCGATGAGGGCTAAATTTAAGAATTCCATATTCCAGACTGGAATACGTGCCATGGAAAATTCCATTCCAGATTCATTTAAAGAGTACATTGAGGACATCAATCAAGTATTAGATGGTGGAATAGAATGCTTGTTAGAGTTATACAATTATAAAATAAATCGGATTTGAATATGACTGCGAAGCAAAAACTGCGCAGGGCCAGATATATTACTTTTTTGAAAAAAAAAAAATGAAATCTACGAAGAAGAATACGGTAAATATAGCCACGGTGCCTCCTGCCGTGGATGGTTTCAGAGAACATCTTAAACGGGTGTACTACCAGATGCAATCGGGTCATTCCATGCCAAATCAACCAATAAAAATAAAATTTTGAAACTTGACTTCTCCGATTTTGATAATTTTTGGTGAAAATGTTGTACCTGTCAACAACATGAAAATTTAAGTTTTTCGATTTTTTTTGATTATTGGTTCTTGAGTAATAAGTCTTTGAAAATTGAAAGAAAGTCAGTAATTTTGGAAAACAGGGATTTTTAAATCACAATATCTCCAAAACGATAAGAGATATAAGGGTGGGACAAACGTCAATTTATAGTGATTAAGCAATATTTTTCTATTTGAAGTTAAAAAATGTTGTAACCTGAAATTTAAAGGTAGAGGTCAAGGTCACAAATATAAAAGTAATTTTTCTCAAAAAGTATATTTTTGAAAATTATTAAAAAAATTGCATTTGTCCCTGGTGGTCATATCTACCATTGCATACAATTTCAAAGTGGGGCAACAACGGGAACATTGTACAAAAAATATTATTTTAGGACAATGTGTACTTTCAAGACACTAATCGCAAAGTTTAGTATTTTATTTTGCAACCTATAATTTTGAATTTACATAATCAAAAGAGTTGTTATTATTAATCTTGGAAATAGGTTTGTGTAACCATCCCCACCCCCACGTTTACCTGCCACAACCACTTTTGTCATACATGATAACATGATTGCGATAATAAGCATAATTAAATACTAAATGGGTAATATAGAATGAAATATGTTGTACGCAAAAAAAAACATTGATTGGTGGTACCCATGGTCGCAGCCAGGGGGGGGGGGGGCATGCCCCCCCCAGCCGTCTTCTATGAGCCAAAAAATAAAGAAGCAGTACAAAGCAGTATCTAAATTATTCCTTGAAATAAATATTTTGTAATTAATGCCAATATTATCTAATAGAGGAATCTATATACACATCCGTCTTCAACCATTTTCTGAAAAATTTTCCTCATCCTCTGGGGAGGCCGGATCTATTGCCCCCCGCCCAAGATGAATTTTTTTGCTGCGCCACTGGTGGTACCTAATACAAAAATTTGTTTGTTTAATAATTGTTATTTATACAATTTTGAAGCCGTATCAGATAATGCCATTTCAGCTTTACTAAACTTGTAGACCCTTCCAGTTTCAGTGACAGCATCCACTTTAAGTTAGTATTGTTTTTGGGTTGACATTTAAAACCTCAGGTTTATTTGGATACAGAAATGATCGGGAAGGGTCACTTGGATGTGGTGGTTGTCACCTCCTCAGTTTCGTCATTTTTACCTAGTACCCACAAGGCAGGACCCTGGATTTTTTTGGGGGGGGGACTAACAAAAAATATTTGTAAATGTAAATATACACTTTTTTTAACAATTTCCACGAAAGGTTAGCTTTTGAATATGAAAAGTATATATTTTCTGGGTACAGCCTTGAGTACACATCCTAGCCACCAGAAATCATCATACATGGCAGTGACAAAGCCAGAAATTTCCTCAAATTCAATATTAGGTAAGCCATCTCCAAGGTTAAATTCAGTACTCTTACTGCTATTTAAATAGAGTTTTCCTCTCAAAACCATATCTTTCTTAGGTATGAAACAATGGTATTGTTGAATTCCAAGAACAGGTTTCACTTTGTCAAATCTGCTTTCAAGAGATAAAGTATAAAGTATTCTGCTGATGGTCATCATCTGTGCAATAAATAATTAAAATTTGATCAGAGTAAGATCGTTATAGACTTGCTTTCGCCGCAAGTCGTTTTACAGTTCCACCTAGTCCATCACATACATTTTTGCCATGACTGGTAGCTAAAAATGCCATTCTGCGTTTACGTTATAATAATCAGACTCGCGAAAACACATATTTAACATATTTTGTCGGTTCTTATCCATTGCTCTATTGATAATATTAAGTAATATAATTTAATTTGATTTAAAATGTTCAAAACCTGATAAATATACACCTAATTATGCACTATCCGCGGCAAACGACGGGTTTAGGCTGGTCGCGCGCCAGGTCTGAGCGACGCGGTTAGGCGATATTTTATGCAGCGCATGTACCAACACTTTTATTATTTATTTACTTACTTATTTGTCGTCGCCCCACTTTCAATATTGGCACAGAGGTACAGGAAAGTTCAGTTAATATTACTTAATTTTTTGAGTTGAAAAAAAAAAATTACTTTTTTAGATAATACCATTTGAGTATTTATGATCTTGAGAGTGACCTTGAAACAAAGAAATTATGTCAATTTTTTAAATAGAAATAAACTTTAGTCCATAAGCTACAAAACGAGTGCTTACACAAAAAATTTCTTCTTCAGCATCCTGAGATAATAATTATTAAAATACCCCCGTTGTAATAAAATGTGTTAATTTTTTATTCTTTTGAGTCCTATAGAAAAAAAACTACTCGTCAGAAAAATTTGAAATTATGGATTTTTAATACCTTCGAGGGGTTAAACATGTGTACCAAAATTCGTTAAAATCTGAGTGGTAAATTTTTTTTGCTTGGTTGATTTGATATGGAATGACCCAATCTTGGATCGGCTTCTTAACAGATTCTCATCATAACCGAACCACACCATTGAATCCAACTGAATGGGGTTGGAAATTGATCGACGGCGTCTTGCATCCCGTAAGGATGACCGAACCGGCCCGCACCAAAAAAGATTATGGGATGCTATAATGTGTGGCTGCCAAACTGGATGCGGAGCAGCTTGTGGTTGTCGCAAGAATGGCGTATATTGCTCTCAAACTTATAAATTTTGTCACGGAAACAACTACAATAATGGCGAGGCACCTGGAGCTGCAGACGTAACGGAAAATGAATCGATATGTCTGGCTAAAATATCGGATGAACAGGAAGATGAAAGTGGCACTGAAGAAGAACCAACAAATCCTGAATTGCCAGTTCTCGAATATCATTCAGATTATGATTGATGTAATATTGTGATGTGTTGCCACCCCTAGAATGAATTCAATTAATTCAGATGTATTTGCACCTACTCGAGAAAGAACCTACTAGAAGTTAGTTCTAAAGTGACATCTGGAATTATCTAGAGAATGGTGGCGTCATCACAGAAAAATCGAGATCTGTCATTTTTAGGTATAAAAGACCGCATTCTCGGCGGGTAGTTCAGAAAGTATAGAAGTAGTTTTGAAGTTTGATTGACAAGTGAGGTTAAGAGTACAAAGTGAAAAGAAAGTGATAAACATTGTTATTTTTAGTCAGTAAAGTTCATTCAAGTTAATAATCAGTATTGTGAAGTATCCAGTAAACTATTTAATAATGTGTGTTAGTGGACATCTCGTTATAATTTTTGGAACCCACGGAATTTGCAAGGGCGGTTTCCTAGGGGTGGAAACTCGTTACAATATAAAAAATGATGATAAATTAATAACTATTTTATCACACAGAAGGTGGTACCTTCTGTACCAACACAATAAACGCTATATTTTTATTAAAATTGTTATCTTTTAATCACTTGAAAGAAGAAAAAATTTGCATGCATTCCTGCGGTGTTTATAAAATTGCCATGTATATTAATTTGGAATGCTCGTAATATTCATACATAACCTTTTTCTTCAAAGTAAAATTGAGTTGAAAAATTATTTCGAAATACTCGTAATATTCATACATAATTTTTTTCTTCAAAGTGAAATTCGACACGAAAAATGGCACAAATTCCAGTACAGCATATGGAATTCTTGAAATTGGACCTCAAAATCACGATCAGCGACCCAAGAAACACCCTAGAGCACACTTCCGCAGCACAATATTCATATTTAAATTTCCACCCGAGAAAGTGGATTTTTCATCAAAGAATGGTACGAATTCCATACTGGAATATGGAATTTCTCAATTTGGACCTCGGATTCGTGATCAGCGACCCAAAAAACCTACTTTCCCAGGAGAAGTATTAATTTTATAATTTTTTTTATGACGGGGGGGTTATTTTCGGAGTTAATAGCTGATGAATGTTTCTGGGGGTCTAGGGAACACGTGAAAAAAGAAATATTTCAAATCGGTGCTGTTCCACCGCTTTTCGACATTTTCCGGCTTATTTATTGGACTAGTTAACGTGTCCACAAAATAAAACAAAAAATGTCAGCTTGAGCAAAGGTTGGCAGAAATGCCTGACAAACCAGATTTTATAAGAAGCAGTAGATCAAGTGTTACTTTAAGTATTTATGTTAATGATTATTTTATATAAAGAGGAAGGGTTATCAATTAGCACTGAATCTCGGCAAACAATTTTGCCGTGCTCTTCCAGGATTTCACGGAGTTTTTAAACCTGTTGCAATTACATTCCTGCTTTTCACAGAAAAGCCAAGATTACACCGTTCTATTATTTACAGAAAAATGTGAAGCTTACACTTTTATTTCAGTCAATAACGGATCCTAAGAATATTTATAATGAAGACAAAATAGAAGCCATTCAGCTGAAGTCCCATTCTTTGGGCCCGAACCGTTTTGTGGCTTATCTAAGGGACACATAACGGAGGAGGTCCTAAAATGGAAAAGGAACAGAAAGAGTCCCACTGGAGGAATACTCCGGGCCAAAGACAAGAGAAAAAGTTCATCACTTACGTCAAAGAATGCCACAAGGCTTCTAACGCCTGAAGACATAGGGAAATTAGCCTCCAGAAAAATCACAAGCTTTATAAAAAGGGTAAATCACAAAAGATCTTTTCAGGTTGAGGTGAAGTAGGGCTGAGAGCCGAGCGACCCCTTGAACAATCTACAGCAGTATGACTACAACGTTGAAAATTGCAAAATAACGCCAATTCCGCCCGTTTCGACTCTTTCAACAATTTTATGCCTCTTAACAGTAAAAATATTTCTTAACAAATATAGAACTTTTTTTTTTAATTCATTTCTTATACCGCCATACTGGCGATCAACACATTAGAAAATTTTACGAACCATTTTTGTTAATGCAATGTGGCAGAATACTACAGAGCGCATTGCACTCTTCCCCCATCCCGAAGGCTGGCTTAGCTCACGAAAATAATAAATATCCACCAGTTTGGTATGTAGGAGAACCGACACCATTACGCGTCGAAGATGTCATTCTCGAATATGACTACAAATATATTGGTGAAGATTCAGAAAATGATTCATAATTGTTTACAATAGTAAAAGATATTGAATAAGTATGTACCGAACTTTCATAATTGTAATTGTAATACCTAATAACATTTCAAAATTGCATAGTATTTTTTATGACATGTATTCCTTTGTTATTCTCACATTTTAATTGTTTTTGTAATAGTTATGTTTATATATTAAGCCACATTATAATATATTATTTTTTACTTTGTGCCAACCTTTGCTCATGCTGACATTTTTTTTTATTTTCTGGACAGCTTAATCTTCAATTTAAAAAAATAAGAAATCGATGCTAGATGACGAAAGTAAGGTATTGAAAAATCGCCCCTTTAGGGTGGTCAGCCGGACAGTGCTGCCAGGATGAGGTAAGGCTGACAAAGATATTCTTAAAGTGCAGGTATTTCTCTGCAAATTCTGTAAAATTCATCAGGATGTTATGTAACGGATGCGAAATACTAATTAAGTAAGCTTAATTAGTTCATTAATTGCAATCATGCCAGGATTTGCTTGGGCTGATAAGCAGTTGGTGTTGCCATTATAAAGGGTGTACTATTTAATACTGTAACACCGGTGTGTGTTTTTCTTTTTTGAAACACGGTACTAGATTAGCTCTATTTGACTATTTTGAAAAAAATTGTAATTTTCCTGTTTTCAAGGCCTACTAAGTTCCCATAAGTAGGACGAAATTTCGAAAACAACCAGTAGGCAATTTTTTATCGGCAAATTGGATAGAGTTTTTAATTCGCAGTTGTCTGTCGATTCCTCATACAGGATGCAAATTAGAATTTACTTTTTTTTTAAATAAGCGAAATTCATATTGATTATTTCTTAATTACATCAAAATAACACCCAAGTTCAAATCCGTGTTGCTTGCTAGGAAATCAAACATCTATCTACCTGCAGATATAATAAATTGAAGGAATATAGACATTTCCTCGGACGTTTCATTTCACTGCATGTGATTTTCACTGCACTGTCAAGTTTTTGAACCATTTATGTGCCGATTACTGCATCAGGACTTAAAAGTTGAAAGTCTCGAATACGTTTTATACCTCATTGTATTCTAACACTAGCGAAGCATTTATAAGAAATACACGCGCAATATTTTACCATTCCTTCAAGCTGCTGCAAAACTGTTCTCCTCTATTCAGGGCTGTCGGAACAATTTTAAAAGGGTTTTACTCGATGTATTCGTATATTTTGGTTTTTGGTATAAGACAGCACTTTTTTCCTGGCATTTTGCTTTACACATGAACCGTTTAACTTTACCGCGTAAACATAAATAAACATTTATAGTACCTAGACGTATATTTTACGTTAGCTAGCGAATCATCTAGGGTAAAATTACTTAGAAAAGATAACATATCGCGTATAACAGTTGGCATATTATCAGTGCCGTGCCATCCATTCTTTATTTAAATATTAATGGTAGTAGGCAGTGCGACGCCCATGCAGCTGTAAAAATAGGATCGTTACCTAGGTAACGAGCACGCAGTAACGATATCGGTCTCTGCGCATTCTATGACGATGTTATCGGCTCTAAGTAATCGCACTCTACCTAGTAGCTGACGTCACACGGATTAGACTAGGGCGCAGGTACGTTTTGTAGCTAAATTTATTTCAAAGTTAGCACAGCGGTTTTTATTGCAAATAGAGTCGATTTCAATTAAAGGAACAACAAGTCAAACCTACCTATTATAGGTTTTTCTCATGGAAAATTACAAAGGAAAATATTTACTATTTTCTCTAAATAACGAGATTTTCTAAATATCTTTGGAGCCTCAAACACACCATCATTTGATCACGCTACGACTATTTTTCATATATTGCAGCTTTTTGAACGTACTTTACAATGGTGATAATTTTTTTTTTCTTATTTAAAAGTTGCGTTTTATGCACTTTTGTAAAATCCAGCCAAAAACTTTTATCATCCGTTAAAAGGGCTTCAAAAAACGAACAATCTTTAATATACCTAAAATTACGCAGGTAAGCACGCTCGCTCGCAAAACCGCAACTGTCATGACAAGAGTATTTCCCCACTCCCAAGATTCCGGGACTCTAGGCGAAAGTGCCGAGATAATTTCCATGCATTTTATTTACTCATCTAGAGTGCTCAGACCAAGTTAAACGTAAAACATCAGAAAATGACATTTTTCGTTCATTAGATCGAATATTCGATTTGGTGTATGCAGTTTGCAATGCGATTAAAATGCCATTTTTGCTCTTTCGAAATCCACATCATTCGGCCCTCTCGTTCATGTATTAATGAAGATCTGATCGTTTAAAAATTTCGTGTCTTGGTTGTGGTGTCTTGGTTGTGGTGGTGTCTGGATTTACGTGTTGTACATAATATAAATTAAATTTATTTTTGATTTGATTTGATGCGGAAATTCGCGGTTCAAATCCTGAACATGAATTTTTTTAATTATTTTTTTGGCTCTTCAGCCGATATCTCAGCTTGTAATTAATGAAAAAGAGCCTACATATTTTTTGTTTGTTCTTTTTTTGAAGCAGTTTAACAAATGATAAAAATGTTTGGTTGGGGGCATTATTTCGTCAAAGAAATGCATTTTAAAAATGCACGAAATGTAACTTTGAAATATGTAAATAATGACTTATCACTATTATAAAGCACTTTCAAAAAATTACAAAGAAAAAAAGATCTACTTAGTGTTAAGTCTTAAGGGCTGTTTTTTTATGAAGCTCCCAAGATTTTTCAAAATTTCTCGTTTTTTTAGACAAAATAATATGTACCCAAATATTTTTATTTGTAATTTTCCACAATAGTTTGTATAGGTACATAATTTCACGAAATTTTATTAAAATACTAGCTGACCTGGCAAACGTTGTTTTGTCATATAAATTATAAATTTTTGTCCAAAAAATAAAAAGAAAATTTCTGGATAGGGCCACCCTTATCACCTAGGGGTATAAAAAATAGCCTACGACCTATTCTCAGACCTACCAAATATACACCAAAAATTTCATAAAAATCGGTCAAGCCGTTTCCTTCCCCAAATAATGGATGAAAAAAGCATACTCGGCTAATATGAAAATTAATTAAAAAAAATAAAAATCGGCGATAATAATAAACTTTTGGGTCACTACTTGGCCTTGAGTTTGAGAAAAATCACTGGTGGATTGTAACAAGTAAATGCCTCGAATTTTATGTGTCTCGATATGAGTCACATTTTGCTTAGCACCACTCCCATAAAAGTTTATTTTAGGTTCGATTTAGATCGATTCTTTTTATAACATAGCCCGTTGAAAAGTGCATACTTGTGATAAATAAGTAGGTACATTAAATTTTATAAAACAGCAAAAAAAATAAGTAAAACCTACAAATTGACAATTGAAGGTTTTTTTTTTTTTTTAACTGTTTAACGTCGGCCTATTTCCGCTACCAGGGCCTATCACCGACGCCAGGAGACGAGCTACCCCCAACCTGGAAATTTTGCCTTAAGAAGAGTAGGGATCTTTTACTTACCTAACATTTAATAGACAAGGGACCGCCTGCTTTACATCCCCTCCGAAGGATGGTATATCCACTACGTAATCCTCGTCTGAAATTACGTAACTTCCGAGTATACACTGATATACAAGCCTCTAGAAGGTGGGACGAGAACGCTGTATTTCCCAAGATGGGAGCCCATCCAAGTACTAACCGCGCTCGACGTTGCTTCAACGGAATATCGATTGATATTCACATTGAAGTCGCCTCTACGCTCGCCCCTCACTTGAAGGTTTATTTGTCAATTGTTTAAATCGAGGTACTTTTTTAACATAAACATAAACACACCACAGATAGTAGACAACCCCCAAATCCAAAGCCAAGGCTGTCCGGAAGGGGGTTACACATTCGGAAAAAACGCAGACATACATCCACACCCACCGGTGTTGCCAATACCGGGGCTGGGGGTCGAACCCAGAGCGCGGTAGCGAGTCGATCAGCGTATTCGCCACTCAATACGCCTTAACCGATTGAGCTACCGTGCCGGTAATAAATACATAATCCCATGCAACAGTGGATTTTCGTTGACAATTTCAGAATTTTCATTTCTGTCGGGAAAAATAAAAAAATTCATTCCTCTTTTTTTTACAAAATTTGGGACAAATCCATTTGAGGGGGTGACAATGCCAGTGGTGTACTCATATTTGAAATTAAAAAATCGCTAATAAAATTTCATCATGTTACACCCCCCCACAAAAAAAAACAAAAGCAGCATGTCGACCTTTTATCTTTTATAAGATTTAATGTACCACAAGAATGCACTTTTCAAAGATCTACATTATAAAAAAAACACCGATCTACTTATATCGGATATGAAATAAACTTTTTATGGGAGTGGTTCCAAGCAAAATGGTACACACTGTAGATGCCGATTTTTTGTACATATTAAAATTTTTAATTTTTAAGGCATAATTTTAAGAGATACGTATTAAGAGTAGATAAAATAAAAATAAAAAGAAACACACAAGTTTTAATATCGATAAAATTAGATTCTTTCTTTGTTATAAGTAATAACCGAGGTAATAACAGTTCTGATTACTGTTTTCATTGAAATATGTTGCACTTGGCTTAAAATTGAATTTGAAACAGGTCAAAGAACCCCGCACAAAATACATTGATTTTTGCTTTCGGTTAAATTTTTTTTAAACTTTGGATTTTGGTAGTTGATTTGATGATGATTAAATGCTCAAATGGCGACAATCCTCGAAAACTCTGTTTTTACGGGCTGAAAACGTGTATTTTTCGAATGTGATATAAAATAAATGAAAAAGAAACATTAAATAGCCGGGTGGGTTACGAATGCATACAAGAAGATCTAACTAATAGCCCTTTATAATATTTTCCACTAAAAACATTTGTTATTTTTATCAAAATAGCGCAGAAAAAATTAAAGTTGAAAAATGTTGGTGAAGGCGCAGGGAAATTTAGATAAAGATAACATGTGAAAAAAAAATATACGGTCAAATTGGCTAAAACATTTTTTACAGTTGGGCCCATGAGAGCTTTTGATCGAAATCTACAACATATTAAAAATTCCGAGAAAAATTCAGCCAATTTGATTGTGGGCCAATTTACATAAGAAATGTGCGGGGTCCTTTACGGATGAATAAACACTGAAAATACTAATTTTATAACGCCGCTGACAGGAGGAGTAAATAAGAGTCATTCTCAAAATATACCACAACTAGTGTATAATCAACTTTAAATCGCTTAAATATTACTATTTTTGTAATTTAATAAAAATCAAAAATAAATCCTAAATAATAGGCTGTTTAATTCTTAGCTGAAACCCGATAACTTCATATTTTTATGTTTATTAATTTTTACGCAAATAAATTAGTTTTATTCAAAATACGGAAAAAGTGCTATATAACTATGTCAAAGTTTCATCTTCGGTTTATTATTGAGGGCAGAGTAAATAAGATTTATTACTACAAAAAATTTGAATGTAACCGGGGATATTTAGTTTCACCTCAAGCAACCAGAATTGTTAAACCATTTTTTTGATCATTAAGTTGTACAGCATTTTTTATACGTAAACAATATCTAACCAATTTTATAGTCTAGGGGACAGCTACATATATGGGGCTTGGGATATAACCGTTTTAGCAAATATTTTTCTGAGTATTTTATCTTATGTGAGTCAGACCTCCCCCCTGACAGTTTTGGCGCTAGCTGTCGGCGGAAAATTTTCGTTGTCAATGCTCATTGCTGGAAAACCATAAGCCAACATTTTCTGCTTGACCATTATCCAGATTTTCTGGCCAAAAATTGGACTTTTGGCCTAAAACGGGCTAAAACTGGTGCTTTTCAAAAAAAAATGTTGGCACCTTCTCAGACTTGTAGTTTTTGTACCAAAGAATAGTCTCTGTGAGTGCCAACATTTTTTTCTCAAACCACCCCCAAAGCACCCAAACATTCAAAGACTTCTTGTTATGTTAAAAATGATAATTTCATTAATTTGTCGGTCATTACTCGTTAAATGTGTCATTTTTTTGTATCTTTTTTGGCATAATAATCGGTATTTAAATGTTACTCAGAAAAATATTTGCTAAAACATAACGGCAATGCCAACAGGTTACATCCCAGGCCCCATATATGTAGCTATCTCCTAGACTATTAGTCTACTATGTTAAGGAAATGGCGCAAAAGGTACAAATATATTAAAAAAACTGTTATGTTGTGAATTATGTGTTTATAGTTTAGTTTTGTTTAAGTGACACACCAGATGTATTTTTACAATTAATTATTTTTTATTTATAATAAATAAAAAGTGTGTAAGTTGTGATTTGCATAATACCTAAATAATATTTTCTAACACCAGATGTGTTGGTTTCTAATTTGTAAAAATTCAGTGTCCCCTGCGTTATCTTAAATTCAAATAGGTTCAATTTAATGTATGTCTAATGTAAATTATGTTTCCAATATGAAGTAAACAAAAACAACACATATGTTAAAGTTTACATACCTAATTAGTAATTTCAACTGTAAACATGCATTTTGAGGTTATTTTGTCCACTGCGTACCGGTTTACTTTGGTTATTTGACCAGCACAGGGTAGGTCCTGTTTTTGATTTCGGGAGAGCATATATCCCAGTAAGTACTAAATTGGGTACGTTTCTGTATTTTTTTGTTTGTTTTCCCTCTTATTTATGTCGAAGTTTTACGCAGTTGCTTCATTCTTGTTATTTTTCCTCTTCTCAAACTGTTATCTGATGGCTTTTGCTGCCTCATATTTAACTCATCGTTGGCAGTATTCGAATGGGAATTGTGCGTAATATTTGTATCCTATTCTTCATAGTGCACTAACTTTTATTTTCTCGACTCCTAATGCAGTATTTCTTCTAGCTCTAACCATTACTTCTAGCAGTCGACCGTTTGATGATGGCTTGTCCCAGGGCCAGTGGTGGTTCATTTCTTGAATTAATTTCGTTTGTTTTCCTTTGTGTTCCCTTTCTTTTTCCTAGTTCTTGGTCCAATGTTTCAATGGTATGAATCTTCTTGTGTGCGTATTATTGTTTCTTCTATATTTTTACAGATGTCTGAAGGTTTAGTTTAGTCATTGTCCTGGTGTGAGGGTTTCTATGTCTAAGAAAAATGCCCGTTTCTTTTAATATCTTCGTTTATGTTCCACGTCTGCTATTATTTGTACGTTATCTTCTTTTTTACCTGTTCATATTTGTTGTTTTTTCTTATTGCTCTAATGGGTTATTACTTCCACATCCAGTGGAAGTATAGTAACGACAAAAAAATTTTTAAAAATTTTTATTGTTTAAATAGGCTTAGAATGTCACGAAACGTCGAGATTTTAAGTTTGAGCGAAAAAAATTTCTGTCTGTCGGTCTGTCTGTAACTTTTTTGTGCGCACGTTTACTCTGGAACCGTTTGAGATATTGACTTGAAATTTGGTACACATATGTACTTTAACGAGATCTAGAACTAGATTATATTTTCATTTTGTTCCGTCGAAGGGTTGGGGGGTAAACTGGGTAAATTTGGGGAAAATAGGTAAATCAACCAGATAAGAGTCCATAAAATTGATATTTAGTATATACAAGAGAAGCTGAGGTCTCAAAAAAAGTTTTGGCATTAGCCACCCCCATTACCACCCCCACTCCATTATTAAAGGGGATGAAAAAAATTGTAATTTAGGGTGTGTACAAGAACCAGAAACCTCAAAATGTTTTTTTACTTCATCCACCCCCACTACCACCCCCACCCCGCTACCGATGTGGGGTATCGTTTTGTGGGTTTTTGGGGTAGAGGATTTCAAATATTATATTATTAAAGTTCCATAAACAATTATTTCCATATACAAAATTTTTTCGTTGTGAGTGACTTAGATAAAAATTCTGGATATGGAAGTAGTGATTCCTTGGGCAGCGGTTTTCTTACAATAGGAGTAATTTGGGGTAACACAATTTAAAAGAAAAAAAAAAAACGTTTCCAAAATTTCTTAAAAAAGAATATTTGTTAACTTATAGGCCGTAGAGTAGAATGTGATTTGTAGAGCTCAACATTTTATTTTTAGTTTTTTCAAAAATTCATATCCACGCCAATGACCAAAATGACATGCTACTGATTAACTGACAAATATATTATTTTAAGTATTTATATTCATAGTAAAAACATATTTAAGTACTAATACAAAAGTACTTAGACAACATATCATTTCAATACAGTAAACACATTTTGTCAACTTCTTCAGAATTTGGCACTTGCTTGGGCACATAGAAAATGTATACTTCTAAAATAAATATTAAATATTGGAAAATATCATTGGCGTGGACGTGGACAAGAATCCATGCTACTGAGGATAAAAATTGTCCACGCTAATGACGAAATAATCTTCAAATTTTGTTTTGACATTAAATGGATTTACTTATGTGGATAAATGAAACTATGCATACCTTATGTACTCAGTACAGGTTATCAAAAAAGTCCAATATTATTTTTATACATTTTATAAAGAAAAAATTCTCTCACTAACACGCTAATGACGCTGAATAAACATACGTGCACAAATCGCCTAATATATTTACACTTCAAACTTCACATATTAACTGGCTACGCTAAAACTAATAACTTCTTGAAAATAGTTTATTTAGACTATCCAATACCAATATTACCAACTGTTAAATTTCAGGTAGGCGGGAATTTTTGAATATTTTATTTTAATCCACGCTACTGATTTTAAATCCAGGGACAAAATTGATGATTTTTTTTTTTAGTTTGGTTTAAATATTTTAATATGAACATATAACATTTCATAATAAGTGTTCTCTACAATTGAACATCACTGGATTATGCATATTAAGATTATAAGGTGGAAAAAAAGTGTCATGCATTAGCTCGAAACCTGTTGGGGACATTCACGCTAATGACATTTTATATACAAAAGAAAAAAACTTATAATATATATCCTGTTAGATATGAATAAATAGTACCAATACCCTCTAGTCCACTCAACGTAAGAGTTGGACAGAACATTGAGGAGGAGAGAATTTTTCTCTTCAGGAATGTGTTAGAGGTAGTTAGGAGGTAAACATACTAAAAGTCCCCGCCCCTAGCCCCGCCGCTTCAGGGAGGGGAAGGGGGTGGAAAGGGGTGGAAAGGGGAAAGCGGTTTACCATGGTCTGCTAATAAATCACAGTCACAAAACCATCTTTATTTCACAACACTCGACGTATTTACTAACGTAATATTTTGTCGATGTCTATACATTTCTTTAAGTTACAGTGTGACTCACTTAAAATGAAGATACCCTTATAACTTTTTTATTTTGTTTCCGATTTAAATCAAATTTTACTCAAGTATAGAACAAATTAGGATCTACTTATGACCAGAAAGTCATTCACCTGCTATAAAGACCAAGCCACCTGCGGCACCAAAATATACGGAAAAAGATTAAAAATCATATTGACGGGTCTTGACGAATTTCACCTAACCACCACAAATTGCGGAAACTGAGGATCCCCTTTACCAGATGAGCTTATGTATGAGAAATTTCCTGTCAATAACCAAATCAAATTTTGATGTATGTATGTTTGTGGCGCCGATCGGGTGCATTTTTTAGAATTTGTAACATTCAAAATGTTCTTATTTTTTTCAGCATATTTTGGTACCGCAGGTGTCTTTGCCTTTGTAGAAACCGAATGTTTTTCTGGTCATAAGTAGATTCTAATTTGTTCTATACTTGAGTAAAGTTTGATTTAAATCTGAAACAAAATAAAAAGTTATAAGGGTATCTCCATTTTGAGTGAGTCACACCGTATATTTAAGGAAATGTATCGACTTCGACAAACCATTACGTTAGTGAATACGTCAAGTGTTGTGAAATAAAGATTGCTTTGTGACTGTAATTTATTAGCAGACCACGGTAAACCGCTTTGATAGAAATATTCAAGGTACATAATTGATTTTTTTTATTAATTATCTCATAAACCATAACACATAGAAAGAAAATGCATATAGACATTCTTGTAGGTAATTTAATTATGTTTAATTTTGCATAGATTACTTTTTTCCGTGTGACGCATGGTTTCTGAGTTCCAAGCGAAGAATCGAAAGAAGGAACCTTTCCACCCCCTCCACCCCTGAAGCGGCAGGGCTAGGGGCGGGGACTTTTAGTATATTTACCTCTTAACTACCCCCAACACATTCCTGAAGAGGAAAATTATCCCCTCCTCAATGTTCTCTACAATCCCCTTTTGGGCATTCATTGATTGGACTAAGTACTCCTAAACACACATAAAATAAAAACCGACGAAAAGGCACCTGGTTTGGCATTACAGCTCAGGGACATGAAATTGCTCATATTGAAAGAATAACTAGGGTTATTCTTAGGTGACTTCTCGCTCTCCTTTTAAATATTTTTCTTGCTGCAATTTTTATTTTCGAATTTACTAATGTCCAGTCACATTCTTCTTCATTTTTCTACTTCTTCGCGATACTTTTGGAAGTCTTCGTGTTTTAATAGGAAGATATTTCAGGTCCACTTTGTTACTTTTTATTTAAAAGGTAAGCAGAGAACTTAGAGTAACGCAGTGGACAAAAAGGAGAAAGCCGAGAAAGCTAACACGAATTTTCAAAAAAAGATTACATACAAATTTAAAGTATCAGTTATCAGTATCTTCTATTTTATAAATGTATTTGTACTTAATTGACAATATATAATTTTAAAGTTTGATAACGTAGTGGACAAACATCGCATAATTTTTTTATTTTCCGCCGAAAAAAATATACAAAAGGCAAACAGTACACTGCCTCTGGTCAATAAGTTATTATAAAACTACAGTAGTTAATACCATGAGTATAATTCGTAAATTGAAAATAAATAATTTTGTAAAACTCCGAAATCTGAAAGTGAGGTCAATTTTGAGAATGACTCATAAATTGTATGACGTCACTACATGTGAATGTCATGACGTCAAACTCGTTTTACCACGTATGTAAAATTGCACTAGGTACCTATTTCAAATTCAATGCAATGCCAAATTCAACATAATGTGGATTGGGGCAAGTGGGGATCTGGGGCAAGTGGGTATTTTTATTATAATTTGTGAAAAAAATCCTGTTTGTAAATTTAACTTACAGAAGATTGTTCTTCCATGCAGCTGAAACGTATTTGGTATAGATTTTGGGACATTTTTAAGACATTAATTTTTTCATTTTGAAATTGTCTACATTTGATCGAGATTTTCAAGTTGTCTTCAAAAAATTCAAAATTGTTTATCTATGAAAGCAGATTATATAGGATCAAACTTTTAAGACTGCTGATGTTGTAAGTCACTAATGTTACTTCCTGTAATTTTAAAAAAAATGTATTACCCTGTTTGTCAAGTTTAGCTCCACAGTTCCTACTTGTCCCGCTATTTTTGTTAGCGGGGCAAGGGGACTAGTTCTAGTAGTAAAAATACCTTAACTTAAGTTCGAAACTCCCCATAATTTTGGGAATATTTTAGATTTGAAAAAAAACGTTTTGTAGCTAAAACCGTGTAGATTAATCCACTTGCCCCAATTGAGAATATAACTATTCATATGAAAGGTAGAGATGAAAAACCCATGCACTTGCTCCAGTCACCGGGGTAGTGGGTACTACAGGTGACCTTACAGAACTGATTTTTTTTTTTTTAGAACACTATGATGTTGAATTAACAAAAATAATGTATGGGTATTTTGTGAATATAACATACTATTTCTTATTCAAAGCGCACCGCTCTATCTCAATTTTTCATAATGTTACGTGACTTCAAAATCAACCTTTTAAATTTTTAGTCCCCACTTACCCCACTCCACCTTACTTCAATGAAAACAATAATCAAAACTGTTATTATAACAAAGAGAAGATCCAATTTTATCGATATATTAACAATTTAAAAATTTGCGCGCCTTCCCTATACCGTATAGTCTCTGCCTATACCTATAAGTACCTTTGTGTTAAACTCGGTGCTATCCAGGTAAAATAAAACTTCGACTCAAAATGTAACAGAATTTCAAAGTGTCATAGTCATTTAAAACACGCCAAAATAGGTACCTATAATTGTTAAAAATTAATATTAACGCTACTAAATCAAAAATGAAGCGCAATAGGTAGGTACTTAAAATGAATAAAAAATAAGTACCTACTAGAGTATAAAAAAAAACATAATTAAAGGCTAACCAACTCCTATTGAATGCGTTTTTATTTCGGCAAATAGGTAAATATTTGGATAAAAATAAGTGGAATATCGGAGTTAAAGGTAAGTATTAAGTCCCTTGCACAATTGAAACATCCAGAACCATAACTATAAGCGTAATTTTTATGTTCTGTCTACAACAAATCCGCCTACAAGATGTGATTACTTTTAAGAATTCCGCGAAAAAGATGATAATCGCCTCAGCTTAGCCAACCTACCAAATATCAAAGAAAAAAAATGCATCAAACGACAAATGACGTTTATTATGCAAATGTGCACGAGGAAATGCGACAATGGACATTGACTTATTACTGTTATTAGTCAATATTGCGAAAATAACGTTGATTATATTTTTTTATCTTTATCTTTTATCTCCTAAGTATATCAAAGCAGTATATTATTATACTTATGCTGTACACAATACACATATTCATTGTTTTTTTATATAGTAGTACTTATTTATATCTACTAAGACCTTAACCTCGAAATTGAATTACTGGAAATATTTTTTTTAAATAACAAAGTTGGTGACGTCGGTATACCAACAAAATGTAATTCGAAACATACAAGATAAAATAATTATCTTTGTCTTTAAGGTTATGTGCCTTATTCAGGATTGAGGGTCATTTCTAATAATTATAAATGTTACAATAGGTATATGAATTGATTGTAGACAAAGAGCATTATTTTCGTCTTAAGCTGTTGTGTTTATTTCACGTTTACGCAGATTGTGTAAGGGGCCTTATAGTTTACTAACTGAACTTTCAGAATAACCTAATTGTTATCATATATTTATTTTAAGTAGGTACCTACTACCAGGTGGTTAAATAGTTTGTTAAAGATAAACTTACCATTGGGTCCATATTTTTCCGCGTTCTTTTTGACTTGGTCCGGAGTAAGTCCTCGTTCTGGGTCAGCATTAAAATAATTTAATACCTCCTCCACAGTCTTGATATGACCGTCCTCCATAGTGCCCGTCAGTCACTTTCTGCAAAAATGGTTTAAAAATAGTGCAATTGTAATACCAAAAGATTAAAAATAGTTTATTTAGGTACTGCTTTGCCACGCGCCGCGCCACGAACATTGAGCATCATGTTTAACATTGAGATTAAAATATTGGGCACCCATTATAACACTTTGTACCTATACCTACATAAACTATTACACCTTTCTTTACGGTTTGGTTTGTGACGTTATCATTACTAACAATTTACATTTTAACAGGAACTACTTATGCAGTTAGAAAATTGTAGGTAATTGTCAATAACATATACAAATTCACTAACTTTAATATCTACCTTTTTGCAAAATAAACTAGTACAGTAACAAAATGAAAAGTCTCTGATTCTAATCTAATATCAATACACTCACCGTCTTTAAAAACAAGAAAACGTGTACAGAGACTTCTAAAGTAAGTATAACCTAAAAAATTGCACTGTCACAGTTCAATGAAATTTATGCACAGAATTGTTACTAATACTTTTTCTTTTCGCGAACTGAAGGACCACACAACGTATACATGTTACATTACAAACGTATTTTTCCACATACAAATTCACTAATTTCTAATTCTCTGCACAAACGAACTAATTAAATAATACTACATAGAACTCCGCTCTGTCTCTTACGCGCAGGGAGTGAACACTGAACTACTAAACTAATTAAATCCAGAATGCCACGTTCCTGTAAGTATTCTTTGCAACCGTGACATGCGCCTTTATATTTTAAGTTTCTTCAGAACATGCAAAAAAAATGTGCCACTAAGTAATTAGAAAATATTCGAGCATTCAACGCGTAATCAAATGTTTATTTTAGAACTAAGTAAGTATAAGTTTTTGATTGATTAATTTATATTGGTATGCATGTGGACGTAGTTTATTGGTTGACTGATGGTCACGTGCTATTGTAGCGCACAACCCGCAAACTTTTAAATACGGATAGTCAAATGATAATAATTAGAAAGAAAACGGGATATTATTTAGAATGCGTCATTAGTGCAAACGTTTTATTTTAGAACGGCAAACGAGTGGGGTATCTCAGCGAATAGCCCGGTTTTGGGCCCATTGCCAACCCGCCAGCGACGTTTTTAGCACACATATCGTCGTCTTCATAATTATTTTGGCAAGATTGTAAAGTATGGTCCACTAGGTAGATAACCACATAAAGCTTTCGAAATCAATGTGGTTTTACCAAAATCAACAACTCTTATGTAATCATAAAAAAAAATGAAATTATGTGACCAATTAAATAATATATGTGTATAGAGGTATATACAGTATAATATATTTATATTGCTATTGTTCTATTGTTTATCAATCTATCAAAACTGTATGATGCTAAATTTATTTATTGTTACAAAACCCACAAGAAAAATACAAAAACTGTTAGGTACACCTTCAATATTCAAACCGTATCCAGCATTTCCTTACAGCAATTAAATAGGTAGGTAGGTACTTTATTTGTTAATCCATGAATGCTTTATTTCTTCATATAGGTTTACGCACTTCACTGCACTTGAAACTTACCGCTTATCACAAATATGTGGTCCCAGTGATATCACTTGATATTAAAAAGTTCAATTAAATAAAATGTTAAACTAAACGAACTTTTAGGCCCCCATGGAACGATGCGAAATTATATTTCACTAAGCTGCTGAATAAACGGGCGACAGGCTTTAAATGTGAGAGCTTTTATAAGTTCGGTAGCTACCTGTCGGGGACTCCGTCCGTGGGCAATGTGCCAACCCGGGACTATAGCCTCCCCTAAAGGCCCTGGTCTACACTTTTAAAAATTGCATTTTTAATATTCGATTCTCGAAAATAGTCTGCCACAAAAGCCATTGCACGTTAGTTTCTATTTTAATCTTTACGTTACCTAGTGCAGTTTTCTGGTCACTGCTATTTCGAATAGTCTAATAGATAATAAATTTGCCGCTTTATAAACTAAATCTAAAATAAACAAAAAATAAATACCTAATCTTTTGTAGGCCAGGCGTCAAGGAGTAAAGAAAGGCCCAACAGGGAAATAATTCCAAGAAATCTGGAATTACTTGTGATCGCTTTAGTTACTATATAAACTAACCCTACTAAATTTCTTTCCTCGTAAGATGTCGGCCATATTGACAAAATGGCGCCGAAAGGACCCCTGAACAAAACCCATGAAAATGTTGATTCGGTGGAATCGGCTGAAATTTTGGTATTTTGCAGTTCAAGTCATGCTGATTAAAAGTTCTTATCACATCGAGCCAATCCTATGGACAATTTTTGAGATACAGCTTGTCAAATTTAGGTAATTTGCGTCATTTTAGACATTCAAGAACTTTGTACTCTTAAACTATTAACTTTAGCAAAAAATTGCAAGGGTCGAAATATTTTTGTTCAAGTCCAATAAAGCTCAAGAATTTTTTTCAGAATTTTTTTTTATTTTTAGGTTAGGTAAAATATATATGTCATATTTTGGCATCCTTCGGTGGGATTGGCTAAAACTTTGCTATTTCGTAGTTAAAGTCGCGCGAACTTCGATACTTTTGCTCTATGTTTCTATACTTGCCATTGGATCAAGCTCCAAGATCAAAATCCATGGTTACGATTGTTGTAATAATCGTTACCTTGGCTTTTAGTCTGGATCAAGCTGAACTTGACTTGAACTAAATTGTTACAACTCGCGCTTATTACTTTCTACATCGGCCCATCGTGGAAGTATAGAAATCTCAAATATTTTTTATTCAAATAGGCTTAGAATGTCATGAATCCATGATACGTCGAAATTTTAAGCTTGGAGTAAAAAATAATTCTGTCTGTCGGTCTGACACTGCAACCTTTTTGTGCGCGCGATTACTCTGAATCGGGGTTTATGATATTGCCTTGAAATTTAGTACATATCTAGAGGTGTTAGAACAAGATCTGGAACTAGATTATTTTTTGATCTTATTCAGTTGAAGGGTTTTATTTACATGCACCAGTCAAGACAGCTAGGATTACTAAGCCGCCTGCGCCGTGGTTGACAGAAAATTTAAAATTTTTGATGAAACTTAGAAATAAATTGCATACAAAATACAAACGAACTAAACGGACGCTGCTTGGAATGAGTATAAGGAAATGAGGAATTTTGTTAATTCTTGCGTTAAAGCTGAAAAGAAGGCTTTCTTACATCACAAATTTAGAACAGACCCTAAAAGCTTTTGGAAACTCTTGAAAACCCTCAACATTAATTCAACTAAAGATTCTGTCCCTTTAAATGTTGCAACTTCTGATGATTTTCTTAATTCATTCTCGAATCCTCATACTCAGAAGAATTCTAATAACAATTTAATTAAAAATGAATATTTAAATAATAAATTTTCTGCTAATTTAGAGGAATTTGCCTTTACTGAGATTACTTCTGAAAAAATTGATAAAATAATTTCCAAATTAAAATCTTGTGCTAAAGGCTCTGATGGTATCGATTTAAAGATGATTTTACTTGTCACTCCTTTTTTAAGTAGTCACCTAGCATTTCTTATTAATAAATGTCTGAGTAAAGGGTCGTTTCCCACAGTGTGGAAAGATGCTAATATTATCCCCGTTCCCAAGATATCCAATCCTTCCTTTGTAAGTCACTTTCGTCCTATAAGTATTCTTCCAACTCTTTCTAAAATTTTAGAAAAAATAGTTTCTGAGCAAGTAACTACATATCTTAATAATTTTAACATTTTACCTGCTACACAATCTGGTTTTCGTGCTCAATATAGTACTAGTACTGCTCTTCTAAAAGTAACAGATGACATTTTTAAAGAAATTGATGTTAATAATCACGTTTGCTTAATTCTTCTAGATTACAGTAAGGCTTTTGATACCTTAGATTACTCCACCTTGTGCATTAAATTGAAATATTTTGGTTTTTCTAATACAGTAATTGCTTTTTTTGAAAATTATCTTTTTGCGCGACGTCAACGTGTTATTTTAAAAAATGAGGTTTCAAATTTTATTAATATTACTAGAGGTGTCCCGCAGGGTAGTATTCTAGGGCCCTTATTGTTTTCCATTTATACAGCAGATTTTAACAAGTTTCTTCAGTACTGTCAGTGCCACCAATACAGTTATATTTTGCTTTTAATTTTCAAAATCTCTCAACAGCTGTATCTAAGATTAATGATGATTTACGAGTTATGTCTGAAGTTTCGTCAGCTCACAGTCTTATATTAAATGAGTCGAAAACTGAATTGTTGGTATTTGGAGGTAGAAAAGAAAGTATTTTAAATTATTCTGATTTTAAGATTAATTTGAATGGCCAGATTTTATCAGCTAGTGACTATTGTAAGAACTTGGGACTGTGGATAGATGTTAATCTTAGATTCTCTAAACATGTTAATTACCTTGTTCAAAAATCTTATACTAAGCTTAAACTGTTATATATTCATAAAGAAATCCTTAGTACCGATGTGAAATTGAAGTTATGCGATTCTCTTATATTATCATCCTTGGCCTACTGTGACATTGTGTATTGGCCTGCCTTACTATATAAAGATAAAGAAAGTTTGCAGAGGATTCAGAATGCGTGTTTGAGGTTTAGTTATAATTTGCGAAAATTTGATCACATTTCTACCAGTTTCTTGGCATCCAAATGGCTCAAGCTTAACGAAAGATTTAGTCTACATTTATCTTGCACAATATATATAATTTTGAAAGATCACAAACCTGAATATTTGGAAGCAAAATTAGTAAAAAATAGTGATTTGCATACTTGTTCTACTCGTCAACGTGATCAATTTAGTGTTCCTAAACATAGAACAGAGCTGTTTCAGCGTTCTTTTAGTTATAATGCTGTAAAAATGTTTAATGCGTTATCCAATGATGTCAAAGCCCTCTCCTCTGTCAACTCTTTCAAAAAACGTACAAAAGATCTAATAATTACTATGAGAGAATAATTGTGTATAACCTATTATGGTATGATCTCTGGTAATGTTATTTTTTACATTTATGTTATTTATTTATCGTATAGTTTAGTTATTTTGCGTATGATCTAGATGATTCTTATTTAATATTTTTGTATTTGTATTTTATTTTAATGTATTCTCTTGAAATATTTTCTGTAAGCGGATGGTTGTATGGAAGAGCATATAACATATGAATACCGCCATCCTTCTCTAATTTGTATTTTTCACTTATGTATCTTTCATCCCAATAAAGACATATTATTATTATTATTATTATTATTATTATTATTATTGGGGCATAATCGTGGATAAACAGGTAAAGTCTATAAATAGGGATTTCGTGTGTGTATAGAAAGTCAAGCGCCCCACACAATCACCCCCATTCCCACCCCCCTCCCTATAATTAAAGGGGGTAAAAAATAAACTTGTGATTTAGGGTCTGTACAAGAACCAAATTCATCATTTTTTTTTTATTAGCCGCTCCCTCTACCACCTTTACCTCATTATTAAATCAGCCTCCCCTCTGCCACTCATACTGCCGTGTGGCATATCATTTTATGGGTTTTGGGGTAGACGATTTCAAATGGTATATTATTAAAGTTCTAAGAACATAAAGGAAGGCAAATGTAGTATATCAAATTTTTCCCGTTCAGATATCTGTCACCAGGCTCTGAGACCGCGTCAGAACAAATATATGTGTTGTCACTGTTGTCAAATGTTACCAAATGTCATGTCAAATACAACTAATGAGCAGGGGCGGTTTTAACATGCTTGCCGCCCCCGGCACTGTTTTAAGTTTTGGCTTCAATGGAACTGTCGTACCAGCGAATTCATAAAAACGGCTAAAGGAATATTAATTTTGCCGCCCTGGGCGTTCGGGTAAAACCGCCACTGCTAATGAGGAACAGACAATAATAGTGGAGTTACATTAAACCTCAAAATAGGTGAATAAGGAATTATCTGGGTGCAGCAATTTTATTATTTAAATTTGTTGTAGGCAGAGCTGGGGCACTACTTTAAGTAAAAGTAGTATAAATTGTACTTCAATTACTTTTATTACTTGAAGTATTTTACTTCAAATACCCGAAGAAATGAGTACTTGGTACTTGCAGATATTTTAGAATAGTACTTAGTACTTAGTACTTGTTAAACGAAATTACAGTACTTAAAGTGCGTTACAATTTATTTCAGTATTTAAAGTACTTGATCACTACTTCAAGTACCTTAGGTACTGCAAGTAACTTTACAATTCAGTTGAAACTCGCAGAGACTGGTAAGGGTAGTTATTCGTTATTGCTAAAAAGAGCATTTGCCTTTAGTTTGTATTAGACAGGCATAGTGTGAGGGTAATAAACATGTAGTCCTATATTGAGAGTGTTGATATTATGTGTTAATGTGTTCAGGTATTCTTTGGGTACCGAAACTACAAGTTTGAGAAGGTGCCAACATTTTAAAAAGCACTAGTTTTAGCCCATTTTTGGCCAAAAGTCCAATTTTTGGCCAAAGATCTAGAAAATGGACAAGCAGAAAATGTTAGCATATGGTTTTCCAGCAATGAGCATTGACAACAAAAATTTTTTGCTTGGTCAGAAAGTGTTATACTATTACTGCGTTCCAATTTTGGCCGTAATTGATGTCGCCAGTGCTGCCAATTGCACGGAGAAAAAATGTTGGCATATATCGAATGTTGATAGGCAATATCCCCTCTTCAACTAGCACCAAGCCCCAAAGTGTTATACTCCGTTTCGCAATTGAATATTTTCTGGGGCGGCTAGCGCCAAAACGGGCAGGGGGAGAGGTCTGACTCACATAAGATAAAATACTCAGAAAAATATTTGCTAAAACATAACAGCAATGCCAACATGTTATATCCCAGGCCCCATATATCGAGCTATCTCCTAGACTATAATATTCAAATCTGAAAAATTATTTAAAAATTTTTACTTTTAGTTATTTTAGAATACATTACTGAAATGCAATGTTATGTTTTTAGGAGCAAAATTTTCTCATTTAGTAAATAAATAAAACAACTTCAAAAAACTGAATATAAAAAATATGTCAATGTATAGAAATATTTACACATAAAGATTGGTTTAGATAAAAATAAAAAATGTAAAGTACTTGAAGTAGTTGAATGTACTTGCAAGTGTTTTACTTTTAAACAGTACTTGATACTTGATACAACAAGGAAATACTTGAAGTATTTAAATGTACTTGTTAGAATTAAATGACTAATTGAAGTAGTACAAGTAGTACTTACACCCAAAATTGCAAGTACTTGATACTTGAAGTATTCTGCTTTTTGAAAAGTAATTGATACTTGATGCAACAAGTACCCTAACTAACTATTTGGTAATTGATACTTGAAGTAGTTTAAATGAGTACTTTGCCCAGCTCTGGTTGTAGGTATAATAACAAGTGCAATAAGAAGTTTGGGATTAAATCCGTCCATTAATTATTTCTTGCAAAATTTAAACAGTTCTTGTTTCAACATTGAAATTTTCTGCCATTTTCCTTATTATTTCCAGTCGTAGTAATCCCATCGTAAAAATAAAAAGACCAATTGTTCACAATACATTTTTTAATGAAATTAGACCGAGGGACAAACCGCGAAGGAAATCTAGTGTACACTCAGAAGGAAATCCGAGGAAATCTTAGGAAATCTGGAGGAAATTTCAGGAAATCTTTTCGGATTTCTCCCCCCCCTGCTCTTCAAAATTTTTTGAAAAAAATTCGAGGAAATCCCAGTAAATCTCAAGAAATCTTTTGCTTTTCTGATTTCTCCCCCCTGCTCTTCAAACATTTTTTGAAAAAATATTCGAGGAAATCTTAAGAAAATCCTAGGAAATCTGGAGAAAATCTGTGTAATCTTCATCAAAGAGGAAATCTGGGGTACAAAATTTTGGGCGTGGTTGAGCTCTCGAACTAAAACTTTTTGATAAATTGTTAATTTGTAAAAAATAGAAACCACTAGAAATTGTCTTTCTAGGCAGCGGCGTAACTAGAGAGGGGGGGGGGGGCTAAAGGGCACTCTGCTCCCTCCGCCTTCACGATGTGGCGCCCCTGCTGCAGGGTTCATAGCGATCTATAAAATCTAGAAAACCTGCGAAAATTAGGAAAATTTAAGTTGTCAGGGAGAAAAATCCGTATAGATATGAAAAATTTATTGAAAAATCAGAGAATTTTATTGATTCAGGGAATGTGAAACTTTTTAATTTCAGTGGCCCCACCTCGCTCATCAAAAACATTTTTTCCCATTTTGCGCCTTCCGCTTTCCGCTCATAAAAAAATGTACCATTTCCCCCCTCCCCCTCCCCTTTCATCAATTATTAGACCTGGAGAAAACTTCCAAAAGTTTTGGAACCTTGTGCTGTAGATAAAAATCCGTATTTTATTTTTATTTGCAACTTTTTTATACCACCTTTTAAACGGATTGCCCCTCCTCTCCAAAAAGCTGGGCAAGCCACTGTTTCTCAAATAATTTAGGAAATACAATATAATAATGCATTAATTTTAGCGAAAGTTGGCGAAATTATGCCCTTTATTAAACTAAACCTCTCCCTGCCTTTCAACGCAAAATATTTGTTTAAACGGCTAAAAATAAAAAAAGATTTCGAAATTTCAATCGCTTTTTGTTTAAGTGCATCGGCTCGCTCGTAGGAGGCCAATTTTTTTTTTGAAAATTAAGCTCTTACATGAAATTTGTTTATAATTTTTAAAATTATGTGGTTATAAAGAAATTCAAATAACACTGGATTTTTTACCAAACCAAAAACGGCAAATGAATTATGAAAATAGATGAAATATCTCAAACTTTTATAAGAAAAATAATGATCTGCTTGCATTCGGAGCCGAGATACGTTAGTTTTTGCACCTCCAGTCGCTTATAAACAAGCAAATTGAAATTTCTTCTTAAAATTTGGACCGATTTTTCTTCAATATTTAATATTTCCCTTGGCAGCGCCTATGTGGAAAAGTCTATGAAGCGTTTCTTTTTTTTTTCTCGAAACTGAAAATTGATGTCCGCAATGGTGATAAGGCCGGCAATTACATTCGCGGTGCTGGTGTGGTGCAGTATACCGGCCACGACAATAAATAAACTGAAAGTTTTAAAACAATAATTTATGCACCCCCTTCAGAGATTTATACGCTCGTTGCCACGATATAACTGGAGTACGTCCAAGAAATCTCACAAAAATTCTACGAGTTCAAAATGGGCGATAGTCCGCTAACCCGCAACATAACCCGAATCAGACAGCATATTTGCAATACTTTTCAACATCAGACAACCCCTACCATACCAGGCGTTGCCTATTTTCCGACAACTTCCTTAGCCATACCTTCCACTACCACAATCTATCACTATCTTAAACTTTATCTTTCCTCAACTTTATATCTCCAATCCTTTCTGTTCTCCAAACTCTTTAAATCCTAACTTTCATTTCGACTACACTTTCCTGGACTCAGGGAGACTACCAAAGCGGCAGTTCTCGAACGGATTTTTCCGTTTAGTTTTTCCCGAGTCAACAGCCAACATTTTTCAGTGCACGTGTGCTATGTCAAAGTGTCATTTTTTTAATTATCTCTAAGTGTTTTTATATATTACTGTTCAATCAAATTGTTAATTTTAAGTCTTTTATTTTTTAGACACGAGTTATAACTATTTTTCTTTCATGAATTATTGTTTTAGCCAAACCGGACCTACCACACCGGGCTTCGGGTCAGGTTCCGGGCGCATTGTTGTACTTACAATTCTAAATAAACTTCTTTATTAATATTATTATCATTATGAATACTAGTGTTTTTTATTCCAGGATGCGGACGTCTCGGGTTCAAATCCTGATTGCGAAATATATTTTCTTTATTATTTGTATCAGTGATATTAAAAGTTTTACAAAAGCTGTATACAGTGTGTCCCAGGATAGATGTAACAAGAGGTGTAATGGACCAAAAATGTTGGAATTTTGGAATGGTATTTGGGGATTGAGTTCCGCTTGTTGTAAAACTAAAGTATACCAAAAATGACTTGATTTGGTGCTCTACAGGGTGTTTTATAAGCAAAGTTGTAAAAACCACCTCTAATAAAGTACCTTTATTTTTCAAAATATGAAAAAAATCCACTAAGAAAAGTTATTTAGAATGCAATTTTATACCTATAAAATTATTTTTTTGAAACTTCCCATTTTTTCAATAAATTAGTATTTTATTTTGAACCATTGAATTAAAACTGCATAGAGATTATTTTTTGTGAATTAATATTTAAAGTTATGTAGAAGCTAAAAGTAGGCTGAGAAAAGCAGTGGATACACATTTATCATTTAGTATTGACATCTCTGTCAAACGTAGTCAATATTATCCTTAATTTCTGTTTCAAATTAACGAACCAAGCATAAAAAATTAAGTGAAAATGGTACTCACAGTGCGTGAAAAAATTTATATTGTGCAATGCTACGGAATTGGCGGTGAAAACTCGCTAAGAGAAGTGGTAAGCCAATTTAATTTGAAATTTCCAAACACTGCTTTGTCATATACTCAGGCTAGAATAGATAATTAAAAAGTTTCTGGCTACTGGTAGTGTTCTTAACATGAAAAGAAAAATAAAAGCATATGATGAAGACAATGTTGGGGCTATTATAGCTCATGGCTCTGTTATAGAAAATCCTAGGATGCCACTAAGAGAGAGATCAGCTCTTATTAATATTAGCAAGTCTGAACTCCAAAGAATTTACAACGCAAAGAAAATTAGGGCATATAAAGCAAATTATAAACATACGCTTGAAGAGGGAGATGACGGCCGTAGGTTGGATTTTTGTTTGACCATTGGAGAAAAAATCATGGAATAGAGATTTTTTTCATCATTTCATAATTTTCTCAGATGAATCCACATTCACAACCAATGGTGTTGTTTCATCTCAGAATTGTCGGTTTTGGGCTTCTGAAAATCCAAATCGGATTGCCAGGAATGGACCGATCAAGTGGCTGGCGAGATCCCCAGCAGCGTTACCACATTTTGTAGATTTTGATTTCTTTTTAGTAGAATTTTAAGGACTTTTTGTAAAGTTTGGTAGGTAAAATTTGCTGGTAGATTTCTGATAATTCTATCAGAAATCTACCAACAAATTTTACCTACCAAACTTTACAAAAAGTCCTTAAAATTCTACTAAAAAGAAATCAAAATCTACCAAATGTGGTAACGCTGATCCCCAGACCAATATTGGATTTCTTTTTATGGGGTCGCCTCAAGCAGTTGGTTTACGCTGAACCACTTCCTAACGATGTAGCAGTATTGAAGCAGAGAATTACAAATGCCGTAAACTCCATACCGTTATATCATATTCGAAACAGTTTTAAGAACTTCAGGCGAAGGATCGAAATGTGTGTGGATGTGGGTGGTAGCTACGTCGAATAATAAAAAAATATTAAACATGTTTTGTATTGGACAATAATTAATTTGTTTGTGAATCTGTTATGTTTTTGACATTTATTACTTGCTATAATTTTTAAATCTCATTAATCTTCTGTTAGTAACTGTTTCTTGTTTTACAATTAGTTCGATTAACATTATACCTTCTTACATCTCGTATATTCAATTTTTTATTTACCAATAGCCTACTTTTTGAGATGATTAACGTTTGCTCCTTCACAACTTTAAATATGAATTCAACTCTTAATTCGCAAAAAAATGGGGAGTTTCAAAAAAATAATTTTATATTCCTGAAATTTGGTATAGAGGTATAAAATTGCAATTTTTTCATATTTTGAAAAATAAAGGTACTTTATTAGTGGTGATTTTTACAACTTTGCTTATAAAACACCCTGCGATAAAGATTAAGAAAGTGACAAAAAAATTTTAAATGTGCGTTATGGTCTCAGAGTCGCTTTGTTCGATGTAATTTTAAAAATAGCAGAAATAAAAATATTAGCATTGGTGAAACAACACTTTAGTCCAAATTTCAAAAAGAAATACTAATTTGTTTATTTATAAATCACCTAAACGCAAAAACAGACATAAAGTAGATTATTATTATTGTTATAACAATATTAG
Organism: Rutpela maculata; assembly: GCA_936432065.2. Classification (NCBI taxonomy): domain Eukaryota; kingdom Metazoa; phylum Arthropoda; class Insecta; order Coleoptera; family Cerambycidae; genus Rutpela; species Rutpela maculata. Next base: position 362,977,754 of record OW386285.2, read on the forward strand.
ATATTTTTATGAGCTTCTACCTCCAGAGACATCTGTAGGAAATTCCTCTAAGAGTTTCATGTATACATAACAGAAACTAAGCTAGTTAGTTAGTTTGGCAATCAGGCGTTCGGTGTCTCAATCTAGAGATTATATAGAGCCTACCAGAAAGTTACAGAATAGTTGAGAACCTTCTGGACCTCTCATCTTTGAGTATCCAAAGGCATGGAGAAGCCCAAAGTGGACAGTTTAGTACAGTTCATATGGTCAGATAGTTCAGTTTAATTAGTGAGAACAGATCAAGGAGTAAACAAAGTGATAAAGGGACTGAGAAGTGAATTATACTGTGCTAATAGCTACCATTGCTCTAGCCATGCATTCGATGGAAAAAAAAGTGAATTATAGTACACAGTGCAATATCAGTGAAGTAATTAATAGTTGTAATTAGTACGTAAGTTAATAAATTAGTGTTTAATGTTACCCTGGTGTTATAATTTTCGAATCCATGGTACAGGGTGTTTACAAAAGGGGTGTAAACACGTAACAATATTTTATCTATTTTCATAATTCGTTTGACGTTTTTGACTTAATGAAGAATCCACAGAGTTATTTGAATTTGCTTATAACTATAATTTTGAAAATTATAAATAAATTTCAAAAAAACGGATTTGATGAAGACAATTTTTTTTTCTTAATACCGTATTGTAAAATTCATGTAAAAACATACATTTTGAAAAAAAGATCCTCCTACGAGTTGACACAGTTAAACAATAAGCGGTTGAAATTTCGAAATCTTTTTTTACTTTTAGCCGTTTAAATAAATATTTGCTCTAAAATTTGTCAGGAAGGTTTAGTTCAATAAGGGACATAGTTTTACCATCTTTCGCTAAAGTTGATGAATTATTACATTATATTTCTTAAATTATCCAATAAAGGCAATTTTTAATGTTTAGTTTTTATTTTTTTACAAATTAACAAATTACCAAAAAGTTTTTTAAATGGTCTAGTGGTCTAATTTTGTTCAAAATTTCATTGCGAACAATTTGGTATTTTTATTTTTGAAATGCGATTACTAGGACCGGAGAAAATAATAGCAGAAGATTTCATTGTTGAAACAAAAATTGTTTAAATTTTACAAGAAGCAATGGACAGGTTTAATCCTAAACTTTTTATTGCACTTGTTGCGCACCTAAAACAAATTAAAACTATAACATTACTGCAGCAAAACAATTCCATTCGAAATTTATTAGGATGTCATTAAACGTAAGATTTTAAGTTTGAGTGAAAAAAATGTCTATCTGTCTGTAACTGTATTTTGTGCGCACGATTACTCTAGAACCGTTTAAAATATTGAAATTTGGTACACGTATGTATTTTAACGAGATCTGGAACTAGATTATATTTTGATCTTATTCTGGTGAAGGGTTGAGGGGGTAAATTGAGGTACATAGGTAAATCAAGCAAGCAAGAGTCATAAAATTGGTAAATAGTATATATGAGAGAAGCATTTGCCACCCCATTACCACCCCTGCCCCATTATTAAAAGAATAAAATTGTGATTTAGTGTGTGTGTACAAGCACCAAAAAGGCCTCAAAATTTTTTTTACGTCATTACATTACTTTAATATTAGGCTCGTTATCAGATAATCCTGAAATCGCTATGATGTATCAAATTTCATGTAAATCTGAATAAATCTAATACAAGCTAAATACAGAAGCGGAAAGTTTTGCTTTTGGTATTGCATAGTTTCAACGACTTAACCGACTGCCCGCAATAAAGGCGTCTACCAGTACCCTAGCAGAGGCAAAGAGTAACACGTCATTGCTTGCTTCACTCTCGCTTGCTCTTATTGCCGTACCAAATCGAACACTTTCCGATACTGTATATTCGTCTAATAATACTAAAGTCTTAATTTGTTTAATGCTTATTGGAGTAAAATGAACGCCCCTTAGATCTTCCCTGAATAATATGTATATATGTTATATAATATTACACGCTATCTTATTGCGACTTAGCCATAATAAACCTTCACAGGTATATGGTATTTCACGATAACAGCTTCTCTTATTAATTGCTTATCTTCAAGATATCATATTACACCTTTGTTTCTCATAACTTGTGCAGACTGCAGAACTGCAATTCCTTTGTTATATATTTTGCTTACTCGGGTTCTGTATGTTATAAATATGACTAAACACGCTTTGTTGAATCAGTTATTAAACTCACTTAGAATGAAGCACTTCTAATTATTGTTATATTCCTTCTCCAAGAGCCAACGTTGGCTCCACTTAAGTAAATAAAAGTTTTTAAAAAGTCATTCATGTGAACCGTGATCTAACATTGGCGCAGTCGGTAGGATCCGTAAACATCACCAGAACAAGAAGCCTAACTGGTAGTGAAGCGTAAGAGAACAAGGAGAACATCTGCAGAAGGTGCCTAACTAGTGCGTGTACACCTACGAGAACAAGGAGACCTTCCTCACTGGTGGTGGCGGATCCCAATCCCTTGACGGACGAAGAACCTACCCATGGAGATGAAATTAATGTAAGTCATTTTAAGAATCATCTCGTTATTTTATTTCATTTTACGATTATTATTTATCACAATTATTTACGTGTATTATACCGCTAATACACTCGGCAAACAAAGCCAATTCTGTTATCAAACAAATCCTATACAAGCTACAACGCAACAATTTTAATTTTAAGTTATTTATTTTCGTATTCACGAAACAACTGTGTATTATACAGTTAATACACAATTCATTTACGACGTAACAAAACAAACTAATTTTAATTTAATTTCCGTATCATACTGCTGATACGTAACCAATTTTAGTTCAAAAATCTCTAAATAAAAAAGCAAAATGCCTGATAGAGCTCAACCAGAGACTGTTCAACCAGTGCCACCGGCACCAGCCGAACAACAACAACAACAACCACAACAAATTGAGCCTTACAAGCTCTCTGAAATTTTTTCACTAATACCAGAATTCGACGGCAACGCCATAAATTTACAGACATTCCTAAACTCTTGTTCCTGTGCACAAAGTATGGCAATTCATGACCAAAAAATTCTATTAACCATGCACATCAAAAATAAATTAAAAGGCAGAGCCGCCGAACTTATAAATTCACGCAACCCTAGCACATGGCCAGAAATAAAGGCACTACTAGAAACTCACTTCGGAGACTCCCGAGATTTAACGTCCCTAATTCAGGACCTACAACGAATTCACCAATTACCTAGTGAATCCGCCTTAACATTTGTTTCGCGTTTACAAACGCACAATGCGAAAATGCACGCTGCAGTGCAAAAACAAAATTTAACTTCGGAGCAAAGAACCGCGCAAACAAACCTGATTGAAACTATGACATTAAATAATTTGTTAACGGGTCTAGAACCAAATCTAGGCAGAATAATACGTGCCAGTAACCCTCCTTCTATAATGAATGCGATTATTAGAATTCGTAGAGAGCTACAACTCTCTTATTTTGAACAGCAAAAATTCCCAAAAAATAGTCCAGTCAAAAATCCAGTAATTCAACAAAAGCGACCACAAGGTCCCAATTTGCAACAAAAGTTTTGTTCCTTCTGTAAACGGAATGGACATGTAATAAGCGAATGCCGCACAAGGCAACAGTCTCAAAACTTCCAGAGACCAAGTTCCCAAGGAAACCCAAACTCACAAAATTTTTCTCATCAAAACTTCGCACAACCTAGTAATAATCAATTTAGTCAGAGGACATTCCCTCAAAATAATCAGCCAAATCAATCACAGCAAAACAGGCCCTCAGCCATAAGGCCGAACCCTAATTTTATGCAACAGCGACCATCAGCTATCCAACCTAACCCAAATTTTAATCGCTTTAACCAGCAGAAAGCTCATCATTTGAATTACGAACCTTATGACAATTATGACAATCAATGTAACTATAATCAATATAATGACTACTCGCCCGATTATCAAAATGATAGTTGTGAAAATTACGATTCAGGCAACGCTCAAAACTTTTCAGACAATTATACGGCTAATTCTCAATATGAGCAGTACGAGAATTATACTGCTAATTCTCAAACACTACAGGAGGATTATACTGCTAATCCTCAGGATTTTCGCTTAGATCCGGAGTACCCCGCGGATACTCCAACACAACAAATGGACCAGTTCGACCAAATATCGAGCCAAATACAAACAGTGAATCTCAGCGACAGTTTCGATCCAATGCTGAACTTCCCAGAACAAACGTTCATGTAAATACGCTTTCTCACACCTTATTAACCGTAAATTCAAAAAATCTTTATTACATCAAAGACGCAACTGGCAAATTTAAAATTTTGATAGACACAGGTGCAGGAATTTCAATTTTTAAACCTAAAACAGCTGAAAATTATAGACGTAGATCTCCTGAAAATGTAATTATACAGGGCATTACTGATCAAAAAATTTATATCAACGAATCTGTTCTCATCCCCTTTTCAGATGAGTCACACAAAGTTTATATCTATAATCTAGATATAGATTTTGACGGACTACTAGGCGCAGATTTTCTAGAACATTACGAATGCCAAGTAGACTTTAAAAACAAACAACTAGTCACGAATTTTAAAAACGTACCATTATTTAAAGTCACGGAAGAAACTACAGTAAATTTACCTGTACAACCAACTAGTAACATCAGAAACCAAAACCCAAATTTAAGCAACATCAAAAATTTAATTTCTATCGAACCTCGCATGGAAAAAATCTGTAAATTAAAATGTAATTTGCAAAATACCGAAGCTATACTGTTAGCTCAGGAAAACGAGAAAGTACGCTTACCAAATGCTATTGTCAAAATCAATAACAATGGAGAATTTTTAACCTCAATTATAAACGCGAATGCAATACCAAAAACGGTAAGTTTTTCTAACATAAAACTAGAGCCAGTACAAAAATTCAAATCAATTTTCAATTTAAACACTCAAAATTCTGACTCACACCTACAGACGGACAGATCCTTCGAAATTAGGAACGAATTGCGCTTGGATCATCTAAACGAAGAAGAGGCCGAAATAGTAACGCAGCTTTGTTTAGACTTTCAAGATATATTCTATTTGGAAGGAGACAATTTAACTTTTACTAACGAAATTAAGCATTCCATTGACACGAACGATTCAAAACCGGTTTTTACAAAATCATATCGCTACCCTCATATTCATAAAGAGGAAGTCAAAACACAAGTCTCTAATATGCTTGATCAAGGCATCATTAGACCTTCGATTTCTCCCTGGTCCTCTCCAGTTTGGGTTGTACCTAAAAAACTCGACGCCTCCGGTAAACAAAAATGGCGAGTTGTAGTGGACTACAGAAAACTTAACGAACTGACTATTGACGATAAATACCCGCTACCCAATATTTCCGACCTCCTCGATCAATTAGGCAAATGTCAATATTTTACAACTTTGGACTTAGCCTCCGGATTTCACCAAATCGAGATTGATGCGAAAGATATTCAGAAAACTGCTTTCACAGTTGAAAATGGTCATTTTGAATTCGTAAGAATGCCTTTTGGACTTAAGAATGCTCCATCAACATTTCAAAGAGTGATGGATAACATTTTATTAGGTATCCAAAATGAACGATGTCTCGTCTATATGGACGATATTATTGTTTACTCCCCTACTATTCACGAGCATATTTCTCGAATAACAGAAGTTTTCAAAAGATTACAGAAAGCCAATCTCAAAATTCAACCCGACAAATGCGAGTTTCTCCGCAAAGAAGTCGCTTATTTAGGACATCTCATTACAAAGGACGGCGTAAAACCGAATCCTTCGAAAGTTGACGCTATTCTAAATTTCCCTCAACCAAAAAATCAAAAAGAAATTAAATCATTTCTAGGCTTAGCTGGTTATTATAGGCGCTTTATCCCTAATTTCTCCAAGATTACCAAGCCTTTAACAAAACTCTTACAGAAAGACATACCATTTCTCTTCGACAATGATTGTATAAAATCTTTTCAAGATTTGAAACAAACATTAACGACAACTCCGATATTAATCTACCCTAATTTTGACGAACCTTTCGTTCTAACCGCTGATGCGAGCGCATTTGCCGTCGGCTCAGTGCTGAGCCAGGGGCCCATTGGCAAAGATTTACCCATTGCCTATGCTTCTAGAACCTTGTGCAGTGCAGAAACTAAGTATTCAACGATTGAACGCGAGCTTTTATCGATAGTATGGAGTGTAAAGCACTTTAGACCATATCTGTATGGTAGAAAGTTCAAACTTGTCACCGACCACAGACCACTCACCTGGCTATTCTCTATAAAGGATCCAGGAAGTAGACTTGCTCGTTGGCGACTCAAACTAGAAGAGTACGATTACGAAATAATTTATAAACCCGGCAAAATCAATAAGAACGCGGATGCACTTTCCAGAATCAAAATTAATCATTTTTCTGAATGTTCCAAATTCGTTTCAAAGGTTCTAGCCGCGAACGACGAAGAGTCAGACGACGACGAAAACCCAGACAATAACGAGATCACTGACGAACAAATTTCCCAAGAATTCGAAACTTTCACCAACTTATATAAGACAACATCTTTAATTGACTATTCGAAAATCAAAGCCTCGAACAAACAACTTTTGTATCGAGAACACAAAGATATTATAACTTTCTTCCAACAAAATAACCTACAAGACCTCCATCATAAAATTATCGAAGACATATTCGAAGAAAACCCCGAATTTCATAACGATAAAATCAATATTGTATCGAGCAAGACAGTCAGACATAGGAGATATTTTATCATCCCTCTACCTTTTGATATCGAATCTGTAATTGAACATCTATTTTCGGTATTATTTAAAAATCAAGACGTCCTAGATCTCTCTAAGACATACTTTGTCGAAAATAACTTAGACCTCCCCATTCTTGAAATCCTATCATTCATTTTTGCGGAAAAAGGCTTAAAAGTAGTAATTTGTCAAGATATCGTCAGAACTGCCGACGAAGATGAAATTCCAATTATATTGGAGCAAAATCATTTTGGTAAAAATAATCTACACCGCGGAATAAATGAAACGATTCGAAGAATTAGAGAAAAATACACTTGCAAGGTCTAACTAAAGACGTTGAAAATTTTATAAAAAATTGCAAAACTTGCCAAAAGACTAAAGTATGCCGGAAAAACCTTAATAACCCTCTGGTAGTCACAGAAACCCCAAGAACACCATTCGAAAGAATCAATATCGATTTATTTGAATTCCCAACTCGAAATTACGCTTTAACTATTCGAGACGAGTTAACTAAATTTACACAAGCCTATGCAGTCCCGGACAAATCCGCAAAATCCGTCGTAAATACCTTGTTGTTATACTTTCAACATTACGGTACCCCGCTAAGAATCCATTGCGATTACGGCGGCGAATTTGACAACCGTTTGCTCAAAGATCTCTGCTCCCTCTACGACATAAAATTAACTTATTCAAGCGTAGGACATCCCCAATCGAACGGATCCATAGAAAGATTTCATGCTACTTTAGCCGAAATGATAAGAATCCACAAAACTGAAAACCCAAACGAACATCCTTTCACGATTTTACCATATGCAGTAATATGCTATAACAATTCGGTAAATAAAACACACGGTTTTACCCCATATGAACTTATCTTTGGTCATACATCTAACAGACCACCCGAAACTTTGTACAACCAAAAAGAATTAATAACTAAATACGTTAGAGATTTAAACAATAGAATATCCCACTACTATAAAATAGCCCGTAGTCGAACACAATCTCAAAAAGAGAAAGCAAAAGTTCGCTTCGACAGAAATATTCCCCAAAAACGACCTGAATACAAAATAGGCGACTTAGTTTATGTAAAAGAATCACAAATTAAGAACAAACTACAAAACAAATTTAACGGTCCCTTTAAAATAAAAGAAATTTTTCAAAATTCTGCTACCCTATTAAATCTCGAAACAAAACAAGAAACTAAAGTAAATTTTGATAGAATGAAACCATATACTGAAAATTAAATTTATTTTCAGGTTTCTCCTGCTGTTCGGATCAGCACTCTGTCAGTACAAAATTACCCCGATCAATAACACTGTTGGTGTATACTATCACCAAGACACGGACATCGTGGTGACAAATGACAAATGGACTCTGCTAGTGCATAAAAATATTTCATCCCTTAAACTAGCTTTTGACAAAAATCAAAATAATTTAGACAGAATCTTGAACACCCTCGATGGTGCTGACCAAAAATCAATCCTGTTTAGAAGCGAAGTTAAAACAGAGTTTAACCTTTTAATGCAAATAGCTAGTTCGATAAAAACGAAATTTGACGAGGACTTTTCAGATACAAAGAGATATAAACGCGGTTTCGGAACAATATTCAAATCAATTACCGGAAACTTAGACGCCGAAGATGGCGAGTACTACACTAACTGTATAAACAAATTAAATAATGATGAACATCAATTAGAAAACTTAATCAAAAATCAAATCTCAGTTACAACTTCTGTTATCAAAAATTTCAACTCAACTATACAAAAATTACAAATTGATGAGGAAACATTGAACAAAGATATCAAAGAAATCGAGCACACGATTCAAACCATGACTCAAACGATCCAAGCTGCCGAAATAAAACTAAAATTTCTATACATTTCCGAACAACTAATGGCCAGCTATTTGTATATCGAAGACAATCTAAACGATATTTTAAATTCAATAACATTCGCCAGATTAGGAATTATTCATTCATCAATCATAACACCTGATCACTTAGTAACGGCGTTACAAGAGATTTCACAGAGTTTGCGAAGGAACAATTTACCTCTTCCGATTAAACTATCAGCAGTTGCTCAATATCTGGATATTATTGAACTAAAAGCTTTTCAACTAAATTCTAACTTAATATTTGTTTTAACAATACCTCTCATTGAACCTCAAAATTACAACACCTTTCGTCTGTACCCTATACCTATACTTGATAACAGAACTGGTCTACATCACTTTTTATCTATTTCACAAAAGTTTATCGCGAGAGACGATGATTCTTTAATGTACATGCCTATGCAAAATTTGAAAGAATGCAGACCTCTTTATTTTGGAACCAAACTATGTTCGAACCTGTTTGCTTATCCTATCGACCAAAATGCCATTTGTGAAGCTAGAATATTAAAACCATTGCCGAAACTCCCAGAAAATTGTCAAACTTCCTTCATCATTAGTCAAGGATACAACGTCCAAGAACTTGAAGACAACACATGGCTAGTAATTAATTCCGAACCACTTCACATTACCATCAACTGCCCGAAGAGAGAATCCATAACAGAGCTAATTAACAAAAATTCCATCATAAAACTAGTGAAAACAGTGCTAAAGACTTTTCCGAAATTAAGGACAATTCACATCCAATCCAAATTCCTTTTGAATGCTGCAATCACATGCCCGACAAAATCGAAATCCCAAAATTAAAACCTCTTAAATTAAACAGTCTCGACGTAGAAGATTTAGATATTGCTAAAAACAAACTAGAGCAATACTCCAAAGACCTAGACGACCTCATAAACGAACCTTTTGTGACCAAACATGTATCTTGGTTCACATACTTCATAATCACTCTCATCATCCTATTAGTTCTACTTTACATAACTTGTAAATGCAGAAGAAGAAGATGTGGAGCATTGCGAATCCAACCCTCAACGGATAACCCTCCTTCACCTCCTTCAGAGCGAAGCAGAGTATTTACCAAATTTCCTAGACTGATCCCTCCAAGAAAGCGACCCGGTATTAGACCTCAAGAAGAAGAGGACATCGAGTTAACATAGACTTTCATGTGGAGTTTTACCCTCGTCTATTAATTTAGACTATTGTATTTTATCCTTACTACGTTATGTAATGTTTTATTATCGCTTACCAATTTTAACTTTCACATTATTTTATTTTTGCTTTGTATTCATTCAACATTGTTTCAATTTATTTTTGCATTATATTCATTTAACGTTTTAACAATTTTCAAAAGTTGCTGCATAACATCAACTTTTTTATTAAGGGGGAAGTTGTTATATAATATTACACGCTATCTTATTGCGACTTAGCCATAATAAACCTTCACAGGTATATCGTATTTCACGATAACAGCTTCTCTTATTAATTGCTTATCTTCAAGATGTCATATTACACCTTTGTTTCTCATAACTTGTGCAGACTGCAGAACTGCAATTCCTTTGTTATATATTTTGTTTACTCGGGTTCTGTATGTTATAAATATGACTAAACACGCTTTGTTGAATCAGTTATTAAACTCACTTAGAATGAAGCACTTCTAATTATTGTTATATTCCTTCTCCAAGAGCCAACGTTGGCTCCACTTAAGTAAATAAAAGTTTTTAAAAAGTCATTCATGTGAACCGTGATCTAACATATATACCTGGTGTAACACGACCATGGTATACCCCTCCTTTCTTTTCTTTATTATTGAAGTTAGATTATTGAAACATCGTATGCATTTAATATACGTTATTTTTTGACGTACACATTTATTTTATTCCATTTCTAGTTCCAGCGGAAATCGTATCAATTTTTATTTTTAAGCGGAACGCCCTGTAGGTATTTTATTAAAGTTTTGAATTGTTCATAATTTTCTGAGTTCAATGATACCACATGAGTGACATTTGAACTGCCAAACTTTTTTAATTTAAATTTTATTTTTAATTTGTGTGCCCATGACTATTCCGATTTATTCCAACCAAGGCTCGGGAGATTCATCTCGGCGCCAGAGATGGCTCTCATAGACATAATATTATACTGCAAACACCTACTGAAACATTCAGAAAAATGACCAAATGGTGAAATATTCATCATTGCCAGCTACAACGTATTTTTGGTGATTTTAACTTAAAAACAGTAATGATTCTTACAAAAGTATTTAATGCATATCTAGCAAATAAAAAAACAATTATGAATCAAACACACTATCAAACGTACCTTTTTGTACTGTTTAATATGTGTGGCGTGTTTATTATGTTTATTTTCATAATAATTATATATAAAAACCCAATAAGGTGCTGGCAATATAAAACATTTTTTCCCAGTAACATGTAAAATAAACCATTTTTATATAATACTAAATCATACATAACATACAAAGTTAAAGATTAATGGCATAACACTGCCATGAATGGTGTGCATCACAAATGTACACAAGGCGATAAAGTTAAGGAATCACTCCAGATGTTCTATCCAATTCTCCAGGGCCATGTCGAGAAGGTGTTCGAGGTATTCACAGAACCTCCGTCTATTTTAGGGGCGGCCCACGCCCCCGCTCATCAATTTTTATTTCGGTGGAAATTTTTTTTTTAGATTCCCACTGTTCATCAATTTTGAAGTATGAAAAAATATTTTGTACATTTTCTGACCCCCCTCCCCTCCTCCTCATAAATTTTGAAGTATGAGGCGGCATTTTAGATTTTGCACACCAACGACCAAATCTCTAGAAACGGCTCTGCAGTCTCTCACAACGAAAAAAAAATTCATGTTATATTTGCACTCTACTATGTGAAAATAATTGTTTATAGAACTTTAATTATAAAATATATGAAATCGCCTACCCCAAAGACTCATAAAAAGATATGCCACATCGATAGTGGGGGTGGGGGAGGTGGAAGGAGTGTGGTAGTGGGGGTGAATGAAGTAAAAAAAAATTTTGCCTTTGGTTCTTATACACACACTAAATCACAATTTTATTTTTTTCACGCCCTCTATTAATAATGGGGTGGGAGTGGTAAAGGGGGTGGCTAATGCCAAAAATTTCATTGAGACCTTAGCTTATTCTCTTCTATGTACTAGATACCAATTCTACGGACTTTTACTTCAACAGAATAAGATCAAAATATAATCCAGTTCCAGATCTCCTTAAAATACATACGTGTACCAAATTTCAAGTCGCCATCTTAAACGAAATCTACTACATGTGTGAAACGTACTAAAGACATAGTTGATTCTTTTGCAATTGCAGTATTGAAGGCAATGACCCTGACCGAGTATCAACATTAGATTCCAGTGTACGGCGGTACATTTATATGTTTCTTACTAATGCGGTTTAATTATCTCCTTTAATTAGGCCACGCCGCCGAAATTGTGAAACATTGCTTTGACAAAATCCCTTTAACTATACCTACACTGTGGGAATTCTGCGCATTTACGTCAACATTTAATAAAGAGAAAGGGTAGATCATCTGAGATCGCAGTTTCGCAATTATCCAGTACAAATTATGTATGTAAGTGTCTACGGTATACAAAAATGTCTCGTGCTTTCCAGGCTGCGAAATGTAAATAATATAATTTTATATTCGTTGTAGGTCGTGAGAAATTAGTAAATTACATATGTGTGTGTGTTACTTTATGGTAGTGAAAAATACATCTGCGTGTGTGTGTTAGTTTAATGTTACATCCCCTTCTCTTCGAGTCAGTATTTATAATAAAATGACCATATTAACTTTGGATATTGCGGAATTCTCTTAAAAATGTACAAGGTAGGAGATATATTGTGTCATACTTGCATACAAATCTTTCCGCGCTGACCTAAAGCCAATCCTGATTTTGACGTCACGAAGATAAAATTCCCAAGCCTTCATTCCAACCCATATGATTCTTAGTAAAAACAGGACAATCTAGCAAAAAAACGAACATCCTATCTTTAACGGTTTAAGAGATATAATTCATTAACCGTTTTACCCCTTGACAGGCCTGTAGCTAGGGGGGGGGGCAGGACGGGCGGCGCCCGTCCTGGAGTAAGTTTCGCCCGACCTACGGTGATCGTAATGGGGGCAATTTGAACTGTCTTTTTAATATTTTGAAAGAGATTGGGTAAAAATTCGTTAATTTTTTCGGAGTAAAAAGTTTTTTTTGAATTAAATTTTTTTTGGATTTCTCCCCCCGCGCTTATCAAAAAATTTTTCGGACAAAAAAATTTTTCGGACTTTTTTACGGGCCCGTCCTGAAAAATGTTTTGCCCGCCCTGAAAGCACTTTCTAGCTACAGGCCTGCCCCTTAAGGGTAATTGGGGGTGACAAGAAAGGTCTTGTTGTTGACAAATGTATATACTAACAGATAATATAGGTGCCATGCTTTAATCATTAATTTCCCACAAACCCCCTATTTGTCGCCCTATGCGGTTCCACTATAAATGAAAATCTCCAAAACAGTTTTTGGGACAAAATACAATTTTTTCAAATGAAACTATGTTGGTACCAAGATATCATTAAATTCTACCATTAATGCGGTTGTCATTACTTAAACGGTATACCCATAAAGCATGACTGCAAATAACACCTAAAACAAATGAGGTTTCTGTCTTGAAAGTGGAATAATTAGAAAGTAGAAATATCTACTTTAAAACTAGAAATTTCTACTTTTAAAGTAGACATTTCTAGTTTTAAAATAGAAATTTCTAGTTGTTTTTGCTGTGGCCCTTCAGAACTATCCTAGAATCGAGAACCTCCTCTATTTTTAAAATTTTATGACATCGGTTAAAAAAAAACAAGAACCTTTGGTATTCTCCCTTCTGCATAATTTAAGAAATATCATGAAAAAAAATGCATAAATTTTAAAGAAATTAGGTGAAACCATCTCTTTTATTGAAATAAACCTTCCTTTCAATTTTGGCACAAAATATTTATTTAAAGTGCTATAAAATAAATTTATAATATGATAAATAAATAAATAAAAAAGATTTCGAAATTTCAATCGCTTATTGTTTAATTGCGTCAACTCATAGGGGGGGGGGGGGGAGGGGGGGCAATTTTTTTTTCAAAATATAGGTTATTATGTAATTTGCAATGGTATTAAGTAATAGAAATTTTTCTTCATTTAAACTATTTTTTGGAATTTCTTTGTAATTTTCGAAATTATAGTTAAAAACAAATTCAAATAGCGATTTTTTATCAAACCAAAAACGGTAAACGAATTATGAAAATAGATGAAAAAATCATGATTTAAATCTTTTTATTTTTATATAGGTATTTGTTGAATCATTACTTATAGATTCGTCTATGAAATCTTTACAAATTGTGAGGTATGATTCGGCGGTGGTCATTTTACTTTCACATCCAGTGGAAGTATAGTAACGACAAAAAAATTTTAAAAAATTTTTATTGTTCCAATAGGCTTAGAATGACACGAAACGTCGAGATTTTAAATTTGAGCGAAAAGAATTTCTGTCTGTCGGTCTGTCTGTAACTTTTTTTGTGCGCACGTTTACTCTAGAACCGTTTGATATATTGACTTGAAATTTGGTACACATATGTACTTTAACGAGATCTAGAACTAGATTATTTTCATCTTGTTCCGTCGAAGGGTTGGGGGGTAAATTGGGGTAAATTTGGGGAAAATAGGTAAATCAAGCAGGTAAGAGTCCATAAAATTGATATTTAGTATATACCAGAGAAGCTGAGGTCTCAAAAAAAATTTTGGCATTAGCCACCCCCACCCCATTATTAAAGGGGATGAAAAAAAATTGTGATTTAGGGTGTGTACAAGAACCAGAAACCTCAGAATGTTTTTTTACTTCATCCACCCCCTATCACCACCCCCACCCCGCTACCGATGTGGGGTATCATTTTATGGTTTTTTGGGGTAGAGCATTTCAAATATTATATTATTAAAGTTCCATAAACACATATTTCCACATACAAAATTGTTTCGTTGTGAGTGATAAAAAATCTGGATGTGGAAGTAGTGATTCCTTGGGCAGCGGTTTTTTTAGTAGAGAATATTCGAGAATATGGCGAAGTCGCTAGTCATAATTTAATTATGTGATAAAAAATTCAAATTTCATCGGACTTGCATTAAAATTGGTAGTTAGGTGTTTTAGAAGTAGCTGATAATGAATATGATATAAAAAGTTAAGAATTAAAAATCCAATATGGTTTCGTTAATTCCAATATTTTTGCAAATTTATATGAAATTTGATAAAAATAGTGGAGTCAATAGACGCTGAAAATATGCATTATTTCGGAGTAATTATGGGAAGCTTCGATTTTCCTAAAACCTTTTGATATCACTTTTACATATAGCTTGAAATAAAAAGTCATAAACATATAATCGTGAGGAAATTGTTTATTAATTATTTAAACAAAAAGAAACTTTTTTTTAACAAAATTATTATAAGTTGAAAAATTTTAAAGCAATTTAATTCAAATTGACATATAAGGGGTTTTCGAGGTCGCTGAAACAGATTATGATGTCAAAAAAAGGTAATTCAAATTGGCTGATCCAATATGGCCGACTTCCATCAAGCAATAAAATAATTCAAAACACTTTTCAATTAAATACACAATTTAAATTTTCACATAAAAACTTAAAAATAAGCAGAGAAAACATGATATTGTACATAACATTACAATATGATTCGTGAAAAAGTGCCCAAACTAGTTTTACAATGCTCTGCGGGGACACACAGCGCAGCGTGCGGGGCAGGTGATGCGTACTGCTTGCCGCGAAGATGTTGTTTTACTTTCAATCTCTTTCTATTAGTCAAACATTATAATTTGACTCATGGCCCTGTACCACGTAAATATTTTTAATATGTTTTCGATATTTCAAATGAGATGAACATATTGCAGAAACAATCAACATTGAGTCGATTCATCGAAAAAACATGATTCTTTCAATATTTCGTGAAAAGTATAGGTGTTTCATAATTGAATGCTGATCCTAAAGGGCGATAATCCTTGGGTGATTTTAAGAAAAATTCTTTATATGAACATAGGTCCACAACCGCTTTATTTCTGAGATACAGGGCGTTGAAATTTAACAAGGAAATCAGTTTTTCCCCAATATCTTTAAAACGGCTTTTTTTTTCAATTTTGGTACGCATAAAAATACATTTTTTCCAGGATAAATGTTTTTTACATTTTCATTAGTGGCGTCCCTGTCAACATGCCCTGCAATATTTTTAATAAAAAAAATGATACGCCACTTTTTTTTTAGATAAATATTATTTTCATATTTGCGGTTTATCTTGTCATAAAAATGGTTCCTTGAATTTTTTTCGTCCGGCGGACGGTTTTCGATTTAAAAAATAAAATGCATTCATTTGCTTGTCCCTATGCGATTTTTTCTCTTAGTCTCAGTTACATAATATTTGTGCTAACCAAAGCATCTAGGCAAGATTTTTATAATTTTATTAGTAACTATTATTTAATTTTAGTAATAAGTACGCATAAAAAGAATTTTTTTAATTTCAAAAACTTATAACTACTTTGAACAAAAAATACCAAAATTAAATTAATTGTTCAAAATGTCCGCCTCCTGCCTCCTGCAAGTATGCACGTTTCATAGAGCAGCGATTTCTTAAGTCTATCGTGTCGTTTTTTTTTTGGCGTAGAACCAGTTCAAACATATTAGGTTCCTTTGAGTATGTCACCGGGCATATGAAATCATATTTTACGACATTTTTTTGTGGTCTCGAACTTTTTAAATCAATAAAAAGTGAAAAAAATGTATTTTTAAAGAAAATTGTTTTTTTTTGTTTCCACCGCCATATCTTTAAAACTATTAAAGGTACCGAAATTTGTTTTGTGTCAAATTAAAGCACACACTGTAGCGCTTTTACCAATATAAACGGTTTGGGCACAATTCGCACTTTCATTTCTCTAAAAATCAAATAAACTAAAAATACATATTTTGTGTATTGAAATCTTCATCAATCGATAAACTTTTTTATTTTTGAAAATATTTGCATACATGCAGCGAAGAAAATAAAGCCTAATAATCACAAAAGTTTTTGAAAAAATATGTTTTTGCCTAAAGTGTACCGTTTGGCAACAGCGATTTTTTTTATCAGCGCTAAACGCGACATTGGACGCAATTAATACACCTCGCATGCAGGTTGGTCAGATTAGTAACGTAGAAGTAGCGTTAGTTGAATGTAGATTAATATATGGCATTCTAGGTTGGGGTGGAGTTGCTTACTGTCATCTAAAAAATTAGATATCATTCAGAAAAAATGTGCCACCCCCTCTCAGGGGGTGGCACTTAAAAAATATATATTTATTGGAGCTATAATAGAATCAAATTTTAAGAAGAAAAGGTTCCATGCAATTTTTCACATAAATTGATAGTTTTTAAGTTATAACGACTTCAAAATAAAAGCTTTTAAAAAAGGTATTTTCAAACGCCTTTCGTCAAGTATCTCGAAAAGTATTACTTTATCGAAAAAATGTTATAGACCAATTACAGAAAGCACCCTACAAACTGGGAATTAATTATATTTTTTGTTTATTGATGTAGGATTAATAATTTCGGAAATATTTAACTTTATATTTGGTATCCAAGGGTTTCGAAATTACCTTTAAAGTTTAAAATGCATTTTTTCCTAAAGCAAGTGCTTTAAATGAGCAAAAAAGAATTTGAGCATTTAGGTAATGCTACATTTTAACGAAAAACTGTATTTGAGATAATTTTTTTAGATTATTGGCTAATTAAAGTAACAAAACGAGTAAAAAATAATTTGAAAGCGCAATTAATTGTCTTTAATTTCCTTTCTTAGCATGCGTCACAATTTCTGAGGTATTTAACATTTAAACTGCATTTTTCGTCTTATGAACGTTCTGATGCCATTTGTAAACTCATATCTCCGAAACTATTAAATCTATGTAACTAAATAAACAAGCGAAATTCATTATTATTAGTTTATGAGCTTTATTTTTGGTCTCTACACATTTTTGAACAAAACTAATATTTATTGAGATATTTGGAATAGGAAAAAAAATACGTTTTATCGAAAATACCTTTATAGTTTAAACTGTATTTTTTCTAAAGCAAGTGCTGTATACGAACCAAAAAATTTGAGCATCTACGTCATGCTGTATATTAATGAGAAACCGTGTTTGAAATTAATTTTTTTTTTAATTACTGGCTAATTACAGTAACAAAATGGCGACGTTGTTATTAAAATAATGTGTAGACGGACATTGCTTCGGTCATAACTTCTTTGTTTTTTATGCTACATAAACAAATAAAAAAATAGTTAAGAGCTTAATTAATAACCTATTATTGTATCTATTAGTATCCTTGGCGTAGGTGTCACAGTTTCTGAGATATTTAACTCTCACTCTAAATAGTTATCTTACGAACACTTGGATGCCAAATGTAAACTTAAATATCGCCGAAATTATTAATCCTACATCAATAAACAAAAAATATAATTAATTCCCAGTTTGTACTTTCTGTAATTGGTCTATAACATTTTTTCGATAAAGTAATACTTTTTGAGATACTTGACGAAAGCCGTTTAGAAATACCTTTTTTTAAGCTAAAATCGCAATTTTGAAGTCGTTATAACTTAAAAACTTCAATTTATGTGAAAAATTGCATAGAACCTTTTCTTCTTAAAATATGATTGTACTTCATATATTTTTTAAGTGCCGCCCCCTCAAAGGGGGTGGCATCCACCCCCTATAAATTAACAAGCCCCCGCTCAATATAGAAACTTTTCTGTGAAACATTTACTATTATACTGCCAAAAATGAACGAAATCCGTTCAATATGACATTACTTCGAAGTTTTTTTTACCTCTAGGTACTGTACTACTAGGTACCACCTGTCTTTTTATTATTAAAAGGAGACTATTTAATATTTATTATACAATTTCTTAATATTAACAACATATGATCAATACTACTGTACAATATATGAAATATTGAACAATAATATTGATCCCCTAGATGCTTTTGATCACTACTGGTTTTGTACCTATTGATATAAGTTGAACTATTATATACACCCCGACCGGGATCGTCAGATCGTTGCAGTCGGCAGGCTTGCTACAGCCGAGCGCGCAAGAATATGACTTTGGCCTGTTAAAAAAAATCGCTGACTCAATACTATGAACGGGACATGAAAAATTTTTATCCTAAAAACTTTTTTCAACTATTGGCTTCAATTTGTACGCAGCATGTATATACAAATTTTCATAAATAAACTTTTTTCTCGATTGCCTAAAATTACGTTACTGAAAATAACAAGTTTGAGTTTCCTATTATTTTACCAACTTAAAAAAAAATAAATCGGGTTCACGTGAGACGTTGTTCGAAGCGCTATTGTGTCTACTTTAATCTAAAAAAAAAATAGCTTGATAGCACAAATATTTTCAGAGATATAGCGGTGGAGACGTTAAAAAACATATTTCATTAAAAATCTATTTTTTTGAGTTTTTCCGAAATAAAAAAGCTCTCGACCACCGAAAAATGTCGTAAAAAACGATTTCGTGTACACGATTATCTTACTAAAGAATCCCACTAAGTCTGGTTTGGTTCTACGCCGGTTTTTTTTTCTCGAAAACTAAGCGACTTTACTTCCAGATTTTACTCTACTATCAGCCCTCCTTCTCAATGTCTCTCGTACTCTTTGGAAAATTCCTTCTTTACGTTTATAAAATAAGGAAATGTGTTCTTAGTATACTAGATGTTTCCTGGAAAATATGTATTTTTATGCGTACTTTGCATGTAAAAAAATTGGAAAAAAAACCGTTTTAGAGATATTGGGGAAAAACTGATTTTTTGTTAAATTTCAACACCCTGTATCTCAGAAATAAAGCGATTGCGGACCAATGTTCATATAAAGAATTTTTCTTAAAATCACCCAAGGATTATCGCCCTTTAGGATCAGCATTCAATTATGAAACACCCTGTATATATTCCAAAATTTTTCATCAGATTTACTTATATTGAGGTCCTACTATAAACGTATGCTGCATATGTAGGCTAAATACATTTTTTATAAAAGTAATTAACGTTTATTTTACCCATAATTTCACGAATTTTAGAGCAATTTTTTTTTTATTATTTTCGTAGAAAAGAGGTTAATTTAATTTTTAAGGTAAATCCCCTTGAAGAATCTTAAAGTACACATATCAAGCTTTAAAAATTGCACCTACAGAGATCTAATAACGCGATTTAAACCAGAGAAATAAGTGGTTAAATAAGTCAGTTATATCAAATTTTATCATATTCTCAAAATTTTGAAAGTCTACATCATCAAAAATAAATTTTTGAGATTTTTTCACTCATTGGATTTTTGTATACATTACTTCAAGAGTAAAATGTGAAAGGCCCAAGTTTTTGTCTTTAAATTTTTAGAAATGCTTTTATGTATTTCATCGCAAATCTCCTACAAACATTCATCTATTTGAAAATATAATTATTCAATATCTACATGTTTCTTCCTTCATTTAAGCTTTTGTGAAGTCGCGCGCGCTTCGCACGCCGTAATTATCTGTCTCCTTGTTCCACTTTCGTGCGTTAAACAAAAAATCTGGAGCCTACATTTTTGATCGTACAAAAAAACTTCATAATCATTTTTGATGTGAAACTTCCCGTACTTTCAAACGGCGCAATTACTTTTTGAATGAAAAAATATTTTAAGATATATTTGACAAAGACTGGTATTTTGCAACTAACTTGTTTAATAACAAATTACGCTGAAGGACTATTGTTGGTAACTTTTGGTATGTTGTTCCTGACATGTTCAGAGATGTATTCTCAAAAGTTACCGTTTCCCGGAATTTCTTTGAAGTGAAAATCTCTATTGACTCCACTAAAAGTGGTTTCAGGATTCTCTGATGAAAAGCTTAGTGCTATAATACTACGGGAGCACACCCTAAGTTTCCGTGCACTCCCCCGCCCGATCCTTTAGGACAATGTTTTTCATTTTCATAAAGATTAAAGCCCAAGGAACAATTTAAGACATGTCCTAAAAAAAAATTGGCTGCACTTTCAAAATGGCGTCCGTTAATAAAAAATTTGCAAATATGGTTTTTGTCATTTAACACAAAAACTAAAAAAGATGGAGAAAAACTTTCTGTACAAAAAATAAAGTGCATAAAATTTTCTACAATTTTGTTCCTACACAATATTTGCATTGGAGTTACCATTTTCCAGATAAATGATTAATCTCTTAAAATAAAATATAAAATTCAATATAAAACGTAACACGTACTGCGGAAGCCCACCCTAACTGTCCGTGTACCCCTTTGATCCTTGAGGACAATGTTTTTCAAAAAGATTAAAGCCTAAAGAACAATTTAAGACATGTACTAAAAAAAGCTGGCTGTACTTTCAAAATTGCGTCCGTTTAAAAAAAAATGCACATATCGTTTTTGTCATTTAACACAGAAACTAAAAAAGATGGAGAAAAACTTTCTGCACAAGAAACAAAGTGCAAAAAATTTTCTACAATTTTGTTCCTATACAATATTTGGATAGGAGTTACCGTTTTCCAGATACCACACTGTTACCATTTTCGAGATAAATGTCTGCAAATTATAATATTATTATTAATATTTTTTTTCAGTTTGTTTTATTTAATGTTTATGTTAATAATATAAAGTTATATTATACGCCTTACAATCATTGTCACATTTATTTCCTCTAAGTGATTTACCGATATATGAATTCCCCCATGTTTTCTTAATTTTGGACTCATTTATCTGGAAAATGGTAATTCCTATCAAAATATTGTATAGGTACAAAATTGTAGAAAATTTTATGCACGTCTTTTTTTGTGAAAAAAGTTTTTGTCCATCTTTTTTAGTTATTGTGTTAAACGACAAAAACAACATTGGCAACAGTTTTTTTTCAACATATGGCCGCCATTTTGAAAATACAGCCAGTTTTTTTTTTTAGAATATGTCTTAAATTGTTCCTTAGGCTTCAATCTTTATGAAAAACATTGTCCCCAAGGATCTGGCGGGGGGTGCACGTACAGCTAGGGAGGGCTCCCCGACTATAAAGTTTAAAAAGTCCTAAGGAACTTAACGACGGATATTTTAATATGTAGAGGCTATAGATATAGAGGCCACTAAAAAAGGTGAAAGAAAATTTTGCAAAAAATTACGAAATAAAATTTCAATTTCAAATTTAATAGCGTCATTTGAAGTTTAATGCATGATAGGCGGAAATGATTTTTTTATTTGTCTTTCAAAGGGTTGTATTTTACAAAATAAATTTTTGTACTTTTTTTCACTTCATGCATATTATAATTTAGTGTTTCAAGAAAAGGATTCTATAATATGAAGTTGTTTAATAAATAATTATAAGAATGACAGTTGTTTGACTAAAATAAGTGAAAAAGGAGGAGGGTCCATAAGGTCGGTTTTCGGCCTAATTTATTTTTGAACAAAAAAAACTGAAAAACATGTTTTTATTATTTACTATCAATATCGAATCGATTCCACCCCAAACGAAACTTTCTTCCACCCTCCCTTTTTACCCATCCTCCCCCCTCCCACCTCTTCCGTAATAACGAAAATACACGTAAAATCAAAAATATCCTTATTCAGTAACAGTCATGTTAAAATGTTTCAATGACCTGCAAAAAAATCAACTGAATGCTGGTTATTTAATAGTTTAGGAGGGTGTAAAAAGGGGAGGCGAGTGCGGGAAAGTTTCGTTCTGGGGTGGAATCGATTCGATATTGATAGTAAAGAATAAAAACATCCCAGCTAACATAGTGACGTCATTATTACGTCAATCATTGGACACTATTTGGTCAGTACTTACGTCAAATGTTACGTATTATTGACGTGAAAATGACGAAAATCTGTCACATCCCAGAGACGTCATCCGATGACGTCTTATCCACTTATTACATGACGTCTTAAGTATGTCTGGGGTGACGTAACTCGTTTATTGTATGTAAAAATGACGTCATAATTGTTGTTACGTCATTAGTATCCCAGACAGCACCGTATATTCTAAGAATATTCTGTAATTATGCAAAAAAGAATGAATATATTCTGATTAATTATGGAATAATCCTGGAATATATATAAGATAACGGATTATTCTAGTAATATAATTTTAAATATATACCTGGAATATTCAGCATGAATATGATAGTAATATTCATTTTGGAATATATATATTCCCTCCTGGGTCAAGAATATTCTAACACTTTGAGAATGAAAAAATAATATTAATTGTTACTCAACCAAATCAACGTTTTATAAAAGCTTTTAATTTTTTCTGTAAAATGTATATATTCGTGTTATTATTTATTTCAATTAATAAAAAATATTTAATATGACTATAATGATTATATTATACAATGATGTTATTCCCAGTTTTAAACAAAAGCTCAATCCATATTTTTGTTATCAGGTTATCAGGTTTGAGCAGTGCAGCCAAGAGTAGACTTCAGAAATAAAGCCATGCACATGTATATAGTGTTTTAAACTACCCGCGATTTTTTCCTATTTACGTATCTCATAACATAACCTCAATATCAGAATTTACGTGCTTTAATCGTTTGTTATTGTTGAGATACTTAAGTGTTTTTTATGTGTAGTATAAGTGATAAGTGACCGATGAACAATAAGTAAGTACATTAATCTTTTTTATAGGGAAAATTTAACAGGGCATCACGTCACTCGTATATTTTCTTACTTAAATGAAAAGAAAAAGGGATAGAAATACTACTGGTACTGGAGCAGCTTCATAGATAACTTAATAGAACTCTAAAACTCCATTAGACCATAATACTGATATAAATCAGAGACAGTTATTACAGTTGAACCAAAGCTTACCAACAAATTCTTCACATTTACAAGAAAGTTAGTACTTATGATTGCATCAGTCAAAATAATAAACTTTTAATCATAGTACTGCAGGCACCACGAACTTAATAAGTAGTGTTCATTTAGAGAATATTGTTAGAAGTAATGTTTCAAATAGTGGCAGTGAAAGTAATTTATTGGAAAGCGATTCTGGCGAAAATTTTAATTGTAGCGCTAGTTTTGGTGAGCAGAGCTGTCGCACAGAAAATTACTATACTTCCATGTACCTGAAGTTTCGAACGTTCACTTGAACGAATTTCATTTGAAAAGGAAAGATTAATAAAAATTATAAATCGACTTAGACGTACCACTTTTACGGTAATATTTGTTGGCAACGATAGTATCACAGTAGAGAAAAGACCAGTAGTCCGACTCAGCCGGAACAGTTGTATAAGATTTTCAGTGCGCATGCGATGCACGTGGGATTAAACTTTTCGATGCGCAGTGGACGGCACGACGACAGTGGACGGCAGTGATGATAAAGGGTGGGGCGGATGTTTATTTTTGTTTACGTTTACGTTTCTGAACAGTCCCCACTATCGACGAAATGCGCGTGGGATAGAAACAGTAGATGCGCAGTGGATTAAAAAAAATAAAATCGAATACAACAAATATCAAAGGGACCGCTGCGAGTGAAACTACTGGTCTTTTCTCTACTGTGATAGTATCGTTGCCAGCAAATATTACCAGAAAAATTGTACGTCCAAGTCGATTAACTTCAAATTTTCAATTTAAATTCGTTCAACTGAACGTTCGAAACTTCAGGTACATATACTTCCTGGAATATGTGACTAGCAAATGATAACCCTCTGTGCTTAGAGGCAATGGACAGATAATTTGTAGTAACTTTTATTACAAGATTTCATTTTTTAATCAATCTTTTCTATTATTTTTTGTAAAAAGATATTAATTACCTGTTTGTATTTTTTTTTTCTAGATTGCTAGTATGTGTAGATTGGGTGGCGATAATTACAAGGAATGTTCATGCCGCTTTATGTGAAAAGTAATGAGTGATGACTTGGCCAAGCTTTACAGTTTACACGGACACAAAGACAAAAAGGTGTATTCCAAAACAGCACTTTTCGCAACAGTTACAGGTAATTATTCAACATAATATATTTATTTGCGGTTTGGATATATACTTGCTTAAATGAGAAACAAGCCTGTAACTCTATTTTTTGCACGATTTGAATATTTTTTTTTTTATGTAGAGTGACAATATTTCTATGTGTACGTGACAGTAATTTGGTTTTAATTTACATACACGGCCTCCTGCGAAGCATTTTTTCACCAAAAACAGTAAATCATATTAGCAATTTTTTTTTAAACAGATGATATAATATCCTTCTATTTTGATTTTTTAGGAGGTGGAGGATAAAGTAAAAACAAATTTTGAATCCTTTGGTTCTTGTACATACGCTAAATCATGGGCGGCTAATGCTAAAAAATGTTTTGAAATATTAGCGTCTCTTATACAGTGTGACCCACTTAAGATCGCAACACCCCTGTATACCCATTAATTGATGCTTGATTAACTTCATTTTTTGTTCAGAATAATGCACAGATGCTGATTAAGAATACCTTAGTATTTTTTTTCTAAAAAAATCCCTAATACTTTTTTTTGAAAAATCGGCTTTTGAAACCCCCTTAAAATCGCACGCTACTGACATATATCACATATTACCAAGTTCAAAGAATCACCTTATCGATCTTTTCTTACCACCAAAATTTGAAGTTAATGAAGCATCAATTAACGGGTATACAGAGGTGTTGCGATCTTAGTTGGGTCACACTGTATGTACTAAATACCAGTTTTATGGGCTCTTGCTTGATTTACCTATGTACTCCTATTTACCCAATTTGCCCCTCAACCCTTCAATGGAATAAGATCAGAATATAATCCTCGTTGAAATACATATAATTCAAATCAATATGTTAAACGGTTCCAGAGTAATTGTGCGCATAAAAAAAAGTTACAGACCGACGTACATTTTTTTTTTGCTCAAACTTAAAATCTCGACGTTTCATGACATTCTAAGTCTATTTGAGCAATAAAATTTTTCAAATTTTTTTTGCGCTACTACTATACTTCCAAGTAATTACAAAATACAAAAATATGAGTTGATTCTGGGTTTTACCATTAGCTTTCTTCAATACACAAGTTTAAATTCTAAATTCTCATTTATTGAATTATAAAATGTAAAATGGCTCTGCCGTATAATAAATAAATAAATAAATAAAAATAAAAATCCTATAAAATGTTTTCTTTTTTTTTAGAAACAATGAAGCGGGCAAAGAAGATTAGTCTTAAGATAGATTCAAAATATAAATATATTTATTTAAATACTTAATAAATAATTCTGCAGTATTATATTTTCAATATTTTATTTTCCCATATTTTTAGAATTTTTAGGAAGAAGGCACTAATATGCAAGGAGTGGAAAGTTTTCAGGTGATTACTGTTATTATTTTACATTTTAATTTTTATATAATTATTTAAATCGAAAAGTAAGATAATCAGATATCAAGCTGAAGGAGCTGCTGTAAAGAATTGCGAGTGTCTTTCCTCATACAGGTGCGTTTTGATGATGTATTAGTTTTATTTCTGCTTTTACCAAAAGTGACCCACGTATACCAGAGGACCTGTATACATTCTCACGGGAATATTCCTGAAACCAGCCTAAGGGAATATCCTATATAAACCTAGATTATTCCAGGAATATAAATATATATTCCAGGCAAAAGCTGTGAATATGTTTGAAACATGTAAATATTCCTGGATTATTCTTGGAATAATTTGGTAATATTCTTAAAGGAATAATCTAGGTTTGTGTAGGATATTCCCATTGGCCGATTCTAAGAATATTCCCTGGAGAATTTATATATTCCCGGCCTATTCTAAGAATGATTCTTTATTCTCAAGAGAATATTCAGGAATATTCTAAGATTATATTGTGCTGTCTGGGTATGTCTGTTACTAACGCACGTTTAAGGATTCCAGGTCTAGGAGGTCTCCATTTTCCAATATATGATGGGTTACAGGATGAGCCGCTATGTAGATGAATGGACAATTCATAGGTTAAGCACCCGCTGGTTTCATCATAAAACCAGTGAGTTCTTTAACCCATTAAACAGATTAGTGATGGGCTGCTAAATAGCAGTCTGCTATTTTTTAACTGCTATTTGCTTCATAGCAGTAGCAACTGTTACGAGCTCTGATAAATAGCTGCTATTTTTATAGCAGGTTGAAATCACTCGCTGAGTGCCAACGCGCCTTTGCAGCAACACAAGCAGACCCAATAGCAGTGATAGCGGCCAAGCGGGTCCACAGTCCACAGTGCAGAGCACTTAGGAAGGGAATATGTAATTTATGTAAAACTATTTTATTTTAACAATATTTAACACATGATTATGTTCGTCTGCTCAAATATTTTAATTTTAGAGGAATATAAAAAATAAACTAATAAATGTTATACAGACAAATTATATTTCTTTTGAAACTAATCGTATTTAACTATCCATACAGCGATTGCGTTTTTTTTTTAATTAAGTTTCATTTGTTATCTGTTAATACGCGCCATTTAGCCAAAACAACTAATGCTAAGAAATAGCTGCTATTAAAATAGCAGCTATTTTTAACTGCTAAATGAAAATAGCAGTAGCAGAAGTAGCTGCTACACAAAAATAGCTGGTTCGACCCATCACTAAAACAGATAGCATAAAACCTGTATGCTGGCTTCAGTCTAGCTACAGAATAAATGATCCTTAACACCTGATTGTTATAAGATCCATCCAAATAAATCGATGCTCCCTGAAAGAATTTGAACATTGCAATCTATGCTATTTACTTTCTATAACTTTATAAGAGTATAAGATAAAGTATGACTAATTATTGTCAGTGATGTGTATGTGGCGCCATCTAGAAAGAATTTCTGCTGCAAACTACATGGTAAGCAAGCAAATTTTATGCATTAATAGAGATGAGTGTAGAAAAACGTTAAAAACCCACACAGCACAGGATGGCCACGGGATATCCTAAAATGATCCCGTATATTCGATAAATGGATTGTTCATTTGGGGTGTCGATAGGAAGTCCACTGGTTACCCTGCCAAAAATTCCACATAGAAACTTATAAAAAAAAGTGATGCGGTTTTATCGTTCCTATAAGTTATATTAGTATTATACAGACAGGATTTTATCTGTTTTATTAAGTTTTAAATCGTTTATGAAACAGTAATTCCGAATGAGCTATTTGGAATTATCATGTTGCCCTTTCATGAGTATTTATATGAAATATACATCAACAAATCTACAGTTTAGTGTCTGCAAATGCACTCTTGCCCTTATATCTGTAAACATATGGAATTACAGATACAACTTTAAAGAGATTCTAAACTTTTCTATAAGTAATATCATAAGAGTTCCAGTCCGTCCTTTATCCAGTATCTATCGTATGTAACACACCATTTATCAACATGTTTTTACCCAGTAAACATTAATGTAACTTTACCTCTCTGAGAGGTAAGATTAATAGAACATTTTTATATAAAATATTTTACATAATTTTACATAGCATATACGTAAAATAATATCATATTTAAGTCAACATATTAACTTAATTACTTATACACAAGTTTACATATTTGCTACATAATTTTACTTAAAAATGTTTACCTACTTCATTTTACGACATCGAACTCATGAACGCGTCAGTGTCGCACGCCAGTGTAAAATGATGTAAAGTCTAACGTTTGTGTTTTTTGATCATTTTTGTGAAAAATTGTGGATGATGTCTTTTAATAACTTTGATGCAGAAGTGTGAACCATAAAGCGTTGTGACTTCTTTAAATATTATTTTGTTTGGACGTTTTATTAGTGTAGAGGTTAGGTACAAACATAAACATGCCCTCTTGTTTGCGAATTTGGTGTACATACCTATATTGAAGGTGCAGCACCATTTTCCAGTGAAAGTAAGTTTGTGTTGTACCATTTTTATAAAGATATTTATTTAAATGAAACGTAATCTTTTTATAGGTTAGAATTATTTCATGGGCAATCGTTATTCTCGACAGACAATGATATCATTACATGGATTTTGTTACACAAAAGCTGTATGTTGGTGCTGCTCCTACATTATTAAGTTCAACTGAATCCAGCGTAAGAAGTTGTAATTCAAGGAAACCTAGATCACAAGCTTTTGCGAAGTAAGTACTATGCATAGGTATGGTTATTGTTTACCGACATCTTATAGCACCTACTTTGTGTTCGTTATTGTATTGTACATATGTTTCAAGGTTTTGTGTAAAGTAGGCTAATATTTTCCTGCAATTTTTCTTTTGTCCAAAATTGGCTTAAGCACGTCAAAATAATTCAGAAAAATTAGATCATAACCTTAGGACAAATCCATTGCCCCTTTTTAGGGGATAAAAGGGGTGGTAACCAAAAACTGATAATTTTTTTTTAATATCAGAATCGGTTTCAACATGTTAAAAAACAGGATTAATGGTTCTGATCAAAAGCGCAGCCCCTTTTCTTGTTTTCTTGTGATTAATGATATTGCTTGTATCGCCATTAAAAAAATTAATTTGATCATTATAAAACTACGAAGAAAACTAAAATTGTCTAAAACTTCATGGTTAATTTTGTTGCAATAAATAAAGACAATTAAGATTTGTCATTATTAAAAATATGCTTCTGGTAGAATTAAATCATCTTGGTAAAGGTCCCCGCGCATTTTCTTATATCAAATGGCTCTCGGTGAATGTAATAGTATAATATAATTTAATATTTATACAAAAAACACTTAAGTAACAGTAACAAGTTTGAAAATTGAATCGTTGATTGTTTACTATTCAGTGGGGTTAATTAACAATTTGTTTATATGACTGTTAAAGAAACTACTTTTATCATGGGATTCTCACAAGATTGATGCACTCGTCTACAACTTATGCATGAAAAAAGTACTGTTTTACACACTTGTTGCATAAATAAGTAGGTATTTTAAAATTATTTAAAACAATTTTTTGAGTTATTTAACAAATGCATTTTTTTCATGCTTCACGGCTGCCAATTGGCGTAGAAAACCCCGTTTTTTTAAATTGTTTCTTTTTTGTGATCTTTTGAAGCATTCTAATAATTTTTAATTGTTTAATTCTGAGAAAAAACGTTCTTTATAAAAAATTTAAAATGATTTTAAATAGTTTAAAAAAATTTTGTTAACACCACTGAAGAGTAGGAGAAAAATCTACATTCTAAAACAAATTGTTCTATGACTTGATGCACTTAAACAGTCAACGGTTCAATTTTCGACTTTGTTATTATTTTTTTGTCGTTGTTATAAACATTTCCACTTGAAATTTGGTGTGATGATTTAATGGGCTTATTAAGCATATTTTTTTATTACATTTTGTAAAAAAATCTCTTAATTTTAGAGCGAAATTCAAAAAACCAGGATATTCTAAGATCTAAGAGGCTTTAAAATTGATCAAGAATATAGAAGCTGCGTGAAGTCATTCACTCCTAGTTGCATTTTCATTCCCCTTTTTTTTGGCAGTTATATGCTGCATACTCTTATGTTGAAATACTCCAATAATCCCCAAATCACCATCTCTGACAGATTAAACAAATCTGATTTTAAATAGCTGGGTATAACAGTGTAAACTCAACTTTGAGGCAGACTTTTGGATTGAATGACAGCACTTTGAGCACATCGTTTCATGTTTAAAGCAGTATACTTCTGAAACTTATCGGATCGACCTCAAATTTTCCATTCCATTGGAAGCGTGTTTTCGTAAAGTTTTGTTAAAATATATACATTATTATTTAAGCTATCATAAATTGTTTAATAACTTAACAAATTGATCAAAATAGTTTGCATCTAGTTTTCTTCACAATTTAGTAAAGGGATACAAGCTATATAACCAGATTTACTACACTATACAGGGTGCGCCACTTAAAACTCCCCAGACTTGTAACTTTTTTATTTTCGAAGCGATGACCATGTTGGGCACATCAACTTGTAGACATTTTTAAAGCCTTTAAATATCCATACAGACTGATTAATTTTTTTTGAATGGTTAAGAAAGGAAACTTAATTTCTTTGAATATTTTTTTACCTCACCCTGTACATGGATTGTGTTATTGTTTTCTTATAAAGGTTTTAGTTAGCTTCAATTTATGTTATTAAAATAAAAAAACTTAAGAAATAAAAAATTTGCAATTTCCTACTTAGTACATTTTAATATAAGTTAGTTTTTAAAAATATTTTTTTAAATTTTTTGTTACTGTTTTATTACGCTGAATATTGTTTGTGATATGTCTTTTACAGATAAAGCATAAAATTATTATTTACATTCCTTTCAAAGTAATTAAAAAAAAAATCAGTTTGGAGTGTTTTTAATTCCTTTCTCTAAAACCAAAAAGAATTTCGAATATGACGTAATAATATAAATTGAAGCTAATTAAAACCTTAAGAAAACATTAATGTAGTTCATGCACAGGGTGACGTAAAAAAATATTCAAGGAAATTAAGATTTCTTTCTTAACAATTTAAAAAAAAATTTTTTTTTTAAATGCTTTAAAAATATCTACAATTTGATGTGCCTTAAAAAATAAGAAAATTACAAGCCTGAGGAGTTTTAAATGGTGCACCACCCCCTATATGAAATAGACTAATATTTCAATTATTTTCACAGGTTGTGTAACTGATGTTCAAATAGCAAATGTCAGAGTGATGAAGGCTGACCAAAGAACGAGTACAATCAGAAACGACCCGAGAAATGCTTAACACTTATTGTAGATATACTTAGTTAACTTGAATATAGAATAGTTATACAAAAGACACTAGTATTAATCTCTCCTAAATCAACAGTTAATAAAATAAATTAAATGAAATTTGAGCTTTACTAGGAATGCAAGGCAAGATAGGTAGGTGGGTATACATCAGTGGAGAAGAAAAAATATCGTATAGCTGCTTTCTAAAGGACATATAGGTCACTATCAAGTGGTTGAATATACATACACTGAAAAAAAAATGGTTTGATTCAAGCATATATTGGTTTATATATACGCAAATAAATGTATTCTTCATATAAAACAAATACATTTGTGGCAAGTAATCAAAAGCTGGTAGTAAATTAATTATTCTTGAAATAAATGTACTTGTTTTATATGAAGAATATATTTATTTGCGTATATATATATAAACCAATATATTCTTGAATCAAACCATTTTTTTTTTCAGTGTATATGCTACATTATAAAGAGATAAAATTAGTTACCTATGCTTTACATAGCAAGTGGCTGAATATACATATACGCTACGTCATTTGTTCTATACCGTGAGGTCACAGTGTTACCTCTTCACTATGTAAAAATCATATGCACATGTTGCTGACATTTCGCAGAGTATGCACATATGATTATGCGTCACATTTTACATAGCACGTTACTTCTGCGAAACTTAGTTTACGTAGCATTTACGTATATGCTATATATGTATGTTTGCTGGGTATTGTAAATTTCAACATTGTCTTTTTATTAGTATTAATGTGGATATACATGTCAATAAATGTACAGTTTCAATTGTATGTTTTACAGATGTATTTTTATTGTAAACTTCCATTTTACTTTTTTATTAGTATTAATTTGGATATGCATGCCGACAAATGTACAGTTTAAATTGCATATTTCAAATAGAAATACTAATATAGTGGTAAACACAAAATACTGCAAAGTCCTCATTTCCTCGGGTGTTCCTGTTCTAGCCTAGAAGCAATGAATGAGTTTACTTTTAATTCAACAAACACACGTCAGTTCCTTAGGTCAGATTAGATTAGATATGAATTAGCGACACGTATATAGCTCCCTCTACTGGAGCCTGGAGTAAAGTTGCTGCTGAAATTTCTATCAGTTTATACCAGAATGGAGCAGCAAAATGAGTCAAGCCGTATTAATTTGTAAATCCAAACATTTACTTAGACCACATCAATGAGAATTTATGAGAACAGTATCTAATGTAAAACGTGCGGCTTTCCGTGGTTAAATGGCAAGTGTTTCTATAAGAAACGAGCTGCATTAGGTTAGAACAGTTTTGATTTGCAATTGAAGATTACAAATTATAATGTTTGAATAGGGATTTATGAGATCAGTTTCTATGAGTATTAATGTTTTTTTTCAGTAATATATTAAATGTGTTTTCATTTGTTTGAATGGGTAAAAAGAAAGGTCAGTTTTCAACTGCAATTACAAATACAAGTTTAATCACTTCGAATGGGGTTATATGCGATCAAATTCTAAAAGTATTTATGCTGTTTTCCGAATATAATTGTGATGAGGTTTAATCAGTAACAAATTGTTCACTACATGTTAACTGTTCTAACCTAATGCAGCTCTTTTCTTAAAGAAACACTTGTCTTTTAATCACGAAAAGCCGCACGAATTACATTAGATACTGTGCTCATAAATTCTCATTGATGTGGTATAAGTAAATGTTTGGATTTACAAATGGATATGACTTGACTCATTTTGCTGGTCAATTCGGATATAAACTGACAACAATTTCAACAGCAACTTTACCTAACTCTTATAGAAACTTATTGACCATATAGATTCTCATAGATACTTATTAATTTTTGATAATTGTGTTGCATTGATGACGTTAATCATTGATGTCAATAAACTTTAGTTTTAGTTTTAGTTTGGTAAATATTAACACATTTTTACGGTAAGGTAAGTACCTGCTTGTTAATATAAATACGTAGAGAGCATATTTAGGTTATTTTTGATTTAAATACTAATTATTTTCTTACCAATTGACGACAAAATGCAGTCATATTGTATTTGGTTTAATTATTACCTATCATTTATTTTGCTCTAGTATATTATTTTAGTACTAGTCCTATAGGGAAAGATTGAAAAAAATGACTAACACGAAAAAAATTTGTGCAGACTTTGGTTAGAGGTTCAAAATAGGCTAAAGTTCACGAAACAAAAAAGTTTAGGAGTTTTACGGATCCGCGGGAAACTATAAGGGGGGTGAAAAGGGGTATTTTTAATTAAAAAATCGGTTTTTGGGTGTTTTTAAATTAATTTTATAGCAATTAACCGAAATACAGCCATTTTTCGATGGGGGGGATGGCGGATGGAATTTTTTTCCAAAACAAGTGTTTTCAAGGGACAAAATAAATTGAGCATCTAGGTGATGCTATATATTAACGAGTAACGAGAAATTAGTTACTGAGCAATTACAATAACAAAATGCCGACATTTTGTTAACAAAAATGTGAAAACGCACATTGAATCGAACATAACTTCTTTATTTTTTGTCATGTAGAAACAAACAAAAAATAATTTTAAAGACTGATTAATTACCTTTAATTTTGTTTCTTAGAACTTTTGACGCAAGTGTCACAGTTTCTAAGTTATTCAACATTTTAAACTAAATGCTTCATCCTAAAAACGGTCCGATACCATCTATATCATTAAATATCTCCCAAACAATTAACCCTAGACACAAATATATAAACAAAATAAATTTATTCTCAGTTTATAAGTTTCATTTTTGATGTCCACCGTATTTTCTCTTAAACTAATATTTATTCAGATATTTGCAGAGAAACAAGAATACCTATTACGTTTTTTTTTAAATTCCTGTACAGTTTAAAATGCATTTTTTTTCTAATGCAAGAGCTGTAAGTGGATGAAAAAATTTGAGCGTCTAGGTTACACTATATTAACGAAAAAGTAGGTATATGGGAATATATTTTTTTTAATTATTGACTACTTACATTAACAAAATTGCAACGTTTTTATTTTAAAAAATAAAATGTGAAAAAGTACATTGTTTCTGTCATAACTTTTTTGTTTTTAAATAGAAAATAATCATTTGAAAGCCTAATTAATAGTTTTTTATTTTGGTTATTAGCGTTTTTGGCCATTTAAACTAAATACTTCGTCTTATAAACGTTCGGACGCCTCCTTTAGACTTCCAGATCTCCGAAACAACTCTACAAAAATTAGAAAAAAATGAAATTCATCCTTAATTTAGTAGCTTTCTTATTTGTCTCTAGCATGTTTTTGCTCAATGTAATACCTTTCGAGTTATTTGACAAAAAAGTATTTGAAATGCCACTTTTTCAAGCTAAAATCCCAAATTTTCTAGTAAGTATAGTTGTTATTAAATTAACTTAAAACTATCAAATTATATGAAAAGTTTACTTTACTTTTATGCATTTACTATTAAGCTGGCAAAAATGAACGAGATCTAATTCATATGATACCTATTCCGAAGTTAAAACCTCTAGTATTTCGGTTAATTATTGCTATAAAATTTAAAAAAAAAACACCAAATTAAAGATAATTTTGTCAGAAATAACTTTAATTTGAACTATTTTTTCGTAAATGCCATATTTTCCGAGAAAATAGAGAAAAATCGATTTTTTAATTAAAAATACCCCTGTTCACCCCCCTATATGTTCCCGCGGATCCGTAAAACTCCTAAACTTTTTTGTTTCGTGAATTTTGGCCTATTTTGAACCTACAACCAAAGTTTAAGGTCTGCACAATTTTACTTCCACATCCAGTGGAAGTATAGTAACGTCAAAAAATTTTTTAAAAAGTTTGATTGTTCAAATAGGCTTAAAATGTCGTGAAACGTCGAGATTTTAAGTTTGAGCGAAAAAAAATTTCGGTCTGTCTGTCGGTCTGCCTATAACTTTTTGTTGTGTGCACGTTTACTCTGGAACCGTTTGATATTGACTTGAAACTTGGTACACATATGTACTTTAACGAGATCTAGAACTAGATTATAATTTCATCTTGTTCCGTCGAAGGGTTGGGGGGTAAATTGGAGTAAATTTGGGGTAAATGGGTAAATCAAGCAGGTAAGAGTCCATAAAATTGGTATTTAGTATTTACAAGAGAAGCTAAGGTCTCAAAAAATTTTTGGCATTAGCCACCCCCACCCCATTATTAAAGGGGATAGAAAAAATTTGTGATTTAGTGTATGTGCAAGAACCAGAAACCTCAAAATATTTTTTTACTTCATCCACCCCCACTACCACCCCCTTATCACCACCCCCACCCCACTACCGATGCGGGGTATCGTTTTATGGATTTTTGGGGAAGACGATTTCAAATATTATATTATTAAAGTTAAAACAATTATTTCCACATATAAAATTTTTTCGTTGTGAGTGACTTGGATAGAGAATCTGGATGTGGAAGTAATGATTCCTTGGGCAGCGGTTTTTTTCGAGTTAAAGTAAAGTTTTCCTGTACTATATATCGGGTATTGCCTAATTATATCTATAGTATAAATAGGTACCCCAGTCAAATTAGAACAAGTTTCGACGTTTGACGGAAAAAACTCATAAAGTGTTGAAACTTGGCAGAGATGTCCATTAAGGCTTACCTACTATTAAACATACTAAAAGTCCCCAGCTCAAACTGTTGCGCTCGAGCCACCATCTTGTAGAAATGGCGGTCCGATTCAGTTCATTGCTTATATTTTTCTAAGCATTAGCGATATCGAAATTATGTTTCTATAAAAAATATAAAGCTTATAAAATTCTGTACAGAAAGTGTTATATGCATTTTTTTCGTATCTATTATTATTTACTCTTTGGAAATACGAAAACAAAGAGTATATTGCATTTCATCGACAGATTTCAACAATTGTGAATATCACTCGTAGATAATAAAAATACATCATTGTATTGTCATAAGGTACGCGACACCTTTCAAAATGTCCTTTCTGTCAGTCCGTTCGTCTGTTCGTCTGTCTCTCCGTCCGTCATGTCTCTTTTAAGCTAAATAACTTAAAAAAGAAAAGCTTGATTTTATTGAAATTTGGACAATAAATTAGTTGTTAGCTATAAGAACAATACCAGCGTTTAAAAAAAAAACAATCAGTGAAAAATATGTCATGATTGTAGGTTTAAGTGACATACTTGCAATTTTAATGATCTCCCGATGATTCCATCTTGATTATCGAAACGTTGGTCAGTATTTTGTGCAGTATCTCTGTATTTCTAGAATCTTATCGAAGGTTACAACACTCTTCACGTGCTTTTTTTTTCATAAAATGTTTTATAACCTTTATATTTATTAATCGATTTTTTTTTCAAAATTAGTAGTTATTCATTTAGCTAACACTAACTTACTGTCCAAATTTCAATAAAATCGGACTTTTCTCTTTTAAATTATCATACTCGCAAAAAGTGCCGTACAGAGACAGATAGACAAACTGACAGACTGACAGACATGTACGACGGATATTTTAAAGTTATCCGGAATTGAATTTTATTTTTTTTTACGAGTGACATTTCCGATTTTAGAAATGTGTAGATCAAATATAATTTTCGTATTTTAATAGATACGGAAAAAAATATATTACATTTTTGTAGAGAATTTTACAAGCTTTACTTTTTATTGGAGACATAATTTCGATATCTCTAATGGTTAGCGAGATATAAGCAAAAAAAAAACTTAACCTGAGCGCCATTTTTTCAAGATGGCGGCGCGAGCGCAAGAGATAGCGTTGAGGACTTTAAGTATGTTTATCAGTGGGTTTTCCTCTAATCCTCCCTATTTGACTGGAATAATTTAGGTACTTAATACATTTTTTTCTATTTTAGAATGTGATAATAGACAATTAAAGCTGTTAGTTCGTGGGGCTTCTGGCAGTGGCAACACAATGAGAGAGAAGATGGTAAGTTTATATAAGTTCTAAAATCTTAGACATTTTGCATTTGAATTTTGTGTGAACTGCTGTTTTTACCAATTTTTTCTGTAGCTATAATAAGGCTCTATAAGAAAAATTTTATTGTTTATTATTTCATATTAAAATAATCGTTTCGGTAATGAGAAACTTCACCTTCAGTTACTTTTAATTTTTTAATATTTTAAGTCTCATCGAAACTTTATTATTTTGCTAAAGATGGAATTGAAATGGTATAAGTCCACAAATCGAGAGTGATACAAAGCTCAAATAATTTTAGAACCATATTCTGCATGCCCTGCTAGAATCAAATTCTGAATTCGTATCTGTATTGCTAATTCAAGTTTTACAAAATAGTTGTTTATTTTCAATCGTAGTAGCCTCATCCTTTTTTAAATTTTCTCAATAGTGTCAATGAAATTGTTCTAAAGATGTAAACTATTAAAATTCAATTTAATTCTACTTTAATAATAACAAAAATGCGTGTGTGGTTGAATTTGAAATTCATTAATGTGATATATTTGGGTACTTGTCTTGTTTGTTTTTATTATTAAAAATTATTAAGTACAGAAAATACAGTAATAGGCTTAAAAAATGTTTAAGTGTTATCTTTATCGATTATGTTTTATTATGTACAGGGTTATTCATTATATTTAGGCCACCCTTTATTATCGTTATTATTGTAGATAGAAAAAAAAGTTTCGGACGAAAGTTGTAGGGCTGTAGCTGAACCCCCATAATAAGTTAATGGAAGCACAGTGACGTACAGAAATTGAGGGGTACAAGAAGCAATAATTTAACTGTTTTCGAGTTATTGAACATTGAAAATCGTATTTAAGCTATTTATTATACGAACGGAAATTACAATTATTAAAGTAGTCTATGAAAATGACAAGTATTCTGTTGTTATATGAAACGGTGACAGATTTATAACAGAATATTTGTCATTTTCATAGACTACTTTAATAATTGTAATTTCTGTTCCTATCATAAATAGCTTAAATACGATTTTCAATGTTCAATAACTCGAAAACGGTTAAAGACGGGACTATTATATGTCACATTTTTGAAATCAGAAAAAAAAGAGTAATTAAAAAATTCAACAATATACAGGGTGTACCATTTAAAAAAATATTACTGCTTCTTGTAACCCTCAATTTCTGCACGCCACTGTGCTTCCATTAACTTGTTAAAGGGGTTCAGTTACAGTGCTACAACTTTCGTCCGAAACTTTTTTTTCTGTCTCCAATAATAACGATAATAAAAGGTGGCCTAAATATAATGAATAACATTGTACATAATGTGATCATGCATAGACTTTATTATTACCCAAGTAAAGTAATTAGAAATTCTAGTACTAATACTGCTACTTTTGACCTTTAGCTGTGGTGTTTTATTTATTCGTTTTAGATCTGACTGTTTTCATATATTTTTTTATTGTTGCCTTGTAAAGTATACACGTATTAATACCCCACCTTGATCCATTTTAGTTACCGATGGGTCAGCCTCTCTACTACCAATACTCAACTTTTAACAATATTTTTACTGACATAAATGATACCAAATCTTATTAAACACACATTTTTAAACTGTGATGATAAATTTTTATAAATTTTTAGATGTGGTATGAAAAATAGTTCCAGCCACAGCAGACTTTGAATATGAGGTAACGGATTACGTTATAGGGATCAAAGAAGACCAAGAAAGAAATAGCTAAGTGAATTTTTATTATAAGGCATAAACCTGTAATCATATCTTGAATATATATAGTTTTGGAAATGTTTGTTTCATTGATCACTTCAAATTCATGTAATACTTTTTATGTTTTTAAATCTAATTTCTATTATTTTACTTAGACATTTTCTGGGACCCCACTTTAGTGAGTAATATAAATATGTGCTATAAAACGGTTAAAATATCTATGGATGTGCAAGATTTATAAGCAAATATCAAAAAATTCTGTATGAACTGCCTTTTTATATATTTTCCGAAATCTCAAGAAAAATGTAAGGAAAAGGTAAGTAAAACGAATGTGAAATATACTTTTTTGTGTAAAATTTCAGAAATATCAGCCTACGTACTTTGATTAAATTTTTTTGTCTGAAGTAAGCTATTAAAATAAAAACTAACCTAATTGTGAATAAACTATGTTGCTTTATAATGTATATTATAACAACTTAAATGTTACCGCATAATTACTTTTAAAATAAACGAAAAGAGTCTATTTTGCAAAAAATAAATCTTCCTTTATATTACGAAAAAATAACTCAATGAAACTTAAAAAATCACTGATGAAAGATTTATATTTATACCCTGCTCCAATATAAAATGAATTTTGAATAAATTATGTTTCTTCATATTGAATTTTTTATTGTTTTTAATCGAAAAAAAAAAAAAAAAGATTCCATCAAAGTCGGCTGACGTTGACGCTGTATGATTTTACATTCTGAACAACTTTTCTCCTTATTTTTTTTTCATTGTAAAAAATGAAGGTGTACTTGTTTATTCTTAAATATTTGTTTACAAATCACCCTGTATACCTAAAATTATATTCTCATATACTGCTAATTATATATGTAACTATGTATATTATGCAATGAGAATAATTTTAGGTATACAGGGGGATTTTGAAACAAATTTAAGAAATGATATAAGTTCAACTTCATTTTTCAAAATGAAAAAAAAAATGAGGAAAGTTGTTCAGAATGTAAAATCACAAATGTCAGCTGACTTTAATGAATAATTTTTTTCGATAAAAAAACACTAAAAAATTCAATGAGGAAACATAATATATTCTATAATTCATAATTTTCTATTGGAGCCGGATATAAAATATTAATCTTTAATCAGTGATTTTTAAGTTTCAATGGAGTTATTTTTTCGTAATATAAAAGTAGATTTATTTGTTGCAAAATAGATTCATTTTATTTATTTTAAAAGTAATTGGGAGGTAACATTCAAGTTGTCATAATATATATTTTTTGTACACAATCTGATCACATCTATATCACAAATGAGTGGTACTGATGTGGCTGAAAAGTGGAAAATAACGACGTGGCTTTTGACGACGTGGCTGAGTGCGGCCGTTTAGCATCATTGTGACGGCATTACCACGTGGTTGCAAACAAGAATGACGACGTCACTGTTGCAAAAATCACATCATTATGATGTTAAAATGATGTGGTTTGGTTTGCTGTGGATAGTATAAGTAAATGTCTGGATTTACAAATAGATACTGTTTAAAATATTTGGTTGCTTTATTCTGATATAATTTTCATATTTAAATTAAAAAAATTGTATGGTAACAAAATATATATTTGTTTAAAATTTTCTCCTCTTTCTTTTTGTCTTCTTTTTTTTCCGAAAAAAAAAATGAAATTAAAATTATTAACAAAAATCCATATTTATCTATTAAATAAAAAAAATTGCACAAGGATTAACTCGTTAAACTTTTCGGATTATCATTTCTACCATTTTTGAGAATATCCCCTCAAATATATTTAGCAAGTTAGAGAATTTCTGAAACAAAAATCTAAATGACCACTAACCTGCGCACAGTTCGCTTTGATGTACTAGAAACGGGTATTTCTGTAATTGGTATGTAGATGTCACGACTTAACATGCATTTGCTAGTTAGTTCTTGGTTCCTAGATGTCGTCACTTTCAAGAATGTTCAGGCACAGAAGACTAAACAATCAGAATGGAATCTTTCAGGGAGGGGGAAGGTTCGCGCATTTCTAAGCGCGCAACGAAACCCCATATGTTCCTGGAATAGAATACAGCGATGCCACATTTGGTAGATTGAGAACAACAAATAATCTGGTACTCAATACAGAGTTGCCAGATGTTCAAAAAAATCTGATTTGTACAATAATTTAGTAGTTACATACTTTGTAATTTTGAAAATAGATTAAAAAAAATCAACAAAATGACAAGTTCAGCATTATGTCAAACCAAGACAACTTTTAGACAATTCAGAAAGAGTGATTTTGCAAATTTGATTAAAGTTGAAGATTTGTGCAAAATTAAATTATAAACTCCTAATTGCGACCCTGACTACAACATTACAAAATACGCCCCTGATATCTATTCCAACAAGATACGCGATTCTGGAGTTAAATTGTACAAAGGATATGCCGCCAGCACAGAAGAAGAAACAATCAGAATATACTCTCCCATTGGCGGGAAAAGTTCGCGCATCTACATCGCGCACTGTCAGTCTCGGACGGAATTGTAAAAAATCGTGCCAGGCCCGGATCTCGGATTTCTCCTGTAACCGGATCGTCAGCGACAAATGGTGTGATCCCTCCTCGTGATGCAGTTTATATATCATAATGCCGCCTAACTAGTTAAGAAATATTGAAAATCTAAAACAAATATTATTTGTCTTCATCTAATGTTTCACAGGTTTTCTGAATCTCTACCGGGCCGTTCCTAAAAGGGGTAAAAAATATTGAGTACTGTCCTGAACTCGCCCAACAATTGTATGGCGGAGATTTACAACACGAGATCAAAGGATTTTTTGCCGACAATCCTTTCTGATTGTTTCTTCTTCTGTGCCGCCAGTTTCCATTCTGATTGTTTAGTCTTCTGTGGTTCAGGGTCAGCTTGACCTTGAGCTAGACATCTGTGCGTTGTTTTTTTATACATACCCAAAAATGTTTGATTTTTTAAATTTTAGTTCATTTTTTTCAACGGGGTTGTTTTTCTTCAATCTAGATAGGATTTATGTGATTTAGCCAGAAAAATAGTGCTGGCAACATTGATTGTCTGATTATCTAGAGACAAGGATTACGGACGTTTCTAGGGGCATTTTCACAAGCCGCTCGTTTTAGCTGCCGCTGTTTTTTCGCTTTATCGGTCTCAATTTAACTGCATTTTTTTCTTGTCACATAGGTGCCGCTATAAAGTTGGGTTGGTCCTAACTTTTCAACGTTTTAGCTGCAGGATCTAAGATCTAATAACATTGATCAAGATTAACAGTATCATCAATCACATAAAATCGTTAATAACCGTTATTATTTTCATTAACTCTAAACTTTTTTGTGCAGAATGTCTCAAAGCAGTGCTCCGATTAAAGAACTTATATAAGTTCTTTAATCGGAGGAGCAGTGAAAATTTGGACCGTTACCGTCACCAATACAAATGAAATTTGAGGTTATATTTGTTACTCCTAGCCCTAGCGTTCTAGCGGTAAATTGCAGCTGCCCGCTCAAAATCGAGGTTCGGCTAGGATATAAAATTCATTCATAAAATCATTCTTTGCAGCTAAAAACGGGCGGCCTAGCGGCATGTGAAAATAAGGCACCTTATAGGAATTCCCTTCGAACATATAATAGGGGACAATAGAGGTCGTCAAACGGCTGTTTGTTAGTTCGACCCACAACTCTAAACAAGCAAATTATTAATCCCCGATTCTCTTGGCTGGTACAAAATAATGATATGTTCCGTAGGGGATGCTTTCTAATATGGCGTTTAGATTTATTTGCGTATAATTTCATGTTCTATTGTTTTGTGGTTGTTTACTAGTGTTTACTACGCCTCTCGCGTCCCTTACCCATACGTGTTGAGAACAAACATTCGCATTGTTGTAAAATAGAAAAGGCACCTCTATTTTCCCGTATATGCTCGAAGGGAATTCCGATGAAAACCAAGGAGGTTGAATAAATATTCTACCTCCATGATGAAAACCGATCCGCAAAAAGACCGAATGCATGTAGGCGGCGTCAGAGTCGCGTTTGGGTACTGCAACATAACCTCATTTTCTGTGCATCTTTAGGTAAATTCGGGTTCTGAAAATAGGGAGTTATCGCAGATAAATACCGTATTTTCTAATGCGCTATTTGACATCTAAGCATGCGCACATTTTTAGAGTTTACGCTAAACGTTATTTTGCTTAGCGTGCTCCGTTATTTGTGAACAAATAACGTGTGTCTTTTACGTACACGTTATGACTATCGGTAAGTCTCGGGAAAGTTCGGCGAAACGCTGTTTGTTGTTTATTGACAGTAAATTCAACCTAAGCGTAAATGGCATTTCTTGACCTGTGTTTTTAATGTGTGTACATCTACATATTTCTTTAATTATGATATAATTACATTTTCCACATCGTTTGGATTGGCATCTAGCACAACCGCTGCTCTCTAAATATCATCCATTGTGTTTTCAAAAAATTACAAATATTGGGTTAGATTTTATCACAGAATAAGTGGTTATATTACGTATTAAAATAAATACCTATGCGATAACACCTGTTTCGCAAAACGCTACATTAGTACGTTATGTTAAATAGCGTTAACGCATAACGTATAACGTTTACCTTATTTGAAACTGCGATAACTCCCTAATAACAGTCCCAGAACTATCCGAGAACTGTCAGGAGTTTGCGCAGTTCCAAATCCGACCGCATCAAAAGCAACTGCGCAAACTCCTGACAGTTCGCGGACGGTTCAGAACCCGAATTTACCTTTTGTTTACTACTTCTTTAAAAATGCCAAGCAATTGTTGTGTGCCACTGAACTCTACTATATAAATGGAAGGTCAATTATCCATACAAATTTTTACGCCAAATTGAACCTCGCGTAAGTATGGCGACCTACAGGAGGAGCGCAATCGCACTACAAAATACGTCAGAGCCGGTCTTATTGTTACTGCAACTGTTTAAAACCCGGGACTTTGCCCCGATTCTTGCAACACAGTACCATACAAGATTGGACCATATTGTTTCAATTAACTTTGTTTATAACAGTCACAAAATATTACACAAAATAATCAATTTATAACAACTTTACACAAACGACAGAATAAACAAAGGATAAAATGGTGACACCGA
This sequence comes from Rutpela maculata, assembly GCA_936432065.2. Classification (NCBI taxonomy): domain Eukaryota; kingdom Metazoa; phylum Arthropoda; class Insecta; order Coleoptera; family Cerambycidae; genus Rutpela; species Rutpela maculata. The sequence continues at coordinate 363,021,907 of OW386285.2, forward strand.
CTCTGGAAATTGCATCTAATCCAAGACTTACGCTACAGAATCTATGGAAAAGAAATAAAACACAGAATTGCGTCAGCCTGGCGTCGGCGCATAACTCCCGTAGACAGCCGTTTGGTTCAAGCACAGACATTAATTTCTCTACTGCGTCGACGCATGGCTTATAGTTTTTGAATCCGTTACCACTTAATCTGTGCCGTAATCGCCGTATTTTGTTCACGCGCGCGAACAAGGTATAGGTATATGCGCGCGCATACACCTGTACTGGCGTACTGTAGTGATGGGCGATATCGTGATTTTTCAATCACAACGTAAATCGTTACTGTGATTTTCTTATATCAGTGAATTTAAAACGTGATGTGATCACGACTGTCATAATACGACGTACGGGAGAAATTGTGAATTATCATATTGATCTTGGTTGAATCACGGCAAGGGAATGAAATACGGAAGGAAAGTCGTGATCACGTCACGCTTTTCTGCCAACTTTACTAACAGTCGTTACCTGTGATTTCTTAATATCAGTGATTAAATCACAGTTCGTGATATATCGCCCATCACTAGCGTACTGGCCTTCCATTTATATAGTAGAGTTCAGTGTTGTGTGCCTCAATGCACTTCCTATTATAGAAAAAATAAAAATTTAAAGTTTCACCAGTTTCCAGTATGCAGCAGTTTTAGAAGAAAGTGGATAGTTGCTTTCAAATTACAAAAAAAGCCCATCTAGTGTGTTCAAAACATTTCACAGACCGAATGCATGTAGGCGGCGCCAGAGTCGCGTTTGGGTACTGCAACATAACCTCATTTTCTGTACATCTTTGTTTACTACTTCTTTAAAAATTCCAAGCTTTTCTTTTAGTTCACCTAAACTAACCATTTTCCGTAGGTTTCAAATAAACAAACTTATTTCAACACATCAAAACTACAAAGCACAGAACACAATGAATAGTGTACCAAAAACCGATCGGTAACCGCCTGGCGGCGAAATATTTTACTAAACCCATGATTCCTCCTATTCTGTGCAGCGATTCTGTCACAGTGATCTGTGATTCTGTGGCAGAACATTCAAAACGTCAACTCAATATGTAAATAGAAAATACACCTCATCTATGTTGTTGAGTTGTAATTAGTAGAAATCCCAGATTAAATATTATATATACTGATAGTACCATGGTAGAAATACTGATGGTCATCAGATAATCAAATATGTTTAGATGCGAATTTGATTAAGGGAAAATAATATATGTTTTGTGAATAAATTGTGTTTTATTTCAGATAAGTGTTTAAACTGTGAATATTATAAATAATGTATTCGAATATTCAAAACATTGAATTTCCTCCGGAACTTTGTATAAAACCTTTAGCCTTAGTGGGAGTTTCTGGTTTGGATACTTTAAATAATGCTATACATAAAACAATCTGGGAAACGTTTAGCAGTAATAGGCGAGTTGAGAGAGCCCCAGTATTATTTAAAATAATAAGTAATGCTCATGAATTTCCTGTATGTAAACCGAAGAGAAATTCTTATGACTGGTACATCCCAAAAGGTATATTGAAAAAAAATTGGATGAATAAACATTTATATGAAATTCCCGCTGTTATTGTAATATTTTATGACTTGGACTGGAATGATCCGCAATGGAGTGAGAAAATGATTGAATGTGCTTCAAGAGTTCAATCTATGAGGTAATTACATTATTTATGTGTATCTATGTAACATGTAGATGAAAAACTGTCTTTATGTTTGTATAGGTAAACTTTTAAGAGGCCATTCAAAAAATAAGTTCGCTTTTACGAGCAGGAGAGGTGTTTTTTTTTTTGGCATCTGACCACTAGCCATACAGCCAACCGCTACCCTGGGCGGTGGTTTATAAATTGTGAATGTTCTCACAAAAATTTTTGATTGGCAGATTGCTAAATTTAACAGTTTTGAGTTCGTTTTACCACCGTAAACTAATCAACATATTTTTTTAAAAAATATGTAATTTTTTATCTTTAAATGTTTTATTTAATTCGTGTAATGGGAGGTTTCATAGGTGGTTACAATAAGGATCTACAAGGTAAAGGGAGGAGGTTGAACGAGGGGTTGAAAATAGACCATTTTTGCTTAACGTATTCTTTGATTGGCTTGTAAAGTCTTTGGGTTGAAAACTGTATGTGACTTTCAGATTATATCTAAAACAGGAAAAAGGCTACATAAAATAGTAATTTAAATGCATCGAGCAAATAGGTATATTCCTACTAAAACATTAAGTATTGGTGTTAAAGGAAACATTTGCAATGTAGAAGTTTGAAGATAATATCGTTTTCTTTTGGAGGTTTAGCTCAGGGCAGTGAAAGAAAACAATACACTTAGCTCGAAGTTTCTTCGTCATCTGCTTTTTGTTAAGTAGCCAGTGGTAATACAGGTCACTTAGGTATATGTATATACCTACACAAGTTGCAAGTGGACCATTTATTAAGTTTTCACAGCTAGATTTTGTCTGCGAAAACGTTGGAATAGTTGTCGTTTAGCTGTAATTTGGCTTTAGAATCTCAAAGCTTTTTATTTCAAATATTTTTATTGCTATACCTAACGTTATCTTAATATAATTAAACGATCGATTGGCTTCAATTGCTATTTAAAACTCTGGTCAGTTGCAATAACTCAGTAGCAGCTTTAACAAATAGTAGTGACTCTTGGTTATACCTACTATATAAGGCTAAAAAAATGCAGTTTGGCAGCTAAACTATGTTTTCCACATTTATGGCTGCGGATTGGCTTTTACAGCTGCAGGTAACGGCCAATTTGTCGTAAACTTATGTAAATTAGTAAATAAGACAGTTCACCTTTAAATATTTCTTTGTGCCATTTTCCTTTTTCGTTGTCACAATTTTAAATATAAATATACAAAGCGTATGGCTAGAGTTACTTAACAGTCATAATACTATGAAAGAGAAATACGCAGAAATCCACTTCTCGCGTCTCCGCCGTAGCGTCACTTGCTGGTACAATTAGTACAGCGGTCAAATTTTTTTTTGAGATAGAAATGTTACCTTAACCAAAGTGTTCGGAAGCTTGTCCTTCAGTAAGATCAAAAACTACAACTCTTTTGGTTGGTCGAGACCAAATATTGCGAAATAATAATAATAAATTAAAACGAATATTTTTTCGTTTAACTCAAAAACGATACGAGTTGGGCTTAAATTTTTACCGTGTTATCACTACACATACTATTAACAAAATGCAAGTATGGAAAATATCTTTTTTTTTTAAATCGATTTAAACCTGCAAATCTCACATTCTAAGTCAATAGAATGTGAGATTTGCAGATTTAAATCGGTTTAAATATATCAAGCGAAAAATTTTTTTATCTTTCGAAATATAATATATCAAGATCGAGATGAAATAAAGATAAAAAATATACATCATTTTTTTATTTGAAACTTTTTTCTAAGATTACCTAGCAGTTTGCTAGAAAATTGAAATTAATTATACGGAACGCCCTCAAGGGCGAAACAGCGCAGGGAATGGTTTAAAAACTATGTGCGTTAGAATGTTGTTTAATGAAATCGAATTCAGATTTTCTTGCAGTGTCAAATAATGAATGAGATTTTTGAGCAAGTCAATGGAGGGTCATTAAAGATTTGTAATAATTTCATGAGAGGGCACATTGATATGTCTCGTGCTATTGAATTAAGTTATACAGCGAAAATGCTATTCACAACCCTCTCAAATGCAAAATATATTTTCTTAATAGAAACATTAAAGAATCCAGCAATTTATCTCGAAGCAAAATTGTTAAAATTACTAAATAATAGAAGAAATATTTTTCATTCTTGACTCTTTGTCTATTATCTCGAATAACGTTAGGTAAATGCACTGTTTCATAATTAAATTAATTATGGTATATTTTTTACTACTACTATTTATTGTGTTTAATTAAATGAATTCAAGTTTGATATTAAATAAAAACAAATTAAATAGCCACTAATATACTAATACATAGCTTAAAACCTGTTGAAAAATCAACGGCTCAAAAGATAATACGTGCTTGCATCAATTATTTTTGGAGTCTGGAGGTGTTTACGTCAACATTTAAACTCACAACGGCCTTATTACAAAGAGAGAAAATGCTGACAAATGCAATCTTTCAATTCTATGATATTAAAACGTAAAATATCTGCCTGCAAAAGAGTCTAGCCAGATAAATAAAATAAAACGGCCCCAGAAGCTTTTGGACCAAATTCGATGTCAGTAGTTTAGTATTAGGAAAAGAAATGTATTGTTCGAATTTTAGCCCCCTGTCGCTACTGGTTAATTATTACACAGTTAATTGTTAACTCCATATGAGTCGTCTTGAATCAAAACTCACATTCTCCAAAATCGCGAATTTTTACATAAAAGTGCCATCTAATAATGCTGCCTGAACTTTATAACGCCATATATTTATTAAGGTCAAAACTGCCATTATCCCTGCGTAAAAAATTTACAAAGATTGATGTTGGAGTCAAAACTCACATTATCCGTTGGAGAATGTTAGTTTTGAATGTTAGTTTTGAAACAACCAATCACGAAGTTCTATTTCAATGCAAACAGCAAATGAAATGGTATGTGAACCCACAGAAGAAGATACAGATTTGAAAATTTAACTTTAATCAGTTTTACAAACAATTGTTTGTAAACAATTACTTCAAAATAAAGCCATTTATTTGCACTGATTGTTTTATTACCTTTTACAGCTTAAAACTTATTTCAACATTTTTCAGTTACCGAAGTAGGGTAAGGTAACCTTGCTTCTGTCTTAATCTCCTATAGAATAGATAGTCTTAATCTCTGATGATGAGCCATACCATAGTATCAAAACTCACAAAATCCACTTATTAAATTGTCAAAACTCACATTATCCATAAATAAGAGTCAAAACTCACATTATCCAAACTTTAGTATTTTATTCTAAGTTTATGGAATCATTTATTGTTGTTTTTCACAATATCGACTTATTTTATTGTAAATTCATTTAAGCATATACCAATAGAATATTTCCCAGATAAAAGGTTGCTTCCAAACTAGTTTTTCTGTGCTAGCCAAAAAGTCAGATTTTGGATAATGTGAGTTTTGATTCTAGACGACTCATATGTCATCGTTGGCAGTATTTGTTTGTTATTCTTAGGGAGTAGTCATCTTGTTTGTATTCTTCCGCTAATCCGACTCTCTCTTGTTGATGGGTCTCGCTCCATTATTAGACTTTTCTTGAAGTTTATTTTCAGCCCAAATGTATCCAGATGCGGTTTCATGTTTTCTAAGAGGTTAAGAATTTATTGCTCTTCTTCTGCGACAATTAGCAGGATCCGTATGCTAGTACAAATGGGATTCTCATTGTTTCCGTGTCTTTGTTGAAATTTGGTGTTTCCCTTATTGTGTTTTGTATTACTTGGTCTAGGACCGTAGTGAATAGTCGGGGGGATAGGGGGCATCCTTGTTTGACTCCTCTGTTCTTTTGTCTGGTTTCCGTCATTTTTCCGAACCATTGTATGGTAGTGGTTTCATGAAGGCAAGCCTTTATTACCTTGTTTATTAGATAGTGCAGTACTCCCTTGTTATATAGGGTGTTGACTATGGCCTCGTGACTGATGGTATCGAATGCCTTTTGGAGATCTATAGCAACTATGTGCCATTTTGTCCCTTCTCTCCATTTTTCTTCCAGTATTTTTCTGGTGCTGTACATGTGGTCGTCCGTTGATCTTCATTTTCTATTTAAATTCACTTTTTCTCTACAACCTAGCATCATGCTTTCAAATTCGGCAATCCCTAATTCACGAATAATTTACAGGGCTGGTGCTTCAAAAAGTTTGGTAATTTTTCAATGAAAATTCTTGGCCTATGAAATTTGAAAGTATAGATGATGCCGAGTTGTAGAAAAAGTGAATTTAAAAAGAAAATGAAGAATGACTTTTTTTCGTAATACCATTGGTTTAAAAGTTATTTAATATTTGAAAAATATAATTTTAAGGGGCCGTAATTCGAAAACAATAAATCAAAATGTCTTTAAATTTTGGATATAGGGGTTCTAAAGCATGTTGATCAGTAGTATTACATTAGTCTTTCAATAAAAAACAACAGGCCCACATAACACACACAGGCCGGTGTGCCTGCAAGGAGGTGACGTCATGTCTACCTTGGGAACGTTTCTTATTATCGCTGCATTGAGGTGATTTCTATTATGAATACTGCAAAATAAAAATATTTATAAATAAAAAAATTTCTGATTTTGGTACTGTCGTGAGCAAAAAAAATAGGACAACTATTTTTTTTAATGTAAATCTGTCTATTTACACCCTTGCAATGAATTTTGACAAATAACTGACAATGTCACAAAAATTAAAGTTAGATGTACAAAACTAGATTTTAGCAAAAATACGTTATAAGACTTGTCCCATTTTTTTGCGCACGACAGTACTAGGGACTAATGTATGATTTTAACTAATATTAACGTATATTATTTTTTTTGTGAACGTGCCCATTGTTACGTAATTGTCTTAAATGGAAACAAAATTGTCTATCTATCTTCTCCACTCAGATTATAATTTTAATTTTTTAGAGCTGCTTTAGAAGGTCGTAATACCCGAATCACTGTAGTACTCATTCAGAATACTTTACCTTTACCTGCTGGAGAAGACATTTTGGCATCAGAAAGGGCTATAGCACTATGTTCCAGTTGTGAATTAAATGCTCAGTCGCTATTTGTTCTACCCCATGGTGACCATCTACAAGGTTATGCAGTTCGGCTTGAGAATGCCTTCTATGAATTTGCTCAAACTTATTACCATAATGAAGTAAAAAATGTTAAATCTCACAAGGAACATCTAAATAAAACTACACATCAATATCTATATGTCCGTCATCAATTTAAAATGGGTTTTTTATGCGAGTTAAAACATGATGTGCATACTGCTCACAAGTAATGTACTTTTGATATTTATAATTATTTCATGTTTATTAAGTTTTTATATTTTTTAGGCATTATACACATTCATACAATAATCTATTGGAAATAAGAATAGTAGATACAAATGCTTTAGAAATTCGAACTATTGCTGGTTTTATCAACTATAAACTTTGCCGATTAATGTTTGCTTTGAATTTACCAAGAGATGCAATTTCACAGTTTAAAGCTCATATAGATAGGTTCAAGAATAAAATGGGTTTCCAAGAATTAACATTTGAACACTATGCTTGGCTTTCAAAACAGTAAGTATAAGTATTTTATATTTTTAATATTAAGTAGTCGGGCTGAGGACAGTCGGTTGTGCCTTCGAAGCGAACGGTTGGGTGCCTGAAACACTCCCACTATAAACGCAAAATTGCCGTGAAAAACTCCGTCAAATTTGATAAAAATTAGGTGAATTATAGCCCAAGAATTTACGCGCAAATTGATACCTCATATCAAAAGAACAAAGTTGAAATAGAATTAATATTTGAAAACAACTAATACAGTTTTGTGACCAGTGCTGTGTATTAAGAAACGAAAAGAGCGTAATTAAACAAACAACCCAAGACAGGCAAGTACCTTCCCAGACAAGTGTATTTATAACCATTGAAGGGTTTAGGCCCATCACCCTTGAAGAGTCGACATTGTCGACAAGTTTATGGCAATAAATTAAAGCATGGCATGATATCCCTCTGTAAACCTGTAAACATTTTTTTAACCATTATAAAAATATTCAAATTAATTTGATCTGTCTGTAAAGTATGGTCATATAAATTTCTTTTGTTAACCTTCAAATAATCTTTTTTCATAATTATTAAAAATACTCAGGCGAATTTAATATAAATTGAACCCCCAATAATCAAACGTATATGGTCATAATATTCTCTTAGGTAAAATATCAAGTGAGGGTTTTCAGGTCGAAATTACGCTCATTGTCAAGTGTAATAACTTAAAAATAAGTCAATAAATAATCCTTTCTAGCAAATTTACATATGAGTCTGGCCAGGGGCGTGCCCCATCAGGGTGACAGTGCACTGTGTGGAATTGAAGCAATTTAAGAATATAATGGGAATTTGGATGGAATTGGTGGCCATTGGCTTGGTTTCGGTGCCATTGGAATTTGGAAAGTCTCATCCATGCTATGGAAACATACAAATTGTTTATGTTTCTGGTGCGGCTAGGGTGGGACTGAGAAAATTTATTAAAAAGTTTAAAAAGGTTAGGACCTTAACAGTGACAAGCAGGGGGTAAACGGGAGATAGTAGCTCTCCGGAAAGCACAAGAATGATGTATCTACTGCGGAGCGCGGGAGCGAGGACACATTGGCTACTGGTGCGAGGGATCGACGGCGACGGGAATTGTCTGTGTGGAGCGCTGGGCCATCGTTGGAAGGAGAAAACATAGAAAACACATTCCTTTTTGTGTGCCATCACTTGGTCTGGATACAGAGTGCGAAGGATACAGTTTTTGAGTTAGGTGAAGGATGAGTGTTTGAGAGGTGATGCATACCTCGGGACGTGTGATTGACGATTTTGTGAGTGGTGATTGGTTTTGTATATGATCCAGAGCTAGGTGCAATGTTTTTGGTGTGGTGCGGTAGAGCGGATCAAAAGGAGAGGGGAATGGAGGGGAGGAGAGGTATCACAGAGAAGTGTTGTTGATCCCGACTTTTTGTTGGTGTCTAGTTTAATAGGAGTGTGTTTTGTGGTATTGCATATTTTTTGACGGTGTGGGTGTTACAATATAGTGTTGTGAATCTGATTACATAATATTTTTCTTAAGTAAATTATCAAATGAGGTTTTCAGGTCAAAATTACGCTCGTTGATAAGTGAAAAATTCTACATTAAATTCTTCACTAAAAATAGGGAGACCAGGTTACACGTGGAAATCACAAAAAGGATAGAAATGTACGCAATGAAGTACTGGGGAGACGTACAAAGAAGGGAACCAACACACCTACTGAAGAAAACACTGAACAGCAGCAAACTTAAAATGGGGAGACCATGTAACACGTGGAAAACAACAATCGAGAGGATCATGAACAAACTGGGAAAGGACCAAACATACTGGGAAAGAAAAACGAGGGGAAAGAATGAATTTCACAAAGAAATTGGAGCGATATATACTCTACCAGAATCAGAAATGGAGGAATCAGAAGCCTCAGAAGAAGAAGAAGACTTGTAGAAACAGAAGTACAAAAATAGGAGCACAGATAGCAGCGACACAACGCGGCAACATATCTCACAAGAAGACCCAGAATAGGCAGAAGCCCAGAGCCAAAAATATAAAAAAAGGGGGCTTAAACGCTCCCTCACGACATAATGCGGAAACGCATCTCACAAATACCTACACCTCCCATCCAACATTCCTTTACCATGCGCCATGTGGCTCTCGCTGCTGGCAACAAGCATGACCTTAGTCCAACCCAGCGTGGACGTAGCAGGCCCAGCTGTATAACTTGGGAGTGGCAGTAATGCCTACCGCACGCTGGTAAATCAATCAATCAATCAAATCAATATTAAGTAGTCGGGCTGAGATGGTACAAAACCGACTGTGTGGTTACTTACTAATTCATCCAACTACTTAGTGGCTCATCAACAGGTCATCAAACATCTTTAAAGCCCTTGTGGATCACATACATGCTATTTTGCACTGTAGATAATGTATACTATATTTCTTAAACATAAGTTTATACCTCCCATTTTTAATTAAAAACACTCTACTTGTGGTACTTAAGATAAACGTCACTAAATGTCGTTAATCTAACGTCATAAAAATGTGACATAAAGCCATTGTATTTCATGGTTGTAAAGTTGCATTGGTGGTATAGGTGACTTAAAGTTAAAATGATGTTACCATGTTGGCTACTTAATATGTTTCTTCTAAGCTTCATTATTTTTAATAAAACGACCTGTGTTTGACTATCATATGTTTATTAAGGTTTTAAACAAAATTAGTTGGTTCAGTTAAAACCTCATAACAGAAAAAAAAATGTCTACATTATTTATTATGTTCCCAAGTTTTACTCGGCTTTTACTAAAAAAGTTTCCCAGTTTCTCAACTCTGGGTACCCACGAAATTCTTATTATTTTCTGAATATATCTTAAATAGTTTTCCTCTCTGTGCAATAAATCACCGAAAAATAGCAATAAACGCCTCTGTGTTGTGTAACGAAGCTATTTTTTCGTATTATTAAAGTTCTAATTTGACCGACTTCAGTACATTTCTATATTAAAATATAAGTTATATGTCACTTAAATGGACAGGCAAGCAGTCTTAAAAGACATTGAACGTGCTACTTATGACTCACCGCTTAGTATGTAATTTAAATCCATTTAAAAAAATATTTGTCTTCACTTAATTGTAGTTCTCTGATGATGGTTGAATAAACCGAAATGTAAGAAAGGAATAATTTTATTATAAAAACCGATAACCCAGGATATAATACCTACATCAAGATAATTTTATATCCTAACCATGAGTTATTTTTTTTTACTCAGAAAATGAAGAGTAACTTATTGTTTAAGAACCATTTAACATTTTTCAATGCTTTCATTTCTATTCAATAACATATTTTGTACAAATTCTAACCAGTGTCCCTTTTATCTCAATAGAGTCGTAATACTATCATTAAAGAAGACATATTGTCAGATAGTATTAAGTAATAGTCGAGAACATTAGTCGATTATTTTAAAAATTTTAACCCCCTTATCTGTCCACGCCCGATTAGGGTTGCTCTATAGACATAAACATTCCTCTCCACTCTGCCCCTCAGAAGGTTATCCTCCTGACACATAACTTCTGTATACTTCAAATGGGATTATTTATCCATATTTCTTTGTTTATCTGAGGCGGCACTCTTAACATGCTGAAGTGCCTGGCATCAATGTTAATATACCGCTGTCTTTCACGTACATTATTTTGCTATTTATATTTCACTCTATCTTATTATAGGGATCGACCCAAGAGTTCTAGCTGCCACTAGTGTATAACTCACCTCTATCATTATTTTAATGCCTAATATGTTGTTTTAATTTTGTAGATATTCAGTTTTTGGTGACATATTTGATGAAGCAGTCAAACTTGGACTGCCTGCTGTTCAGACTCAACACCCAGGTATTTACTTCCAACAGGCAGCACAGTATGCAATTATGAGAAAAAAATCTTGTCAAGAACTTTGTTCGGTGAGTACCTATATATTATTTTATAAAGTATATCGGGTTGAAAATGTAAATAACAATATTACTTTATACTTTTAACATACCTCATGTGCTTATTTATGCCAGATACATTTGAGATAATAGCTATAGATGGCAATACTCAATTAGATAAAATTGCAGTTTATATGGAAAATTTTTCGGGGCGAGTGCAAAGGCATCATGACTATGCACATATCTTGATATATAAGTTAAGCAACGTTCTTTGTGGTTGGCACTTGGATAGGTGACCATCCGGGAAAACACAGTGATCTTGTTCCTCCTTGTAGTAGCTTGTATATAAGTGAATACACGGAAACTGTGTAGTGGATATACCATCGTTTGGTGGGGATGTAAAGTAGTCGTCCATTGTCTCTTAGATGTTAGGCAAGTAAAAAATATCTACTCTTAAAGTGTCCCTGCAGTAATCTTCGGACTGATATGGTGTCGGACTCATGTGAGGTTTACTTTTAAGAATACTTGCTTGTGCTTGAGTTCGGCGGTTTGTGTCAGAGGAAGTCTGCTGCAAGGCGGAAGCCTAGGTTACTTGCTATGATTTGATAAGATCATATTAAGTATGGGTAATAATGATCTTATAGAGTTTTTAGTTTGTAGGTATGGGTGCCTTCGTTTATATTATGATTTATTTATGCACTTTGTAATGGGGTTTCCCGTAAAATTAAATAAATAAATTCAATTATCATTATTGACAGAAAAATGACATTTGACGTGACCGATAATTATGACATGGTAAATTGTTTTAGGCAGTCACAACATATCCTTCTCCAGATCCACTAGAAGGTGCAAATAATTTAGAGTTTTATGGACAACGTCCATGGAGGCCAGGAAAAGTATCTGCAGAACCACCCGATCCACAGTTAGAATCAGGTGGAATACGTGCATTACAATTTTTAGAAAAACAGTTCAATCATTCGGTAAGTGATCTATATAAATTTTACTATATAATAATACCAATATATTTCATAAAATTAAAAAAAAACTAAGTACCTATGCCTGGGCTTGAGGGCATACATGTCTGTGTATAGCACTCAAAGAAATAGTATGGGTAAATTCAACAAAAAAATATGGTTAACTAACAATATCGTTAATTTTGTTAAACCAAACTATATTGATAGTATTTTTAAACAAGAGGTGATTGTTATTTTAATTAATAAAAAGTTGTAGTACAACAAAACAAACATTAACTTAAAAAATAGATGAATAAGACTATTATTTTGTTCGTCTGACTATTATTTTGTTGAATTCTGTCAAATTAAACTAGATAATAGTATATTTTATTTTTAACTATTATCGAATTGTAATTCTAACCCAGTATTAGTTCGCTGTACTATTGTACTTGGTAGACAAACCAATATTCATAGTCTATTACAGAAATTATTCCCAGGTGACGCCACATACAAATCACTGACAATAATCAATCATGCATTATCTTACACTCTTATGAATTTATAGAAAATTAATAACATGATTGCCGTGTTCAAATTCTCTCAGGGATCATATAAACGATCTCTAATCTTTGGTTTGGGTGGTCTGATGTCTCAATACTGAGATTTTGGCTAACCAAAAAAAACTTCATCATACAATAAAGTGTAGATCAACCTAAAAATTAGTTGGTGAGCAAAAAACAAAGTCGTTGTACTATTTAATTGTAGACCAAATTGAAAATGGTTAGTGAACATAAAAAAATGTCATTGTACTATTTAATTTGTTACAAGAAGATATGATTATTAAACTACTATTTGTTTACGAAAACAAATAAAGTTGTATGACTATTCTTTACTGATTGATTTAACTATGAAACTAGATAGGCACGATTTCATATGCTCTTTTTGGTTGAATTTACCTATCATTTTCTTTGAGTGAGTCAAGTGCAGAATTGATTCGGTGCTTTTCCCAACATATGTAATGATTATATAAAGTTAGCCTTTGATCAAAATAAATTCCAAGGAATTTTACACATTGGAAATTGTTTATTGAAGATGTGTCACAAAAGGAACTACCTTGTTTCCATTTTGGAGTGACTGAGACTTAATTGATTGGCAAGGAACCAACTTGTGACTTTCGATTGTGCATCTGCATTTAATGTATTTGCATTCTTATTTTTGTTAATTATAGTAGTAGACTAGTATTACTATGAGAAGATGCCAGGGCGGAGCCAAAATGCGCGAATATTTTTACCAGTGGCATAGCTTTATCTGGGGTATAGGGATGTGTAATTGCAATAAAAGTTTCGTGGTCAAGGAACTGTGAAAATGGAGTAGATTAAAACTTGCCAACTGCTACGAGTAACCTTTGTTCAGGAGAAGTGTAAGAATAGTAAGTTGTACTAAACTTTGCCTAATAAAGTTGTTTTATTATTATTATTACCGTCGCCGCCGCTCTACTGCAGGGCACCGCCGCCACTGGTATTGACATTGAATGTCACGTAATTCTTTCTCATTGGCTTAGAATGATGGAGCGCACAAACTCGTTTCTGCGCATATTTTTTGCTGGCATCTTCTCATAGTAATACTACTTTATCATCAGCAAACATTATGAAGACAGTTAATATATTATTATTATAGATTAAAAATAACAAAGGACTCTGCACTAATCCTTGAGGTACTCCATAAATAACCGATTGAAGATCCGAGTTTCTTCCTTGAAGGACACAAGTTGTTGAAAGTTTTTTAGATAAGATTCTATAAGCTGAATACTGCTCCCAGAGGAATCATAAAATTTTAATTTACTAATAAATATATTAAATGACACAATCAAAGGCATTGGTAAAATTGCAAGAAACGCAAGTGTGTGGCTGCCTTCTTCATACCCTTTATTAATAGCCGCTGTAGTTGATAATGAGGCTTTAAATGCAAGTTGGTGCCTATTGAATAGATTATTAATCTCAAAATATTAATAAATTCCTGTTTTTAAAGTGTTCATTAATGAGAAACTTCTTACCTAATACATAGGTATAGTATTAATTACATTAACATGTTCAGAAGTAGAACGTCAATGTAAATTATAAAAAAATTAGGTAATTTCTTATCAGTGTGAAAATTTCTCTTCCTTATACCTAAATAATGTAAAAATACTTATCTGCAAAGCAATGAAATGAGAAAAATGTTATGTGGTAATATCAAACATTAATCTGTTCATTGAATGGAAAGTGTCCATTTTTTGTTCCTAAATAGATTCGTACGACTTATTATTGTTTACATAAATTTGGTTTCATCCCAGCAATAAATGTTATATGATAGACATAGCTAAAAAGTGTCTATATTTTACCTAAAGATACTTTTTATTTTTTGCAGAATGTAATAATCGCTTTATATGGTTTGGCTATTTCTCAGTACAAAACATATCGGTGTCCTAGAACAAGAAGACATTTAGTTTTGCAGATGGCAGATGAATATTATAACTCAAAAGATTATGGAAAAGCACTAACGTAAGTTTTTTGAAGATTTCAATTTATGTTTTATTTTCGAAAAACCATTTTAGATTATTCACCCATATGTTATGGGACTTTCGAATGGAAAGATGGTGGGAAATATTGTCTCAGATATTAGAGAAGGCACTGAGATGTGCCTATTTGACAGCAAATATTCAGGATTACGTACTTTTAGCTATTGAAATTTTAGGTTCATCTGTCATGATAAGTCTAGATGACAAAAGACGAGTTTACGAAAATTTGAACAGAATATTGAAGGTAGAAAAAAAATTGTACTTTTTAAATGAGAGTGTTATAACATTGACTGATTCTAATGGAGCCATGGAGCTATATAGAAGAAAAATATCATTGATGTGTGATGCATTTTAAACATTTTAAAATGGATTAATATCAATCTTTATTTCATAGAATAGAAAAATAAGTTATTACCATATTAGGGGAAAGTGGGGTAATAAGAAACTATTTTTTGTTTTTTTTTGTTTGTTAAACAAAAAAATTTAAAAATTCCACGAGCTAGCCCCATTATTTGCCTATCACTGTCAAAAATGGTGCTGTGTTTTTTTAAGTTTATTTTCTCTCAGCACTATATGCTTGTATGAAACTTTATCATGTGAAAGTAGTGTATTCACACAAACAATTTTTTTTTCTACGTAACAAACATTATACATTCTTAATTTTTTTTACATGATTTTCTGGGCCAAAGATAGGACTTTCGGGTGTATTTTTTAAAAAATTTTCTGTAACAAAAATAACAGTGGTTATGGTCATGTATCTTATTACCCCAAATAAAGAAAATGCTTGGGGTTATAAGATACTCTTATATCTTATCTTATTACCCTTATTTTGGGGTATTGACCATGTGAGGAAGAATTAGACCCTAAGGTTCTTTGCTCAGATGATGATGATGCTGTTGACTTCGATTTCTTACCAATTCATGACGAAGATCAAGAAGATAGCGGAACAGATACCATTTTACCAGAACGATACTATATGCCATTTACTATGACATCGCTTGGTATGTGAGACGAGTCATTAATGTGCAAGAAGACAGCTGTATGATCAAGTTTCTCAAAGAATCTTTGTCTATTTTTAATTGCCCTCCTCATGATGACATACAGTGCGTAAATAAATATTTCACTTTGTGCGACCCTTTGTCTTTGAATGGAAATGGACAGTTTATTTTAAGCCGCTCAGATCTAGTTAGAATTAAAACTCTCTTATTTGCAAGGAAAAAAAAAGAAATTACAGTGTCACAGTTATAAAAATCACAATTTTGCGTGTTTAGTTTGGGAATATTAATTTTGATTAGAAATAAGAATTTTGAGTTGTCAGTTGACGTTATCTTTAAAAATATAAAGTTGCTTAAAAACTTTAGGCAGTGTATTTATTTCCGTGTACTTTCATCACCCTGTAGTAAAAAAAGAAATTTTTTTAGATCCCCCCAAAATTTTTTGGGGAAATAAGATACACATTTATAGTGTATCTTTTTATCCCAGCAATTCTTCATTGATAGTACGCATGAAATACAAAGCTTGCTTCTTATTACCCCCTTCGGGGTAATAAGATGAAAGTTTTGGAAGAAAATTCGGATTTTTTTTGTACACTGTATTTATTGTAGAATTGAGCCAATAATGTTTTTCTGGGTACCCTGGGTGGCCCATAGGAAAAAAACATCAATGCTACAGCTTTAAAATTGTCAGCTATGTTAATTTTATGTTTCTTATTACCCCACTCTCCCCTATATCCCCTCCATAAGCATAGTAATTAATTATTCATATAAGAATCCGAGGGGGCAACCGCTGGCAAAATTTTGTACACCTATTACCTATTCTAGGAAAATACCCTTTATTTCCCCTTTAATTCCTTGTAATTCCCCTAATTCCTCAAATACCTTTATTTCCTCCTAATACCTTAATATTTTCTAGATTATCTCGGGAACGGTGCCCTTTTTGATAAAAATACCTATATACAAAATTGTTCCTTATAATATTCTCTACCAAAAATGTCTCTACACTTTTTTCCTAAACTTAATAGTACCGTGGGAAATAAGGTTCCGGTCAACACAATAAATTGTAATCTTTACTATAATCTACTTTAAAGTTCAATACTTAACGCTAAAGCAATAGCTACTAAAGTCCGCCTAAAATTATAATAAATTCATCTCAACCCTATAAAATAACGCGATTTTTGATGAAGCGAGAATATTGTATACCGGGTCGCTCAGCCGATGGGGACACTGTTGTAACTTTTGAATGGGCGAATGGATTTTTTTCAAATTTGGTGTAGTGATATGGGATATAATTTCCAATTATATAATGTAAAGAATCAAAATGGCCCACTTCCGGTTTCGATTTTACCCGAAAGTGGGTTTAAAATACCCGGTTTTTGTGTAAAATCCCGCACATTGGCAACCCTGAACAGTAACAGCGTTTACAGCAAGCTCTAAAATAATGCAGTGACCTTGGGTCGTCTGAGATGTAGTGGGAGAAATTGAAATTTTTTACATTGTGGTGGTGTATAGATATTTATACTTTTTTCGCATAAAGACATCTTTGGAAATAGCCATACGGATATTCAGCGAATTATATAACCTGCGCTGATTACATTTGCGCCTCATTTATCAAAGTACTATTAATTTTAGGAAAAAAGTTTACAGAAGTTTTTTATAGAGAATTTTATAAGGAATAATTCTGTATATACGTTTTTTATGGAAAAATACACCGTTAAATAATCTAGAAAACCTCAAAATGGGGGTGGAAACGACGTCCTCTAGGGGATGAAGCACGCAATTTTTGAAACTTTATGAATTTTGTCCAATATATTACAATTTTAACTGTTATATTACTGAAGTATTACAAGACATCATGCAAAGTTTTAATAATGAAAAAGCTAGTCATGAAGAAATTGTAGACGTAGGAGAGCTATTTGTTCTAGCTTTATACAACTCTACCTCCGCAGAAAAAAGTCTAGATGTATACAGATTCATGACTTTTAACAAACTTGTTGGTAAAGCGAACAATACTGTAATATTATCAAAACTACCAACAACTTCTGCTGCTGCTCGGCAACACTCATATCGCGTTTTTTACCAAATTCAAACATGGAAAAATGTTGCGCTAAAAGCTACTGATTGGGGATGGAAAAAAGTTGGCGGTATATTAACCCGAACTATGACAACAAAAGAACCGGCTCCCGAATCTGTTGTAACACTAATTTCTTGTTCGTGCAAATTAGGGTGCGAAAACAGGTGCAGTTGCAGAAGAGCAGGCTTACGTTGCTCCATAATATGTTATAGTTTGTACCACCGATAATCCAGCGATAAAAAACGTAAAGGGTACCGACCTGTATCAATTTCAGTCTATTTACATAAAAGGCCATACAAGTGTTCGGCTTCTTTATTATCATCACCAAAAAATAGTCACATATTTCCGAACAAAAATGTAGGCCACTCCCACTGAATATAATTGGTTTAAATTTTCTCTACCGGAATTATGATAGGTTGGTGGTCAACGTGGACTAGCGTTGTCAAATTGGACCGGCGGCGGGCGGTACACTAACTAGAAGCGGTCGGCATCCTTTATGCTTTTTTGCGAGCTTTTTTATATCGCTGAAATATTTGTGGAATACACTATACCATTACCACGGACAAGCATACATGAATGTCGAATCTATGGAAGACGATGAAGATTAATTGACGTAGGTAACCTTTTGATAATTATGTAGTGGATTCGGCCTACAGGGGACACCACACGACTTTACCTCTAGGGTGGCGTGGAAATAAGTACAATATACAATATTCTCGCTTCTTTAAAAATCGCGTTATTTTAGAGAGGTGAGAGGGTGGAAGAGGTACATTTATTATAATTTTAGGTGGAGTTTAGTAGCTACTGCTTTAGCGTTAAGCATTGAACTTTAAAGTAGCTTATAGTAAAGATTACAATTTATTGTGTTGACCGGAACCAACCCTTATGTGTGCGCCTTATTTCCCACGGTACTATTAATTTTAGGGAAAAAAGTGTAGAAACGTTTTTTATAGAGAATTTTATAAGGTATAATTGATCAAAAAATGCACCGTTCCCAAGATAATCTAGAAAACCTCAAAATGGGGGTGGAAACGGCGTCCTAGGGGATGAAGCACACTATTTAGGCGTGGGAACTTTTGGGTTTAGTAATTCTTATGCTATCATCCTTAACATTTCTACCAATTTTCAAAACTTTATGAATTTTGTCCGATATTAATCGTTAAATTACTGAACTAGAAGTCCATAGTATCATCGGTAGTTTAATTAAATTAAATATTTTTTCTTTACTAGATATTTTTAGCGCTAATCTCTGCGCTAATGTTTTTACAACACTGACGTCCTTTATATAAGAATTGGTATGTAATTCTTCAAGATAAACATTCCATTTCAATATTTTTACGCTTTAATTCCCTCCTAATACCTTTTATTTCCTCTTAATTCCCTTCTAATACCTCGTAATAATATTTATTTCCTCCAAATTCCCCTGTAATTCCCTTAATACCTAATAATTCCTTCCGAAATACCTTTAATTCCTTCCTAATTCCTCCGATTTGTACACTATTTCCCCTCAGCGGTTGCCCCCTCGTAAGAATCTAAAATTTAAAATATACCCACATAACACAGTTTGTACTTAGTACGTACAAGTACCGAGAGATCGAGAAAGACTGAATGTGACGTCACACGGAAAAGTCACTAAAATTATCAAAATTGATTTCTATTCTACATACATTAATAAAACTAATTTCCTATGTTGCTAGTCACTGTTACCAATCTGATATGTCTGTCATTTTCATGAATGTTATTATTATTGGCTTGTGTTTGATTTATCATTTATCTCCCTTTCTGACTAATAAATCAGTGTTTTTCAATGCAATCAGTTCACTGCCACTTGTGTGGCAAGTTAATAAAGAAACACACATTTTGTGTAAATACTGTAATTTACGATATTTAATGTCGCCAACGTGAAAATGTTGAAAGTACCAGAAAATAGTACTTATGTATGCAGTATGTAGGCGGCACAAAAACAATCTTTAGGGAGCGGCGTTCAGTCTTTCTCCATCTCCCTGTACATACAAACACAGCTTGTACTTAGAACGTACAAGTACATACTAAGTACTAGTAAGTGTTATGTGGGTAAAAATAATAAGTACCTAATATTATTCCCTTTGTTCAAAGATGACATTCTTTTTTAGAAACAAATACCATATGGAGACCCAAAACTGCCTCAAGACACACTTCAAAAAGCTATAATTCTCTGGCAGCCAATTTTTTCTGTCAAACCTTTAAATTTTTCCATTGATATGGCAAATATTATTACATGTATTGAAACGAAAGCAAGATTTGAGAAAAGTACTTATGAAGTGAATCAGAATGTGTCGATAGAAGTTTACATTAAGTAAGTATTAGAGTGTATATCAATTACACAAGTCTGCGAGGTTTTATTGATGGGCTGATGGGGGTCATTTCCAAAGTAATTTTTCGCGGTAATTTTTGGCCTCAGAATTGGCCTACCACATCAGGATTTGAGGTTAAGTACTTAAAAACTCCGATGCTGTATCCACTACCGAGTGGATTTAACATCTCACCTTCAATCCACCATTGAGTGGATTTAATATCTCGCTTTAAATCCACTATCAAGTAAATCTGACTCCGGGACGGTATTTGTTTAAACAAAGACTGTTCAAAATTGTGTTGTTTCGCAGTTTGTCTTAAATATCTCTGGTTGTCTAGCTCGTATCGCAATAAACAAAAAAACAAATTGTAAACAATGAAAGCGAGAAGAAAACTGGATTGGTTCTGGTTAGAGCATTTTTTAGTTGGTTAATTTTATAACGTCAAATTTTAGTCACTATAGATTCCAGTGACCTATGTTACTGCCCAAGCCTGAGACTTTAACTCTTGGGTGTAGGTACGTGACTGCAGACTGGCAGATTACTCATTTACTGTTACCTTATTAGTTTTTCTCTGTAATACACATCAAACGAGATAAATAAACACTAATTAATAACAACACCATATAACAAAAAAACAATATATTAACAGAATTATTGTACTGTGTACATAAAAAATCTTTACAACTCACTATAGATAAATACAAAATACCGTAAATCAAGCTTGACTCCACGGGACGTTCATAAAATATGTCACTACAAAGTAACATGGCAGAATAGGTAATGCAACGAAACAAATAATACTAAACTTGGACTTAAACTTCTATTGCAAACACATGCAATGGAGCATCCATTACAAGCCTATCAATAATAAACATGAAAAATTATACACACGAGCGGGGCTCGAAAAAAATCTTAAAAATGGTAGATTAGTCTGTAACACTAATTAAATAACGGAGAATTACACGGAATGGTGATAATTGTCTAAAAGTTTCTCCCGCACGAACTGATAATGTTCATGGTAAAATATGTAGCATCCGGCTACTCTAACAAGGTAATTTAAAAAGAAAAGAACTTGCAGTTTTGTTCCCTTGTACCACTGGGTGGGATTTTACAACACACCGTATAACTTCTACAATAACCAGTCTTCTAGGTCACAAACACTATACATACAGGAATAGTTCTTCATTAAACAGAATTTAACAGCAAAATACATTTGCTATGTTCGTTAAAACAGAAAATAATCAGGCAATTTCTTATGACAGACAACAGTAATATGGAAAATTTGCTGTTCGAACACAGATTTGCTTGGACTACACCACTGATTAGGAAGTTTGAACATTCCATGCCAACAACATTAATCACTAAGGATTGCACTAGATTTCTCAATAGTTCATATTAATTTTCTAACTACAAACTTAATTCACAATAAGGTAACAAACTAAACTTAACTTTTGGGTCTGTACCCACCAGATCTCAAATAAACAAACTAAGTGGCCGACCGAAGCCAACCACCTCTCAGGCTTACTGCCTGCCTCCAACAACATGGGTCTTTATAAATTCGGTTTATATATTTTCTCCCGTAGGGTTACAAAAGCATCAATAGAAGTGTTAACATTGACCAATCAAATTTCCTCGTGCCTCCGCAATACCTTATATGGAAGGATGATGTCATCGGCTGCGAGCTCTCTCCATCGCAATAGGAGGTAAACAAATCCCGCGTTTGACCACAGGACATAATATCTATAATCGGTTACACCAAACTTGGCATACTACATGCTTCTAGTTGGTTACAAAAAAAATGCACGTTACAATTTGAAAAAAATTAAAACAAGATATATCATTCTTTGACGATAACTTAAGTAACAATGTATAATTTTAACGAATCTTTAGGAAAATATACCTACTTCTAGTGGAGGAGCTTAATGATCACGCCTAATTTCAATTCGAAATGCTTATAATAGCCTAAAAAATATATTTTTTTTAACTGTAGGTTTATTCACGTTCTTTTCAGTGGTATTAACAATTTGGCATTGTTTCTGAATTTCTTTAAATTCGTTTGCAATTTTTCGTCAAAATTCTGTTCGAAAAGGGAAAATTGTTAATATGAGTCGAACGTATATAAAAAAAGAAACAATTTTAATAGAAAAGTTTTTTTAGGTACTTACGTCCAATTGGGAGCCGAGATATGATATCTGTTTGAGTGAAAAAAAAAAAAAATGCATTTCTTCAGAAGGAAATGCCCAAAAAACGGCTTTAAATATTTTTTACAAAATGTTTGTTAATACCACTGAAAACTACGTGAAGAAATCGGTAAAGGTATTTACACAGCCACAACAAACTTAAAAAGACTTGACTCAAAACACATAAATCTAAATTAACCAGGGCATTCTATTTTATTTAAGCAAGTGGATTCACCCGCGGATAAAGAATGATGTCACAATAGCGGCTGGTAGTGGATTGAAGTTGAGATCTTAAATCTACTCGGTAGTGGATTTAGCATCGGCGACTTAAAAAATGGTTTTTTTGTCTACTTTTGAGGTTGGGTATAGGATTCAAAAATGTTTTCAGCTTATTAACTAATTAATTAATTAGTTTACAAAATCGCTGTAACTATGTTATTTCAAACCTACATTGTAATGATTTTTTTTCTTCTCTAAATTGCAAAGAATCTGATAGCTCAAAGGGTTACCGAATTACTGACAGTTGAATATTTCACGCTTCGAGGGGGTGTAGGTATGAACGACACCTATCTGAAGAAGCGACTTAGTATTGAATATTGGACCCATTATCGGATGAAATAGGCTGCTTCTTTTCATTATTCCAAGCCCATGAAACTACATAAGCTTCTCCACTAGAGGGCAAAATTTAACACAATAAATTACTAATATTTATTTTCAAAAGCAACAGGTAATTATATCATTACAGTGACAATAGCAACTCTCTTCCTCTAATGAAAAGAGGAGACACGAGTTGTCTTGGCACCGGTACATACATGGTACAATCAATTACTTGTATGCATCTGTAGATTGGTCTTGTTAAGACAGGTTGCATACCAAAGAGTATTCAAGATGGTGAATGGTAAAGAGTCAGAGATAGAGCTCTCTCTAGAAAACGAAAAAAACAGTGATAATAACAGTGATACAATAGTGAAATGTTGCAACAAGAAATGTGCTGTAGTTGTGTGCATTTATTGTTACTCAATTGTTCATAAAAGCTGTAGTAAAAGGGAAAAATTTAAAATAGTTGCCAAATTAGATGGTCATAAAATAATCTGTATTGATTGTGTTAACAAAAAAAGTGAGTCAGAAAAACTATCAATTGAAAATATCTGGTTGAAAAAATTAATGTCTGAAATGGAGGATAAAAACAATGTACTGAAAGAAAACAACAGACTTTTGCTTGAAAAAGTATCAACACTACAAAATAACCTCCAACTATATAGCAGCAAAAGCAGCTCTCATCACAACAGGGTTTCTCAAGGACAGGTGGATAAACAAGCTTTTTCTATGACACTACCAAATGACACCAATAAAAATAAACAAACTTTCGATCTCCAATCGCCTAAGAATCTCAACAGACAAATCGCTCCGTCCAGCTCCAGAGACCACTCAACCATAAAAACCCCAAATCAAAACAACGTAGCTTCAACGTCCTGGGCACAGGTAGCAGCGGGTCGCCCGTCAATTGCACCACAAGAAATTAAAAATAAAAATAACTTTAGACCGAAAAGAAACATCTTCATTGGAACAGGTGAGACAACAGAAAATGAACATTTTATAGGCAGGGACGATTCAAACAAGAAAGTATGGTTATTCATCTCCAGGGTACCTGACAAAATTGACAAAACTATTGTAAGGAACTATATCAAAATGAAGTCCAAAATCACCAACGACGAAGACCTTGTAGTAAAATATATTCCAACTAGAATTGAACAAACAAGGGCTGATAGTAAATGTTTTCAAGTAGGCATTAGATATAATTTATTAGACACAGTGTATAATAATAATTTTTGGCCCCGTAATGTTGCTTTTGAGTGATTCAAATTTAGAAGACAATCTAGGCAGAATGACAGAAATTCCGTAGTCCTTGAAAGTGATTTTTTAGAGGCACAACCCATCTCGGGGATAACAAACTGAGTGGATCCCAAGAACCCTTATGTAATTTTAGGATATTGCACCTGAATATACAAAGTATCCGAAATAAAATAAATGAGTTTGAAATATTTTTAAATGAGCATAACTATAACTTTCTATTAATAAATGAACATTGGTGTACGAATAATGAACTGAGCTATGTAAGTATTAATCATTACAATCTAATCTCCAAATTTTGCAGATCAAATGCAGCCCATGGTGGAGTGGCTGTGTACGCATTTGAGAATTACACAAATTGTATAATTTTAGAGCAGGTAAACAAACTATCAGTGGAATTGCACTGCGAACTAACCGCTATCGAATTTGGTAATAACAAACTAATGACGATATACAGACCTCCAAATGGTGACTACAATCTATTCCTAGAAACACTAACTCTTGCTCTTGAAGCTTTCTCCAAGAGTGACAAAACAATGATTGTATCAGGTGATTTTAATGTTTATATTCATGAAGAAAATCAACAGCGTACGATGCAGCTCATATATACATTTAAATCTTTCGGGTTTTCTCTAAGCTATACCGGATACACCAGAAATAACCACTGTCTCGATACAATCTTCACCAATATAAATTCTAATAATCTGAGCACTCGAGCAATAGATACCAAACTCTCGGATCATTTAGGCATACATTTAGAGACAAACATTGAATTTAATATTCCCCCAAAGAAAGTAATCTATAGACCAATTCATGATCAAGGTCTCTCAGAACTTAATAATTTCTTAAGTAATGTTAACTGGGAATTCATTCTGGATCCCAACATAGACATAAACAATCGCATTATTAAATTTATTAAAATCGTTACTGATTCAATAGACATAATCTTTCCAGTAAAATCTATTATAGTTAATGGCTCCAAGCAATCTAAATTATCCTGGTTTAATGACAATCTCCGGCACATGCGTGAACAATTAAATCTTTCATATGAATTTAATAAAAAAAATCCCACAGAAAATAATAAGGCCTTATTAAATAATTTCCGTTCTAGTTACCGCCGTGAAATAAACATTGCTAAAAAGGAATGTAATGATAACTTTGTAAATAGGCATAACAACCCCCAACAAGCATTATGGAAAATTGTGAATAGCTATAAAAAAACTGCGAGTAACGTATCTGCTAACATCTCAAGTGAACAATTTAATAATTATTTTGTAAATGTTACTGACAAAATTATCGAAGAACTGCCACCATGTAATACAGAATATACAGACTACCTAGAAGAACGTATTCAACAAAGTCAATTCTATTTCACTCAGGTATCAGACCAAGAAGTAGCTGACACTATTACAAACCTTAAAAATAAAAAAAAGTAAGGACGTTTACGATATCTCCACTAGTATCTTAAAAGGTATAAAAAATTCCATCATAGGTCCTCTCACCACTCTAATTAACATTTGCATATCTAATAACGTATTCCCAGAATCCTTAAAAATTTCCAAAGTAGTACCGGTTTATAAAAAATGTAACATCGATGATCCTTCAAACCACAGACCAATATCTGTCATACCGTGTCTTGCTAAAATATACGAAATCATCCTAAAAAACCAGTTAACCAGATACCTAGAATATAATAAACTTCTCAGTTCCAATCAATATGGCTTCCGTAATAAACTATCCACTACACTTGCCATTGATAAATTAACTTCGATAATCAATGATGGATTTGAAAATGGGAATTACATCTGTTCTCAATTTTTAGATCTTACTAAGGCTTTTGATTGCGTGTCCCATGAAATACTGATACACAAACTAAATTATTATGGCTTTAGTGAACAGAGCAAAGCTCTCCTAACTTCTTACCTGAGTGATAGACAACAATTCGTAGTCTACAATGGGATAAAATCTAATCTTCTTAACATAAAGCACGGTGTCCCTCAAGGTTCCGTCCTCGGCCCCGTTCTCTTTCTTATTTACATTAATGATTTTCCCAATTCAGTTACCGATAATGTACTAACCATATTGTTTGCCGATGACACCAACTTAACCATCTCAAAAAAAAATATTGAAGACATCCAGAATGAAATACCCCACATCAATTCAAAATCTCAAAACTGGTTTGTCTCAAACAAATTATGCCTAAATGCATCAAAAACAGAGACCATGATATTCAGCATGCGCAACTTACAAGATATAAACAACCCAGAGTTCGTTAAATTCCTTGGGGTTAAATTAGATCCGAAACTAACTTGGGACAGTCACACCAATCAAGTCTGTAATAAAATAGCTACATACACTTACCTGCTTCGTAATCTGGTCGGAAAAGTATCACAAAATACTTTAACAACTGCATACCACAGCCTCATCCACTCTAGTATATCTTATGCTATACTAGTCTGGGGACATGCCACAAGTTCAATAAACGTATTTTCAGCACAAAGAAAGGTAATACGCATAATTTGGGGATTAAGATATAGGGATGATTGTAAAGAACAGTTCAAAAAATTAAAAATTATGACAGTTCCGTACACTTACATATTCCAGTGTCTTTTATATGTAAAAAATAATGAAGGTGTATTTAACACAAGAAGTCAAATTCATTCTTATAACACCAGAAATAGAGATAATCTTGATACCAACTTCCTAAGATTAACTAAAACTAGAGACGGCACTGGTTACTTAGGAATTCAGTTTTTCAATGCCCTACCGCCTGAAGTAAGATCACTGAATGTTAATCATTTTAAATGGAAAGTAAAAAAATACTTGCTCGATAATGCTTTCTATAGCACAAAAGAATTTTTAGACATTAACCACCACATTATTAATTAAGTCTTGCCTCGTATATTCGGGTGCACTATTCAAAAAATTACTTCGTGCAGTGTTTTATAACTCTATATTGTACATATATTTATTTATTTTAATATGTCATTAATTAAGTTTGTTCGTAATGTATTCATTTGTCCTCGTTTTTAAATTTAATTTTTATATTTACATATATTGTCTAATTTTATATTATTCAGTCATATTATTTTATTGTATTCTATATTATATCACATTAACTTTTTTGACGTGTGTAAACACTATGTGTATCTGACACCAATAAAACTATCTATCTATCTATCTATCTATCAAAGCCGATAATGGTCGATTTCTGGATTTCCCAAGGGGCCATAGTGGTCATAATGACTTCTAAATAACTCATTTTATTCAAATCTAGTCTGGGAAAGTGAAAGTAAACTACACTGAATTCTGACCACAATGGTTCTGTAGGAAGTCATAACATAGATAATGTGTTTTTTTAGGAGTACTTGTCCATTCCCTATAACACTTACAAGGGTTTCTGTAACCATCAATGCCCCAGAGTACAGTTCACAATTTGCAGTTAATCATTTAGAAAATGTGTCACTAGCTTTTCATAGCAGTGAAGTAAAAAGATTCGTTATTGAGTTCATGGCAGATTCGAATGATGTCAATAAGGAGATTCAGGTAAGTTAATAAATCATGATAATAGTAATAATAATAAATATAATACGTACATCTCTGTAACCATTCTGAACCAATAATTCTAATTTCGCACCATTCTGAACTACCACTAAAATAAACAACTACGGCTTTATATGCAGATATGTATATATGTGGTTTATTAATGGTTTTAATTTTTATGGTTTTCGGCGATTTGTTGATGCTCTGTAGCCTGATCGATTTGATTTTTTCAGATTTTCCACAATTTATTATATCCTCGTCAGCCCCGACGGCCACAGAGTATTGAAATTTCTGTACATTTTTGACTATTGAAACCTTACTACATAACTTATGGTAGTCGTTTTTAAATTGTTCAATAGATGTCGACACAATATTTTATACACATATGTGTTAGGTTAGGTTAGGTTGATATGTGAGTGGGCTAGTAACAGACCCTCCACCGCGACCATCTGGTCTATTGTGGCTCAATCCTAATTATATTTCACCCAATAGGTTCAGCTTTTTGATAAAGTCGACTACATTATTGGGTGAGAGGTTGCCCTTTGCCGAAAAGTGAGAATCTGGTTCTTTCTGCAGACACATATGTGTACATTAGGATCAAGTAATAAATGTCGAAACAATGTTTCATACACATATGTGCACATCAAGATCTAACACCAATTTACAAAATTACTACACTTGCTTCAAATAATACACATAATTAGTGAAAAAGACATTTATTTTTGGAAAAACTAACAAAATGAATGCATGTGTTGACAACTATAGATGGAACTTTCTAAAACGGTCAGTTTCAGTCCTTAATTACGCAGAAAAAAGCGTTGCAGCCAATGCACTTCACTCGAGATCGGTGTTTGCAGGCAGGTTCTCTACACCGGGGTGTGGAAGGCAAATCTATTGCTTCTGGTAAATGAGCGCCACCAAAGTTCCTGTGGTGGTAACGCAACTGTTGTTGGACGACTTTTGGCTTTCTTCCTCGGTGGTACATTTTCATCATTCCCATTACCGTCGCTATTCTCTGTCCGGTCTTCCCCACCTGTAATCTTTCGATTGGATCCTAGTACTAAGCATTCAGAAATTCTCATCTTAAATGCTAGAAGGTCCAATATTTCACGTTTGGGCGTATTCAAATATTTACAATCTCTGCTGTATTGTATCCAATAATTAACTACCGTCATGTCCATAAGATGTTTAAACATGCAGACTGGCCATTTTTTAGTACGGTGATACAAACGGTAGCATGAAATCAGGCGATTGAACAGATCAACACCTCCCATGTTTACATTGTAACTCTCAATCATTTCAGGCCGTGAATGTAAGCTTTATCAGGCTTTGAATATTGTCTGGCAGTTCCTACACCAGTTGGATTGTGGTTTGAGGATGCTATTATCACAGACCGATTGTCCATCCATTTTACTATAGCTAACTTCTTACCTTCCCTAACTTTAAAGTCAGTTGAACCCCGGACATTTTTCTTCAAAGTTGCATCAGGTTTTAACTCTACGTTAGGAAATCGCTTTACCAGGATTGTGCCCATTCTGGAAATGCCTTTCTCCATCAGTTTTTTGAGTAAAGCTGTGCCTGTGAAGAAAATGTCAAAGTAAAGGTTGCTGCCTGGTTGGCAAGTTTCTGCCAGATGCAAAATTGCCTGACCACCGGCTCCTAACTTGAGAAATCCATCTACTTCTGGTGGTAGTCTTGTAGTGGCACCCTGATACACTTCAAAGTCAAGTATCTGCCCTGAAGCACCTGCTAGGATGAAAATTTTTTAGTACCGTTGGATTTGGCTTCCGTGGTACATACTGGCGGATAGCCACAGCACCAGCAAATGGGATCATTTGCTCATCTACGCACATGTTTTCTTCTCGAGGCAAAGTGAGAACCACTCTTCTAAACCTATCAATCAGTGGTGTCACTTTCCAAATTCGATCAGCATATCACGTTCTTTGGTGACATCAAAATTATTGACCAGATGAAGATAATTTCTTAACATGAAAAAGCGATCCCTATGCATTGCTGTTGAAATAAGGGGCACTAGAGAAGAAGCCTGCCAGTACATGGCAATATGGGGGTAGCCCAAAGTACTCATTGCCAAAATAATGCCAACGAATTTTCTCATCTCAGTAATATGTGTATTTAGTAATCGTCTTTTTTGTTGTTAGTAGAGGATGTTTGTATCACTAGCCAAC
Source organism: Rutpela maculata (assembly GCA_936432065.2). Taxonomy (NCBI): domain Eukaryota; kingdom Metazoa; phylum Arthropoda; class Insecta; order Coleoptera; family Cerambycidae; genus Rutpela; species Rutpela maculata. The sequence goes on from OW386285.2 coordinate 363,051,699, forward strand.
AGAACAAAAAAATCGTCACCATAATAATTTGAAAAATGAATAGTAATTTCTAATAATTTCTCAGGAACTGGTAAAGAATTAACTGGTCTAAACTCTGAGCAGTTGTTTGTATTATAAATTTTTTCACTATAACTGTTGATAGCTTCCATATATTTGACGACTGACATTAAAAAAATCTACAATAAACTTAATGAACTATTGAAGCTTAATGTACAACAAAATAATACCACTAATACAGTTATAAATGGTCAAATCATTGAACCACTACAAAATGAGCTGAAAATTCTAAGAAATGAATTGAAACAGGACATCAAAAACGTCAAACAAGAAGTTACAAACTTAAAAGAATCAAATATAGACTTGGTTAAGTTACTTGCAAATGTCAACACACAACACACTTATAGCGCAGCAACTGAAAATTCACCTTTACCGACTCCAAATGCCCCAACCTATTCACAAAAACTAAAGGTGCCGGCCACAAAATTAAAAACAAATACTTACCAACAATCAACAAAAAAGAATTACGTAAATCGATTACCTATCTCCAACCATAATGCGGTTGATGAAAAGGAACATATAGAAATCTCAGATAAACAAAGCGAGGATTTACAAACCTTTACGCTAGTAAAGCGAAAACAAAGAAAACCTAAACAATTAGGTACAAATAATGAACTGACTCACATAAATGAAAATGATTTCGAAGGAAGAGAAACTATCAGAAAGTCTACCAAAGAAAACGAGAAAAAAGTTTGGCTATTTATATCACGAGCAAAGGAACATGTAACAGAAGAAAAAGTACAAAAATATATAAATGCGAAAACCACCAGTGATCTGAAGAATATTTCAGTTAAACAACTTGAAACATTCTACAAAAAAAAGGACAACAATTGTTTTTTAGTAGGCGTTGACCCCTCTCTAAAAGCAACGGTGTATGAACATTCATTTTGGCCAAAGGGTATTGCATTTGAAAGGTTTGATTTCAGAAGAGGACAACATTTCCTTGATAACCCCCGCCAAAGAAAGTGTGGAGTGGAAGACAGCTCATTCACTACTGAAAATTCGGTTTTTCTGAATCATTAAATAAAAGACCAACCGATAAATCCCGAACAACTCCCCCTAAATCTAAAAATTTCTCAATTTTTCATCTAAATATTCAATCTCTTCGAAACAAGAAGATGGAATTTGAAGCACAAAACCATATTTACGATGTTATCTGCCTAAGCGAACATTGGATGTCTCAAAATGAAATTACTCAAACTAAACTTAACAATTACGATGTTATTAGTTATTTTTGTAGGAAGCTTCATATTCATGGGGGTGTAGCAGTATTAATCAATCGCAAGATTGCAAATGACTTCGCTAGAAGGGAGGATATATGTCTGCTATCAACTGAGATCCACTGTGAAATATGTGCGGTACAATCTGAGAAACATAAGCTATTAATAATTACTATATATCGATCTCCATTAGGTGATTTCAACACCTTTCTCGATACACTTACAAAGGCTTTAAACATTATCAGTAGGTATAAACAATATACTGTCATAATAAATGGTGACTTTAATATAAACTTCAACAATAAAAATAATTATCATACTGTCACCTTTACTTATTTAATAAAAACGTATGGTTTGTTTATAACAATAGATGCAAATACTAGAGGGAATTCTTGTTTGGACAACTTCTTAACAAACTTACAAAGTACTTTTCAAACTTCTCAAATTGACACAAATTTATCAGATCATCTGGCCATTACAATTAACTTTCATATGAACAGTACCGAAAATGACAATATTACAAATTTTAAGCACAGACCTGTAACAGATGAGGGTTTACTTACTCTAAACAATCTTGTAGGGAATATATGTTGGGATTTCATTGACGATCCAAATATAAATATTGAAATTAAATCTGAAATGTTTATGACTTTCTTGAGCAATGCAGTTGATCTGGCCTTTCCAGAAAAAACATACAAACAAAGCAATATACCTTGCACGACCTGGTTCACCAAGGAACTAAGTGATATGAGAGATATTTTACACTTTATGCAGGAAACCGTAAAAGCTACTAACTCTCCGGAACTCAGAGAAATAATGCAAAAATATAGGAAAAAATATAACATTGCACTCGGAAATGCTAAACTCAAAGCTAATGATACGTACATTAAAAGTCATTCTTATAAATCTAAAGCGATCTGGCAGGTGGTACGAGCAAATACGAATACGCAGTCAAAAAATCGAACGGCAGACAGCAGCATAAGTCCAGATGATTTCAATAATTTCTTTGCAGATATTGCTAAGAATATTATTGATGAGCTGCCTGATAGTGACTTTACCGCAGAAGAATTTCTATATAATAATGCTAATACAATATCTCACGCAGGCCTGCGAGAATTTATTTTCAGTGAAATAACTTTTATTGAAGTTAGGGACATAATATTCAATTTAAAAAACAAAAATAGTAAAGATTATTATAACCTTAACACTAAGATACTTAAGAGTATAGCCAATATCATTGTTATTCCTCTTACAAAGTTATTTAACTTATGTATAAGACATTCCATCTTCCCAAAAGCCTTTAAAATTTCCCGGGTTGTGCCAATACACAAAAAAGGTCCCACAAATTTACTTGATAACTACCAACCAATTTCGCTCATTCCAATCATAGCAAAAGTTTTTGAAAAAGCCCTAAAATTCAGAATATGTTCTTTTTTTGAAGGAAATAGTCTGTTTAATAAAAATCAGTATGGTTTTCGTAATGCACGCTCAACCACTATGGCTATCAACAAACTAGCGGAAGTCATAAACATTGGATATGAGACAGGATGTTGCGCAGGGGCTTTGTTTTGCGATCTAAGCAAGGCTTTTGACTGTGTTTGTCCTAGTATACTTATAAAAAAACTTAGTTTTTATAAATTTTCTGATGCAAGTGTGAACTTAATGCAGTCATATCTAATGAGTCGCACGCAACTAGTAGAAACTGGTAATAATCTTTCTCAGATGAGGACACTAGAATATGGAGTACCACAGGGGTCGGTGCTGGGACCAGTATTATTCCTCATATACGTCAACGACTTGGTGCTTGCCGACCCAAGAGCCGACTTCATTCTCTTCGCGGATGATGCAACAACAATTAATAAAAATGAAAATCGCAATGAACTGCAGTTACAATTGGAACAGACACGATCAAGGGTCTCTGCTTGGTTTGTCGCGAATCGATTAAGCTTAAATGCTACTAAAACTGAAATCATGTTTTTTAGTTTAGGTAATATGGGAGTAAATAATAATCCAGAGTCTGTAAAATTTCTTGGGGTACATATTGACCCTAAGCTCTCATGGAACTCTCACATTGATAAACTATGTAATAAGTTAACTCCTTGTATCTATGCAATTAGAAATATGTCATTAATAGTGTCCAAGCAAGTACTCTTAATAACTTACCATGCACTTATTCAATAAAAAATATCATATGCAATTCATGCTTGGGGTCACGCTCCAAACATGAAACGCGTTTTTGGATTACAAAGGAAGGCAGTACGAATTATAAATAAGCTAGGGTATAGAGAAGATTGTAGACAATCTTATATTGATCTGAAAATTCTCACAGTACCATCACTATATATCTTACAGTGTCTCATATATGTTAAAGATAACCTACCAAATTACGTAACTCATGAAGAAATTCACTCATACGATACAAGACATAAAGCAAATATTTACATAGACTTCCACAGAGTACATAAAACTAGATCCGGAATATCATATTTTGGTCCGAAGTTATTTAACCTGCTACCATCCCCTGTGAAACTGTTGCCTTCTAAAAGTTTTAAATATGTAACAAAAAAATATCTTATATCCAAATGTTTCTATTCTATGGAAGATTTTTATAATAATGATTTTTCAGACTGGCAATTTTAATACCTTGAGAGAATATACAACTCATTGTATTATTATTTTATATTTATATTGTATTTTGTTTGTATATGCATGTATTGTATTGTATTTATGAACCCCTTGTTTTTTTGACTTGTGTAAAACTCTTGTTTCTTGGCACCAATAAATTTTCTATTTTCTATTTCTATTTCTATTTCTACGTACCTTGTTTTCGTGAATTTACGCTGAAGAATTACGGTAAATACACCCAAGTCCTAAAATATCGCTTTAATACATAATAAAATCAATTGCTATACATATATTTTCATTGAAATTTATTTATAAAATACCTTTTAAATTACCAAAAATACAAAGATTTGAATGTAAACAAAACACCTATCACACAGGAATTAGTTCCGATGTCAACCACACAGGCGCTGCAGTCTTAATTTCAGACGTGTATACTTCTATTTCTTTTTGTCAACAGAAAATAAAATCGTGATTGCTACTTGTTCTTAATTGTTTTCTGTATCTATACACTATCGTATCGCTTTTGTATCAGTTCAATACCTATATTGGATAAGTTAAACTTTTTAAAAATAATTTTTTTCTATCTCAACAAATTATAGTAACAGGGCAAATATAATAATTATCATAATTTTATCTTTTTTTTCCAGATTGAATCTGTCAATATAGTATTAGGAAATTCAGCAGAATGCTGTTTGGATTTAAAGTACAACTCTATGCCAGACACAACTGACAACCATGCTGAGTTACTGCATTTCAAACATACTAATAATACATTAGATTTTACTAACATTCGACCTTTGTCTACTGCCACAATAGTACCAAGAAATTCGAAATTAAATGTGAACTTTGTTCATCCTCAACCTGCTCTCTTAGGAGAGTGGTATGAAATACAAATAATTGTATGCAATGATGAGCAGTTTAACATTCATGATTTAAATATTGAAGTTGGCTTAGCAGAAGAAGCCACAGAAGGTATGTTTAAAAGAAATTGGGACCACATATTTATTATAATTTAATAATATATTTTCTGTTTTAGTTGAAATGTCTCTTACACCGATGGGCCAAGAACAGAAGTTACCAATAGCGTTAAATGGTCCAAAGTCATTAGATGTAAAGGAAAAATCAATTACAAATGTTTTCCTAAGAGCCCACAAAGTGGGGAAATATTATATGCAAATTAAAATTACGTATACTTTAGATAGTGACAAACCAGTATGCAGTATAAAGTGTGAAAATATTGTGTTACCAGTAGTGCAACCTTTTGAGGTGACTACAAAATATTTGTCAATGTTAATGAATGAAATTGAAAGATTTTATATTGGAGAAGAGTTTGGAGTTATGTCTTATTTGAACTTTTTATCACCATGGTCCATTATTATAGAGGATACCTCATTTGAGTTTGTAAGTATACTGGAAATAGTAATAATTTATTAATCAATATCAAGTGATGCATAAATGCAATACAAATATAAAACACAGTGTGTATAAATAGTAATAAAATATAAAACTTAGCCTAGATGAAACACATTAAATAGTTGAAACAAAATAAAGATTAATGAAGAAGAGACAATCAGTGGCGGCTTGTCCCATGAGGCAGGTGAGGCAGTCTTCAGTGCCTCACTGGTAAATTTGCGTAAATCTGTACCTAATTCGTAATTTTATAAACGTAAAAAACAGTTTAGTTTAGAAAAGTAATAGTACAAATTTATTCAACTGATGAAGTAGAGAATTCCTTAACAAACCTAACTAGCTGAGTATCTAGAGCCCTTCCTCATCAGCATTAGGAGTTTCTTTTTGCATTTTTGACTTCTGGCGTTATCAAGCTTTTGAGTTTATTTGTACTGTGACGTATACTTTCCGGTGAGGCCGGAAAGTGGTCACGGTTCGATTGCTCGGGCGCCACCTTTACAATTTTTTACATGAGGCAAAGGTCCCACACTAGCCTCTTAGCGCAGCCTGTTGCAGTAGGGCTGGAATAGCTACAGTGGAGAAAAACAGTAAATTCCAGTGGGTTAATTGGGATGTATCAGACTTTCACATACACACAGTAAAACGCATAATTCGGTAAACACTATCTATTTATTTCCTAGAAGTTACAATATCAACTCTAAATTAGTCTAAATCTACTAATATATACCAGACAGTACCCAGGCTACGTTATGACTATCGTGCAGTTACGGTGCGGTTACAGCGATGTTACTTATGGCGGGCGAGAGCGAAGCAGCGTGAATTCGAGGTAATGGCAGTGATGGATGGTTAACGGCACGAAAATGACAAGGTGGCAGGTTACTATGCAGGTGGCGAAAGCGGTTAGGTTATGTACAGTTGTTAGATACCAGAAAGGAGCAAGCAAACAGCAACTAATGCAACAATAAGAAAAATGGCTACTCTAGGTGTCAGGCTTGGCTAATACCAGGAACTCTAAAGCTGAAAAGAGATGTATGATTAGTTAAGACAAGATGGCGTTTTGCAGCTCCTAACCTGAAAACAGTTAAAAATAATAATATGGCCACGTTCCGATTTCTCTGCTTTAGCAGATACTACGAAGACCTCGGAGACGCTTTCTCTGTGCCCACAGGGTAAGCGCACTAGCACATATTACGAATACCCTGGGTACACCGGAGTCAGCAACGCTAGCACGACTGTTGGCACCTGGATGTGAACTCGTACCCTGGACCAGAAATTGGGTGAGCGTCTTGCTTTCTCCACATTAGCAGATACTACGAAGACTCCAAAACGCTCTCTCTATGGACACAGTTTGCGTGCACTAGCAGATATTACACGCACCCTGGGCACACAAGAGTTACCAGACAGCAATTAGAATTAATTTGATTTCTCCGCATTAGCAAATACTACGAAGACTCCAGGAACCTCTACTTTATGACCACAGGGTACCCGCACTAGCAAATATTACGGATACCTTGAGGACACAACCAGTAAAATAAACACAAAGACAAATAAAAGTTCGCAATATCAGCCAAGCCGCTACCTATTATAATTATTACTATTATTCTTACTTATTTCCTCCTAGTTGTTCTTGGCTCGTCTGGTTAAATACCGACTGACTTCTGGACTGGCACGTCTATCTGCTTCGGAATCTCGTGAGGAACTTAACTTTCGGTCCCGCTTTCAATAGCTAGTAGGCTCTTATCCCTTCTCTCGCCCAGTAGTGGGAGAAGTGAATGCACGTAGGCCATGAGCGGTGTAGACGGCACTTGTGAAATTTTCGTTACAATGGATTTTATGGACTTAGTACAGTTTCGTAAAATTAAATATTTTAAGAAATATTGACAGAGTCTGAAAAGTTGGACTTGAAATAATTTACGGAAATATTCACTTATGCTTGACGGCTGGTCACGGGTGGGCACCTCTGCTCTCTGCTACTGCTTCGGATCGACTGCCTAACGCCACCGTAAGCGCGAGCTTACGACGGTCTCTTCTGTGCAGGTGGGGGTTTAGTGCGAGAATGTAATTTTTACACGATGATAAATGCTTAGTAACCGGTTGGGTTTAAATAAGTAATACAAAATTAAATAACAATATTTGTAATATGTAAAAATAGGGTACTTGTTTGGGCCTTGGAATTTGCTTCATTACAGTACAATTCTGCCCAAAAAAGGCAAAAGGCAGTAATTGACAAAACATCGAATCCGAATAAATCGAACTTTAATGGAATGTATGGCCCTTCCGTAAAAATAGCACAATGGAATAAAACTAGGGTCTAAAATAAATACAAAAATCACCATTTTTTCCTTTAACATTAATGGAATGTTGCACTCTTTAATTTAAGAAAAAAATCACATACTGCCTTCTGCCTCAGTTTTTCTGTAAAAGTTTGATTGAAAAAGTCAGCAGTAAGTAATGAAATTTCAAGTGTTGATCTTGAATGGCACCATAGAGTCACATTCTTCGTTCTCCAGTTTCGCAAAGCTGATTTTTTAATGCTAGATAATTGATTCCGAACATTTTGAAGTGGAACGAACAATCTTTCATCTTCGAAAGTTCATACACATAGTGCCGTTTGATCAAGTACAACATTTTAAAATGCGAATATCATACTAAGGTAAATCGCGGTAATTGTTCATACACATACTGCCTTATACTTCTCAATTTTTTAAAATAATGCCACATATTGCTGTTTGCCATTCCATTTTATTCGGTTATACATAGGAATTTTTAAAACAGGATTAATTCAGAAGCTCAGTCACTTACTGCTCTTTCATAATCAATAAAAATGTAATTTTTCAACATTTGTCACTTACTGCCTTTTACCTTTTTTGGGCAGAGTTGTGTGTTTTTACTAAAGGAAAACTAAGATTGGAATAATGTAAAAATGAATTATACTTATTTTCCACATTATTTGTGATATGGATATCGTTCCATGTTTCCTTACTTAGAAAATATTTAGGCATTCGCGATGTTATCTCTGTTGAATATTCTCCTACTAGCAGTATTTCCAGCATGTAAAAAAAATGCAAAAACATTTTTAATATTTTTAGATAACTCCAGTGAAGTCTGTTGAAAATCAAGTTTCTAGTCAATTAGCAAAGAAAATATTCAGTAATGAGGAAATAGGAGCAGAATTGCATTTAGCAATTTGTGAAAAGCCGTCGGTGCAAAGTATGAACATAGGACAATATACCATTAGATGGAAAAGGTAATATTATATGTCATCAAATTATGAAATATTTGGTGGAAATTATTTTAATGGATAATAAGAAATGACAATCCTATCAAATATATTGATTTAACATCCACAGTGGTTTATTACTGACATAAATAACAATCAATTTAAATTAATGCAGATGCATTGGTCTCCAACAGAGCCGAATCTCAAACGAGCACAAGGGATCGGTGAATACTTTCCAGCTACGGCTGAGAAAGTCTATAACAATAATAATAATATAGATCCTACATATACCGGGTGTAACTTCCTTGTTTTTAAAGATATCGGGATGAAATTTTGTATGGTCAAATTAGGTAAGATTCCCAACTTTTTGAGACCTATCCGCTATATTTATCACTTCCGCTTTCACCGGAAATGGCCCCAATAGTCTTTTCTAAATGGGCCACCCTGTATGTTTTTACATTTTTGAAATAAAGATCACATTTTGGATACATTTATACTATTTTGAACAATTTATACAGTGTTGCATGAAAAATAATTTGAATTTTATTTGTCAATCTAGATGGTTGCGAATATGTTAAAATTATTTTTGTTCCAATGTAATTCATATAAAAAATACAAAAACGTCAATATGTCCAATAATACATCATGCAGGGTGCTGTAAACTCATTAAAATCACATTTTTCAAAATGACTCATTTTTTTTAAACATTATGATATGGGCCACTTGGCTATTCAGAAAGCTTTATTTAGTAGGGGTCAAACGGTACCAAAAGTTCCGTAATGTGTAATCGTTACCGGCAGGAATGACAATTTTTCTTAAGAAAGGACCCCGAAACAAAACCCATGAAAATGTTGATTCGGTGGAATCGGCTGAAATTTTGGTATTTTGTAGTTCAAGTCATGCTGATCAAATGTTCTTATCACATCAAGCCAATTCTATGGACAGTTTTTGAGATACAGCTTATCAAAGTCAGGTAATTTGCGTCATTTTAGACATTCAAGTACTTTTTACTCTTAAATTATTAACTTTAGCAAAAAATTGCAAGGGTCGAAATATTTTTGTTCAAGTCCAATAAAGCTCAAGAATTTTTTTCAGAATTTTTTTATAAATTTTTAGGTTAGGTAAAATATATATATGTCATATTTTGGCATGCTTCGGTGGGATTGGCTGAAACTTTGCTATTTTGTAGTTAAGGTCATGCTGATCAAAAATTCCTATTGCACTGAGTCGATCCTATATGTGGTTTTCGCTCCAGGAGTGCTTGAAAGTCCTAACAACGAGATAACGGGTACCTAATCTATATGTACGTGGCTTCCAATGTGTTTGTGTACGGAAAATGTAATGTAATGTAATGTAATGTTAAAATAAGCTTGTATTATTGTCAACATGTTTATAAAGTCACATCCCTGTAAATCAAAAGGTTTCTGAAATATGAAATAATAATCAGTTTTTGGGAGCAATTTTCAAAGGGCCATAGCTCAAGGTATTTGCGGGTATATTTTTGCATATAGAATCTGCACCAGAAGTTTGTCATCGATATTTCCAGAAAACCCTGTATATACTGACACATACATACACACAAACGCATGCACGCATTACACAAACATGCTGGAAGCCATTCATAAACACGTACATATAGATTACCCATTACCTCGTTGTTAGGACTTTCAAGCATTCCTGGAGCGAAAACCACTCATAGGATCGACTCAGTGCAATAGACATTTTTGATCAGCATGACTTTAACTACAAAATAGCAAAGTTTTAGCCAATCCCACCGAAGCATGCCAAAATATGACATATATATTTTACCTAACCTAAAAATTGATTAAAAAATTCTGAAAAAAATTATTTAGCATTATTGGACTTGAACAAAAATATTTCGACCCTTGCAATTTTTTGCTAATGTTAATAGTTTAAAAGTAAGAAGTTCTTGAATGTCTAAAATGACGCAAATTACCTAACTTTGACAAGCTGTATCTCAAAAACTGTCCATAGGATTAGCTTGATGTGATAAGAATTTTTGATCAGCATGACTTGAACTACAAAATACCAAAATTTCAGCCGATTCCACCGAATCAACATTTTCATGGGTTTTGTTCCGGGGTCCTTTATGATTTATGTCTAACTTCAATTAAATTTTGATCAGCCCTGTATATTTGTGTTAATATTTTATGATATGCAACAAGAATGAGCCAGAGGCCCATTCTGTCTCCTGCGGAGGGCGGCGTTCTTAGAATTGTTCTATTTATTTTATAAATTTTAGAATGAATATGAATTTCCTCCGATGTTTTTTAATTAAATTTTCAATATTAAATTCCGAGTTAGAAGAACTCGCATGATGTAGTTTTTAAATATTATATGGACATGGACTCTTCATTACATACTTTTATATCTTAGAAGTCCTTTCACCAGTATGTTTTTTGTTTATTAGTCAAGCCATTATCATTGCTGTCATCGTAATATCCCTTATAAACGTTTGTTATGCTCGTGTCAATTTTCTAAATTATTCATATTTTAAGTGTTTAGCGTCTAAAGTGATTTTGATAATTTTGAGTGTTTAGCATCCAAAGTGATTTTGAAAATGGAATTTCATTACAGTCAAAGTGAGAAAGTCGACATGATTTTAATATACGGAGAATGTAAGAAAAATTCTGTGCAAGCCGCTGCGTTATACGTGAAGCATTATCCATATAGGAATGATCCTAACCGTCGCCAGTTTGCAAAGGAGGAACAGAAACTACGAAGAGCACCTAACAATGATGATGAGAGATTCATTATAAATCAAAATACTGAAATAGAAGTATTAGCTCATGTACACCATGTTACATCATCTACAAGGGAAATAGCCCATCACGCTGCAATTAGATATCAATGGAAAATTTAAAAAAAGCATAAGTATAAAAGTTTTAAATACCAATTACATCAACACCTCTATGAAGATGACGGTGCTAGAAGAATGCTTTTTTGCAACTGGGTTCTTGAAAAGTATGGGCAAGATAGAGAGTTCCACAAAAACATATTGTTCTCAGACGAAACTCGTTTCACAAATAACGGGATATTCAATAGAAATAATTTTCGATATTGGGCCACAGAAAATCAACATTTAGTTAGAGAGGGAAATTTTCAGGAGCGTTTTGGTTTTAATGTCTGGGCGGGGATAAAGAATAACCGTATTATAGGACCTATTATTTTGACGGCCCTATTAGATGGCCCGCGAGATCTCCGGATCTAACTTGTATAGACTTCTTTTTATGGGCTCATCTAAAAAATATTGTGTACTCGACAGCTGTGTATACGAGAGTGGATTTAGAAAATCGTGTGAGGATGACATTTGACAACATATCTCCTGTATAGTTGCAAAATGTTCAAGACAATTTTATTAAAAGAATTCGGACGAGCAGAAATGGAGTTCATTTTGAACAATTGTTAAATTAGAGATTGGAATAAACAATTTGTTAACCTACTGTAGTACTGTATTTATTTTTAGGGTTATTTGCGGTGAAACCGGAAGTGACAACTAGGTATGTCAGATAGATCTCCACAGGAGACAGAATGGTCCTCTCGCTCATTCTTGTTGCATATCATAAAATATTAACAGAAATATACAGGGTTGATCAAAATTTAATTGAAGTTAGATATAAATCATAAATTTCTTATGAAAAATTGTCATTCCTGCCAGTAACGATTACACATTATGGTACTTTTGGTACCGTTTAACTCCCACTAAATAGAGCTTTCTGAATATTCGGGTGGCCCATATCATAATGTTTAAAAAAAATTAGTCATTTTGAAAAATGTAATTTTAATGAGTTTACAGCACCCTGTATGATGTATTATTGAACATATTGACGTTCTCGTATTTTTTATATGAATTACATTGGAACAAAAATAATTTTAACATATTCGCAGCTAGATTGACAACTAAAATTCGAATTATTTTTCGTGCAACACTATAAATTGTTCAAAATAGTATAAATGTATCCAAAATGTGATCTTTATTTAAAAAATGGTCAATTTAGAAAAGACTATTGGGGCCATTTCCGGTGAAACCGGAAGTGATAAATATGGCGGATAGGTCTCAAAAAGTTGAAAATCTTACCTAATTTCACCATACAAAATTTCATCCCGATATCTTTAAAAATAAGGAGGTTACAGGAGTGGCCACTATTCGATTACATCCGGTATGTACTTTACTTTACCAACAATAAGATATCTCTTGTTAATTTTATTCACCTCTAGTGACTATTGATTTACATGCAAACTGAACAAAGGTGTCCAAATTTTTACAATCTCTTGAAAATATAATCAGGTTACTGCAAAAAGTAGAGTATACAGGGTGGTCTGGAAATAGTGGTCCATAGAGTAACACTGTTTTTTTGACATTAAAATATTGCGATTTAGCTAAAATTACCTTAGTCCAGTGGTTGATATTAGAAGAGATATTAACAGGGTGTTAAAGTCAATATATTTTTTATTTTCCCACATAACTTTTTTTCAAATATTGGTATGAAAATTGGTGAATAGGGGTTTGAATGATCTGCTTTCATTTTTGGTGTAGATCCTAGAACGCGCCATATAAGCAATGTTTATGATGTAAATATACGCTCAACTCATTTACCCGTAATATTATCTGTTTTTTTATCAAAAATTCCTAAACCTACCATATTTTGGCAGAAAAAAGTATACTTTCATTAGCCTTAGAAATTAACTGTTTTAACAATCGGCCGCATAATTTACTATGAGAAATATTAACGTACTGTACGTGCCGATGCACAATACTTTTGACAATTAAATATTCTCCTTGTGACAGTTAATCATTTTTTTCAAATTTATTTTTCCATTTTTGGTTAATGTCAGTTAATTAACGAAAATCAGAACATGCCGATGCATAATAATTATTCAAACTCTAATGCTGCTAATGACAAGCAGAGATGGGTAAAGGAAACTTTCCATTTGAAAGTTCCCGGAACGAAATTTTGATAAAAATGAAAGTATTCAATAAAATATTTGAATATTCGAAAGTTTCCAAAATTCCGGGAAAGTTTCCTTTGGGGACTTTCGAAATATTCAAATATTTTATTGAAAACTTTAATTTTACTTCCACATCCAGTGGAAGTATAGTAACGACAAAAATTTTTTTTTAATTTTTATTGTTCAAATAGGGTTAGAATGTCACGAAACGTCGAGATTTTAATTTTGAGCAAAAAAAAAGTTTCTGTCTGTCGGTCTGTCTGTCGGTCTGTCTGTAACTTTTTTTTGTGCGCACATTTACTCTGGAACCGTTTGAGATATTGACTTGAAATTTGGTACACATATGTACTTTAACGATATCTAGAACTAGATTATATTTTCATCTTGTTCCGTCGAAGGGTTGGGGGGTAAATTGGGGTAAATTTGGGGAAAATAGGTAAATGAAGCAGGTAAGAGTCCATAAAATTGGTATTTAGTATATACAAGAGAAGCTAAGGTCTCAAAAAAAATTTTGGCATTAGCCACTCCCATTACCACCCCCACCCCATTATTAAAGGGGATGAAAAAAAATTGTGATTTAGGGTGTGTACAAGAACCAGAAACCTCAAAATGTTTTTTTACTTCATCCACCCCCACTACCAACCCCTATCAACACCCCCACCCCGCTACCGATGTGGGGTATCGTTTTATGGGTTTTTGAAATAATATTTGAAATCCTCTACAAAGAGGATTTCAAATATTATATTATTAAAGTTCCATAAACAATTATTTCCACATACGAAATTTTTTCGTTGTGAGTGACTTAGATAAAAAATCTGGATGTGGAAGTAGTGATTCCTTGGGCAGCAGTTTTTATTGAAATTTTCTTCCGGAAACTTTCATATGGAAAGTTTCCTTTACCCCTCTCTCATGACAAGTATACTTTTTTACTCAAAAATGGTAAGTTTCTAATAAAAAAAGCGATACCTTACGGGTAAAAAAGTTAAGCGTACAATTACATCATAAACATTGCTTATATGGCGCCCTCTACGATCTACACCAAAAATGGAAGCAGATATGAATTTCTCATTTTAAAGAACCATTATTCTTCAATTTTCTTACCAATATTTGAAAACTTCAAAAGTTTAATTATATGATAAAATTAAAAATATAATATTGATTTTACCACCTTGTATCTCTGTTAATAACAACTTTTGGATTAAGGTAAAGTTTAGTTAAATCGCAATGTTTTAATGTCAGAAATTCACGAGAGTTCAACCGTGACCAAAATTTTGTACACCAGATTTCCTCGGATTTCCTAAGATTTCTTTGGATTTCTTTAAGATTTCCTCGAATATTTGAAGGGGGGGGGGGAGGTACAAATCCGGAAAGCAAAAGATTTCCTTTGCGGTTTGTTCCTCGGAAATTCACTACTGCTATATGGACCATTGACCATTCTGTAGATAAAGTTGTAAAAATTCACTACTGCTATATGGACCATTGACCATTCTGTAGATAAAGTTGTAAAAATTTGCAATAATTTGGCATGTTAAAGTTCACTTACCATTTCGAAAAAATAACTTCTGACATTAAACAAGATAGAAACCAATTGAAATATACAAATAAAACACTAAATTAAAGTCAGTTCAACAACCCAGCAAATGTACAATAGATCAAAATCACCAATAATTAATATTACATAAGAAATACATTTCCAAAAGTACTAGAGATTCCTTAAAATCTCAGATTGCAAATTTGCTGTAGCTATATTTTACTTGAATTTCAAAATGTAATTAGTAAATTTAATTTCAAGGAAAAATGGTCACAGTGCAACAACTCAAATTACAGTATTTGGCCTTCCATGTCAGTGGATTCCAGTAGGATTGACGACAACTGCTCCAGCACACGGTTTTGTAAGGACACCCATGGTCCTGAGTTGTCATATACAAAACAGATCACAACAGCTTATCCAATTGGAAGTGGCTATGGAAGCCAGTGAAGCCTTTATGTTTTCTGGTTACAAACAGGTAATATTTCAAAGTGAAAATGGATTCATGCATGGCCTATTCTGATGAGCAGTCGTGGCTGTAGGCAGTCTTAAAATACAAAAATACAAAGTATTTGCAAAAAAATCAAGATGAAGGACCCCGCAAGGTGGCAATGGAAATTAGTTCTCAGTTAATTTCACTCAAATTCTAATATGATGTTCCTTTAACCTTTCTCAACAAAAGTCTCCATGGACATAACCTTTTAACTCCTTTCCTTTAAGCTACAGAAACTTCAGAAGATGCTGGGTGAAAAGAGTCAAAGAGCTTAAATCGTAGTTTTCATTCTGTGAGATCCCTGCATCTTCTGGGATTTCTGTAGCTTAAAGGAAAGGAGTTAAAATGTTATGTCCATGGAGATTTTTGTTCAGGAAGGTCAAAGGAACATCGTATTAGAATTTGAGCGAAATTGACCGAGAACCAATTTCCATTGCAGGAATATGTGGTTCCATAGTACTTACTTCATTTAGACTCTCAGGTATATGTAAACTGTAAGGAAGCTTACACTTAAATGCAATTATGCGTTGATATATGCGCTGATATGTGATTGTGGCTATTTCCACTTACTACTAACAATGCATTGTATTTAAATACCGCATTTCGAAGAACTGAAAACGTAGTTTTCTCTATATGAGACCCCAGCATCTTCTGAGGTTTCTGTAGCTTAAAGGAAAGGAGCTAGGAGGTTATACCCATGGAGACTTTTATTCAGGAAGGTCAAAGGAACATCATACTAGAATTTCAGAGAAATTAACCAAGTAGTCCGTCGGAATTAGCATTTTTGGTCGATTTTTTTAGTGCAGCAATGTGATATATACCAAACTGAAAGTTTTTACATTAAAAACAAAACTGTCACAACCTGCAGTCATAAAAAAGGGTGATTTCCGAGAAATAGACATATATAATTTTTCGCATTTTTTCGCATTTTTTTACATTTTACTCTAAAACTATGCATTTTAGGGAAAATATTCAAGAGACAAAAATTGTAGAGCAGAAAATTTCCGATCGATATAGTATAGAATTTTCCTTTAGTAGTAGGTTTTCCCGCGTGAGCGCGCTGAGCATGCTTTTGCACTTTTGCACTTTTCTTCTATATTTTGAGCAAAAACGATGCATTTTTATGAAAAATGACAACAGGCAAAAGTTTATTATCAAAAAAAAAAAATAAAAAAAGTTTTATCGCTAGAAAATTTTCCGGTCATCAACTTTTGCCTGTTGTTATTTTTCATAAAATGCATCGTTTGTGTTCAAAATACAGAAGAAAGGTGCAAAAGCATATATACATACGTGCATCAGCGTGCTTACGCGGGAAAACCAATTACTGAAGGAAAATTTCAAATACCCATGTCGATCGGAAATTTTCCGCTCTACAATTTTTGTGTCTTGAATATTTTCTCTAAAATGAATAATTTTAGAGTAAAAACGATATATATATGTCTATTTCTCGGAAATCACCCTTTTTTATGACTGCGGGTTGTGACAGTTTTGTTTCTAATGTAAATACCTTCAATTTGGTATATGTCACATTGCTGCACTAAAAATATCGAGAACTACCCTTTTTTTGTATAATTCCGATGGACTAAAAAACCAATTTCCATTGCCATCTTGCGGGGTCCTTTAAAAAAATATATATTTTCCTCTCTCCGGTTATGTGGTCAAAAAATAAGAGGATTCGAGAGAATACGATGCTGGAGAGTCGGTTTTGGGGACGTATTTCTTGGAGAATCGAGGTATTAGTGTGATGGGCTGTCCAGGGAATTCGTAGCATACGTCTCCAGACCCACATTTCGAAAGCATCAATATGCCATCTGCCTGCTTCCCTAATGGTCCATCTCTCAGAGGAATAAAGAAAAAGTTTTTTATAAAACGTGAATGAGTGGCGGACCATATTAGCAAATAGGTGTTCAGTACAGTGTCTTGGAAAAAGATTTATGGGAGTTTTGGAAATTGGTGGAATTAATAAATCCTAAGGTGCTGTTTTCGAAGTCACATTTTGCAACTAAATTTTTTTGCCTGAATCTAAGAAAAAACAAAATAGTGCAAAAAAATGGGGTTTTTTTTTCAGTAGTTTTAAGTTATGGTATTATTTGCGTTAATTTTGCGGCAAACGGAAATGTATTTTTTTCAGTAACTGCACATGCGTTTACGCAAGTTTACGCAATAAAAAACTATTAGAAATGATCTCATGTTTTGAGAAAATAGCAGAATTGAAATTATAGTAATATTTTTGTGGTAATTTTTCATAAATTTGAAGACTATCCAAAGGAGGAGGGGGCCTATAAGGCCGGTTTTCGGTCCTTTTTATTTCTGGTCAAAAAATTTTTCTTTTATCATACATATTCCATATCTAATCTATTCCACAGCAAACGAAACTTCCCCCAACCCTCCCCTCTCCATGTATCCCCCTTAAATTATTAAAGAACCAGTTTACATTAGTACACATGCTTATAGTCTGTTTTTAAACCAGGACGACTGAATATAAAAGTCCCATTCACTCCAATGAAGTAACCAGAAAATACAGTAGAATCTTGTTTTGGCGTTTTGAGCAACCAATAATACACCACTACCGTATATTTGTGTGCATTTTATTACAATAGATAATGCATCGACCTCTATTTGACCTCTATGTATTTGACACACTATCCATACCATTTACACAATATAAAGGCACCAAGTAATTAGCCACTTTTACCTTCAGATTTAAACAGAAGGGATTAAAAACTGATGTATAATGTGCAAACGGTAAAATAGAAATTAAAACGAAATAATTTATGACATGAAATTAATTTTATTATATGTCAAAATTTACGACTTGCCCTGTGTAAAACTGACGAAGGCGATCCAATCACAGATGTATGATTTAGCGCGGTAAATTTGAAATGGTCCTCCTGGTTTAAAAACAGACTATGGATGTTTTTGAACTTGAAAATCATATTTCCTTTGAACAAACTGCACCCTAAGCTCCCCTACTAACATTAGCCTTTATGCTCCTACCAGGTATAAAATAGGATTTTTTATTTACATTATTAATAAAATGTCAATTCCTCTCCCAGACCATTCCCGCCATCATCATACTAAAGCTGGAAAATGGTAAAACAAAGACTTTTCTTACACTTTTTTTTATCGGCAGAAAGATATAACTTCGTGCCCGTTTTACTCCCTCTCCCTATGTCCAAAGCAACAAAAATATGAACAAAAGTAGTTAAGCTCTAAGTTCTGAAAAAATCAGACAAAAGTACATATACTACAAGCTCTAAATCAACAGACAAAAAAAACAAAAAATTCTAACCTAAACCTCTCTACACAACAGAATGGTCATATTCTTTATTTCAACAGTTGAGCCCATCAGGTGGCACCAGACGTGTTGCTATCTCATGCTATCTCATTATCACTGTTGTAAGAAAGGGAAGCATACTGTGGTGGAACTCAACTGTTGAAACAAAGAATACGCCCAATGGTTCGGGCGAGAGTGTATTGAGGGGGAGAGGTATAAGAGGAATTGGCATTTTATTAATAATGTAAATAAAAAATTCTTTTAAAACTATTTTATATCTGGTAGCAGCGTAAAGGTTTATGTTGTGGGAGGAGAAGGTGCTTGTGATTGGGGATTGGGATATTGTATAGTAGTAGGGGGAACTTAAGGTGCCGTTTATTCAAACGAAACAAGTTCAAAAATATCTAGGCATGTGTGCTAATGTAAACTGGTTCTATAATAATTTAATGGGGTTACATGGAGGGGGATGGGTTGGGCTCTGTTTGGGGTGGAATAGATTAAATATTCAATATATAGGTACGATAAAAAAAAATTTTTCGAAATTTTTTGACCAAAAATAGAAAGGGCCGAAAACCGGCCTTATAGGCCCGCTTCTTTGCGGTGCTCTATAGGGCCTAGACCGTTTGTCCAACAAAAAACTTATGAGAGCTAAATTGTACAGAATTTATTCCTCTTCGATTTGGCATAGAATTTTTTTTTCGAAAAGGGCACTGGAACAGAAATCATTTTTTTGTTCTGGCAAAAAAATTTAATCGCAGAAAGTGAACTCAAAAATAGCCCCCAAGACTTATTAATTCCACCAATTTCCAAATTTCCTGCAAAACTTTCTTTCAAAAATTACTTATTTGCTGGACTATATTTCTTTTACTGATGTTTTGAGATGACACCATGTTACTCAACGCCAATAACATGTTAAATATTACTAAAATGTTCTAATATGATTATAAACTTGTGTTTGGGCACGGCCGACTCTAGTAATAGGCCGCGAACAAGGAAAACTGGCAACAATGCATGTGGTCCTTAGTTTCACTAAATTGTCATAGCTGTTTACGGCTGCTTTTGGTCGGCTCTTGTTTTAATTGCTGGAAATTCATATTTTTATTTTGTAACAATAGTCTTGCTAATTGAAGTGCATTTAGTTTAGATCGTGTGATATCAATTATAGGACGTTACGATAGTTTTATATATATAAATCCTTTATTTAGCCAAAAGACTAATACATCATGAATACACAGAAACATCATATAGATATAAAACAATATATATATAAAACAAATCGTCAGACAGACAAATTTTACACGTCACACTATAAAATTTCACAATGAGCATCTAGAATAACAATAGTAGTACAGCAACCGATATCCCATCAAGATTAAGACAGTTAATTCAGTTTTTAATTGGGAGGTTTGACAAACTATACAAGCAGCTACTCATCCAACAAATACTTTTTAAGTCGACTTTTGAATATATTTAATGTGGGACTGTTACTAATACTTAGTGGCAGATTATTATATTCACTTAATCCCTTATAGAATAAACTATTTTGGGTTGATTTTTTCCTGTATGTTTGCAAGTGAAAGTTTAGATTGTTTCTAGTATTATAACTATGAATATCTGTATTATAAACTAACTTATCCTGCAGATATTCGGGAGTTAAGTCATTTTTAATTTTATATATAAACACCATAGTGAAAAATGTTACATAATTTTTTACAGAAAGCCATCCTAGTGTATTTAACATAAATCTAATAGGTGTCAGTCTACAGCAACCTAAAATTATTCTCATACTTCTGTTTTGAAGCTTTTGAAGTCTACCCATTTCATTTTTATTTAAGAGGTATAGAATTGAAGAACAATAGTTAAAATGGGGCAATATGCATGTATTATATATTGTAAGTCTGGTCCAGTAGCTCAAATAACCACTGCATCTGCTTAAAAAATTTATTTTGAATCCTATCGTCTTACATATATATTTAGTGTGATCTTTAAATGATAATTGGTTGTCAATAATTACTCCCAGATATTTAATTTTTGTAACTCTCTCAATTTCATCTGTACCAATATGAATTACGCGTCTATTTATTAAATTTACTCCCGTTCCAATAAGCATCCACTTAGTTTTTTGTGAATTAACCTTGAGTAGATTAATACAGCAGTACCTGTTAACGTTTTCTAGTGCGTTATTTATTATTGTGAAACAATCACTACTATTTACACTGCTAACATAGATTAGGGTGTCATCAGCAAATTAATCGAGTGTATACTCTGTTTAACAGTGCGTGAACCGACTTAACCTAAAATGCCCAGGCATTCTGTCATACCAGGCTGTAAGACAAATAATTATACTTCCACAACGTAAACAGACGGTCCAAAGTTTAGTTTAGTTTTCCTAAGGACGATGAATTAAGAGAAAAATGGCGTACAGCTATTCCCCGAAAAGATTGGATACCATCAAAACATGCTGTTGTATGCGAAATACATTTTGATCCCGGTGAGATTATTAAATTTGATAAATATCTTGTACCAGGTGGAACATTTAAAATGATTCCTTATAAACCAAAATTAAAAGAAAATACTGTCCCATTTGTCCAAATTTGCCTAAATTCCTATCTACAAAAAATCAGTCCGTCGACAAGATCCAGAAAGTAGGCGCGAAAATCAAATTCATCAACATGAAATTTTAATCCAAAACTTTGAGAAGTCGGATATTATTGAAAATTATGAGGAATTTATTAACGTTTTATCAAAAAAAATAATAATAATATCTCTGATAGCTGGAATGTAAACATGTTTACGTCTAAAGTCGTATTTTATACGTTAAATTCTGATGCTGATATTGTTGGTATTGAAAATCAAATTTCAATTAATACTGGCCTAATATAGACGAAGCAGTTAACATTTATATATCTGGATAGGCATCTCATGCACTATCTAAAAAAATTTCTTGTAATATTTGCCTTTCACATATTGTTGAAAATAAATGGAATTTCACTGGGAATCAATATTGTGATTATCTACAACGTGATGGTCTATCAGTACCCACGAATAATATGACCATAATTTTATTTCACGTGTACGTCATATTACGTCATATTAGAACATATCATTAACAACAATAGTTTAGAAAAGGAGTTCCTACAAATTGAAAATCAAAAAGATTTTCTTATCAATCTAACTTTACATAGTTCAAAGTCAGGTAATTTTTATTTAGATTTTTTAAACACGTGTATATGCGGGAACAATATTGACTATATTTTACGAATTATTTGTTCAATATTTGCTAATGTACTTCTATATAATTATGTAAAAATGCAGAATAATCGGGCGCTTGAGCAAAGTAGATTGAAATCTCGATTACGAACTACTGAAAAAGATGTCAATAAAACGAAAAAACGAAAATTAGACACTTTCAAAACAGCAAAGTAGAAAACTATATGTATCAATTCAATTCCATATTCGTATTTTATTTTATTTAAGTAAATATTTGTTCATGTTTTGTTCATGTTTTTAAATTTACTTACAGCCTTACAGTCCTGTTATTTTGAATTTACTCATTCCCGAATCATCCTAAATTAGAATATTATGGGATATCTGTATTATTTTATTACTCCCTTTATAATATAAAAATATGATATTTCGTATTATTAAAAAAGGGTTACGTAACTCTTCTCGTTGGTTTTGCTGAACAATTAAACATTTTTTTTCTGTGCAAAATTAGGCATAATTCTGTACAAAATATCGTGATGTTTAATTGACCGAGCAGAGATTTAAACTTCGATTGAAGCCTCAATTTATTAAACACATGAATGATTTATAATCTGTATCCTACCTAAACAAACCTATCATATAGAATCATGAATCAAAACGCATTATAAATAAATAAAATACAATTAAAACACGAGCGCCTATTAAATTTAGCTGCTGTAATGCAAACCAACCATCGCACATCGGACTACATCTTTACTTGTGTGCGGTGTTGCCACTTATTACTTCGTGGCCTGTTAACTAGAGTCGGCCGTGGTTTGGGTTAGGTAATTTTTAGTAATATACAAGTCTCGTTGCTGCTGCTGCTTCCATTACGTTAAAAGCTACTTTGAAGTTTAAAAATTATTCAGTACTTATCAGTATTGTTTCTACATGACTACTACTATTTAATTTTAAATAGAAGTAATTCTTACTATAAGGTTACAAATTTAGTGTTAATTCTGTAACGACTACTCAGTTGAAGTTCCGATATTAGTTACTGTGACTTTGATGCTAGTTGGGTGATCACAACTGAAAACATCATATACAAAATGATTTTTCACGATTATAATCTATCCTTATTAGTTGAATAACTCATAATTACTTGATGTTTTTCAATTATCTTTAGCTAATTTTAAGTCCATTATAATTGTTTTTTTTTTTAGTTTGAAGTATCAATTTTGCCAAACTCAACGTGCACTTTAAACTACAATTTATATCCCTTAATAGCAGGAAGTGTTGCCTTACCAAAATTAAGTTTAACGATTCCTGATGGTAATACTGAAGATACTGGTCTGGACCAGGATCAGTTAAAATTACTTGTGGAAAGATCTCTTGTTACTCATTTGTATGTAATGGTAGGTTTGGTATTTTAATTTTTGAAGTTATTATTCATATGTGTTTATTTACAGCCTCAAGTTAAGGGTAAACCAAAGCTGTCCGACACTATTAATCCACAAAAATTAATTATTGTCACCTGATAAATTATTTCTGTTTACATAATGTAAAATAAGAATTATAAAATACATATAGTTATATTAAATTATTTTCCTTTTTTACCAATTTTCCAAGATTTTCCAGATTTTAGAGAAACTTGATGCATTTGGTGAAGGCGATCCACTAAAAGTAATGTTTTCTGATAAAGAGATTTAGTTATAGAGAGTATATAATATTTGATATAAAAACCGAAACATTGAGGTGTCAACAGTATCAACACAGAAAAAATTCTTTGTTCTGATTGGCTACACTGTTAAAGAAAAAATATTTATTGAGAAAAATGAAAATAGCTATTTATGTATCCAGTTACGGATTTACTTTATTTTGTGTAATGTTTGCGGAATGAGCAAAGCGAGATCCCGCAAAATAACACGAGTTACACAAAATTGTCTTTTGGAGCGTGTTACATACAAGATTTTTTTCTAATTTTAAACATCTAAAAACCCTTTAAACATAAATGAAATAAGTGTATTTTAAAGATCTTAAAAATTAAGTAGTCCTACCTTTGCTGCTATTTTATTACACATTATAATTTTAATCTCAAAATTTACAAACAGTATTTAGCTAGGTTATAATATTATTTGATAGCATAAGGTAAATCGTGTTAATAAAAAAGTTCTGTTGGCATATTTTGAAGGAAAGAATTTAAAAGCTTCCACTTTATGGACTCAGTATTCAATTTTGTGTCGAAAAAACATTTTTTCTTTTTCTTTTTGAGAGTTGTTTATTTTTCTTAATTGATGATATAACGAACTTTTCCTCACCAGTTAGATAAAATTTAACTTTTCATAACTGGGTTATGAAAAGTTGGATGTTTTGACACTTATGTCAGTTCTGTCAGTGTCACTTTATATGTCAAAATTAGAGAAATATATTTACTAGTCATGTAAGTAGTTTTATTGACCTATGTGGATGCCGGATTTTGAATTTTTGGTACTCTATTAACGTATACACAAAAAACACAATTTGAAAGAATTACGGAAATTAACCGACGAAATTCTGAATTACAGGATGATTTAAAAAAAAAAGTTTTTCGGCATTTTTCTTGTGTTTTAACTTTTGTATTATTATATATATTTGGAATCAGCTGTCAATGGATAATCAATATACAGGATGTTTCAGCTGAAAGTCCCCGGGTCATTATCTCGTAAAATAATAAAGATATTTGAAATTTGTAAATCGCGGATAATTGACACCAAAAAAGGTCTTAAATAACTGCCGTTACAATTGTTCCTTCGCAGTGCACAGAAATGGCGCTGCGGTGAAAAATTATTTTTCGATGGCTGGAATTTTGAAACATGATTCATACGATTAATTAATAAATTGTGAATAATTTTGACTATGTAAAAAATTACTTCCGATTAAAGAACTTATATCTAGATACATAATGGCTACCTTTTCTTCATATACCTTATTTGCTCCTAACATAGTCACATTATATGTCCATTAAAATGGATAGATGAACATCACATCCCATAGGCAACAGAGGCGAGTATGTGTAGAAGGGAAAATGTAAAATATTGTACCTATTTTATGTGATAATTATTGGTTAACTTCTAGGAATATTAATGCAGATTGAAAAAATACAATAGGTAAAGATGTTTTATTCAAGGGAAATATGCATTGGAAGGATATTATTTATAATATTATTATTAAAACTATAAACTGAACCTCATCATGTTACGACTATGACCTACTTACTTATGAAATGATCGATTTCTGCAAATGGCACAGCACTGTTGCATGTTACACTAAATTGTCACCAAACTGTCTAAATATGAACAGAGAATATTATTTAGGTATTAGGCAAATCACAACTTAAAATAAAAAGACTTCTTCACCACATTTTGATCGAAAAACACTTATTAACATTAATGACTAATACTGTCAAAACTGTCAAACTGAGATTATGATAATCGAACTGAAGCCGACCGTGTACGAGCAGCCACGAATACGCCGATGGGCCAATCAGCAACTTATGGGAAAAAGTGCCTTAGATTGGGAGTCTTTCGGGATCATAAAATTCATGCCATTATGTATCTAGATATAAGTTCTTTAATCGGAGGTAAATACCAACCGTTTTGGAGCTACATGAATTTTTTTTTCCATTTTTTAGTCTCTGTAAGTTTTGAAAACTTCTGTAACTTTTCTGTTTATCATTTTAGAACACCAATTATTTAGAACTTTTATTTTATTATATTCCATACTTCTTATATCATTACATATTTTGAAAATTTTTACTAATTTCAAATTTTAAAAATTAGTTGCATTTGAAAAATTCTGAAAATTGTAAAAATTTTCAAAATATGTAATAATATAAGAAGTATGGAATATAATAAGATACAATTTCTAAATAATTGGTGTTCTAAAATGATAAACAGAAAAGTTACAGAAGTTTTCAGAATTTACAGAGACAAAAAAATGGTGAAAAAAATTCATGTAGCTCCAAAACAGCTGGTATTTATAAAATTTTTTACATAGTCAAAATTATTCACAATTTATTCATTAATGGTATGAATCATGGGTTCCAGCCATCGAAAAATAATTTCTCCCCACAGCGCCATCTCTGTGCACTGCGAAGGAACGATTCTAACTGAGTTATTTAAGACCTTTTTTGGTGTTAATTATCCGCGATTTACAAATTTTAAGTATCTTTATTATTTTACGAGATAATGACCCGGGGACTTTTAGCTGAAACACCCTGTATATTAAAATATATGAATAAGTCACACATGTTTCCATATTTTTGACTCGCCATGTATAAAATACACAAATTGGGAATTTCGGTACTTATGAAACAGTACATTTTATTTCAAAAATAATTTTCTCAAAATTTTGTTGTTTCAGCATAAACACATCGATTTTAAAAATTCACTTCGTGTTATTGGTGGCTCACCCTGTATATAAGCGCATATTTTTATCATAGTATATTATCTGACGTTGAAGAAATGATATTCATGAAAAAAAAAATAATCGAATCCTTCAATTGTCATGAATATATTTTATTTATAAAAATAGCCACTTTTTAACTTCAACACCCTGTATCTCAAAAACTAGTCATAGCATTAGATGGGGCTCATGTTAATCAGATCGAGGTCTATAACATACTAAAAATTCAGAAATTTTAACCGAGAACCATTTTATATAAGAAAAAGTGCGGGGTCCTTTACATTTTACATTTTTTATTATTGGGCCGTACCTTGATTCTCCTATTTTTTAATTGGTTTAACAAACTCTGTAACTTCAATTTGTTTTGTTAAATTTTTTCCTAGCTTAATAGCTTGTATCATCTGTCGCGGAACGATAATCAGATTTAATTAGCTTTACTTGACTAAATTTACTTTCATTCGGTGTAACAGAAAAGCCAGTTGTCAGTCCAAATTGACATCCTTTAAAAGCTAATTTTAGCATTTCTTCTTTCTACGGCTTTATCTATTAAGTATATCTTGCATGAATTGAACTTGTCCACAATGATCGAAGAGAACTTCTAATTTGGTTTGCAAAGCATAGACAGTTCGGTTTCACTGTTTAATAATAATAATAATAATAATAATGTACTTATTTCTATAAGACTATTACAGTATTGGAATTGTCAACAATAAAGTATAAAAAATTTTTTAAATAATCAACGTCTTAATAAAATATGTACACAATATGATATACACAAAATACACACATATACCTATACTGTATATAAGATATATCTTTCTCTGTTTTATTGTCTACTTCTAAGAAGATCTTTGAAAAAGGCCAAAGCTGCCAAATCTCTCTTTAATTAAATAATCCTACTCTCTTTGCTTTCTATTGCAAGCAGGTAAAATGACCTGCCAGCATCATATAACAAATTATAAAGAATAACTTACATGTAATAAAATATAGTATTTAAATGAGTACTGTCGTGAGCAAAAAAAAATGGGACAACTATTATTTTCTAATGCAATGAATTTTGACAAATAACTGACAATGTTACAAAAATTAAAGTTAGATGTACACAACTAGATTTTAGCAAAAATACGTTATAACGTTATAACACTTGTCCCATTTTTTTTGCGCACGACAGTACCAATAAAAATAATTATAAGGAAGATATGTCCGTCTGTCTGTCTGTCCGTCCGTCCGTCACGTTTCTTGTAAGCACAATAACTCAAGAAAGAAAATTCCGATTGTACTGAAATTTGGACAGTAAATTAGTGTTAGCTAGAGGAAGAACCTTATTGTTTTTGAACAAAATCGATCGGTAAATAAAAATGTTATTAATAATTTAAATTTGAAAAAAAAAAATTTTTTGATTTTTATATTTTTGTAATTGAATAGAAATCTGAAATGATATTTCATTTTAGTATCTAAATATTTATATATTTTACAAATATACATATCATAATGTAATATACAACCGTGAATATATGATTTTAGCTCGTGTCTTATAATGTAAAAATTTACATTTTTTTACGTGTAAGGTGGTGGTGTAGTTCTTACACTTTTGACATCCATCGTTAAGCCAAACCGGACCTGCCTCGCTCAGCCCTGCTATCACCACTGCACTCAGTGCCGTGGTTGTCTGGCTGGCTCCGGGACAGGTTCCGGCGAGGCGCATAAATGTATATAAAATCTTCAATAAATTGTTATTGTTGTTGTTGTTGACTCGGAATCCAAGGGCCCCGGGTTCGAAACCCAAATGGGGTATGGTATAGTTTTTTTTTTATTTTCACTTTATTTTACTAAGTTCGTACTATACAATTGAAAATGTCTAAAACTAACATTATTTACAAAAAACTGCGAAGAGTATCCTATAGAATGTGTAACAATTATATAAAAAATTTAGTGAACAGGCGAAGAGTACGTTTTTAGCTTGTTAAATTTTATCAGTGCACGAATTTTTTCTGTAAACTTTTATAAAATACTCATAAAAACAAAGGCACCTTCAGATATTTATAAATTTTAGGTATAATTAAATTAATTTGAAATATATAATAATAATTACTTTATTGTCGTAAGATCTTATAAAAGATATTGACGTCAATTGATTAATAATTGTAGTTATACACATAGGAAAATATAAATAAAAAACAATAAAAAACAGTAGTTAGTCACACAAAGAATTTGAAGACAAAGTAATATTAAAATTAATTACTGCAGTAATATTCCTGGAAAGAGCAGAAGCAATTTTCTAGAAGGTAGCGCTTAATGTGGCTTTTGAACTTGTTTATTGGATTAATATCTTTGAGAGAGTTGGGCAAATGATTAAAAATATGACTGCAAAAACAGTAAGGACTCTTTCTATACATTGACAAGTTGAAGTTCGAAATGTGAATATTGGTATTAGACCTGGTATCATGTGCATGCACTGAATTATTTTGTGGGAATTTTCCTTGATTTGTTTTAACGAAAATCAGTGCCACATAAATAACTATACAGGGAAGCGGTAGAATATGATGCTTTTTAAAGATGGGCCTACAGGACTCCATTGGGTTAACAGAAAAAATTTTTCATATTATTCTTTTTTGTATAACGAA